>OX419731.1:26282500-27532500 GCA_948477245.1 Thumatha senex | reverse complement strand
GTTGCCGAATACATACCTCTGTATCCATCACTATTTATATCACCAAGATCAGCAATAGTGGTTCCAAATCTTGCTCCATCAACTTTAGAGCCAGACACATAACCGGACTCTTCTAGAATAAATCCAGTTGTGGACTGAAAGATAAGATAATTAACGTTCAAGCTGCCAAAGCAGCTGACTTTTTTTATTTTTTTCTTTTTTTTGTACTGAGCTCATTTCAAAACCTTTTTAAACAATATTGTCTTTGGTTTGAATTAATGAATCTTATACCATTAGAATCGTGGCTAAAAAGCCCATGTATTAGAGGTTTAATATCTACATGTCATAATATCAAAATTCAAAGTAAACGCGATATAAACATTACTAGTGAAACCGTAAATATTTATCATTGATATCCTAGTAACTCGGACGAGCCTTGATGTAACTCTTGCGACCCCTGTCCATTGTAAAAATAAACCAATCAACTGGGTACAAAGGCGAGTTTCTACAAGACAGGAGATATTTCTTCTATTATGTGTGAGCTCTCTGCTACTTCTGAACCAAACGTCTACAGTACTTACTATGTACATCAAAGTGTACTTATAGGAATTCGCAGGATAGATAGTGCGAGTACTGTGTTGTTAACTTCCACAGTTTAAAGTGACCACTTTTGATAAGATGGTCATACGCATATGCATAAGTGCTTGTCCATACCACATTAGTAGTTTAGCTAGCTCTTACTATGGTAACATCTAGCTCGGAACATCGCCTTGTATTATTTATAGATAGATTATAGAAGCGCTTGTGGCCCCGCGGTCTCAGTGTTCTGTAAACGATCACTGAGTTACGCAACTTTCACTATGGCTGGTCCTTGGATGGGTGACCACTTTGTGGCAATTATATTTGCGAGCGTTTCCGTGCTTCGGAAGGCACGTTAAGCCATTTGCCGTTGGTTCCAGTTGCCAGTAATTTGGCAGTCGTTAAGCCTGGTTGAAGGCCTTATGGGCGGCTTGAAAACCTTCAACAGCAGGTCGCCACAACTTGCGTCTGTCTATTTCAACACGGCAATGGGCTCACCACCTATTACCCGGGACAGGTATCCACATGGTGTAAAGTGGGCATATAATAATTATTAAAAAAAATATTTATTAAAAAAAAAAATATGCCTCTGCCACCCCTTCGGGGATAAGGCGTGATGGATATTTATTATTTATTTATAGTATACTTTATCTTAAAATATTCCTTTTTCTGTGGCGTGACATTCACAATTTAATCAAATTTTATTTAACTTATGTATTTTTTTCAGACAATAGAAAAGGCCATTCGATATTTATTTTATTAATTTATTTATTATTTACCAACAAAATGTTAAAATTAAGGTAACTTACCTCTTTTGCAATATATACAAAAACTGCTCCATGGTCGTATGAAAGACTACCATCTTTTTCTACATACGTTGGGGCACCCACAAGCAAATCGTCAAGCCCATCATTATTTAAATCAGTACTGCAGAGACTGGCGCCGAAATATGATCCCACTTGTGGACCTCTGAGTTTTAGTTTTATGCCAATAGGGTTTCGTTCACCAGTAGGTGGCTCCAATAACAGGACCTATAATTTGTTATAAATATTGCACTTTATTTTGTAATTAGTAACATAGATATCATAATACTCGTACAATCTCTGTGTCTTGTTGAGGATGCTATGTGAGTAAAAAAAACTTCATGCAGCATCTAACTATACAAACTTTACTTACAATTTATTAAATTTTAAAAGGTACGGTAAAAAATTTGTAGATGGCGCTATCGAAATACCTATAAATACTTTGTTATAAGCAAAAGGTTTGAAAAAGTAAAATATAATTAAAAATGGATTCATTAAGGTTATGGGACCTATAATAAGGATTTTTTTAAATTTTTTACGTTTGGAAATCTTCTCCACGGGGATTTCCACACGTATTAGTGAAGTGAGTCGGTAGGAGACTAAAACCACACCGTACTCTTCCATCAGTCTATGGCCAGGAGTCCCAGGTCAGCTCTCGGAAGAATAGCTCCAAGGCAACTTGGTAAGGAAAGATAGCTAATTAAAAGAAAAATTAAGATACCTTTCCACGTCCTAGTTCCGCTCGAGGGGCTCCACCAACATACAATACACTGCCATTTTTTTCAAATAGTCCAGATTCAACGCTGTATCCTAATCAAAAAAACAATTTTTTAAATAAATAATATTTAAAACCATTTCCTACTGTCTCAAAGTCTTAGAAGTTGATAAACATTTTGAATAATTTGAATGGATTAAATATTTTTATTATTATACCTATATATTCTATGCCCTTTTATATTGGTGGTTGAGAAATATAAATTTAGGACATATTCGAAGTAAGGTCTAAATAAATATGAAAATGGTAATGAATAAAACTTCAAATATTGTATTCACTGTGGGTTGCTTGGTGTTCCGTAAACAATATGTCAATCATCTTACATGATCATTTGTGACCATTATATTTTACAAGCGGTCCCGTGCTTCGGGAGACATATGGAGCTGGTTTCGCCGTCGGTTCCGTGCTTCAGAAAACATGTTTTTAAAGTTCCTTTGGACAGTTTTGAACAATTTTAATAGCAGTAGCCACAACCAGTGCCTGCCCGTTTTACATGGCAATTGGCTGTAATGAGCTTTATGTAAGACAAAATACTACTTGTGAAATAATGACACACCATAATGATATTGATAAGTGATATGGAGTTTATCAGGAATCTATTGTAATGTATCTATTATATATATTTTAGGTAGCAACCTTACCAAAATAATCATCCGGTTCTAACTCCTTGGTATAATAGGGATTTGCAATAGGCTGTAGATGTGTTTTCGTTGAGCTATCTTTAGGGTCAAAGGCATAACTCAAAATCCCCCCTGTAAAGACAAAAATAAATAATTTAACTAAGGAACACCTCCGGTTTCACCAGCGTAGTGCCGTTTCCGTGGGAATTTGGGAATAAAATGTATCTTAAGTTACTCTTTCCAACATCAGCTCTTTACCAGGGAAAGTACTGCTAAAATCATTTCAGCCGTTTTAGAGATTAGTTGAAATAAACATTTTATATTTATTTATCTCTATATAAATATATACGATTTGGTATCTGTATAGTTATGAAATCATTAACATAATAAACATAGTAATGTCTTCAAAATTGCGAAATTTTCATGCTCGGATAAACCAAATTTTTTTATTTTGAAAGTTTACATTGTAGCTAATTTCAATTTATTGATATATACCTGCAAATTGTAAAAGGCCTGGTGCACCAAGCACCACGGTATTCATCTTGGTAACAGCCGCGGAGAAACCAAATTCGCCAAAAGTATCATGATATATTACTGAATTGTTTTCGCCGTACTCCGGTCTTGTCCCGTCTAATGTAAATTTCGAATGGCCTTTTCTGTTGTCTGAAAAAAATACATAAGTTAAATAAAATTTGATTAAATTGTGAATGTCACGCCACAGAAAAAGGAATATTTTAAGATAAAGTATACTATAAATAAATAATAAATATCCATCACGCCTTATCCCCGAAGGGGTGGCAGAGGCATATTATATGCCCACTTTTCACCGTGTGGATTCCTGTCCCACGTAATAGGTGGTGAGCCCATTGCCGTGTTGAAATAGACAGACGCAAGTTGTGGCTACCTGCTGTTGAGGCCAGAGTACCAGGCTTAACGACTGCCATTTTACTGGCAACCGGGACCAACGGCTTAACGTGCCTTCCCAAGCACGGAAACGCTCGCAAATATAAATGCCACAAAGTGGTCACCAATCCGAGGACCAGCCATAGAGAAAGTTGCGTAACTCAGTGATCGTTTACAGACCACTGAGACCGCGGGGCCACGAGCGCTTCTTAAACTACTATAGTTACGTATACTACTTTACTTAAGTATACTACTTTACTATAGTAATTCTTTATCTTATGGAACGCACGTGACAAGGATTCCTTGTTCTGTGTGATTTCTTACATACGTAAATACATATTGTCACGCCTTTATCCCCGAAGGGGTAGGCAGAGGCATACTATACGCCCACATTTCACCGTATGCATTTTTGTCCCAAGTAACAGGGGGGGAGCCTGATGCAGTGTTGAAATGGACAGATGCAGGCTGTGGCGACCTGCTGTTGAAATTTTTCAAGCCGCCCATAAAGCCTTCAACCAGGCTTAACGACTACCATTTTACTAGCAACCGGGACCAACTGCTTAACGTGCCTTCCTAGGCACGAATGCGCTTGCAAGTATAAATTCCACAAAGTGGTCACCCATCCAAGGACCACATATATCAAATGTTGCTTGTCGCAGTGATCGCTTACAGAACACTGAGTCACCGGGGCTACGACCGCTTCAGCGTTATCATTACAGATTCGAACCGGCTAAAACCACAAAGTTCCTGCCTATCTGTGTATTGCTGGACGCCCCGAGTAACGTCCTCGGAAGATATCTCAGTGTCCTGAACTGTGTATGGCGCTGTGTCATCAATTTATAAAAAGCTCTTAATACTTTGGTGATGTGCAATAAAACTTTTAGCCTAACGTAGCTTAACGTTTAAGTTACGCGATTGGTCGGCGCTTTTCATGAATACTAAACTGATCTCATTTTGACAGAGAACAAACATGGCCACCCAACCTGGCAATGCGGTCAGCCTTATGGAAACCTTATCAGTACACGACATTGGGGAGAAATTCTTTGACAAATGGTTGCTAAAAACGCTACAGTGAATTGCTAGCATATACATACATGCATCTGCCACCCCTTCAGATATGATAATAATAAAAAAATGGAAAAAAATAATAATAAAGTTACCAAAAGGATCCCATTGACTGTTTCTTTTTGTATGTGTTAGTAAGTAACACGCGCCTCGTAAGGAACCATCTATAAGTACTTCATCTGATACTTGCCTTGGCGCGGTTATCTGAAAAACTTATATTAGTTATGAACTCTTAAAACAACATAAACGATGACAACCAAAACACTGTATTCTGACTTTTTCTCTAATGTAGAAAACCATTAAGAATTCTTCGTCATATTACAGCAATATTATAGTAGGTAGATTCTAAATAGCAATATAATATTTAAAATGATGTATTATAAATAACTAAGCGACCCCCCGGCTTCGCCCGTGAAATACTGCGAACTCCCCTCGCACCCATTTAATCCCGTCGCTTATAAATTCTACAAAAATGCTGCATAAAAATTTGCCCGATTTTAATTGGGACTAATCCCACCCACATTCCCATTACTGTGACTCCTGTAAACCAGGATCTACAGCAATGACCAAAACACCAGAATAGTTACACCGAGCTCGATCTCGGTGATGTCCCAGGAGAAGTTAGCATGTCTTGGAACCCGCAACGAAATTAATCAGAAGATAATGTGAGGAAGTAAGAAAAGAACGTAATGCCTCTTCTCTCCTTTGCAAAGCGGGAGACCTGGAAAGCAAATAGGTGTAAATCCTTTAGAAATAGGGAAGCACCACGGTAATAGTATATTACGGGTCCTATGTGAGCTATGTTTGATTCCAGTAATATGTATAGTATAATAGGCAGAAACGTTTAAAAGCACGAAAATATACCCTCGATGCCACGAGATCCGCATAGTAAAGTACTCCCGACGTTACTTGTAAACAATTAAGCATATTATATCGCTCATTTTGCCAAATGCTACACTCCCAAAGTATATGATGGGCGGTCTGATCATATTTTCCCGATTTGTCGACATTTATGACTACTGCTCCTCTCTCCAGGCTAGTACAGCGATGATATATAGCGTATAGCCTTCTTCGAGAAATGGGCTATCCAATACAAAATATTTTTTCAATTCCGACCGTTAGTTCCTGAGATTTGCGCGTTCAACCAAACAAGCAAACAAACAAACTCTTCAGCCTTATAATATTAGTATAGATTTATTATTATTATAAATAATAAAGTAGCTAACAACTCCGACGCTCAAGCCATTATTTTATTTTATTTGGTGTAACTACCAAGATCAAAAGCGACCTGTATACATACAACTGTCCTTACGAGGGTGAGAGGTCATAAAAGGCAAGAAGAAAAAAGTCTCCAAGAAATCTTATACTGAACATTTTTTTACCAATAATCTATGGTTAGGAAGCGTCACCATAGACGCACCAAACCAACTGTTACTCTTCAAGTTACCACCCAAGAACCAGGTATTCAGAGCCATCTTTTTTGAACTCAACGGTTGGCAAATTACTTGACGTCCATCAAAATTAAAAGGGCACAAAAAAACTGATCCTGTTTTTGACTTCCAACGTGATCTATTGTCCTTCAGCTCAGTTTCCCCCTTCGGCGCTCCCACAAGAAGACTGTAATTAAATAAAAATAAAAAAACCGGTTAAGCACGATTCAAACTGAGCGCTGAGGGTTCCGTAAAAAAACTTCCTCCAAATTGTTAAAGCGCCCATACAACTCCGAGGTCTTATGTTATTTGGTTTTTATGTATGTGTGAACCCACACCCCTTCATTTTTTACTTTTTTACTTTATGAAATTTTTCCTTGTTTGTGCACTATACATACAAACACACAATAATTAATTTTGCCGAAGAAGAATACACAAACCAAACGACTTTATAAGTTTATTTTTATAATTTGTATCCAAATCGAAATATATTGACTGCCATAGTGGCGCAGTGGTAGTGTATGCGACTGCCACGCTTGATGTCCCGGGTTCAATTCTCGGGTCGGAACAAATATTTATGTGATCCACAAATTATTATTATTATTTATCATTTACAAAAAACATTTCCAATTATTAATTAAAGTGCATTTGAAAAACCACTGAGGTATGATATGTGTATTTCGGAGTTTAGGTGTTTCCTATGTATAATATATTATGTATGAATTTAGAAATATATAAGTATGTTTATCAGTTATCTAGATTCCATACCACAAGCTTATATTAGCTTACTTTGGGCTGAATGGCGCTTTGTGAAACACAATATTTATTTATTCATGTATTTTTTTAGTTTTCACATATATGCATACATTAACTATAGTCCCATTCCTTTTTATTATTCCATTTCCTTCTTTTTCCAACATACTCAAACTATCTTCTGATTAATTTCGTTGGCGGGCTCCAAGACATGCTAACATCTCCTGGGACTTTACCGAGATCGAGCTCGGTGTAACTTTTGTGGTCTTGGTCATTGCCGTAGACCCTGGTTAACAGGAGTCACAGTAATGGGAATGCGGGTGGGATTAGTCCCAGTCCCATTCCTTAACAGCAGGGGACGTAGTAGGTAATTATTTATGTACAATTGCATCTAAGTAGCTACATGCTATGCCAGGAAGTTTTTGAACTAGAGAACTGATATTAATACCGGATACTCACAGATGGGAATGACGCAATGCGATAGGAACTATAAAACCGTGAACTAATGTTTTACTAACTTAATATATATCAATCATGTCTTTATTCCCAAAGGGGTGGCAGAGGTATATTATTCCTGCCTGGGTTTTCCCGAAGGTCTACAGTATGGGGTTCATCAAAAGGGGTCTTAGAACGTTTATAAAGGGTCGGCAGCGCAAGTGCTGCCCCTATGGTGTTGCAAGCGTCAATAGGCTACGGTGACCACTTTCCATCAGGTGTCACCTCAGTGATATAAAAAAAAATCGTCCACATTTCACTGTGTGTATTTTTGTCACACGTAATAGGTGGTGATTACATTGCTGCGTTGAAATAAATAGAGGCAAATTTAGACTACCTGCTGTTGAAAAATTTTAAGCCACCTTAAACTTGGCTTAACGACTGCCATATTACTGGCAACCGGCACCAACGGCTTAACGTGTCTTCCAAAGCACGGATACGCTTGTAAATGGAAATGCCATCCGTAACCAGTTGCTTAACGCAGTGATTAGTTCACAGAACGTGGCGCACGAAATATATAAAAAAATCTGTGACTCTACTAACCAACTAAGACTAAATAAAAACGAGTTACCGGTTTTAAAGCCTAGTACTTGCTCTCTTTATACTGTGCCAGAACTATGGCGTGCCCTGGTTAAAACCACATCTTTATTTTTTACGTGTGGAAAAAATAATGGTTGATATGCTTTTATCGGCATTGACTTTATCCGCCAATACGGCCTCGTCATTGGAGGGTTCGGGTGTTATTCTCCTTTGGGTTAGTAGATGAAGGGCGTCGTTGTACGCCACCGTCTAGGACCTAATCCTGTAAGGACGGTGAACAGCCTACTCGCCGTCCTCAGGTCCTCGGTCATGAAGGCTGGCAGTCCTGAGTAGAGCCGGTAGTCCAAGTTAAATCAATTACGAAAAAAAAATATACATTACCCTTGGTCACTAAGAAGTGTTGAGTATCCAAAATAATCGTTTTGTTTGTGACCTGATATGAACATTATATTCGAATTCTTATGAAACACAAAGCTAGAGGTCGACATATGCACAAAAATATTTAAATTCAATAATATTAAAACAGTTCTTCCACCCATTGTTAGTTTATTTCCAATATAGTAGACCTGGAAAATAAATAAAAAAGTTCAAAAATATACAAAAAAGTATAAAAGTAATCGTAAACCCAGAGGTGCATGTATGAAGCGATTTGTGAATCTGCAGGAAGCGAAAGAAGTATGGATCGCGAAGGCTGGCGATCTGTCCTCTCTGACTACCCCATCAGGGATACAGTGTGAAGATAGTTAGTTAGTTTTTAGTTTAGAAAAGAAAATAACTAACTTATGAACAATACGTGCAATGTGTGTAGATAGAAGTCAGTTGATAATCAGCAATGTGACGTTGCGTGAGAATAGTTCGATGATGATGATTGGACAGAAGGTGCGATGGAACCTGCCGAGACCTTCTGAGCAATATTTAATTTTCGCCATGGCACCATTCTACAGGTGATAGGATTGCGAAAAAAAAATAAAGAAATCTCTGTATCATTTTTTTTTCTAGTCATTGTGTATAAGGGGTGTGCCAAGATCTTCAGAGCCAAGCAAACTCAAGCGGTACATCTGCTACTAACGGATAAGGGGCCGTAATGGGGTTGAGTTGTCAAACGGTTGTTGCTCCCAATGATGAATATAAAAAGAAAAGGACAGCTGCTCCTAGAAGCCAGAAAAAAAGGACATCATTCTACAAATCCAGATAAGATGTTAGTAGCAACTAGATGACATTGAGATGAAGAATAAGAAGATTATTTTCAAGTCTTAAAGTCAATCACTCTCCCATAATAAAAGTCAAACTTGACGGTGTACTATGGTGAAGATGGGGAAAATGTATGCCCGGCAGTGAAAATAAACTTTTGCCATATTTTCGTTTCCTTTTTTATTTATTTTATTTTACACTAGCTGACCCCCGCGGTTACGTTCGTGACATAATTTTTACCATCGTTTTTTTTTAATTTTTACAATAATGTATGAAAATTTGTCCATTTTCTTGACATTTATTATTAGTGTGGCGCTCTTCTGGATAGTAGCATGATGATATACAGCCTTCCTTGATAAATGGCTATTCAAAACAAAAATAATTTTCCATTTCGAACCAGTAGATTCTGAGATTAGGCGCGGTTAATAATCAAACAAATCTTTTCAGATATATGTTAGTATTAGATCAGATAGGTACAAGTTTAGTACTGTTTTAAATATTCATCATTTTTATTTTTATTTTATTGTCCCACAAAACTGTTATTACAGTTTGTCTGCAGGAACGAACGAAATATTGTAAAATATATGTACAAAATAGACTTTATATTAGTTATACAAGCTGATGCCGCAAACGTAGTTATGGAAAATATAAATAAAACAATAAAATACGTCCGATTCTCAAGACCTACTGAATATACCTTCACAAAAAAGCCGTTTTGAAGGAGTGTGTCCCCAAACACTAAGACACGAGATTTTTTTATATATTAGACTAGCCGACCCCGCATTACGTAGTTTTGCCAAAAATAAGAAAGATAAAAAAAGATTACGATCGATTTCAGACCTACCGAATATGCAAAAAGCTAGCGGTGCACCTGCTGACTTACGCACGAGGCAACGACGCTTTTGTAGGCGCACATAAAGGATTGAGAGGTCGGACGGCAGTGCTCCTAACAATGCCGAAAACTAAAAACCAAACGATAGTAGCTCTTAACAGCTAAATAGAAGTGAACCTCAGGCTTCAAATCCAGGAGAGTTTGGAAGCAACTGAGAAAACTCTTAGACGGAGAAGAGAGTAATTCATGAGATTTTATCATTTTGTCAAGGTTTTATGTAAATTGGTTGAAATATGACGATTATTGTACATGGTGTCGGAATAGATTAAGTCGACTGAAAGCTTTCATCGAAAACGCTGCCTAAACCCTGAGATTTACAACAAAATATTGTACAACGATATTGTTTTTTTTTATAGGGCTACAGAAAAGTCTCGATGGCATTGACCATGCTTAAAGGATAGCTAACACTAATCTGTGAGAATAGTGTACAAAAAACCTTACCACGCGAGCGAAACTGCAGGCATCAGCTAGTATTAGATAAAGTATGAAAACAAACATTACCAGAATTAGCTTCGAATCTTCCAATTCAATATTTATTGAACGTCACTGAAAATATAATTAATATTAATAATTATTCACAAAAACTAATAACCAAGTCAAACACTTGTCTTCATAACCACAAATTTCAATTAATAACACGACCACATTCCATAAATATAATTACATGAATAACGAAATAACCGTATTAGATCATACTGGCGGATTATTTATCTTAAATAAAGGACATACCTACATTGAATCTGTATATATGTAGTCACTAGGAGACGCCCACGGATCTGTTCGCGTGCTTCTTTTACCCATTTTTCACAGGATCGATGCCAGAATAAAAATTATACTGAGTTAAACCAGTGCGTAAGCTAACTCAAACTTAAAAAAAATTACTTTCAACTCCCTTTTCACCCATTTAGGGGTAAAATTTTCAAAAATCCTTTCTTATTGCATTTTACGTCACTCAAGGAATATTTGTTAATCGATCAGTCAGTCTTTTGTTGTTTTTGTATATATAGATAGATAACTGAAGCCGTTCATTTCGCTGTTATTAGAGTACTAATCATATTTTCAGCGCATACTTTACACTGAATAACAACGTATTGTGAATATAACAAAGAAATTAAACAAATATCTCACTTGTGCCGCTATTTAAATCTTATCAAATGCTAATACGTAAAGATCCTCATGTGGAAATATCTGAGTCATACAAATTATTTATGACTAGAGGACGCACCACGGTTTCCCCCGTATGTTTCCCTTCCTACCTGACCTACGTTACTTCTTTTAACATCATCCATTAGCCAGTGAAATTCTCGTTAAAATCGGTCCAGGGGATTCATAGATTAGCCGGCAGAAACAGACAATCAGAGAAAAACCGGCTCGACCGGGACCTGAACCGCATATCTCAATGGGGTTCTGAAAACCTGGTAGATTTTAATGCACGCAAAATACAGGCGTAATCGTTTACCTCTAAAAAATCCCTTATCCTAACTCTACCTTCTCTTCAGAACGCTTCAATACCAAGGACAATCTAGATATACGTATATTGAGAACTGTATTGGGCCAGTCTCGCGGAAGCTAGCAGTACTAAATAAGGTGGAGGCGGTTCTTCGCGCCGCATCAGAGATATCTTCTGTACAAGACGCAGATTCGTCCATGCGTTGAATACTGCTCTCGCCTTTGGGATGACTCGACGAGGTACTTGCTGGACGCGCTAGACGCTATGCAGAGACGTGCGATTTGCATTATAGATTGTCCTGAGGTAACAAGAACCCTTGAACCGCTGACGCAGCGTAGAACGATAGCTTCATTGGCTACATTTTACCGGATATACCACGACGAGTGTTCTGAATAGCTCTTCAACTTAATCCCACCCTCTCCTTTCCGATCCCGAACAACGCGCGCTGGACAGAGGTGCCACTCTTATATAATGGAAAGAATTTTCTCCATAACTGAGCAGTTTAAAAGTTATTCTGTTGAACAATAGTAATTTGGAATGCTCTGCCAGCGCACGTATTTCCCCCATCTTATAATCCAGGGTTCTTCTAGCGGAGCGTGAAGAGGCACATCATTGGGCCGCCAACTTGAGAGCTACTGTTAATAGTCCTGTGGATTGTGATAGTGACTTTCAATTCGCTAGATGTAGCCATGGTTTTCCATCAGGCGGGAGTCGTCACTTCGGCGAGCTAAAAATAAAAAAATAATAAATATTAAAGAATGTTATTTTTTACGTGAGTACCATAATAACTTTTATTATATAAACAGACACTTTGATTTTATTTACCTATCTGTAAAGATTACTACTATGGTGGCAGAGAAGCATAAGGCCAACCTTATCGCAAGTGTCAAAATTATTCGGTTGGCTTTCTATTGAGCGATGATTTCGACACGATTGAAATAGCAGACTCGGCCCCCTCGGACGCAAAGTGTGAGGGTGAATACCCTGTCTGTGGCGTCACTCTTAATTTTAGCTCTTAACTTTTACGAGCCGACGAATAACTTACAGGCCGCTTATGCGATTATTGGCTACAGTCGGACGTAATCTTGACTCACAGTATTATAATTACGTTTGTCTCTAAAAGGGCGCGAGCTACGGAATGTAGCAAAGAATGGAGCAACATTCTTTGCATCATTCCGTATAACACGAAAGAAACAGTGAATGAGACTAAGACTATGTGTTGCTCTACTGTATCGGTGTTCATTGACACACATTATTATATGGATGTGATCAACATACGCGACGATGTAGTTCTGTTGCATATAGTATAAAGATCCCGTATCAGATATTGAGGGGAATTGGTGAGTTATTCTGATAAAATTTGAATTGATACTACTTATTTTGAAATAGCGACGAAATATCCTGAAAATTCCATACCAGCGCTTTTTGATATTTATATTTAGGAGTATTTCCATGCTTCGAAAATCACGTTAAGCCCGGTTGCCAGTAACATTGCACGTTAGGTTAAGTTGATGGCCTTATGGCAAGCTTAAAAGTTTTTAACAGCAGGACGCCACAACTTGCGCCTATCTAGTTCAACACAGCAATGGGCTCACCACCTGTTATGTGCACTGCATCTGCCTATCTTTTCAGGGATAAAGGTGCGATAAAATATTTACAAATAGTTAAGGTATTGATAATATATTTTGTCTTACTGATTAAAAAAAAATACTTTATGAAATATGACTGGAAAAGTGTATTGCAGCAGTTGCGGTTTTACACACAATGAAATATTTTTCAAAACAATACACTGTTTTTTAAAATGCATTTTTTTATGATAGACAACGAAAGAAACATATTAAAAATCAATGTATGTTTAATATTGTAAGCCACTTCATTTTATTAGAGCAGCCATTGAGTTTCTTGCCAGATTCCTCGAAATAAGGTTGGCCTGCCCTTAGAACTGGCAATTAGAATCGCTGTCATTTTGATTTGATTTTGTTTATATAGATTCGTTACTATATAATTTGTTCAAATATCATGTAAATCAAACTAATGTAATTACTGGCGGTTAGAAAACAGTGGCCATGAGTTTTGTTGGCCAGGTGCTTTCTCATTCTATACCTATTGCGTTGCGAATCTGGTAGTAAATGTAAATGTAGAAGCCATAAGGTTGACGATCATAAGTGTTACTTTGTGACCTAAGTGAATAAAGATTTTTCATTTCATTTCAATATAGAATGATTTATAAATAGTAATCTCTGCATACTTAGCTGGGCTTAGGTTAGGAATAGCAGATCCACGGCAAAAAAGTATTTTCTGTTTTGGAGACTCAGCGCATAAGACTTATCATATCGTCTGAACAAGATAACACGTAGGAAACCAAAAAAGGTAAAAAGTTTACATTGCTAATCAAGTTGGCAATGCTGCCAGCATTATCAATGTGCCTATTGGCAGCCGTGTGTTAGTTTATGTTTATTCTGTGAAAATAAATAAAATTTTAAATAATATTTTAAAATACGAGAACAGCTGCCTACAAAAAAGGTGAAGTCGTATGGAAAAGTAGATATAGAGATAGCTTAATTATTAACATGGTGTGCACATAAATCAGATCAAGATATGTAACTGTATGAGTGAATGTGACCGCTACTAACTATTTTTTGCTTAATGTATCACATCTGATGTATATGTGAATAAATGTACAGAAAGTTGTATTCTTCAATTATTTTGAGAACGAAAGATTATACCCGTGGTTTCTGCAAAGGTACTAAAATTGAGAAGATTTAACAATTTTTTTGTTATGATAGTCGTCGCACATGATCATGCTTGTGGAGGCCAAATACAAATTAAATGCTTTAAAATTGCAGAATTATATCAAACACGTGTGGTGGTTAATATTGTGAGTGGGGTCACAATATTAACCAACAACTACTAACATCTCGTTTGAAAGTAAATTGAAATATCAAACATTTTAAATTCAGATGTATGATCGTAAAATAAAAAAAAATATCGTAGGATTTCAAACTATTAATTCATAGCTCTCTTTAGTAAAAATAAACAAAAAGTGTAGTGTCGTTTTTGGCTTAGTTTTTCAATATGGCGACGTTAACCATGGAATAAATAGGTAAGTAAAAATTATTTGTGTAAGTAAATCTTTTAGGGTAAGGTCCACCAAGGTCTTACTGGCCCAGGCCAAACTCACCTGCAAGTAATACACCTGCTGACGACCTGGGAGCTGAGACTACTATTTTTTTAATAGAAAACCGTACTATTCTATAGCGATTAGTCCAAAATTAGGTAGTCTACTTAAACTATTATATATTTCATAATCACACTTCTCAAGCTGCAGAATAGAAACTAAATAGCTGTTTTAAGCTATCAAAACATTAATAAAGACTACCAAAAATGCTAATTAAGAGCTACTTACAGGCGCTACACGTCTTAATAACATTCTATCGGCCGGCTGATAGAATTCTATAGGAGCACAATTGTAATAGGTACGAAAACTGTCAATTTTTTGTCGGCTTTCTATTGAGCGACGGTTTCTATTCTCTTCTGACGCGATTGAATTAGTAGACTTGGTCCCCTGAGGAGGATATTTAAGTCGGTTCATATACCCTTTACTTAGGGTGTAAAAGGTATACGAACCGATGCTGGCCAAAGGCGCAGACGAGTTTTGTATTCGATTCCGGCGGCCACTCGTCTATCGTAATATACCACGCTTACTGATGGACCGATAGCCTAAGAAAATATCACAGGGTTAGAGTGGATGTCAAATTCATAGAACTGTGTGGTATGGTAAAAATTGGAATAATTCCAGAACCAGCTATAAGCTAATTTAGGTATTTGATTGCCCAAAAAAATTTGGTTATGCTCGTACAGGTAGCAGTCGCTTCTTTCAATACAGATTAAAATTGTCCAGTATCAGCTGATTCGATTACATTATGGATATCACTTTTTTTAAGAATTTGTGCACATAAAGTAAATTCTCATATATATATTGTGAAATAACAGTAAGAATATTAATTAATAAAATTACTCGTAGCCTCGGTATGGTAATACTGACATAACATGAAGTAAGAGTAATTATAAAATAAATTATAATATTTTATAAATACTTTTACTCATCATTGGCCTCTTTGCGGTCACAATTAAATGACCACGTTTTTGCATAAAACCTAATATTCACGATCCATTTTATTGTAGACAAAGGAAGTATTTAATAATATACTAAAATACCGCTTTACATAAGCATAAGGGAAATAAGTAGTATTATTAGAATTCTATACATAATTTGTATTATGTTGCACAATGACTTTAGCTTCTACTTTTAACTTTATTACTGTGCGTGCCTCCCATCATCTTTTCCCATAAAGCACCATACAAATACGTATATTTTTTTTACCAGTAGGATGCAGTTCTATATATGCAAATAAACGAAACATGAGGATGGGGCGCAGATGAGAAAGCGTAGACGTGCCCGCGCCCTATCTTTGCCATAAATTTTGCGTCGCGATGCAAATATTGTATGAAAGTGAAGAAACATTTATATCCGCGCCCCATCTATGTCGTACGTATTTTTTATATGTATAGTGCCAATGTTCAAACTTCCAATGCCAACAATTATAAAATATAACTGCGCTCCTGCAATAGACATTAATTTGTCTTATCACCAACTAAAATTTACGGAGCGTTTTAACATGTTGTCTCGAAATGAAATGTCTTCGAAATTAAACTTTATAAAGTGAAACAATGGCTGAGTCATATTCGCCAGTCTTCGTCACCTTTAGCTAATAAATAGCACAATCCAATACTTTATTCGAGAATAATAAACTAAATGCATCTGCAAAGACGTCTTCAGAGTACCTTGTAAAACTCCCTCAACTAATGATACCCTTTTCCTATCTGCTAACTAAATATGAGACCGTTACAACCTTTGTACGTATAAAATACTTAATAATGTATAAAGCTAAAGAATTTGCGTAGTTGAAAGCGTTAATCTGAAAAACTACTAGTTCAAATTGAGAAAAGCTGAACTAAACGCATCTGATACGTGATATACTTTGAGCACCTTCCTTCACTTACCTATCTCTGCATCACCCTAAGGTTGACTGGAAGAAAATGCCTACAGCATTAAGTCCACCTCTGTACATATTTTGTGCATAAAGTTTTTAAATAAATAAATATACCTATCATCACTCTACTAACCAGAAAAACGGAGTATAAATGTCAACAAAACGGAAAAAATGGATAATAAAATTTATAAACGATGAGATTCATTGGGTGCCACTGGGCTTGAAGTAGGTATCTCATGGTCAAAGGTCAAATCCACGGGGATCAAATACAAGTGCTCTTTCAAAAGCCTGTTTTTCTATTCCGGAGAGGAGCTAGATACAGATTTTGGAAGACCGTATGCTGTAGCGCAATTAATAGAACAGAATATGAAAACATCTGTTACCAAAATAGAAACTTGTAGAATTTAGAAAGTTGCAGTAACTCCTTAAATAACGTAAGACTAACTTTTATAAACTCAATATTTGTTTATCAGTCAAGCCTTTATCCCCGAAAAGGTGGCACAGGCATACCACTAGCTCACTTTTTCCGTAAGCATTTTGTCCCATGCGGCCACGAAACTACAGGTTACATTTTTTCAGGCCATAAGGCCTTCAACTTGGCTTAAAGACTACCATACTACTGGCAACGGGGATCAACGCCTTAACGTGCCTTCAGCCACGCCAAAGCACGAAAGATTTCAATAATTGTAGTCTTTCAATATTAAAATATAGATATAAATGGCGTTATTCTGTGGAATGATTCCCCAATCCGGATGAATCACGTTGTAACGGGGATTCCTGTGGTTACTAATTATCTCTCAATTTATATTTATAAATAAAGTTAGCTTTAAAACATTTTAATTAGAAACGTTTATATTTAATGCCTATCGATATTTAAAATACCTATGACCGTATTTTACAATAGTTTTAATCTAGGTAATTCCTTTCTTGTATGTCTGGTGGAATTTTATAATTGATTTTTAAATTAACTTCACGTAAGCTAGATACTTGAAATTTGGACCTGACAGCTCAGAAGTGGATAAAAATGTAAAAAAAGAACTTTTTTTATTTTAATTAATATAATCTTTTATTTTATTTTCTGAATTTTGTATCATCTTTGTAATGAATGGGCTTAGTTCACTTTTTAAAGCGTACTATAAATTTAAAACCATTTCGAGAAATAGGGTCACTAATCACCTGATCACGTATAATCCAAGAAATGGAAAATAATAAAAGATTATTAGTATTTTAGTTTAAATGTGAACAGCTTTCATGTAACTTTCATATGACGTCATCGTTGGCATTACGGCAATAACGCTAATGCCTAGGAAAGAAACGATTTTATGCTACTGATGACGTCACAGTGAATTAACTATTTTAATTACATACATTAATTTTGGTTTTGACACGGCCATATTCATTTTTGGAATGGGTGAGGAACGATTGACGAAGAATATATTTTGTGCGAAAGTAAAGGGTAGAAGGAGTCAGGGTAGGCCGACACTTCCATTATGAAGACCACCTGATCAAAATCGGAAGTCGCAAAAATACTCGGATACCCAGACCTGCATATATTAAGCGATTAATGAAATCTGCAGGAAGGGAAAGAAGTACGCATGGATCGCGAAGCCTGGCGATCTGTCCTCTCTGACTACCCCGTCAGGGTAGGTACAGCGTAAAGATAGTTAGTTGACTGAGGAGGCGAGCAAAGCGAACCGACGAAAGTCTCCGTTTTAACTCCACTGGTACGGGAAAAATGCTATTGATGTCCGACCGTACGTTCGTACGTCCATTCAGTCTACAGGTCGAATTTTTCATCGGATCTGCATGCAACTTGGCATGGACAATCCTTGATGTAGACAAAAAAAAATTAAAGTGAGGATTTTTCGATTGGGGGGCGGGGGGGGGGGGGTGAATGAAGGCAGGGGAGGCGAAATGGTCCCGTAGTGGTTGGCAAGAGCGCATAAAACGAATAAAATAAATCAATTAAAAAAAACATACACCGAAGTCTACGGTTCACAGAACTACTAGTAAGTTGGTTTTAGATAATTTAAAATGTAATATGATAAATATACCAAAAATATTCAAATAAGTTTCATTGAATGCACTATGTTTTCAAAATCTTAAATAATAAGGTTAAAATAATTATGTTCTCAATTCATAAACTATTTATAATGAGCTATAATTATACCTATAAAGCACCGAGATCTTTGGGGTTCAAGTCCGCCTTACCTGCAAGTGGTGCACCAAATAAATGGACAAGAGAAACTGTACCAATCCCTCTGGCCAACGTGCTGCAGTAAGGCCAAACAAACAAAATGACTGGAAGAGGCTTATGGTCATCACTGGATAGCGATAGGCTGATTGAATGACTGATACATACACACAGACATACTTATTGTCACGCCTTTATCCCCGAAGGGGTAGGCAGAGGCATACTATACACTGACATTTCGCATTTTTGTCCTACGTAACAGGTAGTAAGCCATTGCCGTGTCGAAATGGACAGGCGCAGGCTGTAGCGATCTGCTGATAAAACTTTTCAAGCCTGGCATAAGGCCTTCAACTGGGCTTAGCGACTGCCATTTTACTGGCAACCGGGACCAACGGCTTAAAGTGCCTTCTGATGCACGGAAATGCTCGCAAATGTAATGCCACAAAGTGGTCTCCCATCCTAAGACCAGCTATAGTGAAAGTTGCCTAACGCAGTGATCGTTTACAGAACACTGCGTCAGCGGGGCCACGAGTGCTTCATTTTGATTGACCGATATACAAATATAATAAAGGTCTCATATGCGGTTGTAGAATGTGCTGTCAGCTTCAGTTTAAGATCTCCCTATATTATATATTTTGCTTCTTATTACTATGTAAATAGAGTTAAGCTTTGCAAGCAAAAAATTCACAATACCAGCCAACAACCTAAAAATCACTAAAATGCAAAAGAGATTACATGAGTGACACACAGTCGTATTTGATGACTTATATGCTAGTCAACTTATAGAAGAAACTAAAATATATCTGTAGCCTGTGTTAAAATAAAATAGTCATTATGGGCACTATTATAATAACTAATTACTGACTGCCTCGGTGGCGCAGTGGGTAATGTATGCGACTGCCGCGACTGAGGTCTCGGGTTCCATGGTCTGAAAAAATATTTGTGTGGTCCACAAATATTTGTATAATATTGTATGTATTTAGAAATATATAAGTATGTTGAGACCTCATAACAAGCTTACTTTAAGCTAGACGTCGGTGTAAAAAAAATGTCCCACAATATCAAGGTTTCGCTACTGTTGGGACGAAAAGACCTGACTTGGAAGAATGACTCGAAAGGCGTCATGTAGCCTTTCCTACTGAATGATGACGGGTGCTCATCGGGCACGCGTGAGTATCTGCATCAAATAATCCAGGAGCAGACACTGCCCGAGTGAAACCAATGTCTATGCATCACTCTACATGATGGCCGAGTATTTATATAGTATTGTGGAGTGAGCGGCCACTTTAGTGTGATACTGTTGACCCTGATTATTACAGCGGTCAGAAGTGAGTGTGCTTTGAATGCTACAGTCTCGTTTTGGGAGTACATGATGCGAGTGGAAGATACAAAAAAGGACTAGATGTAGATGAATCTTTCAGGCGAGGGTTTGGATTAACCTTGCCCCAGTAGAGGCAGGTCGAAGGGCACATTCCATTGTCTCACCACGCTCCTACTTACTGGTGATCTGGAATTGATGAACGGTTACGCGGTTATGCCTTAGTTTTCCGTGAATCTTTGAGCATACAGGTAGAAAGATTACCGTCAGTATTCCAATATCAAACCAACCTGAGCATGTGCTCTTTGTAGCTGTATGTAATCAGAAAACTGGGATACCCTTGTCTAAACGATAATTACTATAGTTTTTATTTTTTCTGGTTACAATTATATTACTGGGCGTATTTACAGGTGAGCCTATTGCCGTGTTTAAATAGACAGGCGCAGGCCGTGGCGATCTGCTGTTAAAATACCTAGATGTATTTCAGATTAGGCCTTTCTAAATTAAGGTATTACAATTATACATATTTATTTTTAACGAGCGCTGCATTTTAGATAGCCGTATGTAAGGAGCGTTGTTGAGCTCAGCAAAATGCATTTGACGGTGTTTGAGCAGTACCCCGCATTTTTAGGGATTTTCAAAGAGAAACGGTAAAGGGAATCAAAGGATTTAAGTGTTATGTGAAGTTGTGTTTCGGGCTAAATTGTGTACCAGCACCTACAATGGTGCTGCGAGAATATTCACAATTTCAATAAAATTATTACTGGCATAATTGTATAGTCATATATTATTTACAACTGTTCCTTGTACTCAAACCACAGATAACGTATTTGTATATTCTAATCAATTTGAAGTGAATCAAGTGAATTCCAGCCTCTGAAGTGAAGTTTATAATAACCAAGCTTATATAGTTATCACTGGCTGGCAAACAACAGTTAGACTTTTTTGTCCAATATTATCTGGTCGACTAGAGAAGCGATCTACGTTAATCTCGCTTCTTTTGGTCATGTCAATTTTTTTTATACCTTTCTAGAAGCGCTCGTGGCCTTCTGGACTCAGTGTTATGTAAACGTACACTGAGTTACGCAACTTTAACTATGGCTGGTCCTCGGATGGGTGACCACTTTGTGGCATTTACATTTGCAAAGCGTTTTCGTGCTTCGGAAGGTACGTTAAGGCAGTCGTTAAGTCAAGTTGAAGGCCTTATGGACGGTTTGAAAAATTTCAATAGCAGGCAGTCACAACCTGCGTCTGTCTATTTTAACACTGCAATGGGATCACCACTTATTACGTGGGACAGGAATACCCATGGTGAAAAGTGGGCATATTATATGCCTCTGACACCGCTTCGGGGATAAGGCGTGATAGATAAATAAATAAAAAAAATAATAAAATCTAGAATTGGAGCATAGACTCAACTTTTTTAGAGTAATAAATCCTAAAGTACAGAAAACTCTTATAAAATGATAAAATGAATCGTTCTGTTCGCATCTATTTCTCAGAAACTATAAGAGAACTTGTGCTGGATTCGAATAAATAAAACAACACGCTTCCTACCCATCTTTTCAGTGTCGGGTGCCCCGGGTATCTCCTCGGAAAGATAAGCTGGGTTAACTGCTGACGGTCAATGCCATAGAAGAATAAGCTTTAGAGTTTAGAGGGATAGATGGCGCTAAAATAATGTTGAATTATTTTAGCGCCATCTATCCCTCTAAATGTTAACTATTACCTACACGATTACTTCAAAAATGGGTCTAGCGCTCTGTATTATCGAAACAACTACGTGCTTATTTTAAACGTTTTAGTGCTTAATAGTTTCAGTAGATGTCTCTTAAACCAATTTTTGAAGTTAGAAAACCGTGTTTTGAATTTATTTACAAGTTATATTATGGCAGCACTGATAGTAATTTTCCAAATTTCTGTGTATTAAAATTACTACATACCTACATATGCGTAATTGGTTTCATGTTTAAAGGGCTCTTAAAAGAGCCGATGGAAGGGACTGGGTACACGGCTTATAACATCTATCTCTTCTCTACCATATAAATTTACAATAAGCATTTAATAAATAGCTGTTATTTGTATATTAGGTATAGTCAGACACTTATTTTCTTTTTAATTTATATCTGGCTTCAACTATTATTAGTCCGCCATTGACGCGATCAGAATTTGGCACGTGTCTTTATTAATAGACACTTGTTAATGTTGACGATATATCATACAGATGTTGAGAATAATAAGTTGAAAATCAAAATGGTTTTATGTAAAAGTTTGATAGTGCTTTTTCAAAGACTGTGTATAATTGTTTTGACCGCCCTCTGTGTACTTAGTTTAGATTGCAGGTTGATAACGCCTTGGTGAGTGTAGTGTTATGTGATGTACCTACATAGGATTTGCGTATCTATATAGATTTACTAGTGATCCCCGCGTCTTCGCCTGTGACATATTTCGAAATCCCGACGCATCTGTTAATCCAGTCGCTTATAAATTCTACAATTATTGCTCCCAAACTTCTGGATAGTAGTGTGATGATGCATATTATAGCCTATATAGCCTTTTAGATAAATGGGCTATCCAACACAAAATAATTATTCAAATCTGTTATCTGACCAGTAGTTCCTGAGATTAGTCTTTTTGTTTCTTTATCGTCACGTTTTTCGGTTACAAGCCATGTTGTTTTGAAGTGAAACTTCTTTATCATTAGTGAAACTTATTTATCGACGTATAGGAGAGAATTTTTATAGCTGTAATAACAATGTCGTAAAGAAGTTTAACTTCTTACCTGTTATAGGTACTCTGGTACACATACGCTAGAAGCGCTCGTGGCCCCGCGGACGTAGTGTTCTGTAAACGATCACTGCGTTAAGCAACCTTCACTATGGCTGGTCCTCGGATGGGTGACCACTTTGTGGCATTTATATTTGCGAGCGTTTCCGTGCTTCGGAAGGCACGTTAAGCCGTTGGTCCCGGTTGCCAGTACAATGGCAGTCGTTAAGCCAGTTGAATGCCTTATGAGCGGCTTGAAAAATTTCAACAGCAGGTCGCCACAACCTGCACCTGTCTATTTCAACACGGCAATGGGCTCACCACCTGTTACGTGGGACAAAAAGCAAAAGCATACGGTGAAACGTGGGCGTATAGTACGCCTCTGCCTACCCCTTCGAGGATAAAGGCGTGAAAGTATGTTATGTTTATGTTATGTATGTTATGGTACACATACATTATTTTTATTTTATAATATTGATTATAAACTTACATATCACAAACTCTCAACCTCTGTGGCTGGTCCTCAGATGGGTAACCCCTTTGTTGACCTGCATTTCCATTTATCAGTAGTCCATGCTTCGAAAGGCACGTTAGGCCATTGGTAACTTCAACGACAAGTCGCCTCTATCTGCGCCTGATGATTTCAACACGGCAACATGACCGTGTTAAAATACACCACGCCACAGTAACACAGAAAGCACATGCTTATAGTAAAATGTAGGCGTATAGTATACCCATTTGGTTAAAAAGGCCTGACTGACAAATATAAACAAATTGCGCGGAACCTTGGTTTGTTGGCTACATTTGGTTCGCGGTCATTTATATATTGATTGTCAAGAATTCAGATGCTGCGATACATGTTTCTAATTGCTCTCAATTGACTCGTTGCTTCTATAACAATAATTGTAGCGGGTTATGAACCCTACAGTGTCTTCAGTCGCTGCAGTATTTAATAATAATAAATAAAATCCACTAATTGATGTACAATATTTTTATCGTATCCCTCTGAATGTTATGCCGGAGTCGAACCGACTGAAACCCCGGATGGTTTCAGTCCATTAACTATCAGTTTAGTGCCGACACACTGGGTAATTCCTTAGAAGATGTACCAAGCTTTCCCCGGCAGACTGAATTGCACTGTTATTAATCACTGTCAAAAGTTTGAGGGTTATCACGTAATATGGGGATTAATATGGGTGTTATCTTGCTTCTTTCAGATCTGTTCGATCAACAAGACGATAGCGCGGTGTGAAATTCTCACGCCGCATTACGTCTTGTTTATTTAAGGTATACTGATATTTTTCGTCCACTGCGAGTGATAAGTTTGTACGTATAAATTGGTTCCAACATGACTTCTGCGGGCCGAGTCTACTAATCATATATTCATAGATTTGACACCCAGATAAGAAGACAAATAATATGTACTAATGTTAATGTCTTTTTATGTACCTAATTGTTATTTCAGTATCTAAAATTCATTTACATTTGCTTAGTAGTCTTATGTGTTCTTTATATATTTAAATTTAGATCAAAATATGTAATGTCATATGGTTTTACTCGTAGCTGCCTCGGTGGCGCAGTGGTAGTGTATGCGACTGAGGTCCCGGGTCGGATCCACAAATGTTTGTTTCAGAGTTTGGGTGTTTCCTATGTATAATATGTATGTATTTAGAAATATATATCTATGTTTATCAGTCGTCTAGATCCCATAACACAAGCTTATATTAGATTACTTTGGGATGGAAGCCCTTTCGATCGCATAATATTTTTCAGCATAATGTAGTTTGGCATAACAGTTTCAGTATAAATTATGATTGGCAGAGTATTTTTATAGTAACTTTAACTTATTCTAATTTTTTTTATCATAATTTTAATCAGCTTAAATGTAAAGGGTTTAATTGATATACGCCTAAAGATAATATATTAAAAAAATACAAAACGCATAATGAAGGTATGCATAACCGTTTAAGTCTTAAATGAATAATAAATTTAACTAAGAATATTTAAGAAAAGATGAGACACAATTGTAAATAATCATCTCATGTATTTGATCATAATATCATAATATGAAACAATATTTTAAAAGTATTTTAACATTGCGGTATGGTAGAAGAAGTAGTGACTAAGATAGAAAAAGGTATGCATAGATGGTTCGGACACGTGGAGAGGATAGATGAAAGTAGACTAACGAAACAGATTTATCAGAAGAGAGTGAATGGGCAAACTGGTAAGGGGCGACCTCGATGTACATATGTCAATCAAATAAAGGACATTTTGGAAAAAGGTCAGGTCAAGAGTACCCTTAACCGGCGTGTGTGTATGAAAACACTTATGAAAGTGGAAGAAGCGAAAGTTTTATGCCAGGATCGTAGCAAGTGGAAAGCCATAGTCTCTGCCTACCCCGATGGGAGACAGGCGTGACGATATGACGATATATTTTAAAAGTGTTATTAACTATGGCTAGTTTTGTGCAAAGTCGTAGATAGGTCCGACGACGAGCGAAGCGAGGAGGAGTGTTAGGTTACTTGTGACCACAACGCGCAAGACGAGCGAGCGTAACTAGCGTGCCGCGGCAGCGGCCGGCGATGCGCTATTACTGAATCGCTCATTTTAATCTAGGTACCTTCTTTTTGTATTTTATTTAATTTCTATATTATAGTCTACATATATATATCATTATAGTCTACATTCTATTTAGTATTAGTGTTAACATTTTGAACTTCAGTATAGTGACTATCGATATTTTTAATCAGTCGGCATTTCAATCTTAGACAGTTCAAGCTTACATAGAAAAATAAAAGTATTTACCCGTTAACATTATGGTATTCTATATGGATGACTTGTAATCTTTATGCCATAGAGTGGGATGCCAATAATTATTATGATTAGTAATCGTTATGGTAAACAAAATTATGCGTGAACATTTTATGCTGGTATATCTTTATTATAAAAGAAGTTATGGGAAAATAAAGTATGCCTAATGATTTATTCTGTTTGAACGTTATGCGAAACGAAGAGTATGCCAAAAAATGTTATGCATTTTTAATTTCTGCCTCTTAAATTTATGCAACCCAATACTGCCAATACGGATCCCTTTGGGATAGACGGCGGTGTGTAAAAAAATTCCAACAATATTTATTTAATATTTATTTTACGTAGCTATATCAACCATACTGATTCATTTGTTCAATGTATCAACTATCGTCTATTACAAAAAAGTTATCTATCGTCTATTAAAAGTTCAAACTTTTGCCGATTTTAGCTGCGGACGGAACCCTGGCTCACAAGGCCCGAGAGAAGGTGGACCTGTTAGCCAACCTCTTCAAGCAGCTCCGTCATGCACAAGTTGTGGCAACGCAATGCCCGATATAACTATCAGGCATTGCGACATTCAGAAGGTGCTGCGGTCGCTCCACGTCCGTAAGTCCAGTGGCCCCGATGGTATTCCTGCGGTGGTTCTTAAGATGTGTGCAGCGGAGTTGACTCCAGTATTAACACGCCTGTATCGCCTGTTTTACTCTACGGGTAGTGTGCCGGATTGCTTGGAAGGAGGCTAACGTGCAACCGATTCCCAAGAAAGGAGATAGGCCTGACCCAGGCACCTATCACCCCATAGCCGTCACCTCAGTCATCTGTAAGGTTTTTGAGCTAATCATAAACAAGCAGCTCATGCGTTATCTAGAAGATCACTCCTCAATAAACGACCGGCAATACGGTTTTAGGCCGAAACGATCAATGGGTGATCTTCTGGTATACGTTACACACCTTTGGGGTGAGGCTATGAATAAACATGGCGAATCCTTGGCTATCAGCTTGGACATCGCCATGGCTTTCGATAGAGTCTGGCATGTATCACTCCTTTCCAAGCTTCCGGCATATGGCCTACCACCTCAACTATGCACATGGCTCGCTAGCTTTCTGCAAAAGCGCCGTATTCGGGTCCAATTCGACGGTCAGGCCTCAGACTGATCATTTCGTGACAAGTTAATTCCTAATGAAATAACTAACATTAAAATTTTGTCTCTAAACATCATTCAAAATAAAAAGAAATAGGTATTATTACTAAAACCAGTAATTTATAACTCCCCTAGTACTCTCAAAAATTTCAAATTTTATTATAAGAATATGAGTATCTTTAATTTTTATCACAAATAACTGTCATAAACTATAATTCCCACAATTTAATTATCTATTTATAGAAATTAAGTAAATGAAGTGAATGGAGCACCAATCGATGGATGCGCGCGCATCGGTAAACATGGCTTCATGCGTCAATTGAGATGACACGGCAAGTTCTCAGCTGAACGATACATTGAAAGCCCTATAGTAGTTAAAAATATAAGTAATACTAAATCGGCAGTGTAAATTGAACATTTTGATGATAACGCTATCTGTGGAAGTGCATTTGTTGTATAATAAAAGGCTGAAAATGTACAACGGGTTAGTGTACCATCAGACTTAGTTCATCGCGAAACTATCTTCACAATAGTCGCATTACCTAAATATAGAAATATTATTTCTTTTAGGCAATAAAGATCGTATTTCTAGCCAAAATGCAAAATTAAACATAAACAATTGTTTAGAACAATTTTTATTAAATACCTTTTTAAAAGTTTACAATAAAAGCGCAGTGGTAGTAAATAACAGCCAGGTCTTAAGATCTGGGTCAGAAGGTTCAATTTCCCCTGTAATGGAGAAAAGTGAACGCTTTTCAGAATATTTGTTCGCGAAGATGGGCCCCGGCGACACAGGGCCGAAGACCACAGAAGACCGGTCAGCTCCAGTAGAACCAACTGGTTTCAAGAAGTTTCTGGTGCAGAATGTCATGCTGGTTGTTACATTGGTTGGAGTTCTCGCAGGAATTGCCATGGGTACGTATTCAAAGTATTAGACTAAGACTTACATATGAAGACCACGTGAGCAGATAGTTCAAAAATGGAAAGGTCAAAAGTATTTGGAAACCCGGGAATCTGCAGGAAGTGAAAGAAGTATTAATGGATTGCGAAGCCTGGCGATTTGTCCTCGCTGACTACTCCGTCAGGGATACAGCGTAAAGATAGTTAGTTAGTTAGTTCCAACCTTTTGAAAAATATTTGTTGAACTGTACAGCACATACTAATACATTCTAGCGATATTACAAAACAATAAAAAATGCATTATTTTATATTTTTTACTTTAAATACTTTTTGGTAGTTTCTCCTTCTTTTCTGAGAGAATAGTAGGTACCGGTATGCCAATTTTATTTAAACTGTATTTTGATTGTTATATTTGATTGAAATAATTAAAAATGTATTTTGATTAATATATCAACGGAGGCAAATCTAAAAACGTGAGTGTACTCCGGAGTGAAGACCTATAGATGCAACCGGAATTAACACTCGGATGACACCTCTGTTGATATCCTTATGTGCAAATGTTGCAGCAGCATACACTATGAGTCAGCCATTTAAATTAAAAATCTGCATTGAATTGAAAAATATGAACATGTTCTGGTGAGATTCGATAAATAGTAAAATTCTCAAATTTCTATAGACTGTGTAATTTAGAGACACACGCGCTGTATCTTAGCCAAAATTAAGTTAAAAAAAAATTTTTAACGAAGTTAAGCAAGTTATAAACCAATCAAATGCTTATTTATTTATAAATACGATTTTAGAAAACACCCAAAACCCCGAGACATATATTCGCTGATCACACAAAAATATGAGGGAAACGGGAATCGAAAAATAGGAATTAAAAGTATTCAAGCATTAAACCCACCACCATTTATTTCCGCGCGGTTTTAATATTGTTGTATGAGCAATATCCAAATAACGTCGTTCATTGACTCTAAAGTCCGTATTCCATAACGTTTCTCAATACTCAATCAACACCTGAGACTAGATGTTGCCTTATAATATCTACTCTCAAGCGTCGATTGAGTATTAAATAATGTACTGGAATACGGACCTAAGTTATTTACTCGTACATGAAGTGTCGCACTTTGACATTTCAGAAGTGCAGGCAAATCTTAGAATATTTTGTATAACTTGTTGACGCTCTCGGGTCCGCACGCGTTTTTCCCACAAAGTTTTCCCATTTCCGTATTCCACAGGAACACAGGAACTTGTTCCCGGGATAAAAAGTAGCCTATGTGTTATTCTGATGTGTAAGCTATACTATTGTAAAGCTTCTTCAAAATCCATTGAGTAGATTTTTCGTAAAAGAGTAACAAACATCCATTATTACAAATTTTCGCGTTTGTAATATTAGTCAGCTAGTACCTGTAACATATAACTGCTGACAGATATGATCAGTATTAGTGAATAATGTAGCCTCATATTAAACAGTCGTTGTATAGCAATGAGG
This sequence comes from Thumatha senex, assembly GCA_948477245.1. NCBI lineage: Eukaryota > Metazoa > Arthropoda > Insecta > Lepidoptera > Erebidae > Thumatha > Thumatha senex. The sequence goes on along the minus strand of OX419731.1, from coordinate 27,503,345 downwards.
TTTTCATTACATGGTGACCACGGTGGGATACGGGGACTGGTGGATACCATAAATTTGTCTGATATTCTTTTGTCGTCTTTTAGGTCTCGGACTTCGACCATACCACCTAGGCCCAGATGCATTAATGATAATATCATACCCTGGAGAACTCTTCATGAGGCTTTTGAAGCTGATGATCCTGCCTCTGATCATAGCTAGCCTAATCGCCGGATCAGCGAGTTTGAATGCTAAGATGAGCGGTAAAATTGCTGTGAGGACTTTGTTGTATTTTATACTGACATCAATGTTCAATGCTTTCCTTGGTATCGTACTTGCAATGCTGATTCATCCTGGAAAGCCAGAAATGAGAGAAGAGCATGTAACACATGTAGAAGGCAGAAGAGATCATAGTATACTTGATAGCATTCTGGATATTGGCCGGTAAGTTTCTGTTAAATATTATTTTGAGATTCATTTTTTTAATTACTAGAAGTACTTTTAAATTAGTACTTACGGCAGAGAAAATAGAAAAGAAAGTTAAATTTTAAAACTTATAAACTAAGAAGTATTATAAAAACAAGCTTTTTGTGCAGTCTATAATGCGAGTGCACATCTGGAGTTGCAAACATCCATAAGCTACGATAACCTCTTTCAATCAGAGGGATGGTATGATTAATTGCCGCCTCAAGGGTTAGGAAAAGCTCCAAGAAATAGAAAGTTTAAATTGATTTTATAAGCAATTGAAGAGTCTTTGATAAAACCTTCAATGCTTTAAAACTTTTCTTATTAATTGACAATACAAATACGACAAATTTATAAATTGATCTTTCAATCAATTTTTCAGTCTTTGTTTTCAATTCAAACGCATTATTCTTGCATGACAACTCAAATTTCAACAGCAAGTAGTCAAATAAAATGTGAAAATAAAATACAAACTTACGCAGTGCTTTATTCTTTTTTTTTTAAATAATCATTGTTTGTAATTGTAACTCAAAGTTTCAAAGATTACTAATATAAACCTACGGACCATTATAATTGTTTTCTTCAATGTTTAATCCAATAAATTGTATTGGATGCTATGCCTGACTTTTACCGACTGAAACTATCCTTCAAAGTCATCTGAAGGATAGCCCCAGGGCTCCCGACAGACTTTGTGCACTACATCGGCCTCGTTCAGGGTGTATTCGAGTGTTGTCCCTGTCTCTTTGGGGGTTTTGAGTGTTATCTTGCTTCCTTGGGGAGGATCGGATTTTTTATCACTTCCTTGAGGGGGCGAATGGCGTGCGTGTAGCTCTCACGTGAGCATGATTTGCTCACAAAAAGATGCAATGGTGTCCCACTTTCTTCTACTGGAGACCATGACTATCCATGACCATGATATACTTGATTATTGACCTAGTTCTTGAGCTGTCGTACTTCGTAAACCTTTTTCAATTCCATATTTTTTATCATGCTCTTCTTTCAACGCTCTATTGAAAATATAGGCATAATCTATTCTTGTAGAAGCGCTTGTGGCATGCTAACTCAGTGTTCTGTAAACGATCATAGCGTTAAGCAACTTTCCTTATGGCTGGTCATGAATGGGTGACCGCTTTGTGGCATTTCCATTTACGAGCAGTTCTGTGCTTTAGTAGGCACGTTATGCCATTGGTCCCGGTTTCCAGTAACATGAGAGTCGTTAAGTCCAAGTCGAAGGAAGTATAGGCGGCTGGAAAAATTTCAACCACAGAACGCCAGTCCAGTTCAACACGGCAATGGGTTTAACACCTGTTACGTGGGACAAAGGTCCACACGGTGACATGCCACCCCTTCAGGGATAAAAACGTATTTTTTATACATATTGCAATAAATGTCTTATGTAATTGTTAAGTAAATAATAACATATATAAAGTCACCCAAAAGCCTTTAATAAACGAACGTCTGATAAAATTGCTATCTACTGTTGGCTAAATTCTTTCGTGTTTTTATTTGATTTACAAAGAAATAAAACTCAGCACACATAGTAACTCGTATAGATTTTAGAAGATAGTTATTATGTGTGCGTATGTGACAGCCTTGGACGCGCTAGTGGTGTATGAAGTGCTGTAGTTGAAGTAACGGTTTCGATTCCCGATTGGAACAAATATTTATGTGATTCGCAAATGTTGAAAAGCTAACATCCATCTAAGGACAAGGAAACATAAACGCTGAGATATTATTTAAAGAAGTTAGTAAAATATTTAGAAGCACTGTTTACTGTTCTGCTACTTTGAAAATATTTGCACGACAAACAAAATGGCTTACGTTTGTACTTATTCTAATCATACGAGTATTATACACCTACATTGTAAAACACATAAAGTAAATAGGTGATTTTGATAATGACTTTAATTATGGAATTCATTTTTTTAATTTAGACTGTAACAAGTTGACGCCCGCGGCTCCGCACGCGTGGTGACGTTTTCCCGTACCTGTTTCCCGCATATACTTGTTCCCGGGATAAAAAGTGGCCTATGTGTTATTCTGACGTGTAAGCTATAATATTGTACAGTTACATCAAAATCGATTCAGTTGATTTTGCGTGAAAGAGTAACAAACATCCTTACTTACAAACTTTCGCGATAATAATATTAGTAGGATTATAATTCTTCTTTATTTCAATAATAATTTTAATATTTATTTCAGTAATCATAGGTACAAAAATTATTTTTTACATAGTTTCTTATTCCATTATTTTTTTTTAAATATAAGTATATTTATTTTAACATAGTTTTTCAGAAATTACATAGGTTTATATAGATTAATTCACTTATGCCTGAACTAGGTAGTCCTGTATTTCAGGCTTCAAGTACGTATTTACAAAATAAAAAGTAATCAAGACCATAATCATGAACGACACGGCAATGGGCTCACCACCTATTATGTGTAACATAAATTAACTTACGGTGAAATGTGAGCGTAAACCTAATAGACCTTGGCCTACCTCTTCAGAAATAAAAGTGTGACTAGTGACACATAAATTGCTTTTTCTCCATCAAGATCTTCGGGGCCCATAAGTGACGTCATTTGCAACCGGCTCACTTGTTGATGCAGCCGCCCTTAGAGAATCATGAAGTCGCTGCCGACATTGCTGAAAATCAAATATCTATCGATAGTAACTCAATAAAAGTGAACCCTAAATCCAGGTAGGGTTTGAAGGTAACTGGGAAAATAATGAAGAAAAAGAAATATTATTTTTAAGTATCTTGTACAGGGACCAAGGTACCGGACTAATTTACAAATGGCTCTGAATATGGACACAGTTCTGATTTATTGTAATGTATTATTAAATCCCTTCAGTTAATTAATCAAATCAGTAGTCTGGATGGTGTCTTCAATTTGTTGTTGTGTTTGGAGGGCATTTGTCCACGCTGCCTTGTTAGACGAGTAAAGCAGTTACCTTTTCAGTAGACAATATTAATCGTTCGTGTTTAGAGGACATTAAAATGCTTGGTACAATGATTACTTTTCTATTTCCCAAGACAGTTATAAGTATATTGCATGTAAATGGTTGGAATATTAATGGAGGTAATTGAATGTTTATTGATAAAAGAGAATGCTATAGTAATATTAAAAATATAACATTCATTTGTATTGGGCACTGTAGAATAGAATCAATCCTTTAGTCCATCCAATCAATATTGAAAAATTAACTTTAAAAGCCACATTGGCTAAGATATTTTATTAAAGTTCTATAAGAGTACTCCTTCCTATTTACAAAAGCGTTTTAAAAATAGCCTTCACGATAGGCTTGTGATGATGACAAAAGTCATCAGCAAACTTAGAATTAATAATGCCATCCGCATATTTAATGCCAGGTACTTGAATATTACAGCGGTCACTTGTGGAATAAGTTACTCCAACTTCCAAATTTGGAAGTACTTAAACATAACAAAAGCTTAAAACTACTGTTAAAACTATTACTTAAATATAATTAAATAGTCTTACGTGCCCTTTGCTCAGTTTTCTCAGCGATCATGCTATACCTACTTATCTTACGCTTCGGTCACAAACAAGATGGGTGTTCGGACAGAAACTGTTTGTAGCACTTGCAATTACAAACCTACGCATGCTTCTAAGGGCGCATTAATATTTTGAATCCGACTGCCAGATAACAATGGGAAACTTTAAACTCAGATGAATAGTCATAGCGACTTTAAATTTTAAAGCAGCTGCTAGCCAGCATTTGCTTCTGTCCAGCTCAACACCTATTACGGAATTGTAGATGCTTTGTCTGCTTCATTGGAGAAACGAGCAGTAATACGAGTATTATGCATGATGACAAATTTAAACCGAATTCGGCGAATATTATAGAAGTAGACTTATTAGATCAAAAATCCGCTAACCTTTATTTTACTATTTGAATACTTTCTCTTTCAGTAACATATTCCCAGATAATATTGTGCAAGCTGCGTTCCAGCAAGCACACACAGTGTACACCGAGCCATCGCAAATGTTCTCGAGGAATGCTTCCGATAATGACACATTACCTGCTTTGGTTCGAGTCGTGGCTTATAGGTAAGTAGACATGAATTAACTTAATGAAGTAGGCTAGACCCTCCCTGGTTATTTAAAGAGTCCTCCAACCTGCAGAAAAGATTTTCTTGTGCCTCAGAGATCCTTGAAAATCCATTGTACCTGAAATTTTTGGTTAGGAACACCCATACAAGAGGAATTCGTAGCCCTTACTGATATTGAACATGTTTATTTACAAGGTTTCCATCTGGGCGTTTCCATGCTTAAAAAGGTACCATAGAGCCTGCGGCTACCCCCGATATAAGTATACTAATTTGGCATTTTTCAGTCGTCCTTTTTAGCTTGTGAACGTATTTTTTTAAAGTATTTAGTGGTCAAATGTCAGAAACAAAACGGATTTTCGGATAGGTATATTTAATGTAATAAATATACTTTTTAGTAAATTCATGATTCACGTCTTTTAATTAACGCTCTATGCATTAGGTACATGGCGTACCACTACAATGTAATTATAACATCTTCCATCCTTATTACAGATCGTTTGTCAATACTGAAAAAAGCGCTGAAGGCTAGTTTTCGACTTATAATACTACTCTCAAGTGTTTCTTGAGTATTGAGAAACGTTCTGTAATACGGCCCTAATAATGGTGAATATTATTTTAATCCAGTTTATAGTTTATATTATATGAGGTAATATAAATATTGTGGGACACTTTTTACACAGCGCCATCTAGCCCGAAGTAAGCTAATATTAGCTTGTGTTATGGGATCTAGATAACTGATAAACATACTTATATATTTCTAAATACATACATATTATAGATAAATAACACCCAGACACAGAATAAACCATCGTGCTCATCACACAAAGTTTTATCCTGGGTTTGGAATCGAACCTACGACCTCTTGCGTAGCAGTCGGATGCACTCCCACCGCGCCACAGAGGCAGTCAATATATAAAGATACATACCGGTTAAAACAAAAACCCTCCTATTTGGTTCTCCGTAGTCGCTGGAACCGTCGCATTTTGACATTGTATTACAAGATCTAAACCTCACACGATTACAAAAACTGTGTATCGTCATTACCGAAGAAAGGAATCCCTCAATTGCACACACATGAATGGCAATTTGCATGCTTCATTCATCCATTCTTGTTTTGTTTATCAATCACGCCTTTATTCCTGAAGGGATAACAGAGTCATTTATACGCCCGTAATTCACCGTGTGCATTTTATCCCACATAACAGATGGTCAGCCTTTTGTCGTGTTGAAATGGACAAGCTCGGTTGTGACAGACCTACTGTTGAAGTTTTTCAAGCCAATAAAGCCTTCAACTTGGCCTAACGATTGCCATTTTACTGGCAACTGTGACTAACGGCTTATCGTGCCTTCCAAAGCATGGAAACGCTCGTAAATGGAAATGCCACAAAGTTGTAACCTATCCGAGTATCGGCCATATCAAAAGTTGCTTAACGCAGTGATCGTTTGCAGAACACTGAATTAGTAGTTTTACTAGCGCTCTTCTATCCATTTTTGTAGTATATTTTATTCTATCCATTCTTGTAGTAACTAATATGCTTAAACATATGTACTTCTTCTATTGTCCTAAGTTTAGTGACGATAACTGTCTGTTTAAGGTCCGGCACCAACACTTTAGGGCTAGTCTTCTTCTGTTTAGTATTCGGCAGCCTTCTTGGGACATTAGGACCTAAGGGGCAAGTTGTGATTGATTTCTTTCAAGCGATCTTTGAAGTCATCATGAAGATGGTGACAGGTGTCATGTGGTTCACCCCAGTGGGAGTCAGCAGCGTCATCGCGGGCAAAATTTTAGATGTCACTGATGTAGGTAAGTATCATTATACAAATGTTTTCTTTTCTGACTTTTTTTTCGCAATTTTAATAAATTGCTTGATTTGTTAGTCAACCACTACCTCTTTCGTCGCCATCAACTACCTCTTTTTGTCTTTCCTGATCATCGCTTTCCATACTAAGGTTTTCTGGAAGAGATCGCTATTAGCGATAAGACCGCCCATTGCACTCTCACTAGTAGTTTTGTCCTGAAAACCTGTATGTAATGGTGTGCAATAAAGATTTTTTTTACGACATAGGTAACTCAGAGTTCATTGGCATATTAATTTTTAACAGACTTTATCTTAATATTAAAAATTTTTGGGGACATTGTGACACACCGCCATCTAGCCCAAATCCAGTTTGTTATACACTACGTGACCCCAAGGCCTCGCCCGTGACATACTTCGAACTCCCGTCGCACCTATTTAATTCCTTCGCTTATAAATTCTACAAAAATGATTATTAATTTCCCCGATTTTACGACATTTATATTACTGCTGCTCTCTCCAGGGTAGTAGCGTAATGATATATAGCCTATAGCTTTCCTCGATGAATGGGCTATTTAATACTGTTTGGGCTATTAGCCCGACAACCCTAGTGGCCTTGAAGTCACTGAGACACATAGGATTTAACAAAAGAATAAAATTGTCGTCAAATAAATTCAACCGTTTATAGTGAGTTCTCCTAAAACATTTAATTCCTCTTCTTAAATACTATCGCTGTCGCATGTTTACACCGCGACTTAGAAATTACCAAAAAATAGTTCAACGCCATCTAGTTAGACAAAATTAACTAAAATAAAATATTAACACATCGGTGCAACTTACAACAAACGCCACAACGCCATCTATCGTTCTATAGCACAATAAAAACAATATACAAAATAGATATACCGCCCACCATGGACGGATGGTCCATAACAAAATATGTATATGGTCCATAACAAAATAGTCATTATAACCGCCCACCTTGACATACTTAACTTTCATACACGATAAGCTTAGGTAAGGATGTAACATAAAATGGGCGTCGTTAGATAGTGGATTGTATAGGTACATAGAAATAATTCATAAAACAACTACATTCTTACAATACAAAAACTTTACAAAGGATATAATATTAATAATCGAAAGCAACATAAAACTAAACATAAATACAAAAACATCGTTCCGAGAATACTCACTTTGTTACAGGTAACACTATTAGTTTAGAAACGGGCCGTTTCACTGTTGAACCCTTGCAGCGCAACGAGACTACCCTCGTGACCTTGTCCAAACCAATATGTTTTTCTGTTATAAGTCCATAGAGCCACCTTGCAGGGGGTAAATCGTCCTCTATTACCAACACTACGTCACCCACTTTTGGTTCGGGAGTCGGATGTGTCCATTTATATCGATGGTGAAATTGAACCAAATACTCATGATACCACCGACGCCAAAAATCTTGAACCATCCGTTGAGTCAAGTGCCATCTCTTCAAAGTAGTAATATTTTAATCCTCAAAATTTGACTCTGGAACTAGCAACAAAGGTTCTCCTACCAAGAAATGAGTGACAATGGGCAGGGGTCTTCCGAACTGCTGCTTAACGTTGAGATGTGTCTTGAATTAAGGCACGCCTCTATTTGCGCGAGAACAGTTGTCAACTCCTCAAAGGTCAACGTGCTCGTACCCACGACTCTCCTGAGGTAGTATTTTGTGGACTTCACCCCAGCTTTCCAGACCCCTCCAAAATTTGGAGAGTGGGGTGGTATGAAGTGCCACGCTGTCCCATTCGTTGCCAACCAATCGGCAATGTCTGTTCAGTGTTCGCAGTTCTGTATTGGCTCCGACAAAGGTAGTGCCGTTATCAGTCCACAATTCCTTGCAGTGACCCCTTCTAGCTGTGAAGCGCTTAAATGCAGCCAAGAAAGCTTGCGACGTCATGTCGCTCACTAACTCTTAAGTGTATGGCCCGTGTAGCCATACACACGAACAATCATATATAGCCTTTTGTGGAGTGATAGCCGCGACCTTTCGACGGCCTGACACTGATAGGACCTGCATAATCTACACCAGTCTTAAAGAAAGGTCGGCTAGCATTAACTCTAGCTGATGGTAATTGCCCCATCAATGGTGAGGTGACTCTTGCAGAATAACGTATGCATGTCACGCACTTGCGAATATAAAATCGCACTGCACCTTTGGCACCATTTATCCAATACTTGGATCTTAAATAGTTCAGTGCCAACTGAAGCCCACCGTGTAGCGTGCGTTCGTGCGCATCTGCTATCAAGAGAGTTGTCAAATGCGACTTGTGAGGTATAATAATGGGGTGCTTTGCGGGTTCTTCAATATTTGACCTATGCAATCTTCCGTCAACTCTTAAAACTCCTTCGGAATCCAAATAGGGATTAAGTGTGGCGAGTTTTCCTTTTTTATTGATCTGACCTGTTTTTCTTAGACTATCTATTTCTTTTCGAAAATGTTCAAACTGGCTAACCTTAACACAAGTTATTAACACTTGATTTATTTCGGGATAACTTAGCCACTTCTTAGTCTGATTGGGTAAATTACTTAATTTTAAAAATCGTCTGCAGTACGCAATATCTCTAGTTAACCTTGTCAGAGATGAAAACTTCGTCATAAAGCTATCTTCTTCCTTGTTCTTCTCTAGTACATTGCAAACAACATTTATACTTCTTTCTTCTAATCCTTGAGCCAAGTGGGTCCATATATCCACAAATCGAATTTGGCAAACTCCTTAGGGTTCACACCTCTGGACGCACAATCTGCAGGGTTGTCCCTAGATTGCACATGTGACCATTGGCTGCTGTCCATGTCTGAGAGAATCTCAGATACGCGGTTTCCAACAAAGGTCTTCCAACGGCTTGGGTGGCTGCTTAGCCAAGCCAAAACCACGGAAGAGTCAGTCCAAGCATGAATGTTCCTCTTTTCAACGCCCAAGGTACCAGAAACTTCACGCGGAAGTTTTGACAGCAGTACTGCGCCGCAAAACTCCAAACGAGGTACAGAAACTTGTTTGACGGGTGCCACTTTGGTTTTTGAGGCATCGCTAAAACCTTGAAGCTCCAGACGCTCATCGGTTCGTCGAGTGTGTATCCATCTAGGTATTTGGAATTCCCTAACTTCAAACAAGCCACTCCTGTAGTCGATCCACTTTTGCAATAGATGATCAGGAAGTATATCGTCCCACCCCACTCCCGACAGCCACAGACGTTGTATGTGATAATTACCGGCGCAAGCCAGCCTAGGAGGTCGTACAGCCGAGGGATTCCAGGGCAGGAAGATGGACAGTGTATTGAAATTTATCGTTATTTCTGTTCCAAGTTAACCCTAAAATTTTAATGACTTTATCTATCTTAAATTCTATATTCTTATAATACTTAGTTGTCTCTTTACCAATGTTTACCTTATTCAATACATCGTCATTATTGCTGGACGATTTCTGAAGCTGAAAGCCTCCACGAGCGCAATTCATTCATTTGCTGAATCATTTGTCATAAAAACTTGTCATGATTTTCTCTGCTACTAAAGGAAAATCTCTTCCGTCATCCCGTGCGACTTGTTGTAGCGTACGCACGGCCAAGTAAGGAGCTGCAGACACTCTGAAAGTGACACGCAATAGACGTAAATGCTGCAATTCGGCCTTCGGATTATCGCGCCAAAGAATGCGCTGAAAAGCGACGTTCTCTTCAGCTATCTTAACTTGACGGTACATTTGAACAATATCTGTCACTAACGTAATAGGATAACAACGCCACCTTATAAGAATTTGCCGCAATTCAGGTTGTATGGTCGGACCAACCATTAACTCGTCATTTAACGATACTTCCTTGTTTCCGGAGCATGAAGCATCAAAGACTACTCTCACTTTCATCGTGGTTTTGTCCTCGCGTACTACAGCATGATGATGCAAATAAAATGCTGCGCCATTCAATTTATCTTGGGGGACAATTTCAGCGTGTCCTTGCTGAATGAATTCCTTAATTACAGAACTGTACTGCCTCTGGAACTCTGGATTGTTTATGAAACGACGCTCCAGTATGTTAAATCGTTTACGAGCAATATCTTCCGATCTCCCGTAAACGCAGTTGGGAGGCTCAGTTCTAAAGGGTAGTTTGACAATGTATCGTCCTGCTGCATCTCTAGTGGTCGTGTTGGAATAAAATTCTTCACTCTTTTTCGGTCAGTATGACTCTTTGAGTAGAACTTTCTGAATCCGACTCCCAAAATTTTCTCAGCAAATTGTCACCATTGTCTCTAACAACAGCATTGTAACACACTGCTTGTGATCTGGGTGCAGTCTGAATCTCACCCGATAAGATCCATCCTAATTTGGTCTTTTGGGCAACCGGAGTTCCAGGTGGACCCTTGACCAACCCTTCCAATAGAACTTCACCGACCACACAGGAACTTAAAAGGATATCAATTTTCCCTGGAATGTGGTAGGATGGATCTGCTAGTTCTAAGGATGAAAATGTAGAAGGCAGCAGTTGAACAATCTTCCTCTCTGGAAGACGCGAGGTAAGGCTGTTCAACACATGCAAAACAAACGTTGGATCTAGGCGCGACTGTAACTTAAACTTAACAACCCACTTAGAGGGCATTGACATCCCCTCATCGTCGCCTAGTCGCAATATATCCGTGTGAGCTGGTGATTTCTTTAGACCGAGTAACTGGACTGCGGCTTCCGTGATGAAGGAAACTTGAGAACCTTGATCCATCAAGGCTCTTAAAACCGTAGCAGTGCCAGTTCTTGACTCCACCTTGACCAAAGCTGTCGCCAGCTGACTTTGGTTGAGCGCATCAGTAAAACAACAAACAGTGGTGGAAAACTCACTCTGGGTAGACGTAGCGGTTGCCGCAGCAACCACAACATTAGAATCTGAACTACTCGCGATTTCAACAGGTTCAGCAGTATCAACGGTTGATTTTGGGTGAAGTAGTGTGTGGTGCCTTTTTTTGCAAAGGTGACATTTGGTGGATTGACGGCAAGAGTAAACAGCATGATTCTTACCTAGGCAATTGTAGCACAACTTATTGGTTCGAACAAAGTCTCGACGGTCGTCGGTATCTTGCTTCGCGAATTGCTTACAATGACATAATTTATGGTCACCTGAACAGAGTAAACACTTATCAATTTCCATTCAATTCACTTTATTTGCTTGAAATATGGTTCCCAAGATGTTGTAGTTACAAATTTAGCTCAATACATATTTGACCATTTAATTAAGGCATGCAAATGATTAAACACAATAATTATTTAAAAAACATGGTAAAATTGTATACGCCTAGAAAAACAATCAAGTCAACATGAATAGATGTAGGTACATTAGCAAATAATAGAAAATAACTATACGATAGAATGTCAGAAGTAATAAGATTAATCAATTAAAATTACATGTTAATTATACAAAATGTCAATTCATAACTATACAAATGACGTCGATAAAATTTTGCAAATAAATTATTTTATAATGTTAATTACATGTTAGATTTAAATTTACACAATAAGTAAATCCAGATACACTGACACAAGGCTGTCACTCAATAAAAATTAAAACGACAAGGGCTCGACTTTAAAAAATCGTCAATGGAATAAAAGCTCTCATCCAGCAACCATTCACGCAATGCGATGCATAGTTTCTTTTGTGGCAAATCTACAATATGCCTAGGTAAGGAGTTGAAAATAAGGGGCGCCATGTAGACACAACTCTTCCGAAACATTTCCAGTTTTGGGACCGGCATTTGTAAGGGCAGAGTCACCTGTCGCTTGGAAATATTTTTTTTTTCAAAGAGGTAATGATGTGTTTTCACGAATTTAACTACTTCAAATATATACATGGCTGGAACAGTTTGTAGTCTTTGCGCGATGAAAATCGTTCTACAAGAGTCTGACCAGTCCATATCAAATAGCGCCCGAATGCATTTTTTTTGCGCTATAAGCACTCTAGGAAGTTGAGGCGAATTGCCCCAGACAACTATATTGTAGCGTATCAAAGAGCAGATGTAGGAATGGTACACCATTATGGCAGTCTTTCTGTCCGTAACATCTTTTACTCTTCGTAAAGCAAAAATAAATTTGTTTATTTTCGCACAAATACTGTCAACGTGTTCTCTCCACGTTCAATGTGCGTCTGAAGTTATACCTAAAAAATTTGCAGTTGTTATTTGATGGACTAACGTACTATTATAAGTTATATTCAAATTTATATGTTTACCTTTAAAAGTTTTAAACTGAATAAGTTTAGTTTTCTCGAGATTACTTTTTAATTCATTAACATCAAGCCATTTAACAACATCCCGTAAAGTACGATTGACTTCTAATTCAAATGTGTTTTCTTTTTTACAGTCTAGAATTACCGTTGTATCGTCGGCAAACATAATACAATCATGCGAAATGGCGTATGGAAGTACATTAACGTAAACAAGAAACAGCAAAGGACCCAAAATACTGCCCTGAGGCACGCCAAGTAAATTATTTCTTGGCTTTGAATCAGCAGTTATAATAAAATTTGATACAGCGTCATAGTTAGTTACTCTAGAAAATTTATTTCGGTCGCTGAGATAAGATTCAAACCATTTTATAGCTGAGCCTCTAATACCATATCTGTCCAGTTTCGCTAGAAGTCTTGGATGTTTTTCAAAATCAAATGCCTTACTAAGGTCCAGCAGTAAAGCACAAGTCGGAATACCAACATTGATATTTTTAATAATTGACTTCACCAACTTAAAAGTTGCAAGTTGTGTGGATCTATATTTTCTAAATCCATATTGTTCCTCAGTCAAAATATTATGCTTATCCAAGAATGCTAGTACTCTTCTATACATAACTTTTTCAAATATTTTTGAAAGAACAGGAGTTAAAGCAATGGGTCTGTAGTTATTTAAATCAGATTTTGACCCTCGTTTATGTAGAGGCTTAATTATTGATAATTTTAGTATTTCAGGGAAACAACCCTGCTCTAGGGATAGGTTTATAATATGAGAGAGAGGTTCTGCTATATATAGTGCTGCTATATACGTTTTAATAGATCTGTAGTGATATTATCATAGCCAAAACATTTTGAGTTCTTAAACGTTTTAATAATATTAAATGAAATATTTATATATTATTTATAGGAGTCACTGGTTCTAAAAATATACTGTAATTGTTAAAACTCTTAATGTTATTACAATTATGGTCAGCTTGTTTATCAATACTATTATTTTGCATAATGTCAATGAAAAAAATATTAAAAGAATTAGCTATGTCAGTTCCAGATGTAAACCAGTTACCATTGTCAGAAACGCTATCAATATTCCTTAACGATATCCCACGTTGCCTTACCCCTATTGTTTGAATTCGAAATGTAGCTTTGGTTACTCAATGATTGTGTGTCATTTATGCATTTCCGTAATATTTTTGAATATTTAACATAATTCTTTTTATTTTTATGATTTCTATTTAGGTAGTACTTGTATCTCAGTGATCGTTTTGTCTTACAACTTATCTTTAGGCCTTTTGGAACCCAAGTTGGTTTACCAGATATACATTTATTTTTTATAATTTTTAGGGGAAAACACTAACTAACTAACTAGCTATCTTCACGCTGTATCCCTGACGGGGTAGTCAGAGAGGACAGATCGCCAGGCTTTGCGATCCATGCATACTTCTTTCGCTTCTTCGAGATTCATCAATCGCTTCATACACGCACGTCTGGGTATCCGAGTACTTTTGACCTTTCCGTTTTTGAGCAATCTGCTCACGTGGTCTTCATATGTAAGTCTCGGCCTTCCCTGACTCCTTCTACCCTCTACTTTTGAACAATATATATTCTTCGTCAATCGTTCCTCACTCATTCGTTGGACGTGTCCAAACCAACGGAGCACGCCCTTTTCCAGCTTAACGCTGACTCTTTCATTCAAACCTGCCATATTGCGTATCACTTCGTTACGTATTCGGTCGGCCAAGGTAACGCTGCACAATTTTCGAAGTGATCGCATCTCCACAGCATTCAATCTACTTTCATGCATCTGCTGACATACCCAGGTTTCACTACCGTAAAGCAAAGTTGGCACTAGCACTGCGTTATGAATCGCCATTCGTGCTTCTTTTACGATGCTTTGTCGCTTTACTAACTGGGATAAAGCACCGTTAACTTTGTTTCCGGCAGCTACTCGCCGTTCTACATCCGAATCACATCTTCCATCCGCGCTAAACATACTTCCTAAATACACAATTTCATTCACTTGCTCTAGACGTTCCTGGTTTACCCTAATCTCGCATTTAGTTCTTACGTCACCTCTTTCAAATACTAGAACCTTAGTTTTACTTGCATTCAAGCGGAGACCCTTACTTTCACACCCCTCTTTCATATTAGTGACTAATGCCTGTAGGTCGGCTTCTGATGAGGCCATGAGCACCGCATCATCAGCGTACAGCAGACAGTTTACTGTAAAGTCACCCAAATTCACACCCATATTAAAATCTTTCAACTTCTGTAGGCAGCTGTCCAGATATACTATGAACAGCCAGGCGGACATGACACATCCCTGTTTGACGCCTGTACAGACATCAAAAAGAGGTGACACATCCCCCCCTACTCGCACGCAAGCCTTACAGTCCCTATAAAGCGACTGTATTGCCCGCAGTAGCGAGCCGTCCACACCATATCCTGGCAGCAAGTCCCACGGCAGGGGAAAACACAATTTATAGTATGACACTAAATCATTGTGAAACGCTTCAAAAGCCATATTCGTGTTAGATAAACTATAAATTTCAGAGAAAGAGAGGCTACTGATGCACTCAACAAACTTACATTTGCACTAATCTTTGACTCCCAGAACTTACGCGATTCCGTATCCAATTTATCGCTAATTAGGAATATTATAATCGTATCCCAAGAACAAGTATCTATACCAAGGGTTTTCAATCCCTGTAAACAATCTACAGTAGTGTCTAAGAGATTCTTAATAGAAGTAGCAGACTCTTTTACAATAACAGGCTGCTTCACAAATCGTTTTAGCATACAGTGAGATAAAAACTTTTTATTATCATAGCGTTTAGTTAAAGTAGACCAACATTCGTGATAGTTAGCGGCAGTTACTGGTGTATGTCGTAGTAACAGATCAGCTTCACCCGACAAATGAGACTTCAAATAATGAAGCTTCTGAACGTCATCTAAGGCTTCATTATTATGTATAAGAGATAAGAACAAATCTCGAAATGAAGTCCACCCTGTATATAATCCTGAGAAATTGGGAAGACTTATCCTTGGTAGTTTGACACTTGATACAACTTTAGACAGTTTGTTAGTACCAGAGGTAAGCGTAGGCGCACATGCCACTATGTGTCTGCAGTTGTGTCATACACATAGCTTGTAAAATATACATTTTTACTGGTCTTGGTCTGATGCCTTTTCTATAATAGAACTATTTATTTCTACATTTTTTTCCACTGTTCCTCTAAAGACTCTAATCTGGTTTGTATATAAGATTGCGTTATACGTTCCTTGGGTGATTTCTTATAATTTATTCTCGCCTTTTCAATTATAGTTTTATTGTTCATTTGAACCTTCATCAAATAAATTAATTCCATTGTGATCAATTTAATTGATTTACAAAAAGACAACCAGAGCCAAAGTTTACTATATCTAATCAAAATAAAAGCAACAAAATGTGCAAGCTAATGTAAACAAAGCGTAATTTAACAGAGTCCAAGAAAAGTTTTCTGATTGTAGAAAGTCTACTGACCTATTCTAAATGAAAAATAAATTTTTACAAGTGTTTTTGATTCTACCAACTTGAAACGAAATCGGGCATCGGTTCCCCGTCTGAACGAAACTTAACAATCTATTGTAAGTCTAAAATTAAAACTAAATATTTTACAAGTGTAACTCTAACGAACAACTTTACTAAGATAATTTACGTTTTAAAACAATTTACTAAAAATTATAAAGTCCCAACTCTTCTGTCACTACTTCACTGATTTTTCTAAATCAAAAACAAATGTTCACTACTTACAGTTTTATTTCTGCCAAACTTTTTGCATCCATAAAATGCCGCTAGGTGTCGCTTCACCGTTTTGGAGTGAAGTGGAGTGACGGTGCGACGAGTGACGTGAAGGTCCAGACAGCTTCACCGTTTTGGAGTGGAGTGGAGTGACGGTGCGACGAGTGACGTGATGGTCCAGACAGCTTCACCGTTTTGGAGTGGAGTGGAGTGACGGTGCGACGAGTGACGTGACGGTCCAGACAGCTTCACCGTTTTGGAGTGGAGTGGAGTGACGGTGCGACGAGTGACGCGACGGTCCAGACAGCGGCGACACCTAGCGGCATTTTATGGATGCAAAAAGTTTGGCAGAAATAAGGAACTTGTTCCCGTGATTAAAGTAGCATTATGTGTTATTCTGATGTGTAAGCTATATAATTTTAAAGTTCCATCAAATTCCATTCAGTATATTTGTGCGTGAAAGATTAACAAACATCCATACTTAAAATCTTTCGCGTTTATAATATTTGTAGGATTTTTTACTAATAATAAAGCTAATGAATTTATTTGTTTGTTTGGTTGAACGCGCTAATCTCAGAAACTACTGGTCGTATTTAAAAAAATCTTTTTGTATTGACTAGCCTATTTATCGAGGAAGGTTATAGACTATGTATCATTACGCTACTGCCCTGGAGAGCAGAGCAGTAATCATAAATATTGACGAATTGGGAAAATGTTAATGCATTATTGTAGAATATATAAGCGTCGGGATTAAATAGATGCGACGGGAGTTCGAAGTATATCCAGGGCGAACCTAGTTTTAGCTATTTTAAAAGTACGGTGGACGGGTTATCCGCTTTCTTTACAGATACCGGCTCAAGATAATGGCTTTACATGAGAATTTCACGCACGCAGTACGTAATATGCGCCAGGCAATACATTTGTACATTGAGATTAAAAGCTGTGGAGAAAGTACAATGGGCGGTCGTATCATATAAAGCGATTTCTACCAGGCTAAATTTTATAGACAAAAGTAGGAGTCGTAAACCATTTCCGGAAGGGGGCAGCTACCCTTTCTGCCCTCCCCTGGATAAATTATCCAAATATAAAACTGTCTCATTGGAGATACGGAACCGAGTAGGAAACTCCGCATCGTTGCAGTTTTCGAATGTATTTAGCTTCTCTAGGTTTTGTCGACAGACGGTCGGCCTTTCATGGTCAGAGAGTAAAGATAGAGAAAATAAAGACATTATTTTAACGCTTCAATGTATTCAATTCCAGATTTAGGAGATCTCTCGACCACTCTTATATTTAGGGGACGTTCAAATCAGTTTGACAGGTCATTTGACAGCTAAATTAAATTAAGTGGCATTCCAGTATACGAATTTTACATTAAGTGGCGTCTGAGCGCAACTAACCTGAGTTAAACTTAAATTTAACACATGCTTAAATTTGATGTTTGAGAATAGGAATTTTGTATTTAAGAGCAGCTCAAGCATTTAAGATGCCGTTAGATATTTGAGTGACCTTTCAGTATTCGGCCGTTACAATTTGAAAGCACAATTAGCGGCTAAGTAAATGTAAGTGAATCGTACATTTGTTCTTAGAAATAGTAGTAAAAAAAACTTTCTCAATATGAAGAATTACCTAATAAAATGAGTAATGATTCAATAATCACAGCTGTGCCCATTTTCTTTTTCTTGTGCAAGTAAATGATGTCAACACACTGGTTTTGAGATCTCTCCTTACCATAGGAGGGTTACGGAATAATTCTTGCATTTAAATAACTGCTTAGTCTAGCCTGTGAAAAGCTAATCTCCATACATACGGCAGTACAAAAAGCTGTAGCTTATGCATTGGAGATGACTACAGTTACCTTTAGTGGTTGAGTATATATTTAAAACCATATTTCTTGAGACATAGACGATTGACATTACAAGCAGTAGGTAGCATAAAATTACGGCATTACTAAAAAGTATTCAGTGTACGATAAATATTAAAACGTTGTTTAACTTATAGTTTCTATTAACCAAATTAATAACTGTGTATGTACTAAGTAAAGAAAAAATTCTAACAGTAATTACAATTTATGACTCAAATTTATATCTTTGAAAAATGTATGTTATGCCTATTCACCGTGAGTAGATGATATTTATTACAAGAAATGTTCATATTTTTTTTTTTGATAAAATATCTTACCTAGTTTTTTTTTTTTTACTTTGTCTTCTAAAACGTTTAATTTAGGTCAAGAATTTACTTAGTTTTATCAAAATATTTAAGTAATTACTATTGGAACGAAGTTCCTTATCGCGCGTTGTGAAAGGGGGCTAGACGGAAAAAATACTTACGAAAATTTGTCACGACACTTTTTGTTATAGTAAGATATTGTAAGCTGTGCGGCGTCGCATGTTTCTCTGTCTGTCTCTTTCTCTCTTATAGAAAGCAAGCCAGATATTTTCATTTCTATTTCGCATTGAACAGTGTGGTGTCGCGACGATTATTTTTGTTGAGTGTATACAGGTTTTTTGTAAATATTATTATAACTTAAATAAAAAATTATTACAATTCCTTCACTAATTAATCGAAAGGAACTTCGTTCCATCCGGGTGTCCCTTGACACCTCTCAAGTTTTTTGTTACTACCGAGCTGACTCAATTTGATAGGTGCTTAAACTGATACCAATTAATATAATTTTTGCAGCAGTACGCTAATTATCATACAAACGTTTTGCGTGAACCGGTTTCAATTATGTGATCATTTGTCGCATAAATTAGTACTAAGCAAATCTGTTCATACCATATACAATTTCAATTAGAGTTATAGAAAAGATACGATTATTGGGACCAGTTTAAATTACAATATGAATTTTAATGAAACGATTAAGCGAAAATCGTTGTTGTAGGTAGTACTACAATATCATATTTTACTTTGACGTCAATTTCCTTTTTCAAAATTGGAAAAAAGGAAGCGAAAGAAGTATGCATGGATCGCGAAGCCTGGCGAACTGTTCTCTCTGACTATCCCGTCAGGGATACAACCCATTCTATTCTTACCACATTGCATGGTCTGCACCGTACCGTTAATTGCACTTACGGTCGAATACTGAAAGGTCACTCAAATATGTAACGGCAACTTAAATATTAGAAATAGTTAAAATAATAGAAAAAAATAATAGTTTTATTTTGTACACAATGTAATTTCTATAATGTTATGGTAAGTAGGTTTTTTACTATTTCGAAATTGAACGTAAACATTTGCTGACCTAATTGTCGTATAACGAAACGTTCAATTTGATTGAAACCAGTGACATTATCGTGACTTGTAAACATTTT
Source organism: Thumatha senex (assembly GCA_948477245.1). NCBI lineage: Eukaryota > Metazoa > Arthropoda > Insecta > Lepidoptera > Erebidae > Thumatha > Thumatha senex. The sequence goes on along the minus strand of OX419731.1, from coordinate 27,483,715 downwards.
TCAAAAATGAATTGGGAATGTATCTTTTACCTTGTACACTCACAAAACTTGGATCGTACATAAGTGTGGACCGACTTACTAAACCCCTACCAAATCCACACTCAGTTATTGGCGGAGCAATAGTATCGCAACAAAAACAAACAAAAAAAAATTGGGATATGGAAGAAAAACATTGGAATGTACATCTTCAGCAGGCGTCTGTATGTAGCAATGGACAAGGCAAAAAGGGCTGACATGAATAGCCGCTATCTCCAAGAATGACCATATTGGCAAAATCACTATCATCAAATTGCGTTGATAGTTACCGTTTTTCTCCACTTGTTTTACAAAGCGTTTCAAGACTTCTACTAAAACTTAATGTAGAAATGGAAAGATGAGAAGGGATATTGTCACAAGATATTTATCTTTGTTGTGTGGTGTGAGGAACACAGTTTAGTCGGTATATATTTTCATCTTTGATGTTTTTTTTTTGGCTGTTCTATAATAAATAACTTTTACAAGTGTTCTACTAAATGTCTGTCTCTTTAGTCACAAACAAGATTTTTTATTTTATACAAATACCTGTTTCAATTTATACAAGTTGACGCCAGCGGCTCCGCACGCGTGGTGAAGTTTTCCCGTTCCCGTTTCCCACAGGAACTTGTTCCCGGGATTAAAGTAGTATTATGATGGCTATAGACTATGTATCATCACGCTACTGCCCTGGAGAGCGGAGCAGTAATCATAAATGTTGACAAATTGGGCAAATTTTTATGCATTATTGTAGAATATATAAGCGTCGGGATTAAATGGGTGCGACGGGAATTCGAAGTATTTCAAGGGCGAAGCCGTGGCGCTCACCTAGTATTAGATATTTTAAAAGTACGGTGGACAGGTTACCTGCTTTCCTCACAGATACAGGCTCAAGATGACGGCTTTACTTAAGAATTTCACGCACACAATACGTAATATGCGCCAGGCAATACATTTGTACATTGAGACTGAAAGCTGTGGAAAAAGTACAACGGGTGGCCTTATCACATAAAGCGATTTCTACCAGACTAAATTTTATAGACAAAAGTAGGAATCGTAAACCATGTCCGGAAGGGGACAGCTACCCCTTCTGCCCTCCCCTGGGTACGCCCATGGAATAAATTATCCAAATATAAAACTGTCTCATTGGAGATACGGAACCGAGCAGGAAACTTCGCATCGTTGCATTTTTCGAATGTATTTAGCGTCTCTAGGTTTCGTCGACATACCGTTGGTCTTTCATGGTCAGAGAGTGAAGATAGCGAAGATACAGACATTATTTTAAGGCTTCAATATATTCAATTCCAGATTTAGGAGACCTCTCGACCACTCTTACATTTAGGGGACGTTTAAATCAGTTTGACAGGTCATTTGACAGCAAAATTAAATTAAGTGGCATTCCAGTATACGAATTTTACATTGAGTGGCGTTTGACCTGAGTTCAGCTTAAATTTAACACATGCTTAAATTTGAGATTTGTGAATACGCATTTTGTATTTAAGAGCAACTGAAATCTAAGAGCTCTTCCACTGTGCGTTGTATTTAAGTGACGTTTCAGTATTCGGCCGTTATACCTTACACTGTACATTTAATTCATCCAATTTTTGGCAACCAACCTGAGTTTGTTTTTTTTAGAAAACTAATTTTGGTGATAACTCGCATAAACACAAAGCTCAGCTTAGGCATCATAAAATGTATACTACATTTTAATAATTTATAGTTTCACGTATATTTCAGCTCAAGTAATGTCACAACTAGCTTGGTTCATCGCGACTGTTGCCGTGGGCGTCTTCTTCTATCAACTGGTTGTGATGCAGCTTATATACTTTTTATTCCTAAGACGCAATCCCTACAAGTTCTATTGGGGTCTGTCGCACGCCATGTTGACTGCCTCTGCTATGGCTTCTACGTAAGTTCCTTTTATAATTTAATTTTCTTTAATTTATCTCTATTTAAGTTAACCAAAATAATTTTAGGCTAAAGTAGTTCTTAGCACATTCTTGATTTGACTAATTACGAGAAATTAATACAAATACAAATATTATAGTATAGGTTAAAACAGCAACAAATTTGGAATCGTTACGAAATAATAGGTTTTATTTACAAGAACAAATCTATTTCATAGTATTATCTAGTAGCTTTCCTATGGTTTGAAAATCATAGTATGTTGTTCCTCCACCTAAAACTACCAACACCTGCTTGATGACTAATTACCGACCTATTTCTATTCTTCGTTTACTCTCTAATCCTCTTCCCTCTCGCTCTTGTTGAGCAAGCGGGTCTGTGCGATCGCTCCGTAATTTTAATAATTTTTCTTTGGTTTAACTTTGTTGTGAAGCGCTCGTGGCCCCGCGGTCTCAGTGTTCGGTAAACGATCACTGAGGCACGCAACTTTCACTATGGCTGGTCGTCGGATGGGTGACCACTTTGTGGCATTTACATTTGCGAGCGTTTCCTTGCTTCGGAAGGCACGTTAAGCCGTTGGTCCCGGTTGCCAGTAAAATGGCAGTCGTTAAGCCTGGTTGAAGGCCTTATAGGCGGCTTAAAAAAATTTCAACAGCAGGTAGCCACAGCCTGCGTCTGTCTATTTCAACACGGCAATGGGCTCACCACCTATTACGTGGGACAGGAATCCACACGGTGAAAAGTGGGCATATAATATGCCTCTGCCACCCCTTCGGGGATAAGGCGTGATGGATATTTATTTATTTAACTTTGTATTCCCAGCTCGTGAATTGGTTTATGTGATATTTTAGTGATTGTGTTTCGGTAACACGTAAGTGAAACTTAGTTTTGTTGTCGTTAATCGCGTAAATATTGCTATTTATCAATCGGTAAGTTTTTTGATCTTCATTCTAAAGTGTGGGTATCAGTGAATTAAGTTGCGCCGATAATTTTATTGTTTACACTTTATTTAGACACTTTTTTTTTATTTGTGCTGTAAAATTAGTGTTAAAAAATAATGCCCTTCCGAGATGAACCTCCCGGTAAAGCGATAAGGTCGCCACCGGCAAAGCGACTTTTTAGTGAAATGTCTCCGGTATTCCAAACACCCGAAGATGTAAACAAACGGGTACAATCAGTTAAATTGGTCAATAGTGACTTGTCGGAATACCATACGCGTCGTTGCGGTGTGGGGCGTACGAAACAGGTTATTTATTGCACCCAACAAAACATTTCATTTGCTTTTGAAAGGAAGTTTGAAAGTACCACCGCGCATTAAATTCAATAACGTTTACATTAAAAATAAAACTTCGGTTTGCTATTTAGGATTAATTTTAGAGAGAAATTTTGCATTCGTTGAGCACATAAAAACTGTAAGTGAAAAGGCTAAAAATAGCTTTTATGCGTTGTCGAGAATATCTACTGCTACATGGGGACTTTCGTTCAAAACACTGAAGGTCGTTTACGGGGCCACTTATCTAGGCTGTATGTGTTACGGGGCGCAGGTATGGGCAGATAAGGCTACTATTGGTGCTGCACGTTTAAAGTTACTGCAAAGTCAACGCCTTGCATTGATATTTTTATGCAAGGCCTACAGGACGGTTAGCACGGAGGCTCTGCCGGTGATGGCAGGGGTCCTCCCGGTTGATCTCGAAATTCAGAGACGCGCGGCTTTATACTATTCGGCTAAGGATGGCATGGATGTTAGGTTTTTGTTAGAAAGAGATCGCCATAAAATTGCCAGACTGTATCGTGATAATGTACGTGAAGAACTTTTAGAGGAATGGCAGCTGCGTTGGAACACTTCCATCAAAGGGCGCCAACTCTTCCAGTTTTTCCCAGACGTTCGTGAACGCCTGGGAATGTCCTGGCTGGAGGTTGATCACTGTGTTGCTCAATTTCTCACGGGACATGGTAACTTTAGGAGCAAATCACATTCGTTTAAGCTGGTTGAGTCACCGTTCTGTCAGTGTTCAACTGCTGACGCCAAATATGATCAGACCGCCCATCATATACTTTGGGAGTATAGCATTTGGCAAAATGAGCGATATAATATGCTTAATTGTTTACAAGTAACGTCGGGAGTCGTTTAATATGCGGATCTCGTGGCACCGAGGGTAAATTTTCGTGCTTTTAAACGTTTCTGCCATACATATTACTGGAATCAAACATAGCTCACATAGACCCGTAATATACTATTACCGTGGTGCTTCCCTATTTCTATAGGATTTACACCTAGTTGCTTTCCAGGTCTCCCGCTTTGCTAAGGAGGGAAGAGGCATTACGTTCTTTTCTTACTTCCTCACATTATCTTCTGATTAATTTCGTTGCGGGTTCCAAGACATGCTAACTTCTCCTGGGACATCACCGAGATCGAGCTCGGTGTAACTTTTCTGGTGTTTTGGTCATTGCTGTAGATCCTGGTTTACAGGAGTCACAGTAATGGAAATGTGGGTGGCCATATCCTGGTATGACTCGTACTTTCGGGTTCGCTCCCAGTGTGTTCGTATCGGTCAGACATCTTCTGATTGGTTCGGACAATCTGCGGGTGTTCTTCAGGGTGGTGTTATTTCCCCTCTTTTATTTTCTGTCTTCATCAACTCTACGAGTCTTATTTCCAGTATCTTTTATCTCTATACTGAGATTTTCATCTCTATATCTGCTGGGACATATTTCTTGTAGAAATATGCAGTACCATTGTACCTATGATTCCTTTAACTGTTACTACTGTTACCTAGTGTGTACATAAATAAATAAATAAAATAAAAACACAACTTTTTTTAGTTAATTTTACATACTAACGTACATATTGTCATGCCTTTATACCCGAAGGGGTAGGCAGATACATATTATACAACCACATTTCACCGCATGTATTTTGTCCTACAACAGGTGGTGAGCCTTACTAATTATGTAAGAGTAAATACGAGTACGTGTTATGTGGTTTTTGTACACATAAAAAAACATTTCATCGGCAGCGCGGCGCAGCTCTGGTGTTTCTAATCAATTTATTATTTTCGATCACAAGGGTTATATGCAGATTGCAGTTGTTTAAATAATTGATCAAGGAAGGTAAAACTACATCAAAAAATAAGAATATAAAATGAATGCTTGAATGGTTACAGTGCTGCAGCCCTTCCCGTAACATTCAGAGCTATGGAAGGCCCTCTCCAGGTCGATGCTCGTATAACACGCTTTGTGCTACCAATCGGATGCAACATCAACATGGACGGTACTGCTCTCTTCATAAGCGTGGCCAGCGTTTTCGTGTGTCAGATGAACAGCATGCCTTTGGGCTTTGCGCAGCTGGCTACTATATTGTAAGTATTTACATTTTAATAAGGGGTACGACAGATCCTTCTTCAAAAAAATTCAGGGCTGAAGCCGACATCACAATATTTTTTATACCTCTTAGGTGGCAGGCAAGCATACGACCCACCTGATGAAAAGTGGTCACCGTGGCTTATGGACGTTTGCAAAACTAGAGGTGCAGCACTTGCGCTGCCGACCTTGTAAAAACCTTCTAAGACCCCTTTGAAGACCATACTGTAGAAATCCTGTATCAACGTTTGGCCAACATTGTACAGTAAGACTTATCACCCCCAAAATGAAATCGGGAAAGGTCAACGTCTAAAAGTGGTTTGTAAAGGGCCGATATGCATACTGAGCTTGAAAGGCACTGCGTTTGATGGACACATTGGGTACCGAAAAGCGCAGAATAATCTCTATCCTATATAAACAGGGATTGGAGAGCATTAGGTAAGATTTACCAGTGGCTTGGCAAAATTTAAAAAAGGTGTTCTCTCAGCTGCATTTAATTAGGCTGGTCACTATACGTCTTATAAAATAACCAACACGTTCTAAGCTTTATTGTATCATCGTAAATTTTATAAGTTAAAGAATTCTATATTCAAATATCTACATAAAATACGACGTACATCAAACGTACTTTCAGGTACACACTTAAGTGCGTACCTGAAATACCTGAATAGTCACAGTCTGCCGAGTAACAGTTATATTCATACTATTATAAATTCCAGTTTAACATCAACAGCTGCATCTGTGTCATCAGCGTCGGTACCATCAGCAGCCATGGTGTTGTTGTTGGTCGTCTTGGCAGCCGTTGATGCTCCTACTCACGATGTATCGTTGCTGTTCGCTGTTGACTGGCTTGTGTGAGTAATACAGTATGTACTTATAATATACACGATTATAGACTCTCGGATCCGGCAGGAGTGTACTCTCTCGGAGTGTCAATATGGGTTTCGCCCTGGTCATGGGACCACGGACCCTGTTTTTGCCCAGAGGGTTGTCGCAGAGAAATACAGGTCGAAGAACACGCCTCTGCACTGTTTGTTTCTAGACCTGCAGAAGGTCTTCGACTGTGTTCCTCGTGCGATGATCTGGTGGACACTGCGGTCCAAAGGGGTTCCAGAGGTCTATATTGACACTATCCGGGACATGTACTGTGACTCCGATTCAATGGTTCGGACTGCTGTTGGCGACACGAAACCCTTCCCCATCACCGTCGGGGTACACCAGGGTTCGGTCCTTAGTCCGCTTCTGTTCAGTGTAATATTAGACGAATTATCGGACAGCATCAGAAACCCACATGAGCAACCTCCATGGTTGCTCATGTATGGTGACGATATTGCGCTGGCAGACGCGGACAGGGGCAGATTGGTGCGACGTGTAAAGGCGTGGAAGGAGACGCTTGAGAACGGCGGTCTGAAACTAAATGTGGCCAAGACCGAGTACTTGGCAATAAACTCGACAGATCCCACATCCGTCCGCATAGGCGGTGATTTGGTCGAGCGCACGGACCAGGTTAAATACCTGGGATCTGTTTTTCACACGTTCAGTGACATCGATTGCGATGTCAAGTCACGTATTGCTGCCGCGTGGGCCAAATGGCGGGAGATGACTGGTGTAATTTGTGACCCTAAAATGCCGATCCGGTTGAAGGGACAGGTCTACAAAACCATTATTAGACCTGTCCTTTTACATGGCAGTGAGACGTGGCCGATATTGGAGCGACACAAGCAGGAGCTGCGTGTCACGGAAATGAAGGTGCTGCGGTGGATGTGTGGGGTCACGCGGATGGACCGCGTGAGAAACTCTCGCATCCGCGGCAGCCTTCACGTCCGTGACATTGCAGACAAGTTGCAAGAGTGTCGCCTTCGTTGGTATGGTCACATCTTGCGGCAACCGCCGGGCTACGTAGGTAACAAATGTCTGGCCATGTCAGCCCCGCCGGGTCCCGGTAAGAGGGGAAGACCCAAGAAGTGCTGGCTTGACGTCGTAAGGGATGACATGCGTGCCAATGGTCTCACTACAGGGGATGCCGAAGACCGTGCGAAGTGGAGGAGAAAATGTAGGAAAGCGGACCCCGGGCGTCGCGAGACGCAACTGGGACAGACGCTCGGATGATGATGATGACTTATAATATACACACACGCCTTAAATTCTACTGGAGATTGCATGTGAGCCAGAAAAATATCAATTGAGAAGTTGAATGTATGAGTAATAAAAATTACAAACTTTCAACATGCAGGTACTTTTCCGACAATTTACCACCTACAACTTTTTAGAAAAAATAGCTAAAATGTGGGCGTGTAGTATCTATCTACCTCTTTTGGGAAAAATGATGTAAATGACAATGATGATGACATCCTTTAATGGGATTGGTTTATCATCTTCTAAGTGTAAAGAGCCTTAACTTCTCCGGGACCCAAGCTACCTCATCTGCAGCCTGGTCACTATCACCTGGTCATCTATCACTCAGAAGACAGAAAACGTACCTAGTTTTTCAGCCTTTTGAGTGGTGAAAGAGGTTCTGGTATAGATGCCATTCTGTAGTTTGGATAATAATTTATTTTCATTGTTAAGATAGTAGTAAAATCATTTAATTATTAAGTCCCTTCACGATTGCACAGTGATCTTTTAAACAACCGATGCGACCATCACGTGTTACCGCGTGAATTTCAAAACGCGATCATCGGCCTCACGCAATCAGGAATTAAAAAAGATAAAACTAGATTTTGCTGAAAATATGTTGTATATTTTTTTCGCAGTGACCGTATCCGCACGTGTAACAACATGCTGGGTGACTGCTATGCGGCAGCTGTCGTCGAGCGGCTCTCCAAACACGAGCTCATGGCTTGCGATGCACTTACTGCGGTACGCACACACATTTATTTTATTGTTTAGCTAACTAACTATCTTTGACACGGTAGTCAGAAAAGATAGATCGCCAGGCTTCTCGATCCATGCATTCTTCTTTTGATTCCTGCAAATTCTTTAATCGCTTCATACACACACGTCTGGGTCTTTTGACCTTTCCGTTTTTGAGCAATCAGGAGGCTAAGTCTACTATTGACAAGCCGTAGAATAAAACCAGAAACGCTGTTATTAGCTGTCAAAATGTTAGTAGACTTAGAAAAAACTGTCAACAATGTACCGTCGGCTTTTTTGGAATTAGTAGTCTTGGCCTCCGTAGGCTCACGTGTTTTTGGGTTCCTAAATTAAAAAATGACAGATGTTGTCAAAATTTTCAGTTTAAAGTCCAAGGATTGCCTTTGAACGTTAGACTCAAAAGTGTAAATTTAAGTGATTATTATAAATCTACCTTTTAACATTTCAGGACACTTTGAACGGTTTGACTCCGAACACTGACGTGGACATCGGCATCGTGACTCCGAGTAAAAAGTCATTAGGTTCCGATGAGGTTATGATTGACATGCGTTTACACAACAACCACAATCACACTAATCATATTGAAAGGATTTAGTAAGACTATACACCTAAGAGAATTAAAATAAATAGAATCAACGAAATTTATGACGCTAAAAATATGAAAGACACAGTCATAAGATAAATTCCGAGAATAAAGTGTGAAAGTAGGTAGTTGATACCATCTACAGAATATATTCGCAATTTATTGCCTATCAAATTGGAAGGAGTCGAAAAATATCTTATGGTATAAAAATTCTAGCTAAAAAGACTAAAGATAACCGAAAGAACTTATAAGGACATTGAACTTTATAATAATAACATTTCCAATAAGTTAGTGTAACTGACAGCTAAAGTAATTTTTCGCCTTTTTTTATTGAATTTGTACGAATGAATAAGGATACGTATTGTATTAGATGTAGTTAAAAATTAAATGAAAATTGAATTAATGTAGATAAACGCTTCAACTAGCCGATCCGTTTCTTAGGTCTCATTATGACAACGCGGCCTAGCTGCAATTTGATACTACCTACAATTTGCTCAAACACATAGTTTGTTACAAACAGATTGCCTAATGTGAGCACGACCTTAAATAGATACCCATGTAGGTAAAATTATTTAAAAAAAAAATAGGTATAAGTTAGTGACAGGGTCCACCAGAGACGGCCTTACCTATTGGGTTATTAATTGTATTGCAATTGTTACAGTTTCAGTATTAGGGTAACAAACAGATAGACTTACTTTATGATTTAATAATCATTTTGGATGGAAAAATATTTGACTTAATATCAATAATAGATATGAGTAAAACGTTGAAAAAAAAAATTACAATAAACAGTTGCGTCGCTTAAAAAGTCATATAAACTATTTTTTATATTTTACACTTAAACTATTTTAAATTGTTTGTATAATTATTTGTACAATTTAAGTCAACGCTTAATTAACTAAATTTAATAATTCAACTAATTTAATTTGTTGAACAATAGAAAAGTTGTTTATTTATAAATTTTCTTTTTATTAACAATTTATTATTGCCGAATGCCAAAAAGGTTTTGCTCCAGAACTAAGTTCTGTTATAGTTGAGGAGATATTTTAGGTGTTAGGGTAGATATATTATACCTACTCATGTTTAAAAATCTAGTTAGGATAAATTTGTCACTGAAAAGGCTGAATCAAGAAAAAGGAATGGGGATGATTGAAATGTTAGGAAATGTATGATAAATTAAAAAAAAACGTTTTCTTTTCTCTGCTTGTCGATATTTATATGTGATTGGAGTCAATGCATTGATTTTAAACATAATGGTATTGTTACAGTCATTAGTTGATATGTCTAGCCTATTGTGAATGATATACTTACTAATCGGTTATACTATTTTGGGATATACCTTTCGAATCTAAATTTTACTGTTTCAAGGCGCGCTAAGTTTAACTGCCCTTTCTCTTACTTTCACTTTATTACAAATTTTTCATTGATTTTCATTACACAAGTCATCATCATCATCCGAGCGTCCCAGTTGGGTCTCAGGACACCCGGGTCGGTTTTCCTACTTGTTTTTCTCCACGTTGCACAGTCCTTGGTATACCCTGTAGTGAGAACAATTTCATTACACTAGTAAGCTGGACTTGTTCTGTGAAATGACGGTAAGTTTTGAACCGAATCAAAACAAAATTAAAGCATTTTAGACCCTAATTCTTGATCATACGACTTGAAAGCGTTGACGTAAATTTACGGGTAAAATGTCGTTTGTCTCTCGTTTCGCCGTTTTTAAATATGAAACAACTTCATCAGTAAATTTCTGTCTCGATGTCGGTCGAAAATTGGGCCCCAGGTATTAAAATTGACATTTAAGATTAGAAACCACATCCATCACTCCACATCCAAAGATGCTCACCAAAGGACAAAGAATCAATATCACTACCGTGTTGTGCAAGCGAGCGGGAGCGAGCAACATTAATTGCCTTGTGAGGTTCACTGTTAGTTATAATTCAATTTGTATCAAAATGGCAAAAATATAATTAAAGTCACATTTACTCCTTATACTCGTAATATAATTTCCTTGATATCTTTTATTTTCGCCGTACTTTGATGTAGGCAACGACTACCTAATAGAAACGCTACAATAAACTCATTTAACTTAACTTAACTATCTTCACGCTGTATCCCTGACGGGGTAGTCAGAGAGGACAGATCGCCAGGCTTCGCGATCCATGCATACTTCTTTCGCTTCTTCAAGATTCACCAATCGCTTCATACACGCACGTCTGGGTATCCGAGTACTTTAGACCTTTCCGTTTTTGAGCAATCTGCTCACGTGGTCTTCATATGTAAGTCTCGGCCTACCCAGACTTCTTCTATCCTCTGCTTTCGCACAATATATATTCTTCGTCAATCGTTCCTCACTCATTCGTTGGACGTGTCCAAACCAACGGAGCACGCCCTTTTCGAGCTTAACGCTGACACTTTCATTCAAACCTGCCATATTGCGTATCACTTCGTTACGTATTAGGTCGGCCAAGGTAACGCAGCACAATTTTCGAAGTGATCGCATCTCCAAAGCATTCAGTTTACTTTCATGCATCTGCTGACATACCCAGGTTTCGCTACCGTAAAGCAAAGTTGGCACTAGCACTGCGTTATGAATCGCCAGTCGTGGTTCTTTTACGATGCTTTGTCGCTTTACTAATTGGGACAAAGCACTGTTAACTCTGTTTCCGGCAGCTACTCGCCGTTCTACATCTGAATCACATCTTCCATCCGATCTAAACATACTCCCTAAATACAAAATTTCATTCACTTGCTCTAGACGTTCCTGGTTTACCCTAATCTCGCATTTAGTTCTTACATCATTTCTTTCAAATACTAGAACCTTAGTCTTACTTGCATTCAAGCGAAGACCCTTACTTTCACACTCCTCTTTCATATTAGTGACTAATGCCTGAAGGTCGGCTTCTGATGAGGCCATGAGCACCGCATCATCAGCGTACAGCAGACAGTTTACTGAAAAGTCACCCAAATTCACACCCATATCACAATCTTTCAACTTCTGCAGGCAACTGTCCAGATACACTATGAACAGCCAGGCGGACATGACACAACCCTGTTTGACGCCTGTACAGACATCAAAAAGAGGTGACACAGAGGTTCCCTCCCTACTCGCACGCAAGCCTTACAGTCCTTATAAAGCGACCCGCAGTAGCGAGCCGTCCACACCATATCCGGGCAGCAAATCCCACAGAGTTTCCCTCACAACGTTATCAAATGCTTTCTCCAGATCCACATAAGCGCAGAAAACCTTCTGGCTAATAGCCAGAAACTTCTCCGCGATCATGCGGAGAGAAAACACTTGATCCATGCAACCTCTTCTACGTCGGAATCCGCATTGAGCCTCCCATAAATATCTTTCAGACTTTTCTTGTATTCTTGCCGTTATAATCTTTGCATACACCTTACTAGCTAAGCTGACCAAGCTGATCGCCCTGTAGCTGGAGCAGTTTAGGCGCGAGCCTTTCCCTTTGTAAATAGGTACTACAACTGCTATTCGCCAGTCATCCGGGACCTCACCCGTCCGTCAGCACAATTGCATAACAGACATAGAGTGTCCCAGACGCGCGACCCACCGTACTTGATCATCTTAGCAGTAACTCTGTCTTTTCCCGCAGCACTTTTACCACATTTCATACTTCTTATCGCTTGTTCAATTTCTTTCATACTAATGACTTCAATGACATCGGGATCCGGAGCATCGAAGTGAGCTCCACTTCCCGATGTGGCATCTCTGTCTTTTCTTGCATACAGCTTTCTATAATATTCACTCCATCTCTGCAGGACGTCAGTTTGGTCTGTTAGGACGTCATTGTTAACACTAAGCACTTTATTCATACTGCAGATTGCCGAACAACTCCAGGTCTTGCCTACCTCTTTCCAGAAGAGCCTGGCATTATCCCGGAAATTGGACGACAACCTTTCATCCGCTTTCATTTTGCACCTTTCACGAGCTTCTTCTATCAGTGCCTTCGTGTTAACTTTTTGTAGCTTGTATCTCTCTTTCATATTAAAATCATTTCACGAGGCTAAGTAGTCTAACCATGCTCTCTTCTTCATTCGAACGGCTTCTTTCACTTCCTCATTCCACCATGCGTCACGCTTATTACTACTGCCTCTTCTCGTTTCTCCACACACTTCCACAGCGGCATTTGCTATACTATCCCTAAGGTTCTGCCATACACTTTCCACATTCTCACTACTAACATTGACGTCGCCAAGCTTTTCGGCTACCCTTTCTTTATATTTATCTCTAATGGATGCATCCTGCAGCTTCCAGCTTTTGATGCTATAAGTCGGCTTAGGTTCAGGACACTCGGCACGATGACGCCAACCCGCGAACAGACCCCTAATCCAAGTTATTACTAGGTAGTGGTCTGATCCTAGCTCAGCGCCTTGATACACCCTTGTGTCCATCACCTGTTTACGGAGCCAACTATCCATTAGGAATAGATCTATCATGCTTCTCTTTGACTTACATCTCCTCGTTTACATACAATTTGTTTGTGGTTGAACATTGTGTTCGCCATAAACAAATTCTTTTCCTTACAAAATGCCAGTATAAGCCTGCCAGTGTCGTTCACCCTTTTATCCCCATATTTCCCGAGTACCGACTCAAAACCATCGCGAGCGGTACCCACCCATCCATTCAAGTCTCCACATACTATAAGTCTTTCATTTCCTTCTATCACATTTAAAGCTTCTCTCATACTCTCCCAGAAGTCCTCTAGCTCACTCGCGTTCGACGAAGATACTGGTGCGTAAGCAGCTACCAGGAAAATCTTCGTCAAACCAAGTTTTAGACGGATCCAGAGGATTCTAGGACCTACCAGTTTGTACTCATACATACCGGAGGCCAATCGCGAGGACAACAAAATTCCAACCCCCCTACTGCCATGCTCGCTCTCTGGTACTCCAGACCATAGCGCGAGCACCCCACCCGGGAGCTCCAAGACTTCGCTGCCCTTGCGCTTGGTCTCTGTCAAGCACACTACATCTAACTTTCTCTCATTCATAACCTCCATCAACTTATTCATCTTATCTGCCGTTCCTCCCCTAACATTCCACGCAGCTACCCTGCACTCCATCCTCCACTTCCCGCCGTGTCGGGCCGCGCGTGTTGGGTGGCGGTCCCCTGCGCCGCTCTGGCTCACACTTTTCGCACCAGCGGGGACGAACTGGTGCGCGTCGCCTCGGGGGCACGCCCTAACATTGTTCACCCTTGACGTGCTCGTGTTGGAGTAGAATTGCAGCCGTAGCTGGCAGGGATGGCGACGTGCACCTTTCTACTCTTCATCCCCTCTCAACTCATAAGGAATCAAAAACAAATTCTTCATCGTCTAAGGATACATTACATGTCTTAATTTGTTTATGTGTATCCTATAATCTTATCATATAATTTTATTGTTAACTATTTAAGTCAAGTTATTATTATTTGTATCAAAGCACTGTTATAAGCTTCTCATTTAGGTACTTATGTGTTTTTAGGTAATTGAAAAACATACTTTAAGCTCATCACATCTCATCACCTACAAGAGCGGGAGGCGTACAACTCAGATCGATTTGACACTAGGCGACACAGCATCGGCAAGGTGGCCAACTGCAAGGTCATACCCGGTGAGAGTCTTACTGCACAACACCGTCTCCTTGTCATGGACCTCTGCGTGAAGCCCAAAGGCAAACGCATCGAGCGGTGCCAGCGCCGCATCAGATGGTGGCTGCTTGATGAAACTAGGTCCCAGGAGTTCGTCTCAGCTGTCGGTGACAAGTGCACCGACACTGAAGGCGAACCAGTTCAAGATTACTGGGACAAAGTTCAGGCGGCCATCCTTGGAGCGGCGAAGGTGGTGCTCGGTGTGTCTAAGGGTGGACGCAAATGTGACAACGAAACTTGGTGGTGGAACGACGCAGTCCAGAGGGAGACTAGGGAGAAGAAAGCCCTCTTTAAAAAGTGGCAAGCGACCGGATCTCCTGAAGACCGCGACGCGTACAGGGCTGCCAAGCGCGCCACAAAGAGAGCTGTAGCCAGAGCCAGACGTGACCACTTACAACCTCTGTATGATAAGCTGGAATCGTCTGAGGGGCAGAAGCTCATCTATAAGCTGGCGCGCTCCAGGGTCAAAGCGGCACAGGATATATCCAAGTGTCGCTGTGTAAAAGACCCTGAGGGCAACCTGTTAAGCGAAGACCTCGCGATAAAGGAGAGATGGCGCTCGTACTTCCACGAGTTGCTTAATAAACAGCACAAAGAGGTGCAGCCTCCGGACCTCCCTCCGAATCAGGGACTAGTGCCACCGGTAACGCCTGGAGAAGTCCTAACTGCGCTTCGCCGCATGAAGAATCGGAAAGCCGTCGGACCCGATGGAGTCCCCATAGAAGCCTGGAAGGCGATGGGTCCTCGCGGTGTGGGCATCTTAGTAAACCTTTTTAACCGCATACTCCTCAGCGGGCAGATCCCAAACCAATGGAGACTGAGTATTATTACTCCAGTCTTCAAAGGTACCGCGGGAGCTACCGCGGTATTAAGGTGATGTCCCACACCATGAAGATCTTCGAGAGGATTATAGACTTTCGGATCCGGCAGGAGTGTACTCTCTCGGAGTGTCAATATGGGTTTCGCCCTGGTTGTGGGACCACAGACCCAGTTTTTGACCTGAGGGTTGTCGCAGAGAAATACAGGTCGAAGAACACGCCTCTGCACTGTTTGTTTCTAGACATGCAGAAGGCCTTCGACTGTGTTCCTCGTGCGATGATCTGGTGGGCACTGCGGTCCAAAGGGGTTCCAGAGGTCTATATTGACACTATCCGGGATATGTTCTGTGACTCCGATTCAATGGTTCGGACTGCTGTTGGCGACACGAAACCCTTCCCCATCACCGTCGGGGTACACCAGGGTTCGGTCCTTAGTCCGCTTCTGTTCAGTGTAATATTAGACGAATTGTCGGACAGCATCAGAAACCCGCATGAGCAGCCTCCATGGTTGCTCATGTATGCTGACGATATTGCGCTGGCAGACGCGGACAGGGGCAGATTGGTGCGACGTGTAAAGGCGTGGAAGGAGACGCTTGAGAACGGCGGTCTGAAACTAAATGTGGCGAAGACCGAGTACTTGGCACTAAACTCGACAGATCCCACATCCGTCCGCATAGGCGGTGATTTGGTCGAGCGCACGGACCAGGTTAAATACCATCGATTGCGATGTCAAGTCACGCATTGCTACCGCGTGGGCCAAATGGCGGGAGATGACCGGTGTCATTTGTGACCCTAAAATGCCGATCCGGTTGAAGAGACAGGTCTACAAAACCATTATTAGACCTGTCCTTTTACATGGCAGTGAGACGTGGTCGATATTGGAGCGACACAAGCAGGAGCTGCGTGTCACGGAAATGAAGATGCTGCGGTGGATGTGTGGGGTCACGCGGATGGACCGCGTGAGAAACTCTCGCATCCGCGGCAGCCTTCACGTCTGTGACATTGCAGACAAGTTGCAAGAGTGTCGCCTTCGTTGGTATGGTCACGTCTTGCGGCAACCGCCGGGCTACGTAGGTAACAAATGTCTGGCCATGACAGCCCCGCCGGGTCCCGGTAAGAGGGGAAGACCCAAGAAGTGCTGGCTTGACGTCGTAAGGGATGACATGCGTGCCAATGGTCTCACTACAGGGGATGCCGAAGACCGTGCGAAGTGGAGGAGAAAATGTAGGAAAGCGGACCCCGGGCGTCGCGAGACGCAACTAGGACAGACGCTCGGATGATGATGACTTTAAGCTGTATTTTTTTAAACGCGGTTACTGTTTCTGTTTACCGATGTCTCGTCGTCAAGTCGGAGGTGCTCTATCATTTATGAATTGGGGATGATAAAAATGAGATTCATTAGTAAATTAACGTCCATAATAATAAATTAACATAATTTTGTGTTGGTGTGTAACAATTTATTTTTAAATTCACAATATAGACACAGAGAAACTAACTACTCCTCGCAGTATAGTGACGACCGTTTGCGTAGAGACCTCATTACGTCCCTAATAATTAAAATTGTATTCCATGTAATTTTGATCTACTGATTAATTGGTACACGTAAAGCATTTCCCTTTGCTTCGTGATAAAATGATTCGGAGAAAATTTATTCAGCATTTTTTTTGCAGTTCATAGTGGTGCAGTATTCTCTTCATCTTAGTGTATTTCCAGTTGCTTCTAATCCCAACTTTGACTTTAAGCCTGGGTTTACTTTTATTTGGTGTAGCTATAGTTTGGCTTTTGATTTTCGGTATTGTTTGGAGCGAGTACTGACTGACCTCCCAACCCCGTAAGGGTGCCTGCGTAGTTACGTGCCTACTACATTATCTATTAATATAATATTTAATATTTAGTGTTTTTATACAATGTATTATGTAATTAATACAATGTCAATAATTTTTTATTAAAGTAAAAAAGACAACCTGGTTCGAGACTGGGATTGAACCAGGTCGTCTCCTTTCAGTTAGTCTTTTTGTGACCTTTGACTTCAAAACCTTGCTCTGAACCAGCTTGTCATTTTTCACTTAAATAAAAATGTACGTGAAAGTAAGCATACTTATTGCTTTAAAATTTTACACATTAAATGTCAATGTTTAGAAAGTAGGCGCAAATTGTGTTCATGAAATATTCCATATAATGTTCCTGTACCAAAATGTTTTAAGCGACAATAAATTGTTATCTTCACTCTCTGTCTCTGTCACACATATATTTGGAGATGATGTTTCTGATTTTGTACTATCACGTAGGTATTTAACTCTTAACAAGTCACCAAGTAAACCAATGTGTACACCAGTTTGATATTTGGTACGAGTTATCACACGTACTTGAGTCAACCCTTTGATATACTGATTGTTACATCCATCTCATCTCTAGTTACAGTTCATAATCAATATTGTTATTGGTAGTTTTAGCTCCAACTGTGATAATAATGTTTAATTTATCATTTTGAACATTATTTGAAACTTGCAATACATATATAAGTGATTTTGCAAATATTCTATTAAGATATTGTTATGTAATTCAATCCAATGGCCCTAATACACTCATAGTTAATATTATCCAAAAGAACACGTGCGGTTCAGTAATTCTATTAAACGATAAAATGAAGCTTTTAAAATGACAATTAACAATTGATAGAGGTTTTTTTTTTATATATTTATTTTAACATAATTATCAATTTGCCTAAAACACTATCAAATTATACTTCACAAGATACTATACATAAAATAACCCGCTGCGGTTCGTACCCGACCCAAAGGTGCCCATAACACTGGCAGCATTACCGCGCTGAATCGCGATGACCAATCTTTGGGTGAGGTACGTCCCGGCGAAGGAGTCAAGAGTTTTCTCCCGTAACCTACGCCCGATCTCCAAGATCAATGACTTAGCCTCCTGCCCCCAGCAGCCCATCGTTTCCACGGCTACTGGCACCACCAGGTATCGGGACTGCATTGCCGCCTAAAATTAATTTTAAAGCGCGTTCAAATTAATTTTAAAGAATAATGCTGGCTAAAAATATCACAAGACTGACAATGCCTCAACTAGGTGTCAAAGAATTACTTCCCATTAAAGCCAACTAATAAGCTGGCTATATTTCCACGGTTTATTATAATGCTTATTATTTGAACGTGGAAAATATCAGCCGTGTGGTAATGAGACAAGTCTGCCAGGCGCTGTGCGATATCTTTGTAAAGTGAACGAACACTCATTTTTATTACATTGTTAATGAAAAACTTAAAAGTTCTATGAGAAGCGTATTAATTAATATGAGTATCAGTTGAGTCACAGAAGTATTTTGTGTCACTCTATGACTAAAAAAAGTCTTATTTCGAGACATATGGTCACTTATAGAAAGGTTATTTTGTCGATATATCGCAGATTAAAATGGCAATGTACTCTTGCGACAGCCGATCTATCAGACGAATACAGCAGAGATAAATGCAAGAGAACACCTCCCTACCGACCATGCAGAACAACACACGGTCTGCAGATCGGCATGTAATAGAAGAGGCCTTTCTTTAGCAGAAGGCTTCGGATAGACCGATTTGAGATTGATTTTATATTATTATACAATTTATCAGTGAATTTAATGTCAATAGATTCATTTTTAGGTATTGATGATGATGCTTTGTTAACGCGACGATTGAATGGATTCCCCCTTCGTCCTGAGGGATTCTTCTACATATTTTACTTTGCAGTATATCACGGGGCTTGTCAATGATAAGCTACTTACATATTAGTTTTGTAGTAAAGGATTTCGCAAAATCACTCAAATGTAATGTCAAATGGATGTATAAACTTAATTGTGACATAATCAATAAATATACTTTCCATTTCTAAAGTGTGTTTATTTTTGCAAAAAATCCCAAAAGCTTTTCCATCATCATGGCACTGATTCGAGATTGCATTAATAAGAACTGATATTTATAAGATATGACCGTGACATACTTCGAACTCCCGTCGCACATATTTTATCCCATCGCTTATAAATTCCTTAAAAATGCATAAAAAATTATGATATCTGTTCCGCTCTCTTATGATGCCTTGATGTCATATTAAGCCTTTTAGCCTTCCTCGATAAATGGCCTAGCACAAAAACATTTTTTCAAATTTGTAGGTCAAACAAACTCTTCATTTTTTATATATTAGTATAGACTTTCTCAACGAATTGTATCTACGGGGGCCTGAGGTTGGCGGGTGGACTGCTCCCGCTCTTGCTTTTTACAGAAGCAGGACATGGACATTGACGTGGCGTGAGGGCTTACCGGGACTCCCAGCTAAGCAGACGGAAGAGCAACGTGTGTTTTATTCGCTAGGAGTCCAGCACAGCATCCAAGAGGATTTTAACACGAAAAAATTATGGTTCGTAGGTATCTAGAACATCTCTCTATAGATGTAATTTTATATGTAGGTAATTTAAATAAATTTTAATGTAATTTTTGACTGCGTCGGTGGCGCAATGGTAGTGTATGCGACTACCGCGCATGAGGTCCCGGTTTCGATTGCCGGGTCGGAACAAACATTTTTTGATCCACAACTGTTGGTTTCGGAGTTTGGGTATTTTCTATGTATGTATTTAAAAATATATAGGTATGCTTAAATCCCATAGTACAAGCTTATATGTCTTATATGTTAGTTTGGGCTTGATGGCGCTATGTAAAGTGTCCTACAATAATTACAATCAATAAATATAAAAATCAATGCCACTTTTGATTGTAATTTTTTAACTCAAGAACGGGCTCACCTATCCAAACGAAATGTTTATGCTTTGTTCGGACTATTTAGTAGATGGTTTAAGTGAAGTTTGCAGTTCAACCGGAGCGGCTCATTTACGAGAGATAAAAAAAAAAACTTCACACAACAACGAAGTTACGCGGGGTCAGCTAGTAATTTATAAATTTCCAAAATAATATAAAATATTTAGATGCCTGTCATTGTTTTTATAGCAATATAAATATGGATTGATTTCTTCGTATTGCTTATATAAAATTTAAGTAGAAAGCAGTACGCTGCAGTATATTGCTATAAAAATATGATAGGCGTTAAATTTGTTCGTTGATTTTCTCGTTAATATATCGTTGTTTATTTTTTTGAATACATTTTTCGGACATACATTTTAGGCTCGTTCCATTGGTAAATAATATAAAATCATAAGATATCTAGAAAACTATATTAGCATTGGGTATTTCCTATCACGCCATTGGGTGTTTTCTATGTATAATATGTATGTGTTTAGAAGTATATAAGCATGTTTATCAGTTGTTTAGATCCCATAGCACAAGCTTAAAAGCTTAGTTTGGGCTAGATAGCGCTGTGTGAAAAATGCTCTACAATTTTTTAAATCAGATTGTCGCTCGGGTTGGTGGCCCCCCTTGGAGGTCAATCAACGCCAATTGTAAACATTTACCATCAAAGAAAATGTTCCCAAAATTTTTATAAAGTACTAATGACTGAGAATAGTGCTTATATGCCTCTATGGTAAACTTTATCGAGTTTAAGTAATTCAAGATGTATTTATTACAAAGCAGTTACTTTCCATTTTTTTTATAGCACTGAGGTGGCAGATACCACCTCAGTGCTATAAAAGGATAGAGGGCATAGGCTACAATGACCTTTGATCAAGTGGGCATACGGGTCCACTTGATCAAAGGTCATTGTAGCCTATGGACGTTTGCAACTCCAGTTGACGACCCTTCTAAAACCCTTCTCGAAGAACCCTAAACAATTAGAAAACAATTAGAATTTTAAATTTCTTCGTAAAAACTGTCATCATCATCCGAGCGTTTGTCCCAGTTGCGTCCCGCGACGACCGGGGCCGGCTCTCCTACTTTTTCTCCTCCACTTCGCACGGTCGTGGGCAACCCCTGTAGTGAGACCATTGGCACGCATGTCATCCCTTACGACGTCAAGCCAGCATTTATTGGGTTTCCCCCTTTTACCGGGACCCGGCGTGACTGACATGGCCGGACATTTGTTTGCCACGTTCGTAATAACTGTGGAACCGCTATAATTGGCTGATAGGAGCAGCTAATTGTTAGAAATGACTTCAAATCCTAAAAGACGGTTGTTGATGTCGCTTCAAAAAAAAACAACTAAATAAGTTTTTTTTAATTTCATTTTTATTGCCACCCAAACAATATTCGTACAGTCGGTGGATTTTAATACAAAATTATTAACATTTAAATACATTCTAAATATTTACATTAATAATACCTATTCTAGTTTAAGACCCATATCTTTACATAGTTATTGACGATTTAACAAGACAAGGGCTAACAGAAACGTGGCGCAGTACTTTATTGGTCTATCAAATATTTTCTTCAAACTTTTTCATTATATTGATTGAAGAAACAACGTTTTATTAATGATCAACGATAGAAAGATTCTATGGCAACATATTAAAAAAAGTGTTAATATATTTTATGAATACCTAGGTATCACTTTTTAAGAGAAATAACATGAACGCAAACGCTGCGTAAAGATAGGTACTTTGATATCTTCGTGAAATCCATTTATTTTAAAAAAAAAAAATGTTCATACGTTCATTCATAAAATTATATAAAATTTGTTTTCGAAGAACAGTAATAATTCATCAAGGTTTTATGTGATTGAAGTAGAAATAAATCTTTACAATTTTTTTTTAATAATTTTTGGCCTAGTAATAGCCAATATAGATATGAACGATCTAATCAAATTAAGAGTCCTATTTTAAATTCATTGTTTTAATAAAATATTTTCATATCATTTCTACCATGTTCTAGCAAATAAAATAGTTTCGTTGAAATGTCGAATACAATTATAAAATAAGGACGATTAACATAGTACCTATTACAATTATATTATGTTATCTGTGTTTACAATTATATTATGTTACTGAATTTCCTCCTACTATAAAATATGTCAAAAAACTAAACTGTCAAATTGGCATCTCATAGAGAAATGAAAAGTCAACATTCAATTTGTTAAATCTTGATAAGATATTTAGTTGATTTTTACAATACAAACTGTTCTTTAATGTGTCCTCTCTGACTACCCCGTCAGGGATGGAGCGTGAAGATAGTTATAAATCTGATATTTTACATAAAGAATTAGCTTATATTTATTTGATATTAATTGTCCCTTGGAACCTGGTATAAGGTCAATCACTACGTATACAGACATAATGCAGTTTAGGTTTTTGTTACTAATTATTTACGACAATTTCATTTTAATAAGTGAAATTACACGAATTCGATTTTACTATATATTTTATGAACATAAGTTGAATAATTTTACTATGCTCGATACTGAACTGTATAACAAAGTCGGAGATTAGAAAATATTATTTTAAAGTTGCAATTTGCCGTATGAGCTTATGAATTCGTTGTAAGAGCCGCGGTTAAAAGAAGTCGTCCATAATACTAAAGTGTCATAGGAACGTGACACATGTGCTAAGTTTCTTGAGAAAGGGGATTTCTTGAAAAATTAAGGGAGTTGGAACCGTTATGTTTCAAGATTTGAAACAAAAATATAGGAGTTTCAAAAAAGGTTAAGTATTATACACAGCAACATAAAGAGAAAGGCTTTACTGTAGATGCATAAGATTAACAAGAACATAGCCTATAAAATTATATTTAGCACTTTGTTAAGTAAATAGTAACAAAAAACTAAACTGACAAATTGGCATTTCATTAAAATCACAGAGAAATAAAAAATTAACAATCAATTCGTCGAAACCTGACAAGATATTTAATTGCGAAATTGATTTTTACAATACTAACAAAAAATATATACACGCAATGTAATGTATTCTTTGAGGAATGAAGTTTTAACTTAAAATTATGAATGGAGTTAAATCCATCGCAATCAATATACAATGTGCAATATTACTAAGATTGCAGTTCCTAAAATAATACTTATAGCTTAACGTAAAGCTGTATTTCTGTTAAACATAAACAATGGCAGTCTTTATATCTTTACACTGAGTTTTTATTTACAATTAAAAGTACAACCCGATTTTCTATTTAATAATTATATACATTACCGCAAAAATCGGTATTAAGCGCTTAGTTATCACTTTGAGCATACAATTTTAAATAGTAATATGCGCAAAATGAGATAAGCCGATCGTATCGGCCGAATAAATATTACTAACTACGCTATAGGCATAACAGTCGTTCATATTTACAATATTGATTACCTACGCTACGTACATACAGTATTTATATCCTCATCGTCGGATGTGGTGGTTTTCTGTTGGGAGCCGGCGGTAAACCAGGGCCTACTAATGGTGACATGGATGGTGATCTAGTAGCTAATGGTGACAAGGAAGGCGAGAAAGAAGGAGACATGGCTGCAGCAGCAGAAAACCCACCAGGAACATCGTGACTAATTGGTGATCGCGGTAGTAATAATTGTGGCTGCCTACATGATAATGATGGCGCCGGACAGCTTCTAGGGGCTACTGTAGTTAATAATGGTGGTGGTACACTTTTACCACCCGACATAGAAGTTCCTTTACTTTTAGCGCTCGAAGCTCCACTATTACCACTTTGTAAAGAAACTGCATCGTCTTTAAGTCGAGCAATTTCAGAAAACACATGTGCCAATGGTTGATACTGAGGCCCCCAGTCAAGCAAGTAATCCCAATTGTAGCTACCTGTTAATTCTTCCTCGGAATGTACAATGGAACTTAAACTACCTGTCATTGAAGGGCCAGCAGTTGGCACAACTGTATTGTCTCCAGGAGTACTTGAAAATGCACCTAAAGCCATAGCCCTATCTACGGCTGCACTGGTTTCATCAGCACTACTTGCCCTTTCACTACCAGTAACTTCGTTTAGTTTGGCGTAAATTAGATTAGTAATATCATTTTCATGAGCTCCATCTTCATCAAACATATGCATTGAGTCTATAGGTGCATGATGTAGCATGGTGTCCTTATTTCCAACATTCTCGGAACATCTTCGAGATGACGTCGATGCACCTCCACCAGTTCCGGTGTCGACTATACCTAATCGGGCAAGATACTCTTGTGTGTTGTGTACGGAGACGTCTGATAGATTGTCATCATCCCTATGCATACCAGATTCTCTTTGTAAGGGACCCTCATTAATCATTCTAATCTCCTCATCCTCACCATCTTCACCATCTTCAGCTGATCCTCGTCCACTTGACCCTGATTGATCGGATCCTGATAGCTCAGACGTAGTTGCTGCTCCAGAATTCGAACTAGCCGTATGAGGACCATAAGGTGGAATTTCATCATACTTGGGAGGGGCAAATTGATTAGCTGGGTTTATAGTACCAGTGTTACGAATAGGAATAGTATCAAAAGCGCTTGGATCTACATAACTGTTTGTGGCACCAACACCTTCAGAGTTCAGTCCAGGTTTGTTTACTTTCTTATGTCTTTTATTTTTCATGTGCAAGAACAGGAAAGCTGCGGCAAATATGATTATAATGAATATGAAAACAATGAGCAAACCCAAGGCCCAATCTGATAAACCACCGCTAGCAACAGCTGAAGCATCATTAATTTGGTTCGAATCTGATATCAATGCAAGATCGTCCATTCCTATTTCCACGGCTGTTTTATTTGTCAATGAACCTTGACGTCCGGAACTGGCCGTTACCACCAAACTTATAGACTTATCAGAACCAAATAGATTTTGAATCGAATCCACCTTCTTTTTCAAGATTATGACACCAGTGGACCTATTAATTTTGAAATAAGAATGAGATGTGGATAGCTGGTACACTATTCTTCCATCGATGCCTTTGTCGCGATCAGTGGCTGTCGCCTGTCCGATGACATAACCAGCAGGTATTGATCCAAACTTCGGCACTCGAAATTTGTAAGTTTTCTGAGTGAACTGAGGATAAAATTCATCTCTGCTCTCGATATCAATTCTGACTTTGACATTTGTACTTTTACCACCTATATCTGAAGCTTTGATGATAAATTCATATTTATTTTTTAATTCATAATCAAATACTGCATTAGAATTGACTAACCCAGAAGATGAATCAATTAGAAACATTTTCCAAGAGTCGTCATTCCTGTTGTAATTATTCATAGATGCCATTATAGAGTAGTTGAGGTTTCCAAACGTTCCTTTATCAAAATCAGTGGCACGTGCAGTAAATATAGACGTCCCAACTCTTTCATTTTCTCCTATACTTTCAAAATATTCATTGACAGGGAAAGTTGGTGCATTGTCATTTTCGTCAAGTAAAATAACTTTTATATATACTGTTGTACATAAAAACGGCATTCCTTCATCGCAAGCTATGACAACAAGCTTATATTTTGTAATTCCGGTATCATAATCTAGACTTTTATTAACAGTTAAGATGCCCGTAGTAGGATGCAAGTAGAATAACTTTTCATCATTTCCCGAACTAACATTATATTTGATAGCAGCGTTTGGCGTTCCATACGAATCGGCATCAGTCGCGGTTAGTTGAGCTATCGTGTATCCAATTTTGACATCTTCACTGACTGTGAATTCGAAGTTACTAGCAGAAAATACTGGAGCGTTGTCATTAGCATCACCTACAGTAATAAAAACAGTGATAGAAGTTTTGTTTTGGTTATGTGGTAGTATCTTTCCCTGTTCAATAGCTGCTAAGCCTAGCACATAAGTATCTTGAGTTTCTCTATCTAATTTATTAAGTAAAATGAGAGCTCCATCCAGAGTTACATCAAAAGTATTTTGGTCATTTCCAGATATAATGTGGATGTCCAAATTATATTTCTTTAGCACATCGTTGATACCACCGATTTGAAGTAGCGACGATCCTTTCTCCGTGTCTTCATTCACTGTAATTCTGGAAATTTATTAAACATTTTTTAGTAGAAGCGCTCGTGGCCCCTCGGTCTCAGTGTTCTGTAAACGATCACTGAGTTACGCAACTTACACTATGGCTGGTCCTCGGATGGGTGACCACTTTGTGGCATTTATATTTGCCCGCGTTTCCGTGCTTCGGAAGGCACGTTACGCCGTTGGTCCCAGTTGCCAGTAAAATTTCAACAGCAGGTAGCCACAACCTGCGTCTGTCTATTTTCAACACGGCAATGGGCTCGTGGGACAGGAATCCACAGGGTGAAAAGTGGGCATATAATATGCCTCTGCCACCCCTTCAGGGATAAGGCGTGATGGATATTTATTTATTTATTTTATTCATTTTTTAGTAAAATATTATTATTATAAACACAATATGAAGCGCTCGTGGCCCCACGGACTCAGTGTTCTGTAAACGATCACTGAGTTACGCAACTTTCACTATGGCTGGTCCTCGAATGGGTGACCACTTTGTGGCATTTAAATTTGCGAGCGTCTCCGTGCTTCGGAAGGCACATTAAGCCGTTGGTCCGTTGCCAGTAACATGGCAGTCGTTAAATCAAGTTAAGGGCCTTACCAACTTGAAAAATTTTAACAGCAGGTAGCCACAACTTGCGTCTGTCTATTTCAACACGGCAATGGGCTCAGAATATATTACGTGGGACCGGAATACACATGGTGAAAAGTGGGTATACAGTATGTATGCCTCTGCCACCCCTTGGGGATAAGGCGTGATTGATATAAACACAATATTTTATGAACTTTGATAATTATTTGGATGGAGAACTGCGAATAGTTGCTGGAAATAGAGTCAACGGTTCTTTGTCCTGTTAGCATAACGACAAAGTATTGTAGAAAGACCATGTGAGCAGATTTTTCAAAAACGGAAAGGTTAAAAGTACTCGGATATCTATGTATGAAGTAAAAGAAGTATGCATGGACCGCGAAGCCAGGCGAATTGTCCACTTCAACACTCCGTCACTTTAAACACGTGAAGCGCTCGTGGCCCAACAAACTGAGTGTTGTAAACGATCTCTGAGCTAAGCAACTTTCGCTATGGCTGATTACTGATTAGTGACCGCTTTGTGGTATTTCCATTTACGAGCGTTCCCGTGCTTTGGAAGGCATGCTAAGCCCGTTAGTCCCAGTTGCCATTAACATGGCAGTCTATGACGGCGTTATGAGTGGCTTGAGGAATTTTAAAATTATTATTTAAATTAAAAACTAACTAACTATCTTCACGCTGTATCCCTGACGGGGTAGTCAGAGAGGACAGATCGCCAGGCTTCGCGATCCATGCATACTTCTTTCGCTTCTTCGAGATTCATCAATCGCTTCATACACGCACGTCTGGGTATCCGAGTACTTTTGACCTTTCCGTTTTTGAGCAATCTGCTCACGTGGTCTTCATATGTAAGTCTCGGCCTACCCTGACTCCTTCTACCCTCTACTTTTGAACAATATATATTCTTCGTCAATCGTTCCTCACTCATTCGTTGGACGTGTCCAAACCAACGGAGCACGCCCTTTTCCAGCTTAACGCTGACACTTTCATTCAAACCTGCTAAATTGCGTATCACTTCGTTGCGTATTCGGCCAGCCAAGGTAACGCCGCACAACTTTCGAAGTGATCGCATCTCCACAGCATTCAATTTACTTTCATGCATCTGCTGACATACCCAGGTTTCACTACCGTAAAGCAAAGTTGGCACTAGCACTGCATTATGAATCGCCAGTCGTGCTTCTTTTACGATGCTTTGTCGCTTTACTAACTGGGACAAAGCACCGTTAACTTTGTTTCCGGCAGCTACTCGCCGTTCCACATCCGAATCACATCTTCCATCCGCGCTAAACATACTTCCTAAATACACAATTTCATTCAATTGTCTACATTTTAATGTACATTCTGAATTTTACGCTATTAATTACACTACAACAGTCTTGATCAACAAAAAAGCATTTAGATTTGTTGTTCTGTAGATGATGCTAGTAAAAAAGTTACTAATGTTTACCTATAAGTATCCTGTCCAATAAAAGGTTTAATCTCTGAAGATGCTCCTGTACTTATTCTCACAGAGGAGACAGAACTTCTGTTTGGTTTTCCATGATCAGTAGCCACCACTGCTAATTGAGTGTCCCTCTGATTTGGTGGTAATGCACTATAGTTTACAAATATGACTCCAGATATTGCATCAATATAATACCCACTAGTCGGGCGCAGAATTGAATAGGTGATAATGCCGTTGTCTCCGTCATCGTGATCTTTAGCACTTACAAATCCAAGTTCGTGAGTGTCCATGCCTTCTGTAATTGATATCACAAAAAAAAATATATAAACGTATAAGAGTTAGTTTGTCAAGGGAAGATCGTGTTTGAAAATTCTCATGCATCTAAGAACTATGTGAAATGGTACAAACGCAGATATTCTATACGCAAACGTAGATATTTTAGCACAACACTTTACTTGTAAAATCAGGAGTAGTCTACTTTTAAGTAAACTACTTCTGATTTTAAAACAAAAATTCAAAAAGGTAAAAGAACCACATTTAAAATTCTGTATATACAATATGTTAAGAAACCCTGTCCGATTAGTGAAGGTATTGGTCGGTATCAAGATGTGATTTTATTCGTGTAACCCTTTTTAGAAATTACCCCAAAAAATTAACCCAAAAAATTTATCCCAAATAAAATAACTTAAAAATTAATATAATGTGGTAGCTTACATGGCAACACAGGGAAAGGGCTATTCGGAAATGTAAGGTCAAAAGGTCAGCTTACACCTGCCAGCGGTTTCTTTTGATATCACATACACTCGTCGCCGCAAGCCAACAAAAGTATCGTCAGTTTTTAAAAATTTTTTTTTTTAAATTGGACTAATTCTGATACTAAAAACACGCATTAAAAAAATTATAACTATTTCATATTTATAAATAACAAGATTTTTATTTTTTATTTGGTTATGTGATTGAAGTGCCTATGTGCCCCTTTCGGGACGGACAGGGTTATCTTAACACATTGTATACAACAAGATGACTTTAAATTTTTACTTTAAATTTATTACATCTACTGAGCCACAAACGAGACAGTTATCTAGGTACTGTTAAAGGATGGAAAAAAGGTTTAGTCTCACGAAAATCGTAGCTCCAGAACAAAATTTTGGATGCAAGTGAGACTAAATATTAAGAGGAAATAATTGATCTAATCTATTTGTTACAAATACCCACAAATAAGGAAATCACTCACCTGGCAGTATCCTGTTGTAAAAAATGTCATCAAAAATTGGTGAATTGTCATTTACATCTGTGATTTTGATAGTTAGAGTAGTTAAAGCAACATGCTCGTTATCTGATGCCGTGACATTTACTTGAAATACTTTTTTTGTTTCAAAATCCAGGGGTGCATTTAAAATTATCTTTCCACTATATCGATCGATAGAAAAGCTGTTATCACCTTGCATTATAGAGTATTTCAATGCTGGATATGTATCAACATCATTTGCCGTAACAGAAGTGAGCACAGTTCCAACTTCCGTTCCTAAAAAACAAGCAAATTATACTAACGGGCTCGTTTGACTGCTGTTTTAACGATCCGCCAAAATAAAATTTATCTGTACAAAACCACTTTTGACATACAATGATACAGAAATAAAACAAAAAAACGACGCGAACGCCAAGTCCGTTGGTGAACCACTAAACATGCACTCCGAAAAAATGTAATACCATCCAATAAATATTGGTCCTAAAGTCCTTTTTATTTAATCTCAGCGTCAGAATCGAATGTTACCGAGTCGTGAATACAAATTATGTAAAATGCCTTCTCCTACATAGTATGTTTTTGTTTTACTAAATTTGTTTTGAAAAGCCGATAGGTCTAACAAAATTACTTTAAACTATAATACAAACTAAAGTAATACAAGTTACAACCATACCTTCGGATACTGAGATGACATTTGGCGGTGGGAATGTCGGTTGATTGTCATTCACATCCACGACATTGATCCTGAGTGTGGCTGTTCCAGTCATTTGTGGGTCCCCCTCATCTGTAGCTATAACTGTCAATTTGTACGTCTCCCTTATCTCCCGATCAAGAACAATGTTTGTTTTCACAGATCCAGAAAAGGCAGGTTCAATAACAAATGCATTATCATGATTTCCGTCAACAATATGGTAGAGAATACGTGCGTTTACACCGTGATCTCCATCCTTAGCGGCGAGTTGCACAACAAATTCACCCTTAGTATTCCCTTCAAGGACATTTGCAATATATTGTTGCTGCGTAAACTTGGGAGCGTGATCGTTCTGATCGCTCAGATTTATTATAACGTCGCAGTAGCCATATAGGATAGGTAAACCTTCTGTTCGTGCAACTACAACAAGCTGTCTGCGCGAGCCTGGATACGACTCATAATCGAGATTGGCAGAATTATTTACTTTTATAACACCAGAGTTCGAGTCAATTTCAAATGCATGTTGATCATTACCGTTACCAATTTCATAAATTATTCTTTGTCGCCGTCCATCACTCCGAACTGCGGTCACTTGAAGCAAGTCTTTTCCGTATGACATATTTTCTTCTATTGTAACATTATACGTTGAATTTTGAAAATTTAATGTGGGTGTTTGATCTGAAAATTCACCAACGCGAATTTCTATTAGTCCTATGGAACTTTGAGGGGGATTGCCTTTATCTTTAGCCAATATTTTTAAATGAATAAATTTTCCATTTTCACTTGCTAAACTTTGAGTTGCTGTGAGTACGCCAGTAGTAGGATTAATACGGAATTTATGATTAGATGTTTCCAAAAGTTCATAAATTATTTCTGCATTAGTGCCAATATCATTATCGCTGGCTGACACTCTGAGCAAACTTTGCCCCGGTGGAGATAACGTAGCTACTTGTTCTTTAAACGGATATTTGGTAAAGATTGGTTTATTATCGTTGACATCATTGATGGTAACTTCTACAGAAACTCTTTGGGAGCGCGTAATGTATCGACCCTCATCTGTAGCTACTGCCTCAAAATGATATACGTTGTTTTTTTCTCTATCAAAAGTTCTGCAATAAAAATTGAATGCAAATTAGTACTTCTTCCAAAACAAAAAAAAAATGTACTCCATAAATATAATTATTTTACCAACCAATCATTATTTTAAAATTAACAAATATAATCTCATTTCCACCAAGATCTTCTGGGCCCAAGCAAGCCTGCTAGCAGTTCACTAGCTGATTAAAGAACGAGACTACGACGCAGACGCCCTAAAGCCAAATCCAGGTAGGGCTTAGAAGCAACTGGGAAAATAATTAAAGTGAAAAAGAAGAGAACTTACCCCGTTGTAAAAATGATTCCAGTTTTATTGTCAATTCTAAACAATCCCTGGCTTTCATTTGCTAATGAATATACAATTTTTCTGTTGAAACCTAGATCAGCATCAGTTGCTCTTACTTTGATAACTGAGGTGTCAATTGTAGCATCTTCTGGGATGGTAGCAGAATAGTGACCAGTATCAAAAACTGGGTCATTGTCATTTTGATCTTCGACTATTATTGTTACGTTACAAGACCCTTGCAAAGCAACAGGAGAACCATGATCTAAAGCTGTAATAGTTAAATGGTATTTTGACTGTGTCTCACGATCTAAAGTTCTAGCAGTGAGTTTTCCCGTGGTTGAATCTATTGAAAATTTGTTTCCGTTATTTCCTGATGTAATGCTATAAGTAATAACTCCGTTTGCACCAATATCTCTATCAGTAGCAGTAACTGTATGAATAACTTCCGGTTCATTGTTTTCTGGGACAGCTAAAGGGTAACATGATCCTGTTTTAAAGCTGGGTGGATTATCATTTACATCCGTTATACTTATTGTAACAGTTGTAACATCAAAATTATTGGTATATTGAAATGTACTAGAATCTGTCACATAAACTGGAAATACATATTGATCTGTTTCTTCTCGATCAACTTTTGTTTTAACTGTAATAGTTCCAAGACGCTCATCTATGGCAAATTTGTCATTCGCTACACCGAACGGTATGCTGTAAGTCAAATTACCTGTAACAATAAGATGAGACCTGTTAAAACATTAATTATTATTATATTTAAACTATAATTGGTCTACCAAAATTTGAATCCTACAGAGTAACTTAATATCAACTAACTATATAATATAGTACAGTACACTACATTTCACTAAAGCATAATATATGGTATTTGCTCTTAATGAAATACTTACTAGCATTTCCTTTAGAGGACTTGGCAGATGGTCTAGTAACAAAACTGCCTGGTCTGATGTCTTCACTGATATTTGTCCTATAAAAAGACTCCGTAAACCTTGGAGGTACATTAGTTGACTCTTGCAATATTAGGTTTAAAGTCATGTGAGTTTGCCTCGGAAACGGTGTTCCATGGTCTGATGCAGTAAGATTCAGTTTGTATTGTCCAGGCCGAACTCTGGATATATCTTGCGAGTATTTTTTTGACAGTGTTAATTTACCATTATCATAATTCATAGAAAAATAACCTTGATCATTTCCGCCAGATATATAGTACGATATTCTTCCATTATCACCTGAGTCAGCATCTACTGCTAGTGGTTGATACAAAATACCTGTCAAAGTACTTAGAGATACAATTGTTTTGGAAGCTGAGACGAAACTAGGAGTATTATCGTTTTCGTCAATAATAGAAATATGTACGGTTACTGATGTTGCCATTTTTTCAGTAGCATTTGATGCCAAATCTGTTGCTTCTATGATTAACCAGTAATCTTTTAATGTTTCGTAGTCAAGACTAGCAGTTAAAGTAAGAGATCCAGTGAGCGGATCCAAGTTAAAAATATTTTTAGCATCAGGCAAAGATGATATTACATTAAAGTTTAATTCCCCATTAAGTCCTGAATCAGCATCTTTTGCAGTAAAATTATAGACTATCATGCCAATAGATGAAAGCTCTGATATTTTTATATTTATAGGGTCCTGGGGCCACTGTGGTGCATTGTCATTGACATCAACTATTTCTATTTTCACGGTAACAGCACTGCTCTGGGGATTATTAGTTGCAGATGTGTCCAGAGCCCTCACTTCAAGACGATATTCATCTTGAATTTCTCTAT
Source organism: Thumatha senex (assembly GCA_948477245.1). NCBI lineage: Eukaryota > Metazoa > Arthropoda > Insecta > Lepidoptera > Erebidae > Thumatha > Thumatha senex. The sequence continues at coordinate 27,450,537 of OX419731.1, read as the reverse complement.
CTAATTGTCTTGCAACTACTAGAGATCCTGTCCTACGATCTATTTCAAAGGTTCCTGGTGCGTGATCTGATGTCAAGGGCATTAGAAGATATGATATCTGTTTTTCATTTACATCATTTACTGAGTTTTCCATCATATCACTTTCACAACATGCTACAGTACCTACAATATGACCTATTTTGGCATCTTCTTTTACCTGAAAAGGAAGATAGTTGGTTAAATATAGACGCATGGTTAAAACATAGTTAAAGTTGTTGTTAATGTTCTACATTTTGCTTATTAAAGTTAAAATTGTTATAATTTCATAATCGCAGTTCTCAAACTATTATTTTCCTTATTTTGATGCACTTACTTTGAATGATAAGCTAGAACTAGTGAATGTTGGTCTATTGTCATTTAAATCCAGTACTTCAACTTTTAGTTGTCTAACAGTTTGTTTTGGTGGAGTACCTCCATCAGTTGCTGCAACTGTTAGACGGTAGATTGATCTTTCTTCGTGATCCAATACTGTAAAAAAATATACTTAACATGTGCTTCTACAACTTAAAATAGTTCGAAATCAAAATGTTTATTAAAAAAAAATGATACATACATACTACTATTATTATAAACGAGAAAGTCTGTAAGTATGGATTGGGGTTTGTTACTCTTTCACGCAAAATCTACTAAATGGATTTTGATGAAACTTTACATTAATATAGCTTACAGATCAGAACAACACTAGGCTACTTTTTATCCCGGGAACAAGTTCCTGTAGGAAACAGGATCGGGAAAACTTCACCACGCGTGCGGAGCAGAGGCATACCACATTTCACCGTTGCATTTTTGTCCCACTTAACAGGTGGTGAGCCCATTGTCATGTTGAAATAGACAGGTGCAGGCTTTGTCGACCTGCTGTTGAAAATTTTTAAGCTGGCAACTTGAAACAATTTCAACAATAAGGCCTTTAACCTGGCTCAACGACTGCTATTTTATTGGCAACCGGGACCATATCTTGCCTTCCGAAGCGCGGAAACGCACGCAAATGTAAATGCCACAAAGTGGTCACCCTTTTAAGGACCAGCTATAGCATATGTTGTTTATCGCAGTGATCGCTGACAGAATACTGAGTTAGTGGGGTCTCACAAGCGCTTCAAGAATAATAAAATAAATTTACCAGTACTAGTTCTTATAACACCAGTGTTTGCATCGATCACAAAAACACCAACACCATCCATATTTCTTTCGTTTAAGATAGAGTACGTTATACTGGAATTGTCACCATCATCTCTGTCAATAGCTTTAACTCTTGCAACTTCAGCTCCTGGTTGTTGTTCCTCTCTCACACTAACTACATCTTCTCTAGGGTCAATTATTTCTGGTGAATTGTCATTTACATCTGTTATTTTAATAGATATAGGAACTCTGCTTGATTTCGGTAGGGAACCCTGATCCTTTGCTTCGGCGAAAAGGGAATATGAAGATTTGTATTCCCTATCTAAGTTTTCTTTAGTTGTTATAATACCTAAAACAAAACATGAATAAGATTTTAACTTGAACCACATTTTACTAACGTAAGATATACACATCATCAAGTATAAAGAAAAAATACTTTTTAATAGGACTAAATAGAATGACATAAAAAAATGGAAAAAGTCACATGACTAACTTATAGCCATATCTTCGGTAAAAAGATTGAATTAAAATTTATACTAATCTGCTACAGTGCTAAGTTTGTCAGATTAGTAATAAAAATATTCTTATTCAAATATCTTTATTACATTTTCCCTGTTACTTAAGGTTAAGCAAAGAAGAAGTTTACTAATAAAAATACCTTATTGTATACACCAGTGGGGTCTATAATTTTGGGGCCCATGATACATACATACACACATACATATCATCACGCCTGTCTCTCATCGGGGTAGGCAGAGACTAAGGCTTCCTACTTACTAAGTTCCTGGCATACAACTTTCGCCTCTTCAACTTTCATAAGTGTTTTTATTCTCGCTTGCCGGTTAAGGGTACTCTTGACATGGCTTTTCTCGAAAAGGTCTTTGATTTGACTGACGTACGTACGCAGAGTTCGAGCTCTAGCAGTTTGCCCATTCAATGTACCTAAATCTGCTTAGTCAATCTATTTTCACATGTTCTCTCCACGTGTCCGAACCATATAAGCATTCCATTTTCTATCTTATCACTATATCTTCTGTGATACTGCAATGTTACCTGATACCCATGATGCACTCGAATGATATCTTTGGGGGTGCCAAAGGGACTTTAGTTAAAGATCCATAACATCTGTACGCACATTGATTTTACAAGTTCTTAGTTTAGGAGATTTAGCACTGTGACGGATATGTATCACTATGCATTACTACTACCATATTGAAAAACGGAATTATTAAGATTCATGTGAATGGAATTAAGTTAAACTAGGAGCCTACAGCTCTGCTCTTGAGATATTTTATTTTGACAAAAGTGAGACTCCCTCTTTACTCGTAGTCTTAAAACATTCCCCTTTTAATAATTATGAGCCCACATTTATTTCTTACGATTTTAAAGAAGTACAATTAGTCACAGTTAAGTATTTAAGTATGGATCATAATTCGACAAGCAATTTAAAAAAATATATAGGTCTTAAATCTACATCATCCCTTTTAATTTTCGTATTTCTAATTTTCACTTTGTCAATGCACTGATGTATTACTTACAATAGTATTATCTATAACAACTATCCATTTCTTTCATTTGTTTGTTATTACTGAAATTTATAGCACTTTGTCTACAAAAAGATTCCAGCTTCATTTTACACCTATAATTCATTTGAGAACATATTTGAAAATAAAAGATATCTGTCAACAAAACGAGTTATACGGCCTATGCGTCCTACTCGTACATTTGTAATGTACGAGCTTTAAATACTCGACGACAATATCTAGTACTGGTAAGACTTGTAATAAAACATGGGAGAGAATACCAAGGCTCCTACATAGCAATATTTTAATAATGGTTAATGGTGGGTCACGGCGCATGCAAGAGCGAGGACGTTTATAACTCGCGATTGACACGCATAAATTCATTGTGTGTAGCCTACCGTTGTGGCTGACCTGGACAATCAGAAACCATTGAGACAAAAATTACCATCAACCTGATTGAATGCCTTTTTAAAAAATACATAATCTTTGGAACAATTTGATTTCAAATTCCGTGAATACATTATTGAGTCCTTAGTTTTTATAATTTTAATATTATATGCAAGTAGTTTTTGTTATTCAAAATACATGTATATATTTTATTTTTATCATCACAAATAACGAAGTGAACATGAAATGAGTTTTTATTATGATAAAGAAATAAAATCAACGATTTCAAAGATACTCAATTCCATTCCAATCCGTTGATTCAATCAATTTACGTCCACCCACAAATTTTGCGTTAAGAGTTTTTATACCCTTATAAAAGATCAGACATCGTGAACTTTTGTCGAATGTCAGAGAAGAAATAATATTAGCGAGCTTTCGTAACTCATGACTCACCGTATTAGTATCAGTATTACAAATTTAGAAACAGTATAACCATTTCTACTAATATAATTATACATACGAGTATGTATATTATGTTTATGTCGTATCCTATTATGGAATAAACAGCTCTTAATCAAGTATTTTGATGTCGAGACATCAGTAATAGTTTCCGTTGATGTTTAATAGATATTATGCAAACCTCAGACGATATTTTTGATGTGAATGCATTTTTAGTTAAAAACTAGCTAATAATCTCATGTCAATTTATAATTAAACGTGCTGAGTTCACAGAATGAACCATAATGAAATGGAATTCAGTATGTATTCAAACATTCATCAAGTCGATAACTAGCATGGATCTGTTTGAATGCAAAGGCGATAAACCAAATTGAGACGAAAAGCTTTACCATTCATAAGTCAGTTATTGAGAATAACGAAGTGTCTACGACCATTTTTATGCCATGTATAATACTCACACGAATACGGCGATAAACATCGTTTTCGATAAGAATCGTGTGTTTGCATATCTTATTAAATGTGCTTTAAAACGCTCAATGCAGATAGTGTAAAGTTGATAAATGATTTTTTTTAGGATTATTTTACACTATACAAATAAATGTACTACATACATTTTCTTGGTTGTGTGTCAATTATTATATTTTTCTTACTATACGCTTTTTAATCGAGACAATGCAATGATCTCTCGGTAACATCCAATATATCAAGACAAAAAATTTGTTTTTTTATTGCACTAGTTCATACAGGGTCCAAAATAAATAAAGTCATTGGATCTATTCCCTATACTTTTAAATTGTGGAAGTATTGAAATTACTTTGTTTAACCAAAATGTTTACTCAATCGATGAGTTTTAAGGGACTTACATACATTGGGTTTAGGCTTTCAAACGTGCCGGTAAATTAAACAAGGGACAAGTGGCTGCTCGCAGTGAACTTGTGATTGAACAAATATGAAGACTATTTGAAATTACAGTGAATTTTATTATACTCAGTTAAGTCTGTACACGATGTAATGAAGAGAGTGTGCCTGATATTTTTTGTATAAATAAATTAATGAGAAAAAGTTTTGATTAACGTAACTATAATCAAGTGATAAAAGCAACTTACCTGTATTAGGATCAACTTTGAAGCTTGTATTACTAGGAAACAAGCCATATCGAATTACAGAGTTATCGCCTAGATCTGCATCAGTAGCTGCAATTTGTCCTACAAAAGCTCCTGCCTTCTGATTTTCTTCAACTTGGAACTCATATGCCACTCTACTGAACACTGGATCATTATCATTTGCATCTGATACACTGACTATTAAGCTGGTGGTTGCAGAAAGCGCTGGTATACCGTTGTCAACAGCAATAATAAGCATTTTATGTTTCTCAGTGGTTTCCCTATCAAGTTGTTTTGCCAGATAAACCCACCCAGAGTTTGGCTGTACTTTAAAGTAATCTTCCGTTATGTTGTTAGATTTTGATATAATCTTGTACGTAATACGTGCGTTGTTACCCGTATCTTTGTCTATTGCTTGAACTTCAAGAATCTGTGAATAAATTTACACAGTTAATTAGGCGTAAACTCTATTTGGAAATGATTTTTGTAATAATTAAAAAAATGCTGTTTGATAACTAACACAACATTTCATGCACAAAATAAAATGTTCTTCTAGATGGCACGGATACCGATAAAAATTTACTACTGCTTTTGGACTTTATTTGCTAGTATCCGATTGCTAATGATGGTAAAGGAAAGCCTTCATTGTTTACACTCAAAAGAATTACTTTTTATTAATATTCTTACCTTTGAATTAACAGCATCTGATTCGATGACATTAGCAGTGTAGGAATCGTGTTCAAATATTGGAGGGTTATCATTTACATCTTGCACATCTACAACCAACGTCAGGTTCGCACTCAGTGATGGTTGTCCATTGTCTTTGGCTAAGATGATGAGTGTATGGCGGACAAGATTCTCGTAGTCGAGAGACCTAGAAATAAACAGAAATTAATCTAAATCTAATCTAGAATTTATTAATGAATAAGACAAAAATTCATAATTGTAGAATTTGTTACTGGATGATGAATACTCGTATCAACTAAAACTATTGTTGTGCGTCCATGTACTTGACATCTTGTAAAAATTTCTACGTGATTATTACTAAAGGACGTGCGTGTAATGGAAACAAAAACAAAGAGACAGAGTATATTTCTACCTTAGTAATGTAACTAAGCCATGTTGATGATTTACAGCAAAAGTATTTGCAGGTCCTGTAGCTGACATAAGATGGTAACTGATTTCACCATTCTTTCCATAATCTTCATCAGTTGCTTTAGCAGCATAAACCACGGAGCCGATGGAAGCCGATTCTGCTACAGATACTTTCACAGTGGATGCTCCGAATTCTGGAGTATTATCGTTTACATCCTCTAGGGTTATTTGGACCTGCAATATTTTTCCATAAAACAAAATAATAAAATAGAAATATTCATTTAACTCCTTACTAAATTGAAGATAAAATCTGTAAGTTCCCATTTAATCAATTATGTAATTACAACAAGTTAAAATGTATAAATGTTACCTGTGTTTGATCAAAACTGGAAGGATTCCCATTCGTAGCTCTAACATTCAGGAGATAAGATGCGGTGGATTCCCGGTCTAGCTGCCCAGCAGTTCTTATAGATCCCGTGAGAGGTTCAATGGTGAAATCGTGGTCTTGGTCACCAGAGACAATACTGTAGCGGACTGGTGGTGGACCTGGGGAAATATAAATTACATTTAATAAAAATATTAAAATGGTCATAGCAGGTTCAACATGATAACTGTAATAAATGTAAGTAACGCTTAATCTGTTGAAGAATCGACATTCCATCATGCAATCGATAATAAATAAATAAATTTGAAAATCAGATTATCGCTTTCTAAAGTGCAGTTAATGAAGCGCTTGTGGCCCCGCTAACACAGTGTTCTGTAAACGATCACTGCGTTAAGCAACTTTCGCTATAGCTGGTTCTTGAATCGGTGACCAGCTTGTGGCATTTACATTTGCAAGCGGTTCCGTGCTTCGGAAGGCACGTTAAGCCGTTGGTTCCGATTGCCAGTAAAATGCAGGCGTTAAGCTAAGTTGAATGCCTTATGGGTGGCTTCAAAATTTTAACGCCACTTTCTGCGCCTGTCCATATCAACACTGCAATGGGCTCACCACCTGTTACGTGAACTGTGGGCGTTTAGTATGCCTCTGCCTACCCCTTCAGGGATTAGGGCGTAACAATATTTATGTTTGTATGTATGTTGTACTTTATCTTAACTTAAATTCACAGCTAATTTTGATTGGATGAAATAATAATCTATGAAACACAGGTATTAAGGCGATTTTGCTTAATTAGCTTGAATCTAGTCTGCTTGTGACCACGGTCGGTACAACCAAGTAAATTATCATGATCACGTTAATATCAATATTTCGTATATATTAGTATCGTGCGAATTGAAAGTGTAAAAGTCAGTACAATAAATACGACAAATAAAACACTAGACAAAATAAACGGTGAATACATCACCGTAATTATTGTTACATTTGACTAAATCAAAATTTTACCTAAAATTAATATGCGGTAAAGATATTGATGTTAATCGAACTAGATTTTAGATATTTTTTTAGCTACATCAAACTAAAATCTTGGTCAATTTAAATGTAAATGTAAAATATTTATTATTTTAAATTTGGTTCAGCAGTTTATTGTGCTCTTTGTGGGTATAGAATGCAATTAAATGTGTCTGGTGTCCACAATATAAACAGGTTATTGGTTAAAACGACCTAGATCATTTAAGGGGTTCAAGGTTGCATTGTTATTGACTAATTTCAATAAAGAACTCCGAACTAAACAATCTTATAAAATTATAGGATATTATCGCGTAACAATACTATACCAATGGCTGGTTACTTTACGAGTGCGTAGTTGCGGGCATCAACTAGTTAAATATAATTTCAGTTTCTTTTCAGTCTTGGTGTTTTAGGTTTAGAAGACAGTGAAGTTTTTTAATGTATTTAAGGGTTTCTGTGTTATACAGAGCAAATGTAGTTAGGATAGGAGCAAAAAGTAACAAAAAATTGTTTATTTTAAAAATAATCTCTTTCAGTATCATGTAGAGGTAGAAAAGAGAACTAGCAAGGATCACACATATACAACACAATATACAAACAATATATTTTTACAAACAGATTTAAGCAAATATGCAATATAAATATTCTTTTCAATAAACTATTATTGTTTAAAAACAAAATTTAATGTCATCACTACTTCAATATCAAAATTTTCATGAAATAAACCATCAACCTAAAACGGTTTTGTATCTTATCAATTTTTAATTGGCAGCTCACATAACAATTTAAAGGGGTTCATTGTCGAAAAATTTTTTTCAGACGTTTCTTATTTTTTGTGCAGGCGGCGCGCTTTTTTTATGCCAGTCGTTTTGGGCAGGTACGCTGACACGAGATTGATATACAGTCTTATTCGTGGACATGCTCCGCAGTCTTTGTTTAACTGGTCCCGGTACCTCCCCCTGTCCTGTTTACCCCGCGTCGTCCCTTTGTCTTTCCACTTTATATAATCGCCGATGCGCAAAAGCGGTCTTATTTTTGGTTGGATTCACAGGATTTGGCGTGACTGTTGTTTTTGTGTGAATTGTCATTATTTTCATGTGTGTTTTTCTTATTTAACTTGATTTGTTTATGTCTATTTATTAGAGGACTTCGGAAACACTCTGTAGTATTTTAAGTTAATGGTTTTTATAGCTACAAGTTTTTATAACGTATAAATAATGTCAATTTATCATTGATTTGATAATTACTTTCTGTATATAATATACCTCTGCCTACCCTATTAAAGATAAAAAAAATAATCTTCTGTTTATGTATAGCATAGATTCCGTCTATAATTAATAATACCTAAATATTAACAAAAACTTTCACAATATCCATCACAGTACCATAAACAAGTGAAATATTATATTCTTTAAATAATAACTGCAACAATTATATTTACCTAAACCGAATATTCAAGTACAAAAAGAGTTCAATAAGTATCACTATCTCTCATGCATTTTACGGTCAGACAAAATTTGTTTATTCCATTCGTGTTTATAGCTACTCTATTAACAAGATTTGAGATAATTTTGACCGTTTCGTTAACTATTAGATTCAGAATCATTGTTGTATTTGAGGGAAATATAAATTACATTTAATAAAAATATTAAAATGGTCATAGCAGGTTCAACATGATAACTGTAATAAATGTAAGTAACGCTTAATCTGTTGAAGAATCGACATTCCATCATGCAATCGATAATAAATAAATAAATTTGAAAATCAGATTATCGCTTTCTAAAGTGCAGTTAATGAAGCGCTTGTGGCCCCGCTAACACAGTGTTCTGTAAACGATCACTGCGTTAAGCAACTTTCGCTATAGCTGGTTCTTGAATCGGTGACCAGCTTGTGGCATTTACATTTGCAAGCGGTTCCGTGCTTCGGAAGGCACGTTAAGCCGTTGGTTCCGATTGCCAGTAAAATGCAGGCGTTAAGCTAAGTTGAATGCCTTATGGGTGGCTTCAAAATTTTAACGCCACTTTCTGCGCCTGTCCATATCAACACTGCAATGGGCTCACCACCTGTTACGTGAACTGTGGGCGTTTAGTATGCCTCTGCCTACCCCTTCAGGGATTAGGGCGTAACAATATTTATGTTTGTATGTATGTTGTACTTTATCTTAACTTAAATTCACAGCTAATTTTGATTGGATGAAATAATAATCTATGAAACACAGGTATTAAGGCGATTTTGCTTAATTAGCTTGAATCTAGTCTGCTTGTGACCACGGTCGGTACAACCAAGTAAATTATCATGATCACGTTAATATCAATATTTCGTATATATTAGTATCGTGCGAATTGAAAGTGTAAAAGTCAGTACAATAAATACGACAAATAAAACACTAGACAAAATAAACGGTGAATACATCACCGTAATTATTGTTACATTTGACTAAATCAAAATTTTACCTAAAATTAATATGCGGTAAAGATATTGATGTTAATCGAACTAGATTTTAGATATTTTTTTAGCTACATCAAACTAAAATCTTGGTCAATTTAAATGTAAATGTAAAATATTTATTATTTTAAATTTGGTTCAGCAGTTTATTGTGCTCTTTGTGGGTATAGAATGCAATTAAATGTGTCTGGTGTCCACAATATAAACAGGTTATTGGTTAAAACGACCTAGATCATTTAAGGGGTTCAAGGTTGCATTGTTATTGACTAATTTCAATAAAGAACTCCGAACTAAACAATCTTATAAAATTATAGGATATTATCGCGTAACAATACTATACCAATGGCTGGTTACTTTACGAGTGCGTAGTTGCGGGCATCAACTAGTTAAATATAATTTCAGTTTCTTTTCAGTCTTGGTGTTTTAGGTTTAGAAGACAGTGAAGTTTTTTAATGTATTTAAGGGTTTCTGTGTTATACAGAGCAAATGTAGTTAGGATAGGAGCAAAAAGTAACAAAAAATTGTTTATTTTAAAAATAATCTCTTTCAGTATCATGTAGAGGTAGAAAAGAGAACTAGCAAGGATCACACATATACAACACAATATACAAACAATATATTTTTACAAACAGATTTAAGCAAATATGCAATATAAATATTCTTTTCAATAAACTATTATTGTTTAAAAACAAAATTTAATGTCATCACTACTTCAATATCAAAATTTTCATGAAATAAACCATCAACCTAAAACGGTTTTGTATCTTATCAATTTTTAATTGGCAGCTCACATAACAATTTAAAGGGGTTCATTGTCGAAAAATTTTTTTCAGACGTTTCTTATTTTTTGTGCAGGCGGCGCGCTTTTTTTATGCCAGTCGTTTTGGGCAGGTACGCTGACACGAGATTGATATACAGTCTTATTCGTGGACATGCTCCGCAGTCTTTGTTTAACTGGTCCCGGTACCTCCCCCTGTCCTGTTTACCCCGCGTCGTCCCTTTGTCTTTCCACTTTATATAATCGCCGATGCGCAAAAGCGGTCTTATTTTTGGTTGGATTCACAGGATTTGGCGTGACTGTTGTTTTTGTGTGAATTGTCATTATTTTCATGTGTGTTTTTCTTATTTAACTTGATTTGTTTATGTCTATTTATTAGAGGACTTCGGAAACACTCTGTAGTATTTTAAGTTAATGGTTTTTATAGCTACAAGTTTTTATAACGTATAAATAATGTCAATTTATCATTGATTTGATAATTACTTTCTGTATATAATATACCTCTGCCTACCCTATTAAAGATAAAAAAAATAATCTTCTGTTTATGTATAGCATAGATTCCGTCTATAATTAATAATACCTAAATATTAACAAAAACTTTCACAATATCCATCACAGTACCATAAACAAGTGAAATATTATATTCTTTAAATAATAACTGCAACAATTATATTTACCTAAACCGAATATTCAAGTACAAAAAGAGTTCAATAAGTATCACTATCTCTCATGCATTTTACGGTCAGACAAAATTTGTTTATTCCATTCGTGTTTATAGCTACTCTATTAACAAGATTTGAGATAATTTTGACCGTTTCGTTAACTATTAGATTCAGAATCATTGTTGTATTTGAGAGCTTTCAAGCAACGTCTAATCCCCTTTTATTAAAAAGTTATACTATTATAAGAAAAAGAATTTAACATCACAGCGTCAAATAATTATTAGTAGGAAATATAATGGAACTAAATCTGTGTTATTAGTGAGTTACTATTTTATTTGTTTTACGATTAAATAGCATACTATTTAAAAACATCTACTAGCTATTAATAGATTTAAATATTATATTATAAAAAAACGTTATACCAAATTAATATAAATGGGTTTAAAATCAATAGTTATTTCTTAATTTTTGTGTCTTAATTTAGCTATCAAATATTTATTCAACCCAATTTTTTCGACCTTAGCAACCCTGAATGTCGTGGTATACTGGCCCGCTACAGGTTACAAAATGTATTTGCGTGTTGGCCCTTCTAAATTGAAATCATTAACTGCCGTACCGATTATCAGACTCACGCGCACCCCGCTTGCTTCAATTAAGCTTTGTAAGCTTCCACCTATGAGAATAGTAGATTTTAATTTGACTGAATTAACTTATCGTATGGGATAATCTCTAGTTTTGAAGAATGACTCCACGATTTTGAACTTCATTTAAATGGCAATGATGAAAGTTAGCTATTTTTTGAACAACAAATATATCGTTTAGGTATAACTGCATAATCAGCTTACTTATTTCAGATACTTCTTTAAACTTTATACTATAATAACAAAAAAAAAGTACACAGTTTAGACTTTCACAAGAACTACATAAGGTATTAGAACGATCAATATTATAATTTATTGAATTAAAGTAAATAATTAAGGCTCAACCAAATACACTTGAATTAATTTTACTTTAAAAATTTCTGAAATGTTAGCAGTTTTTGTTTCACTTTGAAGAACCGAAATCTAAATGCAATAAATACACAGAGAGATGTATGTACAAGTGTTTTGAAATACGACAATGTGAGCAACGAAATTACACCTATTAAACACCTACAAGAGAAAATAACACGAATCAAATGTGGAGCCGAAATCCACTTGGTATAAAAAGCTGAAAATAATTGTGGTACCTACCAAAGCCTTTAAAAAAGAAGGTCTAAAAATTTCCACGGCAAAAACTGTCGCCGCGGTGAGGGGTCGCTGACCTGACTGGATTTATTTGGGTGTGCCACTGATAGGGCCACCAAGGATTTGTAATTTTCAGAATAAATCGAAATGTTAGTTCGTGGCATAAAAGTCTATTACAGAATAGAATATTACAATTTATTTATAGGTATCATACAATATTAATATATTTTCTTCATAATATCAAGTTCCTGCGAAGCAACTGCTTCCAAACCTTATTAAGAATTTGAAGCCTGGGGTTCGCTTGTATTAGCGAGTAGGAGCAGTTATGATATGGCATTTTATTTTCGGCATCGATATGAGCGACAGCCGTTTAATCTTCATTATTAAGTATTATAAATTATATATACTAGCTTAAAATAAAGTGAAATTATTTTGATATTGCTATATTACATGACATGACAACATCACACATTTACAAATCTCAAGTGAAGCGATTGATGGATATACATTTATTTCACAATATTTACAATGTACTACAAAAAAGTACCATAGCAAGAAAATATACTACTTTTATAGGAATTCAGAAAACCAACTCACATAGCCACCCTACATGCAGTTGTGTTTGCGCACACAGATTCGAACGTAGCCTTGGATTTCTCGAGATTCGAATTACAAATTTTCAGTCACTGTTCGTTTGAGCGGGAGCGTGAAATTTTTTACTTTTTTTATACAAAACCATCATAAAACCGTAGTAATATTATTTAACCCTTCTATGTTGATGCTGTTTCAAATCTGTCTGCAGATGAGGATATGTAAATTTAAGTAGGCTTTGGCAAAAGATTTAATTTTAATAATATTTTTGTTAAAATGGACAGACTCATAAACAGTTACTCTATTAACTCAGGTTTGGATGTAGCTATTTTAATACTACTGTTGAGTGTAGTTAATCCCACTTGTGGTTTAGAAGGGAGATGCTTTTACAATGATTATTTTTATTTACTATGTTTCAAATACCTACTAAATAGTCACTCTATTCAACATATTTTAAATCCCTATAGTTTATGTCTAAAGAAACTAAGACAGTGCCTGTCTACACAAAAGGCTTTGGTCCAGCTATCGTTCCTAATTTGCGTAATGCTATTCATAATATTGCCATTTTGTATTGGTTTTCTTGTTTCCATGCGAGTATTTTCTTTTATTTCTATTGAAATGCCTTTGACTGGCTTGTTACTTATATTTATACACTAATTATTACATCAAACAGATATTGTTTGTGTGTCTTTTTCTTAAAGTTAATAAATTCCGAAAGCAGATTCCCCACATGATTTTCATCAAAGAATGGTTTAAGTAGATTAAAACGTGAGCGTGTGCTAATATAAATATTTATTATAAGAATATTATATCGAACTAGCACACGAGATGAGTTGTACTATTATTATAGTATGTAATTTAAAATAATTTATTTCAATTCGATGTAGTTACTAAAGAACTATATGAATAACTTTATTTGACTTCCAACACTGTTAAGCCAAAGTACATTGGCACCTTTTAATACGCTTCAAGCAATATTTATCTACGCTAGACTATCTTCAAATTATGACCAAATATTTCTTAGCAGAAATGCAAAGTAACGGCGATAGGAATTATTTAGAAGATTAACCGTCGCATATGATAAATTAATATAATATGTACGCACGCATGTGTGGTCCAATGACGAGGCAAGTTAAATCGATATTTGAAAAGATTGCCATAGACTTATTATTTTTGTGATTATTTATAATTGTGTGACTTATTTTTAGGTGAAATAAGTGCAACATTTTTATGTTATAAAAAAAACATCAGATTTCGTTATCATTAATAATACCAATACTACTCGTATAAGTAAAGCTGCTGATAAGTCTAAATCTTTAACTCTCAATTTATTGCAGCTAGACTATTAATTCCTGATTTCAATATACCTAGTTGTTATAAATGTAATTAGTAAGTAGTAAGCAGTATGCATTAAACTTATCCACCATATTAAGTAGTCTGTAATAAATAATACATAGATAGACGTATGATGAGGATTTTGTAGTATTATAAATGCTTTTCAAAATTTTTCTCATTGTTTAGTCAAGTGTTATCAAATGATTATAGGTGCAATTCTATACATTCGTACCGTTCAACTTTGCATAGTTCTAGTAAATGGCGCTTTACGTCGTCTTAAGACGGAAATAATTTGATTAATTCGTCGGTTTTAAGTTATTAGTGGTCTAGTTGGTTAAGCGTCTTATCCGGCAAGTCAGAAGACGCCGGTTTTAGTTCAGCTTGAGATAGAAAAAAAAACCTCTTTAATTTTTTCAATTTATTTGGCATACTAGTTGTTTTACAAAATTTGCTTAGCATTCTTGTATAAAATCATAGTTAGTGCAATTAATATAATCAAAATATGCAGCCACATTATTTTAGCTCAGGTTTTCTCAGTATCGTGTTATTTGGTGACTATATTTTAAGAAACAGGTTAGGTACCATCCGTCCATGGACTTCAATATATAATATTTTTTTAATTAATGGATGTTTATCTGCAGGCCAGCAGCTATAAATCTGTGGGGGCGTGCGTCTATATTGAACGTAAGCGTTATGGAGCTCTTTCTAATTAAACTCAAAGCGAGTTCGGCAAGGGCCTAAATGACAATCAGAAGCGATTATGTGTTATGAGTTTTAAGGTATGTAGGTGTAATTGGAGAGCCACCAAGATAACCCGGGTAAAAGAGATCTCATTTCCTGATTTATGGACGAGACAATAACGCAGGCACATTTACGGGGATGGATCGGATGGCAGTTGCTCCCAACAGTACCGAAAATCAAAAGCAAAGTGATGGCTGAGCTGAGCAACTTTATAAAAGGGGATTAACTTGTTATGATTCCAAGAACAGGACAATAACAACATTGTTTAAAACGATCTCTATATACCGTAAATTTGCTCTCAAATTGCAGAGTATTCTCATAGCTACAGGTGCATAAGAGTAAGGATTCGCCATTGGTTTTTCAGACATACATTCCTATGCAAGTATGTGACATACACACCGTTTTTCATTCACAATTATTTTTCACTTGTTTTTTTATAAAAAATTTAATAGGGTACAGCTGGTTCCCTGGTCTCACACAGTGATGAAGTAGCAAAAACATAGGTATTATATATCACTTATAACTTGGACCATCGTAAAAAATACAATGTGATTTTTAAGATAAAATCAACTCTATCTATAGATTTGATTTGCACTACGTATATAGTTGATACCTGTATTGTGGTTAAGGTAATTACTTTATTAATATTACATTACATATTGAAGAATCTTAACTAAAATAAAGCTGAAGAGTTTGTTTATTCGGTCAAACGAGCTAATCCCAGGAACTACTGGTTCGAGTTTAGAATTTCTTATTGTGTAGATATAGATAGGAAGGCACGTTAAGCCGTTGGTCCCGGTTGCCAGTAAAATGGCAGTCGTTAAGCCTGGTTGAAGGCCTTATGGGCGGCTTGAAAATTTCAACAGCAGGTAGCCACAACCTGCGTCTGTCTATTTCAACACGGCAATGGGCTCACCATCTATTACGTGGGACAGGAATCCACACGGTGAAAAGTGGGCATATAATATGCCTCTGCCACCCCTTCGGGGATAAGGCGTGATGGATATATTTTTATTTTTAGATATATAGACTGTGGGGAAAGGATATAGGCAATATATTATCACTCTACTATCATGGAGAGAGTAGTAGTGCCTAATCATAAATGTCAAGAAAACGATCAAATTTTCATACATTATTGTACAAGTAAAAACCGTGATGCGGTTGGGTTAACAAATCTTTATTATATACATGAAACGATATCTAAAATCTGGAATCCTGTTATTGTTTTTCGTATTGACTTTTTTACAAATTGTTTGCTTCATTCATCATCATTATTATTATTGTAGCTTAAAATTATTTTTAAGTACGATAGTACATTGAATTGCTTGGGACAGTTGTGATATGTCATTTTTTGGCAATAACTACAATTTGACCTTTAAATCTTTTCTCTTTTCTTTTTTCATCCAATATGTGCACCAGTTTGTAGATGTGGTGGTCTTGGGTACTGAATATCAAAGAGCGGTCGCTATTTAACCATAAATAGAGTTGCATAAAACGCCCAAAATAAACTCCACAATGATTCAATATCTACATAAACTACAGCATTGAAACACCATGAATCTCAAGCGGCTGCTATCTATGTCTTAACAATGGTCGACTCATGGCTAAGAACTTCTCATAGACAAGTGCACAACGTACTATAACGGTGAAGTTTGCAATTCAGTGATTTACAGAGCCAGCCTTACAACAGAATACGTAGGTTCATGTTTTGGACGGCGCTCACACCACTGCCATAATAAAAGACGATTGTGTAACGTCTGTTGCCAACGGTCACACTATGTGAATGCTCAGGACTGAAAGAAGTGGAAAGTCATCAGTACATTTTCCTATGGGAAACGGTTACAAGAAATCTTTACCACGCCTGTGGAGCTACATAATAATAAAGAAATGGAACGTAGTTGCAGGAATATCTACTGCATCGGAGGGGTAAGTGGTAATGTATGCGACTGCCGTTCTAAGGTCCCGGTTCGATTCCCGGGTCGGAATTAATATTTGTGTGATCCACAAATATTTGTTTCGGAGTTTGGGTGTTTCCATTGTATGATATGGTATGTATTTAGAGATTATAAGTATGATTATCAGTTGTCTAGATCCCTTATCACGCGCTTAAAGCTTAGTTTGGGCTAGATAGCGCTGTGTAAAAAGTGTCCAAAATATAATTATATTTGTTTATTGATTATAAGTTTGGGTTTTATATATAATAAGATCGTAATGAAATCTAATGAGAGATATTGTTCGTAAATTAACTGAATTCGCCTGAATGCGTTCTTATATAAATGTATACCTATAACATGCATTACCTGACATCAATTTGCATTGATAATTCTACAGCATTACAGTACGGTGTAATAAGAAACCTACAAACCGTACAAAGCTCTGCGTAATAAATATTATCAAAACGCACTCGTCGCTTGTGAGATACCGAACATAGCTTATTGTCTATAAATACATATTACAATACTTATTTTTATATCGTTTAAAATAGGAATATCACACAAGATACAGTTATTTCTATAAATAATAAATTAGCTACAGATATTATAGTCTAAATACATCTAAATACGTCGAAATACATACAAAATTCTGTAAGTATCAGCCACAGCTGATATTTACAGAAATAATATCTGTAGCTAATTTGCTGTACTGCGAACCAGCTGTAAATTGGGTATAAAAAAACAAGTGAAAAATAATTGTGAATGAAAACAGTGTGTATGTCACATACTTGCATAGGAATGTATGTCTAAAAAACCAATGGCGAATCCTTACTCTTATGCACCTGTAGCTATGAGAATACTCTGCAATTTAATCTGCAATTATTTTAATTATAAAGTTGCTCAGCTCAGCCATCACTTTGCTTTTGATTTTCGGTACTGTTGGGAGCAACTGCCATCCGATCCATCCCCGTAAATGTGCCTGCGTTATTGTCTCGTCCATAAATCAGGAAATGAGATCTCTTTTACCCGGGTTATCTTGGTGGCTCTCCACTTACACCTACATACCTTAAAACTCATAACACATAATCGCTTCAGATTTTCATTTAGGCCCTTGCCGAACTCGCTTTGAGTTTCGCAAGATACAGTTATTTCTATAAATAATAAATTAGCTACAGATATTATAGTCTAAATACATCTAAATACGTCGAAATAGATACAAAATTCAGTAGTATCAGCTGTGGCTGATACTTACAGAATTTTGTATGTATTTGATATTTCTATGAAAGTAAGCTGCTAGTGTCATACTTATATATTTTAGGGCATTTTTTACACAGTGCCATCTAAGTCAAAGTAAGCTAGTAAGATATTAATTACAATTTGTATTAAGTGATACTTATATAACTGATAATTATACTTATATATTTCTTAAAAACAGACATATCATCTATACTAATATTACTCGTATAAAGCAGAAGAGTTTGTTTGTTTATTTAGTTGAACGCGCTAATCTCAGGAACTAGTAGTCGGATTTGATCAATTATTTTTGTGCCCATAGCCCATTTATCGAGGAAGGCTATAGGCTATATATCATTACTCTACTACTCTGGGGAGCAGAGCAGTAGTCATAAATGTCGACAAATCGGGCAAATTTGTATGCATCATTGTAGAATTTATAAGCGATGGAATTAAATAGGTGCAACGGGATCAAGAGCAATCTGGTGACTCATGCCTGCTTAGAGTTTCGGCGTTAGGGCACCTCCTCTTTGTATTTACTTGATGGTACGACTCTACGAAGCTCGCACGTACAACAGTGAATATCTGTACTCGTTTTTTTTTAGGGTCGAAAATACTTGGTAATAAATTTTCACTTATCTTGGCTGGCGATTTCAACATCAACTTCGCTGATAAAAAATCAGAGCGGTTGACAACTTTTATTTCGAAAATATTGAATTTGAAAATGAATAATGATCCACAAGAATCCACAACACACACAATGGGACCACCATTGACGTGGTATTTTCCAGATATTTAGAAGATATTAAGTCTCAAACTTATGTTTCTTATTTCAGTTACCATAAACCTATAGTTTCAATGATAAATATTTTCTGAATAACCTACATTCATTCCTGAATAACTGCTCATTTATTTAATAAAAGAAAAGAACATGTTTTCTTATCGGTCACCACGCTCAAAAAGTGTAACTTGAATTAATATCAAAGAAAAACAAAGGATAAAAAATACTGCATAAATAAAATAAATAAATAATTATAATTGCATAAGTTGATAAAAAATGCTATGCAATAGCTTTACCACGGCAGTCTCCGAGTGCCACACGTCTTTTTTGTTTTTCTTTTTGTATGTGATATCTAGCTCACTGGCATCATCTACATTCTGTGTTAGAGTATATAGATTTATTTTATTTGAAGATCTTAAACCAGTGTAAGCGTTATACTTATTTATAAAATTACTAGCTGACCCGTCCGGCTTCGCCCGAACTCGAACCCCGTGCATTTGATCCCGTCGTTTATTAATTTTATAATAACGTATGAACATTTTCCAAATTTGTTAACTTCTCCCGCTCTCCAGTACGCCCGCACGGCCCGGTCGAATTATGGTTACACGAAATTTCTTTGCGCATAATTTTGGACTTTGCTATATCTCCTAAGATATTCATTTAATTTGCAAGGATAGGAGGAGACAAAATAATCTTCATGAAAAGTCTTAAGCAGAAAAAACTGAATCAAAATCTGATGCTTAATTTTAAAGATCTAAGCGATCAAAGCGATTTTATTTTATACTATGGAATTAAACTATATGTGAAAGCTTAGCAATTTTTGCTATCTATAAAATTTAATTGTTTTTATTAGTCTGTAAATATTTTAAACAATTCTGAATAATTCAATGTTAACCGAACAAAAACAAGGAAAAAACCGCATTAAAGAATTAAGAACAAGGTGTTAAATGGTGGGAGTTTGTACCAATTCGGAATCAAACTGCCCCTGCGCGGTGGGAGTGTATCCGACTGCTACGCAAAAAATCGTGGGTTCGATTCTCACCCACGGTAAAACTTTGTGTAATGAGCGCCATGGTTTATTCTGTATCTAACACCCAGACATAGAATAAACCATTTATGTATAATATGTATGTATTTAGAAATAGATAAGAATGTTTATCAGTTATCTGGTTACCCTAGGACAAGCTCTGCGGAATCAGATAGCGTTGTAGCGTTGTGTAAGTTGTCCCAACTTATTATTCAATTTATTTATTTATTTAAACACATTGACATTAGGCGAATTATGAGATTTTCCGAAAATTATCTGAGGTATGTAAATGAACAAACGTTTCTGTACCTATACGTAATTAAAAAACAGACATTAAACTTTAATCTATATAAGGTTACTTTTATTTATAAAAGTGACTAATACTTAAATTATATTGCTTATTTATAAATATAATAATTTTGAACCCTAATGATGCTAAGTTTTTCTTATAGTTAGATCTTTTTTTATGTTAAAGATCAGACGTTGGTGTCGTGAGAAATATTATAAAGGAAATGAGATACTACGGTACCACAGTGCGCCCGTTAATCAATCAATACTTCGTATGCCATACTTTTATTTAATAATATCGTTTTATCTATACTAATATTATAAAGAGGTATAGTTTGTGAGTTTGTGACATTATCACTGTAGTGGTTATTGGTGTTAGAAAGATGTATTATCTCTGAGTGATATATATATAGGTGCGCCCACACAAACCTGTAAGGGTTTACGGGTGCCAAGAATCATTATAATGTATATTTTTAAGATGCAAATAAATATTTAAATAATAAATAAATAATAGTAGGTACACTTTTTATGTTGGTAACATGTAATCATAAGAATAGGTTTCCCACGTTTGGTATGGAAATCTTCACTATGCAGTCAGAGCTTCGAATTTTAGCTAGGTAGCTAATTATTAATTATGTAGAGTAAGATCGTGTTCGTTAAACTATTTCTCATTCTACCAAAGCTGACTTCGGTCAGGAGTACCCATCGTAATATGGTCATCTGTTGCTTATTCCAGGTTTCAATAATTATAATTATTATTTATATACTTTACAGTCTTAGTCTTTATACAGTGTTCCATATTAAACTCTACCTTCATGTGTAAGTTCGACTCATACATAGCCATGGTTTTAATTTAAATGAACAGGAGATGAGGATTGTATAAAACTGTTATACAAATAAAAAGCTCATGTAGTAATAAGTACTAGTAAATAAAGATATAAAAGATGCCGTTTCTGAATACCCTTGAAAGAAATGTTCGAGATTTCATGTCTATATGGTATGTGTAAATTTTAGTCCCTGCTAAATGCTAACGAGACATCAGCAATTCAAACTCGTTCATAAAAGTCGCCGAGTAGATGCACAGAGTACCATCACATCGTGATATCCTAAGACAATGGGCGATTATGTCCTATGGAATACGATCCCTACAATAAGAGGCGGTGGTCCAAATCAAAGGCATAATATAGTTTTTTCCAAAATCTTAAAAACGAACTGACTACATTGTTTTAGTGAAACACATGACCCGTTAATGGAAATGTAAAAAGAAATGTACTATGTCTTAGCTTAAAACTATGTTTTTATTACAATCTAGGGTCAAGCATAGAAATCTTTCCCGAAAATAATGACACGAACAGGTAGATAGTGGATAATCCTTCCACATTGGATCATTGCCAGTATATTCTTTGGGAGTTTCAAACGTTTTAGGTTAGACAATCACGCGTTATCTCCAAAGAGTATAATGCCTCTGCCACCAGAGGCATATTATACTCCCACTTTTCACCATGTGCATTCCGTTTCCACGTAATAGGTGCTGAGCCCATTGCCGTATTGAGATAGCTGTCTATCTAATCAGAATTTAAGTTAAGATAAAGTACTACATACGAGTACATACATACATAAAAACATAGGGTAGGCAGAGGCATACTGATCACCCACATTTCAACGTTTGCATTTTTGTCCCACGTAACAGGTGGTGAGCCGTGCCGTGTTGAAATGGACAGGCGCAAGTTGGGGCTACCTGCTGTTGAAATTTTCCATCAGTGACCAGCGATAGCGAAAGTTGCTTAACGCAGTAATCGTTTACAGAACACGGGAATCGTTTACAGAACACACAAAATCGTTTACAGTCCGCGGGTCACGAGGGCATCGTTTTTGACTGCTCGTATTTACGTTTATATAAAAACCTACTCCTATAATTAAGAATTCCAGCGATTATGTGCCTATACATAATCGCTGGAGCTCTTAAATTAAATAAAACAGCTTATGCACGATTTCAATAAATTTGTTTAGCGAAATGAAGTCATAGGCGAATAGGCGATAACAGTCAACGGTAGTCTTACATTGAATTCCGGCACCAATAAATATAAATACGGGAATTTTCTTTGAACATTGTAATCTAAGTACACTAAGTATTTAGTTTCTAAAAAAAAAATACAATATAATTTTAACGGTAGACAGTATGGGTAAGTACGGAAAGACGACTTATGTATTTACGGAAGGAAATTACAGTTTATGGATTATCAATTCTAAAGAAATGAGAGAAAAAAAAACAATTTTTATTCTAGATACATAAAAATAGTCTAAAAGTCAACATAAACTAGGTGTAAAAGTCTTGGAAATAATCGAAAATGGCGTATTTGAGTGCTTTCCACAATTAATGATTTAATAAAAATTTATCATCTAATAAGCATCTTTGTCATACTGTAACATCTCAGCACGTGCACCTATAGCAGGTGAGGTCACTTCCGTAGCAGAGATGGGGAATATACAGCATAAGAGCGTCTAATATGTTCAGCAACTTAGTCACAGAATTAAAAAGCTTTGTAATTTGGATATAGAGCAATAATTTCAAACATACCTCTATCACTAACAGTAGCTTTCAAGGTTCCAACTAGAGTTCCAGTTCTTATGTCTTCTTTTACACGAAAATTGTATCTCGGCTTATCAAACAGCGTTGATCCAATTCCAGCAGGCATTACAGTAATATGCACGACGGCGTTTTGTGGAGCAGTCAATCCTCCGCCATCGGTAGCAGATACTTCAAGATCAAATTTTCCATTCGCTTGTACTAAAGCAGGTTTTGTAACTAAAATCTCTCCCGTGCTTCTGTCAATTCTGAATACATCATTCTCATTCCCACTGACAATTCTGTACGTAATAGTACCAAATCTTGCAGAATCAGTATCAGTTGCAGAAACCGCAATAATCGGCTCGGTT
The DNA here is from genome assembly GCA_948477245.1 of Thumatha senex. Taxonomy (NCBI): domain Eukaryota; kingdom Metazoa; phylum Arthropoda; class Insecta; order Lepidoptera; family Erebidae; genus Thumatha; species Thumatha senex. The sequence goes on along the minus strand of OX419731.1, from coordinate 27,427,447 downwards.
GATATCCGTCCCTCTTTCAGGGACACGTTGTAATCTTTAACAGTGAAGGCTGGGACATTGTCGTTTATATCAAGCAGTTGGATCTTCACCATAGCGGTCGTGGACAGGCCTCCTGCGAATAAATAATTGGTATTGATTGTATGTATTGTTTGTAATACTATATCTAATTGGCAGGCCGTTGATTTATGTTTGTTTGTAGGCATTTTAAGATTTTGGAATCCATAAATAAACAGTTAACATTTAATATACAGTTACTGAAGCCTATCACCAAGCAGATGTTTATAAGTTTTTGAACTGCATTAGTGTCAAGGTACGGGTTTTTAAGATGTAAAATAGCTCCACAAACATACTTCTCGCTCTTAGTTTCACGCCATCTTAATACAGCAGGCTATTTGGTAAATCTCTTGAAAAGGTATTGACAACAAAAGTGGCAAAATGTTGTAATATTTTTCAAAAGATTTTCCCTCCCTAGGCATCCCAATAAAGAAACTTCTACCTTTATCTACGCATCATTATTGTTACATCCGTTTGAATTCTGTTTCCTGGTTATTGATTAATCGTGGTTATAACAAATTTGCAGGCTTATAACAAAAGGCGTTTCAAGTACTAAAATATTTCTATTAACAAAATTATTGACACTATAAGATATAACTTTCCAGTTTCCGTGTATGGCCAAGAATTATATAGCTAACTAATAAAACAGAGACTGTTTAATTGATAGAATTTGACATCAAACAATTAAATTCAATATACCAATAAATCAGAAAATTGCATTGTTAGGTTTAAAAAGTTGTAAGTTAAAAAGTTATTTTAATAGTCAAATGATCGATGGAAGATTTTTCAGTAGGTACTATTACAACGTCACCTTATCTTATCGTTATCCCAATGTATCCCAACCTAACACAGGGTTCTAATGAAGAATTTCTGCTCATAGTCTTACTAGCTCAATGCTCAAATGAACACTGTATTTAGCCTATAAGGTAAGGTCAGACTCGCCTTAGTCATTTAGTGACATTTCAATTTACAAGAATGTACGTGCTTTGGAAGACATATTAAGGCGTTGTTCCCAAATACCAGCAATTTAAGTCATTAAATCAAGTTAAAAGCTTTGGTAGCCACAGCCCTTGATACCTATATATTATCAGATTATATTTATTGTGTATGATTTGAAACATTTCAATACGGTAAATGAATATAATAAATTCTTTTAACAAATTCAACATTTAACACTAGTCAAAACCTCAGCACGAAAAAAGCAAGCCAAAAATTCCGTTACGGAACGAAGTTGCCGCTTCGGCAATCAAAATAAAACGAAGACATAGTTGCAGTTCTCTCTCCATAAATCAGGTGGGGATGACTTTGTACCAAGACCGTCCTCATTGGAATTTATTTTGGCCGATGCGACCACTTTGAAATCTTGTGGAATACTACTTGAATCCTGGTATTCGTTGACAGCGATTTAATGAATAAGTAATGCAACTTACTGAAGATTTAAGCGTAAATGCTCAACTGCTTTTATTTTATGTCACGCAATAAAAGATATTAAAATCATGTATCGAGTATATCTTCAAATACATATTTCTCGCGATATGGCTAGTTAAGTAAAACTTTGCAGTAGTATCGCAGTGAGGAAAATAACTATTAAAAAAAAAATTTCATGCACCTCAAGAACTGCCAAAATCTAGTCTTATCCTATAAAGGCTTTTAAAATCCCACTACATTCACGTAAAAGGTGAATAAAATGACAGATATTTATCTGAAATTTAACACATATCTTTTGACATCATTCTAATTTTGATTTGTAACACAGTATTGAGTTTCACTTTATAATTTTCATATTGTGTATTGTAATAGTTGTAATCTGTATTGTGTTTAATAAAATAAAATAAAATAACAAATTTCTATTTTGAGATGAATGAAACACAATTACTTATGAATAAAATAGATTAATTCTTGCCAATTTCTTCTAATAATTTAATTAAAATTCTGAGGCGAAATTCAGGATTTGTAATTAATACTCAAAAAAATGTTGCCATTTTAATACATTACACTTTTCTAAAAGTGTGTCACGTTTAGCGTTTTATTTATATATTTATATTTCAATTATTACACTAATAAAGTCTATAATAAATTATTTGTCATTTATCATAAAGAGGTTAACATCGCAAAATCAATCTTTAATCATTGTGCAAATGACAAATGCCTAATTAAATTAAAAAGTCTCATTAGATTACGCATTAAAGTCGACTGTAAATGTACACATGTTCTTAGAAATGACATGGTTGATTTATAAATTATAAGTAGTCCTGATTTACACAAAAATAAAAATAAATATTAGTAGAAATTCAAATGATGTTTATTAAGAGAAAAGTGTGCACTTACATTAAAACTCAATGTTAACTAAATTAAAGCAAGATGATAAGTACTTAATAATGGATTTCCCCCAAATATGTGTTTATCTATAGTTTCAACATATTGTATTTCTAGAGAAGAGGTAGAATCAATCTAAAGAAATAGTTGATTCCTGACTAACTGAGAGACCTAGAGATGTATTAGGTTAACCTCGATAGAAAATTGGATTTTGGAATCCATGGAGAGCTCTAGAACTCTAGAATTTACGTCCGTCTATTACATTTATTTCAATTATTTTCAGATCATCTCTAAGTACTAATTAGTAAAAGAAAGTTTTAAGTAACTAGCTAAGTGTGTAGATATTAATTTTATTCATAATGTCAACAATTATGCATACCTCTATCAGTAGCGACAACTGGGAATTCGTATTCACTGTGAGCTTCGTAGTCCAATTGAGCTGACACACATAGTTCTCCGGTGTCAGGTTTCACAGAAAATTGTGGCTTTGCAAAGCTCTCACCAAGCGTGTAATTGACGATAGCATTGACACCACAGTCGGGATCGATTGCTGACATCTGTGGAAGAAAGAATAGCAAGATTAATAAAAAAAAAATTATAGAAAAATGTAGGAAAGCTGATTTCGAGTTTCTACAGCTTTTTAAGGATGCAATTAGGACAATGACTCGTGATGATAGATACAACAAACTTAATTTGTTAAATTAGCGAAAACTGCTTCGAAAACTTTATATTAAAATGAATAACTATTACAGTTATTAATATATTAATGCTGACGCACGCAGATTCACCCACATGATGGAGGTTACCCGTTTCCCCAATGTTATAAGCTTGTATGTTATCCTTAAAAATGAGACATATGCTATCGCGACCCTTTCTGTAGACCTACGAGTACGTAAGGACCTATATGTATATTTATTACATCCCTAACGGTTTAAACAGCGTTTTTGTTGAAAACTCCCAGACGGTATTTTTTCCGAAACTTTCAACAAATATCGTTATATTTAAGCTAATATACATTAAATCGGTCCTGTACTTTTTTTAGTTTATTGCGAACAGACAGATAGATAAACGTGGCATTTGACTTTTTTTATAATATTTAGTGATTGTCATTTATGGCTGAAAGTTTAGTATGGCAATTAAAAACCGTAAATTTGCAGACCATATAATTATTTTAAAACAGCTACTAAACACTGTGAAGTTGTGAATTTTAATGTGTTAGCAACATTACTGCCCACTTAAAAACGAGACTATATCATCACAGTAACCACTACTTGTAATCTTAGACGATACTTGAACCAGGAAGCTTATAGCCTTTAAGTGACATCTAACAAAGGATGCCTGGTACGACTAATTGCCAACCACAACCCTAGACGAGATAGCTATCGTAATTAATTAAAGGTATTCAAATATGGAAATTCACGATACATTTGTTTGAATAGTAAACCAGTATGTGTGAAGATATTAGATCTAAACACAATAAAACAGGTCTGTTTATCTTAAAAAAACAGTGATTTAAAACATTTTTGGTCAAATAAAAATATTCAGTCATCGCTAGTCCAACTACTTACAAACGATAACCCAAACTGTAGATAATATATGATGACAATAACAAAATGACCCATTTTGCGATTAATATCGGTAGATGATGATGAAAACAAAAGAAATATAAATACGACTAAATGAGAGTGAATTTCGTCTTTCTTATATTATAAATGAAAATCTAATGTAACAAAAGTAACGCTCATTATTTATTATGGAATGTATAGCAGATAATGATAACACGGCAATTGCAAAAAGTGCAAATTGAAAAAAAAAGGTATTAAATACAAAATTCACCTTATCGAGAACTCATTATAAAAATAAACAGTCTAAATACAAGCGAACGATGATAAATGAGGACTCAAAGACGAGAGAGAAATAAATCAAGTGACCTTTATATACGGTAGTTACACAATGCACGTCAGTATTCAAAAAATCAATACTATATGGTAACAAGCAACAAATTGCCTCAGAAGGTGTTAAGTGGCAAAATAAAAGTGTAACAGCATCAAAGATAATTAGCCTGAAATCATCCTTTTTTCTTTTACCTCAGTTATATTACGTACGTGACATCGGTTCTTGATTAATTGCATCCCCGTCGTAAGCTAAGATAAATTGTCGAGTTGTCCGTTGTTGTATTTTCAATTCTGACAACTTAATGGTAAGGCTCAAATTGGTTAGAAATTTATGAGGTCGCGAAGCGGTGTTAGTTTTAGCGATTCCATTAATGGTTCCATTCTTGTATCTTGTCTTATTAACATTGTTGGTTGATCGTTGATATAAATTGCTTTAGTATTGAGACATTATAATTATCATTTTAATGTTATATTACAGATCATTTGGCAATCAAAATTGAATTCAAAAATAATTGTCTATTATAAATAATTGTTTATATGGTAAATCATTTTGCATTAAACCCTTGTCATTGATGATTCATAAAGCACTGTCGTTTTATTCTCATTTTTATCATATTTACACGTTCTTTTTTATAACTATTAATTAAAATGACTGAAGAATATTCTTCTTGTCCTATAAACTGGTTTGTTTAAAATGTTGTACTGCTTTTGCTTGGCTGACTCACTGATATTTTCAACTTAATGTCTCATATTTTTTATTTGAATCAATCTCTTAGTCTTCTTCTTCGTATCAATGGCAATAAGTTAAATGTGTCCAGCCCAGAACTCAGTGACATGGACGGCTCTTTTGGTGGCACCGTTAAGATCTTGCACGGTGCAGGTACTAGGACACAGTGAACACGATAAGAGGTGTTCCATTGTTTATAGGGGTGCACCACAGTCACAACCTCCATCTCCCGCATCCAGGTAACCCCATTTTACCTGGTTCGCCCTGCAGTAGCCGACCTGTGATCGCAATCTATTAAGGGATTTCTAGGTCGACCACCGCAGTTCATGTCCAGGTGGCAGCTTTTCTGAAGGTTGAATGTATTCTGACGGGGGAGAGTATTCCGTAAGCTACTCCTGTTGTCGGGCACTCCCCACTGGATTTGGCACCGCGACCGTACATCGCAGAAAGCTCTTTCTGCTCTTAAGGCGTGAACTGGGTATATAATGTTGATAAAGAGGGTGGCGTGCATCATTCTCCTGCTTTCCCTTTTCTACTCCTCATGCCACACGCCGTCGAACCGATGTTGGAGCGATGCCAGCAAGTGGGTACAATTTGTTTAAGGGCTTAAGGCAGCCCGTTATTATGTGGCATGTGCGTTCAGTGCAACATCAACTTCCTTGGCATGTGCTGATCGATGTCATCCTGGACAAGCGTATTCGCCTGCTGAGTAAGAAAGCGCGAGACCTGTTGCTCTTACAACATGTGGAGCTGCCCCCAGGACGTGGATGTTAACCTTTATGGTAACGTGGGTTGGGGCAGTGCTCAATCTCGACACCATGCTACGAGATTTCAAGAGGTCGGTTTGCTTCCCGGTTACGCAGATGGAAAGAACAAGACTGAGTCTTAGATGGATTAGGGCGTAATCCATTGCATGAGTAGTACTGGTCGAGACTTTCCAGCGCAGTCATCAATCTTTCATCAACTTCCTCAAAACGGGGCGCCTGAGCAGCCAACGCCAGATCATCCGCGTATAGAAACTGCTTTGTACTAATGTTTATTTGCTGATCGTTTGTCTAAATATTAAAAAGAGCTGGAGCCAAAACATTTCCCTGCGGTAGCCCGCTCTTCTGAATGCGCCATCGACTTTTACTGTTTTGCATATGCACCTGGAACCTGCGGTTTGTCAGGAGTTCCCTCAAAATTTGAGTAAAATGTAAATCATTTGTTATCTTGAGCACCTTGACTAAGAGCCTTTTGATGTTAACTGTGTCATAAGCTGCTGACAGGTTAACGAATTTTTTAGTAAGTAATGACAATAGTAAATATTGTAAAGTATAATAAATAAGGACAATTATAATTAGTACAACTAAGTATTATTACTTAAAGATCAAATAAGCGGTTTTACTTTAGATAACTAATTATATTAGGCGTTAAATGGCGGAAATCTATCGTAGAACGATAGTATAGGTGGGTGGGGGCAAAGAGTACACTATATAAGTACACACCATCAATTTGTCCTTCTACCCCTCCCCTCTTGTAGTAGGTCTTTATATTAACGTGTATCAGCATTCTAGCCTCTCACGATTTCTGACTTTCACTCAATACAACCTAATTAAGGTTCAGATGACTTTTGTTTAAAACATTTACTTTTATCCAGATCATTAAAGGGACACGCAATGTTCTCAGAAACATTTGTTTTGATCTCCGAAGCTGATGAGCTCGGCTTATTATAAATAATACAATTTAATGCTTGACTGATGTTTTAGAAGTTGCATGCAAACAAACCCCGATGCCAAAAGAATATTAAGTAAGGTACACAATCACTGGAAATATTAATATAGTCAATAGCAAATTATTTTTTTTTAAAAGTGATAATAACAAGGTTATGAATCTGTTTATATAGTATAACAAACTCATTTTAGCATTTCAGCTCGGAAATCATTTGGAGATTGACCCATACAGAGCTCTATTTGGTCTTATCGAATTAATATTTTGTTTGAGTACATGTTTGGTTTATTTTCGTAATATTTTCAAGTACTTGTTTAAAAAAGTGAAGTATTGATTATCTCTATAATTTTCTACTACTCTCCTTTCCACGTAAACTAATTCAACGATGTGTATATAATCAAACTTAAAAAGATTTTTTATAAGAGTGCTCTCATTGCCACACACGTTGATTACCTGTATCTTTATTAACTTGAGTGTTTAGTAATCTTCATTTAAATCAGTTTTTATTTTGATATCTTGTTTTATGTGATATGAAGATGACATTTTTGACCTCAATTAATGTCAGTTACGAGTAAATATCTTGATTGGGAAAGAATTATAGCTGCCTTGATTTTAGAAAGTGTTACTGATAGAGAGATGTATGTAAGGCTAACAATTTTAATGAATTCATCTACAAAGTTTATTCCTAATACCTGCGAAATAATAAGACAGGTCTCGATAAGAGTTCATGATCGTTTAGCGATGCTACTTTTTATATTTAAATGTTCTTACTGTCGCCATATCGGCTACCTTGCTGGTGGAGATAAAACTGCCAACAATAAGATTTATTGCACACTCTAACCACTACCTAACACTTAAAAATGTTAAGTTGAAATGGTATGGATATCTCAATTAGTAACTTTAATGTATCGCTAATGTTATAATGTATCGCAAAGTATCAAAAGATTCAGTCGTGGGTAGTAGAAATCTGTGTATTAACGATAGAAAGTATACTATTTTTTTGATTACTCTAAAAGTGTATTAATAATCTAAAATTCCAAATAAGACAAAAATAGGTCATTTGCAACATAAATATTAATTAATTTATAAAAATCTTTATTTGCATAATGTCTAAGTACGTTACAGCGCCTTTGTATAGCATTATATTTCTACTATATTTTATGTTGCTCTGTACCTATAAATGAACATTAAACTTACAGTTTTATTAATATTTTTAAACTAATTTTAACAACGGAATGTAAATGTGAATTTACACTTTTCATTATTATTATAAAAATATATAATCTATACTATTATAATACAGAGGAAAGATTTGTAAGTTTGTTAGTAATGAATAGGCTCAAAAACAACTGGGGTGATTTTAAAAATTCTTTTAAAAAAAACTCTTTCTTATATAAAGCTACATTCTTCGTGAGTAACATAGGCTATTTAGATTTTCAAAAAGTTTAGGGTTCAGTACGAAATCTCGAATAGGAAAACTTCACCACGCGGGCAAGGCTGAGGCCATCAGCTAGTGTATGATAAAAACATAGAATTTTAGTCTTCTGTATTGTATTTGAGCTTAATTATTAATTGTAAGAAATATAAGGACGGTTAAAGTTTTATATGAAATAAATATAACTGAGATATTCAAAAGGAAAAGATCTGATAGTACTGTTCATTTCAACCCAGGTAGAACCCATAGATTTAAAACACGACTTATTTAAATTCAACTTACGCATTCGACGGGATAATCTAAATAAAGCGAGCATCTGCCTTGTTTACTTTAAACCTTTAAAAAACGCAAAATAAAATGATTTGTAACAAAAATAATAAAGAAATTCTTAGTCAGTTCGGCCATTGGTAAAGGACATTGTAATTCAACCTGATTGGCACACAATAATGGTATCAAACATAAACCATTTAAAAATTGTCGAAGATAAAAGTAAAAAGAAATTCGAACGACAGTGGTGTAAGGAGCACATAAACTTTTCAGGGGACAATACCTGATTTGGACTGGTGAAGATTTGTAGTACCATTAGTTCAACAGTGTCGATTCGCTGCCAAAGTAAGAATTGCGAACTCGGCAATGATAATTTAAGCTTTAAATTGCTAAGGATTTCGTAGTTTAACCTTGATGAAATTTAGATTTAATAAATTATATTTGAGGAAACCTATGCAGGTCAGCATATATTTCGCTTCAACTCTAGTTTTTTTGTTAAATTATTTGTCTAATAATTAGCTATGTATATCTGTTTTATCTGTATTTGTAATTATTGTGTATATATCACATAATTTTGTTAATCGTACTTTAATAATATATTCAGACTTATGATTTATCATGCTTAAATACTCATTAAGAACAACAAATACCAGATTTATCTTTACAATAAAATTCTTCGTCTTATCCGCTATTTATTTAATTGTAAAAACAGCCACACTGACCTTTCGCTTCGTTTCATTAAACGTTTCATTGTATTGCCAATTGCTATTTATATTGTCCTTTATTTTAAAGAATTAATATCGTTTTTTTAACGACACCGTTTGTATCTGTTGGTAATCTGATGCTCTTGGAATCTTATTCTTCTGATAAAGGTGTTGTTTTTTTATAGATATGTATCAAGTGCTTCGAAGCTTAGTGTAATGTAAACTTAAGATTCACATACATACGATATTCTTGAGTTTTTATGTTTGGTTGGTTTTTATTTGTCTTTATCATTATTGTTTTGTTATTAGAAATATGCATGGATCGCGAAGCCTGGCGATCTGTCCTCTCTGACTACCCCGTCAGGGATACAGCGTGAAGATAGTTAGTTAGTTTTGTTATATTATATATATCAACACGCCTTATCCCCGAAGGGGTGGCAGAGGTATATTATATGCCCACTTTTCACCATTTGTATTCGTGTCCTACGTAATAGGTGGTGAGCCCATTGCCGTGTTGAAATAGACAGACGCAGGTTGTGGCTACCTGCTGTTGAAATTTTTTCAAGCCGCCCATAAGACCTTCAACTTGACTTAACGACTGCCATGTTATTGGCAAACGGAACCAACGGCTTAACGTGCCTTTCGAAGCATGGAAACGCTTGCAAATGTAAATGCCACAAAGTGGTCACCCATCCGAGGATGGGCCATAGTGAAAGTGAGTGCGTAACTCAGTGATCGTTTACAGAACACTGAGTCCGCGGGGCCACGAGCGCTTCATTTGTTTTGTTCGGATTCATATTTATTACGAGGTACCTACAATTTCGTAATAAATAAACAAGTATGGTCTTAAAGTTACGTAGCTCCGGATTCATTAAACCACTTTAGTGAGTAAATATTTTACCAGTTACGGTATCGAACTGGGAAAACTGCATATGATGAAGCCATAAAACCGTTATTCACAAAATTATTAAGTAACTGCAACTCAAAACAAACTCAATTTATCATGCTAAACTTACTATATTATATTCTTTTTGCATATAATGTCAGAGATAAAAAATACAATTTTGATAGTAAGAATCGATACAATAAGTATAATACAAAATAAATTTAATAAATATTTGAGCCTCAATATTAGTTGAAACCCGAGGTTCACTTTCCAACTTACCATGTTACTTTTTTTTATACAAATGAAGTGACAAACAAGCATACGGCTCACCTGATTATATATAACTATTTATGGATTTTGGGGTATAATTTTAGTCTTAGAATACCACGCTATCTAGACTGGTATAGGCTCGTTGAAAGGTCAAAACTATCCCTAAAAATAATTGCTCGATCCATATACTTATGCCCATTAGAGGGTTTCAATGATTAAGGTCGAGGTTGTTGATTGAATATAAATAATACTCTCTAGATATAAATATCATAGATAAATATCTATCTATGTTCATTTAGTTGAAATAAACACATTAAAAATACTATTTTTAAACTTTCGCGGTTTATACTCATATTTTATATACTACTCGGGACTTCACGCGAAGTCCAGCCGCGATCACGGGCGCTGCAGCGCGCTCGAAACGTCGCCGCGTCGTCAGTGAACGTAAGTACAAAATTGTTTTGCGTGAAGTACCGAGTAGTATATAAAATATGACTATAAAAATAATTAAAACAATGTGTTTTAAATTTCTTTCAATAAATCTGGCAGTCATATTTAGAACACTTTCGAATTATATTTATGTATCTTTGCATTTCATTTTTACTTTCATCACATTATTTTAAGTAATAACTTAGCATTTCATCACATTATTTTAAGTAATAACTTAGCATTTTTTTACCAGTTTGGTATCCATATTGTGTGTATCCATGCACGTCTTCTCTTGTCTTAGAATAGAAAAAATATAATTCTTAGACTTGCGACAACGCGATACCTGACACCAACCACAAGACCAAGGTACATCATGAAACAATTGTAAAAGCTCAGAGCATTATTAAACGTGCGTGTCGAAGTCAGCAAAAATTATAAATTAAAATTACATGGTACAACGAAACAAATTTCGTATAAACATTTTACCACATTGTAATTTGCATGTTAAAGATAGATGATAAAAGAATAAAAAAATGCACATCATGCAGTAAAAATACACAAACAGATTTTGGGTTATAAAACTAGTTCTCAATCACATTATGCCCTAATACCTATCTTCTAGTAAGTCTACACATTAGATTTTATTCTCAGCATCATGATACCCGCTGCTAGACATTGAATTCCTCCAAAGATATTGTTATATTGTCTCACCAGGCATCACACTACCTTTTACTATTTACCTAACACCTGACCTCTACTAATCTAATATATTAATAGGTTATCTCATTACATACATATCAGAAGTAAAATGTAAATAAAATATACCACAATCGTGCTTAAATCGCAGAACGTGAGATGCTTTCAACCTATTACAACATGAACAATAAAGTATTATCATTCTAATTAAAATGGTAAATTTTATAGTTGTGTCGAAGTGAGGTGTCGACGCGTGTCAATACTCTCTGTGTGAACGTATTTGCGGAAGGCGATACCCGATACACCACCCGCATCGGTGAGTGTCACAACCGGTGTGTCAGTATCAAAGAATGCTGCGGTCACACCGTGATCATCGGTGAGCTTTAGTCCTGGGCTTTTGGATACCCGTTCGGGAGTGGTTTGTTTATTATCCAGGAGATGGTTGTATTTACTTGTTTTATTAAATAGTGGTAGTTCCTCATCAACATCGACAATGTCTATTCTAAATTTATTTACAAACAAGTTTACCAACTGAAGAATTACGAAAGTTTTTGACAATGATAGAAAATCAAGTGACAGTAATTTCCAACAATGACAACAATAACAGTACAAAAACAGTAATAAACACAGTCACAGTTTTGCTAATTCAGTAACATCTAATCAAAGTGGTTAGTTGTGGTTAAGCATGTTGAGCTATAATATGAAGCTATATCAAAAAGAATAACAGAATATCTATAGTTGGATGCATTACACTCAGTGAAAGATTATTGCGTTTATTGTATAAAAGCTGGACATAAATTCAGAGATGTGAAGGCCGTTAAACAATGAAAGAGAAAGAAATACTCAGTCTTGAAAGAAATGAGAAAACTGACTACTCCTAGACTGACTTCTTCTGGACTGCAACAGTTGAAGTCAGTGGTTCGATTATTTTGGGCAGAAATACGTTTTATCTGGAAATACATCTAGGTACTGACTTATATATTGTAAAAATGTAATAAATGATGTGTGTCACTAGCTTTACAACCAGCTTTTACTTATTATGATCTGACAATTACTTATTCATTTTTTGTTGTTTTTTAACTAATTATTTACAGTTTCACATGTGTTGTAAAGGACATGTAAAATTGGCGACAGATACTATTTTTGTATAATTCAAGGATGTTTATGATAAAAGAAAGGAACAAGTAAAACAAATTTGAAGTCATAATTTTTTTTCGCATGAAAATTATTATTATTATAAATAAATAATTATATCAAAAGTCAACTATTGTCAAACCACAAATCGAAGTGCTTAATACCAATGAGTTACGCTCATAAATTACTTGAATATTATTAAAAACTAAACTTAATTATAAATCCGTCATAATTAGATGTCCCGCAGTGACATTCAGCTGGAATAAAAAATGGCGTCTATATCAGCTATTGTTTGGCGTTCCATATCTTATGTGGTAAAATTGAACCCTTTCTTGTCCAAATACTTGCGACATCCAAATATTCCTTACATAGCACTTCTCTTGTTTTTACGATTTATACGAACTAAACTCATATTACTTTTTGCATCGCATTATGATTTTATTACAGTTTGGATTATCTATATGATATGTATAGGTATATTGGGGAGGCCGTTAAGACGTAGGGCTTAAATTACTCACATCGTTATAATAATCATGTAAGAGGTAGATATTCAGCTCATTATTCAATTTGAAAATATAAAAGGAATTTTCCTAAAAGAGGAATTTTATGTTGAAATCAAAAATAACAAATATTCGATTTGTCATGAATTTATTATTTTACATCTAACAGTGTGAACAGAACCCTCGGTGTGCTAGACCGATTAACATTTTACCTAATTTAAAAATAATATAGACTTTTACAGCCTATATTTTAGCACAAATGATTCAATATTTTGAAGTTTACGACTACGTTTGAGTAAAATAGTTTTCAAATAAGGACATATTTAAAATTATGTAACTAAACCATATGAAGAATCTGACCTTTTTGGTGAGATCTAATTAAAAAGTCAATATAAATAATACCACATTAACTCGTATTTGTACCAATGATGTACACAGTTTAACAATGTATAACAAAGAAAAAGTTAACAGTAGAATTTGTTCGCCACGAATGATTTAATACTCTCACAAGCCGTATAATCTAATATGTCAAAACTATTGGAATATTTTAGTATCTACTATTGAAATAGACTAAAGACAATAAAATTGAAATTAAATACTTGCTAATAAAATAAATAAATAAATATCCATCACGCCTTATCCCGGAAGGGGTGGCAGAGGCATATTATATATGCCCACTTTTCACCGTATGGATTCCTATCCCACGTAATAGGTGGTGAGCCCATTGCCGTGTTGAAATAGACTGACGCAGGTTGTGGCTACCTGCTGCTGAAATTTTCAAGCCGCCCATAAGGCCTTCAACCAGGCTTAAAGACTGCCATTTTACTGGCAACCGGGACCAACGGCTTAACGTGCCTTCCGAAGCACGGAAACGCTCGCAAATGTAAATGCCACAAAGTGGTCACCCATCCAAGGACCAAAGTTGCTTAACGCAGTGATCGTTTACAGAACACTGAGTCAGCGGGGCCTCGAGCGTTCCAAATGTAGTATTATGTTTAATTTTGTTTGTAACAGTATTTATGACTAGATTAAATATACCATAGGCACAGAAATTGTATTGTATATTCCACAGGCTTGAATCGTTACTTACCAAATAAAGAACCTAGTTTTAGATGAAAAAAATTGTCCAATCTGAGTAATATATAGTGAAGATAGTTAATATATAGTATAATTGTTTTAGTCTAGACGGTTTATGTCATCTGTTACGAAAACATCGCCATATCTTGCGGATCTTAGTAGAAACATACTCATATTATCTTTTATGAATCGTAAATATTTATTGGACCAACAATTGTATGACTGTTTATGCTGTTGATTGATGACACTTGGTGGAACTTGCTACACATCTTGAATGAAAACACTTGTACTATTATACTATCCGAGGACCAGCCATAGTGAAAGTTGCGTAACTCAGTGATCGTTTACAGAACACCGAGACCGCGGGGCCACGAGCGCTTCTATACTTGCTTATTATTAGAAAGCAGATAAATTTTATGAAATAGCATCACTAGCTACCATAGTTCAATAATAGATGGTGTTAGTAGTCAGCATTTATAATTGATCAAAGGAGAATGGAAAGCCGGAATGGAGATAAGGAAACTTAAAGAGAACAGCCATCTGATATTCCTACAAACGATTTTATCCTTAAGACATAAAGATGAAATAGAATGAAAACCAAGAATAGCAATTAATATTTTAAATTTTCTAAATAAATCCATTAAAAAATATATAATTATCCTGCGTATGATTTACAAAACAGTTTAAATATTTTATAGTTTGATGTTTTATTTTATGATACAATTTGGCGTTCGATATTGATATACTCGTAATTGTATCGTTTAAATGCCATAAAGCCATTATGGCGTTTAGTAAAACCGAAAGAGAGTAATTTTATCTACATCCTTGTATACGTATTAGCGAGATTTGTACCGTAACTTAAAATAATCGATTGCATATTTTTTATACCATTGGTTACAATCTGATCTGCTTAGTAGTGAAATCCAGATTTTCGGTTAGTCCGACCCTATTTATTGTGACAAGCCTCACTACCGTCACGTTACGAAGAAGTTTTAAGTATAAGCAAGCTTTCTAATAGATTTTCTTTCAATTTTGTACTAGAATACAAATGTACATCTATAAACTTAAGTCAGTCTTTGAACTTTGTCAGTTCATGATAAATGATTGAAGGTCAAATAACTTTGAAAGGTATATGAACCATAAAATAATTTCATGTGGTTTTTGTGACATTTATTAATTTAAATTTGTTTTTATTGACTTATTGGGACATTGCCCCCAACGTTACTAATTTACTATTTGCACCGAGATCGTACCTCATTATGTATCGTGGGTATTAAAATCAGATCACAATATTTTGTCGTACAAATAAAAGTACCTTTTGTAGTTTATATTTACTAAACCTTCGTAAAAACGTGGTAGCTGAAATAAAATAAAGTAAATGAGAATTTATAATAGCATGCGCAAAAATCCTACTAATATTATAAACGTGAAAGTTTGTAAGTAAGGATGGATGGTTTTTAATCTACTAAATAGATTTTGATGAAATTTTACAATAATATAGCTAACACATCAGAATAACACAATGGCTACTTTTTATCCCAGCAGGAACAAGTTTCTGTGGGAAACGGGAACGGGAAAACTTATCTACGCGGGCGAAGCCAAGGTCGTCAACTAGTATTATAAACGCGAAGGTCTGTAAGTATGGAAGGATGTTTGTTAGTCTTTCACGTAAAATCTACTGAATGGATTTTGATGAAACTTTACAATGAATAATACATAGGCTACTTTTTATCTCGGGAATAAGTTCCTGTGGGAAACGGAAACCGGAAAACTTTACCACGCGTGCGGAGCCGTGGGCATCAACTAGTAATAATATAAATAAGTATAAAATTTAATTTGTAGAAAATGAAGATATAAAAAAATTTAGTAATGGGTAAGTAGTTGAATATAAATTATATTTCGCAACGAGCAATAGATATTTTACCTATTACTTAGGTAAGGATATAAATCAAGTAAAATAACCGGATGCAGTTTCCATGAAGGGCCAAAACCCACAATTTCCTTTAATAACTTTCTAAAATACCTATAGGTTACCTACGGACCTCATTCTAAAGAGGTGTCTTAAAGGCTAAGCCTAATGATGATTAGAAGACGTAAAAATTTCCACTCCACTTCTAACGGGTCAGCTAAGTTATCATCTCAGCAGATCCAAATTACGTAGCTGATGAGAACTGGGAATAGAAAATTCATTTTCGTAATAATGTAATTTACATTATGTGTAGTGCCGGGTATTCCAGCTAACTGAACTCGGAAGGATCTCCTAAAGTTTCTAAGAGATCAACTTTCAGTCATTCATTACCCTTTCATACTACTTCTTACATTATAGTTCCTGTTCCACGTAATAGGTGGTGAGCCCATTGCCGTGTTGAAATAGACAGACGCAGGATGTGACTACCTGCTGTTGAAATTTTTCTAGCCGCCCATAAGGCATTCAACCAGGCTTAACGACTGCCATTTTACTGGCAACCGGGACCAACGGCTTAACGTGCCTTCCGAAGCACAGAAACGCTCGCAAATGTAAATGCCACAAAGTGGTCACCCATCCCAGGACCAGCCATAGTGAAAGTTGCGTAACTCAGTGATCGTTTACAGAACACTGAGACCGGTGGCAGAGGCATATTGTATAAAGTGGGCATATAATATGCCTCTGCCACCCCTCCGGGGATAAGGCGTGATGGATAGTTTATCCGCCTGCGATAATCGCGCAAATCCCCCTTTTACACTAATGTCTACATCACAATAACTATCTATACATGATAAATTTGAACAAAATTTGATTAGCGCTTTGAGTTGTGATAGTTTGCCTCTTCGACAAAACAGGGTTATTTCAGTGGTGCGTGAAAAGACACATCATTGGTCACTTTAAGAGTGACCTTTATTTCTGTAGATGTCACCTTGGCTTGAACTAAATGTATAAAATACACTCTGGTACATTTTTTTCAGGGGCTGGCAGGCTGTGGTACAAACCACATCGATAAAAGTTACCATTGGTTAATACTCTCAAATTGAAGAATTACATACAAAGCTACATGAGTTGATAATCCAATATTCTGTACAACTGGCAAGTGACAAACGGCGAATGACCCACACACAGCAAACGCTCATTTTTATAACAAGTCCCTCCGGTACTTTTTCTTGTCAGTCCCATGTTTGTTCGTTTGGAAATATGTTTTTTTATACATAAAGTTTTGAACGAAAAGGTATGAGGCGGAATGAGGTGGTAAAATTGTGTTAACTTGTACTTTGCACATACCCGAAGTTAAAAAGGTAGGCAAGTGTAATGTTTTTTATTTATTTATTTGTTAACTATACATTTTTTATAAACTTTTTCTTGAATTTCGTCTTTTTGTGTTAAGATAAGTTTATTTTTTGAGTTTATTGCGTTCAAACATCATAGAAAATCTCTACTATCTAGTTAACTATATTAGCATTCTATACTATGAACTATATTTTACGCATGGAGATGGCTATGAAATATGGTATAAAAATCCGATATTTTCTTGAAATGAAACTTTCTTAAAATGATATGATAATACTTTTAAATTCAAATTCTTTCGCTGAGTAATCACAAAAGTTATTTGAACTATGAATTCAATATTTGACTATTAGAAACTAAAAACTCGTTAGTACTAATATATTAACAAAATCTAGATGTGAACTACTACGAATAAGTTATTCGTAGACTAATACGAACTAAATTTGCCACATTTTAATTGAAGACAATGACTAGTTAGTATTTGCGGTATTTGCTATAATTTGACAAAAGGCTGAACTTTGTGCTTCAGTACCTAGAGTATATAATTTAGTATTTTAGGGAAGAATAAAATTATAGTACCAAATGTATGCATGGGTTAGCATTGTGGTTTTGAGCTTACTCATTAACTACTGCTGTACAATATTGTGGATTTTGCTCCAAAATTGGAGCAAAACCCAGCTTTATATTTTGTGTAATCTTACACAAACATAATCTCCATAAGAAATGTGTAAACGTACTCACTAAATCCGCTATGACAGTAATCTAGAAAAAAATCCTCGTATCTAATCAAATCACCCTTTAATATGTACACATAACTGTACAAGACAGAAAGAAATCTATTAAGTTCAAATATTCAGAACAACTCTTGCGCAAGTTCTCTAGATAATACGACACTAATACGCTAAAGAATATTGTTGTTAATCTGTCGAATTAACTGTAGTGTGTCTTAACGAGGCTTTGAAAGAAGTGGTTTTTGCTTGTGGTAATAGATTTAGAGTACCTACAATGTATGTTTTAGGCAGCGTATATGTAAAAAGAAAAGATTAAGCTGATAAGAAAAAATAATAATTAATAAGCGTGGGAATTTGCGGGTAGTACAATATGTAATCAGTTAGCTGAAGTTAATGTACCAAAGAACAATTTTACTGTAGTTTGTGTGTTAATTTTTTACTATTGTGATTGTTGGTGGGTATATTAAAGCACCGAAAATTTTCTCTATATGGTACATGGCAATGTTATAATATTAGTACTAGTTGATGCCCGCAGCTCCGCCTGCGTTGTTAAGTTTTCTCACTGAAAAGCTTCATAAAATCTAATTCGTAGTTTTTGCGTGACAGAGTAACAATCTATTCTCACATCCATAAAAACTTTAATACCTATACCTACTTCTTTACTAATATAAAGCTGAAAATTTTGTTTATAATAGATATATCATCATGCTGCTACCCAGGAGAGCGGAGCAGTAATCATAAATGCATATGTTAATTGTTTCATACATATTTGCAAAATAAAAGTACGAGTTCAAATGGATGCGACGGGGGTTCAAAATATGTCTCAGCGAAGCCGCGGGGATCAGCTAGTTTATAATATAGCAGGATTATACTGAACAAGAATGACAGATCTTCTGAAGAGCTCTTTATCAAGGCGTGCCGAGCAGAGGTGCCACTCTCATACAGTGGTAAGAATTTTCGCCAGATCTGAGCGGTTCAAAAGATCGTTTCTCTGTCGAACAATAGAAATTTGGAATGCTCTGCCAGCGCGCACGTGTTTCCCCCCTCTTATAATTCAGGGCTGTTCAAGCGGAGCGTAAAGAGGCACACCATTGGCCTTCAACATGAGAGCCACTGTTAGTAGTCCTATGGATTTCCATCAGGAGGGCGGCACCACTATGGCGAGCTAAAAGAAATAATTTGCCTGAATGTATTTCAGTTAGTCAGCAGGTACATCACTTGTATGTGACGCTGGTGAACCCTAAATATCTTGGTACGGCCCCATTACACCTATTTTAGTCAGTTTTATTACAAATATTGTTATATTGAGTAAAACTTACCTACGCCTTTTTACTCTATCCGTGTGCATTAGAAAAGTCTTAAATAGTAAAACACGTGACCGGGCACACGGTGTACCATTAGTGTTATCTCATTATTCAGTACTAGGTATAAATCTCCCTAATGCTACCATATCTTATAAATCTTAAGCTGGCTGCTTAATTAGAATGAGCCACTGAGTGTGCATCAATAGATGTGGTATCATTTCGAATTTATTCATTTGGATATTGTATGTATTTCGATATAATTATCAAAATACATATTACTATTATATACAAATACATATTGTATGTATTTTGATATAATTATGAAAATACATAAAATACGTATAAACATTTGTGATTTTCTTGTCAAGAATGCACTTTTTTTAAATTATGATATAATCGTATTACAAAAAAAAAATGCTACGACTTACTATTTAAACTATTCCATTAGATTTTTGATAAGTACTAATATTAATTAACACATCTTGATATTGGTGTGACAATAATATATTACATTGATAATAAAAAGTTTGCAAACAAATTATTGAAACTACCAAGTTATCAGTATGCAAATTGCACATAATCTGGACCATTTTAATCATTACTGACCTAAAAAAAAGAGTTGTGAACCAATCGCAAATAACAACAGGATGTCAGTATTTAACTAGATAATACGTACAAAAATGCATATGGTGTAATGTGGGCGTATAGTATGACCCCTACGACCCCTATATAAAATACAAATAGAAGTACGTAACTAGATTAAAACGAGCGTTTCAGTTCTGGCGCATCGCCGGCTGCTGCCGCAGCACACTCGTTTCGCTCGTGGTCGTACCTATGTCTAGTACTAGTCTTGAGCAAAGACGTAATTTGCTCAACACTAGTCTTAAATTAATAACACTTTTAAAATATCAGGTAGACAGATGTGTCTGATACGATATACAAGAAATTTATATATGTAGAATTCTTTATTGTACAATAAATATTTCGCAAATTTGACAAGACCAAGCAGTGATAAAAATGTTAATGTCATGCCGAACTCAAACCGACTAAAACTACACGGTCTATTGCTGAATGCCCCAGGTATCTTCTCAGAAAGACGTCTCAGTGCTCCCGACAGACTGTGGCTACCACCATGGCTTCACCAAGAGTCCGGGTGTTATCCCACTCTTTTTCTATTTCATTCGTAGGTTTAACTATAACACGGAATTTGGACCTAAATAATATTTGTATGTATTAAGTTTTCACTTGACAGGATGATTTTTGGGTAAGCACTTTTATCTTTATCCACAAAAATGCATACAGTGAATTGTGGGCGTGAAGTATGCCTTTGTCATCCCCTTCGGGGACAAAGGCGTAACAATTTGTATGTATATATATATATATATATATTATTTATTTAAGATATGGAGGACTTACAGCTTACATTATTAGTGTTAACACATTCATAGAATCAGACAGCCAATTACAAGTCCTCGCTTGTAGCGATACATTACATAACAGTAAGTGAGCAAAATAAGTTGTAATAATGACTATAACAGAAAGCAAGAAACACTTTAAATGATAGACAGTTAAATGGTTCATAAGTAAGTTAGTTGTACAATACTAGTTAGTTCCCTTGAAAATGTCTATATGTCTATATGTAAGTAATTCGATTTTTTACCATCTCAAGTCGTAATTCAAATTCTGCATTTTATTTTCTTGCCATATCCATCCATGCGCGCTCTTCGACCGGCCAATGAAACATTGCACCGTCATATGACCGATGGCGTATGGCCACCAGCAAGCAGAAACTCTTTACCTCAAACCCACAATACCGTATAAAAGTATCAAAAGTTATTTACATCAGCTCGCAGCAATTACTAAAGAAATATTCCTTACTTGCCATAGTTCAGAATAGCTTACTGCTGATTGTAAAACCATTAATTTTGTACAACCATGAATACTTTAGATTTTTGTGGTAGAACTTCTATCTTAAATATTGCGGTTAGGTTCTACCGTTATGTAAATTACATTTTAGATGTGAAATTTATTATTTAAGAGTATTTACGGATAGGAGATAGGGAACTTTTGAAACACTATTGAGGAAATGTACGGGTGTCGACATAGGGAGTCATTAACCAATTCTTATGATTAAGCCTAATTAAGTATATTTGATTACTATTTCAATCAGTCTAAGCAACTTTGGCTATGACTGGTCCTTGGATGGGTGACCAATTTGTGGAATTTACGTTTGCGAGTGTTTCCGTGCTTCGGAAGGTCAGTAAAATGGCAGTCGTTAAGCCAAGTTGAAGGCCTTATGGGCGGCTTGAAAAATTTCAACAGCAGGTCGCCACAGCCTGCGCCCGTCCATTTCAACACGGCAATGGGCTCATCACCTGTTACGTGGGGCAAAAGTGCTTACGGAGAAATGTGCCTACCCCTTCGGGTATAAAGGCGTGACAATATGTATGTTTGTATTTTAAGATGTATATTAACGAAAACAGTTGTAACGCAATTTTATTTTTTACACTAAGTTAATTTCATAATACTCTACAATTATAAAGTTGATAGGAAACCTCTTCAAAAAAACCAAATTCTCCTTAAAAGTTCTTTCAAAGAGCTTTTTGTGTAAAAGAGTAAAAATCGTCAATCCATCCAGAATTTTCTTCTTTACCATTCACCTGAAAGAAGGTTTCATACAAGACTTTGTTTAAAAAATAATTAATATGGTAACATCGATAATTCTTACAGTCAGTTCAGATAAAACTGATCGTGTATCTTGAGAATAGAATTATAACATAATTGTGTGGGTGTGCGCATTCTGCGTCAACGCGTCCGGCAGGGCTCGGCTGATTTATAATGCCTGACTGTAATCATCTAGGTGCAGGGCGATATAGTAGCTATGGAAATTATTTGTTAGATTTTTCACATAGCTTTACAAATAAGTAAAGAAGAGTCCCTTGAGATATTCTACGATGTCGTTCCTATGTAAAATGAAAATCGTCATTTGAAAAACAGCCTTTGGCACTCTTTTAAAATAATAGTTATTAATCTGTGATAATGTGTTGAAATCTGTGCAGATATTCCAAAGAAGAAAAGAAAGAAAGTCTGTTTAAGAGGTAAAGTTGTATCAATTTGCAGGTAAGATTGGTTAGTGGTAGAGATCTTAGTAGAAGTCCTTGGCGCATTCATTATTATTGTATCTCATAATATCGACAAATAATTAGACATTCTTTTTTATAACTCTGAGGTAGCAGACAAGCATACGGTCCACCTGATGGAAAGTGGTCACTGTTGCCTATTGACGTTTGCAACACCAGAGGTGCAGCACTCGCGCTGCCGAACCTTTAAAAACCTTCTAAGACCCCTTTTGAAGAACCGAAAAAAAATACTAAACACATTAACATTACGCTAACATTAAGCTAAGCAGTTGCTACTACAAATGCTCGTGCGAGAGTGTAACACCTCTGGTATCCCAAACGTCCATAGGCTACGATACCCACATTTGATCCTGTGGACCGTATCCATGTTACAAATCCCAGTAGTATGAAAAAGTAAGAAAAAAAATGTATTGATATTCACACCCATTCTTTAAGCATAATACATCATCGTGTGGATTACACAACCAAAATCAACACGTATCAACTTTTGCAAACGATTTGATCTCATAACAATGAGCAAGAGTGTTTGTACTGATCAAAGATAACGCCTTAACAATGATCATTCATTGTAAATGAAGTTACCTAAGTAGTGTATCGTTAGTGAAATGAATATATAAATTTACATGAATGTAAATAGAATGTCGTGGTTGTCGATGTCATGTAGTTTGCCTAGTAGGATGAAAGACAGAAAACAAGATGGCGAACCTACAGCCAAACTCACTGATACAGGAGACTGCGGTATAAGATACAGGTACAGTCATATAGAGTTGTGTAATGTATCTAGATCTCCATTTAAATTTTACCTACCCGTATAAGAACGAAGTGAGACACAATATGGCAGGTTTGAATAAAAGTGTCAGCGTTAAGCTGGAAAAGGGTGTGCTCCGTTGGTTTGGGCTCAAAAACGGAAAAGGCAAAAGTTATCGGATACCCAGACGTGCATGTATGAGGCGATTTATAAATCTGCAAGAAACGAAAGAAGTATGCAAGGATCACAAGGCCTGGCAATCTGTCCTCTCTGTCTACTAATATTGTGTGAAGATAGTTAATTATTTTAATTAGTATAAGAACAATAAACTTCATCAGAATACGAAGTGAAATCCACAGATATACTTGATTGAGGTGAATCTTGTTCGATAGATTCAGATCGGTACTGTTAATAGAATAGGGTTTATGGACGTAGGTCATTATAAAGTTATTTTTTTTCACTATACCTAATACAGATCATAGTAGAATAAAAAACTTTTTTGCAATCATCAATCTGCTAAGTAGCGACTTAATTGGAATAAAGATAAATTTTAATTCAGATATTGATTAACTTAAAATCAAAAACTTATACTAACACATAAGCTAGTTAGTTCAATTGAAAAACAATAAAAATACATTGGTAAATATGGACAGACAGACAACGTCATACTTTATTGCTGACAAAAATTCACATCCAACTGTTTTAAAATATTATCATAAATTTAATTTGATAATTAACTAACCTATGGCTATCACAGATTATATTACGCGGAAATTAACGCAGAATGTTACACCGCATTATATCTTTAATGATTGATTAAGGTATTTCAGCGTATAACGGAACGTCGAATGATCTCAAACGGTCTAGCTGCGTTCCTAGAAAGTATATCTTTACTAATGTATGCTGGTTATCTAGGAATTTTCTACTTCATCTAGCCTAATCTGCTTTCATAGACGTAATAAATAATGCATTAATTCATTTTGTTTATAAAATTAATTTGATATCAACATTTATTGGCCAAAATAGAAACTAGATGCTTAAAAATTAATAAGATAACAATGATTGGAATGATAGATTAAAAGCAGACTGTCTAACCGTTTTGTTTTTATAATGGTATCAGACCAGAAGATTATTTGTTTTAATATGAGACCAGACGGTGATTGAAATTGGCTTCGGTGTACGTATCTTTTATGACTTTCTATTGATCTTTTATGACATCTCTTGACAGCTAATTCAGATTTACTTTTATCTTTTGTTTCTATTACATTGCAATCGACACTTATCATACTGTAAAATTTAACGCTAATATTATAAAAGATAAAGGAAGTGTAATATTTAAACACAATACTAGTGAAAGTAGGAGCGAGACTCGTATGCAAGTGGAAAGGTCTTTTTTTTTCTTTATTGGGACTAATCCCACCCACATTCCCATTACTGTGACTCCTAAACCAGGATCTACAGCAATGACCAAAACACCAGAAAAGTTACACCGAGCTCGATCTCGGTGATGTCCCAGGAGAAGTTAGCATGTCTTGGGACCCGCAACGAAATTAATCAGAAGATAATGTGAGGAAGTAAGAAAAGAACGTAATGCCTCTTCCCTCCTTTGCAAAGCGGGAGACCTGGAAAGCAACTAAGTGTGAATCCTATAGAAATAGAGAAGCACCACGGTAATAGTATATTACGGGTCCTATGTGAGCTATGTTTGATTCCAGTAATATGTATGGCAGAAACGTTTAAAAGCACGAAAATTCACCCTCGATGCCACGAGATCCGCGTAGTAAACTACTCCCGACGTTACTTGTAAACAATTAAGCATATTATATCGCTCATTTTGCCAAATGCTACACTCCCAAAGTATATGATGGGCGGTCTGATCATATTTGGCGTCAGCAGTTGAACACTGACAGAACGGTGACTCAACCAGCTTAAACGAATGTAATTTGCTCATAAAGTTACCATGTCCCGTAAGAAATTGAGCAACACAGTGATCAACCTCCAGCCTGGATATTCCCAGGCGTTCACGAACATCTGGGAAAAACTGGTAGAGGTGGCGCCCTTTGATGGAAGTGTTCCAACGCAGCAGACATTCGTCTAAAAGTTCTTCACGTACATTATCACAATACAGTCTGGCAATTCTATGGCGATCTCTTGCTAACAAAAACCAATCATTCATGCCATCTTACCCGAATAGTATAAAGCCGCGCGTCTCTGAATTTCGCGATCAACCGGGAGGACCCCTGCCATCACCGGCAGAGCCTCCGTGCTAACCGTCCTGTAGGCCTTGCATAAAAATATCAATGCAAGGCGTTGACTTTGCAGTAACTTTAAACGTGCAGCACCAATAGTAGCCTTATCTGCCCATACCGGCGCCCCGTAACACATACAGCCTAGATAAGTGGCCCCGTAAACGACCTTCAGTGTAAATTTGTTTTATAATTATAAGTATTTGTAAATTATAAGTGGAAAGGTCTACTTCTATCTATCTACTACCCTTTTTTTAGTGTGGAAATCCTTATGGATGTTATGCCGGACTCCTACCGACTAAAACCACACGGTGCCCCTCCATCTGTCTATGGCCAGAAGTCCCACGTGCGGTGAACTCGCTGCAGACATGTCTTCGCCCAACTTGCGAGGAAGAGTTCTCTTTCGCTCTCTCTCAACCCCCTGTTTGCGAGCATGACTTGTTCCCAAAAAGACGGCATCCCACTTGCTTCCACTGGAGATCATGGCTCTCACTATGGTCTCCAGTGTGAAAATGACCCGCTACGAGGTCCAGGCACTGTAGCTCCCATGCTAAACACTTTGTCAGTGCATGCAGGATCTACCTACTCCCCATAAGAAAGAGCAAAGGCTTTTAGCAAAATTATTATTAATTTTATAAGATATTGTGAAAGATATGTTAAGCTACTGCACTATCAATACTAACCAACGATTAATAAATACGTGTTACAGACTTTCACGACAGTACCAACATACCCTAAAGCTACATGACGACAGACGGGAAGGCAATTACTACAACATTTAATTAGAGTTACTCAATAACTAGAATTACAAGGAAATATAGATGCTTCAATGCGTTGCAATAAATTAGTCACGACCAAAGACAAGCAGCAAAGGATAGTTTATAATTTGTTGCGCGCGGATTGGTTTGTTACGCAGGTGTAAGTAAATAATTTAGTCTGGTTGGATTCAATGTTTTTTTTTTCAATCAAAGTCCAAAAGGATGTGTTTCTTATGCCAATGCTATTTTTGAATAATTGCGTTTTTTAAATTATGACATTTATACCGATGTTTCGAATGCGTTGCAACGTCTTAAATATCGCGAGTAAACATGACTCTATAAGGCAACCGACTCATATATCAACCACAGTCTATATCAACCGCTATACCCTGGGATCAAACCACACATTGCTGAACGAATTTAGGTCAAATTTTGTGATAATGATGAATTTAGGAAAAATTAAAAATGTTTAATGAAAACTGCTACTGTAATAGTGTAAAACGGAGGTCCGAAATATAATGATAGTTAAATAAATAGTGTAAACTTAAAATATTTATTTTTTGAAATTACGGTTACTATTTTTTGTTTAATTAATAGCTCATAAGTGAACAAATTAAAATAAATCCTAACAATTTCACGAGATTCTCAGAATCTGGCAAGAGACAGGAGAGTACTACACATACCTATTAAATACTTGTCCGAGAAAGCGTAAGATTAATATCTTGTGCCGATATCCGATATTTGTATCCAATATTATTACGTCGTATCCTGTTTGTGTTTATATACCTAAATAGATTGTAGTTTGAATTTGTATCGATGTTTTAAATAGCCTCTACTAGTATTGGGATCCTTGGTGTTGAAATTTCTAGTGACGTCCAATACCGTAGTAATTTAGATGACAAGGCGAAGCTGAAGCGCTCGTGGCCCCGCGGTCTCAGTGTTCGGTAAACGATCACTGAGGTACGCAACTTTCACTATGGCTGGTCGTCGGATGGGTGACCACTTTGTGGCATTTACATTTGCGAGCGTTTCCGTGCTTCGGAAGGCACGTTAAGCCGTTGGTCCCGGTTGCCAGTAAAATGGCAGTCGTTAAGCTTGGTTGAAAGCCTTATAGGCGGCTTAAAAAATTTCAACAGCAGGTTGCCACAACCTGCGTCTGTCTATTTCAACACGGCAATGGGCTCACCACCTATTACGTGGGACAGGAATCCACACGGTGAAAAGTGGGCATATAATATGCCTCTGCCACCCCTTCGGGGATAAGGCGTGATGGATATTTATTTATTATTTATTTTACAAGGCGAAGCTGGCGTCAAAAAAGCTCGGCGTGCTCAACAGAGCGCGGCAGTACTTCACTGCGAAGCAAACACTGCTCCTCTATAAGTCGCAAGCGCAGCCGCACATGGAGTACTGCTGTCACCATTGGGCTGGTGCACCTGAATACCAGCTTCGACCTTTTGACGCGGTAGAAGGGCGTACTATGAGAATTGTCAACGATCCTCTACTAGCAGGTGGTGTTGGACCCCTATGTGATAGGAGAGACTTTGCCTTCTTAAGTGTGTTCTATCGCCTGTACAACGGCCTGTGCTCTGAGGAATTGTTTGACATGATGCCCACGGCTACCTTCTATCATCGCACTGCTCGCCATAGACAGAGTGTTCACCTTTACACTTTGCGTCCGGAGCGCTCACATTCGATAAGGTCTGATTTCGCGTACGCTAAGGTTATGGAATGAGCTCCCCTGCCTGGGTTTTCCCGAACGTCTACAGTATCGGGGTTCTTCAAAAGGGGTCTTAGAAGGTTTTTAAAGAGTCGGCAGCGCAAGGGCTGCACCTCTGGTGTTGCAAACGTCCATAGGTTTGCCACCTCTGTGGTATAAAAAAAAATAAAGAAAAAAGAGCCACGTTTTTAGAAAAATTATCGATCTATATACCTTAATTTATGGTAATTTCTAGCAGTTATAAGCATTTTGTAAAAAGGACTTTTGTATTTATATAGCAGTTTTGTATACTTATGGCGGTTTTAATCCATTGTTGTACGTTAACTTCCCCGAATTTAATTACGGAGTTGGCCTTACTCTACCACACTGACCAGACAAATTGATACATGTTATTAGTCGCCTCTTCGCCTTGATTTTGTCCGATAATCAGCAGAAATACCACTAAGCAGGTTGGCTTCGGTACCAAAGATTTTGGTAAGATCCAATTGCACCTAAATATTTGTGTATTAAATATGGACAAAGCTAAATTACTTTTCTTTTCAATACTGACAAAGATGTAAAACAGCACTTGATAAAATATGAGGACATATAATATCTCGATTCATTCTTTCCGAGACATAACATCAAGATAATACCATAAAGAAAATATCCATTAAACAGAGAAATTTAAATTGTCCCCATACGTTTTCATTTCGATCCACGGAGACGACATATTCCTTAGCGAGTTATGTTTCCCGCCGAAATCACACACAAAATTACACATCCACAATAAATTACGCGTCTGTAGATTTTAATCTCGAATTAAATTTATTCATTGAACCTCCAAACATATGCGTTGACAGGGTTAATATATGTTTATAGGCACAATTTTACTTTATCGAATGAAAACCGTAATAAGGTTATCCGTTTTATTGATATCCGTAATACTGTATCTTATAATACTGTTTCATTTGTGATAATCAACAGATTTTATAGAAGATCAAGAAGTTATTTGATGTATATTCAATATTATAAAGGGTTAAATAGCAACATATAGCACAGTAATAAGACAACAGTATAAAATGTGGTGGCAAAGGTCTAAAGCCCAAATTTGGCAAAGTCTTTTATGACAATCATAATTTTATACATAACTCCTAAGATTAAAATTTTATAACAATCGGTTGACAAGGTGAAACATCAGGTTTTGTGTAAAAAAGATATTTCGAAAATATAATATACCGTAAATAGAAATTTCAAAAATTCTTTTAAATATTCAAGCGATAAGCGATTCTACGCGGGAAAAATAACAAGAGCGGATGTTTGTTGTATATTATTTTCTTAAACTAGTGCATTCTTCTTGTTTTATGTGCGGGAGGTGTGGTTTCTTGGAAATAAGAGTTGTGATAACGTGCTATAGTGAAAGACGGTGATATATATATGCAGTGACCATTTTATTTCTTGCCACGTAAAATCCACTGAAAACCTCAGTTTAACAACCATTATTATACTGGGGTGGTACTGACCTGGACTTAAGACTAGACTTGACTTAAGAGTAAACTTGACTAAGGCGTAGAGGACGGGGACAATTTAGATAATAAGAAAGAAGATTGAAGAAAATGAATTAACATATGGCTAAAAGGTCTTAGTAACGTGGCCATAAAATAATTACCAAAAAAAGCTATGAGTGACAAATTTTCTAGTAATGTATAAAATCACATCTCTAACATCAACGACATTTCTAACATCAACGAAATCGTTGTTAGAAATATGGAAAATCAATTATAATTAAAGACCAATTAAAATCCTTTGTCCATATTTGTAATTGCACTAATCAACAGCTTATAAATTATATTCGCAGTTCGCATTTAACGCCCAATCAATCATAAAAGGCCCTTCACATTATCACAACAACCAATAACAGATTCAATATCCCTTCCGTTATGTTATTAATTTAGTTTCAGTTATGTTATGATTCGTCCCGGTGAATGGTTTCAGAGACCTTTATAATGTTTCTGCCTAAGGCAGTTTACTAACCGGGTTGGAAGCGCAGTAAAGTTACCACACAATAGGGATGAAATGAGTAATATAGTATTTTATCGCAATATTTAAGTTCTGAGTGTATTTGCTATAGAGCATTTTACTTACTTACACGCTTGCAATATAGAATAGAGGAATAAAGTTTATTGAATATTTAAATCAACAAAACGTTTACTACTTGATCTATCTCTATAATTTAGCCTCGTCCACAATATATTGTTATGAAACCCTCTGATTTTCTTCAGTACTTTATGATATTTATAGTTCTACTTTTTTACGTGGTTTTTAACAATTTTCTCCATCCAAAAGTTGCCTGTAAGAGATTGCTTTATTAAATTGTTCTCTTTTTGTATGATTTATTTTTATATTGGTGTGCAATAAAGTTTATTCTATTCTATTCTTAAATGTTGGTCACCAGTTACAAAGAAAAAAATAAACAGATAAGTAATCGAAAGGGAGCGGGAATTTAAAGTGATCTTGAATGTAACTGGGATATCACTAATATAAAATGAAAGTTGGTTGTGTTTTTAGTAAATAATTTGGTAACTTTTTAAATTTATTTGAACTGTCTCATTCGATGCCACCGTTGAACTAATTGTGTTTTCTAAATTAAAAAATTAGAATATCTATATTATTAAAATTACAGGGTGACTCACTTATAAACATCTAGCCGCTATTAGACCTGTAATCTTGAAATATTTAGGCTAAGCTTCTTTTATGATGAGAAATCACTAAGAACCAATTTTTTAAAATTCTGCCCTTAAGAAAATGAAATAGAGAATTGTAGGTTTAATAAAAACTACTCAGACTGTAACTACGGTATATATAACTAGGTCGAAATGTCAGGCAAAAGTTATGAAACGCGTTTATCTCCGTGAAAATAATCATATCGGTAGTATGGAATCCGATACTTTAAAAGGTTAAAAATATAAATTTAATTTAATCAATAAAATATCCCAAGATACCAACCCTAGCTGAAAATACAAACGATGTTCAGAATTAATAACGCCGAAGGTGTTAGCAGCTAGAACTAGGACAGTAGTGTTGTAGCCAAATAAGGGCAGCTGCACACTCCATGCAAAAATAAACCGTGAAATATATGGTGAAATTTACCATGCTGTCCATGTTGTGTTTATAATACATTATGGTCATATTAGGAACAAACACATTGGTGGCAAACGTAAATGGTATGGACTGAAATACTATTTGAAATTCTGATTCTGCTAGAAGTGTCCTCAGTGTGATTTTATAGAGTTCATAAACCTGTAATTGTGGTTTTAAGTAGTTTTATTTATTTAGCATGTTTAGTATACCAGTTGTGGCTATCTGCTGGCTAACACAGTGGTATTTGCTCTTCACCGTCGAATCCTGCTACAAGATTCGGTCCCTACATCATTCCAAAAATCTTGTGTGAGTCAGATTATATACTTCTCATCCACATATAACCAAAAGTCAAACCCCGTCTTGTCACGATTGTTATTTTTTATTCAATGCACAGAACAGAAGGAAGAGGTTAAAAAAGGAAGAAGGAGAGTTTAAGCTGACTTATTATAAAAGCGGTAAATCACTGAAATAAATAATAATAATACTTTACACAGTATATAAACTTAGAGAAACATCCACTAGAATATGTCTTTTTGTTTTGTGTTATTGAAACCTCTCTGTTATTGATCTTGTTCAACCGAAACTGTTTTAAACGTAAACAGTTATTGTAAAACATTTTTTAAATTGACCTATCCAATATTAAATATCTTGTAATAGGTAGATACCATTATTTCTTAGAAAAAGTAAATTCGCATCAGCGAAAGTGTTATTTGATTTAATTCATCTTAGATTTAACATTTACAATTTATTAAATGTGTCACTATAAAGTAAAAAGATTATAGATGGAATGGAAATGACATGAGCGTAGTTAGTATGACAGGAGGATGTGGATGCGGCTCAATGTGACATAAATGATATTAAGGTGAATTTGGGTACATCTTACATTTTGTATTTACCCAGCTCTTAAAGAGAGGAGAAGAGAAAGAGTATCCCGGTCTTCAAAAATTTGAACCGCAACAATAGTGTCACTCAGTGTTTTTTTTTGTGTACCAATAGGTACTAACTACTTACTCCATAATGTTAGATCATTTTATTTCTTGTGCCATATCCAGTGTGTATACATCTGTATAGTATCGTAGGTGGCACAGAACCTAGCCCTTTCTATTAACAGCAGTGATTAATGCCTCCAAAGTACTGGGATTCTTAATTGAAATCCAATTTCGATTTGTAACCACTAAGTTTAATTGAAAATATTTGCGGGTACTGTTTGATTTGTAGAGTTTGTTCGTATGTATTCTTAATAAATATAGAATAAACAACTATATCTATAGTTGCAACCTTTAAACAAATAATATATAGGTTACCTATTATTATTTGTTCTGGGGTTGCAACGGTGGCTTTATAGTTCAGTAACTAAATTTAAGGATTTATTGGACTTGTAATAGTTGCGAAGACTGCAATTTACGAAATTGTGATAAATTGTGCTAAGTATTTATTTTTACTAGGAAGGTGACAGATAAACCACAGAGCTCGCTCCCCAGCGCCCTAATAATAGAGACGAAAGTAACAATAGCACCACGTGTCAAGCTTCGTCCGGCTGTACGCCTTCACATAGGAAAGCCACATATGCGGTTTGTCAGTTGTCTGCCATTCGGCTGTAGTAATTAGTGTAATCGTGTGAGTAAACAGTGCCGCCTCTAGACACGCTTAGTTTGACTGAAATATATAGAGTAACGCGTCTCTAGTAGGGAGTGAGTGTCATTGAGTCCTTGCTCGGTGAAGACAAATGCACCCTATGAGCTAAAACGTTTATTGTAGCGTATGATGGACGTTTGCAACACATATTGAAAGAGACAGGCTGTGGCTAACTTTGTGCTTTTTTTGAGTCCATCATTAGGCCTTGACTTAAGGAAAAGTGTGCCAATGTATTACACATAATACTAATGAAAATCTTTGAGAACTATACAGATGAAGCATTAGTGTAAAAGCCGCTTTATGTTAGAAAGTCATTGCATCCTAGCTAAGCATCGGCTAATCCTAACTGCCAATCCATACTCACAACTAGGAAATAAAATACGCAACTCACGTCTACATTATTTAGTTAGACATAGCAAAAAAGGGTTTGCCTCCAGATCATTAGTGACCAAAACCTGTATCAGATAGACAGATACGTCTTACTCAAGATAGACGGCATAAATAAGATGCTCAACAGTAAAATATTAGATGCAAAGGGGGAGCAAAAATGTCGTTGAATTTGCATAAATATATGGAGCGGTGTCTAAGGCGCAGTAGCCTTCTTCATGGGTATTGAATTGGTTTTAGTTTTACTTTTCTGGTTGTACATTTTGGTCAGGAATGTTGTGTTTCAAAAACACATTGACCTCAGATATGCTAAACTTGTGTTGTGTGGTAATAGGTAGCAGTGACCGAATGAAAATTGTCATCTATTATTTTACTCTACAGATATTCTTCTATTCAGTCTATGCCACAAGAAAACTGTCATCAAATTGAAGGAATTTACAAAAGACAAAAATCACTTTGAAACTGTGAGGTAATTATATCAGTTTTCGGAACACACATAAAACAGTTTCAGTTTAAAAACCTCTTTCAAAATGTGAAAATGATTCATAGTAAATCCAGGCTTTATGCATGGCGATTAAAATTTTCTTTAAACTAGTTTCATCGGTAAAGTCAATAAACCATAAAACAGTAAAAATAAACATCTCTCGTCATTATAATGATAAAAGCTCATGCCAACAACTTTAGTCTTGATACTTTTAGACACCTATTTCCCCATAAATCGTGAACATTAATGCGCTTTATCAACATTGTTATCAATTTACATGAAAAATCCCGTATAAATTATAATAACGTGCTTTTAATATTAAAAAAGTATGTGTTAAATAGCTCATTAAAGTGCATCCAATTACAGTTACTAAGTTAATGACGTTTTAACGACTGTTTTGTTGGTTAAAAGAACATTGATAGTTGTGACGTTTTATTACTTAAAGCAGAATTCGCTATACATAAACAACGGGAATATGCATCAAAATCTTATTAAAACATTACAACAACAATAAAATGGTATTTTAAATTTTTAGGCCTATAAATTAGTAGGGTATTATCAAAAAAGGTGTACCATTTATGATTAAATTAACATATTAAAGTGCCAAAAACCAGAATATATAAACTCAGTTCTGCACAATCAATACTTACTTAAATAACTAATTGAATCGGGCGTTACATGGCGGAAATCCATCGTAGAACGATAATCCTCCTTCCCTCCTTTATTAACGTTCTACTTCCATCAATGTCAAAATCTAGTTAAAATGCTTATTGTAACGTAAGGATATCGAAGTAGACCCCAAGCTCAATGAAGATTTGGTTTATATTAGCTTTTAAGCAAATGCACCGGAAGCCGTGGCGAAGGGATAAATTAAGCTAGGCAATATCATTAAAAATAAAAAGAATAAAAAATATTACCCCCACAAAGACAGTATCCAAGTCCGAACTCGTAAACAAAGAGAGACTGTGCATAAAAATTGAACAGAAAATGAATCCAGTCGTCTTGTACTCACTGAAACATCTGTTTTACATATAAAGAGCAATGGATTTATGAATAGAGCACTACATTCAACGTCTAGTCAGCAATGGAATTTAATGGTGGACTTTACAATTTAATGTTTGGATTCCAGATCGATAAGCTGTGAGGAGTACATTGCTATTCATTTTGTAAGATAAAAAAACAAGGCAGTAGTGTAAGTTAAATAGAGCTGGTACTACGAGTATGAATAACGGATAGAATATATTTTTATTACAGTTTTGATTTTAAATACTTGCATTTTATTGTAAGGTCATAGATTTGCATTGTTCTTAGCGGTGAAAAAATGCAATGTGTAAACGAAAAAAGTTCTTTAGCAAAATATAATACGAGTTTTCTTTCAAGATACTAATATTCATACCTGACCCACCAACTACTGTCTCACCACTTTCTACAGTATATAATAATAGCCTGTCTAATGTTGAATCTCTTTCGTAATTGAGATAAATATATAGCCGATCGCATTTATTATAAACGTCCATTTTAATCTGTGTCACCAATACATTACAGTTGGTCTTTCAATACACTAACTATCGATTTACAGAAATATATGATTTCATTAAACTGCAAGTTAATTTCGACTTTATCGAGATCTATATTTATTATGCAATAATCGATTCAAGATTTCACTGCATCCGCGATCATCTTGTGTGAAATATGTATTGATACTATTAAGTCTAAACTAGTATTAAGTTGATGTCTGGGATTGAGAAACCTCAGAACGAATCTCGTTGAAGTTAAGTATTTGAAAATTAATGATGAAATTTTAATGCTTCATGGGAGAAAATAGATATAAATAATGTACTGGATACCATTACATTATTTATATCTATGTAAATAATGTAATGTAAGTGTAAAATGTTGGGTACACCCCAACAACTTACAAGTTGCTCCATCAAGATCTCGGGGGAGCAAAAGATCTCAACTGACTAATGAATGAGATAAAGACACAGACACCCTTATGGTTTTGGGGTACACCCCAACAACTTACAAGTTGCTCCATCAAGATCTCGGGGGAGCAAACGATCTCAACTGACTAATGAATGAGATAAAGACACAAACGCCCTTATGGTTTTGGGGTACACCCCAACAACTTACAAGTTGCTCCATCAAGATCTCGGGGGAGCAAACGATCTCAACTGACTAATGAATGAGATAAAGACACAGACGCCCTTATGGTTTTGGGGTACACCCCAACAACTTACAAGTTGCTCCATCAAGATCTCGGGGGAGCAAACGATCTCAACTGACTAATGAATGAGATAAAGACACAGACGCCCTTATGGTTTTGGGGTACACCCCAACAACTTACAAGTTGCTCCATCAAGATCTCGGGGGAGCAAACGATCTCAACTGACTAATGAATGAGATAAAGACACAGAAGCCCTTATGGTTTTGGGGTACACCCCAACAACTTACAAGTTGCTCCATTAAGATCTCGGGGGAGCAAACGATCTCAACTGACTAATGAATGAGATAAAGACACAGACGCCCTTATGGTTTTGGGGTACACCCCAACAACTTACAAGTTGCTCCATCAAGATCTCGGGGGAGCAAACGATCTCAACTGACTAATGAATGAGATAAAGACACAGACGCCCTTATGGTTTTGGGGTACACCCCAACAACTTACAAGTTGCTCCATCAAGATCTTGCGAGAGCAAACGATCTCAACTGACTAATGAATGAGATAAAGACACAGACGCTCTTATGGTTTTGGGGTACACCCCAACAACTTACAAGTTGCTCCATCAAGATCTCGGGGGAGCAAACGATCTCAACTGACTAATGAATGAGATAAAGACACAGACGCCCTTATGGTTTTGGGGTACACCCCAACAACTTACAAGTTGCTCCATCAAGATCTCGGGGGAGCAAACAATCTCAACTGACTAATGAATGAGATAAAGATACAGACGCCTTTATGGTTTTGGGGTACACCCCAACAACTTACAAGTTGCTCCATCAAGATCTCGGGGGAGCAAACGATCTCAACTGACTAATGAATGAGATAAAGACACAGACGCCCTTATGGTGTTGGGATATCAGTCGGCAGTCTCTCCAAACAATGTTGAAAACCAAAAACCAAACGATAGCTGCTCCTAGCAGCCAAATAAAATTAAAACCCAGTCTCCAAAGCCAGGAAAGGTTGGGAAGCAGTAGGAAAATAGGAAAATAAAACGATGAAGAAAAGAATGTACTGTATGAAAATAAAAACATCAGTAATGTTCTTATAATAAGTTGGTATTTGTACATTGAAGCGCTCCTGGCCCTGCTATTTCAGTTTTCTGTAAACGATCATTGCGTTAAGCAACTTTAACTATAGCTGGTCCTGGGATAGATGACCACTTTGTGAAATTTACATTTCCGAGCGTTTCCGTGCTTCTGTGCACATTAAGCCGTTGGTCCCGGTTGCCAGTAAAGTAGCAGTCGTATAGCCCAGTTAAAGGCCTTATAGGCGGCTTGAAAAATTTCATCTGGAGGTCGCCTGCGCCTGTCCATTTCAACACAGCAATATGCTCACCACCAGTGGGACAGAAATGCATACGGTAAAATATAAGCCAATAGTATGCCTTTGGGGATAAAGGCGTGACAGTATATATGTATACATGTATGGTAATTTTCTAATAAGTAATACATTAACATGTTGCGTAACCGGGATTAGCGATAAGATGAATAAAATACAGAAGAAAGTCAACAAGTTACCGCCTATTATAGTGTCAAGTGTTATCTAAACAAACTTTAATTTATTATCTTGCTAATTAAAACTGGGAGCGATGGTAGGCGTAGGAGTTTCGTATTATTTTGTATTCAATCTTAGAAAGTGGGGTAATGAGTTTTACTAGTGGGCGTATAAAGGCGATATATGGACTAATATTCATTCTATTGGGCTGTAGATATTAATCCAGCATAAGTATCAAGTGTTCTGAAACCAATGTATTAATGTGAAAATTTATCATTATTAATAATTACGTTAAGTAATTATATTAAATTCTTAACTTACTTAAGTTTGTACTGTGACACGTAGTATCATCTAATCAACATTATTTGTATGGGAAACTTACTTTCAAATAGTAAGGCAAACGTGGCTTTACTGAAGCAAAAAAAAATGTACTCAATTTGACACCTTGAAGATGCCTTTGAACAATTACAGACTGCAATGAAAAAAAAAGCATAACATACATACAAAAACATTTTTTGGAGGATGAATTTGCCTATTAATGGACGTTAATCGATTTAGACCATGACAATTTGTAACAATAAAATGAATGGATTTTGGCATGGACTTTCGTGTAAAAATGGCCGGTTAAATTTTAAAAAAAGGCGTCACGATATTTTCTTATTAGCGAAGTTTGAGACTGTCTTTTCAAATGATAAATAAGGTTAGTACATAATTATATTCTTGAATTTTTGTTAAAGATTTAGTCAAGAAGTAATAATGCTGAGGACGCATAAAGATGACCTTTAACCAAAATGAACATTAAAGTACAAAGAAAGTGTGTCACTTTACTGTTTTATTCATCATAACAAATGAAATATTCTTAAATAAGTTAATAGAAACTCAAAATAAAACTCTCGTCTACATGAAAAAGGTTAAAGTACAGTTAAAAGTTGCCTAAGAAATAGAGATATATAATCAACTATTCTATCAAAACCCTTCTAACAATAGTGGTATCTATGAATAGGCTAAACGGTATTCGAATGCTACTTACAAAATTTTATATTCAATTTGCATTACATCTGGCATTTAACGTAGTTCAAATGATTGACCACTATAATTTGATGTTATTATTAGGTAATTAGAGTTTTTACTCTCCTCATGCGGTCGTGTAATACGGTTAGGGTAGCCAAATGTAGACAAAATTTAAGATATTTTCTTATTTTTAAGTACTCTGAGTGGGCACTGAAATGATGGCAAATGAAATTAGATTTTTTTTAGAATAGAAATGATTGATGAGTATAAAATTATTCATATCCTTTTATAATGATTTCAGTGATATTTTTATTTGCCGTTTTACTCGTGTGTCATATATGTAAAAAGAGTACCTACCTAACGTTTTTAAGAAGGAGTGATCTAATTTTATAATAGGTTTGGTTTTACAAAATTATATATCATAATATAAAAATTAATGTTAATATAAACTATAATGTTAAGATTATTTTAGACGTAAACATTATACATACAAGTATGAGTACAACCAAGTCACTTCCCATCAAATCATAAGCTTTGGTCATCCTAACTTAAGAATCTGTAGAGGTCGGTTAATTCGATTGCTTAGAAATATTTGAATGAGTGTTAATTCTATATTATTTATGGGATACGGTGGGAACATTGAAGGTCTGATTGAATCGAATGTACTGTTTCATGTATGTAGGTGTAATATTAAATGCTATAAAAATAATACTAGTCTATTAAATTTTAGCTACTGCGTTTCTATGGTAAAAATATATGAATTTTTGTAATGGTGTTTAGTCATGAATCTCATAGTACAATTGACATCAAATGGAATATTCTATTT
The DNA here is from genome assembly GCA_948477245.1 of Thumatha senex. Classification (NCBI taxonomy): domain Eukaryota; kingdom Metazoa; phylum Arthropoda; class Insecta; order Lepidoptera; family Erebidae; genus Thumatha; species Thumatha senex. The sequence continues at coordinate 27,388,263 of OX419731.1, read as the reverse complement.
ATTTTTATTTTCGCCTTCATTGGCCGGTGCTGCCATTTCAACTTTCAACTAGTTTGTGAAATTCTAAATTATAAGCCATAAATGTAAAATAAACAATTTCCCTTATCAATTTTTCAATGAAACTGCAAAATAATAGGATATTGGTTATTAAATACCCACCAGGCTTCTCTATGGTCTTTCTATACGTCAAAATGAATAAGCGGTTTCAGCATTATTAATCACAAGTCTATGGTACTGAGCCATACATCAATATTCTATTGCACAAATCCGGTTTAATTTTTTAAGAAGACATTTAACTATAGTTTATGTCAGTTGCAAAGGTTGTGATAAATTCTAATAAGGGGCTACTACGGAGTTCTCGATTCGTTCAATTTGTCCGCGTCAGTGCTGGCTTGTGGTATACTAAGGTCCGAATTCCAGAACGTTTCTCAATACTCGATCGACGCTTGAGACTAGACTTTGCCTTATAAAATCTACTCTCAAGTGTTTCTTGAGTGTTGATAAACGTTCTGGAATACGGCCCTAAGAGTAAAACATTTGTAAACTTCATCAACTGGTTTTAATGTTTATTTTGCATTCTATAATTATGGCCGCTATTGTTTTATCAATTGTAAGATACATTTAAATACAGGATAAGTTATATTTTATTGTATTGCAAGTAATTACATTTACACAATGGCTTCAACTTAATTGTTTTCGAATGTTAGATTGAACGACAATTTTTGACTTATACTTGAATAGTTGTCTCACATTTAGAAACGGTAAACATAAGATAAAAGACATATCATCTGTAAATTTTGGTTTTTGAAGTGTGTGATCGAGAGAGGCATTGACTTTGAAAGTGACTTTTAACTCTTGCAAGTAAGTGACATTGTAATAGTACATTATTGCAAAGGCCGGCAAATAGGCAATTGCAGGTCGAGTATGAGTTTGAAGGCCGAGCCGTAGCGTTTTGGTCAACTCTGCGGCTCCGTATAGGTGTGACAGACAACAGTGGTGGAAAATGAGTAGTTTGGCTTTTCGCCACGAATGGAAGTCCAACACATAGCTGCTCTGCTCCATCTGCAACAGGGCGGTGATGTGCCTAATGTATTTCACTACGCCAATAAACCTGTAGTGACAAATTAGATTCTATGTGCATCCTTATTACATTTAGAATGGGGTTATATTTGTTTACATAATAAACAGGTAATTGTTTTAATAATAAACATCTAGATACATTTGTTAGCTTCACCGCCAGTAACTGGCTTTAATGAGTTTTAGGTTCTGGTGCAGAAAAACATAATGGATGTAGGATATGAGGCGACAGCAGTTATGAACAAAATAAAATTAAAAAAAAACAAAATAATTACCAGTGACTACTGTAGGAATTATAAAAATATATCCGTAAAAAAATCGTATAATACAATATTGGTATTATATATATATATATAAGTAGACTTAAGTTACGTTCTAATTGCAGTAATATAATTAGCCAACAAAAAAAATCAAAATGTTCTACACGAACATGACAAGCAACCGTATGGCTTTTTATTTCTAGACTTACAGACTATAATCAGTCAGTAAGTCAGTGTATGATACTATAATTAAAACCAGATTAAGACAAAGCTACTAGATGTATTCATATCGGCAATTAAACGCCCAGTGTCTACCGTGAACGGAACGGACTTTAATAAATATTCCACCTGATACGTGAATTAATGTTAGTTATTATTGTTCATTTGGTTTGAAATAATAGCATTTCGAGGATTATTTTTGTATTTCTTCTATTTACATGATTAGTAGTAGTCTTTGCTTTTACAAATTTGTCTCATCATTTTGACTAAGTTCCATTCACCCCATATAATATTTTATTGACAACTATTGTGATCAATTACAATCAAGGAGAAGTTTAGAAAGCATGACACTTGCGTGGAAATAGATTGTTGCACTTTCGAGGCGGCTGAAAGATTGAAAAAGTTGACCTCAGGTTCTAAAGCTAAGGCTTCGAGTGCAATCAGCAATGACTTTCAGTGAAAACTGCCTGCATCAAGTACGCGGTGGCGGGAGAAGACAGTCTTTTATCATTTAATGAAAATAAATTTGTGAAAAATATAGTCCGTTTGCTTTAGCCTGTTTATAAGTTAAAATCGATACGATTTATGCTAAGTCCATATCTATTCAAGTAAATAACTTTGAGCATAGCCGTAAACGGAATATTAAAGTAATTCAACTTTCACATTATCAATGATTCAACTTTAATCCCTTACCCGAATAAGGCTTTAAACACAAAACCATTCGGTTTCAAAATCGGCCGAAAGCATTCCATTTCGGGGATTGAGTAATTATGGGTAATGGCCGACGGTTGTTCGGGTAACATCGTCAGCGGTCGGGCATACTCGGAGTGAGATCCCTGCCGTTTTTTGTGCGTATGCGACTCTGCACGTAATTTTTAATTAAAATTTAGCACTTTATTACGAAAACTATTCGAGGTAGTCGTGGAAAATACGAAAAAGTCGTTGCAATTTGTGAAATTATATTTGTTCATTCAACAATCAAAGATCGTTGCAATTTGTGAAATTATATTAGCTCATTATATAAGAAATAATAAATGTTTGTAATTATCAAATGTATTTATATACTTACTTCTTCTCTCTGGATTTGATGCCTGGGGTACTTTTATTTAGCTGCTAGGAATAGCTATCTTATATAGTTTGGTTTATGATTTTCGGCATTGTTAGAAGCGACTGCCGTCCCATCTCCCAACCACATAAGGATGCCTATGTCGTTGCCTTCTCCGTTAGTCATCAGCTGGTGCACCGCTAGCTGGCGTTAGGTTAGCTATCGCTACTCAACCTTATACTTAATTTACCAGACCTTCGCAATTTTTCGGGCGTCATGAAACTATGAGATTCATAATATTAATAGCGACTGCATTCAAATTACAGTCAAATTTTATATCACTTATTATCTAGTTGTGAAAAAAAACATACCATACACAACAGCTAAAAAAATGATAATCGTAATCATTTTTTTTTCAAAAAACTACAAAAAGTTCCAACATCATCATTTAATAAAACTTACCTCTTCAATGACAAAATTCAATTTTTAAATTTCGAAGAGCGTTGATCGATCAGGTCTCTTGCGCAGAGATAACGCTACAAGGTCCAAGCGACACCTTTGGGGTCTAAACGACCTTTTTATTTTGTTTATTCGCCGTTGTCACCACCCCACGCGGGACTTATCGAGATTTTTCCAATGTTTTATTTTTGTAACTTTAGGGTTCCGCTGTCGTATACCTCTAACCCCATCATCATTTGAGTTCGTTTTTGATTATCTACAAAGCTTTCACCATGCTTGTCTTTCCTCTTTAAGAATTTGCCTTTTCAACTAATACACTACTATATTTTATTTATCTATCACGCCTTAACCCTTAATGGGTTGTCAGAGGCATACATATTGTATGGCGCTTTTTACCATGTGTATTCCTGTCCTACTACTATATTTTATGTTTTTAATATCATCACTATTTAGAGGACACACATATGCAACATGATGTTAAGATTTACTAGGCCTACCAATGCTTGTCAATATCTACTCAATCAATTCATTACCCTCCCTCTTTACCAAAGCGGATGAAAATAAAAAGGTAGCAAGCCTTGGATAAGCAAGCCTCAAAACAGGTGCACTAGAGGACACATTTTTTCGTTTATTTACTTTCAATTTATTCAGTTTATTTCTGAGCTGATGTTCTGCTGCTTGCAGCATACAGAACACCGAGACGCTTGTATGCTAAGTTGTTTCAGGCTATAAATATTTGGTAACTCAAATGGAGTAGATACACGGTTATATCTATACTGGCAGACGCCCGCGGTTTAACCCGTGACATACTTTGAATCCCTGTCGCATCCATTTAATTCAGTCGATTAATACTTTTACAAAAATGTATAAAAATTTGCCCGATTGTCGTTTATGATTACTGCTCCACTTTCCGGAGTAGTAGCGTGATGTTATATAGCCTATATCGATAAATGGACTATCCAACACAAAAAAACTTCAATTCGGTCCAGTATTAATGAGATTATTGTGTTCAACCTAACAAACAAACAAACACTTCAGCTTTATATATTAGTATATAGATATGAATAACATATAAACTATGAATTAGAAAATAAAATAATATATATAAATAAATAATAAATAAATATCCATCACGCCTTATCCCCGAAGGGGTGGCAGAGGCATATTATATGCCCACTTTTCACCTTGTGGATTCATGTCCCACGTAATAGGTGGTGAGCCCATTGCCGTGTTGAAATAGACAGACGCAGGCTGTGGCCACCTGCAGTTGAAATTTTTTAAGCCGCCTATAAGGCCTTCAACCAGGCTTAACGACTGCCATTTTACTGGCAACCGGGACCAACGGCTTAACGTGCCTTCCGAAGCACGGAAACGCTCGCAAATGTAAATGCCACAAAGTGGTCACCCATCCGACGACCAGCCATAGTGAAAGTTGCGTACCTCTGTGATCGTTTACCGAACACTGAGACCGCGGGGCCACGAGCGAAGCGAAGCGATATATATATATATATATTTAGTCGATGTCGGTTTAAACCTGCTGAACCAACATACATATAAGGCGACATGCGCTTAACATTTCGTTTCATTTTCAATACAATGCCGCGAGACGTTTATGTGGAGTAATTGCTGCAAGTTATTAAAACTGGATTATTGAAGAATTCTTGTGTAGTCTTGTTGGGACAAACTTGTTATAAAAACGTGTTGAGATAAAAAAAACTGTAAATAATGAAGATAAAATTAAAGAAAATTCGGGAAATGACATGCATATAATTAATGTCATTAAAACGGCAAGTAAAAAGCACCAAGATTTGCTTAATCTAATATATAAAGCTGAAGAGTTTGATTGTTTGGTTGAACGCGCTAATCTCCAGAACTACTGGTCCGAATTGAAATTTTTTTTTTGTTGGATAGTTCATTTTTTAAGAAAGCCTGTAGGTTATATTTACTTAAGCTACTGACATGGAGAGCGGAGCAGTAATCAAAAATGTCAACAAATTGGCAAATTTTCATACATTATTGTAAAAGTAATACACGACGGTATGAAATGCGTGTATGTCACGGGTGAAGCCGTGGGGTTCAGCAAGTTGTAACGTAAAAAGAAACATGTCCATAGGTACGATTTTAAAAATTGATGTCTTTTTCGGATGCGAATGCTGATTCTTAATCTTGATATGTAAGTGGGTACTGGTAAACGTGTTTTTGAGAATAGAAAAAGCACAATCTGTTTTAGAAAATCATTGAAAAATATCATATTATTGATCATCGAGCAACTGTAAGATCTTAGAAGCCCAATGCAAATTAAAAAAAGAGCAAAGGCATATTTCTGAGCCGTCAACCTGTGGATTACTATCGGGGTCCTATCAGCTGGGATGGCGGCCCTCAGTCACGGATCGTCGTCTCTGCTTTCCATCAGGGGGGCAGCGCCATTATGACGTGTCAAATATAAAAAAAATCACTTACAATTAAGTTGTTAGGTGTTTTTTTGACACTTTAGTAGACCGGTAAGTAAAGTTGACGGCGACGTAAACAGTTCTCAATGAAAATACAACCTGACTAAATATTGCTTGCTAAAAAAGAAAGCTAAGAACTCTCTGGACTGTACTTGATTAATTATTTTGAGCCATAATCCTAGACCTGTATCGTTCTCGAGATATGAGGGAACATCATTCGTACACAACTAATTTATAGTCTGCCTGCCGTACGTAACACAATAAGGCTAAAAAAGGACAAGAAGGTTTTACTACTGACGTAAAACAATATTGTAAGCTTATAACTATTCCAACGAATAAGTGAGGAACGAATGACTAAGAATATATATTGTGCAAAAGTAGAGGATAGAAGGAGTCAGGGTAAGCCGAGACTTTTATATGAAGACCACGTGAGCAGATTGCTCAAATAATGAAAGGTCATAAGTACTCGGAGACTCAGACGTGCGTGTATGAAGCGATTAATGAATCTGCGGGAAGCGAAAGAAGTATGCATGGATCGCGAAGCCTGGCAATCTGTCCTCTTTGGCTATCCCGTCAAGGATACAGTGTGGAGATAGTTAGTTTGTTAGACACATGAATGATAGGCATCTGACAATTCGTGTATTCGATTTTCAAATACAGTTTGACGTAAACTTTGCATTCCTTTCATCTCTATTGCGCGCAAGCGAGAGGGAGCTAGCAACATTCCTTGATCAATATTTTGCACTATACTTGGAATCATTTATGTTAAAGAGCTTGTCGACTCATAAAATGTAATGTCTGAATCAAAGCCTGATTTAACTTTCAGAGCTTTACGAAGTCAAACCGTTACTTTAGATAAGGAATCATAAATAGCGAATGTTATGCCGAGAAATGGCAGAGCTTGACCGTGTTCTAACAATGCAGATACACGAGATTCGTATTGTATGAAGCATATTTTCTGCTCTCTCTGGGTCTCTCAAATTTAGATATATTTGTATGAAATGTTATAGCAAAGTTTGTGTATCTTTCGGTTTGCTTACCAGGGAGTATATTTTAATAAATAAAATAAATATCCATCACGCCTTATCCCCGAAGGGGTGGCAGAGGCATATTATATGCCCACTTTTCACCGTGTGGATTCCTGTCCCACGTAATAGGTGGTGAGCCCATTGCCGTGTTGAAATAGACAGACGCAGGTTGTGGCTACCTGCTGCTGAAATTTTCAAGCCGCCCATAAGGCCTTCAACCAGGCTTAACGACTGCCATTTTACTAGCTACCGGGACCAACGGCTTAACGTGCCTTCCGAAGCATGGAAACGCTCGCAAATGTAAATGCCACAAAGTGGTCACCCATCCGAGGACCAGCCATAGTGAAAGTTGCGTAACTCAGTGATCGTTTACAGAACACTGAGACCGCGAGGCCACGAGGAGTATTTGCTATGACGCTGTAGATAAAACTAAAGTGTGCTTGTGTTAATTTAAGCCTTAAAATATGCTCGCCGTCCATACAGAAGCAGGCCCCGGTCGGTGACGTGGTGTGAGAGCTGCACGCACGCCCTTCACCCTCTCAAGGAAGTGGTATAAAACCTGATCCCCCAAAGAAGCGAGATAACACTCGGGCCCCCCCCCCTGAACAAGGCCGCGGAAGCGGATAAAGTCTGTCGGGAGTCCTGGGGCTATCCTTCCGAGGGCTCACCCGGGACTCCCGGCTATAGACAGATGGAAGGCATACGTGTGGTTTTAGTTGGTAAGAGTCCGGCATAACATCCATGAGGATTACCACCGGACAAAAAAAAAGCCTTAAAATATACTTTATTGTACACCAATTAACACTTAAATGAAAATGGAATAAAGGTTTTCAAACGTACAGGGCGACCTTATCGACTTTTCCACTTATATGACTTTTCCACCCTGTGTACGTGTATAAAAAATATATTATACTATCTTTGGTGTACACAGTTGCATTTTATACGAAATTAAACGTCTTCTTTTTAGTACTTAAAGGTTTTAAAATTTAATAGAATCGATCGCAACCCCGTTCCCTCAGCGTTCTGTAAACGATCAGCGTTGAGCATCTAGCGTTCCGGTTGATCTTGAGATAGGTAACCTTTTGTGGCAAATTTTTCCGTTCTTCTAAAGGCACGTTAAACCATTGAGTCAACAATGCCGAAAATCAAAAGTCGTACGTTGCTTCCAAGTTAAAGTGGTTCACAGGCTGAAACTATCCGGATCCTAAATGACGTAAGTATCTACGTGCGATTGTTCAGTCATATAAAACACCAAAAGTGTGTAAAAAACACAAATTACAGGATTATAACACTCATGCTTTTATTAAATGTATTTGTAAAGTTTACTACGAGTATAAGCCAAAAATTTATGAAATTTTAGTTTCGCGTGATGAAGTTTTCCCTTTCCCGTTTTCCACAGAAACATGTTCCCGGCATAAAAAGTAGCCTATGTGTTATTCTGATGTGTAAGCTATATTATTGTAAAGTTTAATCAAAATCCATTCAATAGATTTTGCGTAAAACAGTAAAAAACTTCCATATTGACAAACTTTCGTGTTTTTATAATATTAGTAGGAATGACATAACTTTGTACTTACGTCAACTAAGGTACTTACGAGAAATTATAAGTAAGCGAATCACATTCTACTGCTTAGATCTAAGGTTGAAACAATAGCATTCTGTCAATCTTATTAGCATATCTAAATGTTATTATTAGCATAATACAAGCTCGACATACTTTAATATTATTGTTATGCATAACAATTAAATTTAGGTAGCGCAAATAAATTTTCGAACTGGCATTGTAATAAAAACCAATAAAAAAATTGCTCCTGAACAATAAAGTAAGTCGGTAGAAGAGATATGCTATACAGCAAAGCGGCCAACTAACCCTAGATGGGATGTAAGGTACATGAAACACACTATTCTACGAGCTTGGATCTGTTAAAAGGCTGTTAATTATTTTTGATCATGAAGCCTATGGACGTTTACAACACCAGAAGTGCAGCATTCCTGCTGACCCTGTAAAAACCTTCTAATGAATCTGCAGGAAGCAAAAAAAGTATGCTTGGATCGCGAAGCCTAACGATCTGTCATTACTGACTACCCCGTCAGGGATACAGCGTGAAGATGGATATATTCACAAAAAATGTCAACTAATAATAGACAGAAAGATGAATCTTTATATACCAATGTAGTTAACATATTAGTAGGTATTTGTGTATCTGTAGTTATATAAGGTATCTGTAGGTAATTTAAGGTACACGTGGACTCCTTGATTGTTTTTCTTAATTTTAACATATTTAGGGTTTGCTGTAAAAGAACTCAACTATGAGTTTTATTTACTTGTTTGTTGCTGTGACTATTTAATTTTTTCCATAACTGGTAATCTAATATTTTACCCTTAAATCTATAAAATGCTAATTTAAAAAAAGATTTACAACACGACAACGATAATTCTATTTTATGGGATAAAAGCTAATGAAGAGGCAAAAGTTACTGAGTTAACAGGCTCTGACGTATTTCGAATAATATTTAACTGTACATTTATAGTTGGTACTACGAACCACAAAACACCACTTACTGTAGTTTACCTCACCTTAACAATACAGCGAAAATCATTGTAGCTGTAATGCAAAGTATTTATCTAATAACATAGACATATTGCCACGCTCTTATTCCCAAAGGGGTAGGCAGTGGCATACATACGCCCACATCTCACCGTATGCACTTTTGTCCCACGTAACAGGTAGTGAGCCCAATGTTGTGTTGAAATGGACAGGCGCAGATTGTGGCGACCTGCTGTTGATTTTTTTCAAGCCACCCATACGGCCTTCCACTGTGCACTGTGTTACTGGCAACCGGAACCAACGGCTTAACGTTCCTTCCGAAGCACGGAAACGCTCGCAAATGTAAATGTCACAAAGTGGTCACCCATCCGAGTACCAGCCATAGTTAAAGTTGCTTACGCAGTGATCGTTCACATTCTTCGCCAATATCCAAATGTATTTATTCGGCTTATTCTAAGCCATAATAATAAATGTAAAGAAAGAATTTACATAGTAGACTTAACCATTTACGTCAATGAAATGACAGCAGCGGAGATGGTTAAAAAATAAAAATATAAACCAATTTGCCTACAGACTACCATAATACAGTAAAGTTCAGCTTTAGACCGCAGTTAAGTCCATGCAATTACTGCTAAGGAAATTAAAAGGCTTCTCAGTGTAAGTTCAGAAACCTAGCAATAACTGGAATGCAAAAAACGAGCCAGCAAGGCTTATATTTGTAAGAATAATTTTAAAGAGCGATCCATTAGTATTTGTTTGTAAGAATTTACACAACACGGGAACGAGACGGAAGCGATATTAAGAAATATGGGCTTGAATAAATAAAGGACGAAGCGCTCGTGGTCCCGCGGTCTCAGTGTTCGGTAAACGATCACTGAGGTACGCAACTTTCACTATGGCTGGTCGTCGGATAGGTGACCACTTTGTGGCATTTACATTTGCGAGCGTTTCCGTGTTTCGGAAGGCACGTTAAGCCGTTGGTCCGGGTTGCCAGTAAAATGGCAGTCGTTAAGCCTGGTTGAAGGCCTTATAGGCGGCTTAAAAAATTTCAACAGCATGTAGCCACAGCCTGCGTCTGTCTATTTCAACACGGCAATGGGCTCACCACCTATTACGTGGGACAGGAATCCACACGGTGAAAAGTGGGCATATAATATGCCTCTGCCACCCCTTCGGGGATAAGGCGTGATGGATATCACGTATGGTGATACCAAATTATATCAGTTTTTGTACTACGTACATTCTCAATTTAAATGGTACCTAGTAGTCTTATAGAGCATGCTACATGTAGTACAAATAGTGTTGTTTTTTTGATTTATCTCATTATAACCCAGAAAATATACATGACAAAAATCGTGCTGTGTAAATGTCTCAAACTTGAGAGCTACTTGTTACGTCTTGTCGAAGGTCTTCTTAAAGTTTTCTACTTATTATTAAGCATTGTATAACATTATACGAATGTGTTACTGTAAATAGAGTGGAGGATTCCTCAGCATCATCGTTAATGGCGCGGTAATAACTAGTAGTTTAAAGAACGGATGAATTACTTTTTATTCATTTAAAAGATATATAGTTTTATATATTATGTTAAAAGTTCTTTAGCCATGAGGAAACGTTTTATAACTGTGTTTTGAATAAGCTTTTCATAATTACCGTAGAAAATAATTATACCCGCTCGTGAGTAATATTGCACATAGATATTAAAATTTTAGACGGCTATAAAAAGCTCTACAGACAAGTTAGGTCCCAACTACTTTAAAATTACGGAAATAGCAGTGACCAGTGACTGAACTGTTGCAGCAGTGACGAGTATGATAGTCCTATGCTCTGGTCCAAGGGCCAATCGAAATAGGTGGCTATTGGCTATGATGATTATAATGATGAAGTTTATGCGTCTAAAGTACGGGGTTCTTCAAAAGGGATCTTATAAGGTATATAAAGAGTCGGCAGCGCGAGTACTGCACCTCTGGTTTTGCAAACGTTGGTAAGCTACGGTGACCACTTTCCATCAGGTGGGCCATGCTTGTCTGCTAACTCTGTGGTATAGAAAATAAAAGAATTGTAAGTAAGGCTTTGTCCTGAACGCTGTAGGTGGAGTAGAAATGGCGGTAGGATAATTTGTAATGGGTAGGAAGAGACTTGGTTGATACTAAGTGGCGTGTACAGAACAGTATGTGTGTGACTGTCGTCTAAAGAGTAACGTTATTCCATGACGCAAATTTAAAAGGAAATCCGTCATCCCACTGCTGTCACACCCGCCTGACCCGCCAATTTGATCCAGAATGTGGCCTGAGATTATATTGTCTCAGTATTAGAGCTGGAAAAGGGCGTGCTCCGTTGTTTTGGACACGTCCAACAAATTAGTGAGGAACGATTGATGAAGAAGATATATTGTTCCAAAGTAGAGGGTAGAAGGAGTCAAGGTAGGACGGACGAGACTTACATGTTAAGACCACGTGAGTAGATTGCTTAAAAACGGAAAAGTCAAAAGTACTCGGATATGAAGCGATTGATGAATCTGCAAGAAGCGAAAGAATGCATGGATCGTAAAGCCTGGCGATCTGTTCTCTCTGACAACCCCATTTGGGATATAACGTAAAGATAGTTTGTTAGTATTACAGATATTAATGGAAGAAGGCTATTTTTATACGGCTGATATTTCACCACTTTGACCACAGATTAAACATTTATATATTACGCAAAAAACTGAACTAATCGAATATTTCTCTCGTCTTCGAAAACCCTCACGGACGAACCCGCGCCATCTAAATTACATGTAAATGTACCTTATCTGTCTATTTCATATTTGACATGCAAGATAAATGCGTCACTTGTCGCCATATTAACACTAAGCCGCGTTATCTATACACGTCGGGACAAAAAAGTGGACGCTTGACTTATAAATATAATGTCTTAATTAGCTAAAATAAGATTAATTAGATACAAGATCGCGGATGTTTGTGAAACTAAGTTGGATAAAAGGAAGTTGTTAATTGACTTCTGTCAATATTTTACGGTATTTAGGTTTTTTTTTTGTTGCACTCTGGGATATTAATACCATTAAGTAAAGCAAGAACAAAATTGAGTTTAAGTATCGTATGGTAATACTGTCTTAAAAAGAAATTAAAAAGAAACCACTAAAAAAATTAAAGAATCACAATATAAAAAATTACAAACCTAATATTATTTACATACAGTTTCGGTATTATTGCAAAATTGGGTAACTTTCATCCATCATATTATACTGATACTGTAATTTTGAGTCTTATCAAAATATACATGATTTGCATTAAAAGGATAACTTGTACATAATTTAAAATACTGATTTAAAATAAAGGTATGACTGACATCAAACCGTAAATAATAAATTTTGATTACCTTAGTAATTTTCACAAACCGCTAGTAAAATACAAAAAATAGTACCTGAAACAAAAACAATAAATTATTAGCATTTTTTTATTTTAGACCAAAAATTTAAAATAAAAAGATGTTTTGTCATCAGTATTGGAGCTAATTTCCAATCTCTAGTTTCCAAGTTCTCCAATTGCTAATTTACAAGTTATTCAGACTAAGTTAATTATGTGATTGTTGAAAATTACCATGAAAAATTTTGTTACATAAATACAGATTAAGCGTAAGCGTGGGATAAAGGCGTTAATAATTTATAAATAAAATATCTCGTGACATTTTTTAAGAAATTCAATATAGAGATTTTGATGTAAAGTATTGTCAAAAAACAGATAATATCAGAGTTCTATTGATAGTGTTTTTTTTTGTTCATAATTTATATCAATGTCGTTGAAATTATGAAGTTTAAAAAAATCCTTTTTTTAGGCATATCATTTTCTCCACTAGCAAGCTTCTTACTTCAATAGGCGGCACGAGATTCCATTCCGTCTTGCATTTCCTAATAAAGCCTATATTCACACAATTATCATAATAGCTAAGTTTCGTGATAGGTCAATATTACTCTGTAACTAGTGTTTGTGGGTACCTTGTTTTGATTGGAAGTGTACCTGTTTAGTCTTTATAGCGTTTACATAAAGTATTATCAACATCTTATATAGATAGGTTCCTACTAACACATCGCTAGTTGAATCACTCTCTCATTTTAATCTTAATAATATTAAATGTGAAAGTTTGTGTGGATGTTTGTTACTCTTTCACGTAAAAACTACTGAATAGATTTTAATGAAACTCTACAATAATATAGCTTACACATCAGAATAACACATAGGCTACTTTTTAGCCCGGGAACAAGTTACTTTGGGAAATGGGAACGGGAAAACTTAAATTCGTGGGTGAAGCCGCGGGCGTCAACTAGTAAATAAATAAATAAATAAAAATAAATAAATAAAAATAAATAAATAAAAATAAATATCCATCACGCCTTATCCCCGAAGGGATGGCAGAGGCATATTATATGCCCACTTTTCACCGTGTGGATTCCTGTCCCACGTAATAGGTGGTGAGCCCATTGCCGTGTTGAAATAGACAGACGCAGGTTGTGACTACCCGCTATTGAATTTTTTCAGCCGCCAATAAGGCCTTCAACCAGGCTTAACGACTGCCATTTTACTGGCCACCGGGACCAACGGATTAACGTGCCTTCCGAAGCACGGAAACGCTCGCAAATGTAAATGCCACAAAGTGGTCACCTATCCGAGGACCAGCCACAGTGAAAGTTGCGTAACTCAGTGATCGTTTACAGAACACTGAGACCGCGGGGTCACGAGCGCTTCAACTATTAAAAATTAAAAGTGTGTCCCTTTGGAAATTAAACGTAAGGCCGGGATTGCACTAAAGTCACTTTCAATACCTACTATCTACTAATCGCGTTTGAATATCGTACATTCTCGAATGCGTGATTACTCCTAATAAAAAATAAACTAAAATCTGTCGAATAAATCAAATTGCAACACTGTCACAACTGATCACGAAGCCTGGCGATCTGTCCTCTCTGGCTACCCCGTAAGGGATACAGCATGAAGATAGATAGTTATTTTTTATATTTTGAATGTAATGCGCGCGTGAAGCCGTGGAAAAACAACAGCAAACAAGCCTTATTCAGGACATTAATCTCATGCTATACATCACCCTCATATACAGAGATTACTTTTTATCAAAACTATTATGATGTAAAGATAAATTTGATTACAAAGAGCTTAAGGCTCCTTCATACATTCTGTAATCTACATAAGTGTGGACGTAAAATTTAAGTTTGTGCTTTGTCAAAGTTTATATGTTAAGTAAATCATACTATGAGTGTGACTTAGATTAAAAACCTGATGGTTTTTTTTAGCTTATGTCCCTATTTATCGAAGCCCAAAGTTCACTTGTATGTTTTTCCTGCATTTCGCAAGGTATATGGCATCCAAAATAGTGAGATTACCAATACACGAGTCATTCTTTGCCATGTTAAGCTTAGGAAACGGGTACGGGAAAACTTGTCTACACGGGCGAAGCCGCGGGCGCCATCTAGTACTATATAATATACTATTCGGGACTTCACGCGAAATAATATTTACGGATATACACCGACGTTACGAACGCGTTGCAGCGCCTTTTGTTGCGGTTGGACTGAAGTCTCTTAACAGGTTCAGTATTGAATTCGGCTATAAGATTGAAATGAAATAGTTGTTATACTCAATAATATCATTTGCAGTGTCGTAATTTTATTGATGATAATATAAACAAATACTTATAATGTATTTCAAACACGCATCTATTTAAAATGGAATTACAAATAATACAATAAAATAAATTCGATTTGTTTCTAGGTTCGTTTACAATAAGATGCATCGTATTCACACGACCGGCTTAAGCGAATAGGTCAGAGTTTGTAATAATAAAGCTTACAGCACACTAAGCTACTGTGTAAGGGTTTTTTACATCAGTGAGAAAATGATAGAAGGTTAACCTGTTAAAACCGTTTATTTTTAATGACTCAAATCACAAGTTTACTGTAAAACTAAGATGAAATGAATAATAATGTTGTTGTTAGGTCAACCGACCGAGTACGGAGCTTGTTAAGTACTAAAATTATACAAGTAATAATTATATTAGTAAATTAAGTGAATCGCACGAGTCGGCGTAAAATGCTGACTCGGCAATGTACGGGTTCAAAGACCGTACATACTGTATGCAGCTTAAACAGTTGTGACAGTGTTGCAACTTAGTGGTTCACTTATATCACGTTTGACGGTCACCTAATAATATGATAATATGATATTTATTAAGTAACATTAAAAACATTAACATTATTAAAGATTATAAGGTATGGAATTAATAAAATAAATAAATATCCATCACGCCTTATCCCCGAAGGGGTGGCAGAGGCATATTATATGCCCACTATTCACCGAATGGATTCCTGTCCCACGTAATAGGTGGTGAGCCCATTGCCGTATTGAAATAGACAGAGACAGGTTGTGGCTACCTGCTGTTGAAGTTTTCAAGCCGCCCATAAGGCCTTCAACCAGGCTTAACGACTGCCATTTTACTGGCAACCGGGACCAACGGCTTAACGTGCCTTCCGAAGCACGGAAACGCTCGCAAATGTAAAATGCACAAAGTGGTCACACATCCGTGGACCAGCCATAGTGAAAGTTGCGTAACTCAGTGATCGTTTACAGAACACTGAGACCGCGGGGCCACGAGCGCTTCATGGAATAAATTTTATTATATCATAAATAATTTAGAGATCAATAAGGAATACTTATTGATCTCTTAAATTAAACAATTAATAAAGGACCATAACATTTATAAACATTGAGAAGCATGGCAAACAATTTTTTTTTCATTTTTATATCTTTTTTTTTGTTAATTACTTGGACAAAATCCTAGCCACCATTACATTTTCATATATACGAAATCCGTCGATAACTAGGCCATTCATTTATTTTTTAGAGGTCAAACCATTTAAAACATAACAGAATAATATAATATAGAATAATAATAATAGAACAAATTTAAAACATTGATGGTAACTATAGATGCTATTATTTTTTTTACGCTTGCTCAGTGTGCGACAAACCATACTCAATGTTAAGACCTCCAAGTCAGTCCAAGAACAAGTAGATTTCACGCCAATAAGCCCACAACGTAAACAATATCGTATTAAAACTACATACTGACAGAATTATTTTAATTTAAAAGATTTGCGAGCTTAGATTTTATTTGGTTGCTATAAATCTAAGTTATTTTGTGGTTTCATTAATCGCTTCAAACGTGAACGTCTGGGTATCCGAGTACTTTTGACCTATTTGTTTTTGAGCAATCTGCTCATGTGATTTTCATATGACGTGGTATCCATAAGTCTCGGCCTACCCTGACTCCTTCTACTCTATATATGTTCTTCGGCAATCGTTCCTCACTCATTCGTTGAACGTGTCCAAACCAATGTTAAAAAAGGTGGTGTAAAGGTTGTAAAAAAATGATTATATATGAATTGAAATTATAAAATAAATAAATATTGTATACATATGAAGACCACGTGAGCTGGTTGCCAAAAAACGGAAAAGTCAAAAGTTTTAGGATACCCAGACGTACATGTATGAAGCGATTAATGAATCTGCGGGAAGCGAAAGAAGTATGCATGGATCGCGAAGCCTGGCAATCTGTCCTCTCTACTTAACCCGTCAGAGAAACAGCGTGAAGATAGCAATAAATACTGTGGAACTTTTTTTATACAATGCTGTTTAGCCAATAGTACGCGTATATAAGCTTGTGGTATAGGATAAGCTACAACTAATTAACATACTTATATATTTCTGAATACATACACATACATACTAAACGCCCACATTTCACCGTGTGCATTTTTATCCCACGTAACAGGTAGTGAGCCCATTGCCGTCCACATTAGAAAACACCCAAACTCAGAAAAACAGATTTGAGGATCACACAAATATTGTAAATAACCCTCAGTCTAATAAGTTATGTTGTCACCTTCAACAAACAAAAGAATTAAACATTAATTATTTTAGTTCACACATTATACTAATAAAATGAAATCGAATAGTCTATTCGTTTTATTAGTGAAGTAATAAAGTATTGGAATAGTCGACTAAAGTCTTGGCACATCTCTAGTGCTAATTCCGGAAAATAAATGAGCGTAGTATTTCTAACGCGCCTTAAGTGTCGTAGGTACGGGTTGCATCCCAAGACATCAATATCGATAGATCGAATTACTTGATTTTATTATCGATATAATTTTTAACCTACATCTAACATAGCTCGAGAAATTCTTGCTTTTCCTTTTGCAATAAGCAGCGTATTCTTTGTACATTTCCTTAAAGTATATTCTCTAAGTGTTTGTATTATTTATATATGTTTTTGCTAAAAAAATCTGGTGACCAATTTCTAATAATAATAAAAGCCAAAAGTCACCTAGTAATTGTCTGCGAAATTTTAATATAATTATTAATATTTGCCCTATGTACGAGCTATAGTAGAGAAAGGGCAAACATTGTGCTTGTTATCAAAGGGATGTAACATTCTGTACTTTGTATGTATTCAGTGATAGCGTTTTTTAGATATCTCAATCCGTAAGTTATGAAAATGCTAACATATTTGCATATTCTGCATTTAGTTAATGACGACAAGTGACTCACAAATCAAACTTCTTGATTTCTTTGGATCAATAATTTTCATGATTTCATTACTCCAACGATGAGTAGTGATGACCATGATGATACAAACATTAAAACATTCGTTGCCTTGTCGGTTTATTTCGAATATAATGCTTTTATAGCACCATAAGAAATGTGAATAGTATCCAAGTGTAAATTCTGTTTTTCTCTTGGATACTATATACTGATAATGTGAATGACGATACATTAGTCGTCATTAACTTCATCGGTTGCAAATTAAATCTTTGCATCGGCACTAGGGTCTACTCACATATAATAAATAAACTTGAAAATAAATGTTAAGTAAACAGCTACGAATAACGTTTGAAGAACCCTGTATTATAAGAGGAGGTAAACACGTGCTGGCAGATCATTCGAATATTGTTCAAAAGAAATCTTTTGAACCGCTCAGTTCTGGCGAAAATTTACTTCATTTAAAAATAAAATAAAATAATCTTAGATATGCAAAGAAGCGCTCGTGGCCCCGCGGTCTCAGTGTTCGGTAAACGATCACTGAGGTACGCAACTTTCACTATGCCTGGTCGTCGGATGGGTGACCACTTTGTGGCATTTACATTTACGAGCGTTTCCGTGCTTCGGAAGGCACGTTAAGCCGTTGGTCCCGGTTGCCAGTAAGATGGCAGTCGTTAAGCCTGGTTGAAGGCCTTATAGGCGGCTTAATAAATTTCAACAGCAGGTAGCCACAACCTGCGTCTGTCTATTTCAACACGGCAATGGGCTCACCACCTATTACGTGGGACAGGAATCCACACGGTGAAAAGTGGGCATATAATATGCCTCTGCCACCCCTTCGGGGATAAGGCGTGATGGATATTTATTTTATAATCTTAGAAGCGTTATTCCCGTTAACACTGGGACCATACAGCTCCGCTCAAATACCGTCATCGTGCTTTCTGCAAATGCCGCCGTACGCCGAACAGACCTAATCTCGATGTGTTAATATTATTTACTACATGGTAGTTTCGTCATTGACTGTACAGCATTGTCCCTTGGTTCGTGGGTTTGTGTTTAAATGGAAAGGTCTTGTCAAATGTGTTAAGGAGTAGAATAGTGATTGGAGCTAAAAGTTGTTCAATAAATGTAATGCAACGGTAGAGATCGGATATAGCAAAATGTTTTTGTATTGTCTGTCTCACAGGTCAAAAAATTTTACTTGACCTTTTCTCTCTCTAATAGAAAGGAAAATAATACTAATACCGCGTGCCAAGTTTACTTTAATTGTATGTGAAAATCGCATACGTGACCTGTCAGTTGCCTACCATTCGTCTGTAGTCATTAATGTAATCATAAGATACGTTTGGTTGTATAAAATATATAGATTAAGATGTCTAAAGTAGACATTGATTCGCGATTGTTCTGCGGTCTGTTATGTAGACTGATATAAGCTTAAGACATATTGGAAGATATTATAGAAAAGATTTTCTAAATATCTTCCAATACATAGTATAAGTAAAAAAAAATGTTTTTAAATTCAAAATTCACATGCTTCACAATAACAAGGTCCACAGAAACGCAATATTTAACCTACGTTTTGATCTTGGGTTTAGACAATGTATGTTTACAAGTCGAGAACAATGGCGTATGAACGTAGTATTGCCAATTATTTTGTTTCTGAAGTAACTGGGATCGAAGCATATCTGATGGAATTAGTTGTTTTGTGATTATGCTTCATCCGATATGGAAAAATAGTGGCAAGGTTTTGACCCCTACAAGTTCTAAGAGTTCAATATTACCAGCAAACTGCTGCAATTGCTTAGTAAAGGACGAGAGTCTAGAGCATGCAATTTCTTAGGATTAGCAACTATTCAAAGATATTTTTGGTAAGGCAATCATGGCCGACTTTAGGGTATTATGGATTTGGATATAGTGACCAAACATGTTGTATATAAATAATATTGTTAGTCATAGTAATATAATATATAATATTGTTGGGACAACTTACACAACGCCATCTGATTCCAAACTAAGCAGAGCTTGTACAATGGTTTAATTTAGTTTAGTTTTAAATACATATTATAGAAAAGTCACAGAATAAACCATCGTGTTCATCACACAAAGTTTTATCCTGGGGATTATCAAACTCACGACCTCTTGCGTATCAGTCGGATGCACTCCTACTACGCCACAGAGGCCGTCAATATGTGTTTTTTGTTTCGGGTTTTGTTGACTTTTCCAGTTATTTAAAATTCTTAAAAAAGATATATGAGGCACAAAATATTCAGGAAAATAACTACCTAAATTCAACCTCAATAGTGTAAAGTGTTGCAAAACTCAATAAGTTCGCTAACAAACTATCCGCTAACAGTGTTGCCAATTAAATTTAACAATAAATTCCACCATGTCCAGAGATCAAACAAGGAAAGGGCTGTACCAATGAGTCTATCTATAATTATCTGGCATATATCCGCAGGTGCATCGCTAACGTATAAATTTTACGGTACTTTATTCCGCTGTCTGACTCAGGGGAATGGATTCCAAGTGGGTGGTACTGCCTCCCCAGATCCAGAATATCCTTAAGCCCCTTATCCCGTAAACCCAAATATCTTTAAGACCCCTTCTTTTCTGGGTAAAAACTGGAGTGTGGTAACATCTATCAATCTGTATCTCATCCCGTTAACCAATATATTCAGCCTGTATTTTAATAAATTAACAATAAATGTATTTGTCAGTTTGTCAGTTCGAATTGGGAACCAGTACTGCATTTCTTGTAATTATTTAAAATGTAGCATTTATTTAAAACAATCATTTGTAAATTATTAATTAATTAATTATTTAATATCCATCACGCCTTATCCCCGAAGGGGTGGCAGAGTCATATTATACCCCCACTTTTCACCGTGTGGATTCCTGTCCCACGTAATAGGTGGTGAACTCATTGCCATGTTGAAATAGACAGACGCAGGTTGTGGCTACCTGCTGTTGAAATTTTTCAAGCGCCCATAAGGCCTTCAACCAGGCTTAACGACTGCTATTTTACTGGCAACCGGGACCAACGGCTTAACGTGCCTTCCGAAGCACGGAAACGCTCGCAAATGTAAATGCCACAAAGTGGTCACCCATCCGAGGAACAGCCATAGTGAAAGTTGCGTAACTCAGTGATCGTTTACAGAACACTGAGACCGTGGAGCCACGAGCGCTTCAAATTATTATAGGAAAAATATTTTATATTATTTTATTTGTTGGCATTTCAATTGTGGGGCTAATTTCCAATCAGTACGCCTGTGTGATGAGCGATTTGATTTGATCTGGGTATAATTAACTTACTCCCACCCAAATATAAACATTTTCTGTGTTTAAAACATACACGCACACATTCATATATGAGAAACTGCTTCTACCACTTCATAATTATTTTCAACCAGATAGTTATCTAGTGTCAGTACTCAGGAATTACTATAACGGTTTCCATCCGTAGTTAGAAATCATATAAAATTATACACGCACCATCAAATAAACAATATAATAACAATTACAACAACGGACGAACAAACATCATAACATGACGTGACATTAGCAAATACTACGCACATTACTCATCGGACAATGTCTAAGGCTGGTTATAGTTGTACGATTAAAGATTAAGAGAATATCCTTAACGGTAAAGAGCGGCCCACACGAGTAACGTAAATAAGGTTGCCTGCAGTGCAGCGATTAATAGTCGAAGTTGTTAGTTAATTTAATTAAAATGTATGGTTTATATTCTGATATATTATCAAGTACTAAATTAAGGTTAGATTTTAATTATAATTGCACGGTCAATGCATATTTTATGTCATCAGTTTCACTTCGTTATACCATTTATGCATGTTAATCAAATCACCTTAGTGGTGAATTTAATTTTACGTTCCTAGTTTGCACATTAGCATTTCTGGAAGCGAATATTTTGATATCAAAGTAATCCAGTAAGTATTTAAGTAATTGCCATACCTATTCCATGTAAACGAATAATCTAAATTAATATTTTATACACAACGAATTCCAATTGAAATAAACATGTATAAAAAATACAACAATAATGTTATGCCGTATTCAGTTGCGATAACGTTTTAAATATTTCCAATATAAAAATGAAAAGGATGAGCTCATTTTAAAACATCACACCCTTTGAGACACCGCTTCGTTTGATACAACTCGAATATTTAATTTTATACTTCCTTCACTTAATCGAGTTAATTAAGTTTGATAGAATCATAATTTACTTCGAGAGGAACATTATTGTTAATAGTGCTAAGAGAATGCAGGTCAAATGTACAATTACTAGAATATTTCTTTGGGTCTGCTTCTATTTACTACTGGGTCAAAAGAAGAAGGCAGAAACAGTTAGTGACTCGTGAAAACGATGTACGAAGTATACAGAAAGAAATTCCGTTTTTTTTTAAGATAGGTATTGTATAAGCAATACTATGACCCGCCTTATTTGCTGTCTGTGCTCTGATTCATTCACCTGTTTCCGTGTCAAAGAAAGAGAACGTCCATTTTCTAAAAAAAATAATAATTGGTAAAGTTTACGACAAAAATGTACACGTATAATTTATATTAAAATAAAAGTACTCAGCTGGAACAGTCTACGCCGATTTCTGTGCAGAAATTTACTCCATTATAAAGTTACCCATAAAGGAACCGGTCCCATGTATCACTATAATAGATTTCATGAACATTTTCTTGGTATTTGTCGCTCGAAAAGAATAACATAGAACACATCAAACTACTCGATATGTCATGACAGACGCCTTGGAACATTCGTAGACCATAACAATAATTATCTTCAGTTTAAAAATTATTTTCTTACCAATGTAAACTCTATTTCTAACTGCTTACGGGCTATGTTGCTACATTGGTGTAGTAAAACGTCGATATTAAAATTTTTGATGTAAGATTGACGGCCGGTACCGTTATTCGAGGTCGTGGCACTGCACTGGTCGAAAGCGTTATCGATAATGTGCACATCACTACCAATAGGCACGTTAATGGAATGTAGTTTGAAAAAAGAATTAATTTGATCAGAGTTTAGAAAAGTGGAATTGTTAATTTGTTTTGGTATTCGAAATTTAAACATTGTCAAGAAATTTAACTTTTTTGTGAATGGTATGAGTGTTTATGGTTCACCAGTTTTGGTATGATAACCCGATATATTCCACGGGGAATATAATGTGTATATCAAATGTAAAGAAAGGTACATGATACAATCAGCAACATAAGTTGCTTGTCTGCGTAGTTTACCATTTTGCTTTCTCCAGTCGGAGGTAATGCCTGACTCTGAATAAGAAAACAAGGTGTCTGTCTGTAAAAGAATGTACCAACGCTGTTTATTGTATAATTCAGATAGTGGAATTCTCGAAATTGTTTTTTATGATGCTCTTCCTAATATTTTATCAGATTCAGTAGTTTATTAGTGCGTGGGCGTGGGCGTGGAAAACAGCATGGATAAGATCCTTGGACATTTTGTAATGTGTCTGGCTAGTTCAGTTGTTCTTACTATACATATTGCCTTTATTCCCCAAATGGTAGGCAGAGGCATACTATACGCCCATATTTCATCGTATGCCATTTTTGTCCTACGTAACAGGTGATGAGCCCATTGCCGTGTTGAAATGGACAGGCGCAGGCTGTGGAGACCTGCTGTTGAATTTTTTTCAAGCCGCTCATATGGCCTTCAACCAGGCTTAACGACTGCCATTTTACTGGCAACCGGGACCATTGGCTTAAGGTGCCTTCCGAAGTACGGAAACGCTCGCACATGTAAATTCCACAAAGTGGTCATCCATCCAAGGACAAGCTATAGCAAATGTTGCTTAACGCAGTGATCGTTTACAGAACACTGAGTCAGCAGGGCCACGTGCGCCAAATAAAGTGAAACTAGTAATATTCCAATTTCAAATGACTGCTTATTCAGGAAATTACAACTTTTAATTACAATACATACGTTATGTAGGTGGCGGTAGCTGGTGGAGCATGCATTTGCTTAAGATAGCTTTTCCTTTGTGCTATCTCAAAGAACTGGGTGAGAATATGGGACTTTAGCGACGTTTACTGATGACCGCTTCATCACAGCAATATATTTATTCCTCACAGTCAAATAAATACTTCCAAATACAACTGTTGAAGTAGACATGTTATGCTCTGTCTCTCCATAGAGGAGCAAGGAAGATAAAAATATATCATCATTCTCTTCTCCGTACATAATGACCAGTATAATAATAATATTACTACAACAGATGCAAGGGCTAACTTCTTATATCCATAAAATGTTAAATAAAACAGTAAAAATTTTTAATAGAAAAGCTTTCGTCTGAAGACAGGCACTTCGAATATAATTGGGACGTCACGTTAAAATTAAACAAGATAATACTACATATAATTTCATAGTGAATAGGCCAACTAATAGGGTCACAAAATAATGTAACATAGGTATCTCTTCGGAAATATGAGTAAGATTAATGACGCCTCAAATTATGAGAATCGTTTCACAAAACAGTGACGTGCGTTAATAAATACTAGTATTACCTATTCCGGAATAACAGGTCGTAAAAAACATTCCAACCAACTTTATATTCATACTTCCTTCCAAGTCATTACATTTTCTAACATTATTTTTTGCATTCACGTGTACAGAATTTCACTACGGTTAACATAAACCATTTCTTCCCATCATTTCGAAATAGACTTTCACACCTTTGTTATATAGCTGTTTTTTGTGCATGTGAACACGATGTTTTGAATATACCGATACCAATCTGTGGTGAGCAAGGCGGTTATTGAATAGCCGTGAATTGTAGCCGACTCATACACAATTGGCTAGCTTATATTGACACGGCGGGGTGGCCTAGTGTTGTGAATATCGATATGCTGTAAATATAGTAAGGTTGGATGAGAATAATATATTATGTCAGCTCTTTTCAAAAACTATTTTATGTAGCTTGTATTTTACAGTTTTTTACGAACACTTTAATAAAAAATGTTACAGAATTATGTAAAAACCTTACATTATATTATAGATAACTGTAGTAACTTCAGTTGAGAAAAAAAAAACTTAAAAAAACTAGAAGAAGAGACCTTACGAGATTCAGTACTGGGAAGATTACCAGGTTCTCATTTACATTAGATGACAATAAGGTGATATTAGGGATTAGGGATATGGGCGAGATGATTCAACAAGATCTTCGGGGTTCAATCGACCTTACCGTCTATCAGAGCCCCTGCTGACTAACGGTTGACGCAACAACACAGGTCGTACGGGGTTGGAAAGTCAGAGGGCAGGCGCTTCTAATTATACATACATATACATACATATTGTCACGCCTTTATCCCCGAAGAGGTAGGCAGAGGCATATTAAACGCCCACGTTTCACCGTATGCACTTTCGTCCCACGTAACAGGTGGTGAGCCCATTGCCGTGTTGATATGGACAGGCGCAGGTTGCATCGACCTGCTGTTGAAATTTTTTAAGCCGCCCATAAGGCCTTCAACTTGGCTTAACGACTGCTATTTTATTAGCTACCGGGACCAACAGCTTAACATGCCTTCCGAAGCACGGAACTGGGGTGGGTCTAAAGGGCCGAATAAATTTTATAAAATAAAATGTGTCTATTTTAGATGTTAAATTCGGAAGAAATTTTGAACCCGTTGCATTTTTAGTGAGGTGGTAACAAAAATGCTAAAAGGTCTTATGTGCTAGACACTAATTAACACGACCAATTAAAGTCCTGGTAGTCTCGGACTCTTAAATTTATCAAATTATACCAAACATATTCGTGGCGCGAATTGTACAAAAGTTTTAATAGGTAGGTGCTTATTATAAAAACACTTAACAGAGAAAGAGTTGAAGTTTTAAATAATTTGAGTTGAAGTTTTTGAAAGAAACGCGTTAAGAATATCCTACTAAAACATTCCCCTCACTAGTTCTTAATACGATAAGGTACGTGGCAATGACCTCGATAAAACAATCCATCTCATCCTTTCGCTAGTAGATCGATATCAATAACCTTTGGACTTGTTTGAATACATACAACAGTTTTATTTGAAATGGAAATAATTCAATTACATGTAAGGAATTTAAAAAGTGTGGCTTAATATGTTTTAGAGTGAAAATTGAAGGTTTCAAATATTTACTATAGAAATTGACATCTTATGGATATATAAACTGTGTTCAGGGGCTCCCAAGGTCTTTGGCGCCTAAACCATGATATGTTTTATTAAATTAGGAAGTCATTCATCTTAGTACTATTTCACCATGTAAGTAGGATAATTTGATATTTAAAATTTTAAATTACAAAGGGTGTTGAGTGACCGTGATAATTTTTATTCACACTATGTATTATACTACAACAACATTATAATTTTAATGTTTAAATACGTATTTGAATTGTCTTAACATTTTATGGTCAATAAATTTTACAATTTCCGTGTCTATGCTGTTATTATTGTATTAAAACCATATTTATGACCGTTGTTAGGTTAATTAATTGGAATTATTATTGCAGTAATGGAATGTTAGAGAAAAGGTACCAAAATCTTTGGAACTCCAAGCCATCTGCAGCTGCTAACGGATATGTTTCTCGTGCAAACACTAAACACACATGCAATTAGGAGAACTGAACGCACAAACACACGAGATTAGGAGGTCATATAATGTCCTTTTAGGGAAGTCATATAAGCTTAATTACTGAAAAGTTTAATTAAAATCCATTCAGATGTTTTTGAATGAAAGAGTAACAAATATCTATCTATCCAATCAAACTTTTAATTTATAATATTAGTAGGATTGTAGTGATCCTAACAGTCAATGAAAGCTATCTCCAGCTTTGGACATTTTTTATTTTAAATTTCCGTTTAGTTACCTTGAGGCTGTAGCTGCCTACAGCAAAAAAAAAGACTGAATGACGGAGATGGAAATTCCAAAATTATCAATCCTGATGAATATAAATATCAAGTAAAAAGAAGCAATATATGGGTACCGAATAACATAAATAAAAATGACGCCCATAATACTGTAATATCATCGCTCCAACCTTTCAAATCAACCAAAACAACATGACATCAATCCTTAAAACCCTTTATAAAAAGCAATCAGTTCCGATAAACAGTATAATAGCCACGCAGTCCACTTAAACACAATGCTGACTGATAATTGAAAAGTTCCCAACGAAGCCAGATGGAATGCGTCTATTGTTACGAACTTTCACCCAACCGGGAACAATTAAATTCGTCATCATGATTATGTTTTATGAAGGCTGTTATAAAGATTTCAGTAGAACTCTAACCTATGGTCTACTTATTTCTGTCAAGGTATCATAAGAAACTCGAACGGCTCATGTCTTGTGACATCCAAAAACCGATGTGATATACATGGTAATCCATACCATAGAAAGTTAAAAAGTGTTATGAAAGGAGTTCAAAAAAAGATAGACAATCCTTGATCAAATGAGGGATATTAATGAAATATTAAGGCTGGTAGTGGCTGAAGAATATAATAACTGTAAAAGAATCCCTGTTAAATAATTAATACAAATAAGTCCAATAAAAAGAGACTGACATACGCTACGCGTCAAAGTCCCTATTAAAATAATAGAATAAAAAAAAAAAAGAGACAAGTCCTGAGATATTATATAATGTATGTACACAAATATGTACAGATGAATCACAAACCAAATTGCTGTTAGTTGAATCAGAGTTAACTTAAAGTAATATTTGTGTAGAATTAATTTCCAATACAGCAACCGATGAGTATGGTATTGATAATATTCAGAGAGAAGCTATTAAAACCGACAAATAGAATTAATAACACTCTATCAGTAACGATATTTCATTAGTCATCGCCAAATTAGCACTCCAAACTTCATTATTTAAACACTACACTCAGCTAAGGCTAGAAGTTTATAAAAAAGCACACTCAAGAAGTACCTCTTTTCATATAAGCCATTACAATCAAAAGATGCCGACACTACGGAATATAACCACTGTATAATTACCCCAAGCGAACGGCTTACTATCATAATGTGACGTCACAATTCCCACCATTCACACACATACTTCATAATTTAGGTTCAATGGCCGCACACTAATCAAAGAATTCGAATGTATCAGAGTGCGACCGAATTCATATTCGCTATTTTTTCGTCTCATCATCTCTCAGTAATGCGAAACGCCATCAAGGTTTTTACTTCCCAACATCATTTTGAAAACAATTTTCTATCCCATATGATTAAGGCTCATTTTGTGTAAGTATAAAACTATTATTAATGTATTACAAAGCGTAACCTCGTGCGGTCATTATTTCTGTTGTTCTTTTTTTAAATACTTTTTAAGTATTGGACTTTTTAATATTTGTGTTTTGTGTGCTTTAGATTTCTGTCTGGGTGAAATTTTTTTGTTATTAGTCACAAATTTTATTTAATCTTTCGGAGAGAAAAGGGTACATTTTGTTTTTGATTATACAAGTTTTGTGACGAAATAAAAACCGACTATTATACAAAAAAAATAAGTCTATATAAAACAGTGTGGGTGGAAACCTTCCACCGGCGTTAATCTGAAATAACTTCTCAATAATAACCTTTGCCCTTAAAGTTTTTGACAAATTATAAAATTGAATGAACATGAAAATTACAACCGGCAAGACAGATTTTAATTCTGCAAACAATTCATAATCCAATCTTACTCTTAACAACACTGGTATCGTTCGCAAATTGATTAACTTAACCGAACCCAAAAAGGTCGAGTTCAGAATCTGGTAATATAAAGATAATTGTTT
The DNA here is from genome assembly GCA_948477245.1 of Thumatha senex. NCBI lineage: Eukaryota > Metazoa > Arthropoda > Insecta > Lepidoptera > Erebidae > Thumatha > Thumatha senex. Next base: position 27,359,775 of record OX419731.1, on the reverse strand, counting down.
TGATTCCACTCGAGCCCAACATGGACTTTGATAGGGATAAGAAACTTGTCGATAAAAAAAAAATCGAATAATTTGAATTTAGAGCTCTTGAAATAATATACTTTGTCATCAGATTCGTGTAAATGTTCTTAAAGGATTTGGCGACGCTTACTATGTTTTAGTTTGTAATAGGAATAATTTGTGTTATTTAAAAAAAACAGTTTTCATGACTAATTCATACAAAAATCCATAGTTTTCTATCCACTAAATGATTTTATAAGGTATACCAACATCACAACAGTTAAAATCTATGTAGAAGAGATTCGTTGTAATTGCATCTCAGCTTCAATTAAAACTACGTGCTTTAATATTTAAAAAAATCTATATCTAGTTTGACGAAACTATCGATAAAAAATGATCGATATTGTTAGTGTTGGGTTGCATGATAAATGGATAACCGAAAATTGCATGTCAAAAGGCAACATGCTGTCTTGTCCGCTTTTACGTTTTAATACACCGTGTCAAGTCCCAAACATAAGGGTGCCTGTTAGTTAGTTCCATCACCTTAAGGCATTTTCTTAATTTGATGGATATCTTTTTGTACCCAATTGAATTGAGAGTGACACGTTTTTTGTGACGTGACACATTTGCAATAATTAATTGCTAAGTCTTTGTTTAGTTTTAACAATTATTACAAAATATTATAACACACTTCTATAAGCTGACATAGTTTTGGTAAATAAGGCAATAAAAAGCTCGTTATTAATTGTACTAAAATAATTGGTTTTAGATAAAATTTTTTAGATATCCGTTTCAAAATCTTTGTCAATTTGCACACCAACAACAGTACCCAATACTTATATTCTAACCTCAAATTGAATTTGAAGCCGCAAGCCAAACCAAACTTATTACTACTTAAAAATATACCTAAGTATTATTTTAGTTGGAATTCCAAGAATCATCACGTCGGGGAAGAAGAACCGCAATTTACCTGCCCTCCCCCATCCGACCCGTTTTCCCCGCTCCTCTAGAAGTTAATACTTTACGACGCTGTGTCTGCGCAACCGCACCATCCATGTTTAATTAAAAACGGGATCCGAAAACCTGCGAGCTTTATTTGTAAAAGTTTAATTTTGTGTGATTGTGTTTAAGATAAATTGTTGTATGAAGGATTGATGAATGAATCAAAATTTTGAAGATCAACCAATTTTAGTAATAATATACTCACTGGGAATAGATGGGTGTCACATTGTCGGGGTGCACGGGACTAGGCAGATACGAGTAGGTAGGCCCTGTGTGATTTTGGTCGAAAGGAGTCCAGCAAACGTTCGTGAGGATTTCCTTACCCAAAAAGAAAGGAGTCACATCTACCTGTTTGTGTTAATTTTTGGTTACTGCTTTTTAGAACCCAATATCTACTTTGATTTGATTTTTTTAGCATTATTGAAGAAAATTGGCTCTTGGCTTTTAGATCCTTGTCCATTCAGGTTCCATGCGAGCCTGATAGAAAAAAATAACCAACTAAGTGTTTACTCAATATATATAAATTTAATAATAAGTTATAATAACAATTATTAAAACACGTGAGTATAACCGTAGTTAACTTAACTTAATATTAACATTATTATTATTATTCATTATTGGCCCCTTCCCATCTACATGGAACCAACAACAGAGCTGGTGCGGCTTGTGAAGCGGCTGAAAAAGCTAAAGCATTCAAATACAGGGGTCTTGGCTCCGAATATGATTTTGTCCCATTCGGTGTCGAGACTCTTGGTCCGTGGGGTCCTAGAGCTATAAGGCTTTTTAAGGAAATTGCGAAAAGGTTAGTCGACATCACAGGAGACCGAAGAGCTGGCAGCTACCTCGGACAAAGAATTAGTCTAGCTATTCAAAGGGGGAACGCTGCCAGTATCTTCGGAACCTTGCCTAAAGGGTGCTCTTTTAATAATATATTTTAGTTAAGTTTCATATTTTTAAAAACTAAAAAAACTAACTATCTTCACGCTGTATCCCTGACGGGGTCAGAGGTCAGAGAGGACAGATCGCCAGGCTTCGCGATCCATGCATACTTCTTTCGCTTCTTCGAGATTCATCAATCGCTTCATACACGCACGTCTGGGTATCCGAGTACTTTTGACCTTTCCGTTTAATATTTTTAAGGTTATATTTAATGTTTATAAATTTAATTCTGTATTCTTATCTGTCAATGCCGTGAATTTTCTTTCAAAATTGGTATTTTCAGGCAAATTAATGCTTGTCTCTTTACTTCTTCTTTAATCAGAAGCAACCAATTATATCAGGAGGGGTATAAGTTTTGTTGCTACCAATTACTAATAATATTTAGTATTTCTCTTACTACATAGCGTTAGCAACGTTAAATCATGACATTTGCGTTTTCTAAAATAGCAAGGATACAATCTTGCATAAATTTGGCATATTTAACAAGGCTCCATTTCTTTGTGTTTTATCTGATAACTGAGCCATCACGACTCCAGACTTTGTATGTTAATGGTTTTGATAAAGCGTCAGGGTTAGGTTTCTGACACACTGCTTGAAATTGAGATACGATGACTTATATTTACTTAAAATGTAAAGGAGATATCGTTTATTTTATTGATGCAGTACTATCTTATGTGGTATTTAGGTCACATGATTTTATCAACTATTTATTGTACTAAGTTATTTGAAATCAACTAAAACTGTTTCACTCAGTTAATAACTGGTTCTTATGATTGTTGACATTTCATCCTTAACACATTCTTGCTTCAAATATATTGATATGACTCTAGTGTTTACTAGTGCTATACTTCGATAAGTATACTTCTGATATTTAATAGAGAATACCTAACTAAGTAAAAATATAATAATCTGATTATTATATTGTACTGAAGAAAACTATCGAAATAATGAAGAAAGCTAATCTTTCTAATACTTGACTACAAAACTGAAGGTTGTGGATTCGATTCCCACTCCTGACAAATCTCTGCATGTGGTAACGTTGATTTGTTCTGTGTCTAGCTGAGTATTATTTATCTATAATATTTTTGTATATAGAAAAATATAAGTAAGTTTATCAATTGTCTAGATCTCATAGAACAAGCTTATAAGTTGTACTGAATGATTTTCATTTATTTAAAATATCCGAAAGTATTTACTTGTTCTTTGTTCATAATAGTGTTGTTCAACCTAAATTGGAACACTGGATTTTGTGGTAGTGACAATATGCAAACTTTTGCTAAGAATTATACCACAAAACCCGTTAGTCAGTCGAGTTGAAACATTATTTATATATAGTATTAATAATAGTATTTCGATAATTATAACAGGCATTTACAGTTATACAATAAAACGTCATGATGGTATTTCAATCAAAACCGTACCCATTCCTTCAGCGTTCGAACAGTTTTATGGGAACATTTAAATCGTATTATTTTTATGTGAAAGTACCGCAAAGTATTTTACTCGATGCTGTAATAAAAGTTCGATACTATTTCTTATTTCTGCTATTTTCATATCCCATATATTTTATTACTAACTGAACACCACGGCTTCGCCGATGACGTACTTCTGGTACCCATTTAAATTAATGTTATATCGAATCGTATGTAGAGTATAGTTTAGTTCTGGTAATGTAGCCCGCCGATGTACCCGTGTTTAAAATTAACATAAAGTGTAACACAAATAGCAAAAAGCAAATGAAAATCACATATTTTTCTAATTTAAATTTGGAATTAAATAAATATCCATCACGCCTTATCCCGAAGGGGTGGCAGAGGCTTATTATATGCCCACTTTTCACCGTGTGGATTCTTGTCCCACGTAATAGGTGGTGAGCCCATTGCCGTGTTGAAATAGACAGACGCAGGTTGTGGCTACCTGCTGTTGAAATTTTTTAAGCCGCCTATAAGGCCTTCAACCAGGCTTAACGACTGCCATTTTACTGGCAACCGGGACCAACGGCTTAACGTGCCTTCCGAAGCACGGAAACGCTCGCAAATGTAAATGCCACAAAGTGGTCACCCATCCGACGACCAGCCATAGTGAAAGTTGCGTACCTCAGTGATCGTTTACCGAACACTGAGACCGCGGGGCCACGAGCGCTTCAAATTAAATTTGGAATTGTTTTCTTTATATTCAAACTCTTTTGTTTTTTTTTTTCACAAATAATGGTTGTTTAAAAATCCTTAACGCTCATAGAGCAGCTCGTCTTTAATCAACCCACAATGCCTACATTATAGAAGACAGTTACATCAAACCGTATCTTCGATAGTACTCGATGCCTTTCTTTAAGAAATCGATAACAAACTTACCTACCCTTCTATTTATGTAAATACTTGATCCCGATTTACCCTAATGTTATGTAATCTTGAACACGGGTAATAAAACTCGGCTAGAGACGTACCGATACTATCAAAAATCAATTACTCGATAACGAGAAACCGACACGTCCACAACACCTGCCACGTTATTGAGCTTAGTTAGTTTAATTGTGGTATATCACTAGTTATTATATTCTGTTATATTTTAATCGTTTAATAATTTATAATTGTAGGTATCGTTCATGGGACGGTGTTGGAATTTAGTTGTTGTGAAATCTGCTGGGAGTTTGAGTAAATTATTGTGTGAGCAAATTGATATTGTGTTTACGTTTGGTAATTGCCTATAAAATTATTGTACGGCACGCAATTTTGTTACAGCTTAATTGCTTTCGATATTTTTTATAAACTTTTTATTAACATTGCAAGTTAATAAAAAGCTTGTAAAAATGTTTTTTCACGTGAAATCATGCAATTGAATTTTAAAACAGATATCTTCAATTGATTGTATACAAAATTTAAGGCCAATAAATTGTCAGTCAAACTAAATAATTATAATGACAAGCTTAGCGTTCGTTCTAGTCTAACATGGCAGAATGCCCAAGCTAATTATAGTGTACTACTATAATATAGGTATCAAATGAAAGGGCTTGAATGAGTATACCCCGAAAAATAAAGTGACGTCATGGCGGCATGTAGATTAAACTACATGCTGGACTAAGTTTATTATGCTATCTTAGACTATATGATTTATATGAAACTTGCTAAAAATTATTCTTTTAATGAAATTTAATTAAAAGTTTGTTTTAAAAAGGCAATTTGTACTAATTATTATATGTTTTCGTCATTAGTATAGACATATTTACATTCGTAACTAATCACACTTGTATAATCACTATTGAACTAAGTATGTAGTTATATTTGGATAGTATTTTCGTGAAGTAGGTACTAAATAAAATAAGTGTCACAATGATTCAACATAACTCCACAAGTGTCAGCAGTAAAATTGAATAACCAAATACATTGTATTTCTAATTTTATTCGCACTTAAAACAGCCGTGTACCCCATAATTTAGTAAAACTTCGATATATTTCAATCAATCTCAAACCATTCACTAAACGAAAACCTTGGGCTCCCTTTGCCAACGATTAATTACAAAACTGCCAAATCATTCACTCTCATTCAGTCGGTCATTGGCTAATCTCATAAGTTTTCGTACAGTCGTTCACATAATTAAACTGTGTATAATTATATTATGTGGGTTTTATAGAAGGATTGCTTAAAAGGGTAAATTAATAAATATTTCTGTGACTGCCCCTGTGGCGCGATGGGAGTGCATCCGACTGCTACGCAAGAGGTCGTGGGTTCGATTCCCACCCAGGATAAAACTTTGTGTGATGAGTACGATGGTTTATTCTGTGTCTGGGTGGTATTTATCTATAATATGTATGTATTTAGAAATATATAAGTATGTTTATCAGTTATCTAGATCCCATAACACAAGCTAATATCAGCATACTTTGGGCTAGATGGCGCTGCGTGAAAAGTGTCCCACAATATTTATTATTATTATGTTTCTTCTTTTTACGGGTATCTTCTTTTTTTTATGAAGATACCCGGGCTTTTGGTAGGCGTACATGGGGACATACTGGTCCAACACGCAGAGGCCCTTTGAGAATTTTAATCTAAAAGGAAATGGGACCCCCACTGCAGACAGTCCACGCCCGCCTTATGTAGAAGAACGATAATGGACCACCTCCAATGGGTGTTAAACTATTGTAAAATATGCTAACTAAGAAATAGGCTATTGGGTTGGGGGTTTGATGAACTAGGTGATTATATTTATGGATGAAGGCGGCGTCTGCCATTGTAATATCTGATTATCAAAATTTTGGCAGACGGTGACTCACCAACTCACAGATAGAATCGCCATAGGCATGATAAGCCTGTAAGGCGACAGGAGGCAACATCGGTGTGAGCGGCTTGGGGTGGCGAGCGGTGCGGCGCCGGTCTCACCTTCGCGGGTCAGACCCGGAGCGGGCTTCCCCGTAGTTATGCCCTTGAAAATGACACTTCCAACCCCGAGCATATAGCTCTGGCTCCCTCCCTCTGACCGGCCAATTAAGGCAAGCCAGAGTTGAGATTTGCTGCACTCCCGGGAGTAGCACTCTCACTGCTCTCCCGTTGGCCCATTAAATGCTAACCGGTGCAGAAGGGCAACGAATCTCTGACGAATCGGGACCGATGTGTAGCCACGCACATTCAGCTCGCCACAAGCTGCACTGTGGATGTGAGCTTTTCAATAACTTTTTGAAACATTTTTTTGTTTATATCAGAAAGTGGATGACTCAAAAAGCTATTCTACTATGCCCTCATAGGGTTGCGTTAATCCTATAAAAGATAACGACTGTCCTCGAGGGGTTTATCATTATTATTATTTCTGAAACAGTATATAAAACCATTATCCATTAACACTATTGGGGTCAAAAACAACATTAGTAGATGATTTTCGTCACCCATTCAGAGGTCTGGCCTCAGTTTAGTGTAGGTATTCACAGTTGCTTTCAACGAAAAATATACTTAGCGCTATATATTAAGGTTAGCTTAGGGTTCCCTGTTATTTGAATATTAGGAGCAGTTGTCGTCTGGAATTTCATATTCGAGGGTTCGAATCTGGGGTAGAAACAAATATTTGTGTGATACACAAATGTTTAAATTGGAGTTTGGGTGTTTCTGTGTATGTATTTACAAATATATAGGTATGTTTATTATTATTTTTAGAAGCGCTTGTGGTCCTCTGACTCATTGTTCTGTAAACGACCACTGCGTTAAGCAACTTTTGCTATGGCTGTGACCACTTTGTGGCATTTACATTTTCGAGCGTTTCCGTGCTTCGGATGGTACGTTAAGCCATTGGTCCCAGTTGCCAGTAAAATGACAGTCGTTAAGCCGACTTGAAGGCCTAATGAGCGGCTTGAAAATTTTCAATAGCTGGTAGCCACAACCTGCGTCTTTCTATTTCAACACGGCAATGGGCTTAACACCCATTACGTGGAACAGGAATACATAGTGAAAGGTGGGCGTATAATATGTCTATGCTACAATAAGGCGTGATTGATACATTATAAGTACGAGTATGTTTATCATTTTTAACATTTGCTCAGTTTGGGATAGATTTATAGATCAAAATGTCCCATAATAATAATTTAGATTAATATTATGTATACTTTACTAGCATACTTGGGTAGATAAGAGTACAAAATGACTTGATTCATAGATGTCTATATTTATTGAATAGGCTTTAATTTTAATGATACGAACAGCGAGAATCGCAAACTAAATTACGAAATGAGTTCAGACCTCAAGCGGCGAACACTTAAATGGAAGTCTGATACCGTTAATAGTTTTATGTTAACTTATCTATTTATTAGGCATTTTAAGTAAATAGTTACTTGAGAATATATCGCGGCTATCAATATTCTGTCTATCCTTATATAGAGTGTGTAAATAAAATCACTCACAGCGTTTCAATATAATTGTGATTGGGTAAACTACATAAATATTCATTATAATGTCCATTTCAATTACTTGGTATCTCGTATAAAATTTGTAATTTTTCATGCAGTTGCTATCGTATAACAGGGTTTATTACACATAAAAAAATCCTTTTTTATACGGGAGGATGTAAGTGGTCATGACTTCGAGGATTGATTTTGGAGGATTTACATTACTTGATTAGACTATTAAATGACACTTAATATAATATATTAACATAAATATAATAATGAATAAAAAAATAAGAGACTTATTAAAGATATTGATTTGAATTTATATTCTGGCAAAAAATCTTTTATGACTATAAGTTTCCGCTTTTCCACCAAATCTTTGCTGTGCCCGATAGGGTCCAAAATTGTTACATAGTTTAGCTTTAAGATCTGTATCAACCACATTATGAAATGCAATAAACATGTGAGTATTGAGGACCTACTAAACTATCTTAGAGACCCAAGTGATCCTCGTCAAGAAGTCATGCTGCTCAACTAACGATAGAATTGTCATTTACTCGAAGGCATTTTTTATTAACCTGTGGAAATCCCGTCGGATTTCATGCTGGACTCAAACCGACTTAAACTGTGTGTCCTTGCCCAACTGTCTAAAGCCGGACGCCCCGGGCAACTCCTCGGAAAACTATGCCCCAGTGTTATTCGAAGGCATATCATAAAATATGTCCCAGTGTTATTCGAAGGCATTGCTGTTGAAATTTTTCAAGCCGCCCATAAGGCCTTCAACTACGCTTAATGTGCCTAATGGGTCTAGGCTCCGCATATGATTTTGTCCCATTCGGTGTCGCGACCCTTGGTTCGTGGGGTCCTAGGGCTACAAGGCTTTTTAAAGAAATAGCTAAAAGGTTAGTCGACATCACAGGAGACCGAAGAGCTGGCAGCTACCTCGGACAAAGAATTAGTCTAGCTATTCAAAGGGGGAACGCTGCCAGTATCTTCGGAACCTTGCCTAAAGGGACTCCTTATATTAATATATTTTAAATTATCATATTTTTAAGGTTATTTAATAATTTGTTGCAAATGTATGTTTTATGTAATATTATGTTGAATAAATTATTCTCAAAATAAAAAATTGTAACCTTGACATTTAAAAAAAAATAATATAAATTCTGTCTATTTTGCTTGAAAGAGACAACACATCCATTCTTAAAAACGTTCAGTTAGATATAGAAGTACAGATAAAGGCTTACAAAAGGATTAACCTAAATTTTAAAAATTATAGTAGTTAAAAGGACCCAGTTGCACAAAACTGTCGTATTATCACTTCAGTGGCAGCACTTGACGTTGGCCTACATTCCCGCGCAGATTTATGTGCGTCTGCGCCGCCTCTGTATTTGCAACTCTAAGTTGAGCTGCGAAATACTTCATGGAGATTAAAAATAATGATGTTTACAATATAAAATGTTTGTTTACGTATTCTCTACACTGAAAAATTATTGACCATATGTTTTTTTTTGGGACATTCTCACACTACGCTGTCTAACTCTAAAAAGGCTAATAATAATATAAGCTTGTGATATATGATTTAGATAAACAACCTTATATATTTCTTGGTCCCGTTGCCAGTAACATGGCAGTCGTTAAGCAAAGTTGAAGGCCTTATTTGCTAATTTTTATTGGATAATTCTGAAAAACTCTTGACCATATGTTTTTTATGGGACATTCTCACACTACGCCGTCTAACCCTAAAAAGGCTAATAATTATATAAGCTTGTGATATAGGATTTAGATAAACAACCTTATATATTTCTTGGTCCCGGTTGCCAGTAACATGGCAGTCGTAAAGCAAAGTTGAAGGCCTTATTTGCTAATTTTTATTGGATAACTCTGAAAAACTCTTGACCTTTTGTTTTTTATGAGACATTCTCACACTATAAATAATAAATAAATAAAAATATCTTTATTTTGCATAGACCATTTTAACGGCGCTTACAAAATGTCATACACTATTTAAAATATTTAAAGCGACCACCGGTTCGGAACGCGGCCCACCTGAGAAGAACCGGCAAGAAACTTAGGAAGGCTTTTTTTTTGATGGCCTATTTACAATTTAATATTATTTCATTTTGCCAGCAGATCATTTCCAGGCGTCCCTGTCCTGCAAATAGTCTGTAACGGAGTAAAAACCTTTTTCACAAAGCTTGTTTTTAATAAACTTTTTAAATTTATTTAAAGGTAAATTTCTCAGGTCACAGGGAAGCTTGTTGTAAAAGCGTATACAGTTACCCTGGAAAGAATCGCCAATCTTATGTAGTCGACTGTGGTGGACTGAAAGATTATTTTTATTTCTAGTGTTTATATTATGTTTATCACAGAGTTTAGAAAACTGTGATAGATTTTTCTGGACATACATAAGATTGGCAAAAATGTATTGTGATGGTACGGTTAGAATATTCACTTCTTTGAATTTTTCTCGGAGAGAAACTCTGGGGCCCAAATTATAAATAGCGCGTACAGCCCGCTTTTGTAGAACAAAAATAATATTTAAATCTGCAGCACTCCCCCAAAGGAGAATACCGTAAGACATAATACTATGAAAATAGCTGAAGTAAACCATTCTAGCCGTATCCACATCTGTTAGAGTCCTGATCTTTTTTACAGCGTATGCAGCCGAACTTAATCTAGAGGCTGTCTTTTCTATGTGTGGGCCCCACTGCAAATTGGCATCAATAGTTATACCTAGGAACACAGTTGATTCTACAAACTCTAACACTTGTCCATTCAGTTGAACATTGGCCGCAACTTGTTTTACATTTGGTAGAGTAAATTTTATACATTTAGTTTTATTTTCATTAAGGCAAAGATTATTTGAGCTGAACCAATGAACTACTCTTGCAATTGCATTGTTTACATCGTCATAGTTATCTAATTGTCTTTTAATTTTAAAAATTAATGAGGTGTCATCTGCAAACAAAACAATCCTATTCCTGTCCCCTACATAAAATGGTAAATCATTAATATAAATTAGGAACAAGAATGGCCCAAGTATCGAGCCTTGCGGCACACCCATTGTAACCATGGATCCTACAGAACGTGTACCATTAATATCGACCCTCTGTATTCTATTGTTCAAATATGAAGACAGAAGGTCGAGAGCTTTGCCTCTTATTCCATAGTGGTGTAATTTTTTGCACAGCGTTTCATGTTGAACGCAATCAAAAGCCTTTGATAGATCGCAAAATATACCCAATGCATCGTGCTTGTCTTCCCATGCTTCATGAATACATTTTAATAACTCAACACCAGCATCGGAAGTTGAGCGCCCTTTCGTAAACCCAAATTGATTCGCATGGAGTATTTTATGACTATTAAAATGGGATAGCATTTGATTCAAGATTATTTTTTCAAATACTTTGCTCAAAGTTGGCAGCACTGACACTGGTCGGAAATTAGACGGCTCTGTAGCGCTGCCAGCCTTGAACAAGGGAACGACTTTGCTGTGTTTCATTAAATCAGGAAATGTACCACTAGAAACACAGTCATTAAACACAGTTGCTAGATGGGGCGCAATTACCTCAATTATACATGATGCAGTTTTGACCGATAACCCCCAAATGTCCGCGGTTTTCTTAATTTCGATACATTTAAATGTTTTTACAATGTCCTGAGCACAAATATCTGTGAATACAAATGCATCCCTGCAACAAAGAACAGATTCTTCTAATAAAAGTTCAGCGGAACTGGAAGATGCTTGGAGAGATTTTGTTGTCAAAATAGGTATATTTTTGAAAAAGTGTTCAAACTCCGTAGCCACTTCCATGTCCCCTGTAACATGGCAACCATTTACTTTTAAGTGGAAATCCCTTTCAGTCACTAAAGATCTACCGCATTCAGAGTTAATGATGTTCCAAGTCATTTTTATTTTATTTACAGAATTAGAAATTTTATTTTTAATGAAGTTTGACTTAGCAAGATGACACGTTTGTTTAAATATCTTTGAATAATTTTTAACATATTCCTGAAAGGTTTGCCTAAAATTATATGATTTTTCTGAATATAATTCAAATAATTTATTTCTACTTTTAAAGATACCTGGTGTTGCCCAGTCACTGAAAACAGGACGACCACCAATCTGTAGAGTTTTTGAGGTAAAAACTTTGCCAAACTCATCATTAATCAAATTAAATAAGTGTTTATATGACTGGTCTACACAAGTGAAGTTAGGTAGATATGGTAATCTCTTTAATACATTTTCTTTAAAATTATTCAAACGACTTTGGTTAATTGGTACATATTTAATTTGTTTTTTGCTGACTTTGTTACTACTTTTAGGAAATTTTATCCATTGGCCACGATGATCTGACTCCACAGGATCCACAATACCTTTATCTATAGGTTTAATATCAGTAAAAATATTATCAATACATTTTGCACTCGTGGCTGTAATACGAGTGGGTTCTAAGAATGTACTATGCAGATTAAAGGATTTAAATAAATTTTTCATTTTATTTCTCTCTGATGGAGTTAATGATGTATCTAATATATCAACATTAAAATCTCCACAAACTATTATAGATTTCTTAGAACATTGGCATTTGAACAGTGCTTCTTCAAGCTTTTCTTCAAATTTAATGTAAGAAGCATCAGGGGGACTGTATACGCTTAACAAGATGAAATGCTCAAACTCAATACTGGCAATCTCAATAACTCGCTCAATGGAGAGGGCTACTAAATCCTTACGTTCTTTAAATTTTAAGTTTTTATTAATTAATATTAAAGAGCCTCCACGTTTAGAATGTTTTCTATTGAACGAGCTAGCAACCTGGTGATTTACGAAGTTCAACAATGTGATTTGATGATCTTTTAACCAGTGCTCTGTAGCACAAAAAATATTAATAGAATTTGCATTAATGTATAGCTCTAACTCTAAATCTTTACCATTTATTAAACCTCTAACATTATGGTGCACCAGGTTTATAAAAACAATATTTTTACTAAGATTATTCTCAGGGGCCAAAGTCAACTGGCCAGATTTATTATCTGTTGTCCTATAAACTAGTTTTTTGGAATTTCATTTTCCAAATGTGAAGTATCAAAACTATCCTGCTCAATAAAAGCAGTTGTACTTGCCAATAATTTGGCTTGAAAAATTAAAAAATTAGATAGCAACAGAGCTACCTTTCGTTGTAAAAATTTTGATAGAAAATATCTATCTAATGTCAACAAACTATTATTATTGAAGATTATGTTCCAATCGAACAATTCAATTTTTTTGGAATATGATACCATGGTATGTAGTTTCATATTTAATTTGTATCTTAAGTGATTTTCCTTGTGGCTCATAGCAGTGCTGTATGGCAAGGTGGACAAAATTACTTGTTTTACTTGCAGACTTGATAACTTATCAAAAATTTTTAAAAGTTTGTCACTATTAATATTGCCTCTTCTGCCAACCAGCACCACTATAGTAGACTGCATGCAGTGTGTACCAGTCAATATAAAATCTGTAATTTGAGAGTATGAAGCTCCTGGATATGTATGATTTATTACAGAATGACTTAACTGTGATAAATAATGTCCAAAATTTTTACCTATTTCGTCGCAATAGACTATGGTCTTTGCATCACTTTTTATTTGCAACTTTTCTATTATACTCGTAGATGCCTCGCAATTACTACTTGAACTTAATATACTATTATCCACACTGCACACAGTTTTAATTGGTGAAAATTCATCATCGCATCTAATTCTTTCACAACTTAAGGGTGAGGAGGGAACATGGCCTGCGGATGTCAATTGGTCATTTTGACAATGACATGAATTTACTAATTTACCTATGGCTAACACCTGTTCCCTACTCTGTTTCTCTGCTGTTTCATATTTATATGAAATTGATTTCAAAGAGTCTTGAAGTCGGTCAATCTGACATTGAAGGGCCTGTGTATCAGTTTTGTACTGTTGTGCAACAGTATCAAGTTCTAACATATACATATTTACCTGGTCAATCAGTTGCAATCTCTGTCTATTAAGTGACATGCTATTTATAAAAAACTTGTATTTATGTATCATTTTTTTAGATTTAGTAATAAACTTTTTAATTTTTAAATATTTCTTTAACTTATTCTTACTACACTTAATAATTTTTAATGAGTTAGAACAGCCCCCGGTTTCATCATCAGAAGTGAGGTCTATGACAATGGAAGGGTGAGCTGTAGCAGTATCTAAGCTTGTAGCCATCAGTTCATCGAACAAACTCTGATTAGATTGAACCACTGTGCTCTGTTTCTTGTCTTCTAGTTGCGATATTTTGATTTCCGATCGTTGTAGCTCCTCCTTTAGTATTCTAATTTGGTGCAGAGTTTGTTCATAATGTTCCCTACATGAGTCAAAACTGTCAACTATAAGTTGTAACCTATCCCGATCCTGTAAGGTATCAGTATACAGTGAATGCAACTGTGCCAGTTCTTTTTTGAGTTGTCCGTTCTTACTTAAAATACCTAGCAGTTCTAACTCATTTTCGTCCCTTTCCTTGTTCAGTTTATCGCACTTCTCCCTAAAAATCTGTAATTCTTTCAACGTTAATTGAAGCCTTGTCTCTTGTTGACGAGCCAAGGCCTTACGCGTCATTATCATGTTATTAGTATTCGACATTTTGTTATAATTACGTGCTTAATTATTGCAGTAATTATTAGCAAAGTAGACTTAGAGCAAAGAAATGCGAAACAAAACGAGGTTATGTTTTATTCATAGAAAATTACAAAATCACACTATTAATGGACATATGAGGATGTAAAAGTAAATAAACTCACAAACCTTGATTGAAAAAACGATTAGTTTTATAAATCTTGCCAAATCCAAGTAATAATTTCAAATATTGAAATATTTTCCGATGTTCTAACTGTCACTACACCGGTACAATTTTTAAGTTTATATTTATTTACTTTTAGCACAATAAATGGTGAAAATGATTATTTAACACTCAATATGGTATTATTTGGCAATGATGAATTGGTATTTAATTAAAATTATAATTATTTTTGCAATATTACAATATAAAATACGGAGCCAATTCAAATCAGCTGTTATACCTAGGGTTGCCACAAGGAAAAACCTCTACGCTGTCTAACCCTAAAAAAGCTAATAATTATATAAGCTTGTGATATAGGATTTAGATAAACAACCTTATATATTTCTTGGTCCCGGTTGCCAGTAACATGGCAGTCGTTAAGCAAAGTTGACGGCCTTATTTGCTAATTTTTATTGGATAACTCTGAAAAACTCTTGACCATTTGTTTTTTATGGGACATTCTCACACTACGCTGTCTAACCCTAAAAAGGCTAATAATTATATAAGCTTGTGATATAGGATTTAGATAAACATCCTTTTATATTTCTTGGTCCCGGTTGCCAGTAACATGGCAGTTTTTAAGCAAAGTTGAAGGCAGCAGGTAGCCACAACCTGCGTCTGTCTATTTTAACAACGGTAATTGGCTCACCACCTATTACGTGGGACAGGAATACACATGGTGAAAATTGGGCGTATAATATGCCTCTGCTACCCCTCTGGGATAAGCCGTGATAGATAAATAAATAAATAAAATAAAATTAACTTTGACAGAATTTGAAAGTAAGAAATATTGGTAGCAGATAGCGTTATAAAAGTTGTGACTTCAATATCAATATCTATATTTTTTAAATAAGATTTATTTTGAATTCAACCGGGAATTTACGCTAAAACGAGATGTAACATACGTAAGAAGCAAATGACGGGATATAATGCTAGAACAAGGAAACCGTGTGTATTGGGTCAAAAACCTTTACAGTAATAGTTTTATAGAGAGTGCTGACCTACAGCAATTAATATCGTTTATAGAGGAACTAGCTAACCGGTTGTCCCTGCCCGTTGATGGACTAACCAGTGTTATTAATTACTGTACTAGTAACTACTTATTAACAAGACCTAATGTTGACAGCTTGCATCTCGTGTTAGGAGAGCAGTGATTTGTTTGTAGGGAATTAATTGATTTCTTGTTTGCAAATATATAAGTGTGAGAGAGTGATTTTTTAGTGAAGAAATCAGAGAATGGAGCTTGATCACTTTCGAAAATGTTTATAAATAAAAATCCGTTTAGAGGTATAGGTTTGCAAAATTATATTTTTATAATAAAAAAATAAATACGATGAATAAAACAAAAACATTTAAATTATTTTCATAATTTGAAATGGACAGTTGGCTTTCGGATATTTGTCGCCTAATATTACATTTTGACTTTTTGTCACCTTTTGACGTTTCGATTACAATATAGAGTAGCTAATTACGCGAAAACGACCCAAAAATCGAATTGACAATTTTCCTTTATTAAAAAATTATTAAGAAATAAGAGTAATAAATTTTAGTCAATTCCTATTTGAATTCTGATTTTAATTAAATCAAAATGTAATGTCTTTTCTGTACTATCAAATAAGTAGGTTTACAATTAACATACAATTATTATCAAGTTTTCTATCCGCCAGGAGCATGGTAATCCATACTATGATCTAGTTGCCAGGTAAACATTAATGTGCACAGATAATGCGACGTGATAATAGATTTCCCACTAGCCTACTTGGAGCCTACGTTTCACTATTTATCAAGTGTAGTAGTGACTGATTTATATATTCACAAGATAATTGGCATCGAGGTAGAGAATCGGTTCGAATGGCTGCGTTTGTACGTTTAACATAAATACTAAATAATTTTCGCTAATATTATAATGCAAAAGTGAGTGTTTGTTTCTTTGATATGCTTTTGATCTTATTTTTCAGTTAGCAAGAAATTTTGTAAAAAAAAATTGTATTTCGGTGTATTAATTAGTTTTTTTTAAACATTTCTATTTTAAGTGATATATCAGTGATATATGGGATAAGTTACTTTGAAGAAGGTACTTGAATGGACAAAAATGGAAAGGCTAACAACTTGGTATCATAAAAATAATTCGGAAATTTGGATATCTATGGCGAATGTAGAAGCAAGAAGAAGCTCAGCGCTCAGTGTTCTGTAAATCAAAAGAAATGCTTAGATGACATCACGTCTAGACTCTACACGTCTAGTTCTATGGAGCGGTCGTGGTCACGAGGATTCAGTGTTCTGTAAACAATCAATGCGTTAAGCAGGTTTCGCTATGGCTGATCACCAATGGGTGACAACATTGTGGCATTCCCGTTTTTAAATTTGCGAGCGTTTCCGGGCTTCGGAAGGCACGTTAAGCGGTTGGTCTCGGTTACCAGTAACATGGCAGTCGTTAAAACAAGTTGTAGGCCTTACGGGCGGCTTGAAAAATTTGAACAGTAGGTAGCCACAAGCTGCGTCTGTCTATTTCAACACGGCAATGAGCTCACCACCTAATACGTGGGACAGGAATACACATGGTGAAAAGTGGGCATATAATATGCCTCTGCCACGCCTTCGGGGATAAGGCGTGATAGATAAATAAACACGCTTATATTCTTTTATTTTTCTGCATAAAGTTCCGCTGAAATTCAGACCGAAGCTCATGATTTTGAAATAAGCTTCGTATTGTGAAAGTTTAAGTGATAATATGTATGATTTACCATAGTGTTTAGCAATTTAGTACCAATTTGTATGAATACTCGTTATGGAATTGAATTGCTATTAGTATTGTTGTCTATAATTCAATGTAAGTTACGATAGGACAATTTCCAAGTATTAAAATGGATAATTGTAATACTTGAAAATTGTCTGTTTGCGTACACATGTCACAATTATAGGCATACCTACATTTTAAAAGAGCATCCATTGACTTTCTTGCTAGATTCTTCTTCTTAAAGTGTAGGCTGCCCGTAGAACTGGCAACTAGAATAGCTCTAATTTTGATATGATTTTAAACACAACATTGATTTTGTTTTTTTATTGTATAAATTCATTACTATATAATTGGTCAAACATCAATAAAACAAACTATTGTAATTACTGGCGGTTAGAAAGAGTGGCCATGTGTTTTATTGCCAGGTTCTTCCTCAGGCTCTATACCTATTGTATATTGTATATTTGTGAATCTAGCAGTAAATGTAGAAGCCATAATCTTGACGTTCACAAGTGTTACTTTGTGACCTTCATGAATAAAGATTTTACATTTCTGTGAATGGTGATGAGAGTAAATTTTTTCGATGCGCGTACCGTCACTAAAAACCTTATTTTAGCTTACTTAGCTGATAATTGTTTCCATGACAACTTATAACTACATTCAAAATAGTTTACATTCTTTAGATTTTTTTTTATCTTACTAATTTATTATTGCTGTTACAAACAAATAGTTGTGGTATATGTGATGAAATCTTATTAGACTAAAGCAGTATAACTTCTAACGCGTATACCAAGTAATCTAGAAACAAAATATAATAATATTATATTAATTTTAATAATTTGCGACCAACTTAAGAAACGTTTGTTAGATCACATGAATATCACCTTTTTAATAGAAAATTTGATCAACCTACACGCAACGAAAAAACGAAAGTACCTATTTTGATCAATAAGACGATCTTCAGTAAGACTGTGGAAGTGTGAAAGAAAATACTGATCCACGGAAATCCTAAGTAAGTACAATCAAATTAGTATAAATGGTGAGTTCGATTTCTAAATTAAATTTCAAGATAAAATAAAAAAAAACCTTTAGAATCTAGCAACATTCTTGCAAGAACATTAATCATTATTGAGCTTGAATCACCATATACTACTAACATTTTTAATCAAACTAAACGTTTTTATGCCACAACTAGCGGAAATGATACACACGAAGTGTCAATCATGTGTGTAATGTCGGTCAAGTCAAATCTGCTATTTACGGGCACAATTACTCGTATCTGTTATAACTCTCATATATTACAAATGGCAGTATGTCGTTATGACAACATTTATAGATTATTACAACGCATAAAGAACTAAATTATCTAATAATGTTATCTGTCGCAATAAAATGTTGTTAATATTGCAACAAATATAGTTGCGACAAGGATAATAAATAATACTTAAAATTGAATGAAGAACAGAACAATATATTCAAAAAAAAATTATTCCATTTTCAAAATTCAATTAAATTTTAGAAAAAATACCTTTTTTTGTGTACGTCATTTAAATTGTAATAATTATTTTAATTCAAGAACATGTCATTTAATTATTATTATTATAAAATTAATTAACCCGCTCCTCATCGTATCCGGAACAAAGGTGCCCCCAAAGCTGCATTGCAACGCTGAAAAGCGATGGCCAACATTTGCACCAGATATTTAAAGTTTACACCCAGAGAATTAAAGTCTACAACAGCTTCAAGTTCGTTTCTTTATCTTATATTATATGGGCGGCTTGAAAATTTTCAACAGCAGGTAGCCACAACAAACGTCTGTCTATTTCAACACGTCAATGGGCTCACCACCTATTACGTAGGACAAGAATACACATGGTCAAAAGTGGGCATATAATATGCCTCTGCCACTCCTTTGGGGATAAGGCGTGATAGATAAATATATATACTTATGGTGCAAATGAGAAGTGAACCTGCGGAGTTCTCGAAACAAAAATGTATAAATAGCGATTATGGTAGAGATCCCAATGGTAATTGTCTGTAATGCCTACTGATTCATTTTTGATTGACACAGAACGAATATAAATATCGACAAGTAATTTAAGTGTTAATTAGATTAAAGTGATAAGTAGACAAGAGGTATTTTTGTCATGAAATACGCGTAACTACTTCATTTCTTAAGATATATCATAAAGACTAACGTCTCTACTGAGTGCAGCACGCGTTTACCTTTGAGATACCGTATATATAAATCCTCGATACAATGTTGCATGTTTGTAGGTGACAAACGGATAACCTTAAGTTAATAACACTAGTGGAATCCCACAACTTCGTTCGCCTAGAAATTTAACGTTCGTTCCGACCTCAGTCCCTTGAAAATTAGCTGCATAAAAAGTTTGATGTAAAGCAATGCGGTGGTGGGATTTTTGAGGTCTTTCTGAGATCTTCGGGGTCCCAGCCAGTCTCCTTGCAAGTGGTGCACCTGCTGACTAAAGAAGAAGGTGATGACGAAGAGAAGGACGAAGAAACTACCCTATCTACCCTGTATCAATGATACAGGGTAGGTAGGGTAGTTTCGAGTGTTCTTCTCAAAATAATGTCACGCAAAAGTGTTAGTACATGCCAAAATTGTTTACGTTTAATAAATCAGGTCAACAGTACAGTTAGCCTAAGAAGTTGATTAACACAATCTATTATTATAGAATAGATTTGTGAATGAAAATTTGCACATAATATGTTCGTATTATATAAATATTTTTAAGATCAGTGTATATAAATATGAATTAATGATAATCCTCAATTCTATATTTTGATTTAAAGATAACTTATATGTAAACATAAACTAAAAAAACAAATGCCTTTAGTATTTACTTTTATGTATTGCAATCCAGAAAATTTGTCAGGAGG
This sequence comes from Thumatha senex, assembly GCA_948477245.1. NCBI lineage: Eukaryota > Metazoa > Arthropoda > Insecta > Lepidoptera > Erebidae > Thumatha > Thumatha senex. The sequence goes on along the minus strand of OX419731.1, from coordinate 27,339,485 downwards.
TTCAACGTTTTTAAATCATCTCTCCTTCACCATTGTTTTACACATACATAGAAGTTTAAAACAGTTTTTATATATTTTTTATACGGTTATCATCAAAACTTTCATAGTAATTTTCCATATCGTAAATGCCTACGTATGTTTTTAATAATAATAACTAACAAACAGATATTTCAAATCAACTTATTTATGTGTATATATTTTAACAAGATCACCGATCAAATACTACACATCAAGAATAAAACAAAAAGTTCACGAGGTATTTTAACGAGTAGTATACCACAAAAAAATAATCAAGACATAATAGTACAAGTACTAGCGTGCTATGAATGGATTTCCTTTGCGAGAAAATGTAACGGTATGTTGTAGATTTTAATGGCTTCTTTCCTTTACTTTATTAAATTACTGCCTGTGTGGTGTAGTGAGTAGTGTATGTGACATTGTAACCTGCAATTCTAAGATCTTGGCTATCTTAGACTGGATTCGACCAAACACGAAGTTACAGGAATCAAACTAGTACGGGAATAATTTTACACCTTGAATTTACCCTTGGCATAACTTCGTTTACGTTTTTTTAATTTACCCTTGGGATAACTTCGTTTACCTTTTTTGAATTTACCCTTGGGATGACTTCGTTTACGTTTTTGAATTTACACGAGGATTACGTTAAACTTGGTGTTGTTATTCTGCGGTTTAAAAAGAATAATGTATTAATGTATAACCGGATAAAAGTTTATGTACTACGTTTTTTTTCACATGGACTTGAAACGTTATAACAATTAAATTTTATAGGATAATACTGTAAAATATAGTTATGACGTATATTTTTTTTGTAATTATTTAAGGCCTGGTTACGAAGACCTTTTAGCCAACGTGCTTTGACAGCTGTTATTCTTGGTATAAGTACTCACTCCGCCAAAATCGTCAGTCTAAATATCTAGTCGAGTATACCTTGCCTTATGCTTGGATTAGAAGTTGGTAAAATAAAAACTCTAAGAATAAGTGGCAGTTACTCTCGAGTAAAATCTTTTTCTTGTTTGGTCAAATCCACCCTGAATCGGGATGACTATGGTTCCATATTCCAGAACGTTTCTCTCATTATAGAATCTACTCAAACGTCGTTTGAGTATTGAGAAACGTTCTGGAATACGGCCCTATGACTGCTTTGGTGGTGTACGAGTAGGTAAGCGATAGTATATGCGCCGCGCTGAGACCTCGGTTTCAAACCCCGGGACGGAACAAATATTATGTCCACAATGTGTGTTTCGGAGTTCGGATGTTTCCTATCTATACTAACATATAAAGCTGAAGAGTTTATTTGGTTGAACGCGCTAATCTCTGGAACTACTGGTCGAATTTGAATAATTCTTTTTTGTGATGGATAGCCCATTTATCGAGGAAGGCTATAGGCTATATATCGTCACGCTACTACCCTCGAGAGCAGAGAAGTAATTATAAATGTCAACAAATCTTGTATAATTATTGTATAATTTATAAGCGACGGGATAAAATAGGTATGACGGGAGTTCGAAGTATGTCACAATGCATATAGTATATGTATGTAGTATATAAAAAGTATGTATTAAGAAATATATATATTCGTTTATGAGACGTCCATATCTCAAAGTACAATTTTATATTAGCTTAGTTTGGGCTAGATAGCGTTGTGTGAAAAGTGGTGCACAGTGTTTAAAAATTAATTAATATTTATAATTATTATTAAGAATTAATCCTTGAATCACGTAAACATTTTGCTTCACTGCCTTAGAGTGACTTAGTAAAGTGAGAAAAATATAATTATCTACTAGTCAAGTCTTACCTGAGAAAATAAAATACATACGTTTAACATTTATTTATAAGAATACAATTGATTAAATACAATTTATTAAATTACCTTAAAAATATGATAAATAACTAAAATATATTATTAAAAGGAGTCCCGTCCCTTTAGGCAAGATTCCAAAGACACTGGCAGCTTTCCCCCTTTGAATTGTTGGACTAATTCTATTCTGAGAAAATTATGAAATGCTCGTTGTAGGCTCACTATTCGATTCGAATTACATGACCACTGCTAATCCTATAAAGGTCAGGCTTGAATATGGTTTACAATCACTTTCTAGAGATGATTTAGTACTTGCACTGTAAATTAACCGGGCCTACACGAAGCTGCGCTAACGTGTGAATTCCTGCTTTGAGGTCCCAACTTTCTCTGGGTTTCCTTTCACTTTTTCAAGCTTAAATATAAGATTACTACTAATTAGGCAGAAAATATATTTTTTTAACATTTTGGAACATTCCTATACTTCAAAAGTAGGAGCTAGAAAACTTTTAATTAAACTTTTATATTTTAATATATATACCCTTATAAAACAAACACAAATTTCTAACTTGAGATCTCAACAAAGACCTACAAATCGCTCCTAAAGATGACAGTTTGATAAGAGGACAGTTTGATAAAATAATTGCTTCAGTTATGGTATTGACCCTATTAGAACGATAATAAAGGAGGGGAGGAGGATCCCACCATACACCCTCGATTCGTCAATCCTAACGCACAACGGTCAAGGATAACCTCCACCAATTGTAACGGAGGAATGACGAACCGAACTCCTCAAGGAAAAGGATGTAGGAGAGGCAAAAGGAAACCCTACCCTCCAGGTTGTCAAAACTTTTGCAATATTCCGCTTAACAAGGTGGCACTTAGTCGACAAGTCGACACATGTTTCGCCTACACACGAGGATTGACAACCTGGATGGATTTCCGCCATGTAACGCCCGATTCAATTAGTTATATTGACCCTATTGAAGAATTTCGTGGGCTACTGCTAAAGGTCGACTAAAGGAAATTAGTTTACATTATATAGTTTATTTCAACATGAATCGATTCCCATTATCTGCTAACCCTACACTAAGAGATGCGGTCAACCCTGCAATAGCTCAGGAACACCAACAGACAGACATAAATTATTCACCAGTCGTGTTATTGCATAATTTTAACGTTTTTATTTAACACAATGACATTATGCGAGGGCACTCGGACGCCATTTAAAAAAAAGACTAATCATTTTGAAATTGCTTGATCGCCTTTTATGGGATAGGTACTAGCTATATAACCTATACACATAATTACAGTAGACGTACTTGAAGCCTTTTTATTGACTATGATTTTATGAGTTGACTCTGCCTTAAAGAAGAATTTTGGTGCAATGGGCCCAAAACAAAGATTTTCCGGGCACAAAGTTAGCCATAACTGCAAGTGTTAAACCTACTGACTAATGGATAATGGATGACCAATCCTATACAACACGTCTAGACAAAGTAATACAGTTGGCCAAAGATTGGGAGAGGGCATAGAAATCAAAAAACTAAAGAAATGCGATACGGGAACATTTTTATGTAACCGCGACATGCTCAATGATCAACACACATACACATATTCTTACGCCTTTATCCCCGAAGGGGTAGGCAGAGGCATACTATACTCCCATATTTCACTGTATGCATTTTCGCCCAACGTAACAGGTGGTGAGCCTATTGCCGTGTAGAAGGCCTTCAACCAGGCTTAACGACTGCCAATCATCAAATGCTTAATGATCAAATACACATCAAATACGATTAAAACCTTTAGTAGTCATAGATTTAAGACCTAAGGTATTATGCATGGCTTGAGAAAGTTTTAAATTCAGTTCTTACATAAAAGCGCTGCGAACTTCGCGGTGGTGATCAAAAGAACACTGTTTGTCCGACGAGCAATTGGCGAATAAATCCCGCATGGCACTTCTCATAGGAGGTAATCTCTGAAGTACTGCACCGATTTTGAAGTTATACTTCTTAAGGAAAAATTATAAGAGCGCGCACACCGAAAAACCGATACCATGAAGTTAGCTGATAAGTGTTTTCAAGACAACATATACACACCCTGAAGTTAGCTGATAAGTATTTCCATGACAACGTATAACTACATTCAAAGTAATTTTTATTCTTTGAGGTTCCTTTTTCTTACTAAAAAGGGGGACCGATAAAAACCTACCCACTGAGGCACCGATGATGATGGTGATATTCAGCAAACTAGTTCTGGTATAACGCACAGTAAAACAGACGGTTATGTGTGGCGACCTACAGTAATACTTTCGCAACTTAGATTGAAATATTGACAGGATAAATTCCTTTAGTCGTGATTGTAATAAATTGTAAAGCGCGGCAAAACGCGGTAAAGTTCGCGCGATAGAAATGGGGTTGACGTATATAGAACATTGACGGGGTTTTTTTTAGTTAAACAATTGTTCTACCTATCACTTTTGTTATTTTTGAAGTGAAACTTCTTTACCGATGTTGAGAGAAATTTTATAGCTATAAAAAATCGCCGCGTTTTTCGGTTACACACCATGTAGTTTAGAATTGAAACTACTTTATCATAAGTGAAACTTCTTTATCATAAGTGAAACTTCTTTATCGATGTATGAGAGAAATTTTGAAGATGTATAAAAATGTCGTAAAGAAGTTTCACTTCTTACCTGTGTATTCTGGTACACACACTTTTTAATTATAATGTACTAATTTTACCAGGTTTTTATAATGTATTAATTTTACCAGATTTTTATTACAGAGCTTTAATATAAATGTCTCTCCTAGTGAAATTTTGTAATTAAATTTAAAGGATATAGTAAATCATCACACTACTACCCTGGAATACAGAGCAGAAATCATTGATGTCAACAAATCGGGCAAATTTTCATACATTATTGTAAAAGTAATTAATGACGGGATAAAATAAGTGCGACAGTGTTTGAAGTACGTCACGAGCGAAGTTGTTCGGGTTAGCTAGTTTATTATGTGGCAAAAACAGCAATGGTCTGCACTGTCATAATCGTCCATGTTGCTTTTCGACGTACATTTGAACCTCATTGCATTTGCGAGCGTTACCGTGCTTCGGAAGGCACGAAAAGCCGTTGGTCCCGCTTGCCAGTAAAATGGCAGTCTTAACGACTGCCATTTTACTGGCAAGCCCAGTTGAAGGTTTTATAAAATTTAAATTATTTTAAATTTTTATAAATTTTTAATTTAAAAAATTAGAACTAAAAACTTTCTAAAAAAAAAAACGTGTGGCACTCGGAGACTGCCGCGATAAAGCTATTGCATAGCATACCTTTGTTTTTCTTTGATTTTAATTCAAGTTACACTAAAAACACAAAAAATGAAAAAAAACACCCTCACCCCCTCCGTCACCCTCACCCTCACTCTCACCCTCACCCACACCCTCACTCCTCCCTCTCACCACTCACCCTCACACTCACCCACACACTCACACTATCATCACGTCTCGATCCCTGCGAGCTTCGTACAATCGTACCATATAATGTATGTACATACACGTTAAGCCAACGCTAGGCCGTGCTCGGTGAACATCGTGTGAAAAACTATGCAATAGCTTAAAAATTCATCAGTAGGTCGCCACAGCCTGCGCCTGTCTCAACACGGCACTGGGCTCACCACCTGTTACGTGGGTTTACAAAAAAAATGCATACGGTGAAATTGGGGCGTCCTTTCGGGGTAAAGGCGTGACAATATGTATGCATGTATGTACAATTATGCGTCTCTAAAGCTTTTGAATTTGTTTAATATCATTGTAGCGCTTTTGAATTTGTTTAATATTTGACAGACGATGTCCTATTGACATTACTACAAACGCTTTTATAACTCCTAAATCTACATTAATATTTGATTCAACCATTCAACACTAAAACATACAACTGCAAAAGTTGAAAGACCCACTTTCAAATGGTAATACCATTATACGAGTATTGTCGGAAAAGAATCGCATCATGTCTTATTGGTCACGACCAATCATAAAAACGTTAAGCGTCTATCCGACTGTCACTTTTGAACTAGAAAACCAAATGCATCATGCTTTTAAATTTACACGTATCATTTAGATAAAGGGGCTAGTGATGCTGAAGATTTAGTGAAGCAATACTGTATTGTTAGTTTTGTAGGTAGGGTGGTAAATGATAAACGAATAGAATTAAATTGCCACACGTGTGTCTAACGTGCTGGTTACGTCCATAGCTAAATTATTGGAGTGAGGAAGTTAAGGTCTTTAACACTAAGACAAGTCAACGCATGCAAAAAATCTAATGATTGTAGAAGATACGAGTACATACATACTGTCACGCGTTTATCCCCGAAGGGGGAGGCAGAGGCATACTGTACGCCCACATTTTACCGTATACATTTTCGTCCCACGTTACAGTTGGTGAGCCCATTGCCATGTTAATATGGACAGGTGCAAGCTGTGGTGACCTGCTGTTGAATTTTTTTAAGTCGGCCATAAGGCCTTTAATTTACTGGGCTTAATGACTGCCATTTTACCGGCAACCGATACCAACAGCTTAACGTGCCTTCCGAAGCACGGAAACGCTCGCAATGTAAATGGCATCGGGGATAAAGGAGTGTCATTATTGTATGTATGTACAGAGATTGTTTCTAGCGCTGATATACACCACTGATGTTTGTCAAAGAGGCAAAGTTTGGCGGGTCTGCTAACTAAAGAACAAAGTTCGAGTGCAGCCGTATTCGGGGTTAGAAGTCCAGACAGTTATGGTGTATAGGCTTTGAATGCAATCGAAAAAATAAAGGGCTTAGAAAGAGAAATATATTTCTAATTTTCTTTTCTATTACTTTTTCACTATATACATTTAATTGGAATGAAATCTTTAATTTCATCGGTGGCTTACACATTAATGTCGACGAACTTGAGGAATTCGTAAATAACTTAACTAGTATTTTGTATGCGATGTGCGATAATACGTCAGCCATTTTATTTTTATACTGTACTGAATGTTGAATTAGTGAATGAACATAAACCAAATCGTATGTTAAAATATTTGGTAATGTTTTATTAGTTAATAGAGTAAAGAAAAAAAGAAAGTTCTCTGGTATCTCTGGTATTATTCTGACGTCAACATGTCATACAACTGGCTAAAAGTGATGACTGACAGTGTATGTAGTGCCATGCCGCAAATAAGGAGTGGAGTGTCAAATCATACTAAACTGCTACTAAAGAGTCTTGAGAAAGCCTCTTGTGAAGGCGGCATGCGGTTGATCTACATCATGTTGTTAAATAAAATATAGGGGATTACTAACAATCTGGAGGGTAAGAGTACCTCAACCTATCCGATATTCCTTTCCTTGATAGGTACTCGGCAGCGCGAGTGCTGCACCTCTGGTATTGCAAACGCCCATATTCTACGGTGACCACTTTCCATCAGGTGGGCCGTACGCTTGTCTGCCAGTACCTCAGTGGTATAAAAAATAATAAAAATAAAGTTAAATAAGGTATTCCTTGTCTGTTATGCTGTTAGGATTGATGGATCGAGGCTGTATGTTAGCTTTTACATCTCTCATTCTTTACTATCTATTGATGTGTTGCCATCATATAACACCTTATTCCATAACGAATCATAGCATGTTCAGCAGCTACTCACAGTAGTCTTAGTGTTCATAGAGAGGATTTTGAATAACGCCTTAATGCATCGATGATACACAATACTAATACCTTTTCTTTTTGTAGTGACATTCTTACTGGACTGTGCTTACCTGAAAAATAAAAACATTTATTTACTCTAATTTTATAAATATCAAGTAAACGGTATAAAAATATATTTTAGTAGAGCGTTTCCGTGCTTCGGAAGGTATGTTAGGCCAAGTTGAAGCCCTTATACACAGCAGGTAGCCACAACATAATGTCTGTCTGTTTCGACACGGCAATGGGCTCATCACCTATTACAGGGGAAAAAGACGTGCCTGATAAAAAATATTGTGTTTATAGTCTGAAATCAATTGTTCACTAAATATGAATTTAAACTGTCATGGTCATAAACATTACTAAAATATTGATTGTCGGGATATTTACCACGTCTATTTTCATACGCGTGTATCCGATATTACGGCACTGTTGCAAGCACCATGATCACGGAGTAACTGGAGACACTGCGGTTGAAATGTTGTCACTAGCACATATATCGTTCTACCCTCCTTCTAGTTCGTTTACACGGAACGACACCACTACCACAGTTTCCTCGAACTCGATCGCGACACACAATACTCACTGTATCATGCGTGTTGATTCAAACATGCGTGTTGATACAGTGAGTATTGTGTCGCGATCGAGTTCGAGTAAAAACAGTGGTAGTGGTGTCGTTCCGTGTAAACGAACTAGAAGGAGGGTAGAACGATATATGTGCTAGTGACAACATTTCAACCGCAGTGTCTCCAGTAACTCCGTGATCATGGCGCTTGCAACAGTACCGAAATATCGGATACTCGCGTATGAAAATAGCCGTGGTAAATATCCCGACAGTCAATATTTTAACAATTGTTTACTTTTTTTAGAGATTTTTCTTACCTGTTTGTTTTTTATTTTTACTATAAGGAACTCGTAAAATTTTCTGTGTACTACATCATATATAACTTACGTCCATCTTATACATATGTATACCTATCTTGTGTACTAATAAAGAATGTTTGATTATATTGTGTTGCAAAATAAAATACACTTTTAATAAAAAAAAATTAACGGGTTTCGTTTGGAAAATCCCCGGATGCTGAATAAACAATAGCACCTATCTGCAATTCATATTAGTTGGCAAACACTGTTAATTAATCTTCACGAAGGCGTGGACTGCAAAATATGGTGTCTTTGTTTGGAGTCAAGGCTTAAGATTGTAAAATTTGGTCTAGGTCACGAAAGATAGGTGAATTTATCGAAATCTAAGTTACTTGTTTCAGGATTGAGTTTTGGTTGCAAATTTTAATTTGAAACTTACAACTTGCAGTCAAATTTTTTAAGTAATACGTTTTCGGCGCTTCTTCAAAACTAACCTTATTCTATTTTAATAGTTTTGTTATTTTTTATATTTATGTCATATTTAATCAGTTAAACTTCATTTTGTTTGCTTTACATTTATGGCTTTTAATGACCATTCTCATTTCTTCTGAGAAGATATGAGAATGGTCATTAATCGTTTCCCGAATCGTTTCCTTGAACTTAGATTTAAATACATTTAGACCTTTCTCAAGTAACGGTAAATTCATTTAATCAAAAATACAGGTTATTATTGTCAGAGTATGTTTCGTATTCTCAATATTTTTTATTCGGTTTAGTGAATAAATACTTGATGGTATTATTGTGACACATCTACTATAAGCAAATATAATAGAATTATATAAATCGTAATCACGGGAGAAATGTCATGCGGGAACATTTTTGTGTGTCGTCCCGACATGCCACGACTTGCTCATGATTTTGATCTCCATCGCGAAGTTAAAACCCGCTTAATATACAGCATTCATGTAAAAACTGAATTTAAAACCTTTGTAGGTCATTGATAATATCTATGGTACACGGTTTTAGAACTAGTGAAGGTTTTAATCCTACTTGATACGTACTTGATTGTGAAGCATGTCGCGGCGACTCATAAACGAAACGCGTTGATTATGATTACGATTTCTATGACTAGAACAAATAAGACTGCCTCTGTGGCGCGGTGGGAGTATATATCCCACTGCTACGCAAGAGGTCGTGGGTTCGATTCCCACCCACGATAAAACTTTATGTGATGATCACGATGGTTTATTCTGTGTCTGGGTGTTATTTATCTATAATATTAATGTACTTGGAAATATATAAGTATGTTTATCGTTATCTAGTTACCATAGTACAAGCTCTGCTAAGTTTGGAATCAGATTGCGTTGTGTGAGTTGTACCAACGATATTTAGTTTTATTTTAAAATCTTTAGTATCTATAAACGCTAGAAGCCTATAGCTTGCACCACACGATGTCTTTACATGCATCTGCAAATCAAATCGCGACCACGCATGTGCGGCTACAAGCAATACCGGATGTCAGCATTAGTATGTCGACTTTTACATATTCAAATGATGAGTTTAACAACAATTCGTGTTAATTTCGCATTAAAATTATTCGTACCTAATTATTTCGACATGACTTGAATAGTAAAAGTGACATGTTTCGGATGCTGAAGATTCAGAGTTGTGGGAAACCGTTTTTGTACCTCTCCGTCTTCTCGACATATGATTAGTAGACGTGACATGCTTAGGGCTGCTGAAGATCAAAGAAAGTGAAAAACCATTTTATTTTTACCTCAGCGTCTTCCCGCTACACAAGAAACCTAATTTTTCAACATCGGTACAATTCTTTTTTGTAATGAGCAATAGATGCCAGTGCCCTCTAGAATAAGATAATTAAAAGTTTCTCTCTTTTGTCCATTTCAACGCTGCAATAGGACTGGCAGAGAGAGTAACAGCGTGTAATGCAAACAGAGTGAAAAGTTTCAGTGATCAGTCTACTTACTATTGACAAGCCGTAGAACAGAACCAGAATCGCTGTTTTTAACTGTTAAAATTTTAGTAGACTATAAAAAATGTCACTGACTGCCGGTCACTGGCGCGGTACGTGTTAGAAGAATTCTGTATGTTAAATATTGGAGTACGATTGTAATAGTAGACTACGAAAAACTGTCAAAATTGTACCGGTGGCTTGCAATTGAGCGACGATTTCGATTCTATTTTGAAACGATTTAAATAGCACTTTATTTAAAAGACTCGGCCCCCTGATCAGCTGTAACCTTATCTACCGCCTACGTAGTATAAAAAAAAAAATTCTAAGCTTCCAATTAAAGGTTTAATGTAGTCGGGAATAGCACTCCGATGATGATCAAATCGCTGCATAAATGTAACTAAGATAACCGCTCTAATACGAACAGTCCCAACCAGTAGTTATTCATAAAAACAGCACATTTTCTTGCGCAGCTAACACCTTGTTATAGAGTAGCCAATAATCACAGCACTCGTCACGAACCAGCCTCTTATAACAATAATATCCATATTTCGTAGCGAATAAGGGAATAACGCGCACCCAGACGCGAATTAGGATAGGGCCTCGAAAACAGCAGCGTGCGTTTAGCGTTAGCGATTTGGCGATATTTCTTTTTTCATAACGCTTCTTTTTAAAAAAAAGTAATAACGTGAATCAATAAATCATATTTGATGATGATAAAAATTTACATTCACTGCTTGATTACAAGTCATCATTATTTCTATTGACATACGACATATTTCATTTTATACTTTTATCAATATGCTATATATACAATATCAAATACTACTAAGTTTTGGGTAACAAACCGGATAACAGTCGAGGTTATGACGATAAGCAGAAAAACTATTACTACTCATCTTGCCAGCGTGAATACGATCAACATTCTCCCAAATAAATACAGGGGCGTGGCCTGCAATAGTCAGATTTGATGGATTGAGGTTTATCAATCAAATGAAGTAGGTACCTCGTTCTACTCGAAAAATATGTAAGTGTAGTATCAGATCTTATGGATAATTAACTTTTCAAAGAGTAATAAATATAAAATACTTTTACTTTACCTTTTTTTTTATATTTTTATTTATCAAATTAACTTTGAATCGAAAATAAACATTATAAGTAAAATAATTTGCTTACTTTGTTGTGTAAAGCTCTACATTTAGTCATAATCTTGTGATTAAAGACTCTGCTTTAATGCTAACCAATTTGTATTTTATAGCAAATTATTTTCATAAACCGATGTGTAACCACGATGTTTGTTGAATAGAAGCTTTTATAGGCGCGTGGTAAATGTTACGTGTGGGTTATGATCGCAACATAACTTTTTGACACTAACGACATCACAACTAAAATACGCAGGTAGTCACATGTTTTGCCTATCGCTAATATTGTACTTATTACCTAAAGCTAGAACATACATAGTATCTACTGGGATGAGTTTTTTTATGATTTCTGAATCTAAAACTTACTACAGAAGGTTTTAGAGTATATTTTTGCTTGAAGCAATTTGTACTAAATCATCATGAATAGTTTGTTTAATGATTTTTGTATTAACACAACAAAATGTTAAAGTTGTAGTATTCCAATGGGCTATAAAAGCAGCGTATTTGGTGTAAACATAAACGACCAACTTTATAAAATAATCAAATACTTCAATTTCCTCCTCTAGCTTCTTCTCCATCCTGATAGAGATGACTGTTAATGAAATTTGTATTAACAAGCTTTTGCGATGCTTTAGGGGACAAGTTAAGCTGTTCCGGGTAACAGTAATAGGGTAATCGTTAATCCAAGTTGTACGCCTTATCCTAGAAAATTTTAACGATAGATTCCAAAACTAATTAAGATCGGGTGGGCCGTGTGATTGTCTGCCACCTGAGAGGTATAATAAAAATCTGATGTCGACAAATAGGGCTAAGTTTTATGCATTATTATAGGATTTTTTAGCGACGGGATTAAATATATGCGACGGGAGTTCGAAATATGTCACACGCGAAGCCGTGGGAGTCACCTCTTATATTTATACTGGGATAAACATGGATATGTTTGATATCTATTTATAATTCATCATAACTATATATAATTGTTGCCTGATATTTCAATAAAGTTGCACCAAAGGTGCTCACCTGATTAACATTAAAGTAAAAATCGTAACTGCATGTGAAAATAAACATACTTAACGATTTTGTAAAAGTTATTATAGAAAAACTAGTTACAAAATTTCATGTCAAAGAAAATGTACTTAAAACTTGATGCAAAATAGTTTCACTCGTTATGATTATGCCACCATGTGCTACTGTGAGGAAAATTACTATAATTTACCAATACTGAGCAAAGATACATTTCCTTACAATCAAACAGAAAAGAAAATTAATTTTACTGAAATTATTTAATAAAACTGATTTGTAGTGTACTAAAGTGAAGTAAGTTCGTACACAGTATTCAAACACTTGTAATGCTATCATCTAAGAAACATAACTAAGATTACATGGAAATCGCGCAATAAGCAGTTGTTACGTAAGTACGCACCGAAAGTCTTACATTAACATTACCTAAGGCTTGCTTATTTATGTAATTGTTACCTGAATTAATGTATGTAATAAAACGTCAATATTGGCTTGCAAATTTTGTACACAAAGTCATATCTCTGGTGTTTCTCCCACTTTTACCTAGGTTACAAATTTTACATATATACATAACGTCATGCCTGTCTCCCATCGGGGTAGGCAGAGACTATGGCTTCCCACTTGCTACGATTCTGGCATACAACTTTCGCTTCTTCCACTTTCATAAGTGTTTTCATACACACACACGCCGGTTAAGGGTAGTCTTGACATGACCTTTTTCCAAAATGTCTTCTATTTAATTGACATATGTACGTCGAGGTCACCCCTTACCAGTTTGCCCAATCACCCTCTTCTGATAAATCTGTTGCGTTAGTCTACTTTCATCCATTCTCTCCACGTGTCCGAACCATCTAAGCATACCTTTTTCGATCATAGTCACTACATCTTCTACTATACCGCAATGTTCCCTTATTACACTGTTCCTTTCTTTGTCCATCAATTATACAAATTTTAATGTAACCAATATTGACTATATTGGTTAAATTATAATTCGTAACCTTGATAAGCAAAGGTTTTAATTATTCTAGTATTTAAAAGCTTTGACTGTATTGGATGAAGGGCTTAAAGGTCTCAATGCAGTTGCGAAAAAATCTATTAGTATTTGTGTAGAAAATATCAGCTTCTATTAAAATATGATGTATTTGTTTAACTTTTTTAATTTAATTTTAAACTACGGTCTTCGCTTAACCGGGGTTAAGTTTTAATTAGATAAAATATCGGAATTCGAAATCAATTTATAATATAACGACTACGGTTTTAGCAACTAAGTTTTGAAAGCAGATGTGGTAGAAGATTATTTGTATGCAACTATTTTAACCATTAAAACGTATTTGCTGTTATTCCTTGTAATCTTTTGTAACAATAATCTAATAAATATGAAATAAAATTTAGTGAGATAGACACTTTTCAGCTTTTGGCATTGATTTTTGAGATTCAATACTGCGATATATATTTAGTACCTCTAGCAAATTTAATTCTACAATGATTCAATTGTGTGAAATAAAACCATGGCAACTATATATATTCTGATACATGTTTCATGGCCACACACTTTAAAACTTTGTCGGTGCGCTAGATTATCATACAATGGTTACTTGCCATGCAGCCGTGTTGACAGATACGCGTTTCCTGCAACCGAAACGGTTCGCCATTTTGTTTTGCCTTCGCTCCTACAAAATGGAAGTGCAACTAGAAGTAGCGCTTTAGCTTATTTACTAAATTGGTTATATTTATTGTAATGGTTATTTTTGTGTGCGTACAAATTGGTGAAGCTACTTTTGCTATCTTTAAAACGATAAAGTTGTTTATTATTTACCATATTTACTTTTGGAAACCCAATAGCACAGATTTTAAAATAAGAAGCCAATTAATGGACTCATTTACATATTGGATCACATAATCACTTCACATATCACATGATCACTTATAAAAATAATAGAAGAAGTAGAACTTATAAAAAGTATGCATGGATCGTGAAGCCTGGTGATCTGTCCTCTCTGACTACCCCGTGAGGGATACAGCGTGAAGATAGATAGATAAAAAAATATAATATTTACTAATGTCAAATACAAATATCTATATTAAGTAATAGAATTCATTCTCTTCCAAAGGAATGCATGGAGACAAGTCCTAGCTATTATTAAGAAATACACATACACAATATCAATATACGATACGCTCGTGTAATACCACGTCGGACGTGACGCAGGCGCACCGTGACTTACGTTGTCACAGGGCTGACAGTCATTGCAAAATAGAAACGATAATGTAAACTATTTATGATTAACAATAATATGGATTTGTGGATGGCTGGTTACGAGTATGTAGTATGGCTTATTGCGTCAAAGTCTTGCCCTTTTACCTGAAAGTTAAAGACTTTAGCTCCGGAGGTTATAAAAGTAACTTACAGGAGTCAATCCTAAGACATTGTATTCATCATTGGGATTTAGGTACGTTTCTAAGGCTTCCATAAGAAATATATGAAAAGGTTACTAATAATGTTGCGTTAGTCAACCCTAGCTCTAGCACTGTCGTACTCAATTTGATAAGGTTTATTAAGTAAACTAAGCGGCAAACTGTGAATTGCTTAGTATTGCATAGTGCGATATGGAAATGTAGGTGCATTATTATATTTTTAGTAGGTATACAGTAAGAATTTTGATATTTGAGAATTGGTACCTAAGTTTTAGGGTCGTATTAATGGTAATCAATACCTTTCGCAAACGTTGTTGAGTTTGAGAAATGTTACGTAATTATTAATTCAAGTTCTTTAATTACAAATTCACCATACCTGGCATGTCTAATGGGTTATGGAAACATGTAATCCGGCTCTGAAAGACCTAATACCAGGATCTAATGAGTTGTAAAAATATCCACGGAAACGGAGAAGGCGCTGGGTTTTCAAAAACATTCTAAGCGAGAAATATTTTTTTTTAAAACTAGACCCAAAGCACCTGATGCCCAATCTGATATAAATAGTATTTTTACATATTATAATAAGAAATAAGGCCCTCTAGAAGGTATACTAATTCTTACTCTTTATTGACACTTTATTATATATTACCATATAATTTTAAACATTACCCATAATAATGTTTAAAATAATACGTTTCTAACTACTTTGACACTACTTCTACTTTGACACAATAAATGATATTCTGCTGATCTACAAAAAGAGTTAAATAATTTTACTACCATTTTAGTTTGAAGTTTCACGCTATGACTCCCACAACTTTTAAACACAAAAATGATAGCGGAAATACAAAAAAATGTTGATAAATGGAAACTTGAGATTTGGTTACAAAACCGCCTCCATTACTGGTTATATAATAATCTTTAAATATTTGTTTCAACACAACATGATACAATTTTAATCTTTGAGTAATGATGAGAGTTTTTTTTAAGGATTTAGTTTCTATTAAATAACTTTAGCACAAGTAGTTTTGACAATGTTCATTGAATACGATTGCCAATACTTAGGTCCGTATTTCAGAACGTTTCTCAATACTCAATCAACGCATGAAGCTAGTTTTTGCTTTAAAATCTACTCTCAAGCGTCGATTGAGTATGAGAAACTTTCTGGAATACGGCCCTTACAGTGGTGGAGTCTTTATTAGACTTGCTTATAGCAGAAAGGTCAAAAAGAATTTAATAGATTTGAGTGACACGTCAGATTGGCAATATCTTATCTAAAAAAATTGACTTAAACCGCTAATCTTAGTTAGTGTAAGATAACATAGAATGTGTATCAAGTACTGCATTACCTATCAGTTAGATATTTGCGATGCACTGGTTAGAAATGTTTCATAAATAAGCTATTCCACAAGTTTAAGTCACCCTGATCTCGATGGGAATCTCGCAGAGTCGTGACCATTGATAGACAACAATATGTTTGTGTATACATAGACAAAATATATAGAATGACTTTACGGTTAAGACTTTTGTAGTACAAGTTTTGCGGAATGTAGATGAGAGTGGACAAAAGATACTCTTCTAATGTATTTGAAATAAGGGTTCAAGGACGAGTGGATAAAACAAAAATTATCAATTGTCTTGACCACTCCCTTATTTTAAATACCACTTATACTGGAACTCGAGTTTTATATTTTTAGTTATTGTTATTTTTGTAAAACTTTTTTGAGAAAGACTGATTTGATCTCTTAACCCCTTAACAGCTACTTTTAAATACTTTCTCATGGGTAAATAACAAAAGGCAACTTCGAGATTGTGTTTTATTGGACTTCAGATATTGTATTAGTGCCTATATATTTAACACTAGGTGGCTTTGCCCGTGACATACTTCGTACTCCCGTCGCGCCTATTTAATCCCGTCGCTTAAAAATTCTATAATAATGCATAAAAATTTGCCCGATTTGTCGACATTTATGACTACTGCTCCGCTCTCCGGGTTAGTAGCGTAATGATATGTAGCTTATAACCTTCCTCGATCAATGGGCTATCCAACACAAAAATAGTTTTTTAAAGCCGACAAGTATTTTCTGAGATTAGCGCGTTCAACCAAACAAACAAACTCTTCCGCCTTATAATATTAGTTTACATTAAATGTTGTAATCTAAAAGTATACAATTTTGATAGGTACTTTCTATACGTGTCTATGTTCAACATTTGATTGTAGTCGATTCCAGTTCGATAGACCCATTTCATATATAAGTAGGTGGTTAAAGAAGGTTATTAGTATTTGGGAATATTGTACGAGCATTGCTTCTGTCTGCATCAGTAGCTGCAACTAATCATGTTGTCACTACTGCGATAGATAGGTATCATTGAAATCTAACGCTTTGAACGTATTCCCTTTGCAAATGAATACAATTTCAGGCAACATTTATATTAAGAATATCTCCTTGTTTCTAAATATCAATAATATTCAGCTTTATGGAATATACTGACGTTGTCGAATAACCATAAAATAGATGTGGTATATTTATTATTACAATTAGTTCATGACAAAAATGCTTTGGTATATATATTATTACACTTAGTATTCAGCAGTTTTCGAGACAAAAATGTTTTTTTTTTAAACTATATAGTCTTAGACTTAACGGGATATTAACTATCATGGAGGAATTGAAGAATTCCGAAGGTGCCGAAATATTTATACAATAACACTAAGTACTAACTAATGTTAGCAACCCTGAAAGTTTAAATAGATTACCACTGTCTTTAGGGTTTAGATGGCGTTTGGAAATAAAGTAAACAGTATTTATTATGTGCAATTTTTTTGGATAAGACATAAAGGGGTTTTATTAAGATTTCCGGCGCCCTATCGTAGTTTCGGTAATTATATCGTATTAATTTAGAAATATAAAGTATGTTTATAATTTATTTGATTATAAAAAAATTGTCCCACAACGTTAAAAAAATTATGACAAGGATTTCTACAAAGAGTAGTTTTCAATATAACGCATCATAATTTTCATGCATGCAAGTATTAATATATTTAGACAAAGTAGGGTATTCACTTGTATGTTTTTGAAAAAAAATTGTGCCGCAATTTTTTGACATTTATGAGTAGGTACGTCTACAAAGAGTCGATTATCAAAATACCGCATCCAAATCTTCATGCTCCGGGAACAAAATATACACTATCAACAATATACGTACCAACCTGTTTAGACATGGCGCTCTGAGACAAAATATTTAGTTTTCATCGTTCCTCTATATATTGTTAACAGACGTCTCCCACGGTACTTTAAGATCACGACTAGATTTTTGCTTTGAGACAAAGCTATGGTCATGATGTTATTGAGATACAGTTATAAGAAGGAAGTTAATATTTGTATCTTGAAGAGCTTAATATTTAAACGAATAAATATCTACAAGGGGTTGGGTTCTATTCAACAGGGACCCTTTTGTATGTATCTATATTTATAAAAATGAAACCCGTTTTCCGTTGTCACGACATAGCATGAAAACGGCTTTGAAAAATTCTTTTTGTATTGGATAGCCCATTTATTGAGGAAGGTTCTTAGCTGTATATCATCACGCTACTACACAGGAGAGCGGAGCAGTAATCATAAATATCAACGAATCGGGGAAACTCTTATACATTTTTAGAAAAGTAATAAGCGACGGGATTAAATGGGTGCCACGGAGTTGGAAGTATGTCCCGGACGAAGCCGGTCAGGTCAGCTAGTTTTTTAATAAATTTTTCCTAGAAATGTGTCTTGCTGTGGAAATACGTTGATTTTTTTTCTAGATGATGCCTTTATTATTCTTCACATCTAAACCTGTCTTAAATTTAAATTTTAAGTCAATCCCGGGTAATAGTAGATTTATTTACAATAAGAATAAATCTCTTGTAAAAATATCTAGTAGATACATATAGCTCATCATTTAAAATTCATATACTTACTTGAATGATGTAAAAGCTTTGAATCTCCCAAAACTACATACATGCATAATATAAGGTACATCTTATCTTTGGATCTACGTAGGTGTAAAATTATATATTCACAAAAACTGACAACAGTAAAGTGATAAACTCAGGAGCACCAACATGGGCCCATCGTAATCCCATAAAAATATCCACCAATATAATCATCTACTTTTATGATATTACTTATTAACGCCATAACGATTCTCAAATTAAAAATGCATTCGTTCATCTACGGGGATATGAAATTTTATAAAGGGAAGTACTGTCGTCAACAAAATATTTAATATATAAAGAGTCTTTATTTATATATATTTATAACTGACTAACTAACTATCTTCACACTATATCCCTGACGGGGTAGTCAGAAAGGACAGATCGCCAGGCTTCGCGATTCATGCAATCTTTTTTCCCTTCTTGCAGATTCATCTACCAATGAACTCATTCATCAATTATTTATCTTTATTATTAATGTTAAACGTCAGTTTATGCATTGGGAAATGAATCAACGTAATTTATTAATTTTAATACAGAGTCAAAACAAAGACAACAATAGTTTATTTTAAATTTTTTCATGCCTCTAACCACATTTCCAATTAAAAAAATATAGTTACCGTAGCTTATGAAAGTTTGTAGTTTTACCGACGACTATTTAAACAACTTCAAACAGTTCTAATTTGGAATAACCAAACCCAGAAAATCTATTTCACAAACAAAGAGTAAGCGGAAGGAAGCTCTTATCAAACTGAATAAGATCGCTTCGGACGTAAAGTGTAATTTTACCGACGACTATTTAAACAACTTCAAACAGTTCTAATTTGGAATAACCATACCCAGAAAATCTATTTCACAAACAAAGAGTAAGCGGAAGGAAGCTCTTATCAAACTGAATAAGATCGCTTCGGACGTAAAGTGTGGAGGACGAGCGGTGCGATGATAGAAAGTAGTCGTGGGCATATTTTAATGACTGTGAGTGCACGCTATTTACATACCAACTAGTTAATAGACGTGTACTTCTTACAATATTAGCACTATTAAAGTGCATGTACAAAATACGTTTACTCAACTCTTTTGCAATGGGACAACAACGTAAAATGCGATTATCATGACAGTTTACAATAAAGATGAAATACTGCCCTGTACTACCTGTCAGAACTCATGTCACAATACAAGAAGACTATATGCTAAAGGAATAAGGATCAAATATGACTGCAATTTCTTTTCGAGAGAGCAAATTTATTTCTGCATAACATTGTAGGCATAGTTCAAGTTTGCATGAAAGATGTCTACAATAAGTTAAAGCTTGCAAAATGACAAGTTAAATAAGTGTATTGTGCTACTGACGTCTTGCAAAGGTTTGCATCTATTAATTTTGATTCTTATCGGTAATTCAAGAAAATGGGAATACTTGTTGTTAAAAAAATACACTAAGAACTTATTTTTGCAGGCCATTGTATTTAAACTAGTATTAATCATCAGACTAATCAAATATGAAGTAGTAGATTAAACATTTATTTACATGAATAACTTTTAAATGTATTGAATGTACCTAATTCTTTGAAAGGTATCTGATGGTATTTTTTATAAAAAGAAGTCATTATTTAAAAAATCAAGCACGTATACGTAAAAATAACAAAATAAGCATAGTTTTAGTCACACGAAACACCACCGTAACCGACAGTACCAACAAGCAACCGTCGATTATTATTGATATTTACTTTTTCTCCAATAACCTCAATCATTACCGGTATAAATTTTTTTCACAGCCTCAACTGGGAATTCAATTGCTATCAAAGAAAGGCTTAATGGCGTCACGCATTGACAAACCCAGTACCGATAACAACCGATTAAATTATACATAATAACAGAAACCACTAGCGATTGTCTCGAAAATCTTAAAGAAAACACATAAAAACCAATTTGAGGCTTCAGAGAAAAAAAAAGGAAAAATTCGTTTATTTCTTACGATTGTGGCCTGCTATTATACCACGATCGTACTACGGTTTCCGCCACCATAACTACCTGCAGAGTCTCAAAAACTCACACAAAATATACCGACACGGAGTCTCATGACATAAGAAAACTCTTCAACTCTTCAACAGCCGAGAAACACGGTGTTCACAAATGGAATACCACCTAATGATATCCAGAGTTGCGGTTAGACCATTATTAATTCCATCTCGCTCGCACTCAAATAATAGTCGTAAATTAAAGCGAGAGGTATAATCAGAGATCTCAGAGTACGTGATCTCCATTACACTGAACTGATGCCTTTTGGTTTCTTTTGTTCTTTTTTTTCTGGTTTTTAGATTAGTTATACGCGGTTAAGGTAGATTACAAACTCGGAACAATTGTGGAATATTTTAGGATTATATTAGATATATATTAGAGCCGTGAGAAAAGGAAATACCTATTTAAACGTAAGTATATATAATCAGACCTTTTCCCTAAGGAGTAGGCAGATATATATTATGCGCCCACATTTTACCTTATGCATTTTTATATAATGCATACGGTGAAACATACAAAGTGGTGTTAAAAACGATAGGCGCTGACTCTAGCGACTTGCTATTGAAAATTTTAAAGACCTTCGACCTTCACTTGACTTAAGTACTGGCAACCGTGACCAATCTTATCTACTCTTGAAAAGCATGGAAATATTCGTAAATGGAAGTGACGCAAAGCGATCACCCATTTGAGGACCAGTCATAGCAAAATATGCTTAACAAAGTTCATCATCATCATCCGAGCGTCTGTCCCAGTTGCGTCCCGCCCGGGGTCCGCTTTCCTACATTTTCTCCTCCACTTCGCACGTTCTTCGGCATCCCCTGTAGTGAGACCATTGACACGCATGTCATCCCTTACGACGTCAAGCTAAATGCTAAATATGCTTAACAAAGTTATCGTTTACAAAGCACTGAGAGTTGTGGAGGTAGCGCTTCATATCCATTTTGTTAAACTTTTATAGGAGAACTCCGATGTATGTATTATGTAAGCACGTAGATAGGTTCTAGTATTTGAAAGAGGTGACGTAAGAACTAAATGCGAGATTAGGGTAAACCAGGAACGTCTAGAGCAAGTGAATGAAATTGTGTATTTAGGAAGTATGTTTAGCGCGGATGGAAGATGTGATTCGGATGTGGAACGGCGAGTAGCTGCCGGAAACAAAGTTAACGGTGCTTTGTCCCAGTTAGTAAAGCGACAAAGCATCGTAAAAGAAGCACGACTGGCGATTCATAACGCAGTGCTAGTGCCAACTTTGCTTTACGGTAGTGAAACCTGGGTATGTCAGCAGATGCATGAAAGTAAATTGAATGCTGTGGAGATGCGATCACTTCGAAAGTTGAGCGGCGTTACCTTGGCTGGCCGAATACGTAACGAAGTGATACGCAATTTGGCAGGTTTGAATGAAAGTGTCAGCGTTAAGCTGGAAAAGGGCGTGCTCCGTTGGTTTGGACACGTCCAACGAATGAGTGAGGAACGATTGACGAAGAATATATATTGTTCAAAAGTAGAGGGTAGAAGGAGTCAGGGTAGGCCGAGACTTACATATGAAGACCACGTGAGCAGATTGCTCAAAAACGGAAAGGTCAAAAGTACTCGGATACCCAGACGTGCGTGTATGAAGCGATTGATGAATCTCGAAGAAGCGAAAGAAGTATGCATGGATCGCGAAGCCTGGCGATCTGTCCTCTCTGACTACCCCGTCAGGGATACAGCGTGAAGATAGATAGATAGATAGAC
Organism: Thumatha senex; assembly: GCA_948477245.1. Lineage (NCBI taxonomy): Eukaryota > Metazoa > Arthropoda > Insecta > Lepidoptera > Erebidae > Thumatha > Thumatha senex. The sequence continues at coordinate 27,316,830 of OX419731.1, read as the reverse complement.
GTAGATATGTTTTTGCTATCATACAAGATTAATTATAATCTTTTATGGTTCACGGCAATGGGCTCACCACCTGTTACGTGGGACCAAAATGCATACGGTGAAATGTGGGCGTTTATTATGCCTCTGCCTACCCCTTCGTGAATAAAGGCGTGACAATATGTATGTATGTATGTTTTATGGTTCAGTAAAGATATCTTTTGATATTAAAAAAACAACGCCTATTATAGTTGGACACATTAACTCAGTATATCTTTTCAACTTCATTTATTTCGGTAACAATTAACAATTTTGTTCGAAACACAACTATTAAACTAATTTTTTATTTACGTTTGTTGAATTCAATTTATTTGAAATCAATAAATATTCACATTATAATATTTTTCTATCATCATTAGGTAGGAAATAAAATATTTATACAATCACTAATTCCCGATAAACTATATACTGTTACTTCTATATAACTGTACTAAAATATGTTAATTAATAATTAATCTATCCATAGATTACGTTCGCACGATTTTCTGTATTTTCACTCCCACCGCCTTCCATATCTCAGTTGGTAACATTTGTGAAAATTCCCTCATTCTTGATCACTCCTTCTACGATATTGTTCATATCTTACCCAAAAAAACCCAGATTTATTCATCATCTATTTCTGTTTAAACAATAGTTGAATCTCAATAAAATGGCCTTGACACTTTGGGAAGCTCCGTACCAACTCATTGCAATGCACGTCACAAACCCTCAAATACCACGATGTCGTCTCGTGGAATACTAAAACATTATTTTTTATAACATTTTAGACCCATGTCATTCACCGTTTACGGTTTTTAACAAAAAGATTGTTACTGATAACCTGTGTAGGGTTAGATGGAGTTTTGTTTCATATTCCGCTATTCTCAAGCAGGATTACGTTGTAGGTTAGCACTAGTGTTGAAATGACGTCACTTTTTAACCTGTCACTTCATTCTTTATTTAAACCTAAAATTGTATTACCACGAGATTTATTTTTACATTCTCACTTTCACAAAACAATAATAGCTTCTGTGATGACGTATCAGAATATACAATTAGTAATCTCAAAAATACTCGTATTTTCAACAAGTATTACATATATCAGGGGGCCGAGTCTCCTATTTCAATCGCGTTGAAATAGAATCGAAATTGCCGCTCAATAGAAAGCCACAGGTTCAATTTTGACAGTTTTTCGTAGTCTACTATTGCAATCGTACTCCAATAGACTTCTATCGGTCGGACGAAAGAGTTCTACTAATGCGTACCGCGCCAGTGGCCGCTAGTCAGTTACATTTTTGATAGTCTAGTAACATTTTGACAGCTAAACCAGCGAGTCTGGTTTTATTGTACGGCTTATCAATAGTAGACTCGGCACCCTGTACTACTGTTTCTACTTCTTAATCATGCGATGTTGTTCCACTGCTGGACATGGTCACCCTTCCTTACTTTCAATCGTAATAGAAGTAATTCAGATGATGACGCCAACACATTACCAGGCTGCCTGTGTAACTTTAGGGTGTAATTTTATAAACTTACTTTTATTAATGCATTAGTAACTTTATAAAGTTATTTAAATAGCTGTATAGTTTACTTTATTTTTTAAAAATGTATTATTGAAATTTGAAAAATACTATAAAAAAGAATCACATAAAATGCGTGTTTGTCTCTTAGTTAGTTTTAGCGAAGCTGAGGCGTATATGTATCACGTATGCAATAAGTTACCTACTAATTACATTCCTGCCTACATTACAAGGGTGCATATCAGATTAAAATATAATGATACAGGTGTTCTAAACCTGAATTGACTTTAAGTTCGTCTGCTGGGAAACCACAATTTAATGGTTATCGCAACTATTGGCATCTGACCACACCCGGCTGAGGAGATACCGTGCAAGATCAATTGCGTAGCGCAGCATTGTAAAGCTATGTGCTCACATTATGTACACCGTTATTTTTTTCTGCAATGAATTTTGTCATGGGAAAGATGTTAATATTTAACGTTAAAATAACGGTATAATCAACCAAACGCATTCTTTGTTTCTTTAGCTTTTGAGTGATTTAATTTAATTATGGGTATATGACATCTAAAAAAATTTTTGTTTATCAACCAAGGCCTTATCCCCAAAGGGTTGGCAGACGCATATTATGCCATATTTCAACATGTATATTTTTGTCACACTTAATAGGTAATCCACAAAAAAATACATTTTTTAAATATGTCGCCTATTAGCGCGCCAGGGAGAAGAAGTGAGCAACAATACTTGCTTTGTGGGCAATAACATAAGTGAAGTGCCCTACTGCACTCCACAGTAAAAGTTGAAGAAGTCTACGGAAAGTTTAGCTTCAAATATATCAAACTCATTCGACTGTGACTATCACAAGTGTCCAGCGAATTGTGTTCTGTAGCACGTTAATTTTAGGGTTACTACATTAATTACTACATCTTAATACGGAAATAAGAAGAAATACCGCAATTACTTTTTCTAATTTCCTATTTAAAACCAAGACAACTAAACGTTTAAATATATTATAACGTTTAATAACATTAAGTAAACTTTGTGCTAATTGGGAATAACTTTACTGACCAGTGCCTTTTCTACTATTGTATATCTCAAGATTAACCTAAGATAAATTTCAATTACGATTTCAAAGCAACGAGGTTACATATCTCAGACGGAATAGTTTTTTTTTTAATAATCTTAGCAATGAGGTCGCAATAAACAACTAAATTAATAAATTCCTCTCCCGTGGCTATGGAAATTAATTGTGCCGATAACTGAACCATAATTAACATTGTAATAACGTTTTTAATAATAAAAACTATTATTAATAAGTATTTCAAGTTAAAATATAAAAGTAGTAAGTATTTTTCCTCATCAAAGTTTCATCATCCCGCGTAATTCGTAACTTTTTAAGAACACATTGCCATTCTAATTGGATTTATATTAAATACATTAAGCATTTCTTGTGCAACAATTAAATTTAATGTTTTACTGATAAAAATGTGTAAATATAAAAAAAATATGTTGAAACCAGACAATGTTTAAATGCACTAGAAATATTAGGATATTTACGAGAGGTATCTAGGGCCAATTTGAATCGATCGTTTTTTTGATGGTTTATAAAATATACCTTGTGACATAAATAGGAAAAGTGACATAGGAGAGGCACCTTACAGAATATCAAAATAAAAGTATAATCAAACTTATTTGACTGTTACTAGCACAAATTCCAGTGAATTGTGCTCTGTAGTACGTCAATTTTAGACTGTTTACACTCATGATTGATGGCACTTGGTGGAACCTGCTACACATCTTGAACTAAAACACTTGTACTGTTCCACTTATTTATTATTTAAACCTGACCGGTTTCGCCTTACGGCATTTTCAAAGGTAAGCAAATATTATTTATTTAGGTGTAATAATATATTACACCTAAAGTGCTAGCCTTTGAAAATGCCGTAAGGCGAAACCGGTCAGGTTTAAGTAATAAATAAGTGGAACAGTACAAGTGTTTTAGTTCAAGACGTCAATTTTAGGGTATAAATATTAATCCTGTAAAACATTTCCAATTTTTATGCTAATGATTGTACAGCCTTACATCGCTCACTTAACACATATAGGTCGGTTCATTCTCAAAGGCAAGTAGGTAAAAAGTACTATGTCAGCCATTAAATACTTGATGGCTAATGTTTCCTAACAAATTATCTTTTCCTGGTATCATTTCCATCAAGTAGATGGGATTCCTGCAGCAATTCTGCCAGAAATTTAAATTGCATCTCCAAGAAGTAATCGTGATTATTTAGATTGTATGTTAATTAGATTAGGTTTTAACTCAAAAGTGGTGCAATCCATTGGATCAAGTAAGTACTAAATGATATCTCGACAGCCATATTCAGTAGTAAACAGATGCGAGACAGGAGAGAGTTACAGGTGTTAAAATTCGTCGAAGATCGTTGCCATTTCATGCTAATGGAATTCCGGGCTCCAAAGAGAAGATTCTGAATACAATCGAGGCTTTGGAATGATTGGCAAGTAAATAAATATCAATAAAGTTTCAACAAACACTTAATAAAGTTGATATTTGGCATGGCATTCATCATATGCCGATTGGATAGCAAACAAACTACAAAATTAATTATACCTAATCAAATCATGTTCATTAAATAAGTATTTCTTATACTGGAGTTGCTAATATGAAAAAGTCAAGTCGCATAAAAAAATTGTAACATCATATTACATTATGTGTGCACCCAGCTTTAATTAAAAAGGGGGTGGGGTTATTAAAATAATTACGCACCGCCCCTTATCCAATGGAATGGCGAGGCAACCGAACCACCCAATTAGGCTTCGAGACATGTCAGGATCATGTGCGCAGGCGACACGGTTTTTGCGCGGCACAACATGGCGGTCGTGACGTCGCGTTTCATAAACATTTCGGGTATGACAATTTTGTGGAGTGATAATCTTTTTGTACCTATGCCATTTTTATAAGGTAAATTGTAATGACTTAATTATTTATTTCATTTCCTAATAGATACGTAATGTAAAACGCAATTCTATAGTACAGGTAGCATAGAAAATTGCGGATCATGTAAAACAAGCAATTATTTCAGAGAACCTTAAGATGTCTTTGGATATAATGTCAACCTCACTTGCACTGGCATTTCGTTCCAGAGTAAGTGGTTAAATGACACACAAGACAAAAGTCGAAAATTTACAATACAAGTGCTATAATGAAGCGCTCGTCACTCCGCCCACTCATTGTTCTGTAAACGATCACTACGTTAAGCAACTTTCGCTGTGGCTGGTCCTTGGATAGGTGACCGCTTTGCCGCCGTGCTTTGGAAAGCACTATAAGCCATTTGCCAGTAATATGGAAGTCGTTAAGTGAAGTTCAAGGCAATATTGATGGCTTGAAAATTTTCAACGGCAGCTTGCCACAACCTGCAACAATATGTATGTTCATATTTAAGTGTAATAATATTTACAATTCATTGAAAGATATCAATGTTATTGACAAGCAGATTAAATTGTCAATTATGTGACCTGACTTGTTTATTACATGAGCGCACACCCAGCCTCCGTTATTGAAGGAAAAAAATCTCAGTATGGTGGCAACCGCCAATCAGGTTAGCGATCTACTGACAGGAAGAAATGATGCATTAAGAGCTTGTTGCGATAAGTTTAATCATAGTTCTACGATAGTATTGAAGATGCATTTCATTTCCTTATGGCAAACGGCTCCCACGATCGATATTTTCCTATTTTGCACATGGGGGCTCAAGTATTTATCTATAGATACTACTCGTACATCCCAAGGCAAAGAGAAGGAGTGTACAGATATTGGTATAGGCCCTTAGGCAGTCAATTTCTCTCACACTACACATAATATTGAATTAAAATTTGATTACTACATTACTAAGATTATTCTCACATTTTCATCGTTACTTCGACAGACAGTTTTTCCGAGGTGGGTATAAAACTTAACATATTTAAAAAAAAATGTAATATCAAAAAATAAATACATCTGAAAAACCAGTCCTATAGGTAGTAGTAGGGGTAGGTATGTAAGTGCGGAAATCTATCTAAAAATTGTTTTAAGTAAACCAATATCTCCTAGATATCTCAAAATTTTCTTTTTGTTTATGAGATACTTAGTCTGTTAAGAGATTATATATGAACATAGAACTTTGTTTTAATACTTTTAAATAGGTAATGTGAATGTGTTGGTTATGACGCATCGAGTTTCAGCTGTTTGTGGCGTCAAATTTATATAGAGCCTCTAATTTATTTAACTTAACTCTTTCTGCGTTGGTATAAAGTTGATTATTGATTGGCTTTTTGTCTATTACGTGTTTTGATACATTGGTTATTAAGTGTCAGCGGTGATATAGACTTTCTTGAAGCGAATGTGCATTGACACATGAGTTTTGTTGGTGTTTGTAAGCGCAGTCGACCCTAGAATATCTTGTAATGTATTTTTTTTTCTTTATAGATTAATGACCTCCTGAGAGTGTAAACTATTATCATTAGAGTTCATTTTTGAAAATTTTCGATTGTCATTTCATCTGATGGAGATATTGAATTCAAATTTTAACTGCTTAGTGTTGCCAGTTGCAGATACGCGGTATTTAAGATTGTCTCTCTTCATCAGTGTGTTTTCCTGTTGCTGCCAAAATCTACCTGGATTTAATTAAAAAAATCTACCTGGTGTCCATTTATTTGGCTACTAGGAGCAACAATTATTTAACTTTAGATATTCGACATTTTTGACAATAATTTTCTCATCTGTTGATAAACAGTGCACCACTAGCAGGCAAAGTCACTTAGTCCTTAGACATTTTGGTAGAGCCCCTTACAATCACGTGGTATTTAATATGAACTGTGTGAGGAAAGTTGTAATTTTTTTTTCTCACTTTTTTCTTCTTCATGTCAATATCACTAACTCTATGTCCTTGAACTGTATACACCGGAAGGTTAGTTATGACACAAGTGTTACCTTTTACATGCACTTAAATTTAAGTTATCTACTATGGTAGTATATCAATAACAGAGATTTTATTCGGCAGACAGACTTTATACTTAAAGTTAAAGTAACGGATAATACGTATGTATGTACGCTGTACGTACATATTGTCACGCCTTTATCCGCGAAGGGGTAGGCAGAGGCATACTGATCATAGTCATATAAAGATATTTCATTTCATTCATTCATTCATTCACTATACGCCCACATTTCACTGTATGCATTTTTGTCCCACGTAATAAGTGGTGAGCCCATTGCCGTGTTGGATAATTGTTACCAAAGAAATATATGTACAAGATGTAATATTATTTACAAGAAAATATATGTAAGTCATGTTAATTTGGAGGCCCGGTATTGAGAGGCTTCGGACAAGCAGTTTACAAAAGGAAATGATTTATTAATATCAATAAATTATCATTTTGGCATAAATTATTTAAATTTTGCATATCTGCACAGATGATTCATAACGTTGAAAAAAAAAACATTTATAAATATCACATATTTTTAAATATCGAACGCGGGCGTGAGATGACAAGTACATGACACTAATTAACGGACACAATCCTCTATATTGAAGGTGATTTATTGATAGCTAAACTGTGACTTCACCACTAGTAATACGAATGAAATTTGAATATCACAAACGCTGTTATTGATTTTAAGTTTATATAAACCTTTTTCACTAGTAATAAGGTGCAAATTAAAATGCATTATGAATAAAATGTGTCGCGTGGATGCACTGTTGACAATGACCATCGATTGAGCGATCCGATCAGCAGGCGATCGATAAGAGATTGGAATCGAGAGGAAATTCATTCAATCGATTCTTCTCGTTATTTTTGACGTTGATTATTGAATATGGATCGCAATCCTTGTACGGTACGTGCACCTTTTATAATTTATATATTGGCTCTGAGTGTGTGAGGTCATTAGGTATGTCTGTACATAGGTTAGCATAATTTAAAGACGAGACTAAGTAGGTACATTTCACCATTAAATTTTCGTATACTCGTACGCTTTTAAGTAGTGTCATCGAGAATTGTGGTTCGGAGCTCTGAGGCTACACTCGCGCTGTCAGCCATATTGCCATATCTATACTAATATAATAAAGCTGAAGTTCGTTTCTTTGGTTACTTGGTTAGCCTATTTATTGACTTAGACTATAGGCTATATATTATCACGCTACTAACCAGGAAAGCGGAGCAGTAATCATAAATGTCGAGAAATCGGGCAAATTTTTATTCATTATTGTAGAATTTATAAACCACGGGATTAAAAAGCTGCGACGGGAGACCGAAGTGTGTCACGGGTGAAGCCGTGGATGCCACCTAGTTGATAATATGAATTGAAAATATGCTATAGGGATTGGTGGATGCGGCTGCCGTATATCCTCCTAAGCATGTTATCATCTCGTTTAGGAGAAAATTGCGCGAACGGATGAATGTGACATTTGACACAGTTAAAGTTTATATGGACAAAAGTGCACAAATATATTTTTTTATTCGTTCGAATTCTACCAATGAGTGACCATTAGCACCATTTATTGGAGCGTAGCTTCATTCTTCCCTGATTTGGATTTTTGCTTTGTTCTCGAACTCCTCCCAAACCACTCAACGCTTCTTGATTAAATTTGATCCAAAATACGACATCTAGCCATAGATGGTTTAGAAAAATTAAAATCGAAAATCGGACATTCCATGGAGGAATAATCACCAAAAGGAATAGACATGGACAAAAGAACTTGAAAAACGGCAAAACGCTTCGCTCCATTTAGACTTACCGGGTATGGCAAGTACACCTAGTTACTTTAGGTCGGACATTTGGCGGGAAGAGTGACAAGTGCGGACGCTTGCTTTATATTATTTTCTAAAACTAGTGCATTTATCTTGTTTTATGTGCGGGAGTGGTGGTTCTTGGACATAAAAGTTTTGTTAACGTGCTATAGTGAAAGACAATAATATATATGCAGTGAAATGCTATTTTCTCTCTTGCCGCGAAACGTCCACTGACAACCTTTGTATAAGAATCACCATTATACTGAGGGCAAGGACAAGGACCTAGGACTGAGGACTCGACATCGACAAAGACTGGACAGGACTATATACTAAGAAAATATAAATACCAAAGACTAGGCTGTATGGACAAAGTTTCCTTTGCCTGCCCATAATGGGCGAAGACTACAAAAAATAAACTTTAGGTCCTAGCTACCTCTTGAATTAAATTTTCCATTGGGCTTCTTTGTGAAGTATTGAAACTACTGGCTAACAGGTTGTAATCAATGTAGGAGGGTGCGAACCCATAGCATAGCATACGTAGTACTATTACTAATTCTGTGCCCATAGGTTCTATTTGTATGAAGCGCTCGTGGCCCCGCGGTCTCAGTGTTCTGTAAACGATCACTGAGTTACGCAACTTTCACTATGGCTGGTCCTCAGATGGGTGACCACTTTGTGGCATTTACATTTGCGAGCGTTTCCGTGCTTGGGAAGGCACGTTAAGCCGTTGGTCCCGGTTGCCAGTAAAATGGCAGTCGTTAAGCCTGGTTGAATGCCTTTGGGCGGCATGAAAAATTTCAACAGTAGGTAGCCACAACCTGCGTCTGTCTATTTCAACACGGCAATGGGCTCACCACCTATTACGTGGGACAGGAATCCACACGGTGAAAAGTGGGTATATAATATGCCTCTGCCACCCCTTTGGGGATAGGGCGTGATGGATATTAATTTTTATAATTTTTTAGGTTCTATTTCTACCCCAGAATATCATAAAAAAGTCGAATGGCAAAGAAAGTATTTTGAATCGTTCCACTGAGGGTGGCTATTCTTTTCATTTTATATTTACACTGAATAAGACTGAAATTAAAACTGTTAATTTTTTTTATCGTTTTACCTACATAATTGCGTCTATCTGAAAATCTCAGTATTACTTTTTTAAATTATTGTATAAAGTGTAAAAATAACTGTGAGTGAGGCGTGATTTAAGGTGTCCATAGACAAGCCATTATTATTTATTATTTTATTCATAATATTATAATTAGTAGACTTTCAAGAAATAAATTAAATGATAAGAGTTACAGTTGAGACTCTTGATTACTTTTTTTGCTTGTAATATTTTTGGCACCACATAAATTCGTCAATTATTTTAATTTTAATGTATTGTTATAATCTCTACCATTTTTTTTAATTTTATTTACTGAGTTTTTTTTTATCTTAAGTATAATTGTCTAGTCTAGAACGTAATGGCTTTAATGTACTAGATTTGCATCGGCCATTTTGAATTAAATTTATTGAGGAACTCAGTAATCCTTTTCCAATGAGGCTTTATTAGTTGTTAGAATTCTTGGCCCTCGGAAAATTAGATGTAGTCATTACCAATAATTTCTTTATTATTACGGAATGCTTCGAATGTTTTACCTTGATAAATAAGAAAGTTCGGAATCATCGTTAATATCTCAAGTTGAGAATTGGGAAGCAGACTCCAGACTCCAAAATGCAGGCAGCTGTTAGAACTTTTTTGTACCACTTAGGTGATAGACAAGCAGTCACTGTAGCCTGTGGACGATTGCAACTCCAGAAGTGCAGCACTCGCGCTGCAAACCCTGTAAAAACCTTTTAAGACCCCGTTTGATGAACCCCATACTGAAGACGTTTGGGAAAACCACGGCAAGGATCATTCCATAATCTAAACGTACGCGAAAGAAAGCCCATTTCAGACCTTAAAGTGTACGAACGCTCCGGACGCAAAGTGTGAGGGAAAAGGAAATCGAATATTTCTGCTATATAGTAATAATTTCTTTAACTGACAAAGCTGTCAAAATTACCATTTAGAAATCGTGGCACCTCATCTACGGGCATTCATTGTTTGGCTTTAGGTTCAACGACCCATTTAGTACCTATTTTCAAGACAATTCGTATTTTAATTACTAGATTTATTTACAACTACATAAGCACATAATGAGTTTCGACATGCTACTAAAACCGAATCCACTTGCAAGAAACTAAGTTCTTATTTTCAATATTTTAAAATGGCCGATGGAGGAAACGTGAAACTCAGAAGCTGTCATTGCTTAAGATAATCCTTTGTCCGATTATTACTCATGATGCTACCTACAGGAAAATTGTCGAATAATATTAAGCTTCTATAACTGATGTGTGCTTTGATCGATTGGGCAATGCTCAAAAGCAGAACGGCGTGAAGTTAGGAAGTTTGAAGATTTTGAAGGATTTGTTGGTAGCGTATGCAACTGCCACGCTGAGATCGCGGGTTCGATTCGCGGGTGGGAACAAATATTTTTGTGAGTCGCAAAAAATTCAAAATCAAAATATATTTTTATTCATGTAGACCATTTTAGGCACTTATGAATAGTCATGATAATAATTAAAATGAGTGATACTAGTTGCCATAAATTTATTTGCTTCAAATGTTTGTTTTGTAGTTCCGGTGTATTTTATGTAAGTACAGTATGTGTTTAAAAATAAATAAAATTAGTCGTCTAGATCCTATAACACAAGCTTATATTAGCTTTATTTGGTGTAAAAAAAATGTCCCACAATATTTATTATTTATTTAATTTTGATGATATCTTAAAAGTAGGTTACAAAGAAATTTAATCTTAACTCAACAAACCTCAGCAGTTGAACCATTACAGCAGTTGAACTCCGTTTCTGAAGAATAAAGTTATGCAACTGTTAAAACTAGACATAAGACCTTTTTGGAATTGCATACACTATCTATAATAGCTAAGTCTATGGCTTCCAAAGTAAGGCTGAACATCGACAATAATAGTTTGAGTTCAGTTTATATTGTCACCGTGTCGCCTGACCTCTGGCTCACAGATCTGACAACGAATAACTAGAAATAACATCTACGTAAGGCCCGTTACAAACGCTCTGTTATACTTGACAGTTAAGACGACAAGTTATGGATAGTACATATCCTATACAGTATAAATGCCAAAGTGGCTTCATAGATTCTGTGTATTTAGTGAAAAGGACAGACAGACTTTCCATCAGAAAGTACCGGAATTGTAAAAATAAAGAACTAAAAATATGAGTAGGTACATTATTATTATCCTCAGTGTGTGGGTAGATTATTTTTTTAAATGTAAATTTAAGAAGCTCTAAGTGTTAACTGTTCAGAAACAAAAAAATATATAGAAAACGGCCTTTTAGACTTTAAATAACAGATTTACCTTGAGTTATTATTCTTGCTTTATTAGAATAGTCTGTAGCCTAAATAGCAGAATAAATAAAAAAACAGACGAAATAATAAAATTATACAGATAAACACTTTAAATACCAATTTCACGGACAGCGCTAGTATGTAGGTACCTACCTAACTCAAATATTATTCTAAAATACATGGTATGGCGTATTCGCAAAGAACCTTTGGAAGTGTCGGGGGTGGAGCCAGACCACGTGTGTCGTCACTGCCCAGGTCGAGACGTGGACACGGCGGAGCACACACCCGCCGTGTGCCCTGCGTGGGACAGGCCGCGTATCGCCCTCACGTGCATAATTAGTGTGCGTTTGTCGCTACCGGCCATGGTGCGAGTCATGGTCGGCAGCCAGCAGTGCTGGGCCGCCGTCGCCTCGTTTGCTAGCGAGGTGAAGGTGGCGAAATGTGAGGCATTGCGGGTGCGGGATCGTACGGGACAGACGCTCCCGCTCCGCCGTCGTGCTCGGGGGCGTCGACATGAGCAATACATGCGCGCCCCGACTAGTCTTTGACCGTAGGCGCATGGTCGTGGGAACCCGCTCAACTGGTCACATGGTGACGGGTACCCTCTCTGTGTTCCGGGGGTACCCAATTACCGCACGGCCTTACCAGCCGCTTTCTACCTCCTCTGCTTACAGAGGGGCTCTCGAGAGTGGTGGAGGTGCGGGCTAGATTCTTCAGCACCTTAGGGAGCTCCAGGGTGGTCGCAATTTTGAGAGACGAACCCCTACATACAGGGGCGCCCCTTGCCGGCTCACTGTGGTTTAACATTAAGCCCACCCTGCGAGTCGGTCTAAGGTGGGGCGGAAAACCGCTTTGGTAGTGGGTAGGACGGCCTCTCTCTTGAAACAGGAGTTCTACACCCGCCAAACCAAATAAAGAAATATATTATTATAAAATATATTCCTTTAAATTCAGATAATAAAGTTATTGTATAAAAAAATAAATAATACATATAGAAGACAATATTCTGACTATGTAGATACATAAGCATGACAAATTGCAAGCATGATTGCAATATATAGTCGATGCTGTATGACAACATCGACTAAAGCTTTGGCCACAATAAACTTTATTGTCTCTGGTCCAGCTCATGACATGATTGTGACTAATAATAAGGGCTCTAACCTCATCAGTGGTACACCAAGCCTCTTCAAAACACAGTGTATGCAAATCTTCGGCTTATCAAACCCCCCGCCTAGCTCGACTTATGACGAACACGCGAAATGTGACTACGTAACATAATTTACAAATAGCATAATGTGATTCATCTGAATAGTTTATGTTATGGTTACTCTGTGGGTTGGTGTGTACATGGGACGTATGACAATAACCGTGGTTTATTTTAATTTCTGTTATGCTGCGGTCAGAGTGGGCGCGATCTCGGGATAAACTTTTATAGTTCTGTTAAAGCGGATGACTAAACGATATTTCTTTGAAACGAAATATTCAGTTCAATAAAATTAATTACTTAATGGATTTATTAGAACAATAATAAGGTAGAACTCAGCTATATCCTTAATGTATTGGAGTTTGGAATGTCCATGACACCAACAGGTAAGCTTCGATTCTTTGAATTTCAACCAAATCAATTGTAGCAGAAAAGTGATGATTGAATAATTTAGGACTATCAATCAACATTTTTTTAATAGATCTGAAAGATGCTTATATCAGGAGCTGTGTGGTAAGTTTAAATAATTTATATTAGACTGTGGTCAGAGTGGACGCCATTTTTTTTTATATTAAAAATGGATTACTTATATTTTTGTTGAAATAAATTATTTGGTTCAATAAAATTTAGTTACTTAATTGTTACTTATAAGAAGAAAATTATGAAGAATTCTTATGCTATACCTGCATTGAATTAGATTTCGACTAGACTTTCAATGTGTATCTATTCAAAGAAACCTTAATTATTTGTAAAAAAAATTAAAAGTACTAAATAAAAATTATTAACCATTTTACCATTAAAGACTGTCAAACAACGAATCCTCTTCACCAGAAAGGGAAAGAAGGAAAACAACTAACCACACACCCTAGATTTGCCACAAACCTGACGAACAACAGTTAAGGCGAAGCGAACTACTTTAAGAAAGAGAAATGGGACATGTCAGTATCCCTTTCTTTGACGAGTTTGATTCGTCATGTGCGGTGGGATTGGCATATAATCAGAAGATAATTTGAGGACATACTAACATACATATTATCACGCCTGTTTCCCATCGGGATAGGCAGAGACTATATGGTTTTCCACTTGCTACGATTCTGACATACCACTTTCGCTTCTTCTACTTTCATAAGTGTTTTCATACACGCTCGCCGGTTAAGGGTACTCTTGACCTGGCCTTATGAGGAAGTTGGAAAAATTATGAAAACTTCCGCTTATTTTAAGAATCGCTTCCGCAACCGTTTTGCAACTCGCTTTTATTTAGGCAACTTCTTTACCTCCGTTCACTGTATCTTTACCCACCAATAGGTGGGCAAAGGAGAATTGCTAAAACAAACCGTTTACTATCTACATCCCAACAATCATTTCGCACTTCCTGTGCATGTCCCGTGCGTGATCCATCGATGCTCTGTGCTTGTGCAATAATTAAATGCAAAAATACGCTACGGTCCATGCACGTTGGGGATTTATGAGTTGATCGACCAATGCGTACGGTTATTGTAAACAATCGCTTGGATTATTAATAACAGCCACCCTCACATTACAACTATAGATATTTTAATTAGTTGTGACTAGTTTTGAATATGAAGCGCTTGTTGCCGTGCTGGCTCAGTACTCTGTGAACGATCACAACATTGCTTTCAAGCTCCACTTGGATCCTGGAATCCACTTTAATCTGACTTTGAATTTGACTTTTTGGAGAAGTTATCGTTTGGAAATTAATTTTTAGCATCATTGGAAGGGACTGCCGTCTGACCTCCCTTCGATTGTGAGCTATTTAAATATTTGTGTGTTCCAGAGTAAACAGGTAAAAAGTGAAACTCTTTACGACAGTTTTACAGCTTTCAAATTCTTCATACATCGATAAAGAAGTTTCACTTCAAAACAACATGGCGCGTAACCGAAAAACTTGACTATTTTTTACACATATACGATTTCTTCAACGTCGATAAAGAAGTTTCACTTCAAAAGTAAATTTAATTTGGCATGTGGTAATGTAGTACCTACTATTATATAAACTCTCTTGGATTCATAGCAATTTTCACTAATAAAACTTAGAAAACACGCATTCCATGCCTCGCTGGCCGTAAAAAATCTAATAAACGTAGATATCATTACATCAATCTTTTAACGTATTTTTTCTGTCAATAACTGATCTCGTTTAACCAAAAAGTATTTTTTTCAAAATCTATAACGTAACGGTGAATTTACGATAATTTTATGATCAGCTAACCAGTGAAGGAAAATATATAAAAAAAAATGTTCTTTATTTCAGTAAGAGTTACCCAGGGTTACATTATTGAGATTTCCCAGTAAGTAATTAAATACTTGTGTTGGGAATATCTCGCACCTCCCTATTGGTATTCATTGCTTACCTATGTTTAACATTTTTGAGAATACGAAGTAACAAGATAGAACAAAACTATTTGCATGCACACAAAATATGAGTGAATGATCTCCTTTAGTAGAAGTATTTGAGGTTTTAATAGACAAGTAAGTAATATTACCGCGTGAAAGATAGTATTGCAACCTTAATGTATAAATTACAGTTTATCTTAATTTATGTGATATAAAGAGTTGTGTATGTATGTGTGTATTTGTGTGTCTGTGTGTATTTGTATTTGTGTGTGTCTGTGCGTGCGTGTAGATGTGAATGTCTGTCCGTTTGTTTGTTTCTAAACGTGTTAGGCGATTCTAACGAGGAGAATTTCGATCTCATCATATGAGAGCGCCTTTAACCACTCTATCAGGGCGAGTTTACATTTCAGCAGTGTCATGGGGTAAAATTTTAGTATACGATTTATCTTGTTGTATAGGTATGGGGTATATCTGCTTACAAAACTTTGAAATAGGTTTGAACATTATTATCATCGTATTGGTCAATTGACGCTTACTCCCAGGAAAATAGGCCTCCCTAAACATCGCTAAACAAAAGCCCATTCTATAATACTTACGTATGGATAACAAGAATAAATAGCATTTATTAATTAGACTCATGCTCACCTCCTATGTACGTGGACGAAATATAACTGATGAAATGTGCGCGGATAGTATGCCTATGATTACCGACTTAATCGTTCTCGACGTAAAAGCCGGCAAGCCATGGTCAGGTTCGTAGGTATACTGGGATGATGGGAAGGCCAACAGAAAATAAAATAAGGTATCCCAGTCACTGTTACATGTCCGTCTTATACATGACATGACATGATACATGGAACAAGGTTTTCAAATGGTTTAAGAAGAAATTCTAAAAAAACTAAACTATATTCACGTTGTATCCCTGACGGGGTAGTGAGAGGACAGATCACCAGGTTTCGCGATCCGTCAAGAAATTCTATTTAGACATAAATGATCCACCATTAGAACGACTCATGACAACTTATTGCAATCTTCGAGAGTTCGAGATGTGGAACCTAAACTGCTAATGGTTATACGGGTTCTCATCGTTAAAGAGAAATTGTGTGAATGCGTTACAGTTTTATGGTCGATCAACATTTTACAGTACCACATTCACATTGCCCACGGATCAAGAGATACACACATAGAATTATCATAATTATGTTAAAGCGCTAAAACTGCGATTGACTATTTAATAATAATAATTCTTTGGTCGATCTCTCGGATTACTAGACTAGTAGTTTTAATAGTGTGATTTTTCACAAAACTTAAAGTTGATTATTAAATTGCAGGCATGTCCCTTCAAATGTACCTTCTATCTTTACATGTATAATCCCTTTATGGATTAAAATGAAAAAAAAAGAGTCACTAGGTACCTACTAGCCACTCATACCTTACAGGAAATGTTTAAATATGTTTGAAATAGACAATGAAGACAATGTTCGCCATCCAAATGTTGCCTGTAACATATTGTTTTTTAGTCATAAGGCCACCCTCTGTACAATTGTATGAGATCTCTGTAGGTTTATGTTTTATATCAGTGTGCAATTAAAAAATATTATATTCTATTAACACAGTAAATATTTAAAACATACTAAAAGTAGTTATAGAAACAACCACAGTTTAAAATCATACAATACTATCTTGGTACTTAGTGAAATTTCTTATATTAATATCCCAGTCACTATAATAATAAGGTATTCTAATAGAAGATTACCGGCTCGACATACAATTACAGGTGTTTATTATACTTTATAACTGATAAACACACCGTTTAACCCCGTTTCTAAAATATATACGGTACTTAGTAGTTGCACCGGTACTAAAGTAGGGTATACAATTTTATGTGAGTAATCGACTTTTAGTCAACTTTGTAAGGAAACTGAGCAGCTTTGGTAGAAGTTGGGTAATTTTGAATTCATAATTCAATTCTAATAGTCATTAAGATATTTACTTTTCGAATTATCAAAGGGCACCGAAACACAAGCTGCGTAACGTATTACCTATATGGTTAATGTTCAGAACATCGACAAAACATAAGGTTAGCATTGAACTCTCCAGGACACTGCCAGCGCACGTGTTTCTCTCCTCTTCCAATCCTGGGTATATTAAGAGAAACGTGAAAAAGCATATTTCTGGGCCGTCAACCTGAAGGTCGCTATCGAGGTCCTTACGGCTGGGATAGCGTCCCTCAGTCACAGATCGTCGCCTCTGCTTTCCATCAGACAGGCGGCCCCATTTTGATGTGTGAAACATAAAAAAGGCATTGCTAATGTTGATTTTAGTATATCGCTCGTGGCCTCACTAACTCAACTGTTCTGTAAACGATCACTGCGTTAAGCAACTTTACTATTGGTGGTTCTCAGATGGGTGACCGCTCTGTGAAATTTTCCATTTTCGAGCGTTTACCTGCTTCGGAAAGGACGTTAAGTCATTAGATGTCGTTGCCAGTAACATGGTAGTCGTTAAGACAAGTTGAAGACCTTATGGGTGCTTGCTAGTTTGAAAATTTCAACCGCAGCGGCAGGTTGCAACTACCTGCGCTTGTCCATTTTACATACTCCCCACCATGTGGTACAGTAATTTCTACAGTGAAATGTGGGCGTTTAGTATGCTTCTGCCAACTCTTTGGGGATAAAACGTAATTAGTAAATAATTTTATATAAATAAAATATAAATATAAATATTGTGGGACACTTTTCACACAGCGCCATCTAGCCCAAAGTAAGCTAATATTAGCTTGTGTTATGGGATCTAGATAACTGATGAACATACTTATATATCTCTAAATACATACATATTATAGATAAATAACACCCAGACACAGAATAAACCATCATGCTCATCACACAAAGTTTTATCCTGGGTGGGAATCGAACCCACGACCTCTTGCGTAGCAGTTGGATGCACTCCCACCGCGCCACAGAGGCAGTCAGTATATATTTTGGAACTAGCGAAATCTAGCGATACGGTAGTTATACAAAAGCTTACTGTAATTTGATAGTCATTTAGAGTACCCACTGCTTTACCTGCAACAAAAAATGCAATAAAAATATAACTCGAATTAATTAAAAGAAATAACAATTTAAAATATACAATATTTTTGCTTTCACGAATAAGGCGGCCATTTTAAATGTCAGCCATTTTACTACGTGCGCACGCACGTATTGATGAAGTTTTCGTGCCGAATTGACGCGCCTGCAATTTTCTTAAACGATGTTTCGACGCCGATGAAGACTTTGGAATTTAGCTACTCTCCTGTCTACATAAATAAATTTATATAAAATAATATGTCCTTCATTATAAAATTTGCAAACTATAAATTTTTGTTTATACTGATAGACATAATAGAATGTAGGAATCTAAATAAGGCTACTGTATCCATTTCAAATAGCGACATGAAACCTACAAGAAAGCGCAATCTATAACGCTACTGAGGCCATTATTTAAAAGCAGGATTCCTTCAATCTTAGTCATATCTTTCTTACTTACTTAATAATAACTTTACACTTATCTATGCCGTGTACATTGTATATGTACCGATAGTAAAGAATGAGAACTGTAGATCATATTAAAATTTTATGTATTGAATTAAATAGAATATAATAAACTTTATTGTACTTAAATATAAAACACTTAAATTAAATATTAAAGTTTAGATTATTATTTAGAAGCGCTCGTGGCCTCGCGGTATCAGTGTTCGGTAAACGATCACTGAGGTACGCAACTTTCACTATGGCTGGTCGTCGGATGGGTGACCACTTTGTGGCATTTACATTTGCGAGCGTTTCCGTGCTTCGGAAGGCACGTTAAGCCGTTGGTCCCGGTTGCCAGTAAAATGGCAGTCGTTAAGCCTGGTTGAAGGCCTTATAGGCGGCTTAAAAAATTTCAACAGCAGGTAGCCACAGCCTGCATCTGTCTATTTCAACACGGCAATGGGCTCACCACCTATTACGTGGGACAGGAATCCACACGGTGAAAAGTGGGCATATAATATGCCTCTGCCACCCCTTCGGGGATAAGGCGTGATGGATATTAATTAATTTTTTATTTATTATTTAGATATAGAGGTACACTTTCATCGTACAGCGTTGAAGCGCTCGTGGCCCCGCGGTCTCAGTGTTCGGTAAACGATCACTGAGGTACGCAACTTTCACTATGGCTGGTCGTCGGATGGGTGACCACTTTGTGGCATTTACATTTGCGAGCGTTTCCGTGCTTCGGAAGTCACGTTAAGCCGTTGGTCCCGGTTGCCAGTAAAATGGCAGTCGTTAAGCCTGGTTGAAGGCCTTATAGGCGGCTTAAAAAATTTCAACTGCAGGTAGCCACAACCTGCGTCTGTCTATTTCAACACGGCAATGGGCTCACCACCTATTACAGGACAGGAATCCACACGGTGAAAAGTGGGCATATAATATGCCTCTGCCACCCCTTCGGGGATAAGGCGTGTACAAGGAATAAAAGAAAGATGAAAGTGCTAGTTTCAAAATTGAATATCTCTTCACTCTGTAGAGTGGAGTGGATCTTCAGCTCTGTACGTGTTATTTTGCTAAGGAGAAGAACAAATTGATTGAATGAGCTCAGCAGAACATTGTCGATAGTACTATCTATCTTCACGCTGTATCCCTGACGGGGTAGTCAGAGAGGACAGATCGCCAGGCTTCGCGATCCATGCATACTTCTTTCGCTTCTTCGAGATTCATCAATCGCTTCATACACGCACGTCTGGGTATCCGAGTACTTTTGACCTTTCCGTTTTTGAGCAATGTGCTCACGTGGTCTTCATATGTAAGTCTCGGCCTACCCTGACTCCTTCTACCCTCTACTTAGATAGTAGATTAAGTAAAATACTGCCTGAGAGGCTATGGTTCATCACCGTTTGCTCTAAGTCAAGTTTGTCTGTTTAGGTCATGAAACTATGAGGGCAAACCGCAAAATAACTATTAATAAGATCAAAATAAGAATTACAGTAACTGACTCACTGAGCCTTCATCATCATCACCATCATCTCAGCCCATTCGACGCCCACTGCTGGGCATAGGCCTCCTAACTGAGCCTTACTAAGTAATATTTAATAATTATTAATAGTATGTTGTGTTTTAGTGATTTTTCTGCTGACGGTCCAATCCCTTCGGAGCAGCGTGTCTAATTAATTTCTGAAGCACTACGACACAGGGTACTGTCTGTCATTACCGCGAACGCTCCAGTATGACCATTTATTAATAAATACCTATCCTGTGATGCAGACCGTACATATCAGAAAATTGCCTAGAAAATACCGTAAGAGCTTCTAAATGATTTCCGAAGACAATGTCGCTTGACCTCTTCTATATCGCATGTAAGTATCTACGCTGAATATAAATTAATGGGTACAATACTAGTGTACGGAAAATTGTGTGAAGTTTATTCTTTGGAGTTTTAGTTTAGATTTCGTTGGCAAAGGTCAAAAATTGATGATTGAGAAATAAATTTTATTGTTTTTTATCATGAGATTGATCTTCGTACGAGACTAGTTACGTAGAAAGGTTTTGTAGGCGACCGAAGGGGGATTTGGACAAGAATGAACATTGAAGTTAATGTTTGGGGGCTTTCCCGGGCTTTTATATAAGCCCGAATAATCTTAAAAAGCACTACATCAATTTCTTTAACAGGTATACAAATAAATTTTAATCCCTGCTAGTCTTGAACTATCTACCCGACAGGAAAATAAAGCAGATAACATTAAAGTAAGATTTCTGTACCTACACTGCGTTGCTGTCGCTGTCGACTTCCAGATTATATGAATTAAGAAAATTACGGCCCGTGTCTTGACATGACGGGTAGGAGCAAAAAATACACGTCTTCTAAAGTCAGGAAATTTTATATAAGTAGCTATCCAGGAAGGGATATTAATGGTTCGTAAATTAGTAGTGCTGGGACGCACTATTTTGATAATATCGACACTTAGTATAAACCTTGAGGAAAAGTCTTTTTAAAATGAAAGGAAATGTCGTTAAGAACCAGGATTTTTTTTATTTCACATGGATGCTATGCCGGACTCCTACCGACTAAAACCACACAATTCCCTTCCATCTGTCTATTGTCAGTAGTCCCGGGTGAGCCCTCGGAAGAATAGGCCCAGGGCTCCCGACACACTTTGTCCGCTACCGCAGGCTCTTTCAGGGCGGGTTCGGGTGTTATTCTGCTTCTTTGGGGAGTGTGAGTGTTATACCACTTACTTGAGAGGGTGAAGAGCGTGTGTGTAACCCTCACGCTGCGTAAGAACCAGGATAAAATATGTCTTAGTTACATACCTACTATGCGCCCACATTAAAATGTAACTATTTGTATTTGGTTTCATGAAGTAGGTGGTATTTTATATTTATAGATACCTACTAATAAAAATTATCTATACTTAATATTATAAAGCTGAAGAGTGCTTTATGCTTGCTTGTTTATTTGGTTGAACGCGCAAATCTCAGGTACAACTACTAGTAGGATTTAAAAACATATTTTTTTAAGTCCTGACTATCCCCTTCAATCAATACGCAACTACCCTGAAGAGTTGAGCAGTAATCATAATTAATGTTGACAACCATTAATGTTGGCAAATCGGGCAAATTTTAAAACACACGACGGGACTAAATAGGTGCCGCGGGAGATCAAATTATGTGTACGGGCAAAGCCCAAAGTAATCTAAAAAGATTAAAGCTATGGACTAAACGTTCGATTCTACACTCGTGTAGGTATTTATTGATATACGAGTATGTACCTACGTAAAGTTACACTACAAAACTCAGGTCCGTATTTCAGAACGTTTCACAATACTCAATCAACGCTTGAGGCTAGTTTTTGCCTTGTAAATACTACTCTCAAGCATTGATTGAGAATTGAGAAACGTACATACCACGATCACAGAGGGAAGAAACATTGATTTCATCATTTCTCAATATCAAGAATTAACGACTATGTATTTGAAATAATCATAAATAATTATTTATAGTAACTCTTACAAAATGGCAATGAACACAGAAGGGGTAGGAAGTTAGTTAATTTATTAATGTAACATGAATGCTAAAGGCTAATAAAAGTCAGGGAACAAACTTATCGAATTTACAAATGGTTTATACACTCGTTTATTGTCGTATATTTAATGTTTAGTATATTTAATGTTATAAAAACATGTCTAAAACAAACACAAATACCAACAATTTATATAAAAGTCATTAAAATATGCATAATTCATGGCATTATAATTAAATTACAATAATGCTGTTGATAAAAGTCAAAGTTTTCTTGCCGGTATGCACTTTATCAGTTCGCAAATACGCAATTTGTATGTAAATGGTATTTAATACTAGATATTCTCGGTATGCCTAGCAAAAGTTCTTACCGACAATATAGCATAGCCGAAGGTAAATAGCAAATATTACAGAGCAAGAAAATGCTGCTTGCGTCTAATCGACACGCAAGTAAAATACAACGTGCCAAGTTTACGTCAAACTGTAAGCGAAAATCGCATACACGACCTATCGGTTGCCTACCTTTTGCCTGTCGAAATTAATGTAAAAAATTAAAAAGGGTGACTCACACTGATACGCTTGGTAGCATGAAATATATGGCGTAAGGCGTTTTCAGCAGAGAGTGCGCGAGACGAATGTAATAGATTATTGATATTTCTTAACAAACATGTATCGCAAGCCATTTTTTTAAATAAGCCTGCGTGATAATAATAATAATATTCACTTTCTGATACCAACAAAAAAATTAATAGTGTTACGTTCGTAGGGTGGGTACTAATAGGAGTTGCACTAATACCACAAATTTTAAAAGTAACACTTTAATTACTCCAAATAAAAGCAATGAAACCACAACTAATAATCGCCACCAAACACACTAAACACAAATTCTTCTCTAAGATAATCGCACTGTAACAGTATCGCACTATTTAGCTTCGATCACTTCGATTCGCACTGTTCGCTTCCTCAAAGGAGACTGTCCTGTAGCCGCGAGCTCGGCCCTTTATATACGCCTAGTAATGTTCTGGAATATTCGGGAGAATTCGTTCGGTACCTACAATCGGGTACATCTCTAGAATGTTCCACACGATACTAGTTGCTCCTTCGGTATGTGCCGGAAGGTTCTCGACCTATTGCTGTCCCTTCTGGTGCTATCTCTATCACATAGTTCTAGAATGATCTTAGTGTAGCTATCTCTTTTTTAATAGTGCTATCCCTGTCTAATAGCTCTGGAATATTCTGAATGTAGCTCTCTCTTTCTAATACTGCTATCCTTGTCACACTTTCATGAAATTACGCTATTTACTGAAGTGGGTTTTCAGGTTATGATGGCATGCGATAGGGGGTGGCCTGAAACGAACTGAAAACATGTTTCAGGCGCCTGAAAACAACGGCAACTGGGGTGAAATTTGGATAATTTGGTATGTGATAGAGCTTCCTCGGAAACGGCCTGAAACCGCTTTTCAGCCTGCTGAAAACGTTCCCAAGGCCCAGAAAATGACGTTTAAAGTTGTTCACTAGTCCGCCGGCGTAACAATAGTAAGTTATTGAAAAGCTAACATCCGCAGGGCAGTTTGTGGCGAGATGAATGCCGATTCAGAGTTTTGTTGCTCTACTGCACCGGTTAGCATTTAATGGGCTAACGGGAGAGCAGTGCGCCACTGCCGGGAGTGCAGCAAATCTCAACTCTGGCTTGCCTTAATTGGCTGATAGCCAGAGCTATATGTTCGGGGGTGGAACTGTCATTTTCAAGGGCATAACTACGGGAAAGCCCAGTCCGGGTCTGTCTTGCGATGGCGAAACCGGCGCCGCAACCCTCGACACTCCTAGCCGCTCACACCGGTGTTGCCCTCTGTCGCCTTACAGGCTTATCATGCCTATGGCGATTGCATAGGGGAATCACCTAGTGAGTAGTCACCGTCTGCCATTATTTTGATAATAATGTATTAAAATTGTTTTCATCAATAGCTTTAATCATCCAATCCATTTAACCCTCAACCTAATAGCCCATTTCATAGTTAGCACATTTTACAAAAGTTTTCCATTACCGTTCCTCTACATAAGATTTTGAAGAATTTTATAGGGCTTAGTAATTAAACAATAAAAAGTCATTAACTATACTCGTAGGTATGTATTGCATGTAATTTATCAATAAATGTGAAAGTTATTGATAAATTACATGATTAAAATGATTCACAACATATTTTTAGGTAGGTATGTACTGTGAACGTACTTTCAGCATACAAAGTTTTTATTTAAATTAATTATATCATATTGCATAGTCATTTAGATCACGGGTATTATTCTTCGAAATTCTATTAAGAAGATATGAAATAGACAATTATTTAAGTAGAACGCGAAAAATTTGTTCGCACATAATGCTGTTTCATCAATATAGGTACATCTATTATGGTGAGTAAAAAATCTGTAATATTAATTTAATGGTGTTTTTATCAATTCAATCGATGATTTGTAAGTCGGAACAATGCACAGCTTTTGTTAAGGCGAAGATTGTACGTCGAGAAACACTATTAGTTTTTTTTTTATACTTGGCGGAATTAGTATAGTCGATTATTTATTACTGGTTCCAGTTACTAGGATCATTAATAGGCGAATTGAAAATTTTCGATAGCAGATGACCACAACCTGTATCTTTGACCATTTCAACACGGCAAGGGGCTCACTAAAAATGTGTTCGGTGAAATCTACCTACTCTCGATTATGGCGTTTTCTGTCCCAATTTCCAAAGTTGTTAGATTCGTTATTCAGAAAGTATATTTACCTCTAAAACTTTCCTATGATGTATTAATTTTAATATAAATACCAAATTTGTATAAATTTCATTTACGTAAGTATGTAGGAGGTATAGAAACTTAATACAGCTTCATCGAAATACATCATTCATCTGTTTAATCTTTTGATTTACCTATTTATCAATACACAAGCGAGGTCTATGTACGTACCTTTTCTTAACTATATATATCTAATAACTGTACTTGGCTAATTTTGGCTTGACGTCGTGCAATGGAGGATGAAAAGCCTGTCAATCATCTCAACACCCGTAAGCCAAAGATCGTATGACAATTCATTCATCAAATAAACACTTCGCCTTAACATTCGAACGGCGTTTTCCCATTGTGTTGTTATTGTAAAGAGTTTTTGTATTTTTTTTAGATAGGTACAACCTCTTTGGCTACAAGGCAAGGTCAAGCACATGCAGATGATGTTGATCGATGACAGTACGTTTTGGGCTTCGAATGTATACATTATTATTAGCGTTCCGTTTTCATATTTGTGGTAAGTGGTAAAGGTGATTATACTTTATACGCTAATGCATTGATTTAGTAAATATTTTAATAATTGAGGCGTAGACTTGGACTTGAAGCTTAAATTGAGACGTTAAAATATTTACTTTTATTTATAATAATAAAAGTAAATTACATAGAAAAACTTACATAAAAAAATATATTTCCTTTAGAATTCAGTATTCAATAATCATTAATAAAGGTGTTGTATTTTTATAAACATACAAGAACTGACCTGAGTGGAATCTATTGAGTGAAAATTTGAAGTTGAACATTCTTTGGTTTATGATCAATATTGAATTTTAATGGACAACATAGGTTTGGTCTTGCTTATTTGGGGGCCCTTATAAAGTAGTACATAGAACTAGACGAAATCTATTATAATATGCTATTAAATACTTATAAATACCTACTTGTTAAAAATTGCATATTCCAATACGTTCCTATAAAAAATTCTTACAAATAATGTTTCCAGCAGAAATAAATGGTATCTATCTACTTCCATTACTGTTTTAATTAAATAAACAAAATAATTACAGCAATACAACGTTTATGCATGTAATTATTTCGTGTTTAATCAGATACGGATACTCGTATATTGACTGTTTATCGGTTGGTTAAAGTAATGCGAACGTAAGTAAAGTAAATTTAAAAAAGAAGCGATTGATTATGGTCATACTTATAATAAAAAAAACAAAGGAGGTTTTTAGGCGGCAAAATGGCTGATTCTATTTGCTTGCTGTAGTACCTATATACCTATATTATTTTCTAAAATTAGTACATTTATCTTGTTTAATGTGCAGGATTGGTGGTTTCTTGGAAATAAAAGTTGTGTTATCGTGCTATAGTAAAATACAGTGATATATATACAGTGAAATACGATTTTCCATCATGACGCGTAAACTCCAGTGAAAACCTCAGTATAACAACCACTATTATACTGGGGTAAGACTGACCTTGACTTAAGAAAAATTTGACTAAGATGTATAGTACAGGGACATTTTAGATAGTAAGAAGATAGAATAATTAAGATTTGGTAAAAGGTCTTAGTAACCAGACCATAAAAAAATTACTACTATTTAAACAAATATGTTTAAAAGTCGAAGGTACTATCCTACTTCGTACTATTTATACTTTTAATTTTAACTTAAGAACACATTGTGAGGTTTGGTGTTGGCAGGATAAGATGGAGGTCATTGCTCGATGACATAAAGTAGAATACCTTTTTTATTGTGTAATTCGTTCATCCATAATGGTAGGTACAATGACGAGGTAAAATGTAGAAGCATTAATAGACAATAAAGTTAGGTATCTAGCTCATTTAGACAATATAATTTTTGATTGACTTATAAAAATTGATTTAGTTTTTGTATCGGCAGACTTTTTATCAATCAATAGTATTTAATTAAATTTGAACATTAATTTTCATGTGATTCGACTCAAAGAATATAATTTGGTTTTTATATGTGCTAACCTAAAAAGCTAAGTAAGTAATATACCTTCATACCGCTTTACTCAGATAATATCTTACGCTTAATGTATGCAAGTTCGTGTTACCAACATTACTGAACGAAAAAATACTATCGAAATTTCTGGTTCTCAATCTTACGGTAGAACATAATGCAATTATTTAAATGTCACGCATTAATTTACAACTGAAGTATACTATAACAATCTTTGATCTACACTCCATTATGATGCTTTTAACACTTTAAATTTATGAATGGTCAAAAAAGATTGTAAGTAGATAATTTTATCTTGAGTTATAAGCTTAACCAGTACACATTAGATGAATAAAATGGACAATTCACAATCGTTATTGCTATCATAAATCACAAAAAAATAGTTAGAAATATGTCTTTTCTATCTTAAGTAGGTGTATGTGTAGGTAAATGTATTACACCTTCACACATAGAAACTTTGTTTTAAATCGCACTGTAAAACACTTTTGCATTAAAGAGCAATATATTATTAACTTTATCCAAGCTGATAGCTCCCTTTCGTACCTGGTGCTTAATTTCAATGGCGTTATTAGTAAGGTTATTTAAAAATCAGATGCATTATTAATATATCAACATTCTTCAATAAACAATACCTTTAAATAAAAGAGGCCATCAATAAAACATTGAACGTTATTTTTGCATACTATTAATAATTTGGTGATGAATAAAGGACATTCTTTTGTGTAGTCATGATGCTTTATTTACATAGGTACTTGACTCACAAGGTTCTAAATCCTTGCTAATATTATAAATGCGAAAGTAACTATCTTTCTGTCGCGTTTACATGCCAAATTACTGAACCTAATTATTTGAAATTTGAGGTAGAGATAGTGCTAGGATGATAGATAGGACATAGGCTACATTTTGCCCCGGGAACCAGTTACTGTGGTAAACGAGAAGGGGGGGGGGGGTTCATTACTATTAACTAGTCACTTATGTACATTTATCTTATGATCAATATCAAGAAATAAATTCTAAGATGAAAAAGTTTTTCAGCCTCCAGTGGGACTCCCCGCGACTTGCCACTTGCCGGCTGAGCTGCTTAACCAACTAAGCTACCAAGAATACTCGAAACTGACAAAGCTTTTGCACACATACCACCATATCCACAAGGATTTTTTTCGGAAAGATTCGTCAGTATAGCATATTTAATAACTCAATAAAAAATAACAAAGATTTTAGTTGTGAACCGCGAATTCGTACCCCTGACCTGCAACAGCAGTATTAAATTACCACTGCGCCACAAATACAGTTAATAAGCTCCCTTACCATTCCGTATTAACTAAGACGACTAAAAAAGTACTATTTTAAGATATATTTTATCTTTATATACCGCTAAAAAGACATGAATAAGTACCTACATTATTATCTTGCTATTTAAATACATTAATCATGCATAATATAGCATGCAATGTATTAAAAAACTTGTAGCTAATGAGCATTTCAAGCTAAAGATTGTTCTCAATGATAGTTGATATCTTCCTTGCCATGCCAACACGCAACTGATGACTGAATTTTTTTTTATGACGGTTGAACTACTGTTTTTCATTGACTATACTACATGAGGTAGACATCTTCTCTCCTTCTCATTCATTTCTGTAAATTCTCAGTTAGGGCTAAGCCCTATCTGGATGTAGAGCCTACGGTCTGCTTTATTAGCTTCCAGGAGCTGCTTTGGTTTGTGTATCAGTCACGCCCTTATACCTGAAGGGGTGACAGAGACAAATTATAAGCACACTGGGCCGTCAAAATGAGGGTGGGTCCCGAAACCCTTCGGGTTAAGATAGCAACCCTCAATCACGGGTCGTCGTCTTTGCTTACCATCAGGCGGGTAAATATAAAAAAAGATAGAAATGCTATTTTCTATCTTGCCTCGTGAAAACCTCAGTATAACACAAACCATTATACTGGGGTGAGACTGACCTTGACTTAAGACTAGACTTTACTAAGGAGTAGATGAAGGGGACATTTTTGATAATAAGAAAGAAGATTGAAGAAATGTGAATTAAGATATGGTTAAAAGGTCTTAGTAACCAGGCCATAAAATAATTACAAAAAAAACACCTAATAATCATTTTATATATAGTATCGTCGATTCCCGTTTTGTCTCATTGCCGATTGTGCAAAATAACTTAAACCAATTTCCGCATATCGGTTTATATTTGACTGCCTCTGTGGCGCGGTGGGAGTGCATCCGACTGCTACGCAAGAGGTCGTGGGTTCGATTCCCACCCAGGATAAAACTTTGTGTGATGAGCACGATGGTTTATTCTGTGTCTGGGTGTTATTTATCTATAATATGTATGTACTTAGAAATATATAAGTATGTTTATCAGTTATCTGGTTACCATAGTACAAGCTCTGCTTAGTTTGGAATCAGATGGCGTTGTGTGAGTTGTCCTAACGATATTTATTTATTTATTTATTTCCAAGACCTAAAATAAACCGTATTGGAAAATGTATTCAGACGATTGGTCATGTTCAAATTAATGTTTCAAGAACCAAGCATTTAAGTAAAACAACACTAATTGCGACAAAATTAACTAAAACATTACCCGTAAATGCTTTTACTTCAGGAAATATAATTATATTAATTATTATTACGTGGGACAGGTAAATCCACACGGTGAAAAGTGGGCATATAATATGCCTCTGCCACCCCTTCGGGGATAAGGCGTGATGGATATTTATTTTATTTAAATATAATTATTTACTCTTTTATTGTTTTTATTGATTTGTTTTGTACAAAACCAACTCTGAAAAACACTTGATGGCACAGTATGCGGCTATCGCTAAACTTGGTGATATAAACAGCACTAAATTTGTATCTGACATCACTAAAATCCCTTTTATGTGATAAAATTCAACAAAACATGTATTTACATGCCGGCTAACTTAGTGATTGAACTGTCTATGTATATTTTTCACTTTTTACTGAATTTTATCACATAAAATGAATTTTAGTGATGTCAGATACAAATTTAAAGTCACACAAAATTTTGAAATTTTAGACTAATTTTAGTGGGTCGTTTATTAATTTTAGTAACCGTTTGAAACGTGAAAACTTTTAAAACGTTGTAACGTGAAAAATGTACATAGGCAGTTCAATCACCAAGTTAGTCGGCATGTATTTACATTCGACTGTCTATGTACATTTTTCACGTCTTGTTCAATTTTATCACATAAAATAAATTTTAGTGACATCAGATACAAATTAAGTGCTATTTATGATATCACCAACTTTAGTTCGACTTAATAACAGAATAGCATTTAGCAATCTCTTAACAAAAATTAGAAAATTTTAGAGAAATTTAAGTTTAGTGATGTCAACAACAGAATTAGCACCACTGGCTCAGTTATGAAAGTAAAAAATAAAGGTTTAATAAGTAGTTCATATCATACACAACATAGGGACCAGTGGTGGATCTTGGGATCACAGGGGTGCGCTATTTGATCCTCTGGTGGAGCTTTTAAGAGATGAAAATATAATAAGATCCACCCAGACCCTGAGAAATTCGGCGTGCCATTCGATTTACTAGTGGATCGAGATAGTGGATCCTACAGTACAGAGTGATCCATGTAAAGTTTGGGAGCAACTGGTAAAACACTCATAGTCATTTTTAATGCACCGCACCCCTTCGGGGATAAAGGCATGATTGATACATTTTTAATAATTTATTAAGGATTCACACTCCTATAACACACAGCTAACGCATACGTGACGATAATATCACTAAAGAATATCTCGACCTATCAACGACGTTGACTTCATCCAAATTCAAACCGAAACAAAAGACGCCTTTCATCACACGTCAATACATTTTAAAATCGCATCAATGTACGTCAAGCATCAAAGGCACAACGGAACACGATTGTCTCTGAACAGAATAGCCAGAGATAGCACATTTGCGCTACTCTGTGATACTATATATCATCTACTACGCCATAGATTGACCAACTTAAGTGATGAAGACTGGTCACTTGTAATTAAAGACATTATACTTATAACGTATTATCACAGCCGAAAGACATAGGTTTTCTCTCTTTATACTGTGGTACTATGGTTAAAAGTATGTATAAGGTCTTTGCTTGTAATACGTAACGAACGATGAGAATAAAAAAAAATTTTATAACTATGACTGGCAGCCATATTAAATTTGAATTTCGATCGATCATCGTCACAAGAAATAATATAGTAACTCATACAGGTGCTTTTAAAATTAGAATGTTTTTAATTTAGAACATACCTATTTTGGTGTGAAATTCGAGAAAAAGGATAAAATACAAGTTTATAAATGTAAAAATTCGAAATTTAAACCAATACATTTCTATTAATAGTACGTTTTATTAACGGACAGAGTTGACTTAAGTTAAATTTATTTTATACGTTTTAAACATTTATTTCGAGAGCCTTCATCTTTAAGTACAAGGAATGTAAATCAATAGCTTAATAGTGAAAATTGGTGGATATATTTTATTTAATCAGCCATAAAACTGATGTTTGTTTGAAAGTTTGATGGTCCTATAATTTTTCTGATATCTATCTACCTGTATCATATATTACTTGCCTATACCTATCGGATAATCTCAATGTTAAATGTCAATATTAAAGTTTTAGAGGAATTAGCTAATCAGATTATAGCAGTAATTTCAAAATTACTTATATATTACTTTCACGATGTAATGTATAAGACCATTAAGATAACATTTATTAAAAAAAGATCTATATATCAATATTAAAATATATATATTTTAAATATACTAATAAATAGGAGAAATGGTGGTCTTTAAAAACCGTCCACTTTAGTAGAAGCGAATATTTTTTTACTGCGATCAGTGATTAAAATGATTTATCACAATAGAGATTATTTTTTATCGAACACAACAGAACAGCGGGCTAAGTCTATTATTGCAATCGCGTCAGAAAATAATCGTAATCGTCGCTCAATAGAAAGCCACCAGTACAATATTGAGTTTTGTTCGTAGTCTACTATCACAATCGTACTCCAATAGACTTTTATTGGTCGGCCGATGAGTTCTACTAACACGTACCGCGCCAGTGGCCGCTAGTCAGTTGCATTTTTGATAGTCTACTAACATGTTGAGAGCTAAAAACAGAGATTCTGGTTCGATTCTAGGGTTTCTAAATAGTAGACTCGGCCCCCAGCTCCTCATCTTCTTTGTCAGTCCTACAAAAGAGAAATGGTATTTCTCTATGCCATTATTCAATTGCTTATATTATAAGCAAATGTTTTCTAATTATAAAATTATATTATTACCAGTCATATTTATTTTCGATACTCTACTTATATGGTGGTCTGTGTGTAGGGTCAACGTACCTACGGAATGCCGCCCCTCCCTGCGCGAGCGCACCATAGAAACATAATTAGTGTTCTCATCTTATCCCCGCGAAGCTGATGCTATCGTTTACTCGTTCATCCATTGAAGATTGCGTTCACATTTTATTAACAACACTACACAATTAACCAGCAGTGTACTCGATCTAATTCGATACAGCCGTTGTTATTTCATTCTATCTCCCTTGCTGACGTGAACGAAATTAATTAATATCTACTGTATAGAATTTTGTTGTAATCAGAACTTCTTCTGATTATGTTAATATATTTTTATAAGATTTGTGATTAAAAGTTCGCTGTATAATATGTATACTAAGTATATGTGCGTATGTGCAATGATATGTAAATAAATAAATATTGTGGGACACTTTTCACACAGCGCCATCTAGCCCAAAGTAAGCTAATTAGCTTGTGTTATGGGATCTAGAAAACTGAATTTCTAAATACATACATATTATACATAGGAAACACCCAAACTACGAAACACACATTTGTGGATCACACAAATATTTTTTCTGACCCGGGAATTGAACCCGGGACCTCTTGCGTAGCAATCGGATACCCTCCCTCCGCGCGAATGAGGCAGTCGATGTATAATGATTAAAAAAAAATGTTATTAAACATAGTACATAAATAAGTGAAATAATTTTCCTGAACGCATTAACAGAGTTAATGTAATGTCTTATTTTTATTTTTCTTTTTTTAAATAAACAAGATTTTTTTTTGTGGAGTAGTAACTTTAATTCAATATGTCCTCTATACTAAATATAGACTGTAAGTTATAACATGGTAAACATAAAGTATCGGTGGAGTAAGTGGTAGGTGCTAGTGTATGTGGCTGTCGCACTGAGGTCTCCGGTTCGATTCCCGTGTTGGAACAAATAGTATGAGTGTTTACTTTCCTATATGTCTGGTGCCAGAAACTCCTCAAAAGGTGTCCCAGGACCCTAGCTTTTGTTTTCAATTATTTAGAACATAGTTAATGTAATCGATGTGATATATTTAAAGTTAGTTCTTGTAAGTTGGGGAGTTCTTCAGTTAAAAAGTTGTTAAATGAATGTAATTCAAGTATATCAAACTAATATTATAATGTTCCGGTGTGGTCACCTTTCCGGCCGCCCCGAGACGGACCCCTCCACTCTGGGGCGCCCCTTGCCGGCTCGCAGTGATTTAACCTCAGGCCTACCCTGCGAGCCTGTTTTAAGGTGAGGCGGAACACCGCGGAGTTTATTGGGTAGGACGGCCCCACTCCCACAAAAACAAAAACTAATATTTGTTTGGTTTAATTTGTTTGGTTGAACGCGCTAATCTCAGAAACTACTGGTCGGATTGGAAAACATATTTTTTTGTTAGATATCCCATTTATCGCGGATGGCTATAGGCTATATATCATTACGCTACTACACTGGGGAGCAGAGCAGTAGTCATAAATGTCGATAAAACGGGCAATTTTTTATGCATCATTGTAGAATTTATAAGCGACGGGATTAAATAGGTGCGACGGGAGGTCGAAATATTCCACGGGCGAAGCTGTGGGGGGCATCTAGTTATTTATAAGCTCAGCATCCGAAAATAAGGCCATGGTACATATAACATTATTGGCGGTAATTCGATAAGTTGTACTTATACGAATCCAGAAAAAAATACGATCATAAATAATTGAATGTCAGTTCAGTTTCCGCTGCCAAAATGACTGCAGGTCACATATCCGTGAAATATAGGTACAGCTTGCACAAGACCATTTGTCAAAACCGTGTATAATCTGTCCGAGGGTAAGCTCCGATAAATTATTTTTGGCACCGAACTTAATTTGTTCCGTGACGCTACAGAGCAAAATTATTGAGATATGGAACACCCAATGCGGAAAAAGTATCGAAGTGTTATAATATAGCAAGATATTTATTTATCTAATTTAAATACAATGAACGTTTTATTACACAACGCCTTCTTACCCAATTTAAGCTAATATATATATAAATATATAGATATATTTGTTAATACGAACATAATGTACCTAGAAAAAACCGAAACTCTGAAACAAAAATGTATAGATAAAATATATCCATCACGCCTTATCCCCGAAGGGGTGGCAGAGGCATATTATATGCCCACTTTTCACCGTGTGGATTCCTGTCCCACGTAATAGGTGGTGAGCCCATTGCCGTGTTGAAATAGACAGACGCAGGTTGTGGCTACCTGCTGTTGAAATTTTTTTAAGCCGCCTATAAGGCTTTCAACCAGGCTTAACGACTGCCATTTTACTGGCAACCGAGACCAACGGCTTAACGTGCCTTCCGAAGCACGGAAACGCTCGCAAATGTAAATGCCACAAAGTGGTCACCCATCCGACGACCAGCCATAGTGAAAGTTGCGTACCTCAGTGATCGTTTACCGAACACTGAGACCGCGGGGCCACGAGCGCTTCTCATCATATTTATTTATCTAATTTAAATGCAATGAACGTTTTATTACACAACGCCTTCTTACCCAATTGAAGTTAATATATATATATAAATATATATATTTGTTAATACGAACATAATGTACCTAGAAAAAACCGAAACTCTGAAACAAAAATGTGTAGATAAAATATATCCATCACGCGTTATCCCCGAAGGGGTGGCAGAGGCATATTATATGCCCACTTTTCACCGTGTGGATTCCTGTCCCACGTAATAGGTGGTGAGCCCATTGCCGTGTTGAAATAGACAGACGCAAGTTGTGGCTACCTGCTGTAGAAGTTTTCAAGCCGCCCATAAGGCCTTCAATCAGGCTTAACGACTGCCATTTTACTGGCAACCGGGACCAACGGCTTAACGTGCCTTCCGAAGCACGGAAACGCTCGCAAATGTAAATGCCACAAAGTGGTCACCCATCCGAGGACCAGCCATAGTGAGAGTTGCGTAACTCAGTGATCGTTTACAGAACACTGAGACCGCGGGGCCACGAGCGCTTGTAAAAATGTGTAGATCATACAAATAAAGACCTGAGAAACTTCAATGGCATATTCTACCGAGCGATGTTGAGTACTACGAGTATCATCACCATCCTCTTGCCCTTGTCCCAATTTACTTGGGGTCGGCGCAGTATGTGTTCCTCTACCATTCATCCCTGGTTTTCGTCATCTGATCATTTACTCCTTTCTTATTCATATCACTTCTTACACAGTCCATCCATTTTGTCTTTGGCCTTCCTCTAGCTCTCCATCTATCAGTACTATAATTACTACAATAAGCATAATTCTCTTTATCATTTTAGTTTATTCCCAGTTACTTCCATACCTTACCTAAACTCAACTTTTTATTATATCTAGTAATTATTTTGTTATAACCGGGTAATCTAAATTACTTATTAAGAATTTAATATAATTCTGAGGTTACGTGCTTCCATATCTTGATACTATCAGCCACACTGCTCTGAAAATGAGAGGTAGTCTTCTTCCGTACTTTAGTTATGTCTGTGCTAAAAAACAAAACAACGCTTCTTCTACAAATCGCACACGCCGACAGGCTGGAAGTATGCGCGCGCAAAATTATGGTCGGGAGTTGCCCGAGCACGCGCGAAGTTTCAGTGAACGGACGATACTTTTTATGCCCCATGTGTCATTGCTAGCACAGATAATCATAACTACATATTATAAAACAAAGTCGTTTTTCGCTGTCTGTCCCTATGTATGCTTAGATCTTTAAAACTACGCAACGAATTTCGATGCAGTTTTTTTTAAATAGATAGAGTGATTCTTATAGAAGGTTTTTATGTATATTTTGTTAAGTTTTTGCATACATTCACTTAATCATAACGATATATGTTGGCGGTGTCGAAAAAAATAAGCCGTCTGGGAGCTTTTAACGAAAACGCTGCCTAAACCCTTTAAGATATAACAAAATAATGTATTTTGGAATTATGTATCTAATATAGGTCTACAAAAAAGCGCGACGGTATATGTCTATCTCTTAAGGTTACCGTATTATATCCATTTTAATACTTTAAAATACACCAAAAATAAAGTGGTAATTAAAAGGCTATTTACACAAATACATTATTAATCCTTATCATTCTTAATGTGTTAGTTGGTTTCAGCATTTTATGAAGATTATTTTGTCCCTTTGTACTTTGCAAATTAAGTGAATATCTTAGGCGATATGGTAATATCAAAAAAATGCGCAAAGAAATTAATTTCGTCTAACAAAAATTCGACCGGGCCGAGCGGGCGCGTGGGCGTAGTACTTGAGAGCGGAGAAGTAATCAAGTAATTTGGAAAATGTTCATACATTAGGTATCGTGAAATTTAATAAACGACGGGATTAAATGGGTGCCACGGGGTTCGAAGTATGTCACGGGCGAAGCCGGGCCTAGGATATTATGTCCTGGGAATTCCATGGCTGTTGTAGATCTAAATCTGATGACTGTGCAGAATGCCTATGAATTAAAAGATTTTTTGATAACAGTTTTGCTTCAGAATTATAATATTCCAACTAGCTGCTGCCCTCGGGTTTGCCTGTGATATACTTTGAACTCCCGTGGTACCTACTCCATACTACTAACCCATGCTCCTTAAATCATTTTCGAGGATTTTCATTTTCATAAACCTACTTCCCTTATTTTTTGAATTTTTAACAATTATACTAGATTATTCGAAAAATTATATAAACTATTCCAAATATTCTGATACATGTATTGTGTTACTTACATTCCATTATAACTTGAACCCAACCGAACCACATAATGTTTGCTGACGGGTGTAAAGAGCCCTGGAAATGACCCTGCTCCAAAGTTCGGAAGTTGGACGAAACCAAGACTTTACGTTCAGATGAAGAAAGAACTGGGATGTTAGGGGGCTTACCAATATCACCGGGGCTCAATCGACCTCACCAGCTAGCGGTGCACGGTGGACTAACGGAAGAGACAGCACCACAGGCACCCGGGGTTGGGATGTCAGACGGGAGGGAGTCTGACAGTCAGTCAGTAAAAGCCAACCGATAGCTGTACCTAGTCTATACTAATATTATAAACCTGAAGAGTTTTTTTGTTTGATTGAATGCGCTAATCTCAGGAACTACTGGTCAGATTAAAAAAAATATTTTTGTATTAGATAGCCCATATTTTAAAGGAAGGCTATTTATCATCACGCTACTACCCTGGAGAGCAGAGCAGTAATTATAAATGTCGACAAATCGGGAAAATTTTTATGCATGCTTGTAGCATTTATAAGCGACTCACGGGATTAAATAAGTGCAACGGGAGTTCGAAATACGTCACGGGTGAAGCCGGGGGTGTTCCTCTAGTAGCTAAATAAAAGTGAACTCTCCCCAAATCCATGTAGGGTTTGAAAGCAACTGGGAAATCCTTTAAGATAAACAAGAGTTGGATGAAACTGGAACTCTACATTCAGATGAACAACAAAAAAACTTCGTATTAAACACATGCAGAACTGTTTTGAACTTGTAGCAGTTTGAAACCATTTAAAACCTGGCACAAACCACAGGACGATATAAACCATCTACTTATCATAGTCAACAAGTCGTGCTCATAATATAAAGTTGGTAGTTGTCTGTGACTGTCATCCAAATAGACTTATTTATAGTGAGTCAGTACTCTCCGGGCGAGTAAGCATGACTTTATAGATACGTCTTTGTAAGAAGGAATGTAAACGGATGAAAATAAAGTAAGGGTTATATATATATATATATATATATATATATATATATATATATATATATATATATATATATTTTTGGTATATATATAGGTTATATATATAGCGTATTTAGACACAATAGTAAAAAAAGGTTTTTTGGTTTCTTAATTTTTATTTTTGAATATATATTATATCGTTGGGACAACTCACACAACGCTATCTGATTCCAAACTAAGCAGAGCTTGTACTATGGTAACCAGATAACTGATAAACATACTAATGTATTTTTAAATACATTCATATTATAGATAAATAACACCCAGACACAGAATAAACCATCGTGCTCATCACACAAAGTATTTATCCTGGGTGGGAATCGAACCGACGACCTCTTGCGTAGCAGTCGGATACACGGATAAAGGA
Source organism: Thumatha senex (assembly GCA_948477245.1). Classification (NCBI taxonomy): domain Eukaryota; kingdom Metazoa; phylum Arthropoda; class Insecta; order Lepidoptera; family Erebidae; genus Thumatha; species Thumatha senex. The sequence continues at coordinate 27,278,282 of OX419731.1, read as the reverse complement.
TACGAACACAGAGAGTTCCAAGTATTTGTGATAGATAGACATAGAATGGCGTGACATAAGGAAAGTCCGTGGAGTCATTTTAACTAACTATCTGTAAGTGATATCATTATACATGTTATATAGTCACGTTTTATTTCTACAAAGTGGTAGGCAGAGTCATGATATATAAACCGCAGTCTGTTATTATCTTCTTTCAAACATTTTTCCTACCCTTGGAAAGCAGGGCGGGCTGCTCGCCGTGCTTACAGAAGCAGGCCAGGGAAGGTGGCGTAGCGTGAGGGTTACACGCACGTAGTTCAATCCCTCAAGGTAGTGGTATATAACCCGAACCCCCCAAAGAAGCGGGATAACACTCGAACCCCCCAAAGAGGCAGGATACACACCCGAACCCCCCCTGAAGGAGCCTGCGGTAGCGGACAAGGTCTGTCGGGAGCCCTGGCTATCCTTCCGAGGCTCACCCGGGACTTCTGGCCATAGACAGATAGAAGGGTAACGTGTGGTTTTAGTCGGTAGGAGTCCGGCATAGCATCCATGAGGATTTTCACACGAAAAAAAAAAAACTATACTTCCGAGGGCTCACCCGGGACTCCTGGCCATAGACACATAGAAGGGTAACGTGTGGTTTTAGTCGGTAGGAGTCCGGCATAGCATCCATGAGGATTTCCACACCAAAAAAAAAACCCTTGGAAAGCAAATTCCCGAAACAAATATCGCCGTGCTATCATTTGTTGCCGCGGATTACAATTAATTTGAACATATTTGAAAATGCAAGCGTAACATTACATAGAATAGTAAGCAACTTTGCAAAGATCAGAAAGTTAATTTTGTTTTAGCCCATAACATAGACGCCTGATATTGCAGTTAACGCTAGAATGAAATAGAAAATATGCAAATAAAAAAGACCTATAAAACCACAAATCTACAAAATAAACGTGTGAAATTAAAATTAGTACTAATTAAAAGTCTATAATTATCAATTAAAATCATATTCACGTCCCATAGCCAAGATGGCTGTCCTTTTCAACGTTGACAAGTAATAGGCTCATCATCGTATATGTGATCATAAAAACGCAATAAAATTTCTTAAGACAATCTTTAACATCCGAAATAGAAAAGAGTAGCATTATCTCGATAGAATATCAGATTTTAATGTGTCTAATTTATTATGAATGGTCATTTTATTGGAGAACCACGTTTGTAGGGGTTTTGTCGAGTAGGTTTAAACCGTTTTATTTTTCACTAGGTGACCCCCCCGGCTTTGCCCGTGTCTACTTCGATCTCCCATCGCACCTATTTAAACCGTCACTTATAAGTTCTACAATATTGCATAAAAATTTGCCGGATTTGATGACATTTATGGCTACTGCTCCGCTCTCCAGGATAGTAGCGTGATGATATATAGCATATAGCCTTCCTCGATAAATGAGCTACCCAACACGGAAAAAAATTTTTCAAATCCTACCAGTAGTTCCTGAGATTAGCGCGTTCAACCAAACAAACAAACAAACTCTTAAGCTTTTATCAGTATAGATAGAAACTTTTACGTAACATGGTGACACCATAAGTGGATAACATTTTATTAGTATGCTTAAGTTACAAAGCATAAATCTAAAAGCCTTTTTGTTGCTAAACACAATTACTATCACATCATCTATATGAATTGGAATGCTCTGCCAGCTCACGTGTTTCCCTCCGCTTATTACCCAGTGCTCTTTAAGCCGAACGTGAAGGCACAACATGGGGACGCCAACATAAGAGCCACTGTTAATAGTCTTGTGGATTGTGACAGTGGCTTTTAATTCGTTAAATGTCGCCATGGTTTTCCGTCAGGCGGGTGGCGTCAATTTGGCGAGCTAAATATAAAAATAAATTGATTTTTCATTACGCTTAATCTTGTAAAACAAAATATTGAATCATACAAAATATAGTAATACAAATGCATCTGAGATCGTTACAAGGGCAACGTGATAAACTACTGTATATTTTCATGGATCATCAACCACGAAGGGGTGGCAGAGGCATATTATATATGCCCACTTTTCACCGTGTGTATTGCTGTCCCATGTACTATGTGCTCATGCCGTGTTGAAATGGACAGGCGTGAAATGTGGGCGTATAGTATGCCTCTGCCTACCTCTTCGGGGATAAAAGCATGACTATATGTATGTATGTATGTTTGTATGTAATATTTTAGAAAACAAACAATATAAAATATCGTCCTACACAATAGTTTTACGCTGTTATACTTATTCTAAAACCACCGCCCGCTGTTTCTGTGATGAATTTAGATACATTTTAGTGTTTCTTATGAATATTTGTGATATAATTTTCTCGAACTAGATAATAGACATATTTGTTTCACGTAGGTTGTGTCTGTGAGTTTATTTTTTTGTTAAATTCACACCCGATCGAAGAGTCTATTGCCCTTCTTTCTAAAAAAAGAACTACACACAAATCTCGATACGAAGAACTAACTACTAACTATTGATTATTACAACTAACAACTAACCATTGATTACTAGAACTAACAACTAACTAACTACTGATTTTGGAAAAAGATAAATTACCTAAATTAATTGTCTGTTTTTATACATCCCTGATGTTAAAATCATAATGTTATGCAACTTACTACCACCAGACAGGTAATAAACCTGTATATATTGGCCTGCTTTTACTACAATATACATAACAAGGCAAATACAAAAATAAAAAAACAATAAAATATATTAAGCTCTAAAATCTCCCTCCAATCATTAAGGAAGAAAGGAACAGCTCGATAAGGGAACATTGCGGTATGACAGAAAATGTAGTGACTAAGGGCCATATTCCAGAACCTTATTAATACTACTCTCAAGTGTTTCTTGAGTATAGATAAACGTTCTGGAATACGGCCCTTAGATAGAAAAAGGATGCTTAGATAGTTCGGACACGTGAAGAGGATGGATGAAAATAGACTGACCAAGTAGATCTAGACTTTTTGGAAAAAGGCCAGATCAAAAGTACCCTTAACCGGCGAGCGTGTATGAAAACACTCAAGCAAGTAGAAGAAACGAAAGTGGTATGTCAGGATCGTAGGAAGTGGAAAACCATAGTCTCTGCCTACTCCTATGGGAAACAGGCGTGATAATATGTATGTATGTAATCATTAACCACTATAAGCATGTTCAGCATGCTAGCAGCATAACCTTTTGAAAACAATGCCAAGTATTCTGGTCACAAGAACTACCAGATAAAGCATTGAAAAGAGACTGCCCTGGGACCTCAATCAAATCTGTTATTCGCATAACCAACAACATCGTACGTGATAAAGATTGAAATCGTATAAATTGTGTTTTATTTAATCGTTTTATTATCTATACCGTTTACATCGAAATAATGGCGTTGATTGATAATTCACAAAAATTATATTGAATTGATTGGTTATGGCAGGAGGCGATTCTACATAGATAATGTGTTGAATAGTTCTTTCTCCAATAGTTTACAATTATACTATCAAGTACTTAATTTTAGTTACAGTTTTAAACTGTCGCAGAGTACACTAATACTTATTCGCGTACTATTTGAAACCTACGAGAAAGAGAAAAAATAAAGGACAAAAATTTAATAAAATGATTTTGCTCAAAATACCTTCAAACCACTGGTCATCGAAACGCGTCCGAAATATCCATTGTAAAAACGTAAGTATTTCGCGTGAAGTTCCGAATAGTATATATGAAGTATAAATTTACTTATATATTTTAATATCTCTCTCCATTGTACTGCGTTCTGCCTGATATGATAGATGGAATTTCTAATAAACAAATAAATAAAGTTATCCTTGAAAACAGGCGTTGTTTGTGTTCTAAAGTTCCATTTTGTACTGGAGGGACCTTTAACTTTCTAACTATTAGTACGAACTAAACTTGCAGTCTGCTACGCTAGGTACTTTTTAATAAGTACTCTTCAAAGCAATTTCTTTCACCACTGTATAACATTGCTAACATTTATTTGAAGAGTTTGCCCAATCAGTGCTTTAAAACCCTTAACAGTCCAAATTGATAGATATTACACAATCACGGCAAGTTCATCAACACCGATTAACAGCAATTTAAAGCAATTAAATGTACGATGTGCCACGACTATGCCGAGTATGATACGAGTATAAGGATATCGAATTTATAATGTCCGCTACGCGTTTGAACCAGCCGCTAATGTTAAGGGTTTGTTCTCACAGAATGTGACTGTCAATAACGTGTTATTTTTAAATTTTCGCGGTTTCTACTCATTTTTTTTTATTAGCGCGGCTGGACTGGCTCCGACCACGGGCGCTGCAACCCGCTCGAAACGTCGGTGTATGTAAGTACAAAATTGTTTCGCGTGAAGTCCCGAGTAGTATATAAATTATCAATAACGTGGTATTAATTTTCTCAATACTGCGGGCGGAATCTGCTATTTCAATCGTGTCGAAATAGAAAGCCAACGGTACAATTTTGACAGTTTTTCGTAGTTCGTAGTACTACAATCGTACTCCAATACTTTACTTCTATCGGTCGGCCGATAGAACTCTACTAACACGTACCGCGCCAGTGACCGCGCTAGTCAGTTGCATTTTTGATAGTCTACTAACATTTTGACAGCTAAACACAACGATTCTGATTCTTTTCTACGGCTTGTCAATAGTAGACTCTGCACCCTGTTGTGTTTAGCGGACTAAGCATTATCGGAAATAATCACGATGGAGGAATGAAAGCATTTTTTTTGTAATCGGACTATTCTCACCCGCACTGCTGTTACTGTGACTTGTGTATCACTTGTGATTAGGATATACCTACAGTAATAAATAAAGGCAGAAAATTATATTAAGCTTGGACTCAGTAAAATCGGAAAATTAATCAGAAGATAAGGGGAGGACAGTGGAAAAAAGTTAATAATGTATGATGTGATGTAATTACCAAAGTTTCAGGGAAATAGGACAGCAATATTCACGATATTTTGAGTAATGGCAATATCGAAGGTTAAGAAAAATATGGCAGTAATATTGACGATTTTTTTGAAGATAGTGTCTGATTTTTATATTGGACAAGTAATTGGCGTATATGTACACGAAGTCCTTCTTCAAAGTAGAAGAAGCGGATGTATTATACGATTTTATTGAGTAAGTTCCAATCGCAAAAACCGTATCTATTACGTGTGCAATGACTAAGAGTGCCAAGTTATCCTTTTTTTTTTATTTCCCTCCTTCTTTTTTTATTTGGCATTACCTTTTTCTGCTTTTTTTAAAACAATCTTGGGTGTACACATTGCCGGAGTCAAATTATATCTATACTAATATTAAACAGCTTAAGAGTTTGTTTGTTTGTTTGGTTGAACGCGCTAGTCTGGTCGGATTTGAAAAATTCTTTTTGTGTTAGTTAGCCTATTTATGGAGGAAGGTTATAGGCTATATATTATCACGCGGGGCAGAAATTATAAATGTCGACAAATCTGTCAAATTGTAATACATAATTGTAGAAAAATTATAAGCGACGGGATTAAATAGGTGCGACGGAAGTTCGAAGAATGTCACAGGCGAAGCAGGGGGGGTCACCTAGTGTGCGATATTTGGACATTACAAAAAAATAACTTAACAAAAACGACAACTCGAAAAATCTATTAGTCTCATACACTCTATACACTTCGCCTTAACAAAACATAAAAAATACCAAAAAACAATTTAGTCGTAAAGAAATCAATCTGGTATGTTACCGTTAACTAACGATCGCAGTCAATTTCGTTGGTTCGATTCCCATGAAAGCCATTTTGTTAGTTTCAAAATATTTGAAATTAAGTGGCGTATCTGAATTGGTAATTTCTGTTTGTAATACTATCTACACAAACGTATGGTATGTATAATTGTATAATCAGTAATTATACATCACCATGAAGCTCTGGAGTTCAATGCGATAAGTGTGACCAATTCGTTGATTTTAGATTTGTGGGTAATAAATTAATGTACAAATAAAACTATCAAATCTTAAAAAAAAACAAATTTATAGTTTTTTTTTTCTTTTGATAGCATCTCTCTGTCTGTTTCTCTAAACTTTAAAGTCTTCTCAACTAAGCAACGAATTTTGATACGGGTTCTCTGTCATTCAGATAATTACTTCTAGACAGTATATGTAATACGTCTCTTAAATTTATAGACAATCTATATAACTATGTTTTTTTTAACATACATATCACAAAGGCTCTCTCCCATCTACGCTAGCTACGATCCTGGCACACTTCACTTCTTCTACATCCGAGTTTTCATACTTGTTCACCATTCAAAGGTACTCTTGCTCTGACTTTTCCCAAAAAGTCTCTGACTGGATTGAAAGACGTGCGTAGAAGTCGACCATTACTGGTTTGCCCATTCTACCTCTCCAAATAAATCAGATTTTTAAATTTATACCTTTCATTGTATCCATACGAAATCGGGACCTGTTGATAATAGGTTGATATAACCTTTTGAAACACTTTTCTAACTTTCCCTACCTTTCCCGTTTCATTTAATTTTGCTATTTTAGATTTTTTTCTTTTATTTTGTGAGTTTATAAATATAATTGAATTCCTAATAGACTTATCTTTTGAAAACATTGTTAGTTTCGCGTTGGAATAGCATATCTTATCGCAAAAAAACGATTTACATAAAAAATACCATTATCTCGTTGGTATTCTCTTATGTGGCGATATTTATGCATACCTGTAAAGAAAAATAAACAAAATTAGAAACTTGGTAGGTATTTCTGGTTCTATTCTTAGTTTTTCTGCAAGTTTTAATGTGTCAGTGTATCCAAGGTAAAGCCCTTTGACTTTTCGAACATAATTACGATCTTATAGAGTAATGATATTTTTTTCTGCCATGTCAATTCAATACACCTACATAGAAAAGTTATACTTCCATCTCTCTCTCTCACATTAGGTTGAAAAGAAAGAAAAACATTCTTACTTATATATGTGGGTGGATCTATATTTTTCTTAGACAAAAAGGGATAGGTTTTATACTTCTAAACCCTAAAGTCTTATAAAACGGCTTTGTACGTCCGTTAGTCTGTACGCATCATTTCTCAGAAGTTATTTAATATTGTTTGTGTATGGAGAGAGTTCTTATTTTTGTGTACTAAATCTTATTACTAGCAAACACCTTATAGTTTTACCCGCGTCGTGCCCGTTTCCATGGGAATACAGGAATAAAATGTGAGTCGAAAACAAACGGACAGAAGGAAAAAAATAAAAATAGATGTTTTATGTAAGTACCCTACTTTACACTTTATGTAAGTATATACTTTCATACGCATTTAGTGCAAAGCTGTTAATTTGAAATATCATACGGAGATTTCAATTACTTCAGGTTCACTTGACTTCCCGGGTCGAAACAAATATTCGTGTAATCTACAAATGTTTGTTTCGGAGGGTGTTTCTTATGTAAAATATATGTATGCATTTAAAAAAAAATATGTTTATCAGTTTTATAGATTCCATAGCACAAAGCTTATAGCTTAATTTGGACTAAATGGTGCTGTATGAAAAAGTATACCACAAATTATATATCATAGTTTGGAGACTATTGCGAAGTGAGCAGCCCAAGAGCATATTGATATAATAAGTAAACATAGATTTTCGGGATATTTACCATGTACACTTTCACGCGCGAGCATACGATTTACTCCGTGATCATGGCGCTTGTAACAGTGCCGAAATGTGCTGTGAAAGTGTACATGGTAAATTTCCCTAAATTCAATGTTTTACTTATGTGAATGGCCATGATACTTTCAATTATTACATTCATATAATGACTGTAAATTGCCTAGCAGTAGACGAAGGCCAAATAAATCCCTGAATTCAATTGTCAACATTTCCTACAAGTCGATTCTCAAAAGGACACATTACAAAATAACAATTGGTTTGGACACGCGATATCTATATTAAAGAATATAAATAATTATATAATTATGGTATCCTCGACAGACTAGGCATCCGTACTGTTTTTGTTAAGGTTTTATCCTGAATTTTATGTGAATAATACATATAGTTTTTTTATGAATTCTTCCCAACTAAATAAGAAGCTAGACTGAAATTCTGAGTACACTTAATGTAACAAAGGTTTATATAATATTAATAATATGTGTGTGTACCATAGTACACAGGCAAGAAGAGAAACTTCTTTACGACATATCATTTTCCTACTATTTACAGTTGTAACGAAAATTGGGTATATAAGGTATATAAGGCTTACACATACGTCGGTAATGAAGTTTCAGTTACGTTATAAACGTATTTACTTCAAAACAACATGATCCAAAAAATTATTAAAATACAGTGTAATGTGGGCGTATAGATTACCTCTAACTATGATTACCTCTGTCACCCCGTCGGAGATAAAAGCGTGACTGATAAAGTTAAAAAATTTTATGTTTTGGAATGAAGTTCCTCATGGCAGTCTTGGAGGAGATAGGGATTTTGCTGCGAAAAATATGTGATAATAAAACCGTAAGAAAAATTGGGAGGAATAAAAGCGTTAAATGAGACGTGCGCAGGGCGACAGTCGTTTGTTTTGCAAATTGTGTCGATTTTGAAACTGTCTATTTACCTCAGTGAAGTGAACACTAATTTGGAAATTGCAGTAACGTAGCTGTGTGGTTTGGGTGTTATGCTGCTCGGCTGAGTCGCAAGAGGCCCGAGTTCGAATCCTAGTACAAACGCTGACTTTTTGTATGATTAATCGTGAACTTGTTAACTTCGTTCCTACCTGGTGTCCCACGACACCACATTTTTTTTTTTTATTTGTATATTATATGTATAGCTAAAACCTTACGAACAAATCCTTCTAGAGATTTAAATATGTAAAATAACACCACTTGTGCTGTAGTCAATAGTACACAATATAACCGAGTACATTGAATATTTCTAAATACATACATACATGTATTACTATACGTAAATACTGAAACTCCGAAACAAACTTTGCAGATTACACAAATATTGGTACCATATTGGTTCCGACTCAAGATTCATATCAGAGACTTCAGCCTACACAAGTCGCCACCGACGCAGTCTTACAATTGTAATAATACACGGTACATTATAATTATTCTCACTCATATTTTCCGCTTTTTTATTTGACCTCAAACTACCCTGTCCCACCGTCCTCTGATCTTGGTCCCTCAAAATTGTTCTGTAACATGTCATTACAAAGAAATTAGTGGTTTATTATTGTCGAATTATGGTCCCAAGTAGCGCCCGACAAGGCCTGTTTTTTGAAATAACAAAAAAATGGTCGCTTGATGTAGGCGATTAAATCAACGAGATACATTACGTTTTGTTTTAGGTTAGGATAACATAACGAAGAGCGAATTAAGGAATAACATTTGACAGCTAAAAACAGCGTTTCTGGTTCTATTCTGTGGCTGTCAATAGTAGACGCGGCCCCCGGTTTTAGCGATACATGCATGCTTTTTTCGCTTCCTGCAGATTCATAAATCGTACCACTTACGCTATCGAGGTAACACCAACAAATTTACGTTAATGGGTTTTATAATATTACATAACATAATACATAACTTTAAGAAAATCATATAAAAATAAATGTAACCATACTTACTAAGAGTAAACCTCATAATACCGACTACTGTCGTCACCTTTATTTAAAAAAAGAACAGCCCACTAGACAAAGATGGCGTCGCTTTTTTATACGTAATTATTGCCTTTTTTCTTTTAGGCCATTATCCGTTTGAATCCCTCGGACTTGTAGTAATGATATGAAACAAAATTATAAGGCTGCGTTTCGGCCACCTATTAACATACCTACCCAAGTATCATTCGTGAAATAATGATGTTTCTTCCCAACCAACTTCGTTTTTTGAATTGAAAAAGACTTCGCGCCTCGTAATTTTTATATGTATCTGAGTAAATACATTACGTACATAAAGATTTACGGAGTGACCAAAAGGCTATGTAATGAATTTAAAAACTCTTTGAAATAAAATTTAGCTATTGCCATCGATAGGCTTTCTATTTTTTTAATGGGACTAATCCTACCCTCATTCCCACTACTGTGACTCCTGTAAACTAGGATCTACAGCAATGACCAAAACACCAGAAAAGTTACACCGAGCTCGATCTCGGAAGTCCCAGGAGAAGTTAGCATGTCTTGGAACCCGCAACGAAATTAATCAGAAGATAATGTGAGTTAGTAGGAAAAGAACGTAATGCCCCTTCCCTCCTTTGAAAAGCGAATTCCTTTGAAAAAAATGAAATTGCTTCCTATTAGGACATAGTGACTCTATAGTGGCAACTTACTACTAAATATGACATTATTACACTAGAAGTTTCGTATTTTATGACTGTACCTTAAACATATCGTATTTTCATAACAATTTATAATAAGTACATCCTATTATTTGTTCTGAGTTCGTGTTTTAGCTACAGTTTTTATTTATATCAGCAAGCCGTCAATTTTGACAGTTATTTTGAAAATTGAGAAAAGCCTATGTACTGGACATAGGCTTTTCTCAATTTTCAAAATAACTGTCAAAATTGACGATAATGTGAGTTAATCAGAAGATAATGTGAGTTAGTAGGAAAAGAACGTAATGCCCCTTCCCTCCTTTGAAAAGCGAATTCCTTTGAAAAAAATGAAATTGCTTCCTATTAGGACATAGTGACTCTATAGTGGCAACTTACTACTAAATATGACATTATTACACTAGAAGTTTCGTATTTTATGACTGTACCTTAAACATATCGTATTTTCATAACAATTTATAATAAGTACATCCTATTATTTGTTCTGAGTTCGTGTTTTAGCTACAGTTTTTATTTATATCAGCAAGCCGTCAATTTTGACAGTTATTTTGAAAATTGAGAAAAGCCTATGTCCAGTATTGGACTGGATAGGAGAGGAATTTGATTTTGATTGATCGAATGATCTAGTAGTGCTCAGATCACTAGATTTTAGCAGATTATTATTCATCTTTTATATTACAAATACGTTTTCAAAAATTACTCCATTCACTAGAAATATATTTATTGGAAGCGCTCGTGGCCCCGCGGTCTCAGTGTTCGGTAAACGATCACTGAGGTACGCAACTTTCACTATGGCTGGTCGTCGGATGGGTGACCACTTTGTGGCATTTACATTTGCGAGCGTTTCCGTGCTTCGGAAGGCACGTTAAGCCGTTGGTCCCGGTTGCCAGTAAAATGGCAGTCGTTAAGCCTGGTTGAAGGCCTTATGGGCGGCTTGAAAATTTCAACAGCAGGTAGCCACAACCTGCGTCTGTCTATTTCAACACGGCAATGGGCTCACCACCTATTACGTGGGACAGGAATCCACACGGTGAAGAGTGGGCATATAATATGCCTCTGCCACCCCTTCGGGGATAAGGCGTGATGGATATTTATGAAATTCTTGTAACAGACCAGTGATGCGATCTGATGTATATATTCTAGTAATATTGTAATCTCATGGGTGTTATAAAAAGTTTCTTAAAACTCTGTAATGGTATTATGTATAGCTAGAAAATGAAAGATACTTTCTCTATTCATAGCTGCCATAGTCAATCTCCGGAAGAAGTCCTAATGATCTTTTTAAAGTTTTTTTCCATAAGACATATGCTAGAGATATGTAATCTATTTGCAAAAACTGGAGCAAAGTATAATGAAGTTTAGAAATTCACCCTAATAATATAATCACCCACGTCCAGAGAGTTCGCATACATTTATATGACGAACCATTTCACAAGGCTCCCATCCCAATGCCTATTAGGTACAGTTGTAAAACACAAATTCTGTGAAAGCCCAAAAGTTGAAAGACTTTAAAATTTAGTATCTTTTTTTTTTCAATTTAGTTAAATAAATTAGAACAAAGATATACAGACAATGACACAGGCAGACACTAAAATTACCCCTCCCTCCCTCCTCAGACATGGAGCCAAAATTACCGAGCCTCACATTAACCACCATCCCGTGCTTATAAAAAGGTATGGACAGAAAAAACCTTCCGCGTTTAAAAAACCAATAGCTGACGTTTTTCTTAATCCAAATCAAATTCCACCTTAGTTTACTTGGTTTAAAATTCATAATAGAATGTTGATATATGGTTGTATAGTCATCAGAGAATGACGCACACTTTTTAAGACTATGGGGATTTGTACAATTTTTTTTTTATAATCCGATGGTAGGTATGTGAAATTAAAGTTTCATTTATATAGATTTTGATGGTTAGTAAAAAATATTGTGTCCGTGTTATATAAAGCTTATTCGTAGAAGATTTATAGCTGAAGATAGTGGGTGAGTACAAACAAAGTTTGTTAAGACCACCAAGCGATTTCGCGCGAATGTCGCGGATAGGATTCTATCAAGAGAAGAGATTTCATTCACATCTTCCAAGTATCACATTATTGTACAAGCTAACCATGTATGGACACAAAAGGCAGCAAAATATACTCAAATTTACAAGATTGTTCTGTTTCTATTAAAATGGGCTTTCCTAACAATTAAAAAACCGTAAAAGTCTTAGTTATAACAAAACAAAAAATTTTGTTACTTTCATTCTAAATTGCGATAGTTGGCCCTAAAGATATTTGTTGGCCCCATCTAATAAGATTTCTGTCCAACAACTCACCCGAGGCACTAGGTGCTAGATGGATAGGTCCAAACTCTATGTCTTTAGTCAGTTTGAGTCCAGAATGACATCCGTAGAGATTTCCACAAATTCATAAAGAAAGGCCTTTTTTTAAATATGAAACAAGTATGAAAGCATTTAAATTGTGAATTTGCTGAATTTTGATGTCGGTTGCTAGTAAATATGTATATATCTACTGGCTTTAGCCTACATCCTTCCATATTTTAATAACGCAATGGCACTATTAGATCCATAGCAAGCGTTAACCCAACGATCCATCCACAACTTTACCTTTCGTGATACATGCAGTAAAATATTCTATTGTTAAAACTGACAAAACTTTCAATTCACTTATTGATTGACTTTTCTAAATTAGGGAAGTTGTGTTATTAGTTTTGATATTTCACAGTTGACACAAGAAATGATGCAGGTTATGCAAGGTCCAGGGGCAAACATTTATTAAACTAAGCATTTCGGATTATATTCTGTTTCTATTCTATTTATTTATATTCTATTCGAATATAATTCAGTGATATAACTTCCACATTTCCTCCGAAGATTATGCTGTATAAAAAAAGACTTACAAACAAAATCTGAAGCCATGCATGTTCACAAATAGCAATAATATTATGAGTTTAAGAATTTTTCTCCTGAACGTAGAAAGAGGCTTGAAAGTTAGATCCATTTCTCAAATCATAGGTGTATTTTATTTATTATATTTATTTGACTTAACAATATCCGTGTCAAGTTCCATTGCAGTATTAAATAATATCACAGAATAATCCTAATACATTCTTTAAAAGAGTTCCATCTGCCTTATCAATCAGTGAGCAAGAAACAAAACCACAGTTGTAAATAACATATTAAACTCCAAAAAGAAACCATTTTTATTGCCACTAATACCTGCCTTGCCAACGAACCCTGTCTCTCACGTTACTCCGTGTTTATTACAACATCTGTTGCCTCTTTCTTTTATTAGTTTCGTATGTTTCCTGTCCCTTTCTAATCGAAATTATGGTTTCCAAGCAATTATTACAGTGATGTACGAATTCTATATGGATGCACTGCTTTCATTGGAATTGATTTACTTCGGTTTAGAGAAGGTTGGTGTTTAAAAGTTCAGTATAGTTGCGATCAAAAATATTTACTCGATTAAAGTTTGCTGCCTTTTACACATAATAAAAAGACTAAGTTTAAACAGCGTTTACATTTAGCTCAGTCTAAGTAATAAGGCATTGCTTACCTAATATTTTAAAGATTATTGATTCACAAATATAATATGTAGGCATATAATATGCCTCTGCCACCTCTTCGGGAATAAGGCATGATGGATAAATAAATTAATTCACAAAATACCCAAACTATAAATATATCTTCCTCTATACAGTCCTGAACTTCAATATGGAAACATCCACAATAATAATGACTTATTTTTTTAAACAAGAAATTATTTCGAGTTATGACGTTATATGAAACGTTTTTCTTCAATAGAAGTCTTAAATGCTTATGATATTATTTGCATCCCAGAAAAAAACTGCTATTATGTCAATTATAAATGTTTATAAGATTAGCGAAGTTTAATAACTGTCATATATAATGTGCACTTATATAATGTTACCATTCGTTTTAGTTCGTCATTTCCTGTAAAATTTTAAGCACCTATAATATATATTCATTAGTGATGAGCTTCTTTTTTACATCATTCTACCTTGATGGAAGGGTAAATATGCAATAACTTTAACGAGATGTCGTATAATAAATGTTATTGTTAAAAGTACATTATAGCAAAATTCTCACGACAACTGCAACATCTTTTAACTGTAGTTTAAATTTGGAATCACTTTTGTTTGTTTAGCTACAAAATATAACGAATTTAGCAAACTCCGATTTCTACATTTATTTTTAACTAAGTGCCTAAACTACTAAACCAGTTTTCACAAATAAGATATCAATACAGGCATCATAACTGTATGCAGTTTATAGGTATGTTGCGTTAATTTGACTGACTGACTGACTCAGTGTTCTGTAAATAATCGTTTACAGAATTCCATTGCAGTATAAAATAACATCACAGAATAATCCATTTTGCAAATAAATAATATCACAGAATAATCCGTTGCGTTAATTTGACTGACTAACTGACTCAGTGTTCTGTAAACGATTACTACGTTAAGCAACATTCGCTTTAGGTGTTCCTTTGATGGGTGACCACTTTGTGGTATTTACATTTGTGAGCGTTTCCGTGCTTCGGAAGGCACGTTAAGCCGTTGGTCTCGGTTGCCAGTAAAATGGTAGTCGTTAAGCCTGTTTGAAGGCCTTATGGGCAGCTTGAAAATTTTCAACAGCAGGTCGTTACAGCCTGTGCCTTTCCATTTTCAACACGGCAATGGGCTCGCCACCTGTTACGTGAGACAATAATGCATACGGTGAAATGTGGGCGTATAGTATACGGGGGATAAAGGCGTGACAATATGTATGTATGTATTTATAGTACAAAGTCCAAATATAAGCTTTTATTTTAAATGTAAAGTATAGCGTTTGGTATCAAATACAAAGACTTGACTTGTACATTACATAGGACTAATCCATATTATAACAATACATTACTGGCTCCTTTCCTGAGCTCCCATTCAAAGCTTTATTGCTACAATCGTTTACTCGTAGGTACTACGCTGCAACAGGACGGTGTGTGTGAAATGATTACGTATTGTAGGCATTCTAAAACCCCAAAAATAAATAAAAGATCAACAAATCTACATAAAACAGTATAAGATTAATATTTACCTTTAAGATATACATTTATACAACTAAACACGTAAAAGTAATTTATACCCTTAGAAATACAATACGCAATGCCTGTAAAGATCTTTCTTCTAAGAAACAACTACTAAAATCAATTGTATAAAAGTTTTCATTAGTGTTGAGATAGAATATAGTTATGATGCCTTTAATATTAAACAGATTGAAAGGTAACAGAAGGCAGATAATGCCTTTTTGCCACTGTTTATGATATACTAACAAAATAAAATTAAATCATCACTCGTTGGTATACTCGGCTCAATTTCGAAATAAAAGGCAGCCATTATAATGCGATAGTTATATCTGAGGGATAATCGTAAAGGGGAATAATATCTACCAGTAATTATTATGTAGGGGAATGGCCCCACTGTTTTTCTGAACGCAAGACGCAATCAAATAATCGCAATAAAGATTTACTCATGTTAATTGACGGTTTATTTTATAATGCAAGCCGCAAACTGGTAGCAAATAGCACAAATTTATTAGGACAAAATACTGTGTGATTCGGGTCTAATCACCATCCACGGTGCTACTAATGATATTATTAAAAGTTGGACTGAAACAGCATTTTTTTATGAATTGCGACACTATTGCATTTTAAAGTACCTACTATGCCATTCATCAAATTAACTTAACCCAATATTCTAAAAATGAGTTATTCAACTACGATATTTTTATTCAGTATTTAATTTTCTTCCCGAAAAAAATCAACTGAAATTTCTGTCCTCGAAAGGTCATAAAATGAGATGATACAATACTATTTAAGATTAATATAGTGCTAACTACATACATACATATCCTCACGCCTGTCTCCCATCGGGGTAGGCAGAGTTAGTTAGAGAGATTTGTCTTAAATATGCTGCCATGAAGATTTGGAATGACCTTCTGTATTTTAATGTCATTGTCAATGTCATTAAAGTACAGAAGTGCTTGTTTCTAGAGCCGGCGGAGGAGTTTAAAACTATACTATCTACTCTTGTTGATTTTTCTGTGAAACTAAGGTGAAACCACTTTGAGTGGGTAATTAATCTTTTATTTTTATGTCTTGACTTTCTGCCGGTAAAGAGACAGGCATAAAATAAAAACATTATTTCTCTGGCGATATTTTAAGTTTTAATTTTTGTTATTATGGCGTGGTGTCAATATTAAGGTAAACATATTTAGATTTGGTGAAACGTGTATTGAAACTACAAAAAAATAAATAGAAAAATAAATATACTGTACTTGTCTGTTAGCTGTGTTGGCAATAAATCATGTTTTCTTTCTTCTTTTTCTTTTTCAGAGACTATGGCTTTCCACTTGCTACGATCCTGGCATACAACTTTTGCTTCTTCCACTTTCATAAGTGTTTTTATACACACACGCCGGTTAAGGGTACTCTTGACCTGACCTTTTTCCAAAATGTCTTCTATTTGATTGACATATGTACGTTGAGTCGCCCCTTACCAGTTTGCCCTTTCACTCTCTTCTGATAAATCTGTTTCGTTAGACTAATTTCATCCATCCTCTCCACGTGTCCGATCCATCTAAGCATACCTTTTTCTATCTTAGTCACTACTTCTTCTACCATACCGCAATTTTCCCTTATCATACTGTTCCTTTCTTTGTCCATCAATTTCACTCCAGCTATACTCCTTCTTCTCATTTCCACTGCATTAATTTTACTTCTATGCTTTTTCTGCCACACCCAACTTTTACTGCCACACATGAGTGTAGGAACAAGTACTCCTCTATGCACAGCCAGTCTTGCCGTCTCAGACACGTTCTGACTGCTCATAAAGGCGTACATGGCTCCATTCACTTGCTTTCCAGCCAAAACTCTTCGTTCAATGTCACAATCACACTTTCCATCTCTCACAAATTTTGAACCTAAATATACAAATTCTTTCACCTGTTCCACTCGTTTTCCTTCCACAAAAATCGAGCAATCCGTCATACTTTCCTCTCTTTCAAAAACCATTACTTTTGTCTTATTTACATTCACTTTCATTCCTTTGCTTTTTAGCGCATCATGCATAATGTTAACCATCAACTGCAGCTCCTCCGCCGATTATGCCAGTATTACCTGGTCATCAGCGTATAGGAGGCATTTTACAGTCAGTTCATTCATTTTTAAACCATACGCACTCTTGCAGTTCTTTCAAACAACTGTCTGTGTTAAACAGCGCCGGAGACGCTACACAACCCTGTCTCACACCTTTTTCAATGTGAAAAAAGTATGTGCAAGCTCCGTTGATCCTGACACAAGCACTGGAGCCCTCATAGAGAGATTTCAGTGCTCGTATCAAGTGACTGCTTACTCCATACTTGGCCAGTGTTGTCCATAGTTCATGCCTCACCACTCGGTCATAGGCCTTTTCCAAGTCTACAAATATGCAATAGACCTTTTGACATTTCGCCAAAAAATTTTCGGCTATGCATCGTAAGGAAAAAACCTGATCCGTGCATCCTCTTCCTTTCATAAATCCTGCTTGTACATCCCACATTTTCCCTTCAGTTTCATTCATCACTCTTTTATGCCGCGGTAGTTTTTGCACTCTTGCTGTGACCCTATTCCTTTGTAAAGCGGCACGATGACAGCCTTGCACCAATCTCCTGGCATGCTGCCACTCCTTCAGCAAAGATTAAAAAAGGCGGTACAGCTGGCAAGCTACCACGCCATGTCCCGCTTTCAGCATCTCGACAGAAATCCTATCAAATCCAGCAGCCTGACCCAATTTCATACTACTCAATGCTTCCACAATTTCTTCCATACTTATGATGCTTTTATTGCTAAGTTCTTTCTTATCCCAAGAAATCGTTTGTGCTTCCATATCCTCTTTTTCATATAAGCTTTCTAAATAAGCCTTCCATCTTTTTAGCACACATTCTTCTCCTTTTAGAAAACTGCCATCCTGGTTTCTGATATTACTGAGTTTCGATGATGTTTGTTGACCCCTCACAGATTTTATAGATTTCCAAAAGAATTTTATATTCTGCTGGAAATGATCAGATAACCTACTATTAATTCTCTTTCTCTCTTTTTATAACTTCTTTTGCAACTCGTTTATACCTTTTATATTAATTCTTTGCCATTTTCACATCCTCATCCGTTGCCCTCTGCATTCTTTGATTGACCTTTGAAGTCAGCCAGTCCAACCATGCCTTCGTCTTGTCGGACAATGCTTTCATGACTTGTGCACACATTCTCTTCACCTTGCATCCTTGGCTCCTTATATTTACCCCACACACTTCCACCGCAACTTCCACTAGACCTTCCTTAAGCGTCTTCCATAATTCTTCAATCTCACATACTTCATTTAAATTTTTAAATTTCTTTCTCAATTTACTCACGAATCCTTCTTTTATGCTCATCTCTTGCAAATTTTCGACTTTTATGCGCTCTAGTTCACTTACAGGTTCACACACACGATGCCGCCACCGTTGAAACAGAACTGTTACTCGGCTGATAACCAAGAAGTGAACGGTATCAATCCCGGTACCGCGGTATGCATTGCACTAATACTTCACAATTTTAATCACATAATTCATAATTCACAACTTTGCTTTACGGTAGCGAAACCTGGGTATGTCAGCAGATGCAAGTAAATTGAATGCTGTGGAGATGCGATCACTTCGAAAATTGTGCGGCGTTACTTTGGCCGACCGAATACGAAACGAAGTGATACGCAATATGGCAGGTTTGAATGAAAGTGTCAGCGTTAAGCTGGAAAAAGGCGTGCTTCGTAGTTGGTTTGGACACGTCCAACGAATGAGTGAGGAATGATTGACGAAGAATATATATTGTGCGAAAGTAGAGGATAGAAGAAGTCGGGTAGGCCGAGACTTACATATGAAGACCACGTGAGCAGATTGCTCAAAATCGGAAAGGTCAAAAGTATTCGGATACCCAGACGTGCGTGTATGAAGCGATTGATGAATCTTGAAGAAGCGAAAGAAGTATGCATGGTTCGCTAAGCCTGGCGATCTGTCCTCTCTGACTACCCCGTCAGGGATACAGCGTGAAGATAGTTAGTTAGTTAGTTAGTAATTTTAATCAATTTTTACAGTTCTCTCTTTCCTCTTTTTTTTAGTTTTACTTAATTTTATTTTTGACTACTCATACCCAATGAAACATTTATTTATAAATAATGTTTGATTGAGTTATGACGTAAATAAATAAATAAATAAATATCCATCACGCCTTATCCCCGAAGGGGTGGCAGAGGCATATTATATGCCCACTCTTCACCGTGTGGACTCCTGTCCCACGTAATAGGTGGTGAGCCCATTGCCGTGTTGAAATAGACAGACGCAGGTTGTGGCTACCTGCTGTTGAAATTTTTTAAGCCGCCTATAAGGCCTTCAACCAGGCTTAACGACTGCCATTTTACTGGCAACCGGGACCAACGGCTTAACGTGCCTTCCGAAGCACGGAAACGCTCGCAAATGTAAATGCCACAAAGTGGTCACCCATCCGACGACGAGCCATAGTGAAAGTTGCGTACCTCAGTGATCGTTTACCGAACACTGAGACCGCGGGGCCACGAGCGCTTCCGCTTCACGAGTTATGACGTAGGAGTATTTCATTGTAGTCCATTTCTATATCATCGGGTGAACCGTAAATATCTTTGCTACTTTAGGTCCGTATCCCAGAACGTTACTCAATACTCGATCAACGCTTGAGACTAGATTTTGCCTTGTAAAATCAACTCTCAAGTGTTTCTTGAGTGTTGATAAACGTTCGGGAATACGGCCCTTAGTAGTCTAAATCCACCCACATATCTCCACCTTACTCAATGATATAACATGCTAATAACGCTCGTGATCTTTTAAGCGACCTTAATTGTCGCTCGCAACTAAATGGGCTTGCGATCTTCCTAATATGGATTGCGTTAGGGGCCGGAGTCACGCCTAGTAGCCTAGGGTTAGGAATTGTCACAGGAATTATGGGCTAGGGAATAAGTGATAATAAGTGTTAACGTGTTTCTAGGGGCGTGGTGATCGTGATAGCGTGATAGTGTTATGTGAGTTGTTATCGTATGAGAAAGGTGGTGTGAATTGTGTACGTAGTAAAGTTGGAATAACTATCTCACGATGGGATGAGAATTGTGAGATTGGTGAGAATTGATATAGGATTGGAGTTAGTAAATTGTAATTTGTTCAGTTATGTTTGTGGGACATTTTTTTACACTCGGCCGTCTAGCCCATAGTAAGCTAATATAAGCTTGTGTTCTGGGATCTAGACGATTATATATATTTTTAAATACATATACTATACTTATATATTTTTAAATACATACATATTTTACATAAGAAATACTCAAACCCGAAACAAACATTTGTGAATCACACAAATATTTGGGCGCAATGTAACCTGATTGAGTATTGAAATATAAGCAAATACTTTTACTACTGAAATAACTTCTCATTACCACTCATTTCAAAAAGGAAGTTACTAGCAATAATTACATTTAAATCCCAGTTCCACGTACTGCCATTGCGATCAAAGATCAAATGATTAGTTAGTTTGAATGTGTTCATCGACCTTACTTACGAGCTCAATGATGTATTACATTAGCTTCGCACTTGTCTGCGTAATTAGATCCCTACGTGAAACGATGAAATCTATCTCACTAACTCTCACTAAATACAGAACAGTTTAGCTGTTTATTATAATGCCTTTTTTTTATCAACCATAGTCTAGGCTCGATATTCCGCCCACATGGGGAAGTTTCACTTTCTAGTTTTAGTTGTTCTCAGGATAAAAAGTATCAGAAGAGAACATATGCTCTCTTCTGATGTATAAGCAATATTATAGTTGATTTTCATTGAAATCATTCATTATTTGTTGCTTGAAAGAATAACAAACATCCGTCCATTATATTGAGTAGGATACTGGCCACTTAATTTCCAAACGTCACCATGGTTTTCCATCAGGCGTGCGTCAATTTGATAAGCTAAATATTAAAATAAGTAATTTCCAAATTCATCACCCTCCTAATAAATATTTATAATTATATATAATATTGTCTGCGTAATTTCAGATCTGCTTTTTTGATTCATTGAACGCAATCTGAAACGTACGGCGCTTTGCAACACGGCGACTTAGAGAAATTTGCTACAATACGCTTTTTATGTATTGCTTCACCTGTTTGTATTTAATGTAAATTTATTATTAGCAAAAAATATTTATAGTGTTAATTACGTAAAAGCTGCATTGAGTTTAGGCACTGTATTTTATGTGTTCCTCTTAGCAAGTACAGCAGAATAGGGTTTAATAAATAGCGATTCGATATGTGTAATAAGGAGATGCCTTGACACTATTTTTTGTTTTTTTTTAAAAGACTTTTCCACTCACACTATTATTTGTAAGTGTATGTGAGTAAAACGCTGATTTGTAAAAGTATTTACAGCCTATAATAATTGCTTATCGTGCAGAGTAAAAACATTTGCATTTTGGAATAATAGAACTTTGATAATCGTCACGACTAGTCTATCATTTGTAAGCAGCCTAAGGTTAGCCTACAATAGCCACTGGCCCAATAAGGCTGTAATTGGAAATTCTACGGAAGCCACACCATTACAGGAGGCAACATGTACTCGTGCGTTCATCGCGACAAGTACATGCCCCCGGCCTATTTAAACTCCATTTGGACCCATTTAGTCCCCATTGGAACCCATTTAGGGGTTATAGAGACGGTTTTAACAGAATCGAAGATTATTCACGTGGTAAATTGTTATTACTTCTGTGTATAGAAATAATTGGCTGTATGTTGTCGTTAAAGTCAATAATATTTCAAAGGATAGGTAGATATAGCTCTGAGAAATTGCTTGACCTGATGCCTACGGTTACTTTCTATCATCGCACCATTCATCTTAACACTTTAAGTCTACAGCGCTCGCATACGGCAAAACCCGATAGGTACTTTCTTCCGCGTACGCTTCGATTATGCAATGAAGTCCTTGCTTGTGTTTTCCCAACAATATGGGGTTCTACAAAAGGGGTCTTGAAGGTTTTTAACAGAGTCAGCAGCGCATGTGCAGCACATCTGGTATTCCAAACGTCCATATGCTGATATGTCACCTCAGTGGTATAAAAAACATTTCATGAACACCAATTACAAGTCTATAGTCAACTAATACCGCCAATCATAAATGTACCTATAGCCAAAATGAGTACTAGTTCCTTTTTTTGCACAATGTGAACAAACTAAACTAAACCATTCCAGGGGTTCCGAGTCTACAATTGACAAACCGTAGAATAGAACTAAAATCGCTGTTTTTAGCTGTCAAAATGTTAGTAGACTATCAAAAATGGCGAGCGACGAATGATCAACTGACAAGCGGCCACTGGCGCGGTACGTGTTAGTAGAATTGTATCAGCCGACCCACGTAAGTCTATTGGAGTACGATTTTAGTAGTAGTCTACGAAAAACTGTCAAAACTGTACCGGTGGCTTTCTGTTGAGTGACGATTTTGACACGATTGAAATAGCAGACTCAGCCCCCAAGCTCTATTGTGATAATTTTTTTGACTTGATATTGGACCGTATCATATGTGTTACGTCTAAGGGCCGGGTTAACTCTTTAATTGACTACGTATTCATATCCAAACCTCGTGAACAAGACCATTTTTTAATATGTGATTTTTACTTACTTTTTTTAATACTTATTCGTACCTCCTAAAGACGTTTCACTTTGTTAATTATAATTTTAAATGTAAATGTACTTTGTAAATATAAGTATTTGTAACAGTTCCTACAAATTTGTGACGCAACATTGTGCTTAAAGAATAACATACGTCTAACATATTAAATAATACAAGAATATTTACAAAATAAATACTACTGGATTCTAGAAATGGTTTCTCAAACGTTCAAACAAATTACTTCTAAGAGAAATATTTTTAAAATGGCAACTCGGCCGCAGCCGGAGTCTTTACGACTATAACCCGCCAATTCCAATTGCTCAAACAAAAATAAACCTTATTGAATACATCATAAGGTTATGTAAAGTGTAACTTACACTTTACATTTAATTCAAACCAGCTCGCAGTAGGCTTTTGTTGACATTTTGTAGTTTTCGTTTTTTCTATTGTAAGAAATTGTTTATTATTTATTATGTTGTGGCTACAAGAAAAGCGGTGTTGAATGAGTAAGAATGATGATTCATAACCCTATATCAGTTATAGGGTTACTACACTTATTGTAACTAACGTTTTCTTTTTTTATTGACGCGGAGAATGCGCTTACGCGCTGTCATTCCTGCTGCAGGGGCAGCACGAACGGTTTGTGGGACTCACTGCCTTTAGTTAGAGGCCATCCTACCCTAAGCCCCGCGGTGTACTCTTCCCAATCGGGTCGCAGATGGGTCTGTGAGGCTATTCACCGCGGCCTGGCTAAGGGAATGCTCCATTTGAGGTTCCTCAGGAGGATTGTAACTAACGTTACTACACTGAGATAATAGTGATTTATTATACAACCGAGACCAACGGCTTAACGTGCTATCCGAAGCACGGAAACGCTCGCAAATGTAAATTCCATAAAGTGGTCATCCATCCAAGGACCACCTATAGCGAATGTTGCTTAACGCAGTGATCGTTTACAGAACACTGTGTCAGCGGGGCCATGAGCGCTTCGCTTCACTTCTCTTGGGAATACTGTAAGATTAAGTATATAAAAGTTATATACTTAAGCACCTACATTAAGTACTAAATATATCAGGATATTGAACATTTTATAAGTACCTATTTACGAATAGCTTTTAATAAGTCGCGTCTTTTACAGCCACTAATGGCAGTCGCGACTTAACAGACCCATGGTAAGAGAGAGCAGCCTCGTTTTTTTGTACAACGTCATTGTTAATATGTATTGTTCATTAACTTTGTTTAATTTGTTGAGATTTAAACAATACTAATTAGACACCTTTATAAGAAATATAACCGCAATATAACGAAGAAAGTTGTATTATGTAGTTGTATATTGAAGTTGACATTCGTTTCACAGAAACAATAAGTAAGTTTGTGTTTCTTCATGTACAAAAGGGAATACACATTGTACTACACATGGAAACACTAAATATTGTAACTTGTAACATTTTCCGTAGAGACAATGAGTACTTTTCATCGAAAAATACATCGTTTACTGTTTAGTCGCTACTGTTTTAGATCGTATAACGATTGCTTGCGTCTAGAATGTGTTCTCTTCATCTTATTGTATTCCCAGTTACTTCCAAACTCTACCTCGATTTGAAATCTGAGATGGGTAACCATTTGTAGCATTTCCATGTATGAATGTTTCAGTTCTTTGTAAAACTCGGTAAGTCGTTGGTCCCGGGTGTTATAAAATCATCTTCAGTCAATTGTGGCACTTTTTTTACGCAGCGCAATCGAGCTTGGGCTAGACGGAGCTGTGTAAAAAAAGTACCACAATTTATACATAAATTATATATAATAGGTAGGTAAGCTATTATAAGTTTGTGTTTTGGGATCTAGAAGACTGATAAACATACTTATATATTTCTAAATACATACATTTTATACATTGGAAACACACAAACTCCGAAACAAACATTTGTGGAGACCGCTTCCGATTTAGTTAGTCGTAAATTTGTTTGCCACCTCAATGGTATAACCAAAATAATAGAAATAATAATGTATTCTAGTTCAAGCTATGTTTAGTACATTTTGTATTAAATATGTTTAACTTAAAAAGGGTCTATGAACCTATATGACACATACTCACTATCTATATTTATAAAAATGAAACCCGTTTTCCGTTGTCACGACACAGCATGAAAACGGCTTGACCGATTTGAAAAATTCTTTTTGTATTGGATAGCCCATTTATTGAGGAAGGTTCTTAACTGTATATCATCACGCTACTACACAGGAGAGCGGAGCAGTAATCATAAATATCAACAAATCGGGGAAACTCTTATACATTTTTAGAAAAGTAATAAGCGACGGGATTAAATGGGTGCTACGGGGTTGGAAGTATGTCCCGGACGAAGCCGGGCAGGTCAGCTAGTAACAAAATATATTTATGTAGGTAGACGATTTACACTCGGGGATCCCTTTCCGATGAATCATAAATCGATTCGATTCGAATCAGAATCCATCAAGAATAGCATTACAGATAGACATTAAACAATACGTTTAATTTGCAACCATTTGATGCATTAACTTTAATTTTCTTTTAATGAAACATTTAATTACCTTGATCTTTTTTTTACATGAATTAAATGTCTACTTAAAATAAATTTATTGCTTGTAATAAACTCGTGTGTTACAATTTCGGTACGCCGAACTTTTAAGATCGGAAACATTAATTCGCTTAATAAAACGTCTTTAATCTCAAATCACTCTAATTCTTGGTAAATTGTATCAATATTATATAATCTTTAAAATATTTAAAAAATGTTAAGAACATCGTAAGTGTTCAACCATTTGCGTGTCCCATATCAAAGAAAAAATACCGATCTTTTTGCATTTTAAGGTACCTATATGGTAAGTTACTAGTTTGTTGATTTAACTGTCACTAAAAATTACAGGTATTTCAATCTTACAACGTAGAAATTTACTCTTTTAACTTTATTGCATATAATGTACGTATGTTTTTATTAATAATGTGTAGTAGTGTTTGTTTAGTGTATGACTTTGATCCTCCGAGACATTAAATCTCATCGTTTACTAATTTTCAAAAAAATATAATTATCTTTCTACCTATCTATATATTTATCTCTATTACAAATATAGTATTTGAAGCGCTCGTGGCCCCGCGGTCCCAGTGTTCTGTAAACGATCACTGAGTTACGCAACTTTGACTATGGCTGGTCCTCGGATGGGTGACCACTTTGTGGCATTTACATTTGCGAGCGTTTCCGTGCTTCGGAAGGCACGTTAAGCCGTTGGTTGAATGCCTTGTTGAATGTCTTATGGGCGGCTTGAAAAATTTCAACAGCAGGCAGCCACAACCTGCGTCTGTCCATTTTCTACACGGCAATGGTCTCACCACCTATTACGTGGGACAGGAATCCACACGGTGAAAAGTGGGCATATAATATGCCACCCCTTCGGAGATAAGGCGTGATGGATATTTATTTATTTTATTTTATTTACAAATATAGTATTTCTTATGCACCATTGTCGTAAACTATTGTAACAGAACATTATATCTAAATACGCAAATAAAATACTTGAATGTTTTGTTTACGTCTTTTTCTTCTTCATAAAAATAGCCGGCTAATGATGTGGCTTCCGCGCATGCGTCAGTTTTTGTCTGCCAATAGCGACACACGCGTCGACGTGTAATTTGTCACCGCGACAAAACTGCATAGCTTTTCCTATTAGGTTTTCAAGTGTGTAGATTTTATTACATTAACATTTTTTTATATAAATGGTTGAGTTTTAGTCTAACCCAATTTGGCTAAATATTAGCAATGAATGTGATTAAATGTAGCATTTATACATCAGATAATTATACATCAGAATAGCACATAAAAAAAAAAACTAACTAACAATCTTCACGCTGTATCCCTGACGGGGTAGTCAGAGAGGACAGATCGCTAGGCTTCGCGATCCATGCATACTTCTTTCGCTTCTTCGAGATTCATCAATCGCTTCATACACGCACGTCTGGGTATCCGAGTACTTTGACCTTTCCGTTTTTGAGCAATCAGCTCACGTGGTCTTCATATGTAAGTCTCGGCCTACCCTGACTCCTTCTACCCTCTACTTTTGAACAATATATATTCTTCGTCAATCATTCCTCACTCATTCGTTGGACGTGTCCAAACCAACGGAGCACGCCCTTTTCCAGCTTAACGCTGGAATACAACATAATAACAAATAGGCTTACTTTTTAGTTCCTATGTAAAACGGGTACGGGAAAACTTCTCTACGCGGGCGAAGTCGCTGGGTGTCAACTATTAATAAATAATAAATACATATCAGTGGTCTGATGTGTCACTGCACTTGCAGTCTCTTTCTCTTTCTGCTTCAATGGAAATGCAACTTTAAATAATTAAATCAGTAGAAGTTTATTCCTGTTAACCTATTACGTGGGACAAAAATTATTGACAGAATTACGGTAAAATGTGGGCGTATAATAGGTACAAAAATTTCAAACAAAAAAAAACATCTCATCAACAACGCACATAGTCTTAAAGTTGAACTTAATCTGAACTTAAGAAAACTAGTAGGTACTACTTACGACTACTTACGGCTACTTTATGGGAGATCAAGGCACATTCATTGATGTAAACGGGTGAATCCAGAAGGCATTGCAGCGGACATAAAATCAAGATTTATTATGGTGCTAGTCTGAAAGTTTGCGCCAACGAGCTCCTAAAACCCCATAAAAGAGCTATCGGAAGTACAGGAATGTTGTTCATACAGGCTACTGCGATTGATCGAGCAATTTTGTAGATGCGCAGTATAAAAATGTAGTATTATATCGTAATTAAAAAAGAGATTGCTTTGATTTTGTGTTGTTGTGGTGTTGTAGATTGTTTTTTTCATTTGTCGAGGAAATAAGTTGTTTTCAAGGTTAAAAACGAGTTTGTGGCACTTTCTAAAACTAATAACTATTTAAATTGAATATAACCTAAACTATAAAGTTTAGGTTATATTTGAAGACTTTATTTTGGTTTGCTTTCTTAAAATATTATACTTTTCACATGCTGTTGGGGAAACCTGTACACCTGTTATTACTTACAAAGTTTTAGGTCACTATTATTTTTCCAGTGTAATAGTAGACATGCTGTAGGTTTATTGTAGATTGGCTACGAGACTTGTTTTAAGGGACAATATATCATTACTATTTTTTAAGCCATGATCTCAAATTAACGCAATAAAAATAAATCTATTTTTTAGTCTAAGTACATAAGAAAGAAAAATCTTTTTTTAAAACAGAACTAACTAACTAACTTTCTTCACGCTGTATCCCTGACAGGGTAGTCAGAGAGGACAGGTCGCCAGGCTTCGCGATCCTGCATCCTTCACACTTCTCTTTCATATTATGTCTGGGTGTTGTTTATCTATAAATATGTCTGTATTTAGAATTATATAAGTATGTTTATTAGTTATCTGGTTACCATAATACAAGCTCTGCTTAGTTTGGAATCAGATGGCGTTGTGTTAGTTGTCCCAACAATATTTATTTATTTATTCATATTAGTGACTAATGCCTAAAGGTCAGCTTCTGATGAGGCCATGAGCACTGCATCATCAGCGTACAGCAGACAATTTACTGTTAAGTCACCTAAATTCACATCCATCAAATTCACATCCATCTTTCAAATTCTGCACGCAACTGTCCAGATACAATACGAACGGACATCGGACAACGGCCAGGCGGACATGACCCAACCCTGTTAGACGCCTGTACAGACATCGAAAAGCCTTACAGTCTCTATAAAGCGACTGTATTGCCGCAAGCAAGTCCAGCAAGCAAGGGCAGCAAGTCCCACAGAGTTTCTCTCACAACGTTATTAAATGCTATCTCCAGATCCACAAAAGCGCAGAAAACCTTCTGGCTAACAGTCAAAAACTTCTCCGCGATCATGCGGAGAGAAAACACTTGATCCATGCCACCTATTCTACGTCGGAATCTTATCGGACTTTATTTGCATTCTTGCCGTTATATCCTTTGCATACACCGTACTAGCTAAGCTGACCAAGCTGATCGCCCTGTAGCTGGAGCAATCAGATTTTTTTTATGATCAAAATTCCGTGAAATGCAATTACACAAACAATATATATACATACCATACATAATATATACCGCAAAAAAAAACATTCGCGGCCCCGCGGTCTCAGTGTTCGGTAAACGATCACTGAGGTACGCAACTTTCACTATGGCTGGTCGTCGGATGGGTCACCACTTTGAGGCATTTATATTTGCGAGCGTTTCCGTGCTTCGGAAGGCACGTTAAGCCGTTGATCCCGGTTGCCAGTAAAATGGCGGTCGTTAAGCCTGGTTGAAGGCCTTATAGGCGGCTTAAAAAATTTCAACAGCAGGTAGCCACAACCTGCGTCTGTCTATTTCATCACGGCAATGGGCTCACCACCTATTACGTGGGACAGGAATCCACACGGTGAAAAGTGGGCATATAATATGCCTCTGCCACCCCTTCGGGGATAAGGCGTGATGGATATTTATTTTATTTTTTATTTATTTATAAAAAAAAAACATCTGTAAGCATTACACCCACTTTTTTTTTTGTTGTGTAATCCTCATGGATGCTATGCCGGTCTCCTACCGACTAAAACCACTCGTTTCCCTTCATCTGTCTATAGCCAGGAGTCCCTACACCCGCTGACTTATAAATGAGGCTCGAACGAGAAAAGCTATGGCTTATACTTACCACAAGAAAATTTTAACTAGTACCTATACGTGCATACAATGTAGTTTAATAACTAAACATATTGCAATAATTAAAAAAAAACCCTAATGTATAAATTTAACATTTTTTTTAATGGGCATCCTAATATTACCTTCTCTGGCACTGGCATTAAAAAATCTATTGGTAACGGTATTTTTCTATTTCTTCTTTCATAACAACATTCTTAAATAGAACAATTCAAATTCAGTATAGAACAAACATTAGCTCCCATCAGCTCACAGCGAGTTACAGGATAAACACACATTGACATTTGGCTTACAATCAGCTAACCGATCGGTTGAATACATTAGACTTAATAAAGGGAACAGGGTTCTTTTCATTAGCAAGCTACGGGATATCTTGATGGGCCTGAAACCGCAGGGCTGGCGGACTTGCTACTATGCTTAGGAATTTGATGGCATTGTGTTTTAACTTGAATGTCTTTACTGATTTATAAGTAAATAGGGTCTCTCATGCAGATGCTCATTATTTTATAGCGTAACTAGAGGATGTCAACCAAATTTGATTGTAGCACGTGCAAATAAGTTGTTTCCAGGATATAAATGAGATAAGCACTCTCCAGATAAAATTTAAAAATTATAATCTATTGTTTTCTTGAGAAGTTAAAGAGAACAATCAAACGTATTTTCAGATTTATGATATTAGTAAAGACACGTTTACTTTTACAATAAAAAACAATGATTGGAATAATACTTTTACGACTTCTGCAGCTGCTGAGTGAAACAAAAGCTTAAGTGTATTAAGATATATTGGTAGAAGCAAAGGTGATAGTAAGACCTGCTTAGATTCGGGACCTAAACACCCTCATTCGTAACAACCCGGGAAGACTTCGTTTTCGGGGCACCCATTTGCTTGCGGGTAGAGCCGAGGCGGACCACTATAGTGGTTGCTCCAGGGCTGGAAGTCCCATTGCCTTACTGCCTCTGCTATAGGGCAGTGACGTGCCTAAAAATTGCATACCACCATCTCGAAAAATAAATAAATCTCATCTGTAAGCATTACACCTGCTGACTTTTAAACAGGGATCGAACAAGAGAAGTTATGAGCTCAAGCGGCAATCACATTTATAGGAAATGCTAAAATACTAAATCAGCATTGCTCAACGCAGTCAACCAAAATTGATCACGTACTAAAATTGTTACTACATATTTTAGACGCATTGAGGGGTTATGCCAAGATGAGAGAGAATCACCCCAATCAACTGCAAAGTTCTAATAATAAATAAACTTAAGGTAAAAGTTGTATTTGCCTTATACAGTCCGAAAACTGAACCCTGATCGTTTTGTAACTCGTTAACTTTTAACCGCAAATAGGAAATTCAAGTGCTATTTTGGAATACATTTATGATTATATCTGAAGTTGACAGGTCCTTAGTTTAAATCAAATTGGAACCAAGTAATTTATTTTAGCATCTTTCGGAAATTTGGGAACTACCATTTTTCTTTCCGCAGTTATGATAGAAATCTTCGCATTTCGCCATACCTACATTTTAACAAGCAGCTATTCATTAGTGAATAGACTTTTGTTCTTGATATCTATATTCACTGTATATCCTTGCAGGTTAATCAAAGAGTACAGATCGCCAGGCTTGGCGATTCATATATGTACTTCTTTTGGTTCATGTAATTTTATCAATCGTTTCATACATGCCCGTCTGGTTATCCGCGTACTTTTACCTTTCCGTTTTAGGACTGTATTCCATAACGTTTATCAACACTCAAGAAATACTTGAGAGTAGATTTTATGAGGCAAAATCTAGTCTCAAGCGTTGGTCAAGTATTGAGAAACGTTCCGGAATACAGACCTTAGAGTAATCTACTCACGTTATTTTCTATTACTTTTCTCTTATACTAAAAATAAAAATATATAAGGGATAAGGCGTGATGGATATTTATTTATATTATTTATAAAAATAAAACTAAAACAATAGAACATACAATTTCAGTAAAAAAAAAAATTATAAAACTAATTTCAGCGATAATCTTAAAATTACATTTAAAATCTTACAAAGGGCGAATTTCTAATTTCTAAGATCAGTCCCGTGAGCGAGTGAGTGAGAAAGACCTTAACAATTTTGGATGGAAAGAAAAAAGATATAAAAATGCTCTAAGTTACTTTACTAGACTTGTATGTAAAGGAAAGGAACATTTGTTATGTATTTGATATTTTACACAATATAAATTAGAAATAAAAAAAAAGTAAATTTCCAATATCTGCCAACCCTACCGTCTAAGACTACTGGAGCTACCCGGAATTGTTTGCTACTGATCGACGTTTCTTCTTTGGTTTTTTTCGCACTAATTAGTTTAATGAGGTGTTTTGTGTTCACTATAAGTACAAAACGAACTTTTTTTGCTGATTGAGGTTTAGTAGAAAAAAATATGTTATTTGAGTTTTACTACGAATTAAATGGTTGTATTATTCTACTTGCCACTTAAGATGAGTTGTACAATTATCATTAAGAGATACACAAGTGCACATAGATTTATAATAGAAAAGCAGGCCACTGAGTTAATACGTACCCGGGCTTTAAAGAATTAGCTGTGAAAATTGCTCAGAAGAAGGTGCTCTACATATTAATAGAAGACTGTGAGGTTTGTAACGCAGTTTTTCATTCGGTATCTCACTCACTCAGTCGTACCTCCCTCTCTCTGGGTTACTGCTTTGAGATATACCACAACGAGCGTAGGTAAGCGTATCTATAGATACGTATATATATATATATACGTGTCACATTTTAGAAGTCAAAATTTACAAAATTACAAAACACAGTAACTCCCAAATATTAAGTATCTAGCTCATCGGAAATTTATTATAAAATCAATTAAAGGATTCCTTTTCAAACTTTCGCGGGGTATATTCATATTTTATATACTACTCGGGACTTCAAGCGTTTTAAAGAACTTTATTGAACATATTGTTTAATAAAGTATTGTTGTTCAACAACGTATAAAAGCATTTTCTTTTTTTAGAAGTCCCGTGTAGATTATAAAATATAAAGAAATTCCCCTTGACAGATACACAAGAAAGCAAGTTAATAAAAAATGACTCATTATACTGAACTGAGTTGTAAAAAAATAAGAAGTAGAGCTACCGTTTGTGTGTTAAACAGTAAACAAGTATCTAACAACTGTTTGTTAGATACTTGTTTACTGTTTAGTAAACAAGTATCTAACAAACAAGATAGATCCAGGAATGCTCAAAGGACTGTTCCTTTGAGCATTCCTGGATGACAATCTGTAATTGACAGATACTACTGCATGCCAAGTGCTCGTAGTACCTCTAACCAAGAATTGAATTAGTTACGACTGTATGCTTACTACTTTGTTCCACGTTTGGGAATGTATGCACTAAGAACTTATAACATGCAACAATTACATTGTTATACAACAGTAAGGTATATGATTTTTTATAAATAAATAAACAGGATATTATATTTATCACGATAATCTATCACGCCTTATCCCCGAAGGGGTGGCTGAGGCATATAGTATGCCCACTTTTCACCGTGTGGATTCCTGTCCCACTTAATAGGTGGTGAGCCCATTGCCGTGTTGAAATAGACAGACGCAGGTTGTGGCTACCTGCTGTTGAATTTTTTCAAGCCGTTAATAAGGCCTTCAACCAGGCTTAACGACTGCCATTTTACTGGCAACCGGGACCAACAGCTTAACGTGCCTTTCGAAGCACGGAAACGCTCGCAAATGTAAATGCCACAAAGTGATCACCCATCCGAGGACCAGCCATAGTGAAAGTTGCGTAACTCAGTGATCGTTTACAGAACGCTGAGACCGCGGGGCCACGAGCGCTTCTATATATTATAACGATAATCAAAATAATTAAATCTCAGAATCAAATTATAAAGCTGTAAATTGTTCTGGATGTTTGCTTTTGGTTGAACGTGGTATATTTTTATTTTTGGCTATCCAAAATGTATCGAGGAAAGTTGTAGGCTATATACCATCATGCTACCTAAGAGAGCGGAGCAGTGATCACAAATCATAACAAATCGGGCAATTTTTTTTTGAGAGAGATAAATTGGGTGAAACAGGGTTGCGAAGAATATCAAGGGCGAAGCTCAGCTAGTAAAAGATATCGAGTCGAGAGAGGCTAGAGTTTATGCATGGAATATAAAACTATGATAAATTTAAAATCCATGACTTAAGTACTAAAGTACTACCAACAAATCAGTTGGCAGACAAAATTTGCAACGACTGCAATCCGCCCGCCGAAAGTCGGATAATTGGATCGGAATTCACTGTAGAACATACACGTATACAGAATCAAGTTTTTGCTTGCGTATTTGGTAGTATCATAATTTCTTGTCGAGTCTTATGTCCTTTTTTATTTCTTATGTCGCGCCGGCCTTTTTTGATACCCTCCAAGATAATTCCTACTTCGGCCGCCATTCGGAATAAACGCTGGCTACTTATTGTGCTGGCTGTACTCTGTATGCGTTATGTAAGAGTAAGACTTTGATTTTTTGTGACTGGATTCCTGTTATTGTTCCGTAATGGGGTGTGATAAAGCATTTTTATGAATTTAATTCCTTTTATGTAGTGTATGGATGTGTTGTAATCTTTTGTAGTTGTCTACAAGTGGTACGAAAGACGGGCCCAGTTATAAGCAAACTCATGTTCGCAGTGAAATGAATTTATGCCAATATTGTAAGTGGAACACATCTCCATTGTTATAAGATTAAACGACGCATTGACTGCGTTCGCCTTTTGTGTTCAAAGGTTATAAGTTCGTTCATTGAAGCTGCAATATTTTTATATGGTAATATGATTTGCTTAGTGTGTAAGCTTATCGCAGTCTGAGCAGAAAAAATAAATTATATTAAAATGCTTTTATTTCTACTACATACATGCTAACAATTTGTTTTATTTATCCATCACGCCTTATCAGAATGTCGCGTCTTATCAGAATATCATCGTGGTAGAAGCATATTATATGAACACTTTTCACCGTGTGTATTCCTGTCCCACGTAATAAGTGGTGAGCCCATTGCCGTGTTGAAATAGACAGACGCAAGTTGTGGGCTGCTGTTGAAATTTTTACAGCCGCCCATAAGGCCCTCAACCAGGCTTAACGACTGCCATTTTACAGGCAACCGGAACCAACGGCTTAATGTGCCTTCCCAAGCACGGAAACGCTCGCAAATGTAAATGCCACAAAGTAGTCACCCATCCGAGGACACAATTTGAAAACAATAAATAAATAACAAGCCTTAATTTATGTAGAAGTTGCCTCTGCGGCATAGGCCGCCTCTAACGCTCTCCATTCTCATCTTTCTCTTGCCCTTCTCATCCAGTCTGGTCCAATCTTTTCATTAAATATATCTTAGCAGAATTACTGCGTAATTTATAGAGCAAACGAAAGAGGTGTATGATCCTGTGTTTCTGCGTATTTTACTAAGTTATAGACGCCTTATATGACATTTAGACTGTAATAAATAATAATAAATCTAATATGAAACTAAGCCAGATATTTGAAGACAAATATGTTAACTTTTTTTTGTTTAGTTAAAGTGTTGATATCGAATGAAATGGACTCGAATCGACTAACACCACATGGTCCTTACCTACCCCTCTAACGCTTGGCTCTACGGGTAACACCTCGGATAATTTTCTTATTTACATTAAATTTTTTTCAGTTTATCAGTCATGTTTTTATTCTCGAAGGAGTGGCAGAGGCCCACATTTACTAATGTACGCCCACATTTTACCGTATGCATTTTATCCCAGTTTATATACCTATGAGTTAAGTTACCATAAGATTTCAAAGTACTAAGAAAGTATGAATTTAAAATTGAATTATTTTTTTACACAGCGCCGTCTAGTCCAAAGTAAGCTAGTATAAGCTTATGTTATGGGATCTAGATAACTGATATACATACTTATATATTTCCAAATACATACATATTATAAGGAACACCCAAACTCCGAAACAAACATTGTGGATCAATTTGTTTGATCCACAATGTTTGTTTCGGAGTTTGGGTTTTCGAATTTGATCCGACCCGGGAATCGAACCCGGGACCTCAGTCGCGGCAATCGCATACACTACCACTGCGCCACCGAGGCAGTCAAATGTTTATATCGTAGTCCGTATTAGGTATCGTTTGTAAAACGCCTCAACTACTGCCTCAGGAATATTTATGATGTGATCAACTATAAGAGATTAAAATATTTTAGTAAAAAAACAAAAATGAATCACATTATTACTATTGTTGTTTTAGCACTATTATGAGTTTCCTCTAAGTCATTTAGTTGACTACCTACAACTTTATAATATAATTCATTAACGGTATCATCTTGATTACTATTAAGAATTTCATAACTGCCTATAACACATTTTAAAACGCCATATTACATTAAATGGAACTCGCATGGGAAACATTTGCTATTTTAAAAACAATTCAACTGATAAAACAAAGTAGTTTTAGCTCCTTTATATTTTTATAATCGTGGCAACTATATTTTTATGCAAAATAGTTATACGATCGATTTGTGGTCCTTGAATTTATAAGAAACCATTGATATATCAGCCTGTTAACTTTTAAACTTTAGCATTGCGTTAAATCCTACTAATATTATAAACGCGAAAGTTTTTAAGTATGGATGGATGTTTGTTACTCTTTCACGCAAAATATACTGAATGGATTTTGAGAAAATTTACAATAATATAGCTCACACATCAAAATAACACATAGGTTACTTTATATTCCGGGATCAAGTTCCTGTGGGAAACGGGAATGGGAAAACTTCACCACGCGTGCAGAGCCGCATTAAATTTAATCAAAATTCATCCAGTAGGTTTAACGTGAAAGACTAACAAACATCCATCCATACCTACAAACTTTCGCGTTTATAATATTAGAAGGATCAA
Source organism: Thumatha senex (assembly GCA_948477245.1). Taxonomy (NCBI): domain Eukaryota; kingdom Metazoa; phylum Arthropoda; class Insecta; order Lepidoptera; family Erebidae; genus Thumatha; species Thumatha senex. Next base: position 27,241,583 of record OX419731.1, on the reverse strand, counting down.
CATTGTAACTACGCAATATCTGATGGGTATTATAAGCTGAATAAAATTAAATTTATTCACTATCTCCTAACTACACCATTCGTTTCTGTAGATTTTTTTGTACAGTGCTACCAAAATTTCGCGAAATAAACCCCGAAACCCGCCTGTCACCTCCACTTGTCTCCAAAACCAACATACCATTGTCTTTGAGTTCATTCACTAACTGCACTTTACATATTTTCAAAAGAATTTTGTACAACATTAAATTTTATCTCACATGTTTTAAGACTGATATTCGATTGTAAGGTCTTGCAGTTCAATCTTTTTGCAGTGACAGAAGGCAGTATTTATGTTATGTACAGACGTTTTTGTCTGTCAGGTTGCCTATTTATTGCCAACCGAATTGGAATTGATAATTCAAAACGTTTTTTTAAGGTTTATCTATTGGAAAGAAATATGGAGTAGGTATCGGGTTGTAGTTAATTGAAAGATTTTAATTAATCGTATGTAATACTGACAAATTAACTGGCAAAAAATAATATATGAATATTAAAAATGTATGTTTTATCTATTTATCAGGCCTTATACCCAAAGGGGTTGCAGAGGCATATCAAATGCCCACTTTTCACCATGTGTATTCCTGTCATTGCCCTGGTGAAATAGACAGACGCAGGTTGTGGCTACCTGCTGTTGAAATTTTTAAAGGCCTTCCACTTGACTCAACGACTGCCATGTTACTGGCAACCGGGATCAAATGTTGCTTAACGCAGTGATCGTTTGCAGAACACTGTGTCAGCGGGGCCACGAGTGCTTCACTAGCAAATATCAAACGTTGACATTTCCCATTTAAAATAAGATTTACCTGTAACTTACAGGTAAGAGTTAAACTTAACAAATTTCTTAAAAAAGATTAATTACACCTAATAATAGGTACATACCTAGCTCAAATAAAAAAGTTGAAAATAGAGATTCAGTCATCTTATCTCATGATGATGACTATCACAAGTGAAAACGGGTAGTTAGTTATTCAGTTTGCAAATTGAAATAGGAATATAAGGAGTTATTTTCACCATATTAGTCAATAAATAAGCTACACTAGTAGGTACTGCGTGAGGAACTCCCGCAATCGTAGCAACTTTTATGTTCTAAACATTGTGAACAAGTTGCGAGAAATTCACCTTCGACAGCACGGTCACGTTCTGAGGTAAGCGCTCGGCTACCTAAGTATGTGGCGAGCGAAGTGACTAGCCAAGCAAATTTGCACGGAATAATAGGTGATTTTACATACTTAATTATTTGAAACACTTTCACAGTTTCAAGTATTTAGTTAAAGCATAAATATATATTTAAAATAATTATATTTCTGAGCCGCTTGGGGTCGAGACACTAGGCTCGTGGGGCCCAAGTGCTCGTTCGCTATATAGAGATCGACTGGTCGACTCTTCTCGTGACCATAGGGCTGGCCTCGTTATTGCTCAGAGAATGAGCATTCCCATACAACGTGGCAATGCGGCCATCCTTATGGGAACCTTGCCGGTTGATTTTGATGGGAAGGAATTCTTCGACACCTAGTCGTGGCATCATTGTCAGTCTTGTAATAATCCCCTCCTTCTCATTTTTCTCATTCCCATCCTACCCCCCTTTTTTTGTTTACAGAAAATTTTAATATGTTAACTGTTTACATTAATTGTTTCAAGTAATTAAATATATTTTCCAAATAATATTAATTAAATTCAGTTATAGGGTCGACAGCGCGAGTGCTGCTGCACCTCTGGTATTGCAAGCGTCCATAAGCTACGGTGACCACTTTCCATCAGGTGGGCCGTACGCTTGAGGTGGCAGTTTGGTATAAAAAAAACTATTTATTTTGAAACTTCGACCTTGAACTCTAGATTGCTTAAACCTTGCAGGTTATTTATTTTTTAACACAAGTGACTTTAGTACCAACAAAACATAACAGATTAAACCTATGTAATGTAATGTTAATAGAAATTCGTAAATAAATAATATTTTTAATAAAAACTCAAATGCAAATTGTAGACATGAAATAATAAAGAACTAAATAATCTAGAAAGCGAACGAATGATTTAAAGGGCCTGTTCCCGTATATTTATCGATATCGGAACTACAGGAAATGCCTTCTGTTATTCGTATCATAACTCCGGTTCTCCAAAACACCGTTTTCCGTTTATCAACACCGGATGTCACTTAGTAATTATATTAAGTGTTTCGAAAGTATAATGATAATTAATAATTGTCACTGTGAAATTGTCGCATCTAAATCATTCAACATCGTCATTATGAAACATTGGTTACTGCACTTTAGGGCATTAAAAGTGTGCTTTTTAATGAACATAATTTCTTCTTTTTAAACGTAATTTAAAAATAACATTTGGCAAGCTACATCAATATGTAGCTCGCCATAATGAAGCCGCTTGAGGAAGGCCATGGTAACATCTACCGGTTAAAGACTGCTCTCACATGCGATTTCCATAAGACTATTTGACAGCGGTCCTCAAAATGGTGGCCCAATGATGTATCTTCGTGCTTAAAATGGTTAAGAAAACATGGTTGCAATAGGAAAACTAGTGTACTGTCAGCGCGTTCCAAGTTTCTGTGGTTCGTCAAAGAAACGATCGGTTGAAACGATGTCAAAATATTTTTTTTATAAAAATAATATCAAACTTGTTTGCAATATGGATTATGCTTTTTTAATTTCAAACCCATAACCAGTGATTAGTTTACCGATCGGTGAAGAAACTAGATCTAAAACTTTGAAAGTGATATTTGACAGTTCTTTTATTAATTTTAATTGAATGTGTTCGATAAAAAAGTATTCGAAAATTCTCCCACAAAATTGAATGAAAACAGAACAATCAAAGATCAGTACAACGGTGTCAATTAAATCGAGCCACAATTAACTGTGTTGAATACTGGCGAATGTCTCGATGCGATCCTATCGGATGACCTAAGGCTATCGGGTACGCGGTTCGACTCCCAGCGCAGTGAGCAAAGCTACCGTTGCCTCACTCGTGATATATCGACGCAAACCTTTATTCAGCTCAGTGAGGGTTAATTGCATAAATTTAACGTAAAACTGTAAGGTTAATAAGGTTTGGGGTGTTGGGTGGCGGGAATTTGATACGTTGTAAAGTCCCAAGTGATTTATTATTGTTCGCAAAGAATGGACTTGCAGTTAAGTGTTGTGCATTTATTTATGCACAAAATCATGAGATAGTACCAATGTATTCGTTTTACTTACGAGTACTACCTTTTTGCATAGCAGAGTTATTACTAGGTATTAGGCCTCCACTAAGTTGTGTAAAAGTTAGATATAGTGTAACAACTATAGAAGTGTGAACTATTAAACTTAGATAGAAGTTTCACAACTATAGAAGTGTGAACTATAAAACTTAGATAGAAGTGTCACAACTATAGAAGTGTGAACTATTAAACTTAGATAGAAGTTTCACAACTATAGAAGTGTGAACTATAAAACTTAGATAGAAGTGTCACAACTATAGATGTGTGAACTATAAAACTTAGATAGAGTGTCACAACTATAGAAGTGTGAACTATTAAACTTAGATAGAAATGTCTCAACTATAAAAGTGTCCTTATTCTTCTGTTGCTCTGGTAATGTCATTTGGCTTTTGATTATAAGCACTGTTGGAAGCTACTGCAGTCTGTCCTAACCCCGTTAGGGCGCCTACATCATTGCCTCCTCCATTGATGAGTATGTGACGTCGCTTGGGTCCTTGATCGCTTGGATCTTGGTGAGGCTTCTTCCATTTTTTAATAATCAATAAACCTTATTTACTATAGAACATTTATAAGTAAAAACATTTGTGTAGACTGTATGTCCTATAGTCTATAGTCAAAATGCGGTATTGCTCTTTTGCAATAAAGCGTTTGGAGTGAATATTATGGAAAGATGTATGCAAGAAAAGACAGAGATGCCACATCGGGAAGTGGAGCTCACTTCGATGCTCCGGATCCCGATGTCATTGAAGTCATTAGTATGAAAGAAATAGAACAAGCGATAAGAAGTATGAAATGTGGTAAGGCTGCGGGAAAAGACAGAGTTACTGCTGAGATGATCAAGTACGGTGGGTCGCGTGTCTGGGACACACTATGTCTGTTATGCAACTTGTGCTGGCGGACAGGTGAGGTCCCGGATGACTGGCGAGTAGCAGTTGTAGTACCTATTTACAAAGGGAAAGGCTCGCGCCTAAACTGCTCCAGCTACAGGGCGATCAGCTTGGTCAGCTTAGCTAGTAAGGTGTATGCAAAGGTTATAACGGCACGAATGCAAGAAAAGACTGAAAGGTATTTATGGGAGGCTCAATGCGGATTCCGACGTGGAAGAGGTTGCATGGATCAAGTGTTTTCTCTCCGCATGATCGCGGAAAAGTTTCTGGCTCTTAGCCAGAAGGTTTTCTGCGCTTTTGTGGATCTAGAGAAAGCATTTGATAACGTTGTGAGAGAAACGCTGTGGGACTTGCTGCCAGGATATGGTGTGGACGGCTCGCTACTGCGGGCAATACAGTCGCTTTATAAGGACTGTAAGGCTTGCGTGCGAGTAGGGGGGGATGTGTCACCTCTTTTTGATGTCTGTACAGGCGTCAAACAGGGATGTGTCATGTCCGCCTGGCTGTTCATAGTGTATCTGGACAGTTGCCTGCAGAAGTTGAAAGATTTTAATATGGGTGTGAATTTGGGTGACTTTACAGTAAACTGTCTGCTGTACGCTGATGATGCGGTGCTCATGGCCTCGTCAGAAGCCGACCTACAGGCATTAGTCACTAATATGAAAGAGGGGTGTGAAAGTAAGGGTCTCCGCTTGAATGCAAGTAAAACTAAGGTTCTAGTATTTGAAAGAGGTGACGTAAGAACTAAATGCGAGATTAGAGTAAACCAGGAACGTCTAGAGCAAGTGAATGAAATTGTGTATTTAGGAAGTATGTTTAGCGCGGATGGAAGATGTGATTCGGATGTAGAACGGCGAGTAGCTGCCGGAAACAAAGTTAACGGTGCTTTGTCCCAGTTAGTAAAGCGACAAAGCATCGTAAAAGAAGCACGACTGGCGATTCATAACGCAGTGCTAGTGCCAACTTTGCTTTACGGTAGTGAAACCTGGGTATGTCAGCAGATGCATGAAAGTAAATTGAATGCTGTGGAGATGCGATCACTTCGAAAATTGTGCGGCGTTACCTTGGCCGACCGAATACGTAATGAAGTGATACGCAATATGGCAGGTTTGAATGAAAGTGTCAGCGTTAAGCTGGAAAAAGGCGTGCTCCGTTGGTTTGGACACGTCCAACGAATGAGTGAGGAACGATTGACGAAGAATATATATTGTTCAAAAGTAGAGGGTAGAAGGAGTCAGGGAAGGCCGAGACTTACATATGAGGACCACGTGAGCAGATTACTCAAGAACGGAAAGGTCAAAAGTACTCGGATACCCAGACGTGCGTGTATGAAGCGATTGATGAATCTCGAAGAAGCGAAAGAAGTATGCATGGATCGCGAAGCCTGGCGATCTGTCCTCTCTGACTACCCCGTCAGGGATACAGCGTGAAGATAGTTAGTTTAATAAAGCCCGTATAACTAACGAACATTATTCAACTTCCTAACTACTTTGTTAAATAAAACTGGAACTGAGCTTTAAGATGATCAGTATACTCATACCAAAATATTAGATTGATTAGTTCCTCCAAGTCGGTTTAAGCGTAGCGGAAATGTAAATGATCGTATCTTCTAAAATATAAATGCAATAAAACGCGACTTCTAATGAAATAATGATCTATTTGAAACAAATCTTGTTGAACAAGACCGTCGCATGTGTAATACAAAATATCTTAGGCTATCCTTTAGCATCAGGTTATAAATAATTTCCTATGAATAAATAAAATGTATTAATACAAAAATGTCCGGCTTCTCTAAATTGATATTTCATCGCCTTACCGCAGTTATTAATAAATACTTAAAACAAAGGTAATAGAGTCGTATCTCGCTATGTAGTCGTTTAGGAGTATATTAAAAGTAATTTATGAAGATAAATAGGCATATTATACAAATTAAAAATTCTACAATATGGCCAAGAGGATACACAGATTTCGATTTGCATAGAAAAAAGCAAACAAGTTTTGGGGCGAAATGAATGTTTGAAGTATTCATTATCTACAAACCTAGGTATACTTATAAATTGCATAATTGATAATTATCAAAATAAATTCAGTACCTATGTACTTTATTTTTCATTTTCACATAAGTTGGATTGCTTGTCAAATTTCAGATTTCTAGGAAATAAAGTCACTTTATAAATAGCAAATATAATTACTGTTCTCATGGGTACGGTAAGGAAAATGGTGAATGGTTTAGTTCGAAATGGAATTCCATGATTCCATCACCGCTTGGGTCCATCACTGATCTGACTTAAATCACTTTAATAAAAAAATATAAATAACATTATATTCTACATTTTTATTGTTAGCTTTACTCTTTCTGTTGCACAGCTATACAGATTGAGTTCTCAGACTAGAAATTGCAGTTCTACATATTTTAAAACAAGTATTGTATGTTAGTTACTTATTTATACTAACAAGCTCTCTGTGTGTTACTTTGGGTACGTAGACTATTTTACAAATCATATTTACCTGATATATATGTAAAATCAGTCAAAAAAAAGATTGCATTCGTATGTTAAAGCACAATACCACACTATCACTATCATTCACGGCTTTTCCCAAAGATTTGCAGAGGCAATTTAAACTCCTACAGTTCACTGTAAGCATTTTGTCCCACGTAACAGGTGCGAACCGTGTTGCAGTGTTGAAAAGGACAGGCGCATGTAGAGGCGATCTGCTGTTGACATATTTCAAGTCGCCAATACAATACCACACATTGTTTTATTTTAATATTTTATAGTATTTTCATGTATGAATTCAATTCCATTATGCCAGTAAGTTCCTGGAATATAAACTGCACTATTATTGTAATCATTACCTGTACATGCAGCCGTGGAACAATAGGGTTCATTCTTTGTATCAACTCACTGGTTAACTTTACAATTTGGTATTTTTATGAAAAGCCTGAGATATTATTTTAACTGCATCAAATTTCATTTAAATAAAATTTGCGTTTACTAACTCTCGGTGACTTAATTTATCGATACTTTCAGGATTAAATTGCGATCGTTTCTGCTATTCGGCTATTAAAATACTTTTTCTGTTGATATCTTTTAATACTGTTGCAACTTCTAAAAAAGGAAGTTAAAGGAGAACAGGGTGTTTTTAGATAACAAGTTGCGTGTTTAATTATTCAAAACTGAGTACATTTTTAGTATGTAAGTTAATAATATATAATAATTAAGGACATTAATAACTAATGGAAATTGTAATGGGAATATTGAAATCTATACCATCCATCTATAGTTTCAATCAAAATTTACAGATAATATATTAATTTACTTTCCAAATTATATTCGACGAAATATTAAATTATTTATTTATTATAACATCGATTTGGAATGTACCTACTTGTGTGGGTTCTTAAAATAAAAATAGGTTAATAAACACTCCATTCTTAAAATTATTCTAATCAAACTTATAGTGGTATGATGACTATAACATAACAGGAAAAATCTAAACAGGAAAAGTCAAAGTATTAATAAAACTTCATAAAAAAATTATTATAAACCTAGGTTATATTATTATAAGTAACACAGTCCTTAGAACAAATACAGTATATACAAACATTTAATAAGTACACCGCCTTGTGACCGAAGTCAGGACTATGGACTCACTCTGGCTCTGCACATTTATATCAATTTCATTATGTTCAAGCAATGAAAATATTTATGACATTCTAATAAACCTAGAAACATTTTCTTGTTATTCTGCGCCATTTTGAAAAAAATATATAGCGCATGTTACCATTTATTGGAATAGTCAGTCATTTAATGGGTAATAGTCATGTTTATAGCTCTTTTTCTCAACTGAACTGGATTACTAACTTTATCAGTAGGTAGTTACTCTAGACATAAAATGGTAACTATAAAATATGAACATGTCTATTAAATTTAACTTATGAAGAAACAGGCTTTTCTAAAATTGTTTTTTGACGTAATGTATGTTAATAATGACATCTTTTGCAGTTTAACTAGTCTTTAAGTCATTTTAACTTTATCTGCGTAGGAAAAGAGTTGTAGCTCCAAAAGGTTGGTGGACAGCAGGACATAGCTTTTCTTTGAAAGTTTGCCTTATAACTGTAGGCGACTAAATACAATAGAACCAATTTCAAATGGGTCAACAACATCAATTTTACTTTTGTTATACTTCTGATCCTAATAAGTCTGTTAGAAGAAGACGGTAGGTATTGACCGGATATAAAATTGAAAAACAAATATAAATGTATTTTATTTTAGTCAATTTATTTTAGCAGTAATAGTCAAATTCCGAAACACCAAGTTTTGATTGACAATTCATTTCAAACCCCACGCCGATCATAATACCTATGACTGGTCCGTCATATTTAACAAAAGATGTAAAAACAACACTTCTGTCATGTTCCTTAAAGTTAAATTTCAATTGTACCACCGATGGCATTCTAATATGTAATAACTATAAAATTATTCCGACACAAAACTACTTGGCGAAAGGTAGACCGTATCACGTGGCGGCCGGAATCTTAATACTATTATTGCTACCACAGAAAAATGTTCTTTATTTCTATTAGAAATAAAGTCCAAAATCAATCGCTTGGACATTTTTTTACTACCTTGAGCATTCAATGAATATTTTACTTTATTTTTTCTGTCATAAAGTTGAAGTTTGAATGTAGTTAGAAGGTAGGGAATATCAAGTTTCTTTCTCACTTCGTCAGGTGTCGCTAGCGGCGTAGCTTTGTTTTGCTCACTTTTGTTCTACGGAGTGTGAACTTGATAAAAGCTGAGGGGAAACGCTCACCAGAATACCCTTGTATTTTTTATAATACAAACATATGAAAAGGCTGTTTGGGTTTATGTTGGTTATGTTTGATTTTTGTCTGAGTAAAATTTTTGTGTAGGAAAGTACTGATCGGGTTTTGTAATAAGACATTTCCGTATGCTACAGTTTGGGTAGAATATATCACGCACGATACGATTTGACGCATCTACGGTTTTTTGAAATCTTATTAGAAAATATAGGACAACCGTTTTTTCTTCAGATTTTTTTTAAATAGGTATAATCAGTCTGTTATACAAAAGTTCTATTACTTATTACTTCTTAATAAATTCTAGTAAATTTGAAGAACGTTTCTAATGCGTTATTTTTTGACGAACGTTAGTTTTTATGTATTTCTAACTAACTAACTAACTATCTTCACGCTGTATCCCTGACGGGGTAGTGAGAGAGGACAGATCGCCAGGCTTCGCGATCCATGCATACTTCTTTCGCTTCTTCGAGATTCATCAATCGCTTCATACACGCACGTCTGGGTATCCTAGTACTTTTGACCTTTCCGTTTTTGAGCAATCTGCTCACGTGGTCTTCATATGTAAGTCTCGGCCTTCCCTGACTCCTTCTACCCTCTACTTTTGAACAATATATATTCTTCGTCAATCGTTCTTCACTCATTCGTTGGACGAATGAGTGAAGAACGATTTATGTATTTCTCTATTGAGTAATTTAAATTCATACCGAAATAATGGTTCAGGTCAGTCAGTCAGGTCACTAATGGTTGTTTTTTTTATACGTGTAGGTTACTAGCTGTTAATAGGATACCTTAAGCACGGTTTGAAATTTTCAGTAGCAGGTAGTCACAACCTTTTGCTGTTCATTTATAGGCTCACGACATATACAACTGGTGAAATAGGAGTAAATAGTAACTCATATCTGTTGAAAAAAAAAAAGTAATATTATGATCTGTGGTTTCAGGGACCCTTTAAACGCACCTGCATGCGTAAATATACAGTTTCTAGTTTTAGTCGCTGCGACTAAAACTCTGTGAGTGTCGGTAAAGTTCGTCAGAAAGTGTATACCTCGAGATATCATAGCAATGAGGCTAAGTTGTACATATGCACTCCACTCTCCTTCCATTTCCCCATTTCCCACCAAACCACCAACGTTACAATCTAATATCGTGTTATATAACACGTTTCACGTCATCGATCATCTCAGTTATCGAATGTTATCTGATCCGTGATATGCCGGTGTTAAATACTACCCATTGTGACAGTTTAACTTTGGGCATTACGATCATGGCTCGGTAGTACAGACAGGAAAGAAAAAAGGTATTTTTTTTTAAAGAAAAACACATCTAAAACCAAAATTTAAACAGCGAAGGATTCTATAATAGTCTTGTTCATTTAAATAGATTTTTTCATAAATAGCATGTTTTTGTCGTTTACAGCAGAATTAATTGAATAAATAAAATACAATTAAATGACACAGCTCGCAGAGTGAATACGTCTAAGGGGTAGATAGTAGGCAATCCATATCGGGACTGGATGCAGAAAATACGAAGACTTGAGATAGAATAAAATATAGACCTACGTCGAGCAGAGGTGAATAAAACTGATTGGTTGATAATATGCAGTAGGCAAAATTTATGGGTATTTTACCATATTCAAGCTTTAGTTAATGGTTATTAGTTTGTGAAATAGAGTATTATTATTAACAAGATCAACATGCATTTTCCAATAATATCCCATTTATTAGACATAATTATTTAGACCTCCCACACAGTCTTTTCATGGAATTTTTTTATGCAATCTGTACATCAAACATTCAAGTTTTAATCCACGCTCCGTGTAAGTATTTCAACACGCTCGTCTAGCTAGTCGAGCGACATATTGCCCTCCCTGTCTAGCTCGTTGTATAAAAAAGGAGAGAAGTATACCGCACGGGCTCAAAGACGGTTAGTCTTATTAACATGAAAAGAATAGGTACGGAGTAATGCATTCTATTGATAAGTGTAATCCTAATCTAAAAAATAACTCCCTAGCTGACTCATCGGCACTCGTATTCAAATTTTGATAGAAAGTTTCCTTCTTTTCTGAAGAGATTTCTAAAATAGGTAGAACACTTTACATGTCCATAATGGGTAAACATTATTGATTTCGTCCAAACTCGATCCAACTTTCACCAGAGCCGTTCGAAAAAATAGAACATTGAGATTTCAAAGAATTTATCTTCGGATTAAGATTATGTCGGCAAATCTCGCTCAATATGCACAGATGAAAAAGTCATACATTCAAGTTATTTATGTAGGTATATTAGAAGATACTAATAATAAAAAATACAAAATAATAATAATCTTTATACTAGTCAAAATTTAGTAAAATCCAAAAAAATATTAAAGATTTTCAAAAATGCCAATATGCAACTAGCACAATTGCAACATAGTCGTCGACATATAGGTCCTAAAGGACACGTTAAGCCGTATTTGCCCCAACTATCGACAGATGATAAGAAATCTGAATATAACCATCAAACACTCGCTCTTATTTCATGTCATTTGAGTGTCATTCTGACAGATGTCACTGATACCTAGATGGGTAGGTACCCGTAACTGACATTTTAAAAAATATAAATTAGATAATCAATAAAAATTAGCAATATTTAATAGAAGATTTTATAATACCTTTTGATATTATTATTCACCATGGTGTTGTATATTTACCTGAAAAGATAAAAAAGAATTAAAACATCTTGAAAAAAGTATCTCATATAATACAAAATTTCAAAAAATGATGAAAGCCTTACCAGTTTGTGAAAATAATCATCCCTTTTTAACATCTGGAGATCAGGATCGAAGGATGCTACGCTGGACTCCTACTTACTAAAACCACACCGTTTATCTGCTTTAGGCCAGGAGTCACGGGTAAGCTCTCGGAAGATAACATAATGCAAGAAGAAGAAGATATCGTAATGTCCCTTTAGCGGTTTTTGAGATTCATTCAAATCTTTAAAACTATAATGATGATAAATAATTAACACTTTGTCTTTAAAATGAGTAACCTAAAAACATAAAATAATTTTATTATTTATTTTTTGCCAGGAATGGTGCAATCGGCCTTAAAGATGCTTGGTAAGTATTTCCTTATGACGACACAAAAAAAATGACCCAATAGTCTCACCATTTGTAGATTTGGTAACATTTCAATCTTAGATTCATGACCAAGTCATTACCGTTCAGAAAAAAACACGCACTCATTTATAAAGAAGATAAACGAACGAAATAGGTACTTTTATTTTTTTTCTGGTTTAAGATTTAACGGGATTGAGAATGCTACTAATTGATAAAATTTGGTTGTGAATTTAAAAATTTGATTGGTAAGTCAAATTTGAGACTGGACAAATAGAACCCAGTTTTCAATGGCAGAAATTTAACGTAGAACAATCAAAGAGGAAAAAAAGAGATTGAGGAATCACTGTCACACCACCACACATCCTCGATTTGTCAATAATAGTATTGACAACTACAGTCAAACAGTACCCCAACTAGTCGTAACACACAACTATATTCAAACTTCGAGCGCAAAAAATTATGAAACAAGGTTATACTCAAATACTCGTAGATACATAAAACTAGGACATGACAGCAGAAAGTAAAGGAATTATGAGTCCAAATAATAATCCGCCTCTTTTAATTTTGTCGTAGTGGGGTAGAATAAGCTTCATGCGTGTCGTGACGATTACTAAAGATAACTAAGTACGTACCTACTCATCGTCATTTTCACACGCAAAAGAAAAACCCAACAATAAATTTTAATAGTCTAAATTAATGGTGGTTATAATTATTATATGCTTATTCACCTTATATTTATAATTCAGTGACCGTTTAATTATCTGTATAGGGTAAAAAAGAACATAATTAACATTATATTTACTTATAACGATAGTAAATGTACTTACATTAATAATATTAATGTTATTAAACTGACGATTTTTACACGTGCTTGGTACTTGGCATTTAAATAGTGATAAAATCTCGATTTATATTCAAATCTCAAATTAATTCTTGAGTGTCTACTACTATTTATTGTTGCCTACATATTTATGACGACGCTCGCAGCTCCGCCTTTATCGAGTTAAGATGATTTTTTCTAACAAAACAATGGTTTTACTGGTATAATATTAAGGTTTAAAATCTAGGTTTAAAACTACTTAAAAAAAAATACATGTCAAGCCATTGCTACCGTACGACATAACGGATGAACCAATATTTAAAACAAGTCATGTTTATATGAATTAGGAAGCCGTAGATTTTTGCACCAGCAGCTTTGATGTTATTTTTATTTTCGGCGTTCCATTTCCAAGTCTAAAAGAGCCAGAGCGTCATCTGCTGGAGAGTAGGTAAAGCATTTGCACATGGGGTTGGCGTGGTCCCTGAAGATCTTAGCAGGACATTCTTCTGCTCTCAATCTTGGTCTAGGTAAATCAGGCAACGGATATAAGTTGTTTTAAATTTTAAGCTCATTTTATTTAGCTCTTCACCAATCCAGTGATCAGCATCTGAGACTATTTACAAGGTATTTGCGTTCACTACCGCGCTACTGCTGCTGAAAGCTGTCTAGACAACATTTTAAACAACATAAATATTAATAGTGATAAAAATGTCATCATAAACGATTATAATGATTAATAAAACCTAATCACTTTTTATAAATAATGCCTTGACCTTTTAGTAATTATTATCGACAAAAAAAAAGCATTTTAAGACTATATTTACTTTTGAAGTTGACAGATCAATTTAGAGTTTTTATATATTACCAATAATACTAATGCAAATGTACATAAATAAATATTTAAATCCTACTAATATTAAAAATTTAACACGGCAATGGGCTGGAAAAGTCGGCAGACAATATTTATGCCTCTGCCACACCTTCGGGGATAAGGCGTGATATAGTAATAAATATTATAAATGTATAAGTTTGTATAGATGGATATTAATGAAAATTAAAAGTAAGATAGGTTATATTTTAAAATATGACATAGGCAATTTTTATCCCGGGTACAAGTTCCTATGGGAAACGGTTTCTTCATCTTAGTTAGAGTTTGCTATCTTCATATCAATAGACAAGAATTCGACAAATATATTAAATTTATTAATAACGTCGGGGTTTATCATGTCTGTGTTAAAAACCAAAAGCAAACCGTACCAATAAATATGTTGACACCGTGAGTGATGTGTGTTACAATCGAGTTAGAAGTAAACATACAAATGTTGTTGTTCCGTATAAACCAACAAGAAAAAGAACAATATTTGACGCTGGCAATAATATTATTTCAACGGCAATGTCTTCAATTGCTCCGTGATCATGTCGATTCCAACAGTGCCAATGTATTGGATACTCAAATATAAATGAACGTGGCAAATATCCATGACCATGACAGTTTAAATCCATACATATATTTATTTGCTTTGCACGAGGTAGGACAGCATCTTAATTACAATAAAAGCGTGATGTGTGTTACAATCGAGTTAGAAGTAAACATACAAATGTTGTTGTTCCGTATAAACCAACAAGAAAAAGAACAATATTTGACGCTGGCAATAATATTATTTCAACGGCAATGTCTTCAATTGCTCCGTGATCATGTCGATTCCAACAGTGCCAATGTATTGAATACTCAAATATAAATGAACGTGGCAAATATCCATGACCATGACAGTTTAAATCCATACATATATTTATTTGCTTTGCACGAGGTAGGACAGCATCTTAATTACAATAAAAGCGAACCAGTTCTGCTCACCCCGCTAAAAAGTTTCATTAAGTTTGTTTGAGTAATGAAGTACGATATTTATGAAGCATATAAAAATATTACGAGCAGTTAATCAGTAGCCGCTTATTGGTCACAAATGAAATATAATGAAATATAAATCAAGACATATTTAGTGATGTGACCACGTTTGTTATATTAGTAATAGTTGGTTATTGCAAAATCGGTTTTTAAAAAACGACAAATTTTGGAGATAGATTCTTTGTCGAACTGTAAAAACTTGAATAGCTCTACCAGGGCACATGTTTCACTCCTCTGGGCCACTGTCAATAGACTTGAGAACTATGTATGAAAGTGGTTGACGCCCACATTTTACTGTTTGTATTTTTGTCCTAATCTAATATTATTATATGTATTACAAATAATGAATGTTCAAAGCCTAGTTTCGATATTATATAAAAAATATCGACAGGGTATCTAAGCGCATCACTTAACACATTTCTCAATACCTACTAATTAGTTTCAGTTATTACATTGAAAAAATAATTTGGTAAATTGACCAATAACATGTTTCCATCAATAGCTACTACAATTAGAAACATTTTAAACACAGTTATTACCTTTCATCAGTGTGCTGATGCACTTTGATGTTCCGATACCAGTTACTATTAATTGATAGTTTTATTTTCATAGGAATTATTATTAATAATAACGGTATGAGAGTTGGTATTTGCTTCCGAATATGGGCATATTTGTCATCTTTATTTCTTACAATTTTTTTTTTCTTCAGGAAATTCATAAAACGATTTATTTCAATTCTGCTGTTTGTTTATCTTGAATTTATATCTGCCGATATCTTAGGTTCCTTTCTTAGTTCAATAACTATAAAGTTACTTACATAAAAGAAATCCAGTACAGTGATTGTTTTGAGATTGAAACCGAGATTCTTGTAGGGGCCTCTTTACACACTTACTTTTTTTACTTTTTACTAATGCGCACATTCATTACGGCTTCATTAATTGCCTATAGGTACCTAGCAACTAATGACCTACGCCGGGTCAGAAACTAGTTTGACCAGGTGAATAGGATTAATAGAGCCTTGCGGCAAAAGGCGTGTCAAGAAATTATTTCATTTTGTTAATGATAAAGATGTGTGTGCAGAATGAATTAAGTGAGACTTTTAACTAAAAAAATATACTGTTTAATGACGTCATCAGGCACCCATTACATTGTGCCTGTAAAATTAATCCTATGTCATGTAATGTGAAAAGAAAATACCGATGTAAAAAGGTGTTAAGTACAAAATGTGTTCAAGCAAAAAAGACCTAATTATAGTGCAATAGAGCTGAATATTAAGAATAAGTGTATCTTTACAAATTCCATAGACGCTAAGCTACCTGCGGAATGTAGAAGCCCATCGATCGTTTTTGCTAATACGAAGGGTGGATCTTTTATAGGTTACGATTTTTAACGAAGTTTGTGTGGCTTTTAATAGAGTAATAATGTTTAATTGAGGTGATGTTTTGTTAATCGATTTATAAATAAAACAAGAAATAACACACATATCGAAAGTATTCGTACGGCATTTTACTTTTGTTGTAACTACGTATGTAAATAAATATAAATATGGTTGGGACGACTCACACAACGCCATCTGATTCCACACTAAGCAGAGCTTGTACTATGGTAACTAGGTAACTTATAAACATACTTATATATATTTCTAAATACATACATATTATAGATAAATAACACCCAGACACAGAATAAACCATCATGCTCATCACACAAAGTTTTATACTGAGTGGGAATCGAACCCACGACCCCTTGCCTAGCAGTCGGATACACTCCCACCGCGCCACAGAGGCAGTAGTATGTGGTAATAGAAGTTGAAATAATGATGATGTGCTTACTCTGCAAACTATGTCATAACATAGCTCATAATCATTGTCTTCATAATACATATATAAAACTAATAAAAAATCGGAAACTATTGCAAATGATGTATTAGGTAGATTTTTAAGCAGGGATTTATAGAAGGTAATTTATAGTATGGGTATTTAACAGATGTCACAAAAAAAGTTTAGAGTGTCACAAAATGTACACCATAAAAACTCGTGAAAGCGCTCGTGTTCTGTAAATGATCACTGAGTTACGCAACTTTACTATGGCTGGTCCTCGGATGGGTGACCACTTTGTGGCATTTTCATTTGAGAGCGTTTCCGTGCTTCGGAAGGCACGTTAAGCCGTTGATCCCGGTTGACAGTAAAATGGCAGTCGTAAAGCCTGGTTGAAGGCCTTATGGGCGGCTTGAAAAATTTCTACAGCAGGTATCCACAACCTGCGTCTGTCCATTTCAACACGGCAATGGGGTCACCACCTGTTACGTGGGACAAAAATGCATACGGTGAAATGTGGGCGTATAGTATGCCTCTGCCTACCCCTTCGGGGATAAAGGCGTGACAATATGTATGTATGTATATAATTAATATAAACCATAAAACTTACATCATCAGTCCCATACAAAGTAGATGTCAACAGGAAATTTTATCGTAATCGTGTCGGATTATATGAAGAACTTTTTTAAGATGCACGTAAAAAAGTAATGGGTGGACTTCACCATCAAACTATTGCCAATAATTTGTATCTTAAAAGAGTAAAAATAAGGTTTAGTTTCCTTTGAAAGGGACACTGAAGATTTTAATAGAGTCTTGTAGAATGCCAAGCTCGTTCGGAACGCGATTTTTTCGACTATTACGATTCGCGCGAAAGTCCAATCGTTTTGTGCTGATTAAAAAAATTCTGGACGAATTTGTTGTTTCACTTTTAAAATTTCTTTGTACCAAAATTGGATGTAGTGAGTTAGTGTAACTTTATTTTATTCATTCTTCTATCAAAAGAAGTATGAATACCCATTTCCCCTATTTATACAAGCATGCCTGATAGAAAGTGGTCACCGTAGCCTATGGACGTTTGCAACACCAGAGGGGCAGCACTCGCGCTGCCGACCCAAGAACCCCGTACTGTAGAAGTAAGTTCTAGGAATAGTGAGACAGAATAGAAGAATATATCAAATGAGATCATAAAGGATAATTATATTTTTATTAACTTTGAGTTTACTAAATCACAATATAAAGATTGTTATCTCAGTACTCGATAGATGGCGCTGTACCCATTTTTATGTCACGATGTCATTTGGTTCTATTTGGATTCCAATAAAATATGTTAATTTATGATAATTCTACCTTTGGATCAGAACACAGTCGTGGTTGATTATTTATAACCCTTCGAGGAGTTCCTAATAGTTCAACAGTTCATCCTTTCAAATTATTCAAATTAGAAGTAGAACAGTAGGACATAAATATAATCACCGTAAATATCCACTTCACACACTCCACCGAAAATTACGTCTGCCCTGCACGGCAAAATCCCGTTTAATCGCAAATGTTTCACCATCTGATGAGATATCACTGTATGCCTGATGCCTGCAGGTCTTCTAATATTTATAAAAAGTATCAGGTCTAAACCTGAAAACAAATAATAAAAAAATTAACTAAGCTTTTTAACAGAGACATCAAAAAGTTTCGTAGCATCATTCAATCACAATTTTAATAACAAAAAATATTACATCCGTTTCAATGCAGCCTATTAACGTGAATTAAGAGCTATACAAACATATAAATTCTATTTTTTCTAGTTAATACATAAGTCAACGAACGCTACTGATTATAATTTAAATCAATAAAATTAATATATTCCGGTAGATAGAGCTGTGTGTGAGCTAACTAGAGCCGTTACGAACCTAATTTGGACATAAATTTGTGTCATGCTCATAGACTTGTGCGTTACAATTAAAAAATAGCAATTTACAAAACTTACACTGGAAACTCATTCGCTATGATTGCTATTTTGGGTTTTAAATATTAACTTCTTCTTCCAATTGCCATCTTCTCTTTTTCCTTCCAAATCTTTACCTGGACTTGGCGACTGGGATCTGGTTTTATTGATTACTAGGAACAGCTATAATTTGATATTTTATATTCAGTTAAAAGTGGCTGCCGTCTGACTTTTCAACCCCGTAAGGTAGTAGGTATGGTACCTGCGCCAGAGAATTGTCTGTTGGTACCAAGCTGAGGGGAGGGTGTCTTCTCCTTAGGATCATAATAGGGAATGAGTCCACAAAACAGGCTTGGCTTATCAACGTATACTTATTTATTTGTACAACTGTTACAAATTTCTAAAACCCGAGAACCTGCGGACAGGTGTTAATATCCTAGCAGTGATCAAGGACCTCAATCTCAAGATAACGTTATAACTTTAGATATATTACGAGTAACGCTATTTTGAGGATCATAGAAATGGAAATAAAATGAGCACTGTGTATCTGCAAGATCCACGGGGTCTTACTCAACTCTATCTCATGACTCTAATGCATGCGCTCTAACGTGGTATGGCGGACGGGTTACTCCTCCAAACAATGTAAGTGACTGAGAAGTAACTTTGCTTTGGAAGTTACAGGGAAAAAGTTAATATGAAGAAGATATTTTTTTTAAATGTTGTCTTCACAGTGTTCAAAGAATTTAAAAATTAAAAAAAAAATCTAATGGGTGCTATGCTGGACTGCTACCCAATGCCTTTGACGATGCCTTTCCAACTGTCTATGGCCAAGCTATTCTTTTATAAATCAAATAATTGGCTAAACCCATTTACATACACCGAAGTTAATGTATGTACGCCGCTCTACCTACGTAAGGGGCGTACGTGCATTATCTGCGTATTTTACCATACTATTATACATAATTCACATGAAACCCACTCTGTTACTTTCCATTGATAGAATACTATACTATTACACACTTACACCAACAAAATTTTAAGTGCACGATAGTATGACGTTATATCGAACACAGATAGTATAATTGAAAAAATTTAAGAAAAAGCCCTAAGCTATTTCATGGTTGTACATTTCTAATTATTTCTATTTGAATAATAAATAATAGAATATGTAGATAAATTTATAGCGTAATATTAACAAACATTATTTCTATGGAACGTATTATTAGTCAGCGTGATAAAACCAAATATACCGCTTTATTTTAAAAGTTTTTATCTAATCCCCATAACTTAGCCGACACTTCTAGCCAGAGATAACGTAATTTTTTAAAATACACTTTATTTGACGACCCATAGATAATATAGAAGACTTAGACAATTTAAAATATATGTTAATTTGTAAGAAGGTTTTGAAGTGAAAGCATGTACTAAATGTTTTTACTTATAAGGGTGGGGTCGAAGTGCTAGAGGTCAGTCATCGAGACCTTACAAGTGTGAACAGATCAGTAACCAGTATAAAAAAATCTGTAAGAATACCATTTCTAACTGAAGTGTAGTAAAAATCAGTAAATATTAGAGTCTAAATAAACTGGATACTTACGGCGCCTATTGTAATGGACCCCATTTGAATGGAGTTTGGTTGTTGTATAACTTAAATGAAAAACTTTGAGCGTTTATCATATAAGTTTTTTCAATTTCAGTTGATTATTGCCAGAGCATTTGGATAAAGTTGTACGATGCGGGTTCAAAGACATTCTAACTTTTCCTAGGAGTTCAACGAGACGAAGCTTACTTTTTTTCAAGTCAACAGTTCTTGGTTATTGGTATAGATCTGTCCTGGTTTAAAGGACTGATAGTAATGTGAATGAAGATGGGATTAGTCCCACTTATATATGCGGATGAATTTTAACTAGTTAATATGAAAAGTATTAAAGAATAAAATATTTTTAATTAAAATAAAAATAAAATAAATATCCATCACGCCTTATCCCCGAAGGGGTGGCAGAGGCATATTATATGCCCACTTTTCACCGTGTGGATTCCTGTCCCACGTAATAGGTGGTGAGCCCATTGCCGTGTTGAAATAGACAGACGCAAATTGTGGCTACCTGCTGTTGAAGTTTTCAAGCCGCCCATAAGGCCTTCAACCAGGCTTAACGACTGCCATTTTACTGGCAACCGGGACCAACGGCTTAACGTGCCTTCCGAAGCACGGAAACGCTCGCAAAATGTAAATGCCACAAAGTGGTCACCCATCCGAGGACCAGCCATAGTGAAAGTTGCGTAACTCAGTGATCGTTTACAGAACACTGAGACCGCTAGGCCACGAGCGCTTCATTTTTAATTAAGTCTATATTTTAACTTATTTTCTAAAAATTCAAATCCAAGGCTTAAACTATAGGCTTCATCGGCAAAGGATATTATCACGGAGACAATGACAAAACAAGAAATATGAATAACAGCATTAACCTAATTAATAAACGATGGAGGGGATTTAAATAAAATAGATTAAAATGTAGAAGCAATTATCTTGACGTTCATAAGTGTTACTTTGTGAACTACATGAATAAAGATTTTTTAATTTCATTTTTCATATTCATTTGAGAGGGAATGGAAAAGGAGGTTTTTAATTTATTGAAGTGCACCAGAGATAATTTTGCTAGTTTACTCACTGGTCTCTACCCTCTTGTACCATGCACCGTATTCCAATATACCATTAATAAGTGTTTATGCCTTGTTGACTTGTAATAGCATATTTTTAAAAGCTCTTAGGTATTTTCACAAATAATTTATTACTTTTTCCAAACTGGTTATCTGCAGTTGCATAAATATTGAGACCTTAGGAAATGAAAACCTAGACTAAAATCAATTACAAGTGCATATAATTATGCGAATTTGCAGGGGTACTATGCACTAGGTACTTAGCTAAGCGTAGACGTGAAAGTTTGTTAGGTGCTACTATTATGACAGCTATGCCTAAACAAACTTCAGATTTTGATATAAAGAGTGTGCAACCGATTACATAGGATCATACTAGGTCTCCCAGAAACCTTGTGCAATAAAATAATAAAACCAGAAGGAAGCGCTCGTGACCCCGCGAAATCAGGTCCGTATTCCAGAACGTTTCTCAATACTCAATTGACGCTTGAGAGTAGATTTTATAAGGCTAAATCTCGCCTCAAGCGTTGATTGAGTATTGAGAAACGTTCTGGAATACGAACCTCAGTGTTCTGTAAACGATCTCTGAATTACGCAACTTTCACTATGGCTGGTCCTCGGATGGGTGACCACTTTGTGACATTTACATTTGTGAGCGTTTCCGTGCTGCAGAAGGCACGTTAAGCCGTTGGTCCTGGTTGCCAGTAAAATGGCAATCGTTAAGCCTGGTTGAAGGCCTTATGGGCGGCTTGAAAATTTTCAACAGTAGTTAGCCACAACCTGCGTCTGTCTATTTCAACACGGCAATGGGCTCGCCACCTATTACGTGGGACATGAATACACATGGTGAAAAGTAGGCATATAATATGCATCTTCTACCCCTTCGGGGATAATGCGTGATGGATTTAAAACAAAATTAAAGGAAAAAAAGGAAGAAATAAAAATTCAATATTTTATAAGTAAGTGAAAAAAATTGTCACCTAAGGTTGGAAGGACCTTAAATGTTGAGCCGTGGAGCCGAGTGTAGTAAACTGAAAGTTAGGCAAAGTATTTTAAAAAAATAAATAGAAAATAGTTTACTTAATTAACTTAAGGTTCATTGAATTTATTATCTAACCATCACCAACAAAAATCTACAAGTTACACATTTATGAAACAAACGCAACCATGAACAATATCTACTATTACTAAATTTATATCCATTCTCCTTAACTAAATTTTCGTACATAAAACGATAACTATATTTATGATTTGTGAAACACCATAAACAATTATCCTTCTCTTTCTATTTTAAGAGTTGTTGATGCGTGTAACAGACACTTTAACGATTCTTTCAATTTTCTGTATATTACCACTTGATTTGTGTCGCTGTAATACCTAACCTCTGCTGAGGACCAATAAACTGCCTTATTTAGAAACATTACTCACTTAGGTAAAAATTACAGGCGACTGCTCATTTAAGAAGCTTGTGGGTACTTAATTATATATCCTACAAACTCCTTTAAAAATTATTGATAATCAATTTATAGCATAATTCATTTAGTTTCTGCTAATAAAATAAGGGGCTTAATAATAAACGGTCCAGGTCGCCAGTAACATGGCAGTCGTTAAGCCAAGTTGAACGGCTTATTCAAGAGCTTAAGCCAAGTTGGAAGGCTAGAAAAAAATTACTTGTAGTTTGCTGTGCTTCAAGAGAACTCCAAGCGCATCACGATTTCACAAATTGTGGTGTAGTGTAGTGTATTGGCGAATTATATTAATATAGTCACTAACAATACATCTATTGTCCCACCATTTTATGTATCGCATATAGTTAAATACTACAAAATGAAAAGAGTATTGAACATGGGAAACAAAGCCAAACAATATTTAATTGCAACACTTAACGCTGAGTTATGCGCGCGCGCATCTAGAGAGAGTGGTGAAGATAAAGTGTTGATATACGTATAGTGTGGAGAGTACATTGCTTGGCAAAATAGACTGAAGAACGTTTAGAGTATACAAGAAAGTCAAAAGTTCTCGGATATTCAGACGTGCATGTATGAAGTGATTAATGAATCTGCAGGAAGCGAAAGAATTTTGCATGGATCGCAAAGCCTCAGGGAGCGTAAATAAATATAAGATTAAGTAACTTCAAAAATGTAAGCTCTTTCAACTTCTGGAATTAATACAATCTATTTAGTGGACACTAAGCTTATTAAGTAGTGACTTTGAACTCAACCGGGAATACAGTTTTAAAGTTAGTTCTCAGTACAAATCAATAGCTCTTATCATTGTTAGAAACAACCTTTATGAGATCACTTAACATTGAGTATGTCTTTCGTCAGGCTAGGCATATACTCGCAGCTTTTCGTTTATTTTGTAAAATAAGAGAGGCGCCTGAAGAAAGCCAACATATTTAATGCAGTAAACATAGTTGATATAAGTTATAGTAATGTGTCGATATAATATGCGATAATTATAAGTATAGTTATTTTCTTTTACATCCACATTTCACCGCATGCATGCATGCACGCATGCATTTTGAAATAAATATATAAAGGAATTCAGAATATATATAATCAGTTCCTGATATTGTGGATTCTTCTTATCCTCTCTATTACCTATTAACTCTACATAATACCTTTGTAAGAGTCCAGGCGTAATGTAAAATGTGACCGTAGGCGTCCAAATAACAAGATTTAGTCCTTTAAACGACAACTATTGTAAGTATATCGCGATATCCGCTGAGATCTGAATGTTTCTGGATCTTTGGATTATCTGAGTAAGGTCTGTGGAGCCGTACACAATGGCAGAATGGATTGTCAACATACATTCAAGACATAATAAAATAAAAAAATATGTGAACCACAAAACGATTGTTGAGTATATTTTGAAGAAAAATAAAATAAATAAATAAATATCTATCACGCCTTATCCCCGAAGGGGTGGCAGAGGCATATTATATGCCCACTTTTCACCGTGTGGATTCCTGTCCCACGTAATAGGTGGTGAGCCCATTGTCGTGTTGAAATAGACAGACGCAGGTTGTGGCTACCTGCTGTTGAAATTTTTCAAGCCGCCCATAAGGCCTTCAACTAGGCTTAACGACTGCCATTTTACTGGCAACCGGGACCAACGGCTTAACGTGCCTTCCAAAGCACGGAAACGCTCGCAAATGTACATGCCACAAAGTGGTCACCCATCCGAGGACCAGCCATAGTGAAAGTTGCGTAACTCAGTGATCGTTTACAGAACACTGTGACCGCGGGACCACAAACGCTTTGAAGAAATTACAAAATAATCGTCAAATTATTGTTTGAGATTTAAATTTTGTGATTGAGATTTCGTTTTCATTGTATTGGAGTATTGTTTGATCACGAAATAAAAGTCTATTAATAATAGTCTACTAGATAATAATAGTCTAATAAAGACTCGTAAATGAAAAAGACTGGAGCATGAAGTATGAGAAAAATTCGTTATTTCTGATATTAGTTTCGTCAAAAATTTATTTAGGACCAAGATAGTAAACTCAAATCCAAAACCCAAAAATGGTTGAAGGTGATTGTGATCTGCTATGCAATTCAAAAATCTCGGATCCAAATCTGCTACGGCGCAAATGTCATCGATATTCATAGAACTCGAATATCAATGCCATTTGCGCAGTAGCGGATTTGGATCCGAGATTTGTGAATTGCATAGCGGAACTCCCGATCTTTTTGCAAGAGCCTCGGACTATTCCAAAAAATATGTACAATCATTTAATTATGACTAAAACTCACGAAAGTTATTATTCAATTGTAATACCAAATATAGGAAACAATAATTAATGTTGATTTACTTGTCGTTTGACTGCCTCTGTGGCGCGGTGGGAGTGTATCCGACTGCTACGCAAGAGGTCCTGGGTTCGATTCCTGGGTCGGAACAAATATTTGCGTGACCCACAAATGTTTGTTTCGGAGTTTGGGTGTTTCCTATGTATAATATGTATGTATTTAGAAATATATAAGTATGTTTATCAGTTATCTAGATCCTGTAACACAAGCTAATATTAGCTTACTTTGGGCTAGATGGCACTGAGTGAAAAGTGTCCCACAATATTTATTTATTATTTATTACTTGTTGTCAATTTGACAGTGCAGTATGTCACACCTACGTTTGAATATAAGTCGCCGCAATATGTGCTAAGTAACAAGGCGCAGTACATGCTACACTTGGCTCTAACGACGCATTTGTTCTAATATCCTGAGGGTATAGGCCACCACATATTGTCACCCACTTAATTTCTTATAAACGTATATACGAGCACTTACTTTGCAATGTAGATACTAATGAGGTGTCTCAAAAAGCGTCTCAAAAATCTAGGTCACTGTGAAAGTTTGACGATTAATATTTTTTTGTGATTAGTTTGATACTTAATTCCTTAATTATTGTTGTCTATTTCAACACGGCAATAGGCCACCTGTTACTCGGGACAAGAATATACAGTGAAAAGTGGGCGTATAATATCCCTCTGCCACCCCTTCAGGGATAAGGCGTGATTGATAACAACAATTTTATCCTTATTATTCTATTTCTTATTATACTGTCAGCTAAATATTCTAAAAGATTTAGATCATTTAGTGGAGCAGAATATAAATCAAATGATATTCAAACCGCATCAAATCTGTAAAGTTATTTTAGAATATATTTCTGTAATAGAAA
Organism: Thumatha senex; assembly: GCA_948477245.1. Lineage (NCBI taxonomy): Eukaryota > Metazoa > Arthropoda > Insecta > Lepidoptera > Erebidae > Thumatha > Thumatha senex. The sequence continues at coordinate 27,215,712 of OX419731.1, read as the reverse complement.
TTTATTTTGTGGAACTAGACAACGAGAAGTGACTTTGTTTCTTGATAACGTAAAAATTCTTGACTTTAATTAGATCTATGTCGTAATGATTACCAAGATGCTAGGGTATGCTGTAGTAGTAGGTATGTAGTGGTAGGGGATGCTGACAAAACGATGCTTTTACTTACATGTCTTTTGGATCTCGAAGTGTCAAAGAATATATCTCTTAATTAGATATTGTGAATCCCAATTTCCAATGTGAATCCAAATCTCCAATGTGAATCCCATTCCTCAATGTGATTTCCAATCTCTAATGCATAAGCTCAGAATTTAACTCTGTATAAAAAGTGTATCAGAAACACTCTGATTATTTTTAGATTGTGAGACTATGGTACCTATGTAGTTTCAAAAACATTTATGAGCACATAGACAATAAGCATGATTAGTGTTTGTACAATGATGCGCTTTGGTTGTAAGAATAAATCTGGTATAGAGTATTGTGCTCAGGGCTGTCAAATCTTACAAAATTAGTAGTCATTGTGGGTAATTTTTTTTACATCGTGCCGTCTAGCCAATAGTAAACTTATTATGAGATAAGGTGGTAGTATGAGATCTAGACAACTGACAAACACGCCTCTATATTTCTAAATACAAACATATAATAGATAGGAAACACCCAAACACCGAAACAAACATATGATCACACAAATATTTGTTCTAACCCGGGAATGGAACCCGAGGCACACAGATCGCGATATTTGCATACACTGCCACTTACGCCACCGAGGCAGTCATTATTATTGAAATGTGCGTGTATAGCTAGTTCTTCATTTATTGAAGCTATTCAGGTGACATTCACTGTCTTGAGTAGAATCTCGTCTACATATAACCGATCATGTATAGTGCACCCTTATGTTTAATATTAGGTAAGTACTTTTCTCTAAAAGTATAGTCTTTAAATTTATTCCTTCTCCTTTTCCAACAACAAAATAATGTAATAAACGAAATGAAAAAGATTTAGAAAAGAGAAAAGTAAACAAATTGTAATATTGTTTCATATTCATAATTCTTCCGCGACAACCCTGACAGTAACTAGCTGTTTTGAGTTACACCGCACCCAACTAACAAGCTACAGCTAGTTATAAAGAGCCTTATACAGGGTGTTGTAGTCGCACTTATGTTTTCACGCATTATACAGCCCTGTATAGCCTGTTAGTGGGAAGTTTATTGAATTCATCAATGAGTGAAAATTTAGGATGCAGTCACGATGTGTTCCTTACATGGCCGAGTACTAACTGAATTTTAGATGACCTGAGTGCAATGATACCATTGTAACATACGTATAATCACGTTTTCTGTTTTGACATAGTAGATATAATTGAATTAAAAAATAACATTTGTCAATTTTTATTTTCTCTTATGTTAAAACGTCAATTACTTTTTTTGGAAGTAAGTGCCGTTTCATCTTCCAAATCGAGCTTTGCTTCAATTATTCAGACACATCAGATTCAAAAAGTCACTATTAAATATACGACCGTAAATTCCCTAAAACATGTCTTCTAATAGCGTAGTTGCATCACTGTTGTGCTCGTAGAAGTGATGTGACATTTTTGTCGTCGTTTATCGATGAATAACACGATTATTACATAAATAACTATCGATAAACAGAACAGAGATGGGTACGCATTACGCCTACGATGTAACGTCTAACGGCATTGTGTTATAAAGGTAATGGGGGGTAAGCAGGTACCTATTATTGTTTTGAATAGTACAGTTAAAACATTACTTTGTGCGCAAATGCAAAAGCCGTAGGTAACTTTGTTGTGTCCAATATAAATATAATTATAATAATGTTAGTTCTCGACAATAAAGTAGTTTCATGTTTATCTTTGTATTTTACACGGCATTCTTGACAATCCTCAATTCATCTTTCTTCTTTCTTATATAAAACCTAAAAGTTTCTTTGCTTTTTTTTTGGTTAATACTTATATTCGCTTAATATGGGCTTGATAGCGCTGTGTGAAAATGTCCCAAAATTATTTAAAATATAACTTAAAACGTATAGTATAGATAGAAATATAGATACGTAAAAAAAAATTGAAAGTATTACAAAGTTTGAAATTGAAAGAGCTCTACTGAGAAATTCTTTATTTTATGATGGTTCTAAACTAAAAAGGTTCATTACCAATGAGATACATAATTTTGCAAAGGCTCAGCAACATAAACGTTTATCTTTTCGTCAGAACAGTTTTATACATTTCTGGTATGAGAACTGTTTATTACTTAGGCAGAAAAGGGCTCTAACTACACTATCCTGTTTTACAATCAATATTATCATCTTTCAAGCCGCTCAAAGTGCTACAAGTGTATTTAATAATTTCAAGGAAACTTCATTCTTCGCATCTAAAGTATCTCTCTATACCATATTTCACACTTCACATCCTTACTCAACACCTAGCAATGCGCTATCTCTATTAAATCTCACAAAAGACACAAATTCACAAAACTTTAAAGTCCTTTTTACTACCTATGATATTCAAAATACAAAAAATTAAAAGCTCATCAGCCCACGTATTAAAATTAGCATCAAACCCAACAAAACTAATGAGAAATCAGAAAAAACATTTACAGCACGAATGTCGCTAAATCCATTAGGAACTGCAGTACCAAGGAATCGAACCCAGTTTTATGCATTCATATTTCCACGTTTATTTGGTATAGCCAATTAGTATGATCATAAAATCAACTCCGCTTTTACGGGAGGTCCCTTTATCATGAACATACGGAGACGTAATCTGTCGAACTGAACGTTTATGATCAGTTGGTTGCAAAGGTTGATTGAAATGCATTTTAGAATATGCAAGTTGAGATGAGTAATTTACGTTCCATTGTTATTTAAAGGTATTGTTAGAATGATTTTGAAACGTAATAATTTTATTGATAATTGTACTAAAAAAAATAATCACTCTCATTATGATTTTGGTGACTAAATGTCTTACATTAAGACATGCTATGGTAAATCTACGATATCTATATCTGCAATAAAAGTACCACCAGTTAGGTAATAAATTTAGTAACCTACCACAACGCTTTAAAGGCATCTCGACACAAATCCTAGGATTTGCTAGAAAAGCTGACTCTTTGCATGTTGTAATAAATTGTACTAAATTTATTAGCAGGTTCACGTTTGGCTTTACTTAAATATGCAACTACAAAGAACTATTGGGCATATTTATCTCTTTAGAATAAGTATCCATTGAAAACTGTAATCAAAATATACCTTGATCATTGTGATGAAAACTCTTAAGCTAGGACTCAAGTAAATAAAATAAACCAACAAGGATTTTAAATTATTTACGCAAATTTCCACATTTTAAATTATTTACGCAAAATGGAACTCATTTAGTGTGTATTTTACTCTATAGTATGAAGATGAACACCCTGTCCGTGACGACAGGCTAGCTTAAGAGTTTTCATAGCAATGATTAAAGCATATTATGATTACAGTTTAAGTCTGGAAGGACTCGAAAAGTCCGCAGCAAACTCATACAATTTAAATTAATTTCTATTGTAAACGCAACGCGATTGTGGCCCCGCTCACTCAGCGTTCTGTGAACAATCACTGCGTTAAGCAACTTTCGCTATAGCTGGTCTTTGGATCGGTGACCACTTTGTGGCATTTACAATTACGAGCGTTTCCGTGTTAAGCCGTTGGTCCCGGTTGCCAGTATAGTAGCAGTCGTTAAGCCAAGTTGAAGGTTTTATAGGCAGCTTGATAAATTTGAACAGCAGGTAGCCACAGCCTGCGCCTGTCCATTTCAACACGGCAATGGACTCACCAACTGTTACGTGGGACATCTAAATGCATACCGTGTAATGTGGGCGTTTAGTATGCCTCTACCTACACCTTTGGGGATAAAGTTGTGACAATATCGTGATCGTATGTAACGTATAATTCTTCAACGTGACTGAACTTGAGAAAGTTTGTCAAAATAATTGAGCGTATATTTCCAAATTGTGATCATTGCGGTACTTATTACATGTTCGCATAAAAATAAGCCCGGTATTGTTAAATGGTTAAGTGCAATCTGTAGCACAGTTGATCTTAATTAGTTTTTTGATTGATTTATGAGTTCCTTTCCTTTTGAGGTCAGATATTTTGGAACATTTTTAAAGCACACTAAAGCGTCACGGTCAATTCAATACTGGTACTGTAGGTCTTCGGCCTTAAGGTATATTGGTATATCAAATCTCATTACATTCATCAAAATTTTATTGTTAAGTAAATAATTACTGTACTAAGTGGAATTTAGTTTTTAGATATATATTAAATTTTGTAATAAAATGACGACTAAAATATGGTGGAGAATTTCAACTTGATTCGATACGGTTCGGGTAGTTCAGGTGGCTAGAACATTGCCCTGGTTAGGCAAAGGCCACAGGTACAATCCCTGTCTCGAAACGAATTGTCTTTTTCAACTTTATTAAAAATTTATGAGAAATTTAGCAAAAAAATTGCTTTAAAAAAATTATCAATAGATACATATTGTCGGCAGCGTGAGTGCTGCACCTCTGGTGTTGCAAACTTCCATAGGCTACGGTGACAACTTTCCATATGCTTGTCTGCCACCTCAGTGGTATAAAAAAAGATACATTTTTTTTAAATTGTGTTCCATATTATGAACGTAGACATAACATTTATGTTAACAAATGCATATTCTTTTCTATTGCTAGCTATTCCCTTTAGTGTAAACTCTTTTATATTTATTTGTTTAATAGCGTTCGATCAAATCTGCAAGTTTTAGATCAAACGCATTAGAATGAAACGCTTTTATTAAATGTACGAATTTATTTTGTAAAAGAATAAAGCAGACATCGGCACGTACCTACTACTTTTTTTTGCCTTCTTTTCATAACATGGTGACGTCGAAACATTGACGGTCAAAGCAGACCCTGAGATCTCCATAAATATCCATCACGCCTTATCCCCGAAGGGGTAGCAGAGGCATATTATATGCCCACTTTTCACCGTGTCGATTCCTGTCCCACGTAATAGGTGGTGAGCCCATAGCCGTGTTGAAGTGGACAGACGCAGGTTGTGACTACCTGCTGTTGAAATTTTTCAAGCTGCCCATAAGGCCTTCAACCAGGCTTAACGACTGCCATTTTACTGGCAACCGGGACCAACGGCTTAACGTGCCGTCCGAAGCACGGAAACGCTCGCAAATGTAAATGCCACAAAGTGGTCACCCGTCCGAGGACCAACCATAGTAAAAGTTGCGTAACTCAGTGAACGTTTACAGAACACTGAGACCGCGAGGCTACGAGCGCTTCTTGAGACCTCTGACCAGTGAAAAGGAATGTTGGCATTAAGAGAAATAAGTGTATTGAAACATGATGTGACATATTACATATAGTACAGAAGCAAAACTCTTAAGCACTATTTTGCTTGACCCCAAACAGGGCCGCTAAGAGTAACGGGATGGGTATTATACAGCTAAAATATGCAACACTTAATGTCGAATGGACGCAGAGTCGTCAAATCATCTGCATGTTTAACTTATAACCTTTATTACGAATTTTATTGTCCTCTACTATCGAAACTATGGATGATAAGTATTCTGGGCAGTTTGGCGGTGGCGATATGTTGATATAGAGTTTCGTTTCTAAATTTTATGTTATGCATAAATATGCTTTTGAGTGTGGCATATCCTACTAATATTATAAACGCAAAAGTTTGTAATAATGGATGTTTGTTACTTTTTCACTCGAAATCTATTGAATGGATTTTGATAATTGAATAAATTAAAATAAAATAAATATTGTTGGGACAACTCACACAACGCCATCTGATTCCAAACTAAGCAGAGCTTGTACTACGGTAACCAGATTACTGATAAACATACTTATATATTTCTAAATACATACATATTATAGATAAATTACACCCAGACACAGAATAAACCATCGTGCTCATCACACAAAGTTTTATCCTGGGTGGGAATCGAACCCACGACCTCTTGCGTAGCAGTCGGATGCACTCCCACCGCGCCACATATAGCTTACACATCAGAATAACTACTGGCTACTTTTTATCCCGACCTATAAAATTTCATGAAAATCGGCAAGACATTTTCGAGGAAACCAATGCTGTACAAGTTTAAATAATAGTTAGTTCTTCTTCTCTATAGACACTTTAAATATGTCGAACTTCACTGACGTCCGTTGGAGCAATTTTCTTAAAAATAGGGTGCATGGTTTTCGCTTCACCTATAGATATTTAATAGTCTGAGTCTGTAGTAATGAATAGACTCAATAGTTACATTGGTTACTGTCTGATACATAGTACATAGCTACACTTTTGTACTTGATAGACTATAGGGACTTATCCCACCCGCATTCTCATTACTGTGACTCCTGTAAACCAGAATCTACAGCAATGACCAAGACCACAAAAGTTACACCTAGCTCGATCTCGGTGAAACCCAGGAAAAGTTAAAGTTTCTTGGTACTCGCATCGAAATTAATCAGAAGATAATTGGAAGGAGTTGGAAAAATAAATTATTGCCACTTCCCTCCTTTACCAAACAGGAGACCTGGAAGGCAACTAGGTGTACAGTTGTTTGACAGATTAGGCTGAAGCTCAAAAAACATTTTATCGCTCTCTAAGCTGTCATCGCTTGTACTAAATGAAATTGTTAACGTATCAAATGCTCCAATCTAAGGCGACATCTTTATAAGACGTTTTAACAACGATCAATAAAAATTTTTTTAGGTTTTTTCAATATGTTTGCGACGTTGTTTGTATATCAATTACGTCTTATCCCCGAAGGAATGGCAAAGACACTGTTCGTTAGAGAATAGCATTGCAGAGGTTGCGTTTCAGTATTGAAACAACTATCATCTTAGTCTACAATTGCCAGTCAAACATATTGTATGGTTAACAGGTCCTTGAAATTAAATAACTCAAAATGCAGTCTACTAAAACTGCGAATTTATTGAACAAACCAAATATCAAGATATATCCTCATATTTCACGTCGAAAAGGGATATTAATATCCATTAACTTAAGATGACAAGATGACGTTCTCCGCTCGTAAGATTGGTTTAAAATGACAAGCAACCAGTTGAAGGTGAACTTGGATTTGTATAATTTTTATTTTAAATAATCTTAATGCGATAAACTGTGAAATTTCAATAATATATATCAAGATTAATACACATTTACCGTCATAAACCAGTGCAGTTGTTATTTTACTATCTTTTTGTTTATTATTTACTAAAACTAACTAACTATCTTCACGCTGTATCCCTGACGGGTAGGGTGGGTAGTCAGAGAGGACAGATCGCCAGGCTTCGCTATCCATGCATACTTCTTTCGCTTCTTCGAAATTCATCAATCGCTTACTATGTAATAAAATAACATAACAGTCATCCATACCTATCTATATAAATAAAAATGAATTGCAAAATATGCGCTTAGAAACATAAGCGCAAAAGTCGAAGACGGCTTGACCAATAGGAGTTTTTTTTTTTTTAAATTATTCCTTGCGCTCTAAGTAAGGTTTTTATGGAGAAAAAAATTGGAATAATTGCAAGGATGGGAAACGGGAACAGGAAGGCTTCGTTACGCGGGCGGAGTCGCGGGCATCAACTAGTTTAATTATAAAAATAAGTACCACGTAAAATATTTTGCTTCACTCTTGTAAGAGCCATTTAGTTCATACCAGCTGATGAAATATATTACAAATTATAAAACTTTGTAATAATATTAGCCAGTTTAATAAGGTGGAGCAATTTACTGCAGCAGCAATGAACTGGTTTATCTGCTGAAACACGGATAAACAATATCCTGGTGCAATTGCAGGCTTTTTAACGACAGCTGAACGGTCAAACTAGTTAGTAACTCCTAGAATCTTTTAATGAATAAAATTTCCAATCAACACCTAAAGATGGATTCTGAGCTTTGATTTGTAGGCTAAGATAAAGACATATTGGTAAAATTAGTAACTATTTTCATGTTGCCAATGGGTTTAAAGCATGCTTTTTAGTCATATATAAGGCGCGATCCTAGCACTACCCTACTCTTTAAAAAAATGAACATTAGAATTGCAAGACACATCACGTCTAGGCTTTAAAAAACGAAGTTTCTTAAAACTGTGTTCACTATATCAGCCTGCCTTGTTAAAGAGAGTTATCTCTCTCAACGAATCTTTTGAAAACAATTTTGAAAAGGAATTAGTATGCTATCAGACTATAATCTCGAGATTAAAAATTTTCTCCACTTTTAATTTGAATCTTTTGTAACCTAAATATAATTTTCTTTTGTAAATTTGTCTGAGAATAAAAAGACAAACTGCCAACATCTACAAAAAAATCAATGAGAGGCAATATCAATAAATTCATTCGTAAATAACATGTTAACACAAAAACGAACAAAGCGACTTCAACATGTTAATTCCATTATAAGGTTTGACATTAAAATCGGTACCTATTTAGAAAATATTGCATAAAACAATTTAGGTATTAATTACAATGTCATAAAAAGGATTTGTAAAACTTTTGCCGACGCATCTCCAATGGTGCACTTTAGCAAAGATTCCTGTCACTACAAGGGTCTTAAGTTTTCGGGCCACGAGATTAGCGTATGAGACGAGAATGTCAATAGAAAATTTAATGGTTTTTCTAAATTATAGATACACCTATATAGTAAAAAACATGATATTTTTAAGAAATTTTTAAAAATGAAACTTATTGCTTTTTCATTTATAATGGTTACAATTAATATTAAACTCATTATTATATTATGTTTACTAATAATGTGATTAACTTTCGGGAAAACCATCTTGGATAAACATAAACTCAGACTTTAAGATACAAATCCATAATAATTTATAGTGGCCGTATTCTTTCACGGGCCTCGGCGAGGGCCCCCTCGAGATTCCCAGAGTGTTGTGAGTGGCACCCCCATCGCTGTCGGGTCGAGTATGAGGTACCTTGGGTTGGTACTCAACAGTCGATGGAGCTTCGTCGAGCACTTCCAGCGTCTTTCACCTAAATTTTTGTCGTACGCCGGAAGCCTGGCGAGGCTGCTCCCGAATCGGGGAGGCCCAAATATTGCATGCCGACAGTGTAGTGCGCTCAAAGGCGTTGTATGGGGCGCCCATCTGGGCGGATGCCCTCTGCGCCAAAACAATCCTGCTGCTGCGGCGTCCGCAGCGGTCGATTGCGCAGAGGGCGGCACGAGCGTACTGCACCATCTCCTTCGAGGCGGCATGCCTTATCGCAGGAAGTCTCCCCTGGGATCTCGAGACTGGAGTCCATAAGAAAGTATATGAGGAAAGTGCCCTGGTGCGACGAAATGGTGGTAGGCCTCTTCCGGACGAGGTCGACCGCTGGTAACAGTCGGCTCGCGGCGATCTCTTCCGGAAGTGGGCTGAGAGGTTGGTTAGCCCCCGGCTCGTGGGGGCTGTCCTTCCCGTCCTTCGTGCTTGGGTGGAGAGGGCACACGGAGCGCCGACGTTTCACCTCAGTCAGCTCCTCCATTCGGCGTATTCGCCAAGTACCTGTGAGAGGTGGCTGGGGTGGAGCCGGATCCCGTGTGTCGTCACTGCTCAAGTGGCATCGTGAACACGGCGGAGCACACACTCGCCGTGTGCCCGGCGTGGGAAGGGCCGCGTATCGCCCTCACGGCCACAATGGTGTCGATTTGTCGCTGCTGGCCGTGGTGAGAGCTATGGTCGGCAGCCAACAGTGCTGGGCCGCCGTCGCCTTGTTTGCTAGTGAGGTGATGGTGGCCAAACGAGAGGCTTTGCGGGTGCGGGAGCGTGCAGGATAGACGCTCCCAACCCGCCGTCGTGTTCGGCGTTACAACGTACAGAGTACATGCGCGCCCCCGAATAGTGTCTGGCCGTGGGCGGAAGTTTGGGGAACCCCGCCTAACTGGCCACTTGGCTACGGCACCCTTTCTGTGTTCCAGGGGGTGCCCACTTTGCGCATGCCCGTACTGGCTGCTCTCACCTTACAGAGGGGCGCTCGAGAGCGGTGGAGGTGCGGGCAAGTTCTAGCTTCTAATGGAGCTCCGGGGTAGTCGCTTATCGGCCGGGCCGAGATGGACTCCTCCACTCTGGGGTGCCCCTTGCCGGCTTGCAGTGATTTAACCTCAGGCCTACCCTGCGAGTCAGTTTTAAGGTAAGGCGGAACACCGCGGGGTTTAGTGGGTAGGAAGGCCCCACACACCGTCCCTGCTGCGGGGGCAGCAGGGTTGACGGAGCGTAAAGGCATCCTCCGTGTTACAAAAAAAAACCTAACCAAGCACTCCGGGAGTGCCGACAGAAGTGAAAACTCAATTTATTAATAATTTATTTATCTAGTCGCGTTGGTACATGCATATATGCACACACTATAGCTGCGTATCGTAACGGGGAGTAGCGAGTCCAAATTTATCTCATCTAAAAAATTGCGTACCGCGCTAAAAGAAGTTTTTCCTTCAAAAATTGACCGGGATCGACGTAAAGATGATGATGATGAAAAATAAATCTACACTGAAAGAGTCCTAATTGATTACACAGCATTATTTAATAAGACCTGTAGATGACCGGAATCAACGTTAGATGATGATGATGATTATGGTAGCGAGTCCAGAGATTTTATCTCATCTAAAAATATGCGTACCGCGCTAAAAGAAGTTTTTCCTTCAAAAATTGACCGGGATCGACGTAAAGATGATGATGATAAAAAATAATTCTACACTGAAAGAGTCCTAATTGATTACACAGCATTATTTAATAAGACCTGTAGATGACCGGAATCAACGTTTGATGATGATGATGATTATGGTCGCGAGTCCAGAGATTTTATCTCATCTAAAAATATGCGTACCGCGCTAAAAGAAGTTTTTTCTTCAAAAATTGACCGGGATCGACGTAAAGATGATGATGATAAAAAATAATTCTACACTGAAAGAGTCCTAATTGATTACACAGCATTATTTAATAAGACCTGTAGATGACCGGAATCAACGTTAGATGATGATGATGATTATGGTCGCGAGTCCAGAGATTTTATCTCATCTAAAAATATGCGTACCGCGCTAAAAGAAGTTTTTCCTTCAAAAATTGACCGGGATCGACGTAAAGATGATGATGATAAAAAATAATTCTACACTGAAAGAGTCCTAATTGATTACACAGCATTATTTAATAAGACCTGTAGATGACCGGAATCAACGTTAGATGATGATGATGATTATGGTCGCGAGTCCAGAGATTTTATCTCATCTAAAAATATGCGTACCGCGCTAAAAGAAGTTTTTCCTTCAAAAATTGACCGGGATCGACGTAAAGATGATGATGATAAAAAAATATGCGTACCGCGCTAAAAGAAGTTTTTCCTTCAAAAATTGACCGGGATCGACGTAAAGATGATGATGATGTCTTACGCTTTTTCGTCTTACGCTTTTTCGATCGGGACACGTGACCTGACGCGAGTTTAAGATTTTATACCCATTACAGAAAGTGCTCAACGCCGCTAAAGAAGTTTTCACTTCAAAAAAAAACTTGGAGCACATATTTATGTAATTTTATTAATTACTTATCTGGTAATCTATTCAAAGTGTTTTTATATTAGATTAGATTTACTACTATTTCTTAGTTACCCTATGCCATATTTTTTAAATAACTGTTTCTTAAAAATCTTTCTTCATGGCCACACAGTAACGGGGCATTGAATTTATGGCTCGGTATCAACAAGCAGAGACTGCTAATTGGTGCGTGTTCGAACCCTGGTTAGTGCATTTGCAAGTATTACGCTACTTGCTTAACGTGAACCGTCATTGAAAAGCCTGATTTAGAGCTATTGATCAAAGCGTTATGACTTCTGAGCTAAGCCTGGAACTATAAAATTATTAAAATTTGATAATATTAAAATTATGACAATATTTATAGTTATCGTTAGTTTTATTTGTAAAAAAAAACGTTTACATTTGGATATAGTATGCCTCTGCTTACCCCTTCGGGGATTAAGGCGTGACATTATGTATGTATGTAGTTTGCAATAATTATACACCATTGCACGGTTGGTAAATTTTTAGGAATGCATCATGCATAAATTTTGCATCAGTAAAATGGGCGGGGTCCAAACAATCAGAATATATCATAAGTAAATAAATACAAATAATTAACAATATAACACATGTGTGATCAAAATTAGCTTAGAATCGATTCTCAATATGCAGCTAAACGAGCATTCTTGGACCCAAGCATCCCTACCTATCCGTTATGGTGGTTTAGGGATTCGCAAAATTTCCAGTGTCGCTTTACCAGCCTTCCTTCTTCTGTCCAAAGTTCAGCAAATCTCATAAGTAAAATTTTAATCCCCTTCAAACTTTGATATTGCTGGCTTGGAAGAAGCTAGAAACGCTTTCTTAATTGCATGCCCAGGTCAAAATTTTCCAGATTCTCCAAATTTACAGAGGAGCTGGGACGACATACATTGTAAATTGATTTATAATAATCTTTTGAGCTGTAGTACAGGTTCGGCGCGTGCTAGGCTTTTGGCTGTGGGTACGCATGAGGCCGGCTACTGGCTTCACGCGTACCCTTCGTCAAATACAGGAACATTTCTTGAGCCTGATACGATTCGAATCACAACCTGTCTACGGCTTGAGGTTCCGGTCTGCGTTCCTCATAAATGTCCCTGTGGCAGTGATGTCGACAAGCTAGGACATCGCGGACTGTCATGCCAAAAAGTGCAGGCCGCTTCTCGAGACATGCCGCACTAAACGGTGGAATTTTATCTCCTCTATTGTTTGCAATATTCATTAATTCCATTACAAAACAATTAGTTTCGTCCTACCACCTTTATGCAGACGATCTGCAAATCTACTCACAAGCTGGACTCAATGACATACACGAAGCTTTTAAAGTAATAAATTGTGATTTAGAACGGATATGTACTTGGAGTAACAGCTTTGGTTTGCGAGTGAACCCCACTAAAACTCAGGTAATCCTGATAGGAAGTACCTGGATGATTTCCAGAGTTGACTGGGCACAGTTGCCACAAATAATTTGGTATGCCGTTACCGGTAAGTGATAGAGTTAAGAACCTGGGGATATATATTGATAGAACTCTGTCCTGGGGACCTCAATTGCAGGAAGTTAATCGCAAATTATTTGCCTCGGCAGGCTCGTTGCGAAGATTGCGTGGCCTTCTCCCGATTCCAACAAAAATTTCGCTTGCGCAGTCATTACTACTTCCAATATTAGACTATGCTGACGCCAGCTATCTTGATCTTACGGAGGAGCAAATATATAAACTTGAGCGCCTTCAAAATTTCTGTATTAGGTTTATATTTGGGTTACGCAAATATGATCACATTTCTGAATACCGCAACCAACTCAAGTGGCTCCCGATTCGCCTTCGACGAAATACTCATATCCTTTCTATGCTATATAATACATTATTTAACCCACTAGCTCCCTCTTACCTCAAGGAACGCTTTGAGTTCCTAGGTGACACGCACTCAAGGTTCCTGAGATCATCGCACAACTTGTGACTACATATACCGGCACATTCAACAAACTTCGTTGATAAATCTTTTACTGTTGATGCAGCGCGACTATGAAATGCACTACCAGTCACTATCAGACAAGCTCAAACGTTGGGATCGTTTAAAGTCAGAGTGAAATAATATTATCTTTCAATATAAGCTATTTATACGCTGACCTACTTTCTTATGTATATTGGGCAAGTGTATGTATGTATTTACGTATTTATATGTGTATGTATGTATGTATTTATTGAAAATATTGGTATATACTATGTTTAATGAAATTTATAAAGTATTATTTGTCACCAAACTTGAAACCCAAAATTAAGCTTTCACATAGTTCTGTCCATCTAAAGGTTGCCTGGTAGAGATTGCTGCTTGCAATAAGGCCCATTGTACTTGATTTATATCATAATAACTAATTTGTAATAGCTATTCTTGATGTACAATAAAGCATATATTATTATTATTACAAAACATATAGATTACATATTTAAATATATCTATATAAAATACATTTAAAAATATAAAAAATAGTGCCCCACCGGTATCGGGTACAGGGACCAAGCTACCGGTGGTTAGGGCCCTTGATCCAGCCGCTTAACGAGAGCCTTTGTAGATGTTGATCAAGGCTCTTGGCTATAAGTCCGTGGACAGATATGACTATCGGAACAATGATTGCTGAATCCACATCCCACATGTCGACAACCTCATGAGCTAAGTCCACATACTTCTTCTGCTTGTCTATCTCAGCTTTCACGAGGTTCTCGTCGTGGGGGATGGTGACGTCAACAATCATTGCACGGCGTTCTAATCGATCTATTACCACAATGTCAGGCTTGATGGCGACAACAGTCCTGTCTGTGATATTAGATTGATCCCAGTATAATGTGACACGACCATTTTCGAGAACTGGGTCGGGCACATATCTATAGTATGGTACCTCTAAATCAACAAGATTGTATTCAAGTTGTTGGTGTATAATCCTGGCTACTTGATTGTGTCGAAGCAAATACTCACCATTTGCAAGACTTGAACAACCAGAAATAATATGCCTAAGGGACTCACCGGGACGATGACATGCCCGACAGATGTCAACCGTACCATCCTTTAGTATATATTTCCTATAGTTCTTCGTCATTACAACTTCGTCAGTAATCGCAAAAACAAACCCTTCAGTTTCTCCGAAGAGATCACCGAATCCTAGCCAAGACACCGAGGCATTGAAATCAAAATCAGATTTATGTAAAGCCTGATAAAAACGACCATGTAGCTCCTTACTCTTCCATACCTCCTTGCGATCAGCAATACTAAGTACTATAGGTTTATGCCAATTCTCTTTAGCCAACGAGAGCAAGGTATGGCCATTATCCACTGCAACCACATCGCAATGCAACCTCGTATCAGTATTGAGAAAATATTCTCTGAGGTTGCATATCTCACGGTTATGGAAAGTCTTGACATTTAAAATGCCCCGACCTCCAAACTGCCGAGGGATATACAACCTCATTACTGATGAACGAGGATGATGCATTCAAAACATGGTCAACAGGGATCGCACTCTTCTATCCAGGGCGTCTAATTCAGCCTGAGTCCACCTAAGTATACCAAAGGAATACATTAGGACTGGTATGACCCACCCATTGAAGGCACGCACCTTATTACCGCCCGATAAAAGACTTTTCAGTACTTTTTTTAAACGGCCAAAGAATCGCTCCTTCAATGTTTGTTTCACACCAGTTTCGTTAATTCCCAACGCCTGTGATATACCTAGATACTTATATGTCTCAGTAGTGGAGAGAGATACCAGTTTTATGGAATCTGAAAGCTCAACACCTTCAGACTCCACAACGCCCTTCTTTACATGCATGACTGCACATTTGTCGACACCAAATTCTATTCTAATAGAGCTACTGAAGGATTTTGTCAACTTCATTAACTCTATCAGTTCTAAATTGGTGGTGGCAAAAAGCTTAAGATCATCCATGTAAAGTAGGTGGGATATAACTCGACCTTCTCTCCGTAACCGAAAGCCTAGCCCTAAATTCTCCAGTACAGTACTAAAAGGGTTCAGTGCTAGACAAAACCATAAAGGACTGAGACTATCACCCTGGAAGATACCCCGCTCTATCGGTAGACCAATCGTTACAATCTGACGACATCCTGCATAATAAAGGTTTGTTCTCCATTGCCTCATACATGACTCCAAGAAAGTGCAAAGAGTTGCATCTATTTTGTACAACTGCAACACTCTCAGAAGCCAGGTATGAGGCACAGAGTCAAAAGCCTTTTTATAATCAATCCAACATGTCGACAGATTACGACGATTACGGCGTACCTGTTGGTTTATGGTCATGTCAATAAGAAGGAGCTCTTTGGTGCCTCGGGTTGCCTCTTTGGCTTCTACATCCATTTTGAGACAAGGACATGATTAAATTTTTATCTAAATGTAAATTAATTTTGATTCTCAAAATGGATGTCAGAAGTTTATAGACTGTTGGTAAACATGTAATTGGTCTATAATTTTTGGGATCCAAGGCACTTCCAGATTTATAGAGAAGATGGGTTATACCAGTTGTTATGAAATCAGGCAAAGAACCGACTCTACAGATGATTGGAATTGAGTTGCTAAGCGAGCATGTGAACTACGGAACCACTTTAGCCAGAAATTATGCAGTCCGTCCAGCCCCGCAGCTTTCCAGTTCGGCAACGAACGGACTGCATTTGCTACATCTTCTTCCGTTATATTAATTGGCTCCATTGCATGTATAGATTCACATGCCCGCTCAACACCTCCCATCCATTCGCCTTCAATATGACTAACGGACCTCGACCAAATATCACGCCAAAATGCATTTGTAGCATCAGCATTTGGTCGCGGTCCATCACCCATATCAGAATCGGGGGTTTCCCACTTTCGGTAAACCCACCTTTCATCCCTTTGGAACATGCGATTCTGGGTATATCGCTCTACGCGTTTTTTATAATGCCGGATCCGGTTTGCCCATGCAAAACTTTCTGATTCAGAAAGTCAATGCTCTCCGTGATACATGACGTTCTCATATATTCTTGAGGCTTGATGTTAGTGCCTGAGAACGCCTGCTTCACAAAGCTCATGACCCTCGGGCGAGTGCTTCCCGCACTCAAGCCTCCACTGCAACAACTTCATCACTGTGTATGTTTGGTGTGTTTGTTACCCCCGAACACGTAACCTGTGATGAAGTTGGACAGTCAAGGTTATTTCGTACCTCAGAACGTAGCCGCTCAAGTACAGTACTCTCCAACATTTTACAACGTTGAATAGCCCGCACCTGATCCGATAATCGTTGTGCCGAGACGTTAACAGCTGGTTCAAGATCCTGAAACACAGTTAAAAGCCAACTACGGTACGCAGTAAGGTTAATTCCCCCCTCTGTAGCCACAAAATATGCCCGCATGACGTTTTCATTTATAGAATTAGTCCATCCCATGCGGCGCACATCACCACCGGTAGCGGGAGCCCTATTCTCGGGGCGCCAAGCGAGTCGGTGGCCGGCCTCTCCCACGCCGCCGCGCTGGTGGTGGTGACGACGGCGGAGAGAAGAACTCGTCACTGGAACTAGAACTCGACGCCTCAGCAGCAGTCGGTGTAGCTGATGTGCTCACCGTGGGCTGCGAGGCGGAGTTGTGTGACGAGTCCGGAGGTGTTACTGGTGCTGGTAGTTTGTTCCTGGATCTTGTAATCATGTCGTTGCATAATATTTATTTTCGATTAGCCTTATAAAAACATGACATATAACATGATAGACATGACGTATAACATGTCTATCCATCTTAATGAAAATATTATTTTATATTTATAATTAGGTTTTATTCCGTTTTGTATAATTTTATGATTCATAAACATTTCTTTCGTTTAATGTGGATATTTACACAGTCTCTTTTATAATTTTAATTAATTTATAAAATTATTCAAAATATTATTAGCAAAAAAACGACGTTTGACATATAGGGTTGCCAGGATTATAAATTAATAAAGAGAATAATAATTCTCTTTATTAATTAAATACACATATAAATTACATTTTTAA
Organism: Thumatha senex; assembly: GCA_948477245.1. NCBI lineage: Eukaryota > Metazoa > Arthropoda > Insecta > Lepidoptera > Erebidae > Thumatha > Thumatha senex. Next base: position 27,198,114 of record OX419731.1, on the reverse strand, counting down.
ATACACTATATAAAACAAATTATATTATATATATATTATTATGTCTCTTCTTTTTACACGGGTATCTTCTTTTTTTCCTCATGAAGATACCCGGACTTTTAGTAGGCTTACATGGGGACATAGGTCCAACACGCAGAGGCCCTTTGAGAATTTTAATCTAATAGGGAATGGGACCCCCACTGCAGATAGTCCACGCCCGCTTTATGTAGAAGAACGGTAATGGACCACCTCCAATAGGAGTTAAACTATTGTACAATATGCTAACTACTAAATGGGCTATTGAGTTGAAGGTTAAATGGAGTATGTAACTAAAACTATGGTTGAAGACGGCGTCTGCCATTTTAATATATTATTATCAAAATACTGACAGACGGTGACTTGCCAACTCACTAGATGGGCCCCCTATACAATCGCCATAGGCATGATAAGCCTGTAAGACGACAGAGGGCAACACCGGTGTGAGCGGCTTGGGGTGTCGAGCGGTGCGGCGCCGGTTTCACCTTCGCGGGACAGGCCCGGAGCGGGCTTCCCCGTAGTTATACCCTTGAAAATGACACTTCCACCCCCGAGCATATAGCTCTGGCTCCCTCCCTCTGACCGGCCAATTAAGGCCAGCCAAAGTCGAAATTTTCTGCACTCCCGGGAGTAGCACTCTCACTGCTCTCCCGTTAGGCCATTAAATCCTAACCGGTGCAGAAGGGCAACAAAACTCTGAGGAATCGGGACCGATGTGTAGCCACGCACATTCAGCTCGCCACAAGCTGCCCTGCGGATGTGAGCTATTTAATAACTTACTGATACATTTTTTTGTTGGTATCAGAAAGTAGTTAACTCGAAAAAAAAGCGAATCTACTATGCCCTCATAGGGTTGCGTTAATCCTATAAAAGATAACGACTGTCCTCGAGGGGTATGTATATTATTATTATTATTAAACAATATCATTTGCCGGTCTCTTGCCACTGTCTACTTCAGCCGACTGTTATTGCAAGAGACGATGGCAAGAGACCGGACGGTATCAGTTTGATTCCATGGAGATGGGTGCTGGTATGGGATGCAACCTGTTCAGACACGCTGGCCCCTTCCCATCTACATGGAACCAACAACAGAGCTGGTGCGGCTTGTGAAGCGGCTGAAAAAGCTAAAGCATGCAAATACAGGGGTCTAGACTCCGCATATGATTTTGTCCCATTCGGTGTCGCGACCCTTGGTTCGTGGGGTCCTAGAGCTACAAGGCTTTTTAAAGAAATAGCTAAAAGGTTAGTCGACATCACAGGAGACCGAAGAGCTGGCAGCTACCTCGGACAAAGAATTAGTCTAGCTATTCAAAGGGGGAACGCTGCCAGTATCTTCGGAACCTTGCCTAAAGGGACTCCTTATATTAATATATTTTAAATTATCATATTTTTAAAGTTATTTAATAATTTGCTGTAAATGTATGTTTTATATTATAAATATCTAAGTTTTTAACACATACAAAACTGTAACACATGTGTTAAAGTAACGTAGTAGGCATAGTACAAGATAACATTCACATGTACAATTGTCTCAATATAAGAGAGGTTGAAATCCAATTGGGAATATCAATCGGTTTTTTCGAAAAAGTTTCGTAATTTCAATATTGCTTCTTTAAGAGTTTGAACCTCAGCTCATATTGTGTTCAATTGAATACTGTCTTTATTAAACAGAGGTGCGACGAAGTCTTACCCAAGTCAGTTTCGCTTGTACTGTGTGCGACTGGCAGACGTGGTCGCGACAAAAAGAAGCGAGCCTCAAAACAAAATCTTGTACCATTTCTTCTGTCTAGCATGGCATAGAGAGTCAATACATCCAACATAAATATATTGGTTTATACTTTTCATATTCTTTATTGCACACAGTAAACATATATTAAATACAAAGTGACTTATATTAGTGTACATAGGCGAGCTTAAATCAATATTGAGTTTTACCATAAAACCTTAGGGTTGAATGGAGATGTTGCCACGGATGGGTATAATTGTGCACAAGGAACTGTTTTTTTTTTTATTAATCTATATCAAGTGATTAAAGTTTGCTATGTGATTTTATATTATTCTAAAACTCAACTTTGAATAACTAATATAAAATACATAGCATACCCTATCCACTTGATATAGAGTTTATATTTGACTAGCAACATATTTTCAGACTGTACGCAATAATATTGAGATCAATAGTTCGCGATACACCGGTGTGCTTCACCTTAAATCTCTTTAAATCTATTTTTGTTGTCCTATATAGCATACACATATTATAAATATATTAAACATATATACACTTATTTTACATTCTATATAAATTATTACATATCCCTATTATAATAATAAGTCTTACTTATGTCCAGCAGTAAACTATGATAGACGTATTTGATTCATACCAATTAATCTCGGCGCCGCGCCGTGCAAACTATATCCAGAATATAACATCATATGATACGCAGACAATTTTCTAAAAGATAGCCAATATAACTATTACTTAATGGTTTCATATTAATTCACGGTGTACGTTTCTCTTGTATTCCTTCTATGTGTCGCTGCTAATGAGGGTCTTAAATTCAGTGAAACACTTCTAAAACCCAACTTTGAATAACTAATATAAAATACATAGCAAACCTTATCCACTTGATATAGAGTTGATATTTATCTAGCAACGTATTTTCAGACTGCACGCAATAATATTGAGATCAATAGTTCGCGATACACCGGTGTGTTTCATCTTAAATCTCTTTTTGCGCGTTAGGATTTCTGCAGCGTTTGCACATACCAGAACTTGTTAATAATTTCTTACCAGTTTTGTACGCATATTAAATTATATGGAAGTGATGACAGATATATAGGATAGCGGTATTTGTCGTTTTTTATTAATATTATATAGTACCAAATGTTACTTTATAATATCAATAAAAAAAGACAAATACCTAGTTTTAAAACATAAGTAGCTACTAACCAGTACTTCTCCAAAATTTAAGGGTACGTCATAGATAGCGAGACTATGATACATTTCCGACATTTTCCGACTTAACCATCTATCTATCTTACCAATTCTACTAAAATTATAAATGCCCAAGTTTATTCAGTTGTGTGCTTAAGACATGGCTAATTTTTGTGGGAAATGGGATCGGTAAAACTTCTCCACTCGGGCAGAGCTACGGGTATCAACTTCTATAAAATAAATGAATGAGTTACACAGGTAGTTGAAAATATTTTGACTGTTAAATTCTGAAACCACAGTTTTATCACTTCCTTACGAGTACATAGTTCTGGAGAAACGTGAGACATAAAATAAGTACAAAATCCATCAAGAATATTATTAAACCCTGGAATTTGTATATGAATCGTAAATCATTTTGGATGTTTTGGTATTTTTCTTGGTCCAAGTTACAATATTTTTCCTTGAAATAACTCTCATTATGATGTCGCCTGAAGATAATTCGTATACCTACTAATATATTATAAAACAAAGTCCTCTGCCCTGTCTGTCTGTTCGCGATAGACATAAAAACTAGTCTACCGATTTTCATGTAGTTTTCACCAACGGATGTAAGTGATTTTTGCTGATGTCTGGGAGCTTTCAACAAAAATGTTACAAGATATAAATAAATAATGTATGGCGGAAATTTGATTCCTATTTAGGTTGTAATAAGGAGTACACTACGCGGGTGAAACCGCGGGCTGTCCCCTAGTAGTTCATAAAATCAAACTACTAGTCAAAGTTACTTGCTTCAGGCTAATCATTACTAACTTACTGATTTCTTATACGTGTGGCTACTACCTATATTAATAACCTGTATGAAAAATTAATGTGTTAGTAGCAATAAGAATATATTGGTTAGTTAGTTAGTAGCCTAGTAGAGAATCTCTATTTAAATTTCTAAAATCAACAGGGAAGCTTTTGAAGAAACACTCTCTCTTAAAACTTGGGCCACTGCAACCGCAAGAAAATATACCAGAGCAGTATAACGCGGCACAATTGCAGATGCACCGCAAATAATTTCCTAAATTGTTTCAGACCTCTCTTCATACAATGTTCTCTTAATTTAAATTCTATATTTAACGAAGAATACTTAAAGTACACAGCCGTCGGACGATTCGAAATACTTAGATTTTCTTTTTATCACTCTTAGGCGGGGCGAATATCGTGGCTTTACATATCTTAATTAAAATCTGAGTCTCAGGATGAATCTTATTTACCAACGTGCTCACCTGTTAAAGTAAACTACTGAGTATAGGATGCTGCACTTTTCAAGTAATAATCAAAGATGCCCCGCAAAAGCAACCTCATAGTGGGTTGCTTTTGCACACGTTCATTTTTGGATAAACTTAAATCGTAAAAAAATATGATTATTAGTGAAGGGATATCACACTTATTTAGCATATCGATAAACCGGCATCATAGATGATAAGTTTGTAGGGAATTATCGATAAACTTTGCATAATCTTATCGAGTGCTAATTAAGTACGTGGTTATTATGTGTTTGGCAACCACAACATATTAGTGTATGGAAATTTTCACTAACGTACGCGGTTATTGACCGTTATATTTTTTACTTAACTTTGTAACTTTATCCCAATAAAAAACGTAATGTAGTTGGACTTTTATTAAGGTTCAAAATAAAAAAAAAATAGAGAATATAACAACAGTACAGTGTGTATTACTATTTCTATAATGATATAAGATATATACAACTACACAGGTACATATACTACATCGCCATACACCCATCAAGTACCCAATTACACGTATAACAACCCACTAAAACTTAACTGGGAAATAATTACAATCAACAACAAATAAATATAAAAAAAATATCTCATCAATTGTTAGCCCCTAACGCCAATTAAAACCAACTAGTGTTGGATCACTGATATCGATAAAAAAAATGCCTCTCTGACATAATACGACGCGACTAGCGTAAAGACATTACTAAGATTCCCTTTTAAGCGGTATCCTACAGTGTCAAGTTACCGGTATAGCGAAAAAAAAACATTTTCCAGATTAGCAATTACTGTATACGATGAGAAGTTGGATAAAATGATGCCTCACAGGATTATGTGGAGTTGATGCTAAAAGCCGCTGTAATTAAAAATGAACCTAAATAGTCAAATGGATCCGACGGACAGTTTGATAGCGGCAATAATAATTTTATTTTTTACGATCTGCTCGGCTAAGTTCTGTGGTAATACGACGTGTTGTGGTGCGGTGCCCTTTTAATTATAAATAAAGTATTGCAATCTTTTCGATTCAATTATGAAATGATTTTATAAAGACATTTCTAAAGTTACATATGTGCAAGGGGCGATCAAGTATATAAGCGGTGCACCTGCAGATGGACAAGGCAAAGACGAAGTTGCCCAACCACGGTTGGGAGGTCAGACGGCAGTCTCTTCCAACAATATAAAAAGTGAAAAACCAAACGATAGCTGCTGCTCCTAGAAGCCAAATAAAAGGAAATACCAGACTACAAATCCATGTATGGTTGAAAAGCAATCATTCATCATCATCATGCCATATTTTTCGTAATAGTACGCAATAAAAATACCACAAGCATGCATTATAGAAATAATTACACCATCTAGGAACGTTTTTCAAAAACATCTGTTAATGGCGAGTATAATAAGAATAGTCTAATCCAAAATTATGACTCGTTAATAAATAGGTATTACTTATAAGTCAATGATAATTTAAGTTAATAGCGCAAAGCTATTGAATGAAAAGTGCTTTAAAGGTCAGTTCACACCAAGAGACGAGACATTGCTTAAAAAATCAAATAAAAGTAGTTTATTCTATTATATTCGTACTAAGTGTACGAATATAATAGAATAAACTACTTCGTACTGTTTAACTTGTTTATGCATTATTTATTTCAAAACGTCTTGACTTTTTAAAATTTTAATAATGTTATAAATGCAAAGTTTGTATAGATGTTTGTTACTCTTTCACGTAAAAACTACTGAATAGATTTTAATGAAACTTTACAATAATATAGCTTTTACATCAGAATAACACATAGGCTACTTTTTATCCCGGGAACAAGTTCCTGTGGGAAACAGGAACGGAAAAACTTCTCTACACGGGCGAAGCCTACTAGTAATCTCATATATTGACGATTTCAATTTATCAAGGTAGGGCTAATGAAAGGTATATAACTTACTAAATTATACTTTTTATGTGAACAAATCCTTCCAAGCTTCAGAGCAATGGTAACTTTAAGATATATTTGTCGGAATCGATCCAAATTAACTACATAATGGTAAATAATGTTCGTCTGCGGTCAGATAATCAGATTTTGACCACAGTTTCCTAAAATGATGACATGCTTTTGTTTGTAATATCTAGTTTAGTATAAACCAAGGTGCATTGACTTACAGTCTGTCCAGTGAACAATTTTTCTGATCTTCTTAATCTAATGTAACGAATATAAAGATAAATATAGTCATAACTTCAAATATTATTGGAAATGTCAAAACAATCGCGACAATTATAATCAGTTTTAATGCTTGAGTGTTTAGCCGAACAAAAATTCGATTGGTCGTAAAAGATTCAATTCAATCAACAAATATGTCCGAAATATAATTTATTTAACGCATATGAGGCTAGTCAACATCAGCTCAGCCCGTAATGCCTCAATTTGATTTGTGATCTCCTTAACATAATTTTATTAAGCGGAGATTTGCATAAATGTGTACATATTTAGAATATCAGAAGTAGAATACGATAGTCATATTTACGATGTTATTTTATTATTTTATCTCAGCTCTCTTCATATTGTAAGAATGTTATGTGGGGCAATAAAATCTTTTTAAGGAAATCAAGTCATCAAAGTTACATCACTAGTGCGCGTGTTCTTACCACTTTATTATACAGTAATCAATTTCGAGTGTAGTTTTATGACAGATTCAGGTTATCTTGTAATGATAAAATAAATATTTACTATGTACTTGACCACACATATTTACTTAACAAGAATTGTACTTACTGCAAAGACAGATTTCATTTTTATAATTCATAGAAATCTATATACAAATCTATTAAATAGTTAATTGCCTCATCGGGTAGGATTGTACTAGAATGCACTAGCCAACGATTTCACCTGCTACATCATTCGAACCCCATATTCTTCTAGAAGGTGTAAGTATACAAAAAACTACAAGTGAAATGCTTTTTGTCTCATATTTCGCTGCTTCTAAATATAATACAAAAATTATATTTTAGATCCAATGTAAATTACGACCGTATAATGTTAACGAACAGTATAATGTTGTGATGATGACGTGTGAATTACGTAAATCAGCAGATCACAAAACCACAAAATGCTGCTAAAAATGTAAAAACAAAGCTTAATATATATTATAATAGATACATTTATATTCATAGGCCGTTATCAAATGCGATATCTAATACTAAACGTGATAGATAAATCAAAATTTCAATAGATAAGGTTGCCTACTTGGGATTTTCTCATAATAGTACTTAGATTGATTTCTTGATTGACACACTACCAATGTTTCCTTATAAATCTTCCAAAAATGTTAAAAATAAATGACATTACCTCGTTCATATTACATTCCGTCCATATATAAAACTGTTTAGTGTACAGTCTATTCAATAATTCATAATTTGAAGACGTGTTAAGACTGGCATTAACACTTCAACAGTATAGTACAAACAAACAAACGTACAGACAATGACAGTTAAGATCGAAACATATTTAGCATACGTTGTGTCAAACGATTTGAAATAGAATTACAAAAGAATAGCGTACGCGGTATCATTAGTGTGGAATGTGAGAAGTGCTGCAGTGGAGTATACTTATTACGAAATGGGAACTATTAGTGGATGTGATACGAATTATTAAAAAAAAAAACGCATCAAAAAAATGCTAAAGTTCTCAAGAACATTGCGGTAAGATCTATTTTGGTGAATACAAGCCTCTACGCATGATAAGGGGTAAGGGAATGAATGAATGAATACTTAGAAAGCCATTTATGTCTCTATGTTATAAAATAGCACAGCCCCACTCGTTTTAGATGAACCAAGTTTGAAGCTACCTAGTTCGTACTCTTAACATTCTTTGTAGTTTTTAAAAGTATACAAATATTACTTTTCCTATCGCGTCTTCCTACTAATCAGAAATATATTGATAGAGTGAAAATAGTGACAGAAATGATTAGAATGTAAATGAAATTGGTTCCATGTTAAATTTGTAATTAGTACCTACATTAGTATTAGTACTTTCTTCTTCGTCATTCATATAATATTAAAAATTCTAAATTTTATTTTAATTCATCATTTAAGATTAATCATACAACATATAACGTAAGTTACAAATGTCGGCAAGTTCATTATTCCAAACACACAAAAGTACCTAAAAGGACATCTTATTGTTTTGTCTTTCGGCGCATTAAAATACTAAAGTATATAACCAGTTTAAACTATACTCTGTTTTGAGATATTTCTATACTAAATTCTATGAATGACAGTGGATTTGAAGGATCTTTTCGTATTGGTTATTATTGTTAATATAAACGATAATATAAAACTATTTGTACAAGTGTTTCTATGGCAGTGTCTCATTACAAATACTGTTTTGGAAGTATCATGTACTTGGAAAATTTATTATCATTAATGTTTCTTTCGGGAATAAAAAAATCTCTTCTTTGTGTATATCTAGCTGCTTGAAAACTAAACCCAAACCTAGAACCCGGAATCCACTTTTATTTGACTGGCAATAATATAGCCGTTTGACCTATAAAACCAGTAAAGGGGCCTGAGTCTTCCGTTCGTCGGTCAGCAGGAGCACCGCATACTACTCGCACATCAAGTCACTTGGTTCCTGGAGATTATGATGGCACCTCTTACACCCTATGTATTGATTTCAAAAAAATAATGTAGATATATTTATCAGTGGTTTAGATACACAATCTTTTATTAGCATAATCTAAGCTTTATTACTAAATTTGGTTGACAAATCTGTGTACCGAAAATAAGAATTTTTCAAATATGGTTTACACTTCAGCTATACTAGTTACTTGAAGTATAGCTGTAGTGAAGTTGATGGACAAAGAAAGGAACAGCGCGATAAGGGAACATTGCGGCTTTGCAGAAGATGTAGTAACTAAGATAGAAAAAGGGATGCTTAGATGGTTCGAACACGTGGGAAAGATGGATGAAAATAGAGTAACGAAGCAGATGTGGCGAGAGTGCATGGAGAGTGTACATGTCAATCAAGTCAAAGCCCTTTTGGAAAAAGGCCATGTCAAAAGCGCCCTTAAAATGCGAGTGTGTATGAAAATACTCATGAAAGTATAAGAAAGTAGTATGTCAGGATCGTAGCAAGTAAAAAGTCATAGGTCTCTGTCTACCCCAATAGAAGCCAGGCGTGATAATATGTATGTATGATATACAATAGTTCTTTTCATTTACGACAAATTTGCATAAAATGGTGATACTGTGCTTAAAATCAATATTAATAGTCAGGAGTGCTCAGACATTTATTTAAAATCGATTAATTATTCGTTAAAAGTGTATCGACATAAATTAATATAATAACGACATCAGCTCATCCCAGACTAACATATCATTGTGAATAATCATAAAACGTAGTCCGCAGCTATTTATATAATCTCTTATGACATAATATATTTATTTCTCAACATTTTATCCAAAAGTTTTCGATAAAGCTTAAGGTGTTGGCACACTTAAAGACAATCTGAATGATAAGATTCTTGACACTTTGTGTATTAAATATCGTAATATTTAAGAGACTCTCTAGATACTATTGCAGGATCATGAGTTGTGGCGTGTATTGAGAGAGGTCTACGTCCAGCAGTGGCCTGCCATAATGCCGATCTGATCAATAAATATTTAGCTTATTTTGATTAACAATCGCATACGAATGGTATTGAACATAAAAAAAATTAAGGTTACAACAAAAATAAATTCTACCTATTCAGAAAACATTTAATGCGTAGAGTTTTTAGAAGTCAACGTTGAAACATAGTCAGTATTTAAAACAAACAAATTAGGCAGAGAAAATTTCGATAATGTTTCGCTATATCATATACTTCATAACAATCCATTTTCCCATCAGTTTAGGCTGAGATCACGGCATTTCACTTGTGCCGTGTAATCATCATTTAAGATGATCTTCGATTGATCGATATGCTCACGGAGGTTTCAGAAGAGATCATTATTATAGATAGAAATTTAAAAAAGAAACAAATTTGTAAATCTCTCCATTTGTTAGCAACAACGTGATCCAATATAGACGTATTATTGCACGCGCCTCTAGAACTGACTTATCATGAGGTAATCCGTTTGCTTATTTAAAAAAAATAGAATGCAATTCTGGCTTTCACATTAATAAAAAAGAATACAAGTTGATATTTGTATTCTTTTTTTTTTTTCATCAGGCACTCTATATTTTTATAACGCCTGCTTTGTATTTTGTGTATTGAGTTTATCTTTCAATCTGATAGTTGTGATAATTTGTAGTATGGTGCATAGTCGGCCTTATACTCTAAGTGATGTCATTATATAGATCTTGAATATCGATAAAGGATGCTTAATTTCAGACTGATCGTATACTTATGCATTCCATTTTTTTTCTTCGTCTAATAAATGGTAGCTACAGGTTGTACGTGGATTTCTGGTTAGAAAAATAATACTCGATTATCGAAAATCTATTTGGAAACTAACGTTGAAAATATAGATAAGTGTTATACGAATTTATATATAGACGTTTTAACATTATACACTTTTTTGGATAGCTATTTGAAAATGTAAGTGATTGAACTTGGTTGTATTTACAAATTAGGTTTTATTTTTATAGCTGAATCATGACAGAGGAACAGTTAACTTTCACATTTCTACGAAAGAAAAGAAATGATTGACAAGAAATACAGATAATGTCAAAGATAATATCGCTAGTATTCTAAAAAAAATACAAAATGGCATATGCTACTAGTCAGTAGAAGAGTGGACTTGTGTATTGGAATTTAATTTAACCTAAGAAGAGACACGGTGTTGGCTTTACCACCCGTTACGTGGGACAAAATACATACAGTGAAAAGTGGTCATACAGTAAGCCTCTGCTTAGTGGTCATACTCTTAAAATGACGATATAAATATGGTGGAGAATTTCAACTTGATTCGATACGGTTCGGGTAGTTCAGGGGGCTAGAACATTGCCCTGGTTAGGCAAAGGTCACAGGTTGAATCCCTGTCTCGAATCAAATTGTCTTTTTCCACTTTATTAAAAAAAAATTATGAGCCTCTGCTTACCCTTTTGGGGCTAAAGACGTGTCAATATGTACGTATTTATATAAGACAAAAGGGTATCATAGGCGAAATTTAACCAAGCATAATATTTTATTAACATTCTTTGTATCTATCTATGCGACTCACGGAAAAATCGTTAAACTCACTTCCAAGGAACCACCGAAGTAGTCGAATTAATAGCAGACCATACGAATACGCTATAAAAAGATAATAAAAGATAAAGAAAATAATAAATTTGAATTATTGTATGACAAAAACGTGACAGAAAAGTTTAACAAAGATTTTTCAATAAAAACTTAAATGACTTGCGCACACGCATAGCATTCAAAAGCACCTAAACATAAAGGATTTTTTATTCCTGCCATTCTTACCTTTATGGAGTTATCGAGAAATGGTATCAAATACACTCTATGGTCTTCAAATTACCTGCAAAAAAGAAATACATTTTAATTAATATTGTATTAAGTAGATAAAATGCAGTGTGAAAAAGCTGGATTTTTATTTATTTCTGTCATGCAATGCAACGGTCTAAAAGTTTCGTTTCGCCATAAAGTAATTCATTTAGGATGAGTATTCAACCGAGAAAAGTTTCCGTACCTGAGTACGGAAACTTTTCTCGGGGAATTTGATGGGATGGATGGAAACCATGTCTGCTGCAAAGTCGAAGTGTTGACTAATAGATTATCTCTTATTACTGTCAGTAGTCAAGTGGACTATGAGAGTGGTTTTCTTTAAATTTGATCATAGCTTTCCGTCAGGTAGGCGGTGTCATTTTGCTGAGCCAAATATAAAATTTAAAAAATAAAAACTATGTAGTTTATCTAATGCAGTGCTTTTTATAATACATTATTGTCTGATTTATATCATAAAGTATTTTTATTACCGATAAATATTTGCTGAACTATCACAAGCGATGGAGCAAATAAATAATTTCATGACTACATATGAACAGTTTACGGTCCCAGTAACCTTATGCCCTGGATTATCAAAATATTTTTTTTTGGAAACCGACTTCTACGCCATCACCATGTAGGAATTCTCATACTAGTCGTAGAGGAGAACACACGAGCTGAGATGAACGTGGGTGATAAATGCCAAGATAACTCTTACTGGGAACTGTGCTAAGGATGGATGGTCTAAGTGATAAAATGAAGTGGAAAGCGTCTTATGACGCGAGGACTTCATTATTTTGTAACATTATACAAATAATCTTGTTTAGCTATAATTCAAAGTCTTTATCGTGTATCGTAGCAAAAATTTGTATTAAAATATTTACTCTCCAATCCATTTATATTTGCAGAGCATGACGGATGGACGAATACCAATGAAATTGTTTCTTTTTTAATAACCTGCTGACATCGTCCATCAATCTGTAAATGCATCATATAGAAAAAAAATGTTTTGAGTTTTATGCTTATCCTTATTAGATTTCATAGTTATTATATATGTGCGCTCGTGGCCCCGCGGTCTCAGTGTTCTGTAAACGATCACTGAGGTACGCAACTTTCACTATGGCTGGTCGTCGGATGGGTGACCACTTTGTGGCATATACATTTGCGAGCGTTTCCGTGCTTCGGAAGGCACGTTAAGCCGTTGGTCCCGGTTGCCAGTAAAATGGCAGTCGTTAAGCCTGGTTGAAGGCCTTATGGGCGGCTTGAAAATTTCAACAGCAGGTAGCCACAACCTGCGTCTGTCTATTTCAACACGGCAATGGGCTCACCACCTATTACGTGGGACAGGAATCCACACGGTGAAAAGTGGGCATATAATATGCCTCTGCCACCCCTTCGGGGATAAGGCGTGATGGATATTTATTTATTTATTATATAAATAAATAACAATAAATATTCCAAGAAAAACTTACAAAGTGCCATGATTTAAATAATCGACTGCCTCTGTGGCGCGGTGGGAGTGCATCCGACTGCTACGCAAGAGGTCGTGGGTTCGATTCCCACCCAGGATAAAACTTTGTGTGATGAGCACACGATGGTTTATTCTGTGTCTGGGTGTTATTTATCTATAATATGTATGTATTTAGAAATATATAAGTATGTTTATCAGTTATCTAGATCCCATAACACAAGCTAATATTAGCTTACTTTGGGCTAGATGGCGCTGTGTGACAAGTGTCCCACAATATTTTATTTATTTTATTTATTTAATCTAAATATTTGCGCTCAGAGCTCGAACGGGATTGGTACGGAATGAGCTTGATTCAAACGTAGAAATACCAAACTTTCCTTATTATCGTTCCGTGGTTAATCGTTTATGATAAGGCCGATCTAGGGCCTATTTATTATATTGCAATCGCTATCGCGAACTCTTGTGATTTAAATTTGCCATAAACCCTTTGTTTTAATAAAAATATTTTGGTGACACGACGCGTTGTTGCGCAGGCGTCTCGTCTGAATAACTCACGGACGTGGACGTGGGAGGGTTTCTAGCAGTACTTCAACTATAGGTACCATTTGGTAGTTTATTATACAGTGTACTAAGTACTACTACATAATTGTAAACAATGGTAAGTTTATTGTTTTCAACTAGCAATGTTAGTTTATTTAAGTACCGCGTACTTAAGATACAGTTGAAGTAGATACTCTCACACGCTGTGAAGGAGCGCTTACATGTGCAATTAAAATTGCTCCTTCATTGCTCTTGTTAGTTATAACGTCAAAGTCATATAAAACAATTTATTACTACATCGACTAATCTGGAATTTTTTCATAAAAGAACTGGACTTAAATTATTATTGGAAAATTGTTTTTGATCTATCACATCGCAAAAATGCAATAGATAAACTTGAATTTTTGTTTCACGTATGTGTGTGCGATAATCGAATTTCACGCCAGCATCCTCCAATCATCACTACATATTATAAAACAAAGTTGTTTTTCGCTGTCTGTCCCTATGTATGCTTAGATCTTTAAACCTACGCAACGAATTTCGATGCAGTTTTTTTAAATAGATAGATTGATTGACGGGATTAAATGGGTGCCTCGGGGATCAAAGTAAGTCACGGGCGAAGCCGGGCGGGTCAGCTAGTAAAGAATAAAAGAAGCAATCAAAGGCAATACCAACGAACGAGTACCCGCAAATTAATGAAATTTCTCCTCTTATTAATAAAAACTAATATAGATTCATTTTCCCCACAGTAATGCATTGGTAGTGCCGACGAAGAAGTGAAGACCGAATATGGTGGTGATGTTTGCTAGATGCCTTTCATAAGCAAGCTTTTTTAAGAAACGTGGTAGTAGAGTGTACGGTAAAGCATTGTTTTAATTCTTTTTTTTTTCTTAAGCCACATCAACCACGACTCAACACCAAGAAAATAAATAAAAAATACTGTACACAAAGAAAAAGTCCCTTTTTGTTCAACTTTAAATTAAACCACATTTAATTAGTCCAGTAAAGTCCACTAGTGGTATACGTTAAAACAGTTTTTATTACCGATCCTATATCTCGCATTTAGAGTCGCTTAGACTCTAAAGTGTTAATAGGTGAGCAAACATCACCGGCTACTGTAGCGATCCACGTTCTTTAAGCTAAGGCGTGGACCACACTGAGAATGTAGCGAAACGTAGGTTTTATTTGTTTTTGTATTCACACGAAGGACCTACGCTCTTTTGATATTGGCCATCAAATATTTTTTTATTCAAGTTCTAGATTGTAAGTTTTATCCAGAAAATAAAGTTAAAGGTACTATCGAAGTCCTTCGCCTTCTTTTTATACTAAGTGCGGCGTGTTTTTCGAAATGGGGTCATTTATAGTAAAATGTAAGTCAGTGTGTGGGTAGCCGTACCCTCTATGTAACAAACTTCAAAAAAAAATGTTAGTCAGTTTCTTATGTATGTGATAAACTGGGAAGTAAATATTTTTTTATACGTATTATACTAGCGTACAACGCGCAACGTTCCAAGTATTTAAACTGATTGTTCAAAAGCAAAATCAACTAAGTCCATTAAGAACTACGGGATTATAGACTAATATTCGTGACAGGTCAGTTTCCACTTCCACTGACTCCAATACCCTCATCTCTACCTAAGCAATTTGTCTCCTTGCAACGCCTCCACTCACAGAATCACAATGTGGTGTGCTTTCTGTATTCTTCTTTGCTAGTCGCTTCTAAACCTTATCTGGATTTGGACCCTGAGGTTACTGGAAGCAAAAAAATATTCGATTGTTTTATTTGCGACATTATTCGAAACAACTGCCATCTGACATTCCAATTCCGTACGGCAAATGCGCCGAAATCTTGTCCTTTGGTTATCTCAATACAACCTCCTTACTCTTATACTTGTGATTAAAATTCCGTTTAACCTTCGCTCAACTAATAGAGTAAATTACTTCAGCAATCCCGCGCCCCCGATATACACAGAGACAAGCGCACGCGCACATGGGAACAATTAACACTTAATATACAAACTTTTACTGGAATGAATCAAATAGAGTGCACCTTAAATGGTGAAAGTTTTATCCGATTGGTACTTAAAAACTGTTTTAAGTTGGATCAAGCAATATACAGACTGCTAGAATATAGACGTCACGGATTTGATACTCGACTTAGAATATTATATTTGTAAGTACTATGATTTTATAAGAAGCGCTCGTGGCCCCGCGGTCTCAGTGTTCGGTAAACGATCACTGAGGTACGCAACTTTCACTGTGGCTGGTCGTCGGATGGGTGACCACTTTGTGGCATTCACATTTGCGAGCGTTTCCGTGCTTCGGAAGGCACGTTAAGCCGTTGGTCCCGGTTGCCAGTAAAATGGCAGTCGTTAAGCCTGGTTGAAGGCCTATTGGGCGGCTTAAAAATATTCAACAGCAGGTAGCCACAACCTGCGTCTGTCTATTTCAACACGGCAATGGGCTCACCACCTATTACGTGGGACAGGAATCCACACGGTGAAAAGTGGGCATATAATATGCCTCTGCCACCCCTTCGGGGATAAGGCGTGATGGATATTTATTTTATTTATAATTTTATAGAGTTTGGGTGCTTTTCTAAAAATAACCAATATTTTAACAAAAATGAACGTATATTTGGCAGTTAATTTGGTCTCATATAAGATTGTATGTTTTTTTCTACTGGCATGAAGCATAAATGGCATTATATGTATAAAATCAGTTAAAATGTCTTTTATTATGTACATATATATTATATAGGTAGGGGTCGACCTCGGCGTACGTATGTCAAACAAATCAAAGACGTTTTGAAAAAAGGCCAGGTCAAGAGTACCCTTAACCGGCGAGTGTGTATGATAACACTCATGAAAGTAAAAGAAGCGAAAGTTGTATGTCAGGATCGTAGCAAGTGGAAAGAAATAGTCTCTGCATACCCCGATGGGAAACAGGCGTGATAATATGTATGTATGTAAGTATTTAAAAAATATATATTATATAAAGCGAAACCTAATCTTAGATATTCTATTTGGGTTAAGTAGAAGATGTGTTTTACAAAAGTATCTATTAGTGTAAAATTGTAAAATTTCATCATACATAATTCTGAGTACAATTTCAAAGGAAAATAAAAGGTATATAAGATAGAATCGAATATTCCAGAATCGCTACTAGCAATAGGTATTTTCTATTAGGTATGGATACCAAATTATGGCAGCCTGTGGAGCTAGTACCACGTATATTCACCTATTTCCACATAGAAAGGACATATTTTAAAACAGCAACTACAAAAGGCTCCATCCACACCGAGCCACACTTTCAAATAAACTAACTTTTGTGAAAAACTGAGTCATTTCTAGGTTAGATGTGCATTTTATTCAGAAATTTGAATGCCATGGCCACCTTCCAAATATGTTTTTAAGCAATTTTTTATAAGTTCAAAGGCAGCTTTTATATTTTACAACTGAAGTGTATCGCAAAGTTGTCTGAACACTATTCAGAGTTTGCAAGTTGCCGCTTGACTGTTTACACCCGCGTTTAAATACTTAACTTCGCCATGACGTCAACGTGTTAAATATTTATAAAACAAACTTAGGCTTCGTTCACACCAGAAATAGTATACATATTTTGTTTTAGAAAGCGTTGTATAGTTTTTTGTTATATCAGTTTATTACTTTCATGAAGTATGCATGGATCGCGAAGCCTGGCAATCTGTCCTCTCTGACTACCCCGTGAGTGATGTAGCGTGAAGATAGAGAGATAGATATTATATATATATAGTAATACATAACATTATTTATATTATTTAATAAATAGTATGTAATTCAACTCCATGATCAATTTATCGATACCTTTAAGGAGCGGTATGTGACTTTCAATGCTGAAGTCTCAACTGTTTGTGAACAAATATTTCGTATTCTATATATATAATATGTATGTATGGATTTAGAAATATATAATTTAGATTATAAATCTCTTAATCCAATAGCTCAGCTAATATTACTTTAATTTGAGATGGATGCGATATTAAAATAGAGCCAAAATATTTATTATTTTGTATAAATACTAAGAGGAGTTGAGAAATAATATGAAAAATAATTAGTTTACTTCCATTGAGTTAATATTGTACTACGTACATAGAGAAGCCACCGCCCTATATCGCCAGTGCTCCGTTCAACTGTGGTGCATGAACCACAGTTCACTGTTGCTTTCTCGCTCTTGAGCGCGTAAGTCGTATGGCTCGGGCCTGCTCGGGCGCCTCCTCCCCCTAACCCCGCACCGCAGCGCGTGGCGCACAGATTTTGTTCGCGCTGTCTGCTCCATGTACGTAGTACAATATTAACTCAATGTTTACTTCAAAAAGTTTATCAATTTGATTTGATTTTGATTTTGTTCTTTGAGATATTTAGGCTTCACACGAACGTATAAAGTATTATAGGTATACCGCTATTATAGCTATACCTACCGAGGTACTCTAAAATTGCCTCTCGATAGAATCGCTTAGAAGCTTTTAAAAGTGTGACTGTAATACTTTGCATGTGTACTCCCAGCTTTAGGGCAACAAAGATATTATTATATGCTAGATAAATAATTATTCTGTAACTAGTACTTGTTTATATTTGCCTAAGTAAGACACTAACATTGTGCCGCGTGTTTTACACGATATACTGAGCTCTTAATATCACTAGTACCAGTTCATGTCTTTCTGTTAGATTCCTACTAAAAATATAGCAATTTACAACATTTCAAAGTACAACATATACTATCTTAATTATTATTATTTTATGATTGAAATAGATGGCAATCACTTCCAAAAGGGTAAAACAATTCTCAAATAAAAAAATAAAGTAATATTCCGGTCTCTAGAGTTAAAGAATTAGATGTGACCAAACTTATAAAGCTAAGTTGAAAATGAGGATGTTTCAAAGGGGAATTTTTAGAAATCTTTTATCTTTGTTAAAAGAACGGAACGCAATAACAGTGAGCCAACTCTCAAGCCTATACAATTCGCTATACCTTTAAAAAATACTTTGAAAAAACCGAATGTGGCGGTCGTCTAAAACCCCCAAACTCGTGCATGCATCACGGGGCGGAGGCGATGCGAGGAATTCCGATCGAGCCGAATTCGAGTTGTCGGCTTGCAGCGCCTGTCGACGCCATCTGGCGGCTAGGCATGTGAGAAAGCATCGATATTTTTCAAATAATGGTCTTATATATAATTAAATAAATTCTAATCACTTATTTCACGAATAAAAGTTTTGAAAATGGAAAATAAATTTTAAAATTATATTGTTGTTTTATTTTTAAAAATATCCATCACGCCTTATCCCCGAAGGGGTGGCAGAGGCATATTATATGCCCACTTTTCACCGTGTGGATTTCTGTCCCACGTAATAGGTGGTGAGCCCATTGCCGTGTTGAAATAGACAGACGCAGGTGGTGGCTACCTGCTGTTGAAATTTTTAAGCCCCCCATAAAGCCTAAAGGTATAAAGGCTTAACGACTGCCATTTTACTGGCATTCGGGACCAACGGCTTAACGTGCCTTCCGAAGCACGGAAATGCTCGCAAATGTAAATGACACAAAGTGGTCACCCATCCGAGGACCAGCCATAGTGAAAGTTGCGTAACTCAGTGATCGTTTACAGAACACTGAGACCGCGAGGCCACGAGCGCTTCTTAGTGCTTGATTTCAGGTGTCAGTCGATAGTATCACCTTCTTAGATTAAAATTATACCTCACTTTGTGGCATTTACATTTAGGAGCGTTTCCGTGCTTCAAAAGGGAAGTTAAGCGGTTGCCAGTAACATGGCAGTTCTTAAGCCAAGTTGAAGGCCTTATGGGCGGTTTGAAAAATTTCAACTTCAGGTAGCCATAGCCTGTGTCTGTAAAAAGTGGGCGTATAATATGCCTCTGTCAGTCGTCCGGGAATAAGGCGTGTTTGAAAAACTAAACTCCTAAATGCATGTCTTATCCATGACCAAAGGTTATTGCAAGCAATTTGGGTAAGACATAACTAATTATGCCCAGCAGTGAATACAAACGGCCGACATGATGACTAATATTAATTTTTAACTATATGTGTAAAAAAAAGAAATAATTCTCATCTGCACCTGTTTTGTGTGAAATTTATGTACGGATTTTAATCTACCAAATACGTATATGTATTATTATTCTACAAAACATAAATCCATAGACCAACATATTAGATAATCAATTTTAATGAAGTGCTTAAGATAAGGTAAGAAATAAAGAATTCTGTAAAATTGGCAAGGTTTAGACTAACACCAAAAGTTTAGATAAGATTTAATAGTAAAAACTTGATTTTTTTTATTAGATTAAATCTAACAAAATATTTTAAAAAATAATATGTATTTTCAAACATAAATTAAATAAAATTAAGACTATAAACATACCTATACAATTTAAATGTCAAAAACCAACGAAATCAAAGTTATTGTTAAAAACTTTAAAAAGAATCGACTCAACCCACCACTATCAAAAGTCCGACAACATCGACATCCTCCATCCCTATCACTCCCATTCCGAACATTTTCTATCTAACTCGCACACTGACTACCTTATTTAAATAAGAGTGAGTGTGGTTATTCCGAGAACACCATTAGATTTCAAGCCCTGTCTTAATATTCTTAGGGTATGTTTTTGATTGAAGGGAACATTAAAAGGTAAAAAACCTGAGAAGGCAGGTTACGAAGCGAGTGTGGTTTGCTGGAAGACACTTGACTCAAAGGAGTGCTTTAGCCGGAAATATAGTCTAATGTTTTATTAAATCGTGGCCTTGGCGTAAGTCTTCCCTTAAGATTTAGGTTTTACTTACTGATAATACGGGATTTATATAGAAAAGGAAGATAAGATGGAGCGAATACAATTTAATGATTTAAGATCTGCGCCAGAACTTGACGCGTTTGTCAGCTGATATACCACTTTCAGGTGAGAATTGTCGGGGATCAAAAAACCTAGCATTCTTCGGGGTATAGGGATAGGGCCCCAGTTAACCCTAAGCTGATTTTTACAAATAATATTTTTCCTAGATAAGTATTATCCAATTTCATTGAAAGAAAACGTATTACCACGCCAACAATTTATATGATCAGATACCGTTATACTCGTAATATGATGAAGCACTAAACGATAGCTGGAAACCTGTCTGTCACTCGTTGCGCGATCTGCGAACCAAAGATAGAGATAAGTCGTAGCTGGGTCTAGAAAGAATAATCTTTAAACAACAAGTTTACCAAATAATTCTTATTTGTCGATTTCAAAAATAGGTGATGTGTTCGAACTCAGTTCAAACTTTTTTAGAAGATTTTTCATTATCCCAACGAAACGGTTTGGCAAAAAAAACTGAAATCAAAGGCAGTAAAATATTTATATTTTATTTAAGATTTTAACTTCTGTTTTATTTAATGACAGATAAAGGCTTTCAGTCACTGCTGTAGACATTATTGGTGAAATATGAATGTGTTATAGTTTGACCACGACCGCTGTACAGCTCACTGCGTAAAATTTTGTATTTTTTTACAAAATTCTACGCTGTGAGTGGTAGCGAGGTATAGCGGTCGTGGTAAAACTATAACATATATACAAGGATGAGCATCGAGGCTTCAACGTTAAATGCATACTAATACAGAAAGCTGAAGAGTTTGTTTGGTTGAACGCGCTAATCTCAGGAACTACTAATTTGATTTGAAAAAATCTTTGTTGTATGGCCCATTTATCAAGTAAGGCTAAAGGCTATACATCATCACGCTAATACTGAAAATGCTGGAGATCGGAGCAGTATTCATAAATGTCGACAAATCGGATTTTTTTAAGCATATTTGTAGAATTTAAAATCGACGAGATTAAATAGGTACGACGGGAGTTCGAAGTATGCCACAGGTGAAGCCGTGAGGGGTCATCTAGTATTAAATATAGTAACCGTGATATGTTCAGTTCAATAATCAAAGTGAGATTGCCAGCAGATCATTTGACTCTCAAAACTATTAGAAAGTACCTAGGTACTAAATGTACATAAACAAACTAAGTAGATTTTACTTAAACTTTTATTTAAATGTTTTAAGTTGGTTAAAAACGATTTCATTAAAATTTAACAAAAGAAAATAAGCATTTAACAAAATATTGTCTTCTTAAGCCTAAGTTGTAAAACAATTTAGATAAAAAGGGTTTATCTAAAACGGAAATTTCAAAAGCTACGTGTGTACACTGCTACCGTTGTAACTGTCAAAATGGAAGAAGGCTTACGGACCATCCTTTTCTGTATAAACCCTTTAAGTACCGAAGATAAATTTCAAGGTTTTCTTATGTAGTCCTTCTCATTTATGAATGGTCAAGGGTGGGTTAATCAGTAGGGAATGGGTGGGTGTAGCCATTCATGTGACACTTTTGTTTTTTATAATAATAGTAATAAGATTTTTCTTAAACGGAAAAGTCAAAGGTACCCGGATACCTAGACGTGCGTGTATGAAGCGATTGATGAATCTTCAAGAAGCGAAAGAAGTAGGTATGCAAGGATCGCGAAGCCGTCAGGGTTACAGTGTGAAGATAGTTAGTTAGAATTTTATTTTTAAAAATTAAAAAAATAACAATATTATGAATTATAAATTATATTTAAATGGTTGATCTGACATGCATAAGAACAGAATTTAGCAAGATGATTTAGCATGATTCTAAATTTCATACAATTTGTGTCGAGAAATAATCAAAATTATTTTTATATACAAACTAGCATCTTACTTTACTTTGCCCGTAACATACAACTCCCGTGGTACTCATATAATACCGTCGATTATTAAATTTTAGAATCCGCTTTATTATCTCTGCTCTCCTGGATATTTTGGGATGAAATTTAGCGTTCTTCTCATAGGCTATCCGACATAAAAATAATATTTCAAATCGAAGCAGTAGTCATTGAGATTAGCGCATACTACCAGACAAACTAAAGCTTTGGATCATGTCCTCAAATAAAATGAAACAAAATATTCTGATGAACAAAACATTAACTGCCTCGGTGGCGCAATATATGACTGCCGCGACTGAGGGCTTTAATACCCGGGTCGGAAAAAATATTTGTGTGATCCACAAATGTTTGTTTTGGAGTTTGGGTCCTATGTATAATATGTATGTATTTAGAAATATATAAGTATGTTTATCAGTCGTTTAGATCCCATAACACAATTATATTAACTTACTTCGGGCTAGACGACGCTTTGTAAAAAAATGTCTCACAATATTTATTATTATTATTCTATAACGATAAAATAAAATTATAATGTTGAAAATGTATATCAAATTAAATAAACCATGTTAAAATCACTCCAACCGACTTTATTCCCAACGCAAAACAATCCACTATACACTAAAAACAAAAAAGAAAAAGCAACAATTTTTTTCGGCTCAAGAACTTGGATATTAGGGTGAGTTGGAGTGTGGTGAGTGGAGGCACTAAATGTAACTCGACACTGCGGTCGGTTAGTAAACGATTCGTCGCCTAGTAGTAAGCTGATTCCTACTTCGTGTTAGTAGGTTAGAAGGAAATAAGTGCAGTTCAAGTAACACGATATCTAGGCGTTTGGAGAGTAAATAGACGTGGGATTTCAGCTGAAGCAACTTAAATGATTGATTGGATTTAAAATATTTGTTGTTTACTTAGTGATATTCGATTCTCGGTGATTTTTATATAGAGCACTTAACTAAAAATGCGGTCTACAACCCTACGCTTGAGGTGTTAGAATGCTTTATATTAATTAATTAATTATAAATATCGATTTATCCCTGTCGTATATTAAGACATTGAGTTTAATTTAAAATCGAATTATTACTGTTATAAATTTAACCTTAGTGATAATTTTATCTCACAAGAACTTTTATCAAAACTTTCTTTACCGACTGTACAAAAACTTGAGAATGAAAATAGTTACCAAAATATTAAGGTTAATTACATTATAGGGTGTTGATAGTTTGAACCCCGTTGAGCTGTATTACACTGAAAATCTTCGAAACATGTGAGCAACGAACGAGGGGCTGATACAGGGGTTCTCATTAAAGCTAAGAATTCATGTGATGGTCAAGGTCACAGTAGGTAAAGTGCACCCCAGTAACAAATTTGATCCTTAAATTAACTTCAAAGAATAAGATGAAGTAGTGTGGTTCAATGATGTACAATGTGACGCCGCAGACACCCTTACGGGGAAGAGGTTTGAGACAACCGCTCCTAATAATGCCGAAATTCAAAAGACAAATAATAGCAGTGACATGGAGCCAAATAATAGGACTGCAAATGCAGGTAGGCTTTGAAACCAACTGCTTCAAGATAAACAGAGAAGAAAATAAATCGTTAAAAGATATATATGAAAGATTTTTTTTTAAAGTTTACCGGTTGGTTGTCTGTACTGACGTCAAAGTACTGTATGTTCATTGCTCAAATCTTACTCCACCAAACCTCAAAGACTAATGTCATAAATCTAACACAGGCTTTGAAACCAGTAGGCTCGAAGGCCATAAATAAACAGTACTATCTAAAACGCACCGAGAACGTCATTAATTCAACACTTGGCGACACAACTGCATTTACAACAGGAATACAGGAATTAATCAAAGTTGCCCCGTTATAATACACTCTGTGTTACCCGTTATTTTACATGACGTATTCTGTTAGAACGAAACTTTACCCTGAAATGTGGTATTTCACCGATAGTCTTTTGACTAGTGTTGGTTTTGAAATTACCAGCATGGAGAATCATAGACGATACACCGGTCATGATCTATCTAAGAATTTAATTAGAAAAACTAAGATATTCATTTAGTAAAGAAAAAAATAAATAGGAACATTATAGATTATACCATAACCATGTAAAAATAAAAAACATTTTCGAAAACGTAATTTAAGATGATACCTTGTATATCATCTTTTCGATCGGAATTGATAACTAAACTAACTACTATCTTCACGCTGTTTCCCTGATGGGGTAGTCAGAAAGGACAGGTTGCCAGACATTTCGATCCTTGCATACTTTTTAAGTTTGCAAGGATCAAAATGTCTGTTTTAAAAAAAAAAAGAAATAAAACCATCACGCCTTATCCCCGAAGGGGTGGCAGAGGCATATTATATGCCCAATTTTCACCGTGTGGATTCCTGTCCCACGTAATAGGTGGTGAGCCCATTGCCGTGTTGAAATAGACAGACGCAGGTTGTGGCTACCTGCTGTTGAACTTTTTCAAGCCGCCCATAAGTCTTCAACCAGGCTTAACGACTGCCATTTTACTGGCAACCGGGACCAACGGCTTAACGTGCCTTCTGAAGCACGGAAACGTTCGCAAATGTAAATGCCACAAAGTGGTCACCATCCGATGACCGGCCATAGTGAAGTTGCGTAACTCAGTGATCGTTTACAGAACACTGAGACCGCGGGGCCACGAGCGCTTCAAACTTATTGTCATTTTAGTTTACAATGCACGTAATAGGAAGGCACTTACAAAATGTGTCAATTACGCAATTATGTTATTTTACAATAGAATTTCAATAAAATAAAATAAATTAAACGATACTTAAATGTCAACAAAGTAGATGCAATAGTAAATTAAAACAATGTCAAGATATTTTTCAGTCTTTACATAGATATAATTAAAAATTTGGATCAGTCATATACTCGTCAACAGTATAATAGGCTATATCAACTAAGTGATTTCTCATTTCTTTTCTAAAACTATTCCTGTTAATTTCCTCCCGAAGGGCAACAGGGAGTTTGTTATAAATTTTCGGTCCCTCCTAGTAACTACTTTTTAAAGTTTATGTTATTGCTATATTAAAAAACTTCGTGAGCCAGTTACAGTGGGATACAAAGTACTGTGGTGCCTAAATCATTTTCAACAATAAGCAAGTGTAACAAACAAGATTTTGTCGCAAAGTCCATGAAGTAATTGAAAATTACTTCCTATAAAATGTAAAAAATTAATCAAATCGAAAATAATATAAAGTGACTATATAAGGTGAATATAAGTAGATAGATTATACAATAATTAATAGGAGAGAGGAGAGTTGAATTTAGGTATAATAGAGTATACTATAAGTAACAAATTCGCTTTCACCTAACTTAACACTTAAAATGACTAACTGAAAAGCTAATGAAACTAAGAATGGATTGCGGACTTTAAACATAGCCATATAATAACTGATTGTGTAACACCCAGTTCATTGATTGATTTCTCTGCTACGAAAATGTTTTAGAGAACAGGTCACTTACACTATTATTTATTTATTATTTATCTATCACGCCTTATCCCCGAAGGGGTGGCAGAGGCATATTTATTATATGCCCACTTTTCACCATTTGTATTCCTGTCCCACGAAATAGGTGGTGAGCCCATTGCCGTGTTGAAATAGACAGGCGCAGGTTGCTACCTGCTGTTGAATTTTTTTAGCCGCCCATAAGGTCTTCAACTTGGCTTAACGACTGCCATTTTATTGGCAACCGGGACCAACGACTTAACGTGCCTTTAACGGAACTGGGGTGGGTCTAAAGTATAAATTTAGTAAAATGTGTCTATTATAGATGTTAAATTTGGAAGAAATTTTGAACCCATTGCCTTTATAGTGAGGTAGTAACAAAAAGGTTAAAAGGTTTATATGCTAGACACTAATTAGCACGCACAATTAAAGTCCTGGTAGTCTCGGACTCGTACTTACACTAACTAACTAAAAAAAACTAACTATCTTCACGCTGTATCCCTGACGGGGTAGTCAGAGAGGACAGATCGCCAGGCTTCGCGATCCATGCATACTTCTTTCGCTTCTTCGAGATTCATCAATCGCTTCATACACGCACGTCTGGGTATCCGAGTACTTTTGACATTTCCGTTTTTGAGCAATCTGCTCACGTGGTCTTCATATGTAAGTCTCGGCCTACCCTGACTCCTTCTACCCTCTACTTTTGAACAATATATATTCTTCGTCAATCGTTCCTCACTCATTCGTTGGACGTGTCCAAACCAACGGAGCACGCCCTTTTCCAGCTTAACGCTGACACTTTCATTCAAACCTACCAAATTGCGTATCACTTCGTTACGTATTCGGCCAGCCAAGGTAACGCCGCACAACTTTCGAAGTGATCGCATCTCCACAGCATTCAATTTACTTTCATGCATCTGCTGACATACCCAGGTTTCACTACCGTAAAGCAAAGTTGGCACTAGCACTGCGTTATGAATCGCCAGTCGTGCTTCTTTTACGATGCTTTGTCGCTTTACTAACTGGGACAAAGCACCGTTAACTTTGTACTCGTACTTACACTAATCGTAAATATTACCATACTTATAATCTTGTAAGTGTAACTTGCACCGTTATTCTCAGTTAGTTTGTTCATTACCTCCGCTGAAAGTAACACCAGTTCCAATTAAAATTCATTTTTTAACAGTACCCTTTAACCTTTTCCTTTTACCCTTTTCCTTTTCAGTTACTCTTGTCATCGTTTACATTCAGAATTATGTTTGGAAAGATTATTGATAAGTATCCACGCATATAGATACTGATTGATACCACATTTGAAATTTAAATGTAATTTTAAAACTAATATTATAAAGCTGAAGAGTTTGTTTGTTTGGTTGAACGCGCTAATCTCAGGAACTACAGGTCGTATTTGAAAAATTATTCTTGTGTTAGATAGCCCATTTATCGAGAAAGGCGAATCAAAGGCGAAAGGTCATCATCACGCTACGTCCCTGGAAAGTGGAGCAGTAGTCATAAATGTCGACAAATCGGGAAAATTTTAATGCATTATTGTAGAAGTTATAAGCGACGAGATTAAATAGGTGCGGTGCGACGGGAGTTCAAAGTATGTCACGGGCGAAGCTGAGGGTAGTGCCTAGTTTTAAAATATAAATGTAAATGTCTACAACATACACACGTACCTCAGTCGTTTATGTGTTTCCAAAGGGGTAGACATAAAAATACTATGCACCTCATATTTCAACAGTTGTATTTAATTCTATATAATAAGTATTTTATGTAAATTGAAAATGATATTCCGTTGAAGAAACTCGTATGAAAAATCGTACAGATTGAAATGAACGTAAAAATACCTATCCACAATCAATTGCCAGATATCTTAATAATGATGTTTGTTACTCTTTCACGTAAAACCTACTGAATAGATTTTAATGTAACTTTACAATAATATATAATATATATAACTTTACAATAATATGCATACATTCAGAATAACACATAGGCTACTTTTTATCCGGGGACCAAGTTTCTGTGAGAAACGGGAACGGGAAAACTTCTTTACGCGGGCGAAGCCACGGGCGTCAACTAGTATAGAATAAATGAACTGTTAAATCTACCCATAGATTTCTACAAATTTCATGAACACGCTGTACTTATATTTATTTTAAAACCTTATTCTTTCCTTAGTAACACAATATTTTAAGAACATCTAACTCCAAAATTGTTCGGCTCGCCTTTAGCCCGGTATAAATTTATCGCACGCGTTGTTTTGTGAATTCACAGTTGAACGGATTGGGCTAGTAAGGTTTCTTGTGACCACGCTTTGATTTTTTACGAGTTTGTTTTTTAAAACCGACCCTTCGGTATTTGGTTGCGATTGCAGAAGGACCACCTAAAAAGGTTTTCGTTTGTTTAGATAATGTTATGCAGTGTAAATATAATATAAATATTGTGGGACATTTTTTTTTTACACAGTTCCGTCTATCCCAAAGTAAGCTAATATAAGCTTGTGTTATGGGATCTAGACGACTGATAAACATACTTATATATTTCTACATACATACATATTACACATTGGAAACACCCAAACTCCGAAACAAAGATTTGTGGATTACACAAATTTTTTTTTTCAACCCGGGAATCGTACCCTGGACCTCATTCGCGGCAGTCGCACTACCACTGCGCCACCGAGGCAGTCAAATGAAAGACTGCGTAAATTTGAGAAAGAAAGTTTTAATGTTGATATCTGAATAATAATTAAACTAGAAGGTACCTTACTTCGGCATGTAAATGGATGCATCTGTCTCCCTGAGTACATTACAGAGAAATTTTTCAGTCTCGAGTTAGTCTCTAACCAGCATCTTCTGGTTTAACGCACTAGACACGCTACCAATTACACTACCGAGACCTACTTGAATCTGACGAATTAATCCACCTCTTTACGTTTTAAGGCACCATCTACCAGCACTTAGCAAAGCTACACGGTACAAATGTACTGAATCCCACCTATAATCAATCGATTTGTGATGACACATGACAAAACATTTGAAACAAATTTAAAAAGCAATTAGTATGCTATATCGATTTTTTGACAGACGTACCATTTGTAGTATAATCGAAGTGATATAATCGAAAATACGCGGATCTGAAGCTTACTTACTACTTGTAGAGGTTTCTTACCATTTCCTCACGTTTGACTTTATCGACAAGGCACGAACGACAAGTGCATCAAAATCCACAAATCATTTGGAATGCATTGCATTACCAATGATATCACAAATAACCTAAATAAGACTAGGCTTTCCGCGTCACATAAATAAGTTCCAAGTTAGAAAGGAAAAGACATTCAATAACAAATTCCTAAACACGATTGTCAAGCGGAGCTAAATAATTCAACGCTAGGCGTAGGCGTACCCATTTCACTGCAATATTTACTAGTAGGAGATCATAGGTAGGTATTTTCATTTGCATGACCTGTGGTAAGTGGCTAGGCGAGATATCACTGGCTTTCTGTCAGAAGTTAGCTGTGGAATCGTTGGAATTTGTGTAATGTAATGTTTGTGAATGTTCCTAGTCGTTTTAATTCGATTCTCACATCAATTCGAATGGTTGCTTCGTGTATATATATTTAAAAAAGTGTGTAATTTGTTTTACCTATCGATATATTCAAAAGTCAGTGTGTTGTCAAGGATATTCAGACGTACATTCGAGATACTCATGTGTTTCAAGAAAACAGACGTCTTGTGTCTAAGATCATGAGTATTTAGAAATTTTAAGCATTATAGGTTTCTACAACATGACATCGCATCAACATAAAGTCACATTATGACGTCACAAAACAAAAAAAAAAGCACAACGCACACTGTAACATCGCGTGACATATTCATATTTCAGCTTTTAAACATAATTTTTATAAAAAGGATTTTAAATTTTGTTATTTGTCTTTGTGATGAACATCAATGAAAAGGAAGTAGTTCATTTCAACTCTTGGGTCCTGATATAATAAAATACATTCTGCTTCATCTTAAGTGTTCACTCAGTTGCTTCCAAACCCTACCCGAATTTGGAGCCTAGGTTCCACTTTTTTTTTGGGTGCTAGAAGCTGTCCTATGGCTTTTAATTTTCGGCCATTGTTGAGTCGACTTGAGTCCACTGCGGTCTGAACTCCCAACCCTGTAAAGGCATGGTTGTTTGGGCCTAGGAAATATTTGTGAGGCCTCTTACAGCCTGGTATCATAAAATATATATCAACCTCAAATGCTAACCAACCATGCTAAAATTTCGATTTATCTCTAACATACAATCTCCTAGAGTCATCTTACTTTTACTTATGAAGAAATAAGTTTGTTAAAAAGGGTTAATAAAGACAAATCGTAAACATTTCACAGTAAATAGCGTGAACTAAGTCGTTGGGGTCTGCGTGTACGCTGCTGTTAGGTTGCTGACACACTGCGGCGGGTGGGCGACAAACGTAGTGCTGGTAGAATAGAGCGAGAAATAGCGGGGGGCAATGATAGTGTTCAAATCTCAACGTCGATTGAAATTAAATTATTGTATTGTAACAGTATTCATTTTCGGCGGTATTTTTGACGTTACCTCCAGGTTGGGTTGGTGTAAAGTTTTATATCGAACTAGTTGATGCCCGCGTCTCCACCTACGTGGTGAAGTTTTCACGTTCCCGTTTCTCATAGAAACATGTCCCCGTGATAAAAATTATCTCATCTTATTATTTATGAGTATCTGCAAATTTTCATTAAAATTCGTTCAGTAGTTTTTGCGTAAACAAATAACAAATATCCATCCACACATCAAAACAAACTTACGCGTTTATAATATAAATAGGATTTTCTTTTTTAAAAGTGTTCCCGTAGTCGCTTTTTGTGACAGCCGCGGGATAAATTGGGATGGTGAATTTGACAAACGAAAGTGTTTCTTTGATGGGGTACTTTAAAAAAAATTATTTCTAAACAGTATCTATAATTTCTTTTAAATTCTATAGATATATAATACCTTATGGTAAGTAAAAATAGCATGATACTTTTGTGCTGATACCATTAATATAATGACTTTTAATGAATGATAGAAGTAACCGCACGCCCTCATACGTGTGCTCACTTCTCGGTGAAACCTACAATTGAACTAGAAAGCCTACAACGGAAACTTTCAACGCAATTATATTTATTCATTCTTATACCCTATACTTTATCGACAGTAAGTATATGATTTGAGATGATTATTTTAAAAACTACCGCTGTTCTACACCGCTATGTCGAGCGTGAGGTTATGCGTTTCGACTTCCAAAAGCGGTTCATATAATTTGGCATAATTTTCGAATCGAAATTCAAACTCATTGCTTACTTTATGGCCCACTATTAAATACGGCGTTGTTATAGACGCTTAAAAAAGAGTCATACTGACTTTTATAAAAATATCGTACGCACGTTTTCAAACATTTCACAACACTTCCAGCCCATTATTAAAATTCACGGGACCGTCGGGGATAGAGTACAAGGTGTGGATTAATTTAAAAGATCGTTTCTCTGTCGAACGATAGTAGGTAACCTAGAACGCGCAGCCAGCGCACGAGTTTCCTTCCTCTTACAATCCCGGGTTCTTCAAGAGGAGCGTAAAGAGGTACATCATTGGGCCGACAGCTTGAAGAACGCTGTCAGTAGTCATGTAGAGTAAGAGAGTGCTCCTCAATTCGCTAGATGTCGTCATGGTTTTTTTTTAATAATAATTTAATGGCCTCGTTTCTAAGACCTTTTAGCCAAATCTTATTTTTTATATCATATTTCTTCAATCTTATCTTCTAATTAGTCCTGTCCAGTCGATGTCGTGTCCTCATTGTCCGTCCTGGTCCTTGCCCTCAGTATAATGGTGATTCTTATACTAAGGTTGTCAGTGGACGTTTCGCGGCAAGAGAGAAAATAGCATTTCACTGCATATATATCATTGTCTTTCACTATAGCACGTTAACACAACTTTTATGTCCAAGAAATCACCACTCCCGCACATAAAACAAGATAAATGCACTAGTTTTAGAAAATAATATAAAGCAAGCGTCCGCACTTGTCACTCTTCCCGCCAAATGTCTGTCGTCATGGTTTTCCATAAGGCATATAGAGTATTTTTGGCGAGTAAAATTAAAAAAAAATTGGATTCGAGTCCGGCATGTGCATAGAGATACAAATAAGATTACCTCATAAGGAGACGATATTCTTCGGCAACTTTCTGTCTTCAAAAAGTTGTGAAACTTTTGTGTGTCTGACTAACAAGTCCAGGGCTCGAACCTCGTTGACAATACAGATGCCGGGTGCGTAGTATTCTAACTACATTTTATGTTCTATGAATGCCTTCAGAATTACTCTTGAACTAGATCTAGTTAATTTATTGTCTGCATTGTGGCGTGAAAGCTGTTTGTGTTTCTGCTTTGAACTTGGCATAGACAAGAAATACTGTTCACTGGAATGTCTGACAATACTGAACCAATTTGAGATTGAATACCGTTTATCTAAAGTGATTTCAGTGTCTTAAATAGCATATCTAATGTTGAAAGTTCTTGTACGGAACGATGTCACTGGCATAAGGAAAATATTTAATTTTAACTGCCTCGATGGTGTAAGTCTACACGACTGCAGCGCCGAGGTCTCAGGTTTGATTCCCTGGTCGGAATAAATATTAGTATGACCTACAAATGTTTGTTTCAGAGTTTGGATGTTTTACCTATCGATATTTACAAAAGTCAGTGTGTTGTCAAGGATATTCAGACGTACATTCGAGATACTCATGTGTTTCAAGAAAACAGACGTCTTGTGTCTAAGATCATGAGTATTTAGAAATTTTAAGCATTATAGGTTTCTACAACATGACGTCGCATCAACATAAAGTCACATTATGACGTCACAAAACAAAAAAAAAAGCACAACGCACACTGTAACATCGCGTGACATATTCATATTTCAGCTTTTAAACATAATTTTTATAAAAAGGATTTTAAATTTTGTTATTTGTCTTTGTGATGAACATCAATGAAAAGGAAGTAGTTCATTTCAACTCTTGGGTCCTGATATAATAAAATACATTCTGCTTCATCTTAAGTGTTCACTCAGTTGCTTCCAAACCCTACCTGAATTTGGAGCCTAGGTTCCACTTTTTTTTGGGTGCTAGAAGCTGTCCTATGACTTTTAATTATCGGCCATTGTTGAGTCGACTTGAGTCCACTGCGGTCTGAACTCCCAACCCTGTAAAGGCATGGTTGATTGGGCCTAGGAAATATTTGTGAGGCCTCTTACACCCTGGTATCATAAAATATATATCAACCTCAAATGTATCTACCATGCTAAAATTTCGATTTATCTCTAACATACAATCTCCTAGAGTCATCTTACTTTTACTTATGAAGAAATAAGTTTGTTAAAAAGGGTTAATAAAGACAAATCGTAAACATTTCACAGTAAATAGCGTGAACTAAGTCGTTGGGGTCTGCGTGTACGCTGCTGTTAGGTTGCTGACACACTGCGGCGGGTGGGCGACAAACGTAGTGCTGGTAGAATAGAGCGAGAAATAGCGGGGGGCAATGATAGTGTTCAAATCTCAACGTCGATTGAAATTAAATTATTGTATTGTAACAGTATTCATTTTCGGCGGTATTTTTGACGTTACCTCCAGGTTGGGTTGGTGTAAAGTTTTATATCGAACTAGTTGATGCCCGCGTCTCCACCTACGTGGTGAAGTTTTCACGTTCCCGTTTCTCATAGAAACATGTCCCCGTGATAAAAATTATCTCATCTTATTATTTATGAGCATCTGCAAATTTTCATTAAAATTCGTTCAGTAGTTTTTGCGTAAACAAATAACAAATATCCATCCACACATCAAAACAAACTTACGCGTTTATAATATAAATAGGATTTTCTTTTTTAAAAGTGTTCCCGTAGTCGCTTTTTGTGACAGCCGCGGGATAAATTGGGATAGTGAATTTGACAAACGAAAGTGTTTCTTTGATGGGGTACTTTAAAAAAAATCATTTCTAAACAGTATCTATAATTTCTTTTAAATTCTATAGATATATAATACCTTATGGTACGTAAAAATAGCATGATACTTTTGTGCTGATACCATTAATATAATGACTTTTAATGAATGATAGAAGTAACCGCACGCCCTCATACGTGTGCTCACTTCTCGGTGAAACCTACAATTGAACTAGAAAGCCTACAACGGAAACTTTCAACGCAATTATATTTATTCATTCTTATACCCTATACTTTATCGACAGTAAGTATATGATTTGAGATGATTATTTTAAAAACTACCGCTGTTCTACACCGCTATGTCGAGCGTGAGGTTATGCGTTTCGACTTCCAAAAGCGGTTCATATAATTTGGCATAATTTTCGAATCGAAATTCAAACTCATTGCTTACTTTATGGCCCACTATTAAATACGGCGTTGTTATAGACGCTTAAAAAAGAGTCATACTGACTTTTATAAAAATATCGTACGCACGTTTTCAAACATTTCACAACACTTCCAGCCCATTATTAAAATTCACGGGACCGTCGGGGATAGAGTACAAGGTGTGGATTAATTTAAAAGATCGTTTCTCTGTCGAACGATAGTAGGTAACCTGGAACGCGCTGCCAGCGCACGAGTTTCCTTCCTCTTACAATCCCGGGTTCTTCAAGAGGAGCGTAAAGAGGCACATCATTGGGCCGCCAGCTTGAAGAACGCTGTCAGTAGTCAAGTAGAGTAAAAGAGTGCTCCTCAATTCGCTAGATGTCGTCATGGTTTTTTTTTTAATAATAATTTAATGGCCTCGTTTCTAAGACCTTTTAGCCAAATCTTATTTTTTATATCATATTTCTTCAATCTTATCTTCTAATTAGTCCTGTCCAGTCGATGTCGTGTCCTCATTGTACGTCCTGGTCCTTGCCCTCAGTATAATGGTGATTCTTATACTAAGGTTGTCAGTGGACGTTTCGCGGCAAGAGAGAAAATAGCATTTCACTGCATATATATCATTGTCTTTCACTATAGCACGTTAACACAACTTTTATGTCCAAGAAATCACCACTCCCGCACATAAAACAAGATAAATGCACTAGTTTTAGAAAATAATATAAAGCAAGCTTCCGCACTTGTCACTCTTCCCGCCAAATGTCTGTCGTCATGGTTTTCCATAATGCAGATAGAGTATTTTTGGCGAGCTAAATTAAAAAAAAATTGGATTCGAGTCCGGCATGTGCATAGAGATACAAATAAGATTACCTCATAAGGAGACGATATTCTTCGGCAACTTTCTGTCTTCAAAAAGTTGTGAAACTGTTGTGTGTCTGACTAACAAGTCCAGGGCTCGAACCTCGTTGACAATACAGATGCCGGGTGCGTAGTATTCTAACTACATTTTATGTTCTATGAATGCCTTCAGAATTACTCTTGAACTAGATCTAGTTAATTTATTGTCTGCATTGTGGCGTGAAAGCTGTTTGTGTTTCTGCTTTGAACTTGGCATAGACAAGAAATACTGTTCACTGGAATGTCTGACAATACTGAACCAATTTGAGATTGAATACCGTTTATCTAAAGTGATTTCAGTGTCTTAAATAGCATATCTAATGTTGAAAGTTCCTGTACGAAACGATGTCACTGGCACAAGGAAAATATTTAATTTTAACTGCCTCGATTGTGTAAGTTTACACGACTGCAGCGCCGAGGTCTCAGGTTTGATTCCCTGGTCGGAATAAATATTAGTATGACCTACAAATGTTTGTTTCAGAGTTTGGATGTTTCCTACCTATTTTCTATAAGTATAAATATATAAGTATGTTTATCTGTTGTCAAGATCCCATAAAACAAGCTTAATATAAGACTCGTTTGCGTTGCGTGGCTCTGAGTAAAAAAATTGTCCGACAATATTTATTTATTATCATTAAACAAATTATTTTGATGTTAAGTTTAATAAAATATTCTATGAATAACCCCAGAATCTTATTATTTAAACCGGGTATCATATTGATTTGTGTACAAACAACGCACACAAATCGTTTAATACATATTTTCTAACTGAATATCATCTTTATTTGCTGCAACAACAATCTGACGACATTTCTAAAACCCACCTTTGAGAAAATTAATAACTATGGTGCCTATTTTATCCACACGTCCCATAGAGGTGTCTCGCGCCACAAAGCGGGCCTAATATCTTTTCATATATAAACAGGAAGGGCACCACACACGCGTCGCAGAAGGGGGTAACTGTAAAGCTTGGCACTCGACGGTATCTTGGATCGGAGCCGCACAATAGCTGCATGTCCGTTTAGTTGCGTACTTATGCACATTGCCCGTTGGCTATGTAACTGTACAAGGTGCGCTCCTATTTAATATATTGCAATTATGCTGCATATTAGTAACATGTGTCAAAGGATTTGGAACTTGTTGTGCATCCTAGAGAAAGTTGTATATCTTGGGAAAAATTGTATATTTCGAAAAAATAATCATGCTTATTAGTCTACAATGAAAGAGGCAGAAGTGTAATACTGTCAAATATTTCACGAACTCTTATGTTTTGTATTTTTTTGGAACTAATCCCACCTGCATTCCCATTATTGTGACTCTTGTAAACCAGGTTTTACAGTAGCGACCAAGACCAGAAAAGTTATGTTATACCGAGCTCATACTCGGTGAATGAGGAAGTTAAATGTCTTGGAACCGGCATCGAAATTAATCAAATGATATTTTGTACTTTTAACTTTTTAATAATTAGTATTGTAAAAAGTACGCACGGAGCACTTAACGTACATCACGTCATTGCGTAGATGGGCCTTACAGTGGTGCACCTACGTTTGGTTCCAATGTCAGAATAAAAAAAATCGAAAACCGTATAATACTCCTTTGAGAAATATGAGGCCAAACAAAATAAAATAAATTAATAAATATTGTAGAACACTTTTCATACACTGCCATCTAGCCCAAAGTAAGCTAATATTAGCTTGTGTTATGGGATCTAGATAACTGATAAACATACTTATATATTTCTAAATACATACATATTATAGATTAATAACACCCAGACAGAGAATAAACCATCGTGCTCATCACACAAAGTTTTATCCTGGGTGGGAATCGAACCCACGACCTCTTGCGTAGTAGTCGAATGCACTCCCACCGCGCCACAGAGGCAGTCAACTTTCGTAAATATCTTTTGAAAATAACTTAAAAGCATATTGGCTAACCCGGGTATCCTTAGATTTGTGTACAATTAAGTTTAATTATATCAGAAAACCGAAAAAGCTGTCTAAATATAAGTTATGCACAAAATGCAATGTATGTAAACGTTAAATGTATGCGCACGCGGCTATTTAGTAGCGGTTACCCGCGAGGCTGGGATGCGCTGCATGCCGACGATACTGACCAAACTCACTTTACAGTTAGAACTTTGTGTCGGTGTGTCTTTAGTATAGTGAAGGTACGTGGGTTCGGTTGTAAAGGGTACTTAAGGTCTACTATTTGATGAAATCATTATCCATACATTATAAGACTTCACTTGGGTTTCTGAACTCCGTAATCCTACTGTTACGTTGCACTTCTCGCAGGCTTTACCCCCTTAGCCTATGTCTGGTTTTACAACGTCAAACCTCTTTTAATCTCTCTAATCGTGGGTAAATGGGTGGAAAAATCCCACACAGTATTTTTTTTTTACTAATGACCGTGAAGTAAAGAATGACAGTTTTCAAAGACTTCTTTGTAAAACATTCAATATGCCATTAATTTTATATTTGCTAGGATATTTTTTTATAGTCTGTTCGCCTCTTAATTATTAATGGTAAATTGTTGACTGTACCAATGAAGACTCTTCTATTAATAAACTACACGAAAAAATATATTGATTACCAAAACACGTACCACAATAACAGCCATATTAATCAGATGAATATACTCAATACTACTATGCGGTAAATCATGAGCTATACGCTTTACTCAGTGATTCATCTACTTATTTAAGGCTTAAAAGACTGCAGTGAAGGTCCATCCATAATACTCAACTTTGTTGAACCGCAAGCAATAGCTCTTGCTACTGTCTTTACAAGTAAAGCGATGACATTATTTAACGGGCCTACCAGCTTCCTCTAGCCATAATTTTACAGCTAAGATTCTGTCGCCATTATCTAGAATTATGTAGGAAGTCACGTAGGTTGGTTCGCGGTGTTTTCATTATCTGATTCTATACATTGTGTGCGTATCATACAAGTAAGTCTATACTAGCTTTTCACTCGCAGTTTAATTTGTGTTGCATTTTCAGGACTTAAATTTATTATTACTGAAATAATTTATAGCTTATATTGCTTTTGGATTATTTAATTGTCTATAGATGAACGATGTTTAAAATCGGGTTCATACTTTTATAGATTACCCAGAACAAACCTGTTCTACCCGAATGAACATCATGCCTACTATTTTAGAGGTTAACGAAAGTAGTATTTATTTCATTTTTACGATGGAGTTGCTGAAGCGAGTTTTAATTAATTATGTTACAGACTTGAAATATCAAGTCTCAATCAACAAAATAATCAAGTTAGTACACTTCAGTCAGAAGACAGACTTCATAATAATGTTCTTTTTTTATAACGTTTTTAGTCTTTTCAAAATGACGCTACCCGCCTGATGGAAAGCTATGATGCTCTTCACCCTTCGTTTTAATAATTAAGTTATTTTCAGCACTGTACTCACTACCAGTTTTACAAACATTCAACATTACATCGCAAAGTCTATAGACGACCATCAAAACTACTGGTAAGTTATGATAATGTAGGTTACCTCAGTCTTGCCCTTCTCGAAAATATAAGCGTATTAGTATGCACGCATGTATGTTACAAGTATATTTGGCACTTCAAACACAGTGAATAATTAATTATATTCACCATCGATCGACCAGGAGCAGTCTAAGTTCTAAATACTATCTCTACGATCTATCTTCAACCCAGCTATAAAGTATAGGGTAAATAATTAAAGAGGCTCTGAATAGAACACTAAATAAGGTCCTCTACGTGATGTCAACTTCCGCGCTATTCAGATGGTGTAGACTTGGCCTAATATTATAATGTCATGGGAAATGTTGTTATGCTAATTTTGTATTCACTTGAAACTGATTTGTTTTATCTTAGCGTTAAGTTCTTGCTGCATTCATGACAATATATCCATTTTGGAGCCTTTCTCCTTTAATTTATTCATTCTCTCTCTCTCTCCTCTTCTTCTCTCCCCTCCTTTTATTTATTATTTTTCTCTTTAATTTCTTAGAAGTAGCTGCTGTCGTATCTACCAACTCATAAAACCTATGCCGATTTTTGTCTCGCTTCCTACATACTGGGATCCCTTGCTGGCAGCACAGACGATTGATGCCAAAATAGCCTTTTTTAATAATACAATTATTGAGCTCTGTGACCGTCATGCGCCGGTTCGGGCCATCAAAGTTAAACATTTACCGTCTCCTTGGCTTACTGCCGATATTAAAAAATTACTTTCCAGTAAGGCTGCTGCCAAATGCAGATACAAAATTCGACCCACAACGTACACGTATTTTTCCTTATTACTAAATAAGGAAAAATACATCACATTACGAAATCTCTGCAGTAAGGTGTGTAGAAAAGCACAACGTCAATATATTCATAAAGCGGTCGAGAACGGAGACCCTGCCAAAATCTGGAAATTTCTTAGAACATTGGGAGTTGGAAAGCAGCGGCAAAATTTGATGTCTAACTCACTTAATATTAATTCACTTAACCATCATTTTACATCTTCGTCCAAATTAGATCAGTTTAACAAAGATAATACTTTGCAGTTTCTTTCATCGCTTCCAATTCCTGAGCATTTCCCGTTCAATTTTGATATATTATCTACGTGTGATGTTAAGAAGAGTATTATGTCGATAGGATCCAATGCGATTGGCTGTGACAACATTAGCCGTAAGATGGTGGAGCCTGTCATTGACGAAATCCTCCCCATTATTTGTCACATTTTAAACTACTCCCTTATCTGTGCCGAGTTTCCAAAAGTCTGGAAAGATGCAGAAATAATTCCTTTACCTAAAAAGTCTAACCCAACATCCTTATCCGAATATCGTCCCATTTCCATTTTACCGTTCCTATCCAAAGTCCTAGAAAGGCTTGTTCACTCCCAACTATACACATATCTCAATAAAAATAACCTCTTAAACCCTTTACAATCAGGCTTTCGGCCAG
Organism: Thumatha senex; assembly: GCA_948477245.1. Taxonomy (NCBI): domain Eukaryota; kingdom Metazoa; phylum Arthropoda; class Insecta; order Lepidoptera; family Erebidae; genus Thumatha; species Thumatha senex. Next base: position 27,157,936 of record OX419731.1, on the reverse strand, counting down.
GTACGACCAGCGCATTGATAAAGGTCACTGACGATATTCGTCTAGGCATGGAAAGTGGGAATCTCACGGTGCTTACATTGCTGGATTTCAGCAATGCTTTTAACACTGTGGATTTTCGCATCCTGCTAGACATATTACGCTCAATTAACATATCTCCACTAGTGATTGATTGGTTTCGTAGTTACCTTTTCGGACGCCGACAGCGTGTTCGAGTAGAGGATTCCTTTTCCACATGGTGTAGTACTTCTGTCGGTGTTCCACAGGGTGGCGTGCTTTCTCCCATGCTCTTTACAATTTTTATTAATTCTATACCTAAGTATTTATTTTCTTCTTACCACCTTTATGCAGATGATCTTCAAATTTACAATCAAGCTCCATTATCTGAGTTGTCGACAGCTTTTACAATAATAAATACAGACCTGGCGCATATCTGTCAGTGGAGCAAGCAATATGTCTTGGAGGTCAATCCCTCTAAGACTAAAGTAATTGTGGTGGGCAGCTCTCGAATGCTAAGTCAAGTTCAATGGTCAACCCTTCCAGATATCAAATTTGATGGAGTTGCCCTGCAAATTAACAGTGAAGTAAAGGATTTGGGTATCATAATCGACAGCACACTATCTTGGCGTCCACAAATGAGGGAAGTCAGCCGTAAGCTATTTGCTTCTGCAGGCTCTTTGCGTAGATTGCGAAACTTTCTTCCAACAGCCACTAAAAGGGCGCTTGCAGAATCCCTTCTCCTTCCTATACTCGATTATGCAGATGTCAGCTATCTTGATGTCACCGAGGAGCAGCTAGACAAGCTTGAGCGACTTCAAAATTTTTGCATTAGATTTATATTTGGGTTACGCAAATATGATCACGTATCACAATTTCGCAAATTGCTCAGGTGGCTCCCGATTCGCCTTCGACGGAACGCTCATATTCTCTCTTTGCTTTACAGCACCCTTTTCAATCCTACTACTCCCATTTATTTAAAAGAACGATTTATGTTTCTTAATGTCACACATTTAAGATCCTTAAGGTCATCAGAGTCACTGGAATTAGAGGTTCCTAGACATTCCACATCGTTTTACGACAAATCCTACACTGTACAGGATGTACGGTTGTGGAATGGGCTACCTTTAAACTTAAGGCGAGCGCAATCGTTGACTATTTTTAAGAAACGAATAAAAGAGCACTACTTGGCGTCGTAGTATCTGTGTATGTACGCATAATATTTGTGTGGATGTGAATTTATTTATGTTTGTGTATGTATTTATGTATGTGTATGTATTTATGTATGTGTATGTATTTATGTATGTATATGTATTTATGTATGTATATTTATTTTTGTGTATGTATGTGATGTAAGTTCTTAGTAAGTTTTTAGGTAAACTACATTATAATTATTAGTTAATCGTCTTTCTTTATTAAAAACACCAATTGCTACCCATTTCCCTTAAGGTCCTTGACAACTTCTCCATCCAAAGGTTGCCTGTAAGAGATTGCTCTTTAGCGATAAGGCCGCCCTTTGTACATTTATGAAACTGTAATCTCTTTATGTGAGTGTTTTATATTTGTGTGCAATAAAGTTTATTCTATTCTATTCTATTCATTAATTGTTATTGTTTCACACATGCAAGTCTGGGTATACGAGTTATGTTGTGTAGATTCTATTCCTGTGTCTGAGTAAAAAAAAAACAAAAACGTTAGTTATGGTAGGTAAATTTTATATGCTTAAGTGGTTCTAAAAATATTGAAAAATTAATTAGGTACTTCTCTAATGTTCAAATGAATAAAAATACATCCAATAAAGAAAATACTCCTATTAAGAATCAGCTTACATGTTTCGTTAAAAAGGGGGTCAGAATACTGTGGTCGTGTATAAATTGTGTTTACCTACTCCCTAAGGAGAATATTAAGCTTAATATGTATGATTTTGTTCTTAAATAATAAAATTTTACCGAGTACTTGCAATTATTCTTTGAAATCTTTAGTACGCGCATAAATATAGTTTCTTAAAGACACCGCCAACCCGCCAACCCTAGGCAGCCGTTCTCTGGCAATAATAATTTATAACCCAATGGTTGCTCATCATTATTCACATCTTGAAATTACTAAAAAATGTAACAAAACACTAAAACTTGCGTTTTGTACAAAAATGTATAACTGTGGTATTCAGTGTTTGTGCACTGTTTTTTTTTTACTTTGAATTATTTGAAAGACTTTTATGTGGACTTTTTACTACTATGCCGCTCTTTAAGGGGTAGCGGGACATCTATATAACAAATTAAAAAGCAATTGTGACTAAGTGAAGATATATTAGTCAGTCACACTGAACGAATTTGGCTTTAATTCAGCAAATGGTTTTTTTAGATATATTTAGCTCGCTAAAATAACGTCACTCGTCTCATGGAAAGCTATGGCGATATAAAAAAAATAGGGGGCCTACTCTTAAAATCCACTAGGCTTTTGACTATAGTGATGAGGCGCACTGTGTTGATAGAGAGTTACAAGTGTCTATGGTGTGACAGAGAAACTATCTCTTGAATCGCTCGAAAGATAATTCCATTAAGAAAAGATTTATAAAATCACCTCCACCTAGAATGAAAGAATCTGAGTACGGTCAGAGTGAAAATGAAAATGTGCTCACCGATTTTTTTATAAACTAACATATTTGTGCATATTAAGGGCATAGGCATGTAAATGTGAGCAGAATATTGAACCATCTATTTTAAGATCGTATACATTTCCACACCGTTCTGAATGATTACCGGTTCTGAAGTCTTATCAAGGCATCTAGACGCAACAGCGTCACATATTCCCTCTGTTCGATGTTAGATAGTCACAAAATAGTGTGTGTTGGTTACTAATTGACTATCGATGTATTAACTAAGTCAGTAAGATATAATCTTGGGATAGTATTATAACGGAATGTATATTTATTTAAGTGTTAACAAGATGGGTCAAGATGTCGTTAGTGCTATGGCAGTCATTACGAATTACTCAGCGGAATTCTTGTAATCTAATTCCGCATCGATACGAATTTTCAATTAAATGATATCTAATTTATTTGTTTTATTTATTGAAATTTATTTTTAACCGCGGAGTCAGTGTTCTGTAAACGGTCACTAGGTTAAGCAACTTTCGCTATGGCTGGTCACGGATGGTTGACCACTTTGTGGCATTTACATTTGCGAGCGTTTTGTGGTTCGATTCTCGGGTCGGAACAAATGTTTTTGTGATCCGTAAATGTTGGTTTAAGAGTTTGGGTGTTTGCTATGGATAATATGTGTGTATTTAGAAACATATAAGTATGTTTATCAGTTACAAGCTATAAGCTTGTACTATGGGATCTAGACAACATAGGTTAAGTGGCGCTGTGTGAAAAATGTCCCACAATATTCATATTTAATTTTTTGAAGCGCTCGTGGCCCCGCGGTCTCAGTGTTCTGTAAACGATCACGGAGTTACGCAACTTTCACTATGGCTGGTCCTCGGATGGGTGACCACTTTGTGGTATTTACATTTGCGAGCGTTTCCGTGCTTCGGAAGGCACGTTAAGCCGTTGGTCCCGGTTGCCAGTAAAATGGCAGTCGTTAAGCCTGGTTGAAGGCCTTATGGGCGGCTTGAAAATTTCAACAGCAGGTAGCCACAACCTGCGTCTGTCTATTTCAACACGGCAATGGGCTCACCACCTATTACGTGGGACAGGAATCCACACGGTGAAAAGTGGGCATATAATATGCCTCTGCCACCCCTTCGGGGATAAGAAGCGTGATGGATATTTATTTATTTATTAATTTTTTTATTTTTTTATACGCTACGATAAAGACAGAAGAGATGAATAAAGTAAATATACAGAGTGCGTAATTATTACGATTATTGTTTCGTTAACACCCGTAAGGGCGTTAACGTGGATTTATATGAAGTCGAGACAGAGTCCCTAGTTAGATACTAGTCATCGCTGTCTCGGTTCCGTACATATTAGGGTTAACGAGATCACTGTGAGCTTTGCCAAAAACTCACACTAAGCAATGTGGTGAGTTGTATTCGAAACTAAAAATATATAAAATAGGTCGACCAGATAGCTGATGATTATACCACATATAGTCTTGATTATACCACAAAATGTCTTGAGTATGCCACATAATGTCTCACTGCCTTGACCGCCACTCAAAGCAATTCATCGATGCAGAACGAAAGAGATCTTCAAAATCACCGCTCCGTTCTCACACTACGGTGTTTATGTGAACATTTATTATAATTAATCACCTATTCATACCTGTATGATAGCAGTGCCGCCTGAGAACTAAGGAACAAAGATTCGCTATGAAAGTTAATCTTAACAATCATAAGCGATGGTAAGAAACCATAACTGGCTAAAGTCAGGTAGAATCATGAGACTGTTGGTTTTAATTTTAGTTCTAACATGATCGTACATTCTATTTCATACTAGCTAATACCTGTTTCTTCGTGTGTTAAAGTTTTCCCCTAGATACCCGTTTCGCGATTCGCAGTTCATTCAAGACCCTCCGGTATAAAAGTAAATATGTATAGTCCATTTATATGCATCAGTCAAGTTGGTTTAGTGATTAGAGCTTAAGAGATAAAATTTGTATGAAGATAATTAAAAGTCAGTCACTGTTTCTTTCACAATATTATTGACAATTCCTCCATTTGTGTAGGTTTTAAAAAACTACATTAAATGAAATCTTCTTTCTGATGTCGTTAAACTGGAAAAGGGTGTGCTCCGTAAGTTTGCACAAATCCAACGAATGCGTGAGGAACGATTGACGAAGAATCTATATTGTGCGAAAGTGGATGGTAAAAGGAGTTAAAGTAGACCGAGACTAACATATGAATACCACGTGAGCAGATTGCTCAAAAACGGAAAAGTCAAATGTACTCGGATACCCAGACGTGCGTGTCTAAAGCGATTGATGAATCTGCAAAAAGCGAAAGAAGTATGCATGGATCGCGAACCCTGGCGATCTGTCCTCTCTGACTAGCCCGTCAGGGATACAGCGTGGAGATAGTTAGTTGGTTCTTTCTCATAGTATATAAATGCCCAGTGTTTTTAAATCCTAGCTGGATTTAGAAAGCCTGTCGTCCAATTTTACTTACTGTCTACAAACATATATTGTTTGGCTTTCGATATTGGGCTTTGTGGGGACCTACTGCCGTCTTACCTCCTAAACCCGTAAGGTCGCTTATGTCATTGCTTCGTAAGTAGGTGCACCACTGGCGGAAGATGTTGCTCGAGGCCCCGGAGATCTAAGTAAGGTACATTATACCCTCGACATAAAATGAAACATAAAATTGTAATATATTTCAAAAATGTTTGTGAAGCTTGCGCTGATAACACATTAATTTAATTAACTGTCTAAGACAGTTAAATATACCATATTACTCTAGCAAAAATCCTAGTGAAATTGTGTTGAATAACAACTAATTTCCAATTTCAAATCATAAATAACAAACTTTCAAATAACCAGTATAAAACATTTTAAATACATACTTCTGTGCAAAATCTATTAACCTGACTAAACCAGTCAAGAACGTGTAATAAGCTTAAATTATACCCGGCCTTTAGCCAGCTAACCTAGTGTGTTTAGATATTATCTTATGGACAATCATTAATTTAAATCTTGCTGTTTCATTTTATATGACTTCCGGTGAAAAGAGGTATATTACATTTTCTTTAGGTATCAGTTCGAGACCGGTTCACAATTACACCTGCGTGTATTTATTTGCGACAAAATAAGGCATTCACTATGAACATTATTGTCATAAATTGATATCCAATGTCAGTACTTGAATTACAACAGTCCTGTGTTAAACAGGACCGTTTTTAAGCGTTTTTTTAGAAGCGCTCGTGGCCCTGCGGACTCAGTGTTCTGTAAACGACCACTGAGTTATGCAACTTTTACTATGGCTGGTCCTCGAATGAGTGACCACTTTGTGGCATTTACATTTGCGAGCGTTTACGTGCTTCGGAAGGCACGTTAAGCCGTTGGTCTCGGTTGCCAGTAACATGGCAGTCGTTAAGTTAAGTTGAAGGCCTTATGGGCTGCTTGAAAAATTTCAACAGCAGGTAGCCACAACCTGCGTCTGTCTATTTCAACACGGCAATAAGCTCACCACCTAATACGTGGGACAGGAATACACATGGTGAAAAGTGGGCTTACAATATGTAAGCCTTTGCCACCCCTTCGGGGATAAGGCGTGATAGATAAGTATAAGTAAGTTTTTAAGCTTAGATTATGAACTTATAAGCATCTAAATATTTAAAAATTAAACCAGTTTTCCGTTGTCACGACATAGCATGAAAACGGCTTGACCGATTTAAAATATTATTTTTGTATTGGATAGCCCATTTATTGAGGAAGGTTGTTAGCTATATATCATCATGCCACTATACAGGAGAGTGGAGCAGTAATCATAAATGTCAATAAATCGGGGTAACTTTCATACATTTTTGGAAAAGTAATAAGCGATGGGATTAAATGGGTGCCACGGGGTTGGAAGTATGTCACGGACGAAGCCGGGCAGGTCAGCTAGTTAAGAATAAAGATAGCTCATCTTGTTGAATTGGACAAATGGAGAAAATATTTTTGCAAAACAAATTATTGGAGCGATAATCCAGTTGTATCCATCGCCTTCCATGTAAAGCTTGAAGTTGGCTCTTGTTATTTTGGAGTGTTTTTTTTTTTATATCGATTGAAACTAGCAGCAGCAATATTTTCAAATTTGACTATCCTAACTATCTATCTATCTTCACGCTGTATCTCTGATGGGGCAGTCAGAGAAGACAGATCATTAAACCTGTAGATTCATTATTAAATACACACAAACAACTCGAACCGTATAATAATCGTCTCATTGTCTGCGTCCAGAGTTAAAAATTGCTACGCTAAAGCTCTAATACAGGCTGCAGCTCCACACTACATTATTGTACAGACAATAAATGCTGAAGAACAAAGTCACGAGTTAATTGGATTTTACACTAAAACCTAATTGGTTATTTCTTTAAATTACTATCAATGTCACAATAGATAATGCATCATGGGCGGTGCGGACAATAGCAGCAGCCCGACAGAGTCTTAAACAACCTACTTTTTTCTTCGCTCGTATTACATTTGTGCCGCAATATTGTTCATTATTCTGAATAAAAAATAAGTAATTGTATTTTTAATGGACTGTGTCTGCGCTAAAAACTCTTTCTAAGTACATATTATCGAGTGAGAAGCATGCTGTTTTGTTGGTGTTATCTTACTAGAAAATTGCCTTCATTCTTTCTTCTGGGCGGCGTTTTGGTGTAGTGGTTAGTGACCCCTGACTCCACTAAGGACGTGAGTTCGATTCACACACAAGTTAACTTACCTGAGACTAAAGAAGTTGATTCTTAATTATATGCTATACGAAGTCTGCAGCTTCACCCGCGTAATGACATTTTCCAGTATTAATTTTCCCGCAGGGTATGGTAAAATATCCTTAAAAGACTAGGTGCACTTGCCGTCCCCGGTAAGTCTAAAAGGAGCAAAGCGTTTTGCCGTCACCATTTCCGAACACGAACTTTCGGTGATTATTCCTCCACGGTATGTCCAATTTACGATTTTTTTTTCTAAACCATCTATGGCTCGAAGTCATATTATGGGTCAGAAAGTGTTGAGAGGAATAAGCGAAAATCCGAATTGGGGAAAAATGGAGTGAAGCGAATGAAGTGCGTGAGCAACGAGTGAGCGTAGCCTAGGATTCATATGCCAATGTGAACTATTCTGTCCTATATAAAAGGAATAGTATCGTAGTACATTGTTTTGTTATATTTCTTAGTATTAAGTCAGCGTTGGGAACGGAAAAACTCGAAAAGCCGCGGACGTCAACAATTCGTTTTTAAAGTTTATCACAAACAGACAGATAGACGCGGCAAGAGGCTTTGTTATAATATGTAAGGAGAACTTGGGTACGTACGTATTATTCATGATCGTATTAAAGAGAAACAGTACATATGTGTCACATTACTGTCACAGGGACATGAAAAATATCATCAAAGCATATCATTTAAAAAAAAACAATTGACCACTTGAAATGGCAAAAACTGGTAACCGCCTGTTATAGTCCTATTACGAAAGGTTTTGCATCTCCAAGCAAAAAGTTATAATGTGATAGATTGGAATAGCAAGTACGATAATATTCTATTGCTTTATTTGCTGCCAGTGTCTGTACATATAAGGGCAATATGTTTATCGAAGGTTCTTTTTTCACATGAGTTTACTACCAATGCCGCGTTTAAAAATATTTTTGATTACTATTCTGACTTAAAAAAATACTATTAAAATCGGCAAAGATTGTTGAATTTCATTATTATATCTTTAATATATTGAACTATTGCCATTTTTAGAATAAATTAGAAGACTCTATACACCGGAAGATCAGAGACAACCGGAAACCTTCTACACTCTCACTTAAAACATGACTGAAAAGCAAAATGAAATTTTGTAAAAACAAGGCAATTTTGACATTAGAAAACTGAACTAACTAGACTGTTTAGACTGTTGATTGATGGCACTTGGTGGAACTTGCTACACAACTTGAACAAAAGCACTTGTACTGTTCCACGTTACGGCATTTTGTTGTTTTACGGCATTTTGGCATTTTGTTCCAAATGTTAAAGCGCCTAATTGACACTACTCGTGACCAGATGGCTGGTTTCTTTTTCGCACAAAGGCTAAGCATTGCCATTCAACGTGGCAATGCTGCCAGTCTTCTGGGAACGCTACCACGTGAGGACTGCGATGCGGAGAAATTTTATGACGCATGTTAGGTCTTTGTTTCTTAGTTATTTTTAGTAAGTTTAGAATTAATTTTTTCACTAAATGCATATAAAATGTTAGCACATATTAATATGTGCTAACCTTTGAAAATGCCGTAAGGCGAAACCGGTCAGGTTAAAATAATAAATAAGTGGAACAGTACAAGTGTTTTTGTTCAAGATGTGAACTAACTAGCTTGAAGGTAACATTTTGCTCTAGAAAACTAGTCAATTAAAAACATCGCATTTAGGTTAAGTCAACGTGTATGTAAATTGATAGAACACTAAAAAGCTTCTATCTATGGTTTCTGTATGCTAACGCTGAAATTGGATACGACACCTGTTTTTTTATATTGAGCTCGTCATAATGCGGCCAGTCGCGTGATGGGAACCCAAAGATTGAGGTCCACTTTCACAAGCTGAAAAAAAAAAATTACAACTAAATTTTGAAACAAGCTTTTTAGTTTGTGAGATATATGTAAGTACATACTGACGGACGTAGGTATCGAAAGTAGAAACCACGAAACAAGGCATGTAATGGTGATCCTTGGAAGAGATTTGTGCCCCAAAAAGATTTTTTTTTGAATTACCGATAAATAGTTGGCTCTAAGATATAGTGCTTCACACCCTGCTTAAAGAATCCGGGATTGTAAGTGTAAACGCGTGGTCTGATAGTGTGCCAATTTTTTTATCAGAATAGCCTTTTTTATGTAAAGCTCATGAAAATATTCATCAACATCGATTGCCCTGTTATATTCTTCTTATACCAGCTCAAAGAACTGAAGTACGTGGCGGGAAAAAGATCAAATCATAGCACATGATTTGATTCACAGCCTGATGTGCAACTATAATTTTCATAAAATACTTATGTAAGTATTTTTTTTTATATATTTTATGTAATGCGGCCCTATTAGTGTAGGTTATCTATTATTCACAGCTAATAATATTTGATGTAGCAAGTTGAAAGCTCCCATTAATTGTACGCACAATACTGATGTTTCTTTCAAACGCAGAAGCCAATATAAACCTCACAAATCATGGGCCTAAACGTCAAAGAAACTCCATAGGAAATAATGCGACAATCAACATCGTAATTCCCAGTAATCACACGAATAACTGCCAAGAAAACCGCGCTAACGAGACGGATAACAAAAAATATATTTACATACATACATACATACATATTGTCACGCCTTTATCCCCAAAGGGGTAGGCAGAGGCATATTAAAGGCCCACATTTCACCGTATGCATTTTTGTCCCACGTAACAGGTGGTGAGCCCATTGCCGTGTTGAAATGGACAGGCGCAGGCTGCGGCGACCTGCTGTTGAAATTTTTTAAGCCGCCCATAAGGCCTTCAACTTGGCTTAACGACTGCCGTTTTATAGGCAACCGGGACCAACGGCTTAACGTGCCTTCCGAAGCACGGAACTGGGGTGGGTCTAAAGGGCCGAATAAATTTAATAAAATAAAAAGTGTCTATTTTAGATGTTAAATTTGGAATAAATTTTGAACCCGTTACCTTTTTAGTGAGGTGGTAACAAAAAGGCTAAAAGGTCTTATGTGCTAGACACTAATTAGCACGACCAATTAAAGTCCTGGTAGTCTCGGACTAAAAAAAAAAAAAATATATATTTGCCATATCAAATAGGACTTTCTACTAAGCTGCTCAAAGAATGCAAAGTTTAATTGTAGAGAAAACTTCGACGGTTCCGCTAAAGCCTGCTCTTAGCAAACATCAGATGTTTGCTAAGGATGTAGAAAAATTGGATACGACACCAAACCTTTTATACAATTTAGTTTTGTTAAAAACGTCCAATGAATAACAGCAAGAAGTGAAGGCCCCTAGTTCCTTGTGGCTCCACTATACTGGGCCACGGCGGCGGCTTTAGCAGAGGTGGAGCAAGGGGTGTGAAGAATATCTGGGTTACGGACGGCCACCTAACAAAACATACCATGGCGACATACACTGCACGGACACTGAGAGAGCAAAATAAATTGGAGAAACTCGAAGTTTTGTAGGTAGTAGAGTCAACGATTTAGAATTTTGTACGGCATCGCTTTGTTATTTTTTTTTACCACTATATTCATGCACAAATATTTATCTCAATCTTATGTATTAAAGAAAAATGAAAGTTTATTTAAGTCTGTCCGTGAACATGTTATAAACGTTAGTGGACATGAGATAATGTTCGTACGCCATTTCAAATTGTAATACACCGTGCATGACAATGGATTTTCTTCAAACTGAGTCTGATATTCCCTGAAACATTCCTATGTTATCTAATTTGCGTTTTATTTACGTTTAATTTATAAAAACAAGATTGTTGTAAAAAGGCAACATTAGCTAGAAGATTTGCCGTTTTGCACAGAAATATTTCCATGGTAAAAAGTCAGGGATTATACACCTTTCTAACTGTTAAAAAATCTTCGAAATACTTCAGTAGATCCAGAGTTTACCCCTTACAACCTCACAAACTTTACCTCTTCATAATCATATTTTCTAGACAGTATGTTAGCTATGGAGATATCGAGTGTTCCGTTCTTAGCTACCACATCCAATCTTACGTTATCCGACGCATTACTACTCGATGTTTTAGAAACTAAACCATGTAGAGAGAAATATACATTCCTGTAAGAATATCAACACTAATGACTGACATTTTTTATGAAGAGGGTTAAGGGGCCGCACCAAGATTCCAAGCGCCCTGACCTGCTAGCGGTGCTCTGCTGATCAACGGACCAGATGTCTTTACGGGACTGAAAGATCAGACGGTAATCGCTCCTAACTATGCCAAAAATCATAAACCAAACGTATAGTAATACGAAAAATAATGACAGACATAATGTTGGCAGTATAAAAGATATCATATTATTTAAGCGCTCGTGGCCTCGCGGTCTTAGTGTTCTGTAAACGATCACTGAGTTACGCAACTTTCACTATGGCTGGTCCTCGGATGGGTGACCACTTTGTGGCATTTACATTTGCGAGCGTTTCCTTGCTTCGGAAGGCACGTTAAGCCGTTGGTCCCGGTTGCCAGTAAAGTGGCAGTCGTTAAGCCTGGTTGAAGGCCTTATGGGCGGCTTGAAAATTTCAACAGCAGGTAGCCACAACCTGCGTCTGTCTATTTCAACACGGCAATGGGCTCACCACCTATTACGTGGGACAGGAATCCACACGGTGAAAAGTGGGCATTTAATATGTCTCTGCCACCCCTTCGGGGATAAGGCGTGATGGATATTTATTTATATTATTTAACTACAGTGCCTCTTGGTAACTAAATTAAAATTTGTTCAATTCAAATTCCATAGGTGATTTTACGCATTGATCTTTCTTTTAAAAGGCCTATCCAGACCCTACACAACATTCGCTTTTTAAATCTGTCTAGATGTGTTTACGAAATTTTAAAAGTCTATTTCCTGAGTTTGTTTTGGCGCGGCGTTTCATCCTATAGTGAGTCATAGGAAATGCCGGCGCCAACTGACTTAACTCAGATTTGCAAAAATATAAATATCAGACTAGCTGTGTCCTCTGGCTTCGCACATTACATACTTCGATAAACTAACGCCCTTTTATTGGTGGGCATTAGATCTTTTTTTATCAGACAAGCTGTGTCCTCTGGCTTCGCACATTACATACTTCGATAAACTAACGCCCTTTTATTGGTGGGCATTAGATTTTTTTTAATTTATCCATTCAATCCAGAAATTATTGTGTGCACGTTAAAATACTTTTCAACATATAAAAGAAAAATCATAAGTTTTCAATTTAAATTTAAACAATTGAGTTCATTATTCAAAATGGCCGCTGATAAAATGACATTATTACGCGTAAAGATCTTCGAAGTGAATTATTCAATTTATGACAATCATTAATGGTTTATTACTGAGCAGCTACCATAAAAGAAATTGCCAACATTTTCTATAAAAACAGCACCGCTTACCGGCGTTTAGATGGACACATCAATACGTCGCGTTGACGACAAATTGCTTAGAATACCATATAAGTCTGCACTAGTCTGGCCTGTGTGGCACCACACAATACCTATATTTTCTTTTTCTTTTCTATCTAGAATGTGGCACAAGGGAAATCGCGGAGTTGCCACAGCTTGATTTGATTGATTTTTCTAAATATTTTTAATATAACTTCAAAAGAAGATAATAATATACGTATAACAATTTTATGTAGGAGAAATGAACAAATCAAACAAATGTATACGGTTATACAGCTCCCGAAAAAGCCCAAAAAATGCCGCCGCTTCTTTACTAATGGTGCTCAATTTCCGCTATATACCCTCCATCATAAACGTATAAAAGATGGTTATAACGTCAACCCTTTTAAAAAAAGCAACCCCTTTATCCATATGCATTAAAGGTTTTACGTGCCGAACACTGTGATGTAAGGCTTTGATATAGATAAAGATACTGAAGCTAATTTCATGTTTGTTTTACTTAGATTTTTAAAGAAAACATACATCCATACATATTGTCACGCCTTTATCCCCGAAGGGGTAGGCAGAGGCATATTAAACGCCCACATTTCACCGTATGCATATTTGTCCCATGTAACAGGTGGTGAGCCTATTGCCGTGTTGAAATGGACAGACGCTGACTGTGGTAACCCGCTGTTGAAATTTTGCACGGAACTGGGGTTGGTCTAAAAGGCCGAATAAATTTAATAAAATAAAATGTGTCTATTTTAGATGTTAAATTTAGAAGAAATTTTGAACACGTTGCCTTTTTAGTGAGGTGATAACAAAAAGGCTAAAAGGTCTTATGTGCTAGATACTAATTAGCACGACCAATTAAAGTCCTGGTAGTCTCGGATCAATCATTCATTTTTTAAACCAAAATCTTAATAACGGTTTAATGGTTTGGCATAACCTTATTATAGTATCTGTCGAAGACTGACAGCCGATAGAACAGACGAGTTTTGGAGCTAAGATCGTGACTTGGCAAACGTATGGCAGGACACCCCCAAGCAAGATGAACTGACCAAAAAAAAAGGAAAAAGGGTCGCAAAGAGAGACGGGATGGCGTAGGACTGTGTGATGTGGTGAATTTTCGAGAGCCCTCAAGAGTGGACTGATTTGATCGTAGATTTGATTTATTGAGTAAAATCTGTCCACACGTCTTCTTGTAATCAAGTATATGTACCCCAATGTGGACAATACAAAAGACAATTTCTTTAATTTTGCAGCTGATTAGCTAGATTATTCCACACAAAGGAGTTCAAATATTATTTCCATGTTCACAACAAAAGTGTAACAGGCTGTATAAACTTTAGTCCATGACGAATATTCCAATCGAAAAAAACAGGTGCTGCCATTTCCAAATGCGCGCGAAATTGTGAAGCAGTGATGCAGTAGATTATGAATTAAATTTTAAAATGAGTATAGAATATTGTATAGTATTTTTCCACTTTAAAAAGAAAAAGTTAGCATACTAATTCCTTTTTAAAATTGTTTCAAATGAGTATAGACGCCAAAACTAAGAAATTATAACAAGAATGTTATCTTCAATAGATATTAGACACAAAATTGGTTAGGTCACTCAGGATAACACTGACAGACAGACTTGATTGCAATAGATTACGAAGTTACGAGTATGGCCTCTCACTTTGGCCTACTTGAATTCAGCCTACAGGTAATATAAACGAGCAGTAAAAAGTAATTTATATCGACTTCTGTTCATTTTAAATATTAACAAAGTTAACTGAGAAACCGTTGTTCAAAAAGGAGGTTTTGATTCTATATATGTTTCACTATTTAAACATATATCAAATTGTTTATATCATTTTATTTCTTTCTAGGGACTGCCGTCAGGTATGACCAACCAACCCTGTAAGGAAACCTACGCCAGAGCCTAGTCCAGAGGGCAGCAGATGGCCCACAGCCACACGTGGTTCGCCTGAGACCTAAAGACTTTAGTCCCCAGATTTAAATGTATCTAACCGTTAAAATTATTACACCTAACGTGTTTTACTCTTTGAAGTCTTGCACAAAAATGTTTTCCATTTATATTAATCATATTAAACCATTTATGAGCTTGCTGTGTTTTCTGAACCACATAAATAAATAAAAATCAACATACCTTCATAACATGCAAGAGTACAAAGTTACCTATAGCTACATTAAGGAAAAAAAGTAATGACTATACTAGGCCCTCCAGCTTATAACCCTGACCGAAATTATGAACACACAAAACACACACATACATACACACACGAGTCAAAACACCATCCGTCACACATCCAAAACAAAAATGATCTAACTTGACGATTTTATAATAATACTGAAGGGGAATCTACGGCATAACTATTTAAAAAATAACCTTTATACCTCTATTCGTCTGACCCTACGCCCATCGTACTTTTATTACGATCTACAGCACCGCCTTCACTTGAAAACCAACTATATTTTAAAGGATGCATGGTTCATTTTCTTTTAGTGTGTATGTTGGTATACTAAGGTAGTAATCTGTGAGCTTCATCAATTATCTTCGTCCGAGTTAATTACTTTTATAGAGCGGCCGTACATTTTTTTAGGAATTTGTGGTTACTATGTAACTATTCACACCGTCTTCGATATTCTACCTGTTTTAAAACTGATGGATGTTTCAACAGAAAATAATTCTTAACCCTGTGTTTATACTTGAAGAGTTTATGGTAGGTCTGATTTTGTGTCTTGAAAAATGCAAACTCAACTCTACTTCCACGTAAAGGACAATATAAGGTTTTGAAAAATGTTATGTTAAAAAGAAGTTAATTGGACAATATAATACCTTTAATATTTGGTACGACATTTTGTCTTTGAAATCCAATTTTGAATTGTATGGAAAAATGTTAATTGGCATTACATTACAAAAAGCCCCCAAATAATAATAATAATAAATTATGTGTGTGTACCAGAGTACAAAAACTTCTTTACGACTTATAATTTTTCTACAAATTACAACTTTACACTTCATTAAAATTGGGTAGATAAAGCTTACGCATACGTCGATAGAGAAGTTTTACTTAAAAAATGCCATAATAGGTTGAAAGTTAACAGCACTAGGATGACTGCTTTTCATTATAACTTCTTTTCATAATATGGTCAAAAGTTCTTTTTTAAATTACATAGGTTAAATTTCACTGTAAGTCCCAAGACTAACTTACTAGCGGTGCACCTACTGATTAATCGACGAGGCGACCACGTGGGCACTCATACAGGGTTAGAAGGTCAGACAGCAGTCGCTCTCAAAAATGCCAAAAATCTAATTCTAAACGACATCTACTTCTAGAAGTGGTAGTAAAAGTGGACCCTATGCTCGAAATCCAGAAAGGGGTTGGAAGTAACTGGGAATGTATTCAGATGTAAAGAAAACAGAGTTGGCAGCGCTAAGAAGACTCCTCATTAGCATAACTCGATCGTCAAAAAAATCCTTATTTTTGTTAATTATATAGGTTTCATTTCACGGCAAAACTCTATGTATATTGAGGCTGTGAAATGAGACTGAATCACTAATAGCCTTCTAAGAAGATGGACCGTAATAATTATAGTCTACCCATTAATTTGACCACATTTACTATGCGAGGTATGTATAATATATTAAATCCAGCTTTATTTCGTTTATTACAAAATTGCTCTCAAATATTTGAAATTAGTAAATTTAACCGGTTTTTGGCGGTTAATCTCGAGTTGACCTGATGAAACTCTATACCGAAAACACATTTTTTATTCCTACCGAAACATAAATCGTAGTCTTCCGCAGGTTTTCTAATGAAAGTTATAATCGCTACTTATACAAATTTCTCCATACTAAAAACTAACCAAACCGTCTCTGTGGTGCAGCGCTAAATGTATGCCTATATCTTGGGTTTCATTTTCAGTGACAGATAAAAAAATTGTGCGATCTACAAATGTATGTTCTGTATTAGAATAATAACTTTCATGAGAGTTGTTCATTATTACTAAGTAAACGATTGTACCAGCGCAGTTTCCGACGTGGCGTGACGCTTCTCTTGAAAAAGGATCTCCGTTAGGTCCGAAACTAGTCTGGCGATGCCAAAATATACACGTGAGTACAACCGTTTACTTAATAAGTACGTTTTGTAGTTTCGTTTCGTAGTACAAATTTGATAGATAGAGAAAACACTCAACAAATCTAGTAAACAACAAATTTCGTGTAAAGTACGAGTAATCAAATAATCAGTGATGTAGAGGCATCTAAAAATCAATTTATTTCAGTTTTACTAGTAAACATGATGTGTCATAACAGATTACAGATGAAACACGAGGAATACCATGATATTGCGCGTATGCATGCGATCCACGCATATCATACCATCGAAAACCAGAGAATCTCAAACTGTGATACAATGTTGATGCTGTCGTTGATTATTAGTGCTAGTAAGATTGCATACATACATATTGTCACGCCTTTATCCCCAAAGGGGTAGGCAGAGGCATACTATACGCCCTCATTTCACCGTATGCATATTTGTCCCACGTAGCAGGTGGTGAGCCTATGGCCGTGTTGAAATGGACAGGCGCAGGCTGTGGCGACCTGCTTTGAATTTTTTTTAGCCACCGTTAAGGCCTTCAACCAGGCTTAACGACTGCCATTTTACTGGCAACCGAGACCAATGGCTTAACGTGCCTTCCGAAGCACCGAAGCGCTCACAAATGTAAATTCCACAAAGTGGTTACCCATCCAAGGACTATCTATAGCGAACGTTGCTTAACGCAGTGATCGTTTACAGAACACTGAGTAAGAGGGGCCACGAGCGCTTCCTTTCCTTTGGTTAAATCTTACAGCTTTTTAAGATTGCAATCATCCTATAAAATCTACAAAATATTGTAGGTATTTTTAATCAATTCATAAATGCAGAGGTATCAATTATATAATAATGTGTACGGCGACACAAGGTTTGAAAATCGAATTGAAAAATTGTATATACAATTATTTTCCGTAACATCACGGAAGTCAGTTAAATACCTGATAATAATCTCATAACAATAAGTAAGTAATAATATGCTTATGCTAAGTTAGTATGATTAGTTATTGGCGGTTCTTCTAAATAAACAATTTTAAATTTGAAGTGTTCAACCTATCTAATATTTAAGTAAAATAAAAAAAATAAAAACATACACTTGTACAGACTGTAAAGCAAAACTTTTAGACATTTAAATAATTTTTTGAGTACCTCTGGTTCACATGAATATATGTAAGATGCGGAAGGTAGGGTCAAAAAGTTAGCCACTGGTTATGAACACGCACTTTTAAATTATGGTCGTTTCGGGTTCTTGCCTACGGTCGCCACGGGTGATCTAAAGTGTATCACTTGTACATGCAAACCTTTAATTAAAGATGTGTATGATAGTAGTTATATAGGAGTTAAGCTATATACACTGGTATTTTATACATGCTATAAAATAATAATACTGTAAGATATTATTTGACATTTTTATATAGCGTTAGCTGTTTCTGCTTGGGGTTCGTATTCGGAACCATAGCAATGGTTATATAAGGCTACAATTACTGAGTCTATACCAGTGCAATGATTTTGTACTCGTGCAGGGGACTTACTTCCATGTCATAAAGTAAGTAATATTATTTCAATATGACTTTGTTTTTCACTGTGTGAATCGGACATTCGGATTCTGTCAGAATATTACTGTTCTATTTTAATTAATATTGCTTTAAAAGATAGTGATGTATCTGCAGTTTTTATCATATCTTATGAAAGAAAATTCATTATTCTATGCATTAGTGATCTGGGTGGCTATCAACTTTCACTGCTATATATGTATTGTAAAGATGTTTTCGTATTAGATACCTATAAAATGTTGAGTAGATAGAATTGTTAAAAAAAATGTTAACAATAATACAAATATATTAGCAGTGTTGATTTACAGTTTAAAAATTACTTTGAGGTTAATTAGTTTTACCAAACTCTCTAATCTCCTAATCCATTATTTTCCTTAAAACACATATCACGGAATATTTCTCTATCAACTGTATAGTTTATAGCTCTACATCTAGCGAAGAAGTACCGACTTAAATTACGTAGTCAATGATAATACTTTTTTGGAATGAAACAGAAAAAATATGTTGCTGTCTGGCGCCAATGTCTTTTAAGTACCTGCCCGAGAACCGAGGTTCTCAAACTTTTGTAATACACTACAAAAGATGCCATTTTAAAGTTTTTTATTTGGCCTTTCTTATAGTTAATAATAATATTATAAAGATTCACTAATTCGTAAATGGTGACAAAGATTTGGATTTACCAAAGTAATGATAAGCGGAATTGTACTAAATTAAAATAGTGTAATTTATTTCTAATAAGACTATTAGATTAATCGGTCTTAACATGTCTAAAGCTCGTCTAAATACAAATGAAATTGCTCAAAATTTAGCTAAAATGTTAAAATTCAAATGACCCACGATATCTGAATTGAATAATATATAAAATACTTGCTACTTTGAAGTTATGTAGTGAATCGATTGAATTATTTTTTTAAGCAATGGAGATCTAAAAAATATTTTGAATCAATATTTGTTTATCAGTTTTTTAATCAGAATCATCTGTATGAAAGTTTGAGAACCAGAGCATCTAACAGCCCTACCTGTACAATTCAGTTACCCAAATCGTGGCTGGCGCAATAATTGCCATTATTACCAGCTAGAGTGCCAGGCAGAGGACTATTGTTACCGCATACCGACTGGTCCCATTATTATTATGATTATATTCGCTTCGGTCCTCAAAATGATCACAAAGGAAATTTTGGAGGGAGACGTGCCGTGTGAATTCAAAGATAATTGATATCATTTCGAATGTCGTATTATAGTGGTTTTGACCTTCTAATCGCGAGAATAGTGCCCGCAATAGAGCCTCAGTCAGGCAGCAGGTGTGGCAACTAGCAGGTGAAGTTAACTTAAACAAGATTCTCGAGTGTTGCCGAAACTATCGCTACGGAGTCTCAGGTCCGTTTTTCGTCTTCTGCATCCCCTGTAATGAGATCATTAACAACAATGATCATACTAATGTCATTTTAGTTTATTAGTCGGTTAATGTTTTAGTTTTTATTGCTTGTATTATGTTTATAAATGAATGCTGCATGAAAATTCTTGTACTACAAAATTTAAGTTTTTGCACACCGTCTGTATTCGGGAGACAAGCTGTACTTAACTATATTAATCATAGTATTAACTAACAACCCTGTAACTACCGTTCTGGAAAATAAATAAATATTCTATACTATTTCTTTCTAAAATAAGTTTCACCATATTTACGTTCGCCATATCCACGTTTTTGTAGCTCATACAAATTGATACCGACGTTACTTTTTGGAGTTAATGCTCTAAAAAGAAAGTTATTGACTTAATAGTCAATGAGTTCTTGATAAATTATTAGAGTTTACTGCCGTCATAAAGTTTAGAAACTTGTAAAATTCGGGTCACCAAAAGTAATTCGTAGAGTTTTTTAATACTAGGCCTCTGAATACAAGGACTGCCAGTGTAAACTTTAGAGACAGACTCTGTAGTCTACTTAAAAGATAGGCTACTTAGAAAAAAAAATTGCAAACGTCCATAGGTTACGGTGACTACTATATATCAGGTGGGCCGTACGCTTGTCTACCACCTCAGTGGTATAAACACATACATCAAAACCTAAGAGAAACCATTTTATAATATGTTTGAATGTTTATATATTTAACTTACCAGATTTAAGAACTTCTTGTACACACAAGTTATTGTAACTACTGATAATTTCTTTAAACATACCTGAAAATAAAAGAAAGATTTTGTTAATAAATATAAAAAATTAGATGCATAATAGCAGTATATTTTTCGGACAAACAAACGCAAAGATTTAGACTGGCTGTATTTGACCTGCACTACAAACTAGCACCTAACGTACAATCTGGAGATATATAAGCGCCCCGTGTGGCTTTATACTCGTACTAACGGCACGCTATGATGGCCGTTTTGATATATTACAATAGTGATGATATTTTATTTGTTTTACATAAGTTCTCTGTTTTCTACCGTAGTATAAAAAAACATCTCATGATGTCGACTATTCACATATTTCTACAAATAAAATTTAATTAAAATTAATAAGAAACTTCATGAAAGGACAAACGTCAAAACGGCTATCAAAGCGTGCCGCTAGTATAGTCGGTAAGAGTCCGACTTAACCCCCTCGTCAACAGTCCTGACTATTATCTGTTGGTTATCAAGAATAAAAAGATGTTCTACGTCGAGCATTGAACGGAAAGCTACATTACGATGGTCATTTTCGGATTTTGGTCTCGGTTACAACAAAACTTAAGCTTCTGGTAATGCAGACGCATTCCACTCTGATGTTAATACATCTGTCAATATTTTTGATTTTCGGAGCGGATACTCACAGACTGTCAGAAAGCACGCGCACGTAATAGGTACATCCAACAAGCACCATTCATTATTAGTGACACTCTCTATGAGATTAATTCGCAGAATTTAAGTAAACATAATATAAATTTCAAGCACGCATAGCTTGTTTGCAGTAATATCTAGTAAATGTACCATTGAACTTTAGTGTCATTAGAAGCACTAACCAGACTGCGACATAACAATGTTGCTATCAGTAATGACAGGTTTGTGATGAATTTGAACATATATATATCGCGGTGGGTTTACCGCCGAAGTTTTACGAGTGGAGTTCGAAGATGGACGAAAAATGACTAGGCAATAACTTTGAAAAGTGTATCCTTGAAGAATATACAGTTTAACTAACTAACCATCTTAACGCTATATCCCTGACAGGGTAGCCAGATGACACATCGCCAGACTTCGCGATCCATGCATACTTTTTTGGTTTCGTGCAGCTTTATTAATTGTTTCATAAATTGACATCTGGGTATCTGACTACTTTAGACTTTGTGATTTTGAGCAATCTGCTCACGTGGTCCTCGTAACTTATCTATAATTTCGATTGACTTTAAAGATTCGCATCTTTAAAGTCAACCGTAGTTATAGATAAGTAATTGTATAATTTATTTTTTTTGAGAGAGAGCTGAGCGTATTAATAATAATAATTAATAATAATTTAAATATTTTTTATATTTATTATATTTTTAAATGTATTTTTTATTTTATAGATATATTTAAAAATGTAATTGATATGTTGTATAAATAAATAAAGAGAATAATAATAATAATCTTTATTTGTAGAACATAGGTATACAATGATCTTAAATAGTAATAAACGTACGTTGCTTACTATCTTGCGATGCGTAGAGTTAGCTAACTTTTCTTAGCCGGAGGGTTTTACAGGTTCTGACCATTGCTTCTGGTTTACAAGAGTGACAAAAATCCAGATTGTGAGTTGATAGTATTTAAAAAAGTACTATGTTGTCTCCACTTTGGTAATGTATAAAACACCGACAAATGCTTTTGTCAAAAGGGTTGCTGGGATGAGAACTTTTGATATGTAAAGATATGCTGTAAAAAGAATCTGGAACTGGATTTGTGATAGAAAATTCATCTCCATGTCAAACAAACCATATACTCAATAAATAAATAAACGAAAAATTTATAGAACTGCCAACTATTTCTACTTTCTAATACTTATAATGTAATTATTATTGTGGAATCCGTTCAATCAAAGTTGCCATTAATAATATATAATGCTATCTATGTTACACATGTACCATGCTAGCCTCTCATCTCAGATGGAGGTATGTACGATAATTTGCCCACCATTGTGCAATAGGGCTGCCTCTCACAAGATTAGTCGAGACAGTAGCAAATCCAGATTTACTTAATAGTAGTTTGTATTTCAGGCAAATACCGATATCCCAGTTCCAGATTAAATTATTTATCTATTATTCGTGAAATTTTTAAAGTTATACATCAGTACTTTTTAAGCATCGTCCATTCATATTAATACTAAGCACTCGTATTGGTAAAGTTTACACTAATATTATAAAACCTGAACAGTTTGTTTGTTTGTTTATCTCAGGAACTTCTTGGTCGGATTTGAAAAAATATTTTTGTGTTAGATAGCCGATTTATCAAGGAAGGCTATAGGTTATATATCATCACGCCTTGAAGAGCGGAGCAGTAGTCATAAATGTCGACAAATCGGGCAAATTTTTATGCATTATTATAAAATACAGAAAAATAATATTTACAGTATTCATATATAAATATCGAAAACATCAGTCAAAATGCTATACCCATTTGCGTCTGACAACCCTAAGTATAAAGACTAGTGATTAATGATCACATAGCGTTTCGGCGTACAAAAGAAATTATCAAAAATGCGTCTATTATTTTATACTTAGCCGTTAGAATTTATTTTTTATAACTTTTTAGAATGTTAGATATTAAATGTACATCACACAGGTTGAAATCGTAAAGGTATTTCGTCTTAGACCTTTTTATTTATGTGTACGTATTATACAGAGTAAGCCGGGTGGAAGATAATATTTCATGTAGACAGTTTGTTGTACTGCAGTGACGAGATTCATTTATGATAATTTGAAATATAAATTGGCCTAGGTTTGATGGCAAGTGTTGAAAAAAGTTTCTACATACGGATCAGTAGAGAAATCATTTTAAAAAAATCTGCTATCACAAAGTAATAAAATATTTCAACTCTTCGTCATACTGTCTTGCGTATATTTATTTAGCTTTTTAAATAAATAGGTATACGCAAGATAGTATTTGCAAATATTTATTTATAGAAATGGGGAATGAAGAGTAGAAGCGTGCACGTCGCCATCCCTGCCAGCTACGGCTGCAATTCTACTCCAACACGAGCACCGCAAGGGCGAACAATGTTAGGGCGTGCCCCCGAGGCGACGCGCACCAGTTCGGCCCCGCTGGTGCGAAAAGTGTGTGCCAGAGCTGCGTAGGGGACCGCCACCCTATACGCGCGGCCCGACACGGCGGGAAGTGGAGGTTGGAGTGCAGGGTAGCTACGTGGAATGTTAGGGGAGGAATGGCAGATAAGATGAAAGAGTTGATGGATGTTATAATTGAGAGAAAGTTAGATATAGTGTCCTTGACAGAGACCAAGCGCAAGGGCAGCGAAGTCTTGGAGCTCCCGGGTGGGGTGCTCGCGCTATGGTCTGGAGTACCAGAGAGCGAGCATGGCAGTCGGGGGATGCATCCATTAGAGATAAATATAAAGAAAGGGTAGTCGAAAAGCTTGGCGACGTCAATGTTAGTAGTGAGACTGTGGAAAGTGTATGGCAGAACCTTAGGGATAGTATGGTAAATGCCGCTGTGGAAGTGTGTGGAGAAACGAGAAGAGGTGTAAGTAATAAGCGTGACGCATGGTGGAATGAGGAAGTGAAAGAAGCAGTTCGAATGAAGAAGAAAGCATGGTTAGACTACTTAGCCACGCGGAATGATTTTAATATGAAAGAGAGATACAAGCTGCAAAAAGTTAACACGAAGGCACTAATAGAAGAAGCTCGTGAAAGGTGCAGAATGAAAGCGGATAAAAGGTTGTCGTCCAATTTCCGGGATAATGCCAGGCTCTTCTGGAAAGAGGTAGGCAAGACCCGGAGTTGTTCGGCAATCTGCAGTATAAATAAAGTGCTTAGTGTTCACAATGACGTCCTAACAGACCAAAATGACGCCCTGCAGAGATGGAGTGAATATTATGGAAAGATGTATGCAAGAAAATACAGAGATGCCACATCGGGAAGCGGAGCTCACTTCGATGTCATTGAAGTCATTAGTATGAAAGAAATTGAAGTGTATGCAAAGATTATAACGGCAAGAATGCAAGAAAAGTCTGAAAGGTATTTATGGGAGGCTCAATGCGGATTCCAACGTGGAAGAGGTTGCATGGATCAAGTGTTTTCTCTCCGCATGATCGCGGAGAAGTTTCTGGCCATTAACCAGAAGGTTTTCTGGGCTTTTGTGGATCTGAAGAAAGCATTTGATAACGTTGTGAGGGAAACTCTGTGGGATTTGCTGCCCGAATATGGTGTGGACGCCTCGATACTGCGGGCAATACAGTCGCTTTATAAAGACTGTAAGGCTTGCGTGCGAGTAGGGGGAGATGTGTCACCTCTTTTTGATGTCTGTACAGGCGTCAAACAGGGTTGTGTCATGTCCGCCTGGCTGTTCATAGTATATCTGGACAGTTGCCTGCAGAAGTTGAAAGATTGTGATATGGGTGACTTTTCAGTAAACCGTCTGCTGTACGCTGATGATGCGGTGCTCATGGCCTCATCAGAAGCCGACCTTCAGGCATTAGTCACTAATATGAAAGAGGAGTGTGAAAGTAAAGGTCTTCGCTTGAATGCAAGTAAGACTTGAAGGTTCTAGTATTTAAAAGATGAGGTGAGAACTAAATGCGAGATTAGGGTACACCAGGAACGCCTAGAGCAAGTGAATAAAATTGTGTATTTAGGGAGTATGTTTAGCGCGGATGGAAGATGTGATTCGGATGTAGAACGGCGAGTAGCTGCCGAAAACAGAGTTTACGGTGCTTTGTCCCATTTAGTAAAGCGACAAAGCATCGTAAAACAAGCACGACTGGCGATTCATAACGCAGTGCTAGTGCCAACTTTGCTTTACGGTAGCGAAACCTTGGTATGTCAGCACATGCATGAAAGAAAATTGAATGCTGTAGAGATGCGATCACTTCGAAAATTGTGCGGTGTTACCTTGGCCGACCGAATACGTAACGAAGTGATACGCAATATGGCAGGTTTGAATGAAAGTGTCAGCGTTAAGCTGAAAAAGGGCGTGCTCCGTTGGTTTGGACACGTCCAACGAATGAGTAAGGAACGATTGACGAAGAATATATATTATGCGAAAGCAGAGGGTAGAAGAAGTCAGGGTAGGCCGAGACTTAAATATGAAGACCACGTGAGTAGATTGCTCAAAAACGGAAAGGTCAAAAGTACTCGGATACCCAGACGTGCGTGTATGAAGCGATTGATGAATCTTGAAGAAGCGAAAGAAGTATGCATGGATCGCGAAGCCTGGAGATCTGTCCTCTTTGACTACCCCGTCAGGGATACAGCGTGACGATAGTTAGTTAGTTAGTTAGTTTATTTATAGAAACGTTCGTGGTGCCGCGGACTCAGTGTTCTGTAAACGATCACTGCGTTAAGCAACTTTCGTTATCGCTGGTCACGGATGGGTGACCACCATTACGTGCGACAGGAATACACATGATGAAAAATGGGCATATAATATGCCTCTGCATATTATATGCACATCCATCAGGGATAAGGCATGAAAGATAAATAAATAAAAAAATCTTGCGTATTTTTATTTATAAAGGCAATTTACATAAGAAAATAATCTTTTGAGGCGCCTTGCTGTGACAGAATATAGAGGTGGTATCTTGCAAGAATATTGTTGTAAGCGGTGATACTCGTAACTACTTTAAAATATTACAGGTAACTTTCTATACCTAAAATCTCACTACGGATTCAGCAAATACAACACAAATTTTATAAAAACCTACTTGTTTGTGGCTAAAGCTGATCAGTATTCTAGCTATTTGATTTGGATACTCTACCCGGTTTACCAAGTAAAAATGCTCGCTTTTGAAATAGCCCTGGCTGTAAACGTTAGGGAAATCTGAACTCTTCAAGAGTATTATGCTATCTATACTAATATTTTAAAGTTAAAGAGTTCGTTTGTTTGTTTGGTTGGACGCGCTAATCTCAGGAACTACTGAACGGGTTTGAAAAAATATTTTTGTATTAGCTCATTTATCGAGGAAGGCCTACCATCGCATTACTTCCCTGGAGAGCGGAGCAGTTGTCATAAATGTCGATGACCAGGCAAATTTTAATGCATTATTGGAGAATTTATAAGCGACGGGGTTAAATAGATGCGACGGGAGTTTGAAGTATGTCACGGGCGAAGCCGGGGGGACACCGAGTATTTTATATTGGCTTTTGCAACATTAACATGAAACTACACAGGCAATACATTATCTTAATGCCAACCGATTTAAACCTTCAAAGACAATAAACACACACCCTTAATTAACACATATATATTGTGCAATTACAGCTACTGTGTACAACCAGCTCACACTGAGCCCTGGGGCGACTATTTTACAAATATCAGTATACCAACAACTGGTCTCATTAGACTGGTTTATAATAGAGTTATAAGTCAGATTGACTAGCAAGGTTATCAGGACATTTTAATGTATCTAGATAAGATTGATGGATGCATTGTATTCATCGCAGGCAGATATTTTTGTAGCAAATATTCAGAGTTTACTTTTGTTTGCGCATATTCACGAGATTACTGGTAAAGGTTTCCCGTTCCCTTTTCTCACAGGAACTTGTTCCCGGAATAAAAAGTAGCATATGTATTATTCTGATGTGTAAGCTATATTATTGTAAAGTTTCATCAAAATCCATTCAGTAGATTTTGCGTGAAAGAGTAACAAACATCCATCCATACTTATACACTTTCGCGTTTACAATATTAGTAGGATGCTCATTCAATCTTGCACAAGTTCTTTAGAATACTATGAAGAGTAGCCAATACTCTACAACTTTACATAATATCCATCCGAATCGAGTTTGAAGCACCACGGTAATTGGCGTGAAGCTTCGACAGACTTGGAGTTAGATCGTAGCTTAGTTGGCTTATCTCAATCCGGCTCGGCCTTACTTCTATGCCCACCGCTACTGTCAATCGTAGGGCCACCACGCAAATAGTGCAGATAAACGGGACGTTGCTAATTTGAAACAGAGGTATATAAATACAATTGAGCAAAGTTGGTATTTATCCATTTGTACAGCAATAAAAAATCTTCCGTTTGTCGCCTATAAGCTACTATGGAGCTATTTGATAATTATTATTTAATTTTTAATTATTGAAATTAAAAATAATAAATTTGATATTGTTTTAAGATGGAATAGATCATGTGAGTTCTTGAATTTTAAAATTATTACAACATCTTTGAGATCATTATCTATACATCAAGAGGTTTATTCTTTAAAATATCTACGTATAAAATAATATTCAGACTGAAACACAATAGGCAAGTTCTTTGAAAAAAAAAATCTAAATATATATAAATGGCAAAATCACTCACTGACTCATTGATCACGAAATACTCCTAAATTCTATGAAAACCCCAAATTATCTATATGGAACCCCTAAGGACGTAAATAAAGAATAAACGGTTGTATGGAAGATTGTCATTTTCAAAGTAACATGAACCTACGTACACCTGTCTTAGAAGAATCTCCTAAGGCTAAAAGAAGGCTCCTGTATTACCACGGGAACCGAAACTATGCGGGTAAACCACGCACAGCCTAAACATTAAACATAGAATCCTGTAATTTGGTGAATCTATACTTTAAGTCTTTGGACAAGCAATAAAAATGGGATTCCCGATATTTCCATTGGAACGAAAACTACGCGAGTGACCACACACAGCCTAAGCTATCAAACATACCTGAAATTTGAATCAGCACTAAGAAAGGAATACCCAGTATTTCCACGAGAACGGGAACGACGAGGGTAAAACCAAAAACAGCAGCAGCTTCTTTGCGTACCTACGTTAGATGAGCACCAAGAAAGGACTTCCCGGTATTCCCAAGAGAATGTAATCCTACTAATGTTATAAATGTGAAAGTTTGGGTGATTTCTATATAATTTGGACGTTTGTTATTTAAATACATTTAGATGAATTTCGGCATTTCCTGAATTATTACATAAGGTACCTACTTTTTATCCCGGGGAAAACATCTTCTTCCCGCGAGAAAACCTTTTTGTGCACTAACAAACCTCACATGTGTGAGTCGCGGGCATCAACTTTTGGAGATATATTGAAAGTTGTTTTTGTAGGACATTCCATAATCGACCATCAAGCCGTTACTACTGAATCAATTTTGGCATGATTTGAGTTTATATACTGATATTCGGCGCGGTCTCTTTGCGAGAGAGGATAAAAGTGTGTAAAATGTATATTCGGATCCCGCATGTATATTATTCAGTTGTAACTCATCAACAAGTATTCCAATTTCATTAAGTTCTTTGTTGTTAGAAAGGGAATATTTCAAAAGTTGTTTCCTGAACGCGCTATTTTCACGGTGTACGACTTATGGCTCGTACAAATAGTCTATGCTATATTTCTTTATCTGTTTCTCTTATGTGGCGCTAACAAAGTTGCGCGGGTCAGCTAGTAATTTCTAAAATAATAAGGTCATTACTAGTAGGTATATAGAAGTACGTTGTATGATATGATAGGTATGATTTACTAAAGTTTCTGTATAAAATACAATAATAAATGTCTTACATTCATAATATTTTAGTAGGTTTCAAAGAATAGTTGATTTTTCACATACAATCTCACGAACTAGAGAAACACATTTCTGTGCCGGATCACCGGAAGTCAATATTTGAGGTGTTAACATGTTAGTTTCCTTGCACTCCAGATTCCCTGTGTTTAAATTTAGAACAAGAGTACCTTTGTAGTAATTACCTAAAAAATCTTATCTCCATTTTATCGTAACTTCTTGGATGATAGAAGCCATGGTGCACACAGTGATAATTATTTCCTTTCAAACAAAAACATGTGTGTATGTTTAAGATATGAATGAGCAGGTTTGTTCTCGGTAGTCAACTTTTTCTGACCTTAGACTCTTTTTCTTAAGGTAATATAGAGAATGTTAAAAGGTTGAAAGCACTTCCTACAAGAATTTTTGTGCCCAAGACCAACCTGGAGAATTATGTACCTGAAGACCAAGTAAAGAGGCAACATAGGTTGCTAGAAAAGATTAAGAGACGAGTTTGTACCTACTAGCTGTAAATAATGCTAAAAATTCGACCAACGTCAGAGTTTTGGATAGATCGTTAGTATGGTCACGTCTTGCGGCAACCGCTAGGCTACATGGGAAATAAATGTCTGGCGATGTCAGCGCTGCCGGGTCCCAGTAAGAGGGGAAGACTTAAGAAGTGCTGGCTTGACGTCGTAAGGGATGACATGCATGCCAATGGTCTCACTATAAGGTAAGCCGACGACCGTGCGAAGTGGAGGAGAATAAGTAGGAAAGCGGACCCCGGGCGTCGCCGTCGCGAGACGCGACTGGAACAGACACTCGGGTGATTATGAGAGCTTTGGATAGAATCGAGACTTAACATTAAGTTGAATTTAGTTGGAGAGGAGAAGAGAGTGCCTGTCGATCAGCTTGACGAAATTTATGTAACTTGTATAACCACGAAATGCATGTAACCTGTACAAATTTTCATCCAACTTTCATAATTTTTGTGTTAATTCGAATAGATGGAGCCCGAATTTCCTCTTGCATGGCGGTAGTAATTTCAACATTTAGGTTATAGAAATTGACTTTCAGAGTATATAATAATAAAGAAGTGGTCATAATTAGCAGTATTGTACAGTAATAAACTGTACGGACAGTAAATTATTTAATACTAAGGCATGTGAGATGTAAGTGTAAAAGAAGATTATCGATTCTTTTGTTTCTGTTTCCTTCCACAGTCTCTTTATGTACGAGGCATAAAGTTCCGGTCCATTAATATTTTATAAAGATCAAGAATTTTTAAATCTGTTTCTTTCAACTATCAGAAATACTATATTATGCTTGTATACCTTAGCACTATAAAAATATCTTTGAATATGGACACCCTAGCTCCCTAAGTACTTGCACTTAAAGTTTACAATCTGTAAATTTATTGCCGTTTCTTATTATTGTAATTCATACCTTCTTTCTTAACAAACAAAGTTCATGTTCCTAAATAACAAATCCTAGAACTATGATAATCTAAATTATGATGTCAATACCGTTGTTTCAAGCAATTTAGACTTACCAAACGTAGCACAGTCCTGAGATAAGAACTAAGTTAATAACTGTAGGACAAGTTGTTTGTAAATAGATTTACATTGTTGCTTTAATGACTGCGGACATGCGTAGGTGAGCGCTTGACATGATAAATACAGAATACATAACGCAAGAAGTCAACATTTCAAGTTCTGCAATTACCAATATTTGTTGATATAGTTGCAAGCTTACAAGATTGTAAGGGGCCCCACCAAGATCTTTGGGGCCCAAGCGATCTGTTAGTGGTGCATGCTGCCTGACGGACCAGGCAACGAATAGGGTGCCCTGACTTGGTTGCGAGATCAAACAGCTCTCACTCTTAACAATGCCGAAAGTGTAAGCCAATCGAAAGTTGCTCCTAGCAGAACAATAAAAGTGGACCCCAGCCTCCAAATCCATGTAGTGTTTGGAAGCAACTCGAAAAACACATAAAATGATGAAGAAGTTGCTTACAAAACAGACAGCTTGTTTAAAAGCAGTAGGATTATCCTTTACAATACAAAATGAACTCACTACTTAAGGCCTTTATCCCTACTCCCTACCCCACAGAAACTGAAGACAAATCTAATCACGATACAGTCATCAATCTAAGAGCATAGTAATATATTTTAATTAACAGTATCGTGGGCGCACGTGATTGAGAGCCGTCACTGCGACAAAAAAGACGCATTGAGACGAACCCTTAACGAGTACTTCAAACGCTAATGTGTATTTGTGAGTATGTTTATGTGTTTGTGTTAGTGGATATATAGTGAAGAGAAAGTATCGATAACTTTTTTATCTATTATCGACGTGGATTATGATAAATATTGCTTACGGCGGGTCAGCTATGTGAAACATTTGAATATTAATGTTTTGAAAACCCAAAACACAAACATTTCACTAAACACAATATGTCAAGGAAAGGAATTTTTGAAATTGATTATCAAGAGCTACAACTCAAAAATGTTTACATAAAGTATTCTTGCTAAACTTAAACTAGACAACAGAATTTAGAATATTCAGGATTTAAATGTTAAAATGGAAAAATTTTTCAGTCACGAGCTGGACTCGAACCAGCGTTGGTTCAACGCACCAGACGCGTTACCAACTACACCACCATGACCTGCTCGTAACTGACGAATTAATCCACCTCTTGTAAACCTTTGGGTTGTACAGGACCCTACGGTAGATAAATAAAAGTAGAAGTAGTTAGAATATAATATAGTATATTTCCCGATAGGGCCAAAAGAAGTCTAGTCAGGGTCGCGGGTGTTGAATATAGATAGGCAACCGTAAGGTGGACTCTGCCGCGAGAGGCCGCGGAATCTGGACTTATCTGAGGGAGGGCCAGGTGATCTTCCACGGGTCGGATCTTGTTTCTTTTGCAGTCGTAGTAGGTTCTCTCTTGGCGACGGCTTCCACTCCCGGTCCAGGCGCAACCAGGAAGAGCCTCGGAGTAGCGCTCGGCCAACAGGTAGTAGGTATAGTGGTGGAACCGTAAAGGTTCAACCGTAACAAAGGACCCTGGCAGACAGAAGCCTGGGGTAAGAACCTCAGCCGGAAACCTTAAAGGCTTCCAGCCTCTCCTCAGGCCCAAGTTGGCTGGAGAGGCGGAAAGTCTTACATATAGGTTGTAGGTGGTAGGTACATAGAATTAAATTTAATAAGGGTTGGTTGGCACACTTGTGAAAATTAAAGCTTTAAACGAATTCCTACCCACTTATAGCTATAGCTGAAAATTAGTGATTGTAATAGATTTATCAATGATAAAAATTTGGATATTTATTTCAATGGGCTCACCATGGGACCGGAATCCACACGGTGAAAAGTGGGCATATAATATGCCTCTGCCACCCCTTCGGGGATAAGGCGTGATGGATATTTATTTTTTATAAAAATAGCTATTAATTGGGGTAATACATACGCTGAAAAGGAAATAGGTAAGAACACTATAGATAGAATTAGATTTAAACACTCCTTCCTGCAGGAACAAAAGTTAGTAAGGATGATTGATTATAATTAGAACTTACCGGGATATTCCGGGTCCAATATTTTTACAAATATTTTAAAATGAATATAGTTTTAGGAAAGTACTTTAAAGAAGAGCAAATTGTATTTAATTTGCAATTACTTTATTTTATAATTCTATTTTTTGACTATTGTGTGGTAGTACACCGTAGCGTAATTGACAAATCTAGGTTGTTCTCGAATCCTGTCAACTGCTTATATATGGCCCAGGGGTGGATAGAGGCGCGGGAGACGAAACGGGCCTCGAAGCTCCCACTCCATGCTTATAATAGCCTAACTTTAATGCCGCATCAGTCCGATAGATGGCGTTAGTCGTATGATGGCGCAGCTCGACCACGGATCATTACACTCTTTACGTCTTAAGGCGCCATCTACCGGTACTTAGCAAAGTTGCACGGTACGAATGTATAGAATTGCGTCTACAATCATTCGATTTGTGATGACACCTAACTTTTTCTAAATTTAAAATTTAAAGTGGAAATTTTTTTCAGTCACGAGCTGGACTCGAAACAGCGTCTTCTGGTTCAACGCACCTGACGCGTTAACAACTACAAAATTAAAAAAATGAATGAACTCACTACTTAAGGCCTTTATCCCTACTCCCTACCCCACAGAAACTGAAGACAAATCTAACCACAATACAGTTTTTATTTTTCAGTTTCATTTTCCACCTCAAAATTTAAATTTAGAAAAAGTTAGCATACTACTCGTAATTGCTTTCCAAACTTGTTTCTAATATTCAGGATATTCTAAATTCTGTTGCCTATCTTTCAGGCCACAAATTTCGATGTTCTACTTAAATATGACGGATCTCTTCTTGAGTTCAATTCTTGGTTGTAATTAAATATACTTATAGCTTTGATAGGCAAAGTAAGCACCCAGTGATGTAACAAAATTTTTTTGCAGTTACAATTTTATCGATAACTAATCGAGTATTATGCGCCACCAACAGCAGAATGATTACTTCGTATTGATTCTCTGTAATTGGACTAACTGTTATACTTTTGTTTATATAATGAAATGTTTATTTCAGAAAAAAATAAGTTGTACAATATTACGTAGCATTAGCAGATATATTAAGGCGAAAGACGATTTAACCTTTTTAACATATTTCTTTTCACATCCAAAGCTTTAAAATTCAATCCACTTTCAACAGTGCATATGGTAATCCTAACAATCAATAACTATTTTTGAGAAATCGTACTCTCTCCAATCCCAAAAAACGTATATGGTTAATATGCTTAAATGTATATGGTCTTATGGATGTTAGTTTTCTCATTTTCCCAAATATCTGCAGTTAGAAATTTAAAAGGGGTCTTGTAAGATTATTACAGGGTCGTCAGTGCCGTATGCTTGATTGTCACCTCTTTGATATACCAAAAAAAATGGTGGTTAAACGGTAAACTCGGTATGGGTTTTTTTTTTATATGTGTGTAAATCCTCATTAATGTCATGCCGGACTCCTACCTACTAAAACCACACGGCGTCCTTCCTATTTTCAGGACTAATCCAAGTTCTATAAGAGATAAAAACTCCTGAAATAACCTAAGCTAACAATTGTACATTAACCTATTGAAACAACCATCAATAATCTAAAAGTAAATCAATCAAATCGAAATATGCATAATCAAACTCCTTGTGGATACAAATCAGCTGATCAATAACACATGCGAAATGCGTATGCGCAGGACATAAGAAAAACATTCGCTGGCATGATGTGTACCTACGTTTACCTACATATACGACTGCAAAGAAAAATCGGTTCTGAGAAAGGGGTTTATTTCATATTTCATACAAAACATTTTGTATCTGAACGTATTGTTCCCATTCTCCATAGACAGTGAGCAAGGGCACCGATAAATATACACTGTTCTTTACCAGTTTTAAGTGTAATATTCTTATCTTTTTTAAGAAAAGAATTGTTTTCTAACTGTAGTTACACTTTACTTTACTGTAGTTAGGACAGTTAGGCCTACACTACGAAATAATATTATCTTAATATTATAAAAATATCTACACGAGGAGTATTTAAAAGTAGAATATATATTTATGTTTCTAAGGCGTTACCCGCTGCGCCCGGCGCTAAACAGATAGGCAGGGACTGTGTCCTTAGTCTGTTCGAGTCCGGCATAACGCCTTTGGATATATTCAAAAATAAAAAATAATAAAAGAAGTGATACTGAGATCGTACTAAGGTCAAATTCAGGATGTATTTGACCAACTGCGCAAAGTGAACTCATTAACTAACAGGCGAAATTCTGGCGCAAACAATACCGAAAATATAAGCCAAATCATAGGGGCCATAGAGTTTGGAAACAAATATATTATGAAGACGCTAAAATTTTATACAATGTAGTGTGTGGATACAAAAACTAATAACTTGAATAGTAACATTTACGAGTACAAACTAAAGCATGTGTAAAGTAATTTCAATATAACGAGTGTCAGAAATTGTACCCACAGTGGAACTGCAGTACCATTTGACACTCGCCGGGGCCGCTTCGCTTAACAAACATTGCAAAAAGACAGCCAAGACAAAGCGGTGGACGGCAGAGTTATATTTATGATTTCACGGTATCTTGGCCCGTCATCGCTAGTTTGTCAGCCTCCTACGAACGTGTGGAGATGGCTGTTTTTCTTTCCTAAAATGGATAGAAGTTTGCAACGTATATTCTGCTTAATCAGGTGTGAGCTTTTTGAGGCGAATCAAGTCAGCTTTATTGCTGAATACTACTGCTCGCGTTGCATATTTGATTTATTTTTCACGAATAAATATAATACGAGTATTATAAGTGCGAAGAAGGTATTTTTACGGTCCAAGGGTATATTTGTAAAATAGCTATAATGTTTGTAATTTTGTAAAATTGTAATTAGATTATAATGTGTTTGTAATTTGGTGTAATTTTACTGATTGATTCAATTGTAATGATATCCAAATAAATTAAAGGAAAATAGGCATGATTTCGTTACTATAGTTTAATAGTTAGTGTAATTTACTGTTAATACAGTCACTTGAAGCGTATCCAAAATTAACTAGACAAGTTGGAATATCCTAGTAATAGTTTCTTGTGTACGGGAATGGAAAGTATTGATAAACATATTAGCTTTATAGAATGGTATATCAACAGTATTAAAAAAAAGCGTATTTGCAACTGTAAAATACTTCCTAAAATATATTAGAAAAATTCTCATTCTCCTGTCTCAATATACAAAGACTCTTACTCTAAAAATCAATATTTTTCTTTTACCTAACTTCAGGCTTGCACTTTAAAGTAGTAACGCTTTTAATACAATTGATTAACTCTTTGTGGGGACTATTATTATAAAATACAAATTAGACTATCATAAAAATGCAGATCTAGTTAAATCAATTCATTATTCTCTCTCAGAATAGCAAATAACTTTCAATTTCGTGAACAACGAATGCCGTGTCCATTTTGTTTTAGTTCGTAGTTATATTAGCATAGTCAGCGTAGGCACGAGCGGGGCTACGCGGGAGTATAGTATAGATATGTTGCAGAGAAAATCAACTATAGGGATTTTAGCAAAAAATCAAGATAAATTAGTGTGTTACGTTTGACAATAGAATTTCGGTAATGTACCAGTAGTTCAAATTCTGATGTTAAGGACCTACTAAGATCTCCAAGACCCAAACGACATCACGAGCTAGCGGAGTACCTGCTGACTAACAGATGAGACAACGACGCAAGTGCCCTTACGGGTTGGGAGGTCGCGCGGCAGTCGCTCCTAACAATGCCGAAAGTTAAAACCAAAACGATATCTATTCTTACCAGCCAAATGAAAAGTCGACCTTAGGCTCCACATTTACCTGAATTTGGAGCCTAGGGTCGACTTTTCATTTTGGAGACAACTGGAAAACACTTATAATGAAGAAGGTGGAAAAAAGATAAGACGATTGAAAAATTAATGACACTACAACGCCTTTTACTGTTACAAAAACTTTTTACAATAGAAAAATATTTTCAAAGACATTTAATAAAATGAGAAAATTCAATTGCAGAATTATTTATGATGTAAGTCATAATGAGCGTGTAAAGACCGAGCTTCCATTTTTGGAATTTTAATTATCTAGATACTTGACGGTAAAAAAAATATAACTACACAATTTGCTACTCAACCACAATAGTTGATGTAGGTGCATGGTTCATTAAGAATAAGTACTTATTTGGTGAAGTTAGTTATGTGAGCGAGATTTCGACGTAACTTTGAATTATAACGTTAAAATACCAGATCACATACCAGACTACTAAATAATACTGTTGCTTATAACTACACTGTGCAACATTATCTCTTTAATTTTGTATATTTCCCATTGCTTGCAAGCCCTACCTGTATTCGGAGTCTAGGTTCTACTTCTATTTGGCTGATAAGAACTACAGCTATCGTTTGAGGTTTGTTTTTCGGTATTGCGACTGCCGCGTGACCTCCCAATCTCATACGTCATTGCCTCGTCCATTAGTTAGCAGGTGCACCACTAGCAGATGAGGCACTTTAGTGAAGCCCCTACACCCTTTAAAGAACCCCTTACACACTTTAAGCTATTATTTCAACTAGAGCTATTATTATTTTTATATTGGTTTTATGTTTGACTAGCTGTGCCCCGCGGCTTCACCCGTGACATTTTTGGAACAGTAGTGGCACCCATTCATTAATACTACCATGTAAATCATTACTTTTACAAATATGTATGGACGTATGTCGACTCTGTTGACATTGCTTCACTTCCTTGAGCAGTAAAATGACAACATAACCTTCCTCAACAAATAGACTATCCAACACATTTTTTGCTCAATTCGAACCATTACTTACTGAGATTAGTACTTTTAATCAAACAAATATTTCAGCTTAGTTATATTAGTATACCTTAATTTAGAAATACCCATTTAGTTAACTTTACAAAATACTCGCAATTCATATTTCGACTGCAACATGCACTATACGCACACATATCTATCGATTACAATGTAGCAGACAAAGATTAAAATGGTGTAAATAGTTCTACAAAAAGAATATTGGTTCTCTGCAGATACAATACAATTGTGACCACCCGGAGGGATATTTGTTTTATTTAGCTTTACACTATATACCTGCATCCCATATACAAGCTTAGCATTAAGTCTCGGCTATACTTTTTATATTAGGCTTACCCACTAAAAGGTTACGTGAAAGTTCTAAGGTGTGGCTGTACAGTCTGCCCCTATATTATATCTTCAACTCTTGTTATCTCTTTCGCTCTACATTATACGTCATTACATACCGTTATTGTAAACAAAACTTTTTCTTCTTCTTGTATTTATAAACTATTGTCTCTATCTCTGTCTATCAAAGAGCTACCGTACACTGACTTCCAAGGATTTGTGACACTTTACCTACACTAGTCTTAGTAATTCATTTGGCTATAATCGATCGACTGAGTGACATTAAATTATTTTTAAGCTCCACAACGTCTTAAAGGGAGTTTTTCACAAATTAATAGTATTTTTATAATTAATTCAATATTAGCTCTCTTAATCAGCTCTCGTCTCCATTTTCCCAAACTTGACGTTAGGTCATTAATTATTTTATTACGCACACACACCAAAATGTCAACGACTTAACATTTTTATATACTTACAAATTCCGTTACTTTGCGCTCATTTCAACTAGTTCATAAAATGTGAAAAGGCAAGTAATGTTGAATACAACACCCTGGATTACGGGTAAAAGTAGAAAACTGGCAACACTAATCAATACATTTTGGTCGCCACGTTTCAACTTTTGTGTTCTAATATAGTTAGTATAGAGAATAGTAGAATATGAATTTTTCTTCTGTGTGTTTTTTTTAATTTTGTTGTTGGCATCTGGATACATGCTTAATTTTAGATTAGGCGATGGGTATCCGCTTAGGTTCCTATTTAATCCATATTAAACTACTTAAATTCTATCTTAATTGAATCGGATTTCCTTCTAATTTAGAAATGCTAAAGATTGATATAAATTTATTAAGTACAAATATTTCCTTTTTTTTTACTTTATATAACGGCACGAACTTGCTGGAAACTAGTTCATATCTAACTTTAATGTGTAATGTGTAAATAGTGAGTAATAAAGCGCCGAAAAATCCTAGAATATTATCCTATAGAGGACTACCCCAGGGCACTCGTATCAGACATCTAAGAAGATTTCTGTAAGGTTTTAGGCAGTTCGGCATGACATAAGTGGTAATTTCACACACGTTATAAAAAAAAACTGTAGAGGTAGCAGATTTGGAGAAATTAATTGTACCGCGTATTGTAACAAGTTCCATAGATATTCATGAAGCAATTACAACACCTAACAAACTCTAATCGATAATCAAACGGACAGCAGCCTTGAAGTGTCAATTTATATAAATTTGCCCACGAGTTATATTGATAAATGGATTTACGAAAGTTGAGTAATATATAGAAGCTAAGTTGAGTCCCTGGAGTTTTCAAGTATGATACAAAACACAATTCAAATCAAATACAAAAATATAATGATGAATTATGAATGAAATTAATTCCGATAAAAAATTTGCTTGAAACCGCCATGTTTTCCCCTTACAGTGCTTCTGAACCAAAACTAATATCTTCTGCTTGCTGACAAATAGATAAAGCTTTGGGCAGACACTTATTGAAGAACCGGAATCGTCACTATCACAACTACTGCTAGATGCCTATCAAAATAGATGTCGAACTCCAAAATGATAATTTTGAACATATTCATGAAAATACCTTATAAGGATAGACACAAAGACATTG
This sequence comes from Thumatha senex, assembly GCA_948477245.1. NCBI lineage: Eukaryota > Metazoa > Arthropoda > Insecta > Lepidoptera > Erebidae > Thumatha > Thumatha senex. Next base: position 27,118,524 of record OX419731.1, on the reverse strand, counting down.
TATTGTTTTTTTTTAGTAGGTATATTTGACTGGACAGTTAATTTAATTACAGGTAGTAATCGATGTCTCAAGGAATTTATTTGTAATTTTATTTATTTAATAACATTTTCTAAATATGAAAATTCACTATTGCGTCGTGTGTTTGTTTAAAAGTTTTGTGTTATACAATTATTATATTTAACTTTAACTGTCCGGTGTGTCATAAAATCCATGCTAAAAAAGTCAATAAACTTCAGGGAGTATAATAGGGAAGTCCGCGTAAATGCGATATTCGTCTATTATAAAAGTGTGGTTTCCGTAATGAAGTGTGGATAAAGGCCTGAGGAAAGAGCGAGAAAATGCTTTATGCAGTCAGTCATCGTTTACAGAATCATGAGTTAGTGAGGCTACGTGTACTTAAAATCTTAAAATCTTCAATAAGCATCTGTTAATTGAATATTTTGGAAATTTTGTTAAGTTTGGGAAAGATTTTTCTTACCGACTGTACCTCAGTGTACAAAATTATACACAATTTACCAACCACACAACTAATCCTATATAAATAATGCCATATTATAATCGTTAATCTCTATGTTGGAACAATTGTTGAATTTGTACTATTTATCGAAATTTATAACTTGGTCCTTGTCATAAACTAGACTTAAACTCAATTGAAATTACGTTCTATTTCATTGAAATAAAGTCGAAATTTTTGTACAGGTTATATTATAGAAACCTTTGGAGTTATGTGCGGTATTGTATGCTAAACAGCTGACGGTATAAGACATTAATGATGTTAAGCTATTTATGACATTGTTTCATTCATACACGTTTCGTATAAAACACGTCTACCAAGATTCCGATAGTAACTTTTAGTAGTTGTTGATTCTATCAAAATATTCTAGACCTCACCTGTCAGTTCGTGCATCTGCTACATCGCCTATTCCTCATTGATTTGGTACTTGAGAGGTCAGATGCTTTCTGGGGTAAGCTGAGCCCATACATTACTTGTTGCCCAAAACCCCTTTTTTAACCTCATTAATAAACAAAATGGTAACGGTAGAAACCTAAAGCAATTAAATGCTTAATTATAACAAATTTAGATATAGATAAGGCAATTGTAAACAAATAATAGTAAATACAATTTAGTATTGTTGTTATCAGCCGCAGTGACACTAACGTACAATGTTGTTACAGGGCAAAACTGTCGTGGGAAATGTCAGAAATTTGACTTTATAATACAAATATGTAAACTATGAATTATGAAATTGTATGTAATTTTGACATAAGTATTTCAGATAATGTATTTGTGTTGTTTCACATTTCTGAAAGATTTCTTGTCGTTTAAACAAATAAGTTGACGGTAGTTCCATCTATCACCTTAAATATATAATGTAAGATGAATATACATTTGTATATACACACATACATAATCTCGAAGTAAAAAATGCGCAAAGGAATGTAACCGCTCATTTGTACACTCAATTTACTTAGGTATTAATAAAATCTTATAAATTTGAAAAAAAATCTTCAGGAGTACACCCAAGAACTGAGATATCGTTACTAGGTACGTTATTTCATATTTTTATTTATTGTTAAGTGGTCACCTAATAGGAACGACTTTTTGATGCTAGTACGAAATTTAGAGAATATAACAAATATCATAAAAGTCACAGACTTTTAATAGTACTGTTAATTTAAAATGGTATTTAATTTAATATACTTTCACTAGTTTCATAAAAAGACGTGTCCATCTAAGAGACAGAATCGTGTTGGCTAACGGCCGAATAATCGAGATGGGAGATAACAGCGTTCTTACTATCAGTGACCTACAATATGAGTCAGTGAGTAGCAAACTTTATGATAAATTATTTTGAGTTATTTACTGATGTTGTTGAATTAATTTTTGATTTACGAACTATAATAACTGTATGTACATGCAACTATTCAGCTGCAAATGAATCAATCCTTATGTTATTAGAACTACATAGCTGGTAAAGGTATCTTATATAAATATATGGGATAAATACCTAATAATGGATGACATAGAAACCCTTCTTTAACTTTTATATACAATTTTTTATATTACAGTAAATACAAAAAACAAAATTTCAACATCAGGTAGCCACAACCTGCGTCTGTCTATTTCAACATGGCAATGGGCTCACTACCTATTAAGTGGGACAGGAATACACATGGTAAAAAGTGGGCATACAATATGTATGCCTCTGCCGCACCTTCGGAGAGAAGGCGTGATAGATAAATAATAAGAAACATTTTATACTAAAATATATTTGAAGTTACAAACGCAGTTTTACTCTTTGCCTTTCGACACAATAATAAAAATCCTTTCAAGTTAACCACCTGGCAGTCACACACGGCATTATATAAAAATCGAAATAGCTTCTGGCCATTTACTACAATGTACCAGACAAAATTTATGAAAACGTTCAAAAATTTACGTCTTGGCATTCGTAGATCTCGTCATAGCACACGGTTACAGTCTCCGTTATCAATTACAATGAACGACACAGTTTGAGAATCGCTGTCCAACACTCAGAATTGAACCCAGAGGTCACTGAGATAGTGATCGGCCCACGGGAGGTACGTTATCGATCGTCATAATTAATTTTAGCCCGTGATATCGCTACCGAAGGTATCCACTATTGGCATTCGATGCAAATTGTTCGGATTCTAGTGATGTTCCGTCAATATTAGTTTCGATCGGATATCAATTAAAATTTATCTGAGTATTTTCTAGCGTAGGTATCTATTAATGGAGAGTGCTCTGATTACATTATTTTTTCATTTTTTTTATTATTAATCACGCCTTAATCCCGGAAGGGGTGGCAGAGGCATATTATAGGTACGCCTATATTTTTACCATGTGCATTTTTGTCTCACGTAACAGGTGGTGAGAGCCCATTGCCGTGTTGAAATAATAATAGATTTGATAGTGGCATTTTAATTCTTTGTATTTTATGCAAAGCTATCCAAGGTCGGTTCAGACATAATATACAGTGAAATTAAAATATATAAAAAAAAAAACTAACTATCTTCACGCTGTATAATAAAAATTAAAATATTATAATCCAAAATATATTCTATGTTACTGTAATTAATAAATTCCAAATTCTTATTACAAAGACGTATGACACCCGCGTTTACACCTCATTGTCATTTAATAAACGACAAACTTCATTGTGTAGGAGCGCAACCAAAACTTTAATCTACGCTATCAACTACCCACCAATAAAAAACAATATCACAGGCCCTGACCAACATGGGCCTTAATTATAGCCCAATGGTTCCCCTCTCAGAGAACAAAGCACTCTATTTTGAAACAAAAAAGTCGAGAATTGATTGAAGGATAGATTCAAATGTAATAAGCTTTCTAAAAAAATATATTCGACGGGTGTAACGTGGAATGTGGATCGCTCGTGAGAGGGTACTAAATCTTAACGTGTAGCTAAAGTTTTGAGCCGTGAAAAATTTTTGGTGATGGTGTTTTTGATGACGATGGCGTGATGGCTCCTTTTCTTCATATATGGTCTTTTTTTTTGCAATAAACAATACCAATGGAAGTGAAAAGTTTTCTTTACTTATTTTATATTCATTAATCCATATACCTATACCGTTATACTTAAAGACGAGAAGACTAAACCTTTTCCTTCAATCAAAATTATTATCTTATTTTACAAAATTGAAAACATTTAAAACTAATTTGTTGTTTCTCTGATTTACCATTTCAAATAAGAATACAATTGGTTCCGCTATATTTTATTAGGATATAAATAAAATTTTTGTAGATAAGCTATCTTCAATTTCTAAATATAAAACATTTAAAACCGCTGGTCTTAACTAGTAATATTTACAATATATCTTGAAGCTAAAGTGATTACACAAACTACAGGAAATTAAAACGAACCCTAATGACTTATAATTAAATAGTACAATTAAATAAAAAGAGAATCACTACATATTATATTGCTCATAAAATACGTGGCTTGTCGATGCCACACCGGTTGATTATTGGCCTCAATTCTTTGACGAACACTTAACTATAGCTCCAAGGTTCCTTAGTAGAGTATACTCTCCTAAACTGAGCTTAAGAACTTCTTAAGTAACAGTTGATAGTCTGAGCACAGCAATAAAACATTAACGTAATACACTCTTAAGTCAATTAACAATTTTAGACAAATTGGATCTTATCTGTGTTAACCTGAATCTGCAAGAGAGTTAATATTTACTGTTAAGTTAAATAAGCTATAAATTTTTACTGACTTGCTTTCTGTCCTACTTTTTATTGACTGGTATGAACTTGAAGGAGGGCTGCTATTGAAGGTTAATCAATCTTTCACTTATGCCTATAGATGTCCACTTCTGTACATACTAGTCTAGCAATTTTCTCATTACTACTATCTTGTGTCTTCCACATCCACTCCTTATTTTTTATACCACTGATGTGGCAGACAAGCATACCAGATGGAAAGTGGTCATCGTAGCCTTTGGACGTTTGCAACACCAGAGGTGCAGCACTCGCGCTGCCGACCCTTTATAAACCTTCTAAGACCCCTTTGAAGAACCTCATATTGTAGACGTTCGGGAAAATGCAGGCAGGGAGTTCATTCCACAATCTAAGCGTACGCGGAATAAAGCCTCTATCGGACCTAACCGCATGCGTGCGCTCTGGACGCAAAGTGTACTTACAACCTCACAACCTTTGCTATTTCGTCGGTCTATACGGCTAGGGACATTTTACTTTACGTTCTGAGTCGCGGTGTCCACTAAAGAATTCCTTAGCTCCATCGGCCATCACTACTTTGACGGAGATGGCCAGTCCGGCAGTATTATCATGTCACTACGGTCAGTTCTGGAAAAGGCTACAGTTTTGGCATTAATTTCAAGAGTGTTTTCAATAGTCAACAACATTTCCCGTGACTTTTAAAAGAACAGCATAATTATGCTGTCAATGGTTTCTTTTGGCTTCTACTATCGAAAGAATACTTTTCTACGACATATGCTCTTCAGACAGATGAACTATATAAAACCCTTGATAAATAGTACTTGCAAATGTATGACAAGTGTCTATTCAACCTATTTATCTACTTGATAGTGTTAAGTTTATAGAAAATAAAAAACATATCGCGAATGCTCAAGAAAATGTAAAATCGTAATTTATTACGTCAATTGATAATATCCATACGACAGCAATAATTCAGCGAAAGTGGTCACACTTAAAAATACAGCTTTCAGAGTATATTCTTCACTAATTAAATTTAAGCGCAAACAAAAATGTACTTTATGTTCTAAACAATGAAGTTGAATAAAAATATACGCATTATACACATACAAAGTTTGACGAATCTGAAGTTTTGCATACTAATGACTTTCTCGATTTTGAACATCAAGGAAACCAGAATTTTACCGTAAGGTCGTAAAACATTGACGCTACCATTCGGCTCGATAACACAACATTTCGAATTAATAGGCCTCAGCATTAAACACTGATAAAAAGTAATTGGCCATAACTAATTCACTACTGCTTTTAGCGGAATTTCGTCTATGGTACGCAACTAGGGATGTGCTATGAAATGGATTCTGTGCTTGGAAAGCACCTTCGTATTTTTTTTATATGAGTGTCAGAAAAAGAAGAGAATGTAGAGGTATTTTTTATTTTGAGGCAAAACACTGTTTAAATCATGTTATGCGCATTATACGTAGAAAAATAATTAGTAGGAAGCGATATATTATGTGACTTATAGAGGTGTAGAAATTTAAAACATAAAAAAAATACGCAAACTTAATTAAAAAATAGAATACATTGTGGTTTTTTATATTCAAGACCATATTTTATTTTCAGTAAGTAGTACATTAAAACGAACGCCTACTTTGAGTGTAATAAAAATAGTTAAGTCATTGTTAAAACCATATTATAATTAATCACATATAAATAGGTCCTTCACCAGCACATAAATTATGATATATTTATAATGAAACTGACTTTTATTAAGTACATAAACATCGCATTTTGACAATCACATGTTCACTACATAATTAAAATTAATAATTTCGTCTACTATAAATAATAATTCTAAATGTTATTACATAATAAACGAACAAAACTTGGTCCAATGTCGCAAAAACTGTATAATATTATCTATAAGTCCGCCTGTAATATCTCCTGTTGCGAACCTGCATAGGCGCTTTTCAAACGTTTTTGTCCTTAATACTTACCTACCCATTTACAGAGAAGAGTAATGTTTATTTATGAGTAGAACTCAATGTCTATTAGCGATGGGAGAAACATTTTTTTTAAACAAATTCAATTTTTATACAAGTAGGTACGTAATTGTAAACTTTTTCTATACAGCTGGAAAAAACAGCAGTAACATACACCAAGTTTAACCTTCGGGTAGAGTTAAGCTACTCTATCATTTGCTCTGGCCCTGCATACGAGCAAGGTTTGAGTACGTAAGTACAAGTTCTCCCACAATATTTGTCATGCTACTTCTCCCAAATTTAGATAGTCTACGATTGCTGGCAACATTGAAATTTGTACCCTAATGTGATACTCTACCCTTATATTATACATATAAAGTGCTCGTGGTCCCGCGGACTCAGTGTTCTGTAAACGATCACTGCGTTAAGCAACTTTCGCTATGGCTGGTCACAGTGACTACTTTGTGGCATTGATATTAGGGAGCGTTTCCTTGTTTCGGAAGGCATGTGAAACCGTTGGTTCCAGTTGCCAGTAGCATGGCAGTTGTTAAGTCAAGTTGAGGGCCTAATGGGTGGCTTGAAAAATTTCAACAGCAGGTAGCCACCACCTGCACCTGTCTATTTCAATACGGCAATGGGCTCATCACCTATTACGTGGGACAGGAATACACGCGGTGAAAAGTGGGCATACTTATTTACAAATGAATGTAAAATAGAACATTCCACAATTAAACTTTTGAATACAGAGGTTCGTACATTCTATAAAATTTTCGTTCTCAAATATGTAATTAATAATTAGGTACGTATTGTTATTATGTACTGTATAGACGTATAGCTTACTTGAATTTCTAATATAGCATATACGTAGCTGGAGAGGAGCCATGGCAACCTCTCCTACCGGATGTCGCAGATACTCACCGGGCACGGGTGCTTCGGTAAGTATCTGTGGCGTATACACCGGGAGACCACAGCCGAGTGCCAGCACTGCGTAGAACGCAGCGAGGACACAGCGGTCTACACTCTTTGGCGGAGTGCTCAGCGTGGGCGCAACAGCGCCAATACCTCGTGGCGAGTCTGGGCGTAGACCGTTGGAAACCATGGTGCAAGCCATGGTCTACATGGTCTACAGGTCTTCTGCGAGCAGGTTATGCTCGCGAAAGAGGCGGCGGAGAGGGAACGGGAGAGGACTATCCCACCCGAGTTCCGTAGCCAAAGTCTGCCGGGAACACTGGGACATCTTTCTGAGGAGTTACCCGGGGCGTCCAGCAATAGACAGATAGGCAGGGATCGTTTGGTTGAAGTCGGTTCGAGTCCGGCATGACATCCGTGGGGATATCCAAACGTAAAAAAAATAAAAATTATGAAGCTAAAGAATTTGTTTGTTTAATTGATTGAACGCACTTATCTCAGGAACTACAAGTCAGATTTGAAAAAATATTTTTCTTTTAGATAGCCCAGTTATCGAAGAATGCTATAGGCTATATACCATCACGCTACTACCCTGGAGAGCGGAGCAGTAGTCAAAAAACTCAACAAATCGGGCAAACTTTTATGCATTATTGTAGAATTTATAAGCGACGGGATTAAATAGGTGCAATGAGAGTTCGATATATATCACGGGCGAAGTTTGACTACCCCGTAAGGGATACAGCGTGAAGATAGATAAGATATAGTAAAAACCACGTTCAGTTGGATTTATTTTGAGTCCTACTAAAGCTCCAGAAAAATAAAAGTTGTCGCAAGCTTTAAAATCATTACGCGATCAAGTCTCGCTCAATATATATTACTAGCTTAGTTCCGCGGCTTCGCTTTTGTCATACTTTTGTTCCATGCCACCAATTTAATCTCGCCATTTTACAATAATGCATAAAATTTTTTCATAAATTATAGACATTTATCATTACTGTTTCGCTTTTATTACATCGACACTCGATATAATTATTATTGTCGTCTCTATTAGGGCGCCATCAACATTCCTTTCTCTGTGGTCAAGCTTTTCTAATAGGCCATCAACATAATCCAGAAGCATTAAAAAGCTATTTTATAATAAAAATAGGTTTTTATCTACACCTGTTAGAATAATACCACTGGCGTCTAACACCTGTTTAACTAAAAACAACCGATAGAGGATTTATTCCGCGTACGTTAGATTGTTTTTTTTTCGAACGCCTACAGTATGGGATTCTACAAAATGGGTCATAGAAGGTTTTTAAAGGGTCGGCAGCGCAAGCGCTGCACCTCTGGTGTTGCAAACGCTACGGTTACCACTTTCCATTAGGTGGGCCGTATGCTTTTTTGCCAAGTCAGTGGTATAAAAAAACAACCACGTGGTTGACTCGCTCACGGAGGATTTCTTGTGTAAAATGGCAACCAATCTCCTTATTTAACACAATATGATCCAAATCGTAACGAAAACATAACGCAATATAATAAAATATTGTAGGACACTACTCTTAATACACAGCGTCATCTAGCCCATACTAATATATTTCTAAATACATTATAAACACTCAAACTCCGATACCAACATTTGTGGATCACACAAATATTTGTTCAGACCCCGGGATCTTAGTGTCGCAGTCGCATACACTATCATTGCGCCTTAATAGTTTAGTGGTTATAATATAAATATAAACTATATAAAAAACACCTTGTGTTGCAGATGCAACACAATGTTTTTTTTGGGATTTAACAGAAATTTTATTTTTGTTTGTGTACCTATATTTGTAACACAAAATTTTTTGCCTATCAAAGAAATATTGCCACAAATAAGACCGCATTATTGGATACATTATTGAAAACTTAGAAGTTTGATATTTTCACAGGTCCAAGTGATTGCTAACCCCAGTACACGACATTAATTTCAACTATAATATAGTTACCTTTTGCCAATACAAGAAATTCGACAAACAGACAGCTAGACGACAAGTTTTCTCTTTCCATAAGGGCTTCATTTATTTACTTTTCAGTTACATCGTTCAACTCCAAACAGAGTACAAAATTACAAAAATAAATATTTAAAAAAAAGAATCCAATAAAATATGACGTAATGTTTCTGTAGAAATAAAAAGAAAAATTAAAAGAAGACCTGTCCTTACAAAAATAAAGTCAACCGCGACAACTTCATCATTTATCCAAACAGACTAACAGCAAAAATTAATCAGGTCCGCAATTTTTTTAAATTATTTTCAAGGCTAGCAACCTTATCCTTAATTCTTATTGACAGCAAAACCCAAAGTGGCCAGTCCAGTGTCGTTCGTAATACCAAATGATCTTTATATGGGTCAGTTAAAGGGGCAACGATCCCTATCATCGTAATCCTTTTATTTTTTAAATCGTCGAGTTATTCATTTGCATATTATCAAACCTACAATCTAAGAAGGTAGGGCAACAATCCAGTGAAATATCCTCTGATGAAATGCTAAAGTATATCGACCCATAGATTTTATCTTTTACGTAAAGTATTTGCACAATGCTAAACGTTTTGAGGTTTTGTGTATTTGACTGCTTCGGTGGAGTAGGTGGTAGTGTATACGAATGCCGCACTAAATTCCAGGGTGCGATTTCTAGGTTGGAACAAATGATTTTATTTTATTTCAAATTTTTTGGGTGTTTATGTTTATGCTATGTACAATATGTATGGTTTTTAGAAATTTAAAAGTATAATTATCAGTCTAGATCCCATATCACAATCTATATGTATTAGTTTACTATGAGCTAGTCGGCGTTGCGTAAAAAAAATGTCCCATAAAATTTATTAATTTATTTGATTTAGAGGTCACGTAAAATTGTACTCTTTGACTTCTTAAAAAGGTAAACTATCTTTATAAACTCTTTTAATTATGTATTAGTGTATAATGAGATACCCTATGCAACTTTGAAAAGATTATATTTCTCATAAATCAAACAGGTATAGGTATTGCTATCTTGATAAGAAGTATTTAAAATGAAATTTTATGTACTCTGTTGCTTTTTAATAAATTCAATGCCGATGCCGCCTAAGAACGGTTCATTTTTCGTATTACCATCAGCAGTTAGCACAATTTTGTTTCTTGCTATATTTTTATGTAAATTCTAATAGCTTTTTGATGTTTTCTTCATGCTATCGATGGCTAATTAGCGCATAAACAGTGTCAAATATTTTCACTGGTAGGCAAGACGTTATAAACAGTGACAAGTTTTAATTAATTTATAAAAGACGGTCAATTAACTCCGTAAAAGTTAATTCGACGGTTTGCTCTAGAAATAAGATTAGTATTTTGGAGGCAGCGAGCCAAATCATGTTTCGCCCGACGGTTTCACTCGCGTAGTTCCTGTTCCGATAGAAATATGGGAATAAAATGTAGCCTAAGTTACTCCTTATAGCATTAACTATCGGTCAGTGAAAGTCCCGTTAAAATTGTCCCTGGCCTTTCACAACAAACAGTCTGCCAGAACAAACCGACAGAGGAAATATATATTGTTTATGTTAATGCGGTCTATACTTTCATTTGCTGGTTTATCAGTTACGCCTTTATCCCTGAAGGTACGGCAGAGGCATATTATACAGCCCTCATTTCACTGCGTGCATTTTTTATCCATTTTTAGACATTTCATTTGTGAAAACTGTGAATTTCGATACAAACACAATTTTATAAATCTGTATAGATTTATAGATATAATTTTGTGTTAAGTGATGCATGTAAAGGTTTTGAAAATGTTCCGGTAGTCCGGACCATTGTCAAAACCTTTTTATGATAACGTAGTTTAAACACATTTTTTTTTATAAAAAGGTACTTAAAGCTCCACTGATATTAAAAAGTGGCAGCTTACTCGATCTTCACAATATACCAAATGAGACTACGTTAAATCCCACGTCGTATGTATTTCGATATTCAAAACCCAATTCAAATTTTTAAATGTAGAACGCCTACCGATAGTGTTGTATTCTAAAGTACCTACTAATAAATATTACTCCCTAATTTCGAAAGACAAAATCGTTTGCATACGTGTGTTCGATTTTTAAACTTATTTTTTAAACGATTCGTTTTGTATCGATATCTTTTGTGATTGTTGGTTGCGTCGAATCGATGCGAAATTTATGATTTAATTGCCTGTTGCCAGTTTTTACGGGTTCAAAGAACTTGGAATGTTTCGTAATCATAATGGTGGCGTTGTATGGTAGCAGTACTTCCAGTATCGGATTGAACTCGGTAATCTTTTCGATGTTTAATGAACGTAATTACCTTCGGCACAGATTAGACAGGTAAATTTGTATAAAGTTTTGCTCACTTAAGTACGTTAATATATTTTTATGATACTGCGACATCACGATTATAAAAGGTAACATCGAAAGGTAGGAAAGGTGATAATAAATTAAATTAATGTTGTTTGTATACGATGCGTTTAAGAATTCGAGGGTATTGGTGTTTGTTCGTCCCTAAGTAACAAAATTAGTATACAATAATTTAATTAATAAATATTGTGGGACATTTTTTTTACACAGCGCCGCCAAAGTAAGCTAAATTAAAAGCTATTATAGGATCTAGACAAATGATAAACATACTTATATATTTCTAAATACATACTTATTATACATAGGAAACACCCAAACTTCGAAAAAAACATTTGTGAATTACACAAATATTTTTTCCGAACCGGGCATGGAACCCAGGACCTCAGTCGCGGCAGTCGCATACACTACCACTGTTCCACCGAGGCAGTAACTACGTTGTATATGACAAATACATAATGTATATGACAAATCATATACATTATGTATTTGACAAAATACGATATAGGGTATAAGGAGACCAAGATCTCCGGGGCCCAAGCGACCTCACCTGCTAGCGGTGCACCATCTGACTGACGATCGAACTAACGACGCAGGCACCCTTATGGGGTTGGGAGGTCACGATAGCTGCACCTAGAAGCCATAACAAAGTGGACCCCAGGGTCCAAATATTGACAGAATTTAGAAGCAATTGGAAATACACTTAGTACAGAAGAAATCTGTGTACAAATAATGTAAATATAAATAAATTCTAATCTATTCGAATCAATACTCAATAGAACTTTTATATCGATATCAAAGCCGAATGGATAAAAATAAAGTTATCAAAAGCTATGATGTTTGTGATAGAGCACGAAAATAAATCATTTTTGTAACGAAATCTAAGAACACAAAATTATTTCCAATCTTTCAAACTAAGCGATAAAATTAGCATAATAAACAAATCTATCACGATTTTTATGATTTAAACGAATTAAATGTAAGATGAAAACTGCACGGATTTATGTTCCAACGATTATATTTCCTAGAACACATTTTAAATGACATAGGTACATAAAGTTTGCATCGTAAATACATGTGGAGACGACTTAGGGACTTAGGTTGTGGTCCAAGTTTTACTGGATAGGCTGCAAGCGGTAAAAAGCATGTGCTATACTGGTCTGAATAAAAACTCGCTGGCCAGTTCTTTTTTCAAATACAATATATCTCTCGTTTTTAGTTAAATGACCAGCATTGTACTAAAAAAAGATTTTATTTTTGATATTGTTGTATTTTCTTATCAAAATAAGAGTTGCAGTATTGCAATTATTTTGCTACAGCATTACCGCATTTTCTTATTATTGACACCATAGCCGTAAGATGAGGAAATTCTAAAATATATTGAATCAGGATATAGCAATATAAGAGGCATTTACTGTCAATTTATAGTCCTATTCATTTCAGGAATAGAACTTTTATTGGTGTTCTTTTTGTTTAATAATTCTTCGTGAATATTCCTTTGGTTCGCAGAAAAATAATTTGCTTTTATACAAGTAAATAATGCTGTTAACTGATATGAATATGTTGGTGACTACTGAATTAGTATTTGCTTTTATAAGTAAACATTAGATTTTTTTTTTATTTAGCTCGCCAAAAAGGCGCCGCCTGCCCAATAGCAAGTTATAGCGACATCTGGCGAGCCATGATGATGACCACTCTCTTAGTCCATATGCCTACTAACAGCGTCCCTCAAGTTGGCCGTCCAAAGATATGCTTCTTTACTCTTTATAAGGACTTCGACGCAAAAAAGAAGGTAAAACGATCTGTTAACAACGACCTACATAAACGAAAACCTCTTTATTCAAAGTAAAGATGTATGTAGACGAAAGAAAAGATGTCGGTGGTCGTTTTATGTGAAAATAAAATATTTTTGATATAAAAATATTGCCTGAACAAAGCCTTCTTGCTCTTACATAGAAGATGTACAGACAACTCGATGCGAATAGCGAACTAAATCTCAGTAGGATACCTACACATAGAAGTAACTTTTGAAAGAAAACCTTTTGCGCTGTGAAATTTATCGCTTCTGTCGAGTCGTAACTTATTTGATATTCAGTATCTCGTCGATATTGTTTCGCTAAGTTTTATCACCGGAATAGAACCCTAGACGTGTTAGTTATGTTACACAGCTATCGCCATCGACACTGCAGTGTGCGCTTTCGGCCAGATAATGTCGGATTCGAGTTTTCGTATGTTTATTGGTTGCAAACTGCTGATTAAATACGGTATAATGTGGAATTGTTAGAGAAAATGCTGGTTTACATGAACTGTTTGCGAACCAAGTTAACTTTTTTAAAAGAATTTCTATTTAAAAAAAAATTATTCATGAATTTTATCGTGTCTTTTATAATGAAGGTAAGAGGATCTATTTTAATTACTCATACTTTATACTCAGAATTTTATACAGCGTTTACACTCTCGCGCGAGTCACGAGACGAGCCGCGAGTGTAAGCACAGTATTATGGTACATTTTTTTCGAGTTCGCGACTCGTCTCGTAGCTCGTCTCGTGACTCGTGCGAGAGTGTAAATGGGATGGGGTATATATGTATTAATTAATGCTGGCTACCAAAGACAATAAAAATTAAAAGTTAAAAAATTCCTGACTATTCTAAAATTAAAATATCTAAATCATTTGCAATCATAAAACTCATGTCACTCCTGAAATAAAGTAAAAATAAGTATCTATTTTAGTCATTAAATTTGTATTCATAAAACTTATGTCATCTGACAATGTAAGTTGTAAACCCTATAAAATCACAACACATCATCTAAGAAAAATAAAACGAGACATGTCATACCATTAGTAAGTAGAGAAAAAAATTGTTCTCAAATTAAAATACCTTCTGCCAGGGCTGCCATTCTCATTACGCGCACCGGTCCATAGTCACTCACCATCCATCATTACGAACGCGTACAGCCCTATAATTTCCCTCCTCGCCCACTATACTTCGTTTACTAGCGTACGTACGTCCGTCGCTTCGCTTTTATTAAAACTTAAGACATCCAGAAATGAGGTTCAATTCAACTTTTTTATTGAGCCTGTTTTGTTTCGATTTAGTTATCGAGAATATCATCTTTAAAATAGTACAAACGTGAAATAAAATGGCTGATATTTCTAACACAATAATCATTTCACTGCATTGTATTCTAATAGTTTAATTTCTGGTAATTCCAAGAGAAAATCCAGAAAAGTACGCATACCAAAAAAAACATTAAAGCCATGTTATACAAAAATATCCATTTGATTTACGAGCCGACGTTATAGCAGGTACGTAACTAGACGTCAAAGGAATTTCGACAAAAAAAAGACATTGTTGCTTTTTACTGACAAGCAAATAATGCTCCATGCATTTATACAGTATTTAGTTCGATAAATATCTGAACGCCAATGACCGATTCGTGTTGCGAATTTATAATAAGAAACAAGTAGGTAAGTAACCTTGAAATATTACCTATCTGCATATTAATCTTTGTCCTGCATAAATGCCTATATGATTTCATACGATGTGCAATGAATAAATTATAACCAAAGGTAAAAATAATCTTACAGGCATGAGATAAAAATAAGCTGTTTATCCTGCTTAAGTAGAAATTATTGAAATGGTTATCGACACTGAAGTGGACTGAGACCCTATTATTTAACGTCATTTTGTACTGCTGTTGTTTTTATAAAGTCAGGTTAAAGTTAATAAATGTTTGTTAATAAATTGCGTCTTAGTTGTTTTACATTTATGGCTGTCTAATTTTGCGTAAATAATAAGTTGTCTTATAATAATCCTTGGAACGTGTGAGTACAGACTCTATCCAAAACTCTCGCATCCGAGGTCAGTTTCCCCCTACTTCGCATATTTTTAAATAACATATTAGTTTTATTTTATATTCGACCGCACTTTCATTAATCTGTTTAGGTATTTCAATTCTTGCAACTAACTTTAATCAGTAAATAAATGTCAGAATTGCTTACAAATCTGAAGCAGAGTGAACATAGTATAATACACAACAATTGTAGCCGAGATAAAAGTACTCGTAATTGTTAATTCAGGATGTCAGCTTCAATATTTCAGTCTAATTGATTAATTAACAAATAGGTACTTATATGCAATATGTTCACAAGCTATGTTTTAGTTTGTTTTAAGTACCTCATAAAACGTAAACGATAATAATGTAAGTGCAGAAAAGTGTAACGTATATATTTTACGCCTGTATTTCATGATTTGGGTATATTTTCCCATTTACTTAATGTAACCAAATCACTGGCCCAAAATATAAATGTAAGTACATATTTAGAATAAGTTTTAGATAAGTATTATAAGTGGTGTACAATGTTACTTTATAGAAAATAAATTCTATTCTAAAACTTTCACACTTATAAGAGCCACATCTAGCCTACAATACAATACAAGGCTACAATTCAGTTTGATTAAAGATTAGCTCCTATCTTCGTTTATTATCCCATAAGAGACAGAATGCAGATGAAACAAAATAGATAATTATTAATTTGTCGACCCTCATTGGCCGAATTAATTATTTTAATTTGTATCTCAAATCAAGATGCATGAACTAATAAAATTTGCCAAAAGCTTAGTTACTGAAAAGAGACCTCGACACTGTTTCTCGTTACAAAGTAATTCTCAAAACATCATGAAACGCACTTTGACGTACCAACATAGCACTTGTAAGACACATGACGTTTATAAACGTCATTGCATACTGTTCATAATGCCACACGACGTGTGTAAACGTCAAGATACGATTACCATCAAGCTCTGCACAAAGGTTCTGAACATGATATAATTTGAATTCGCAGCGTGTCGCGTATTAATGCGGTTATTATTTAGCTATAAAAGATTCTTTACATGGCATTGTTTCAATGTATTACCCGGCGGTATTGGTTGCTTGTATTGATGCAGGACCGCCATAATATATGACATAGGGCTTTGACAAAACATCTGTAGATACGCAATAACTTCACTCAGTAATTCCCCGTAAACTCGGCCAAGAGTTTGACGAGACCTAAGAACACTATGCTAGTGTATAGCAATAAGGTGTATTCGTAGTTAATCTTTATCCTACTAATATTATAAACGCGAAAGTTTGTAAGTATGGTTGTTTGTTACTCTTTCACACAAAATCTACTGAATGGATTTTGATGAAACTTTTCATTAATATAGCTTACACAACAGAATAACACATAAGCTACTTTTGAACGGAAACGGGAACGGCAAATTTTCGCCACGCTTGCGGACTTTCAACTAGTTTGTACATAATTGTAAAGCCACGAATTTCTAAGTTAGTAATGTTACCATATAAGATGTTAGTACACACGAATTCGACAAAGTCTAATTCAATTCAATTTATTTGAAGTAACAAGAGGCTCATAAAAGAATATTAATAATACATAAATCAACAATAATAATACTTAAATCTTGAAAATAAACTTAGCTTATGTTAAAATTAAGGTACTTCTTTAACTGCGTCTGTGGCGCGGTGGGAGTGTATCAGACTGCTACTAATCTTTCGGTTGTATAAGCGACCGATTGGCCATTTATGTTATAAGAGGTCGTGGGTTCGATTCCCACCCAGGATAAAACTTTGTGCGATGATGAGCACTATGGTTTATTCTGTGTCTGGGTGTTATTTATCTATAATATGTATGTATTTAGAAATATACGAGTATAAGTATGTTTATCAGTTATTTGGTTATCATAGTACAAGCTCTGCTTAGTTTGGAATCAGATGGCGTTGTGTGAGTTGTCCCAACAATATTTATTTATATATTTATTTTAAGATACAAATTATATTTAGCATTTTAATATACAATAATTTCGATTACCAAACTTACTTACTTTACCGTGCATTACCCTACCACAATTAAGCTAATTCCTATTTAGCAGTACTCTAAATAGAAGATACTTCAATTTATAACAGACGTAAAAACATTTTTTCAAATAAATGAGAAACCTTACAATACTACTTAACATAGTAAAGATACCAGATATGCAAATCGAATTATTCTACCTCAATTAAAAACTAGCATTGAGGGGATTACGCGGTATCATTACAAACTCGTCTTATCGAAAGTATATCGATATTTTCAACGTACATAATCGTCGATAAGTGTCTACAAGGGCTGTTGTAGGAATAACGAGAATTTTGCTGAAGCTTTGAAATCAGTAGTTTTATGTATATTAGCACAAAACTGAAGTATTTATTGTAAATATGATTTTATAATTTTATAGTTGATAATTTTTTATCGAAACACATATATACGTCATATATACGAAACATATACAAACACATATATATGTGTATACAAAAATATATACAAACACATATATACGAAACACAATAACGTGGAGATATTCTATTTTTACTCAAATCTATCCCTTAAAATCAGTCATTATAAGTGTTCCGTTAAAATAGGAAAAATAAGGTGTCAACACCTAAGTTTAGTTAAAAACTTTATCGATAATTTGTAAAATCAGGAGGAATATTGTAATACAATGTTGTAATCCAAATGATAGTTGCTCTGAGCAGTCAAATAAAACTAAAATTGAACGATTGAATTGAAAATAAACCCCAGGTTTGAAATCACGGTAGAGTTTTACAAACCCTAGGAATATATTAAGAGAAGAGGAGCTCTCTGAGAGGAGAGAAGAGAGAGAGGAGGAGAAATCATATAGTAACATAATTAATCGAACCAGCTTGTCGCACAATACACAATTATGGTTGTTAATATTAATAATGAAGTTTATTGAATACTGCTTTCTAGGGTAACGGAAAACTATTAAAATTAAAATAAAATAAATATCCATCATGCCTTATCCCCGAAGGGGTGGCAGAGGCATATTATATGCCCACTTTTCACCGTGTGGATTCCTGTCCCACGTAATAGGTGGTGAGCCCATTGCCGTGTTGAAATAGACAGACGCAGGTTGTGGCTACCTGCTGTTGAACTTTTTCAAACCGCCCATAAGGCCTTCAACCAGGCTTAACGACTGCCATTTTACTGGCAACCG
Organism: Thumatha senex; assembly: GCA_948477245.1. NCBI lineage: Eukaryota > Metazoa > Arthropoda > Insecta > Lepidoptera > Erebidae > Thumatha > Thumatha senex. Next base: position 27,099,992 of record OX419731.1, on the reverse strand, counting down.
GGACCAACGGCTTAACGTGCCTTCCGAAGCACGGAAACGCTCGCAAATGTAAATGCCACAAAGTGGTCACCCATCTGAGGACCAGACATAGTGTAAGTTGCGTTACTCAGTGATCGTTTACAGAACACTGAGACCGCGGGGCCACGAGCGCTTCTTACAGAACACTGAGACCGCGGGTATACTATTAAAATTGACAGACAAAGGTAAACAAAACGGTCACTAGTACCTGACACTCGATTGTCAATCCGATGCTTAAATTGAATCAAAATAGAAATACAATAGCCGACCTATAGTCACTTAAAGAGTGTTAATTTCACACTTAAATTTGCAAATCGGTTTAAAGATAGCATCTTTAAAAAAATAAGATTAATTTGGAGATTTGTATTTGCCTTTACTAGTTTGTTTTAGTAATGTGTGTTACTCTTTTCATTTGTTACTAAATAATGATTTAGCAACGGTATAGATTTTGTGTAATTCTAAATAGGTACATTTTAGGTAGTAGCGTGATCATATATAGCCTATGGCCTTCCTCGATAAATGGGCTAGATACTAATCACAAAAAGATTTTTTTAAATCTTCCTAAGATTAGCGCGTTCAACCAAACAAACTCTTTAGCTTTATATATTAATATAGATACATATACTGCAAAAAAAAATTATTTATTTTGTTTTTAAATGTTATTTTTGCAATATTCCGCTTTTTTTAAAATTAAAAAAAGCGGAATATTGCAAAAATAACATTTAAAAACAAAATAATTATAGTTTTTTTAAAATGGATTACCGCCATGTAACGACTGATTCAATTAGTTACATATACTGCAATTCTTTGAGTGTGGTCATTCGGCTGAAATCGAAATGCATTCTACTCTTTGATCTTTTATTGCACACATTCCTGGAGTAAAGAAAGGGATAGGAACACATGCAATTCATTTATTAAACTTACTATCTACTTTATATTATTGCAACACTCCTAGATGTTCGCTTTACTGATTTGCCACCAATATCTAAATATGTCTAAATGTTACGAAAACTAAGTATCACTTGGATCATTTGACGAAATTAGCATAAAATTAAAATGATAACTGTAATGTTGATGTATATCTGAATATATAAAGACTTTTTAAAATACTTAGCGGAAGAAATAACATTAGATTTATCTTATTTAAAAATGTATGCGTTCAAAGAAGTAGATTGTGACTGCGCGTGTGTGTGTGTGTATGCGTTAATACCAGTCTCGAAGATACTTTTAAATAATTCCTTGTTACTCATTTTAGTATGTTGGTAACTACTGTTAGTGTATCTTTAACAAACTGACTTCTATGGCTTCGCCCGTGACATACTCTGAACCCCCGTGGCCGCGTGTCATCTAGTCACATCCCAGAATCCTAATCCCAATATATTTTTTCAATTTGAACAAATAGTTTTTGAGATTAGCGCGTTGAACCAAATAAATTTATAGCCTTCTATATTTGTATAGATTGGGTAGATAAAGTTATAAAATGGTGAGCTCATTATTTTATTTTCAACGCTTGAAAACAAACTTATACAAACACATACATAATACGTATATTTCATTTAAGTCAGTAATACTCCATTACACTAAATATACATTTTGGTGTGAGTATGGACATTTTGGAATATCGGCATTTAAGGACATGGACATTTTGAGAAATGGACGTTTTACCCTCTAGACAATTTATGAATTTATACATTCTCAACTTGAACGGTGGTTAAGAGTGAAAGTTGAAAGTATTCAATTATTTAAAAGAAAAATGCGTATTTTAGTGCAGTTCAGACAAAAAAAAAGCAAAAACAAAATCCACAGGCCACAGTTGGGGAAGTTTAACCCAATGTGACGCTCAGATATCATCATCTAATGGGATTAAAGCTAATAAGTAGGTTGGTAAGAAGGTTTTTGACCGAGATTCCTAAAACTAATCTCACTTTGACCTGTATATTTGTCCATTCATTATCATAAACACTCTGTTTTATATACCTACCGAGTCACGATGAATTTCTTCTTCTTTACCTAATTAACTAACTGGTCAGCTTTCGCGCGATATTTATTCACGAATAAGTTGTATTTACTCACAATCTCGTTGGATTACATCAATAATTACTTACAAAATTTACGTCTTTAAGAAACTGTGTAACTCTAGATGATTTATAAAATAAAATGATTGCGGTAATAAGTTTAAATATAAATAAATATTTAATTTTGTAGGATATTCTCACATAACGCCGTCTAACTCAAATTAGACTAATACACGCTTGTGCTATAGGATCTAGACAACTGATAAACATACCTATATATTTAATGTTTTTAAACTTTTTTTATTGTCACTCTAGTTACTTCGGGTCTTATTCGCGACGTATATTATTAGGTACAAAGCAGGTCACCTATATATTTGTAAATATAGACACAATACATAGTAACCACCCGAAACAAACATTTGTGGATCATACAAATATTTTGTTCTGTCCAGGATTCGATATCGAGTCCACAGCGCGGCAGTCGTATACTCTACCACTAACCCCACCGAGGCAGTGCATATTGTTTTATGTATACCATTTTTTATATGGTGAAAAGTGGGCACATATTATGCCTCTGTCTACCCCTTAGGGGATAAAGACGTGACAATACGTATGTATCCCACACTTTAACACAGTAATTATTTACTTAACACTGAGTAAGCCACGATGTTACAAGCTTTAAAAATTTTAGTCCCATTAAGGTATTACAAAAAAGACCAGTAGTGACCAATATTAAAAAAATTATGAAACATATAATATATTTTCAGAGTAGGTATATCTGATATTCAGGTATCAGATATACTCTGGCATACTCATGACAGTCATTAAGAAGTATCTCTTCACTTACCAATAGTGTACTTACTTAAAATTCCAAAGAGTTTTGGTAATAATAACACTGAACAAAATATCAAAACGACGTCATACAAAAACATATCTAGAGTAATATAGTACTACAACTCATTATGAGTACAAAGTGAATGAACATACAAAATTATCATCAAACGCGCTACCTTACAGCCCTCAAGCGGTAGGTAATCGAGTAATCGAGCGCCCCGCAGATCGATGTCGCGTAATATTTTTTTTATAAATCGATACTTCATTCGTCCACATCAGTGAACGCGACCGATGACAGAAAAAAACATAATGCAACAACATTAAGCTTTACTTTGTAATCCTACTAATATCATAAACGCGAAAGTTTGTAGGTATGGAAGTTTGTTACGCTTTTACGCAAAATCTAAAGAATGGATTTTGATGAAATACTACAATAGCTATATAGCTTACAACAAGTTGTGTGGAAAAAGGGAACGGAAAACTTCACCACGCGTGAGTAGGCGCGGGCGGAAACTAGTTTTATTAATATGTTGTATTAGAGTGTTTTAACTTACTTAACAGTTTAGCCCTTATTCCCGAAGTAGTAGGCAGAGGCATACTATACGCTCATATTTCATAGCATGTATTTTTGTCCTAAGTAACAGGTGGTGAGGCCTTTGCTGTTTTGAAATGGACCGAGATCTGCTATTGGTATTTTTCAAGCCCCACTTGCTTAGAATTGAAGTATTGAATTGGAATTTGACTCCTAGGTGCTTTTATATAAACCTTAACCTGGTCAATATCTATAGCAAACCAGATATTGTCAGTAATAATTAAAGTATGACTGCCTCTGTGGCGCGGTGGGAGTGCATCCGACTGCTACGCAAGTGTCGTGGGTTCGATTCCTACCCAGGATAAAACTTTGTGTGATGAGCATGATGGTTTATTCTGTGTCTGGGTGTTATTTATCTATAATATGTATGTATTTAGAAATACATAAGTATGTTTATCAGTTATCTGGTTACCATAGTACAAGCTCTGCTTAGTTTGGAATCAGATGGCGTTGTGTGAGTTGTCCCAACAATATTTATTACATTTATTATTATTATTAAGTAAATAAATATATTAATTTTATTATAATACGAAATTATGAAAACATATTAAGTACTCCTTCCCTATTTTATTAATATCATATTATTTTAAAACCAATCAAATCTATGGTTAATTATATATTCCATCGTAGAATTGATTGGATTATAATGAATAACACAAATATATCTAGTAATACCTACAATCCTTACTAATATTATAAATGTGAATGTAAGTTTGTTTGTTACGCTTAAACGCGAAAACTACCTAACCGATCTTCATGAAACTTTGAACACATACTCTTGGAGGTATTAGAAGTAACATAGTATACTTTTTTGTAAATATTTTATATGGAAGATAATTGTCGGTTTCTCTTATGTGGCGCTAACGAAGTTGCGCGGGTCATTTAGTATAATTAATTATATACAGAGGAAAGTTTTGTAAGTTTGTTTGTAATGAATAGGCTCAGAACCTGCTGAGCAGATTCTTCGTAAGTAACATAGGCTATATTGCAGTTTCAAAAATTTTAGGGTTTCGTACGAATGAAGAATAGAAAACTTCAATACGAGGGTGAAGTTGCGGGCATCAGCTAGTCTATTATAAACCGAACGCAACAAAATAACATTAAAAAGACCTACTCCACATGCGACCGCGGTCAGTGGCTGCCTAGACTAGATACCAGTAAAACCACTTTTTTCAAAATGGCCGCTGACTTTCCCGCCCTGCATATATGCTGACAACATTGGACACGGCCAGCCACGTGCGAACTGGAGTAAATGATGCGTTAGGACTCGGAATTTATAGGGATGTGCCGTCCATTTAATGTTCAACTCGGACTACTGGGTTATATGAATTTATTTTTTCTACAACGCAACCTATGGGTCTGATAACATCATAATGTTATTAAAAACTTGTATTTTTAATCGATTTCTAGTTAAGCATTGCCATCATTCGCTGCTATTAAAAATAATAAAGCTATAAATAATTAATAGATCGAGAAGATATTTTACTAAAATATTTTACTACATTGCCAAGTTGAAAATTACATGGTTGCTGTTTCCAATATGCCAGAATTACAAATGTCTTGTCATAAGTATAGTCATCGTCATCATTGCTTATCTGTGCAAATTACTGCAGTTAGATACATCCAGCTGCGATTTATTTTGATAGCACTTTCACGGATATAAAACTGCTAAAGATAAATATGTTCTACATTCACATATAAACAATTTTGAAAAGCTTTGTATGATGGCACAAAGGCGAAAGTAGCCATGCCATAAACATGGTTAAAAGAAGCGCTCGTGGCTCCGCGGTTTTAGTGTTCTGTAAACGATCACTGAGTTACGCAACTTTCACTATGGCTGGTACTCGGATGGGTGACCACTTTGTGGCATTTACATTTGTGAGCGTTTCCGTGCTTCGGAAGGTACGTTAAGCCGTTGGTCCCGGTTGCCAGAAAATGGCAGTCGTTAAGCCTGGTTGAAGGCCTTATGGGCGGCTTAAAAATTTCAACAGCAGGTAGCCACAACCTGCGTCTGTCTATTTCAACACGGCAATGGGCTCACCACCTATTACGTGGGACAGGAATCCACACGGTGAAAAGTGGGCATATAATATGCCTCTGCCACCCCTTCGGGGATAAGGCGTGATGGATATTTATTTATTTTTATATTAATTCAAGTTATTTAAAAAAAAAACCGCTAATAAAAAAAACACCCTCACCCTCACCCCCCACTCTCACCCTCACTCTCACCCTCACCCTACCCTCACTATCATCACGTCGATGATCCGTGCGAGCTTCGTACAATCGTACCATATAATATATGTACATACACGTTAAGCCAACGCTCGGCCGTGCTCGGTGAACTTCGTGTGACCTCGTCTCGACCTTCGTCTTAGGTATTTTTCGTTACGGAATTTCTTGATTAAAGCCCACTCGAAGCCCGCGATAAAAACTATGCAATAGCTTAAAAATATAATTGATTAATTAAAGGTAATGGCGAGATGAAAATTGAAGAACCTGCGATGAATTTGAACAAATCAATTTGAACCCATATTGGCAAATATGGGTTCAAATTGCTTTTAGAAAACCGAATTAAAACGTACTCGTGAACAACCATATCAATTTAAACAATTAAAATTTTTAAGTGGTAATTTCTTCACTCTCAAGCTCACGTCACGTCGTATTTTTTTTTTTGTCTGAATTAGAAAATATCAAATATTCTTTGATATTTTTTTATGGTAATGGTATGCTATGCAATAGCTTTACCGCGGCAGTCTCCGAGTGCCACACGTCTTTTTTTATTTAATGTTCATTACTTCATTAAGTCCTATACAGTTGGTTAATATATTAATAACATTCAATTCGCGATTAGGGTTCGAACAGTCACCGAGTTGAAACCTTAATCAGAAATTGAATCAATTGAATATAATGGAGATTTCTTAGTATTACGGCTTTGATTAGCAAAACAAAGATTTTACTAAATTATCCGTAATCATAGTACAATACTTATTAATTATGCTTGCATTATGTAAATATATGTGTTTTTGTATGTGTGTAAATTTGTGTCTACCATGCTCTCTTACATACACACTTTTAGTTATTCATTTTTTTTTAATTGTCTCGAATTCCTAGCCGGTACATAAACAAATAAATATAAAAAAGGTCGATTTTTTTCAATTTTTTTATACCACTGAGGTGGCAGACAAGCATATGGCCCACCTGATGGAAAGTGGTCACCGTAGCCTATGGACGCTTGCAACACCAGAGGTGCAGCACTCGCGCTGCCGACCCTAAAATCTTGTCTTAACCTAAGGTCTTATCACGGAAGGCACGTTAAGCTGTTGGTCCCGGTTGCCAGTAAAATGGCAGTCGTTAAGCCTGGTTGAATGCCTTATGGGCGACTTGAAAATTTCAACAGCAGGTAGCCACAACCTGCGTCTGTCTATTTCAACACGGCAATGGGCTCACCACCTATTACGAGGGACAGGAATCCACACGGTGAAAAGTGGGCATATAGTATGCCTCTGCCACCCCTTCGGGGATAACGCGTGATAGATCACGTTCGAATTTTAAATTAAATCTTTCAGAATTTACTTCAGGTATCTAGTATCAAATCACATGTCAAAATAAACCTCGTACCTACGCACATAATTTGTACCTAATCTATGTATAGAATAACAACTTAATGGATTAGAATAAAATAAATATAATAATTATAGGCATAAGTGATTCGATTATAAATAATCAGATGTATAAAACAGTCTCTAAAAGGAAGTCAAAAAGTTTTTGCTCATTTAAAACGAAGCCTACAAATAAAAACTCTCTTCCTGCGAACTATAATAATTTTAAATTAATGTATTATATATAAACGGAGGTAGGGAACTGGTTTGTACTCGTATCACTTAACTTATTACAACCATTATTTGAGCCCTATATACATACTGTGAGAATATTCCTAATCGTTAAAGAACTACTTTCATCATATAAAAAAAGCTATTTGCTGGATGTTTCTTTTTTATATGACCTGGTTATATTAATAGTGAAAATTGGCAAAACAGGTTGGTAAAGATATTTGTATATGACTCGTAGCCTCGTCGCATCTGAGGGACGTATTATATCAAAGATGATATAATAAATAAATAAATAAATAAATAAAAATAAAAATATCTTTATTTTGCATAGACCATTTTACCGGCGCTTACAAAATGTCATACACTATTTAAAATATTTAAAGCGACCACCGGTTCGGAACGCGGCCCACCTGAGAAGAACCGGCAAGAAACTTAGGAAGGTTTTTTTTTTTGATGGCCTATTTACAATTTAATATTATTTCACTTTGCCAGCAGATCATTTCCAGGCGTCCCTGTCCTGCAAATAGTCTGTAATGAAGTAAAAACCTTTTTCACAAAGCTTGTTTTTAATAAACTTTTTAAATTTATTTAAAGGTAAATTTCTCAGGTCACAGGGAAGCTTGTTGTAAAAGCGTATACAGTTACGCTGGAAAGAATCGCCAATCTTATGTAGTCGACTGTGGTGGACTGAAAGATTATTTTTATTTCTAGTGTTTATATTATGTTTATCACAGAGTTTAGAAAACTGTGATTGATTTTTCTGGACATACATAAGATTGGCAAAAATGTATTGTGATGTACGGTTAGAATATTTACTTCTTTGAATTTTTCTCGGAGAGAAACTCTGGGGCCCAAATTATAAATAGCGCGTACAGCCCGCTTTTGTAGAACAAAAATAATATTTAAATCTGCAGCACTCTCCCAAAGGAGAATACCGTAAGACATAATACTATGAAAATAGCTGAAGTAAACCATTCTAGCCGTATCCACATCTGTTAGAGTCCTGATCTTTTTTACAGCGTATGCAGCCGAACTTAATCTAGAGGCTGTCTTTTCTATGTGTGGGCCCCACTGCAAATTGGCATCAATAGTTATACCGAGAAACACAGTTGATTCTACAAACTCTAACACTTGTCCATTCAGTTGAACATTGGCCGCAACTTGTTTTACATTTGGTAGAGTAAATTTTATACATTTAGTTTTATTTTCATTAAGGCAAAGATTATTTGAGCTGAACCAATGAACTACTCTTGCAATTGCATTATATAATAATAAAAAATAAATAATATACCTCATAGACATAATAGACCGAGATTTATAATATGAAGAACACGTGAGCAGATTTTGCAAGACGAATGGTCAAAAGTATCCGTACACAGACGTGCATGAATGAAATGTTTAATGAATCTGCAGGATATGAAAGAAGTATGCATGGATAGTGAAGCCTGGCGATCTGTCTGTTCGGACTACCCCGTCAGGAATTCAGCGTTAAGATTTATAGACAGATAGATAAACGCAATAGGCTATCATAAAAAAACACAATGTTCTGAAATTTGAGTTAGTCTATATTTTGAACATAAAGAAGAAGAAAAGGAAGAAAAAGAACTGGACCAACCCAGTCCTAAAACTGGTCAACTATCATCATCATCCGAGAGCTTGTCCTATTTGCCTCTCGCGACGTTAGAAGGATTTTTTACGTGTAGAAATCATCATGGATGCTATGCTGGACTCCTTCCAAATAGAACCACATGTTGCCCTTTCATCTGCCTATAGCCAGGAGTACCGGATGAGCCGTCGGAAGAATAGATAGCCCCAAGGCAGTTCTTGTACGTCATAAAATGGTGTGGTTGACATTTTTCTTACCTTAAAAATGGTAAATAGGCAAAGTCTGTCCAACTATATTTCTCAGGCAAAGCTTACACGGGGAGTAGAAAGGATTGAGAGTTGTCTATCCCCTGAGTAAAAAGAACCAATGTTATATTGGTACTTATCGAAGACACATGTAGGTGACTGGCACATAAAATACTATTCTAAATCCAAAGAAATAAGGCTTACTTTTAAATGCTATCACAATTTATGATCGCTGGAATAGCAAGATTTTAAATTTCAAATCGAGAACTTGACATTTTTTTCAAAGAGGAATTCACTGGTAAGGTCTTCGTTCAGCCGTTTAAAATACTTTGAAATCGCATATTTTGTTTAGTTGTACGGTCTTGTAATACCATTGGTATGTTTCTTCCATGTAAACTTTTTCTACAGATAAAATATACATTTTAATTTTTTTTTTCATCTTGTTCCCGATTGATAAGTACATCTGCCATGAAGTTTATTTGCGTTGTCTAATTTTCCTTCTGTAGCTGAAGAGTTTTCTATTCCATCATCCATCCATGCACATTACTTAACGAGTTAAGTCTACATATTGGTAAAAAAAGTTGAGAATTCCTATATTGACTGTAATTTAGTCTGAATATTCATTGAAGTACTTATTGCGTTTAATTGCCTCAGAGTAGCATTCATAAAGGTGTAATGATCTCGGAATCTCGTTGTTATCGAATAAATATGACAATATAGACTTTGTTTTTACTTCAGTTCAATGGTAAATTGAAAAAGATAGTTAAATAGTATGCAACGGCCATTAAAAATCTAGTCTTTTAAATTGGATGATGGAGATGATTGGAGAATGGGTTTGACTCAAATTTAATATAAGTAGGTATAAATAGATATATATGAATTTTGTTTTTGAAACTTCGAAGCCGATATACCCAGGGTTCAAAATATGTCGCCGGCGAAGTCATGAAGCATAACAAACTTATGCAAAAGCACAGTTATGTTATACAACGGATACAGCTTTACTTTAATACCAAATTAAAAGCTGTTTTACTTTTTTAGATCTGGAAGTTTTTAAATTACTTATTAGGTAGTATCAAGTCTAGAATATAAATAAAAACAGACCTGAAATCCCATAAAATGTATTCAAGATTCGAAAAAGTGTATCTACCATAAAGGATCAATTATTTTATAGTCTTTAAATGGTCTTCATTACAATAAATTATAATACGAAACATGTTTTGCTTGCAATGTAAAATAAACAAAAAAGAATATTATAATAGTTTAACCTTTAACCAAGTAAGAAAGGTAGAAAGAAAATATGTTTTATTGCAAACACAGCTAATCGACATTAACCTCTATTTACTATTAAATAATACACTTCCCATACAGTCTAACAAGTTCGCCTAATCATTGACACCACGCCACAAAATGCCTCATAACAAATAATATGATTTCTTATCATCATAGCGCCTTATAGCGGCACTATCGAATCTAAAAAGTGAAGACTAAAATAAATAAAAAATAAAACAACACTGTATTATAGAAACAACCAAAGATACACATAAAAAGTTGAAATAATTTAATTACATGTACGGCATTTTGCACTGCCAAATTTTCTTTGGCATTATAATGTATTAATACCATTATTTATTTATTGAGAGCGAGAATTGCGAGAAAAGCCTGATTCTTAATTAAAATTTTACTAAAATTTTAATTAAGAATCAGGGGTAGAGTTATCAAATTTACTTTTTTATACAACTTTTTAAGAACTCCAGTCCATCTGAAATAGTGTATATTTCAAAGAGTGTCAAAATTGTTCATGTACATAATTGCCGTAGTTCAAAATTCATTCCAATTATCCTATAAATATACACATCGCTCTCTTTATTTTGTAAGTAAACATTAATATAAACTACATACTTTAGTTTCTATAACCAACAATAAAACTTTGCAATTAACAATTAAAAGCAAAAAGGAAAAATGTTAAAAGAACATATCATTTGATACTCATTAACATTTTTCTCGGCATAATATACAGCACATTTAAATGGTGTATTCATTAAAATCAACGGGGGACATTGAGAATGGTTTAATACTTGATTATTGTATAATCATGTTCGTAAAGTTTACTCACATAAGTGTAACATTGTATTGTCAAGTGTTCATACGTTTACCACATAAATAGAGACTGGGTAGGATAAACCTACATGTAATAAATGAATATCCCGAAAGCATAATTTTCTTTTTACCACTGAGGTGGCAGACAAGCATGCGGCCCACCTGATGGAAAGTGGTCACCGTAGCTTATGGACGTTTGCAACCTAGAGGTGCATCACTCGCGCTGCCTACCCTTAAAAACTTTTGACACAGAGTGTCAGGGCCGTATTTTAGAACGTTACTCAATACTCAAGAACCGCTTGAGGCTAGTTTTGTCTTATAAATACTACTCTCAAGTGTTTCTTGAGTATTGAGTAACGTTCTAAAATACGGCCCTTAGTGAGTTACCTTTGACCGAGGTCACTAATATACAATGTGGTAGTTGTATTCACAACCAGCTTCCCCGTAGTAGGTCTACCCCGAATAGATACATGAATACAACCGTTAAATTTAAATTATTTAATAATTATTCGTGACAGATGAAAAAAACTATATCTCCATCGGAAGGCACGTTAAGCCCTTGGTCCCGGTTACCAGTAAATTGGCAGCCTGGTTAAAGGCCTTATGGGCGGCTTAAAGAATTTCACTGCTGTTGAAATTCTTTAAGCCGTCTCCACAGTGTCCATTTCAAATAGGCTCACCACCTATTACGTGGACACAAAACTGCATACGGTGAAATGTTGGCGTATAGTATGCCTCTGCCTACCCCTTTGGGGATATAGGCGTGACAATATGTATGTCTGTATGTATTATGGCCATGGCCATCCACTTATTTTCTTGTATTGAGTGGCCAGTTTACTATGGTCAATCAACTATCGAGTCAAAGTTTTTTTCTACATTTTATATTGGACTTTAAAGCACAAGTTCTCAAATAGTCGAGTCTACATTATGAATATTCATTTAAGTTTCATTAACCGCAAAATGGCCACACGCAAGTTAGAATTTTACCGTCTGCCATTAAAAAGAAACACATTTTTGAAATGTACAATGTACTGAGGTACGCAACTTTCACTATGGCTGGTCGTCGGATGGGTGACCACTTTGTGGCATTTACATTTGCGAGCGTTTCCGTGCTTCGGAAGGCACGTTAAGCCGTTGGTCCCGGTTGCTAGTAAAATGGCAGTCGTTAAGCCTGGTTGAAGGCCTTACAGGCGGCTTAAAAAAATTTCAACAGCAGGTAGCCACAGCCTGCGTCTGTCTATTTCAACACGGCAATGGGCTCACCACCTATTACGTGGGACAGGAATCCACACGGTGAAAAGTGGGCATATAATATGCCTCTGCCACCCCTTCGGGGATAAGGCGTGATGGATATTTATTTATGTAGCTTAATAATAAAATTATTCGTTAAAATTAAACAATTATATTTAATGAGGTCAATAAAGATTAAGATAAGAGATTAAACATAGTAACTAGGTATATTTATTGTATGGTGTTGACTAAATTATTTATAAATGAATTGCATGAGTTGAATTATTTTTATTTTTATTGAATTGTTGTGTGTACTTGACAGACTTCTTATGAAATGGCAAATAGTTGTATAGTATTGAATTGACATTATTATTAAAATTATATTATTATTATTGTAAATAATAATAATATAATTTTAATAATATACTATAATAAAAATAGACATAATTATGGAATTGAAATTATTATTGAAATGACATCATTGTAATGACTTTGCTATTATAATTATTAATTATGGATGAATGATATAAATAAATTAGTGTATTATATTAGGATGGATAAATTGTATTTGCATAGTATGGACGCAATTAGTAATAAGTTATTTGCAAATTGTCGAACACTGTTAATCGTGGGTTGCTTACAATGTTGTTTTGGTGGTAACTGTAGAGATGTTGTAATTGTGGTAAATAATAAATATATAAAGAAATGAATTTTTTTTTTATATTATGTTTTATGGTAATATAATAATCCATGAGTTACTATAGAATAAAGCCGATATCTATCAATTCCAATTCAAGATCTTTTGTAATCTATACTATTGTATACTAAATATTACGTAAAGTTTTCTAAGTTTGTTTGTAATGAATAGGCTCACAAACTACTAGACCTATTTTAAATATTCTTTCATCTATTGAAAGCTACATTCTTCGTGAGTAACATAGGCTATAGTAGATTTTCTAAAAGTTTAGAGCTCCGTACGAAATCTCAAATAGGAAAACTTCACCACGCGGTGAAACTGCGGGCATCATTTTGTAATCTAATATATTCCTAACTTTGAATCGATATTATTTCAATAAGTCTATCCTATCTATCTATTTATCAATAGAGGTTTGAGTCATTGAGGTTTTAGCAATGTGGCTAATGAGGTTATCAAATTCTAGAGATGCATATACCCATTGGCCCATTCAACTGAAGGTTTCGTCACTGTTGTACCTTAGCAACATAAATTATGAACAGTTCAGCAGTAGTCGATTGATTAATACAACATCTCCAGACTACTTATAAACATTGTTTATTTATTCTTCAAGCGAAAGTGTAATTTGTATTGCATGAGAGTCTAAAAACTTTATAAGTCACTAATTATTCAATAACACGATTGTAATTACATAACCGTAATAACGTGATTCTAATTATGTAATCATGACATATCTGGATGCACATGCGTGCTAACAGCCAGAGCTCTATGGTCGGCGGTATCGAAAGAGAAATATAGAAACTATATTTAATTATTTTAATAACATAATAATTATTTACTACGTATGTGGCATGGCTTAACTATTATACAAAATGGCGCTTGTTAGGTTTTATATGCTGAAAACGATATAATAAAATGCAAAAACGATTAAGATGTTGTTTTATGATGGAAATCATATATAAACCATACATAAACATTATTACAGCTTAACGGTATCTACTGCATAATCACGTCCTTTATATGGTCGCCATCAAATACCGCAATGGTATATAAATGATTTTATATACCAATTTCAATTACATTTCTACGTAATATTAATTACCGTTGTGACTGCGATTGTGACATTCTGCTATTTGATTGAAAAAAATATTTACTTAGCGATTAAGTTTTTTTTTTTCAATCAAATAGCAGTAAAAAGTCCCGCGAACATATTTGTGAAATCTAATGCGACATTTATCAGTGCTATTAGCCAGTGATAGTTTTAAAAAAAACCTGTCATAATGCGCGCCACGTTTTGAATAAAGAATTACCGTTCGGCGAAATGCCATTGACTTTATTTTCGAACTAGTCTGGAAGTCTTTCTTTTAGAAGTTTGACGTAATAAATTAATTCTGTTACATAATTAGCGGTCTTGCGTGACTAGGCACCATAAGAGAACTTGTCTTCGACTGTTTAGCAACGATTTAAGTTGTGCACGGCCAATTTATAGCGAACCACTTATTATTATTTTTTAAACTAAGTATAGATAATCACATCACTCGTAGTCATAGATAATGTTACGCATATGACATTTTCATTTATATTTAACTATTTTTATATATTGAAGCGCTCGTGGCCCGCGGTCTAAGTGTTCTGTAAACGATCACTGAGTTACGCAACTTTCACTATGGCTGGTCCTCGGATAGGTGACCACTTTGTGGCATTTACATTTGCGAGCGTTTAAGTGCTTCGGAAGACACGGTAAGCCGTTGGTCCCGGTTGCCAGTAAAATGGCAGTCGTTAAGCCTGGTAAAATGCCTTATGGGCGGCATGACAAATTTCAACAGCAGGTGGCCACAACCTGCGTGTGTCTATTTCAACACGACAATGGGCTCACCACCTATTATGTGGGACAGAAATCCACACGGTGAAAAGTGGGCATATAATAGACTCTGCCACCCCTTCGGGGATAAGGCGTGATGGATATTTATTTTATTTTATTTATTTTTGTATATTATTTAAGATACCAAAATATTCTTATGTCATTAGCCAAATTAAATAGACATTTAAAATTATTGTAATTAATGCTCAAAGACAAAAAATAAAAAGTAAGTTAACCGATGCATAGAGATTTAAATAAAATTCCCATTAATTATAATGATATTCATTATAACCGTAAAAGATATACAACCATTGTATTATAATCTATATTATGCTTATGCAACTAAAATTACAAAGATAGCTGAAATATACTAAGAACGATTTAGAAATATGACTAAAAATGTTAATCCTAATATACACTTAAGGAAGGGTAAAGGTACACCTAAGGAACACGGGTGCCAAGTGCCTAATCAAACCTAATATGTTTTTTTAAGTACTTATTACAATTACTTAGATATAATAAAATATATGTTTCAGAGTTTCGAAATTCCGTTCTTTTCTTTCCGCTGGACCTATTTTGATTAACTCTAACGAAGTTGAAGAAATTTCTGTAGTCCTTTCTACTTATAATGGTAACTATGTGATTTTCTATAACTAAATATTGCTTAAACTTACGCCAAAGCGTTTAATATTTGTGAAATATCTAATAACATTTTGAATCAAATCTAAGGTCCGTATTCCAGAACGTTACTCAATACTCAATCAACGCTTGAGCCTAGTTTTTGCCTTATAAAATCTACTCTCAAGGGTCGATTGACTATTGAGAAACGTTCTGGAATACGGACCTAAGTCTTTTTCACATAAACGTAGAGTACATTTTAAACATAGAGTACAAATTAGCAACATTCATTTTTTTATTATTCAAGTAAAAAAAGAGATGTACCTCCTAAGCTAGGTAAGTTCAGAAATTCAAAGTTCATTTGTCAGTCTTTAGTGGCACTTAACCTCTATTAAAAGCGAACAGAGCATTGTTCATATAACCAAATGATAATCGGAGAAGTCGTGAGATCGTGACGACGGTGTGCAGGTGACGAAAACTCTTACAATTCAATTGTCTGTGCGGTAAATTCAATTCCATGTTTTAAACACTAAACATTTAACAACAAATTGAATTGTTACAGCCTATAAAAATTGTAGACGCAATTTAAAATAAAAGTTTTTTTAATGGCTATGATCGTTATGAAATGAATTCTATTTTTAAATAGACAAAGGGATATCGTATAAGGCCTTAAGAAAATTATTCTTTAGACCCAGAAGCGGCCCGTTTCGAACTTCCACTGTTTAATTTTCAATTTAGATCGCAATTCGCGATTCAGCGGCTCGTACGCCCAAACTCACGTCACTCGCCGAGATAGATTTATGTACAGCCACTTATGAGTATACGTGGAATATATTAAAAGAAATTAACTCGTGTAAGTTATGAGTCAGCCTTTTCAAGATAAGAGTTAATGAAAAATGAGTTTTTTTTTTCTCGACAAATTCGTCAAGCACGGGTGTGGCCGACTAAGATAAACGGAATTGATCTGTCTGTTGTAAGTAATTGGTACTGAGTTTGCAAAGTACGCCACATTATTGTATCTACTCACTTTTTATACATGCACTTTCATATCTTATAACGATTTACAGTCGCTTTTACTATTATTAAAAAACTTAAGTTAAAATTCTTTTTTGTCATATGATAATCAATGCAACTTTAGTAGATAGATAATATACACTTCTGAATGGGATATTAACACAGAAAGAGTAATATAAGACTATTCTTTAATTATATTTTCTCAAATAGTTCCTACAAGTTATACCTGCATAGTTAAATGTAAGTTTAAAACTAAATAATACTCTGTGTAGAATATTGGACAGATGTTGTCCAGCTTCAATGGTAAAAGACCAAATGAACTGACTGAGATAGGAAGTAGAACCAAAAGTAGGTCAAGAACCTAAAAATGCCCATAAATTATACAGGAATTTTTAAACTACTCTTAAACAGAAGCACTAAAGGGTGCATGCAAATATATTTAATTTTTTTGGGAGAAAACATATTTTTAATATATATCTTAGATAGAACGAAAGAAACCAATCTAAGATTTTAATTTGTTATAAATTTAAAACTGATTGATGAATCTTGCAGAAGCGAAAGAAGTATGCATGGATCGTGAAGCCTGGCGATCTGTCCTCTCTGACTACCCCGTCAGGGATACAGCGTGAAGATAGTTTAGTTATTTTTATGGTAAATCTGATTAAAGTTTCTCCAAACTGTCTTATTCTCATTGGTGATCTTCAATAACATCAAATACCCGTTATTCAAATTAAATGCCCTATTTGACAACCTCAAGAGCCACAAGTTTGTTCAGAAAACTGCTTTCCAAATAGGTTATAATGCATATTCATATGTCCGACTTAACAGATATGGGCAGTAAGTGGCAAATCACATGGAATCATCATCCGGCATTTGATGTTTCGTTATAGTGGATAATGCCAGTACCACAGAGCATTTCTGGCAAATTACTATGCAAATTGAACTTTCACTTTGCGATTCCATTTTTGATTTGTGTTTGACTTGTTCTTTTAGCGGTAATTAGTAAGTTTGGGTCGATCCGGTAGTGAATGTGGTTTCTTTTTTATTGTTCATTTATCGTTTAAATACTTATAGTAATTATGTATTCTTTATTAAGGAGGAGTATGCATCATGTACGTATGGGGCACGAAATTAAAACATAGAAATGGAAAGCTTTGAGAATAAAATAACAACGTAATATTATTATAAGTATTCGTATAAAGAATAATTAAAAGTAAGTGGTAATTAAAAGTAAGACTCACCTTTAAAATGCAGCTGCCAACTGCTTCACTCTCCGACACGGTGACGTTGTAGAAGGACTGGTCGAAGATTGGCTCGTTGTCGTTAACATCTAACACTGTCACTATTAAAGGCACTGTTGATGACATTGGAGGGTTGCCCCGATCTTGAGCTACTACCGTCAGTTGAGGCATAGGGTTTGTTTCACAGTCAACCCTAGCCTTAGTCGTCACTAACCCTGAACGCTCGTCAATTGCAAACCATTCTGACTGAGGTGATGGCAGAAGAGAATAACGTATTTCAGAGTTTTCTCCCTCGTCAGCATCGATTGCAGACACTTGTACAACAGGTGTACCAGGCGCAGCGGCCTCGGGAACACTTGTTTTGTACTCAGACTCAGGAAAAACCGGTGCGTTATCATTTACGTCAGTTACTCGAAGACTAATTATCCTAGACGCGTGAAGAGGTGGTGAGCCTTTATCAGTAGCTACCACGTTCAAAGTATAAGATGATTGAGACTCACGATCTAATGGTAACGCGACAACCACCAAATAAATTATATTGTCGTGAGTTCGTAAGTCGAAATGGCCATCTCCTCCGTTCAATGTAACGTTGACATTTGCGTATTCTGTTTTAGAATCCGGATCATGGACCGATATACGAGCTACGAACTCATCTAGTTGCGCTGATTCAGATATTTTTGGTGTAGCATCATCACTTAAAAATATAACATCTATTGTGGGTTGGTTATCATTAACATCAGTAACTCTTATCGATACAAATGCAGTTGTTTCTAAGGGCTGTGCACCTTTGTCTCTCGCTACAACAACCAGTTCGTGTAACTCTTTAGTTTCAAAATCTAACGCTTTATTTGCAGTTATTTCACCAGTTTCCGAATCAATTTTAAACATATTTTCCTTATCACTTTGTCTTCTGTTTATTGAGTATTCTATCAAACCATTTTCACCAGTGTCTGAGTCAGTAGCGGATACTTTTAGAACCGCAGTGCCAACTGTGGCATTTTCAGGAATAGTTGCAGAGTATACACTTTCAACAAACACTGGTGGATTATCATTAACGTCTAAAATTGTAATATTTACAGTCATAGTACCTCTCAGCGGTGGGGTACCACCATCTAATGCTTCTATAACTAGCTGATAATGGTCAGTCGTCTCCCTGTCAAGGAATCCATTAATTTGTAGGTCCAAATAAAGAACCCCATCTCTTTCCCTGTGAGAAGACAATCTGAACGCATTATCAGTATTTCCAGATACAATATTGTATCTTTGCGTATTGAACACTCCTAGATCCTGATCTTTGGCAGGGTTTAACTTTCTTTTCACGTCTCTGGGAGTATTTTCAGAAAACTCAACGTTCATTACAGGTGTGGGGAAGGTGGGTGCATTATCATTCTCGTCAAGAACACGAACAACGACGCGGATATTGTCACCGCTGGCGGGGATAGCAACTAGTGCGTAATGATCCCTGTTCTCTCTGTCTAGAGGTACTCTCGTTCTGATTTCTCCTGTGTGGGGGTCAATTCTTAGATCATCGTTGACAGCGCTGCCAGGAACAGGGACTATAGTGTAGGGCGGTGCAGCGTCAGGTAGTTCGTCTCCGAGATGACCAACGAGGGTAGCAGCGCGGGCGTTCTCTCTGACTGTGAACTCTCGCATGTGCTGCGCGGCCGCAGTCGCGACCAACAGGCAGGTGATCACGCGCAACATCGCGCGTTCTTCTTACTCACCGTATACACATTGTCACTTACACCTGTAAGAAACATAATTAGTTAGCTATACAATTAACAAGTCTTCTTACGAATGAGTAAAAAATATTGGCATACATCGGTGTTCTTATTCCCACGCGCGTAAAAAATATATTGTACGACAGATTATAATTATCAACAAAATGATTATTGATATTTTTTTATAAGGAAAATCTTGGCAGGTATTTTTACAAGCTTTTCTATAATCGGCCCAGTGAATATTAAAAAGAATATTTATTCATAGACAACAACATCAAAACCTTACCTTTAGATTTTATTTTTATATATCACCGCTGTAGTGCTTACAATTATACTGTTTGATAATTTTTTTCCCTAAGCTTACATAGAAATCTTTCTAAGCTATACTT
The DNA here is from genome assembly GCA_948477245.1 of Thumatha senex. NCBI lineage: Eukaryota > Metazoa > Arthropoda > Insecta > Lepidoptera > Erebidae > Thumatha > Thumatha senex. The sequence continues at coordinate 27,079,987 of OX419731.1, read as the reverse complement.
TGTACTAGATAGACATTAGACATACCACATACTCCTACCTATAAATGTAGTTTATTTTTGACTATAAATTTAACGAATAATATATCGGGAAAAAAATCTCACCAACTATTATTCCAATCCATAAAATTCTTAAGTAATACAATATCTATTTACTTAAAGTGACTAAATAAAGTTTTGCCTTAACTAATATTATTACTTAGCCAAGTGTTGTCTCTGTTGAAAGGTTCCCTTACTTTGAAAGGAACAGGTAATGTGTACAGGTAAACGGGCATCCTTGGGGGCCCGCCGAAACGTTCTTGACTTTAAAATGAGAATTTGAATTTCTTTTTTTTTTTACATTTCACGTTGCTTTACTTTATTTTATGTATTAGTAAAACTATTTTTATTTATCTATCACGCCTTATCACCGAAGAGGTAACAGAGGCATATTATATGCCCACTTTTCACAATTTCTATTCCTGTCCTACGTAATTGGTGGTGAGCCCATTGCCGTGTTGAAATAGACAGATGCAGGTCATCGCGACCTGCTGTTGATATTTTCTAACCGCCCATAAGGCCTTCAACTTTAATTTACGACTGCCATGTTACTGGCAACCGTAACCAACGGCTTAACGCGCGAAACTGTAAATGCAACGAAGTGGTCACCCATCTGCGACCAGCCATAGCGAAACTTGCATAACGCAGTGATCGTTTACATAACAATGAGGCCGCGGGACCACGAGTGCTTTTTATATTATATAACCAACTATTAAACCTATATACACTTTGGGAATATATTCTAAAACTCTAATCATTTAGATCATTCCCCGAAGAGGAATTTAAGGCGCAATCATCTTGAAGCTATGGTGTCTTATTTGACCTTTGTCACAAAAGATTTTTGCACCGCTCATTTATGATTACTGCCCCGCTCTTCTGGTTATTAGCGTTATGGTATATAGCCTTTAACCTTTCTTGATAAATGGGCTGTCCAACACAAATTTATGTTATTTCGGGTCTTATTCGCGACATTTATTATTAGGTACAAAGCCTACCTTCCAGTCAACCCGTGACCATGGTCTGGTAATCCGGTCGAAACGTCGGGCAGTATAAGGTAGCTTTGTACCTAATAATATACCAATGTCGCGAATAGGACCCGTAATATCATAAATATAAGTGACAATCGCGAAATTTTGAAAACATTAACTAAAAGAATTGTTCGGTTCCGACCAGTAGTTCCTAAAATTTGTGCGTTCAACGAAACAAACAAATAAACTCTTCTGCTTTATATATTAGTATAGATTCAATCAGAAAAGTTTCATTCGAATAGTTTTCAATACTACATACGAACTCCAGTTCTAAATCTAAGTAACTATTGCTTCAGTGCATTGTTAATTTTTTCTTATGTGTATTTATTTCACTAGCGAGCAGATTTCTATCACAACCTGTTCGAAATGGATTTAGTACTCAACAATGCAACCTAGACGCACTCAGGTGCTTACACCTGCTCTCAAGTATAAGGTGCTTTTTTCCACAAGATTTGTACATACTCGTACTTAGCTAGGGCGGGTGTGAACAGGTTAAGTTAAGCTATGAATTTTATACGAACGGATACGTAGCTTCACATCTGGAGCTACCGTACATAAACATTTTGACCACTAAGGTGCCAAATAAGATAAGGTTTGGTTAAGGTGCCAAATAAGGTATTACTTTTAAAATGAAAGTCCGTAAACATAAAATAAATTGGTGTTATTTATATGTGTTATTTATTTCGTATTTATTTATATTGTTTTATATTTATATGTTTTTATATATAATATAACTAGAGGACCACCTCGGCTTGGCCCGTGACATACTTCGAACTCCCGTCGCACCTATTTAATCCCGTTCTATAAATCTTAATAATATTATAAACGTGAAAGTTGTGTGGATGTTTGTTACTCTTTTGCGTAAAAACTACTGAATAGATTTTAATGAAACTTTACAATAATATACATCAGAATAACACATAGGCTACTTTTTATCTCGGGAACAAGATCTTGTGGGAAACGGGAACGGAAAACTTCTCTACGCGAGTGAAGCTGCGCGCGTCAACTAGTTCTACAATAATACATAAAAAATTGTCCGATTTGTCGACATTTATGACTACTGCTCCGCCTTCAGGGAAATAGCGTGATGATATATAGCCTATAGCCTTCCTCGACAGATAGGCTATCTAACACAAAAATATTTTTTCAAATCCGACCAGTAGTTCCTGAGATTAGCGTCTTCAACCAAACAAACTCTTCAGCTTTATAATATTAGTATAGATTTTATCGGTTTTTCTTCGAACTAGAATTAATTTTAGTTCTATCTTTGCTCTCTTTCTTTTACATTTTTACTTGTTATTTGCGTACTTCTTCACGTTCTCCTGTCGCCGGTCTGCTGGGAGATATTTCTTATAGAAATAAGCAGTTCCGTTGTACCTTTGTTCCCTTCAACTGTTACTACTGTTACCTAGTGTGTACATATTTAAATAAAAAAGAAATACAATATCGAGACATAAGAGATTTAACCAGTAAATTTTCGTCTACGCTTTCAAAAAGTATTATATTATTGTATTACACTCGCGCTGCCTACCCTATTATCGTGTTGAAACGGACACCAATAGCTCTATATAACACTTTAATTACAAAAATAATTACCAATGAAGACCACGAAAGCAGATTGCTCAAAAACGGAAACGTCAAAATTACTCGGAAACTTAGACGTGCATGTGTGAAGCGATTAATTAATCTACAGGAAGCGAAAGAAGTATGCATGGATCGCGAAGCTTGGCGATCTGTCTTCTCTGACTACCCCGTCAGGGATACAGCGTGAAAATAGTTAAGTTAAATAAAAAAATTGCTCAAATAACACTTTTGAGTAAAACCCAGACTAATTAAAGACATTGCAGACAAATCGTCCTTAAGTCAATGTCATGTTAGAAGTAAGTTTAAAAATGTATTTTAATATTAATTAAACAAAAAACAAAGCTACATACTATTCAAATTTGACTCAAAATGCTTTGAATTTAGCTAAATATCAAAACAGCATGAAAACTTACAGAACATAGCTGTTATATTGCAACAGTGTTAAGCTATGTGTAATCATAAACATATACAAGCATAGCATAGCACTTGTATAGTGGATTAGCAGCATAATTGAAGCTCGCTCGGCCGACGAATGCTCATAAACAAAGTTTAATAGCGTTGAAGCCTAAAATGTAGATGAACCGTATTTTGCACATAAGTTGCATTACACATTAACGTGTTTTAGTTATTTTATTGGTGTACATTCTTTGTGGTATATTAAGGAGCTTTTGTTGGAGGGTGAGCTTTCATTTGACCCGTTTTGATAACGTTTTGACTGCCTCCGTGGAGTAAGTGGTAGTGTATACGATTGAGCTGAGGTATTAGACCCTAATCCCGGGAATGCGCATGTGATGGCAACACAATTGGACATTTTCTACTGTTCACTGAGTGACTTCACACGGGCCATGTATAGTATTATGTGTGTCCAATCCTTGATTGTACCGGCTGTTATTTGTGATTGTAGGATAGTATTATTCTATTTCGTTATCTCGATCAGTACTATACTATTGTATTAGGGTCAGCCTGTAAAAATAGTATATTGTATAAGAGTAAAAAAAAAGTGTGAAACAATAAAGTGTGTTTTGGAGTTCGTATGTTTCCTATATGTATTGTATGTATTTAGAAATATATTTAATAAGTATGTTTATAACTAAAAACTAACTAACTATCTTCACGCTGTATCCCTGACAGGATAGTTAGAGAGGACAGATCACCAGGCTTCGCGATCCATGCATAATTTTTTCGATTCCTGCAGATTCATCAATCGTTTCATACATGCACGTCTGGGTATCCGAGTACTTTAGATTTTTCAGTTTTTGAGCAATCAGCTCATATGTCTCCATATGTTTGTTTATCAGTTGTGTATATCTCATTGTGCAAGGCAATATAAGCTTAATTTACACGCTGTAAAATGTACGCATTTTTTTTAACATCAAAAATTTTAAAATCAAAGAAATATAATATATCCAGTAAAATTAAAGAAGTTGACCGCTGTGATAAAGAAGGTTATGTACGAGTATGTGTAGTTATGAAGCTGGACCACTGATGAAATTTTTTTATTAAAAAAATTACTTCGTAAATATTGGTACATTTTGTCAGTAGTTTAACTATCATTCGAGGCTATTCTCTCTTCTACTCTTATCTCCATCACTCCTTTAAACTAGAATCTACAGCAATGACCAAGACGAGACAAATAATACCGAATACTGGGAAATCTTGGAAATTAATCAGATGATACATTACAGGATTTAGAAAAATAGTGACTGACTGATAAAACTGTTACCAAAAATAACTGAATGGTTCAGTCATAAACACATCTAAACAATGATCTTTTAGCCGTGAGCCTACACATAACCCTGTTTAGTATTCATTGTGATTCTTATCACAAACTGTGTACAATAACGCCCAAAATTTTGTTACAGCGATGAAGAATTCCATACCGCACACCCACATACGTTATTCTGAACTCTGTAAGTGGCTAAATATGGCTATCATCGGCTTACTATCTATATCTGTGTCTGTAGTTTTACTTGATTAATATACTAAACGTTTGCCACTATCTAAACTTAAAATCCTACTTCACTGCATATTATAAAACAAAGTCCTTCACCGCGTCTGTCTGCTCGCGATAAACTCAAAAACTATTGCACCGATTTTCATGCTGCAACTGCATTGACTTAGTTAGCCCTAATGGATAGAGTGGTGCTTGAGTAATGTTTTTAGTACATAATTTGTTAAGTATTTTATACATTGGCTAAAATATAATGATATTTGTTAGAGGTGTCGGAATAAAATTATGTCTGGGAGCTTATCAAAAACTTTTGCCCAAACCCTTATAGTATACAGAACTTATATTGGGTTCGCGAATTGGGATAAAATTTGTTAAAAAGGTGGTTCTTTATCTGAATTAAAGCCTAGACTACTTTTAAACTCAATAAATAATGATATGATCTAATGGAAAATATGCTTTTATTTGAAACTATATACACCGGCTTAGAACTCAATTCTAAGCCGATGTGTCACTTTTAAAGATGAAAGATATATTTTTAAAGTTATTAGTGTGTTTGGTTGAACGCAACAATTAAAAACAAAATTAACTACCTGCCTGGGTTTTCCCGAACGTCTACAGTATGGGGTTCTTCAAAGGTCTGAAATGGTTTAGAAAGGGATGGCAGCGCGAGTGCTGCACCTCTGTTGTTGCAAACGTCCATAGGCTACGGTGACCACTTTCTACGCTTGTCTGCCACCTCAGTGATATAAAAAAAATCTCAGAACTACTGGTTTGACTTGAAAGATTATTATTGTATTGAATAACCCATTTATCAAGAAAGTTTATAGTCTTTAGATTATAGTATTTGAGTTTAAAGTATATCATCGTGGTGCTACCCAGGAGAGCGGAGCAGCAATCATAAATATAAAGAAATCCGGCAAATTTTCATATTGTGAAATTTATAAGCGACATTATAAAAAAGATGCCACAGGGCTTCGAACTCATGGGTTAGTTTTATCACTTAAATAACTATTATTATTAGGAAGTACTACAGCAATACGCTTCCTATAGTAAAATAACTGCCAAGTGTAAAATAGACTGGCGTATTTACATACTCACTGATTGACTACCCCATCAGGGATACAGCGTGAAGATAGTTAAGAATAACTTATTGAGTTCTATTATGCATACTTTTGAACCCTTAAGATATGATTGAGGGTAGAAAGAGTCAGACTGAGGCTTACATAATGAAGACCACGTGAGCAGATTGCTCAAAAACTGCCAGATAAAAGTACTCGGTTACCCAGACGTATTTGAAACGATAATGTATGAAACGATTAATGAATCTGCAGGAAGCGAAAGAAATATGTATGGATCTGACTACCACGTCAGGGATACAGTGTAAAGGTAGTTAAGTTAAGTAAGTATAAGTTAAGTTGTGATTTGAAGCCGCAATGCATTTTACCAAAAATAACACAAATCAATAACATTCATATTATCATTGAAGCTCTTTATCTCGGGTATTTTCTTTTTTTCTTACGAAGATGCCATTTTGGAAGGCTTACATTGGTACATACTGCCAAAGACCCTTTGAGAATTTTCATCTTATAGGAAATGGGACCCGCACTGCAGACAATTTACGCCTGCCTTATGTAGAAGAACGGTAATGGGCCATACATGCATGCATATTGTCATGCTTTTATTCCCGAAGGGGTAGGCAGAGGCATACTATACGCCCACATTTCAACGTATGTTTTTTTTGTCAAACGTAACAGATAGTAAGCCCATTGCATTGTAATAGCCCATATCTATGAGCTTAACTATTGTGAAGTATGCTAACTACAAAATGGGCTATTGGGTTAGAGGTTTGGTGTACTGGGTGATTTGAACTATGCATTAAGACAACATCTGCCGTTTTAATATTATATTTACATAATATTGGCAAACGGTGACTCCTAAACTCACTAGACCATATACAATTGCCATTAGGCTTAAATTATTATCTAATTTAAATTAAATTGTTATATATTTCCCAATTTTTTTACTGCATTTTAGCTAAATCACAGTCTTGATAACATAATTCGATTTATTGAATTTTAATCCTCATTTTTAGAACTTTCTTGTACGTCTTTCACAAAAAAAAAGTTTGGTGCACTGATAAGGCTGTATTGTAGAACTTTTGGAGGCTTTATTTTTGTTGCAGAAATATATCTTAATGGGGTAATAATAAGATTAAAGCCCGAGATATTGCACCACAAGTGAATCCGCGTGCAAGAATCTAGTTAATTATAAACTTTAGCTCTACATTATTAAATTCACTCCATGTCTGCCAAATTGCTTACTTTTTTACACTCTATCATTAAATTAGTTTTTTTAGTACACAATATGGCCGACTCTACTGTAGAGTCGTATATAGTTAATAATCAAGGCATCGAATGCAAATTATAATGACTATTAAATGACTTGTATCATTGTAGGAAGTTGGATGACTTTGTGAAATGCAAGCAATTCCACGGGCAAGATATAGCAATACGATTTTATGTAGAGTCAAATTAAGCTACAGTTTGAGAGAGCTTTCTATGAAAATTATTTGATATCAGACTAAGTTCATTGATAAGTTGTTTTTGCAGAAGATATTAAGGCTATACCGCAGGCGATATATATAACTATATGGCTCTATGTAGAGTAGAGGTACCGTACGCTTTGAGGAAGAGATTTCTATGAAAGTTATTTGATATCAGTTTCTACCTAGAGATAAATATTTTTTTATGTTGTAGAAACGCAGGCAGTATATCGGGACAGTTATAACTATATAAATCTATATAGAGTCGACTTAACCTGTACCTATACCTTAACCTATCAGAGAGCTTTCATTGAAAATTATTTTTTAAATAATAAATTTTGTAACATAACTTATGTAGAAATGAGTTTAAATACTTTGAAAGCCTAAAAATGTAGGAAATTAGACAAAAATCTTAATACTATAAGCTTATAACGTGAAAAGTAATACTGAGGTGATTTAACTCTATGGTAGAGACACTACTATTGATAGATCATGCGCTAAACATACCAACGAGGGAATAAGAACACATAATAAAGGCACTTTAACACGAAAGTTCTATAAAAATAGAGCTATCGACTCTACGTAGAGCAATAATTTCAGTAGAAACATCACATTTACCTCCAAAATCTATCACACACTATCACTTATACACCGTTATAACATAATATTTATACACACGCGTATTTTTTATATATTAATAATTGATTATATTGAAAAAGACACTTCACTGCAATCCGAAATACACACAGGCAAACTAATAAAACGTGTTTTTTTTTTGTAAGTTGGCGAATTGCGCGCGCGCATGTGAGCTCTACGAAGGCTCTGATGGCACTGGTTAGAGTCGCCGGGGTGGGGGAGGGGGGGGACGTCTCAAAACAGGTTGCGTTCAACCGTTTTGAGCGCCAATTTCTACGTTCTTTAGTTTCAACGATTGATACCTTTAAATGTTGATAGATGTTATGTAGAGTTTTGTATTTTGGTTTTACAATATACCTTTTTTCAAGATTTCAATAATTTAATAGAGTATTTTGTTTTTCTGAGTATATACTACTATTTATTAATCTATCACGCCTTATACCCGAAGAGGTGGCAGAGGCAGATTATATGCCCACTTTTCACCATGTGTATTCCTGTCCCACGTAATAGGTGGTGAGCACATTGCCGTGTCAATAGACAGACGAAGGCTGTAGTTAACTAAAAAAAAAATCATTATTAGGCCTTCCACTTGACTTAACGACTGCCATGTTACTGGCGACCGGGACCAACGGCTTAACATGCCTTCCGAACCACGCAAACGCTCGCAAATGCAAATACCACAAAGTGGTCACCCATCCGTGACCAGCCATAGCAAAAGTTGCTTTACGCACTGAGTTCACGGGACCACATATATATACTACTAACTAGCTCAATGTTCTGTAAACGATCATAGGGTTAAGCGTCTTTTGCTATGGTTAGTTCTAAGATGGGTGACTGTTTGTGGCATTTGTATTTACGAGCTTTTCCGTACTTCGAAAGTCACGCTTGTCTGGTCACGCTTGCCTGTAACATGGTAGTCGCTAAACATAGATGGGGTCTTTTGGGCACAACTTGTCTGTTTCATCGCGACTTTACACCATTGAAATTACACTAGTCGAATTTGTCATACTTGTGTATAGTATAAAAAAATTCAACTAGTGTATACCTATTTTCACGCTGTGTCCCTTACGGGGTAGTCAGGGAGAACAGATCGCCAGGCTTCACCATCCTGTAGATTCATTAAGCGCTTCGTACATGCACGTCTGGGTATCCGAGTACTTTTGACTTTTCCATTTGTGAGCAATCTGCTCACGTGGTCTTCATATGTAAGTAGAGGGTAGAAGAAGTCAGGGTAGGCCGAGACTTACATATAAGTCTCGGCCTACCCTGACTTCTTCTACCCTCTACTTTCGCACAATATATATTCTTCGTCAATCGTTCCTCACTCATTCGTTCGACGTGTCCAAACCAACGGAGCACGCCCTTTTCCAGCTTAACGCTGATACTTTTATTCAAACCTGCCATATTGCGTATCTCTTTGTTACGTATTCGGTCAGCCAAGGTTACGCCGCACGATTTTTGAAGTGAAATCATCTCCACAGCATTGAACTTACTTTCATGCATCTTCTTTCATACCCTGGTAAATAAACCACTGCCTACCCTTTCGGCTTAAAAGGGTGTAAATAAATGTTTTGGGATATTCTGACACAACACCGTCTAGTCCAAATCTACATTATACTATATTACAAATATAATTACAAATAAAATGAAAGTGTCTGTTTGTAATTCCAGCAGTTTTTCATTTAATTTATATGAAAGTAAATACGGTATTTACATGAGTAAAATATTTTATTTCTTTGAATTGAAACTTCTTTATCAACGTTGAGAAAAAAATTATAGCTGTAAAAAAATCATCACGTTTTTCGGTTACGCGCCATGTTGTATTAATTTTCGTAAATTGGTTAATAGTAGAAAAATAATATGTCGTAAGGAAGTTTCACTTTTTTACCTGTGTACTCTGGTACACATCCCTTTTTTGCTGTCTGTTTGTCCGTCTTATGTGTGAAACGTCTGGAGTGGTTTTAACAGGACTTTCACTGGCAGATAACTATTTTTATAAGGTGTAACTAAAATTTCATTATATTTCCATGTTTCCACGGAAACAGGCACTTTGCGGATGAAACCGTGGGTCTGCTAATAAATAAATATAGGAATGAAGAGATTTTTGTAGATTTCGTCACGTAAAGAAATGCCGTATGCTGTGTGTGTGCTGGTATTTATCGACCCTACAGTATGTACATTATAGAAACATAAGGGGTGTAATGATAATAAAGGATGACATGACACTCCATTTTTTCTTTAAGCAACGGATCTCGATCCAAACAGCCTATTGGTAATGTAAAACTCGTTCTTATCTTGTGTTTTTAGCAATAAAATATATTCATTTTCTTTTTGAAGTTATTACTTCTTTTAGCGTGGTACGCATATTTTTAGATAAGATAATATCTCTGGACTAGCTACACCGTTACGAGACGCAGCTATAGTGTGTGCATGTACATAGAGCAGACCGCGAACGCGTCTTGATCAATAAATCTATACTTAATATTATAAAGCTGATGAGTTTGTTTGTTTGTTTGGTTGAACGCTCTAATCTCAGGATCTACTGGTCGGATTTGAAAAAATCTTTTTGTGTTAGATAGCCCATTTATCGAGAAAGGCTATAGGCTATATATCATCACGCTACTACCCTGGGGAGCGGAGCAGTAGTCATAAATGTCGACAAATCGGGCAAATTTGTTTACATTATTGTAGAATTTGTAAGCGACGGGATTAAATAGATGCGACGAAGCTCAAACTAAGCCACGGGCGAAGCTGTGGGGGTCATCTAGTTATTAATAAATTTAGTTTTCACTTCTGTCGGCACTCCCGGAGTGCAACCTGTAATTTTTGGGCCCCACGAAGGTTTCCAGGTCTTTAACCTGTTAGCAGTGCACCTGCTCAGTACCAGACAACATGAGGACCCAAACGCTCTTACGAGCTTGGGAGGTCAGACGGCACTCGCTCCTTACAATATCGAAAATCAAAAGTCAACGAAAGCTGCTTAGTCTATTTATTATTTATCTACACGCCTTATCCCCGAAAGGGCGGCAGAGGCAAATTATCTGCCCCCTTTTCACCATGTGTATTCCTGTCTCACGCAATAGCTTGTGAGCCCATTGCCGTGTTGAAATAGACAGACGCAGGTTGTGGCTACCTGCTGTTGAAATTTTTCAATCCGCATAAGGCCTTCAACTTGACTTAACGACTGCCATGTTACTGGCAACAGTTTAACATGCCTTCCGAAGCACAGAAACGCTCGCAAATGTAAATGCCACAAAGTGGTCACCCATCCGTGACAAGCCATAGCAAAAGTGGCTTAACGCAATGATTGTTTACAGAACACTGAGTCCGCGGGACCACCAGCGCTTCACTCTTAGTAGACAAATAGATTAAGATTATAGGCTCCAAATATAGGTATTATTTGAAAGCAACTGGGAATACACAAATTAAATACAACACAACCAGCTCCTTACAATTTCAACACGGCAGTAGACTCAACACCTGATTTGCAGGAAAAAAAAGTGAGATTTGGACGTATAAGATAAGATAAAGTAACTCTTTTTTGCACACAGTTTTTCAGGACTTAAAACTACAAGTAAGACTACAATGGGCGGTCTTATCGCTAAAAGCGATCTCTTCCAGACAACCTTAGTATGAAAAGAGATGATCAGGAAAGACAGAAAGAGGTAGTTGATGGCGTACTTATATAATATATAACAACAGATTAATATATAGATATGCTATCTAGAAGTACAACTTTCACTTCTTCTACTTTTATATAATTTCCAAAAATATATAAAGAAAATGCATACGGTGAAATGTGGGCATTTAATATGCCTCTGGCTACCCCTTCGGGGATAAATGCGTGACAATATGTATGTATGTATGTAGATTAATATTATAGCGAGGATAATAGTTAAGTTGTACACAGTAAAGGAATAAAAGAAAAGAAATACAAGTAAAACTTAATTAGAGGACAGAAAGTGGTTCTTTACCTTGTTCTTAAAGATGGCAAGTGACTTCGCACGACGTATATCTAATGGCAGCGCATTCCACAATCGTATTGCCAAGACAGTATAGGATTTTCCTAAGAAAGTTGTGGAATGTGACGGCACTTTTAGTCTCAGATTCTCCGATGATCTTAAGTGCATCGAATGAGTATCATGAAGGAATTCAAAAGGTCCTTTGAGATAGATTGGCGTGGAAGGGTTGAACAGTATATTGTATAACAAGAAGAGAATATGAGCATTCCGGTGAAGTCGAATAGGTAGCCACTCAAGTCTTTTCCGAAAAACAGTGATGTGATCATATTTGCGTAGTCCAAATATAAATCTGATACAACAATTTTGAAGACGCTCGAGTTTATCTAGTTGGCGCTCCGCTCTGTGAGATCTGGGTATTGACTTGGCATAGCATGCCTCTGCCAACACATTCGGGTAAAAAAGTACTCTATGGTGCCTACCTTTTGTTACACCTATGGTCTAAAGTAAGAGGTCGTTGAATGCGTCGATTAGAAAAATGCTAATATTTGTGCATTTTAAGACCACAGGATATATAGTTGGCTTAAGAATAACATGGTTTTTTGCACAAAAGTAGCCTACGACAATTTTTAGCTTACCAAAATTTATTTGGATTTAAATTTCATTCTTCTTTGATACGTGAAAGATGTATAAAGAAAGTAAATGAATGAATGGCATAAATGGAAAACCTAACAAAAGACATCAACGCGATATGTTTGTTATCGCGTAGATATATTTTGTTGATTAAAAATAGTTGCTATTGAGTCAAGTTAGACGGACTCGCCAACATTGAAGCATGAATTTTGTTGAAAAATTATTATATGGTATATTTTTGGAAATTATATAAAAGTAGAAGAAGTGAAAGTTGTACTTCTAGATAGCATATCTATATAACATATACATACGTAGCAAGTGGAAAGACATGCTCTGTGCCTACCTCCATTTGAACTAAAATTCCAATCCATATATATATGTATGTATATGTATTGGAATTTTAGTTGTATACTAGAGGACGCCCTGTATAGTTTCCGTTCCTGAGAGAATACGGGGATAAAATGTAGCCTACTCTTTTTTAAATATTGTGGGACGTTTATTTTTTACTCACTGTCGTCTAGCCCAAAGTGAGCTAATATAATCTATGACTGATAAACATACCTATATATTTATAAATACATACACATTATACGAGTATATAGGAAACACCCTATCTCCGAAACAAACATTTGTGGATCACACAAATATATACCCGGAAATCGAACCTCAGTCGCGGCAGTCACATACACTACCCCTGCACCACCGAGGCTTTCCTTATAACCATAGCTGCCTTGGAGCCAACTATTGCGAATAAAATGTAGAACTGTCTAGTGCGAGACTAACAGGACTTTAATTGGTCGTGCTAATGAGTGTGTAGCACATAAGACCTTTTAGCCTTTTTGTTACCACCTCACTAAAAAGGCAACGGGTTCAATATTTCTTCCAAATTTAACATATAAAATAGACACATTTCATCAAATTTATTCGGCCCTATAGACCCACCCCAGTTCCGTGCTTCGGAAGGCACGTTAAGCCGCTGGTCCCGGTTGCCAATAAAATGTCAGTCGTTAAGCCAAGTTGAAGGCCTTATGGGCGGCCTAAAAATTTCAACAGCAGGTTGCAACAACCTGCGTCTGTCTATTTCAACACGGCAATAGGCTCACCACCTATTACGTGGGATAGGTGAAAAGTGGGCATATAATATATATGCCTCTGCCACCCCTTCGGGGATAAGGCGTGATAGATAAATAAATGTAGAACTGCGAATGGCGAAAGTAAGGGACGCTTTTAGAGATTTAGGGGCAACCTATGCCGTAGAAGTGACTAAGAACAGATGAAAAATAGAAATGCAAAAATCAAAGACGCGCTCGAAACCTAATCCTACCTTCTCCTTTTCGTTCCCGAACAACGCGTGCTGGGCAGAAGTGTCACTCTCATACGGCGGAAAGAATTTTCACCAGAACGGAACGAATTAAAGTATCGTTTCTCTGTCGAGCAATAGAAACCTGGAACGCTCTGCCGGCGCACGTGTTTCCTTCCTTTATAATCTCGGTTTCTTCAAGCGGAGCGTGAAGAGGCACATCATTGGGCCGCCAACTTGAGGGACGCTGTCAGTAGTCATGTAGACTGAGAGAGTGCCCCTCAATTCGCTAGAAGTCGTCATTGCTTTCCATCAGGCGGATGGCGTCATTTTGGCGAGCTAAATATAAAAAAAGACGATTGGAAGATTTAGCATAAGTCTTAGGTCATGGAGGTGACTATTGCTGTGACCAGTGAGTAGTTGGTTCACCACCTTTTACGTGGGACAATGTGAAATGTGGGTCTATGATATGCCTCTGCCTATCACATCGGGAACAAATGCCTGACTGATAACTAAGTAAATATATTTTGTTATTTTTCAGTGTTTACCTTCCATCCCCCCAAGTCAAATGGTTGTTTTTGAGCATGTGGAAAAATCATTGACACAACTCAGAAGAAAACTATCATAACTATACTAGCGGAACGCAATGATGGCCGTTTGACATATTACAGTATTGCAAAAAAAAACGATTTTATATAATAAAATACCTTAAGTAATTACTTTAAAAAAAATTGTTTTAAACACACAATATTTAGGGTATTTTTTATTAATATCAATCTGAAATATATTATTTTCCTGAGACGAAAATGTGAAATGAACGGCCATCATAGCGTGCCGCTAGTGTAAGTAAGCATTACGAGTCCATTAACTGAGAAATAAAGTTAAAATGACGTACATATGTAGTAGCTTCATTAGTAGTTTAATAAATGTGGTGAGTCCATTGCCGCGGTGAGATGGACACCAGGTGGGTCAAAGGTCAGGCCCCGAAAATCCTCCGATTTTTACGACTTTTATCATAACTGTAGCTTATCTCGATAGCTATCTTTCTATCGATACTAATAAATACATTTTAATGTAACACCTTAGTTAGCTATTTTTACTTCTATCGAACCGTTTTCTAGTTTTCCGACTAAAACTATTAATAAAACACAAGCCATAGGTTAATGTTGTACATATAATAGTTGACATCGTCTAATTCTGCATTTTCAACGAGTTACTATGCAAATATATTGGACTGAACATTTTTTTATTTAGATAAAAAGCATAAATGAATGAAAATATAGTAAAATTTCTTGTTTAAGTATACAAAAATCAAGTAACTGGGATGAATTTTCGGGTTATTCACCATCTCGACAGGGGAGGCTGGACACACGTGTGATCAGTTGGGTAAACTCCAAAAAAATATATTTATAAAATTAAATACTTTAATTTTTTTGTCAACTGGACACACGTTCATATTTTACCTAAAATAATGACAAAGTACAGTCACGTAGATTAATTTGAGTCGTAATCTCTGTACAATATTACAGTATGTACATGTTGTAATATACACTCCCGGACACCTAAATCGAGTCATCTTAATTTTTTTGGTTTGGAGTACTGTAACTTATAAAAGATGTATGTAGAAGGAAAATGTTTTGATGCAGTTTTACACCACTTTTTGATGCACCTTAGCACCTTACTCCTTCCGTCATTACCGTATAGATAAAAAGCCTTCTTGGACTCATCTGTGAAGACAACCTGGTTCTATTGATATCGAGTCCAATTTAGATGTTCGCGCGCAAACTCTAGACGGGCTATTCGGTGTGCTCTTAAACTCTTAAAATTCGGGCTTTAAACCACGTTCATTGAGTCGCCTTCTAACGGACCGAGCACTTACAGCCACTCCGTGAAAGTCCCTGAGCTGTTTTTGTATCTGAACAGAGTTAAGGCGTCGATTTCGTAAGCTAGTAGTGACAATGTATTGATCTTGTCTCGCCGTTGTCACTCGGTAACGAGGTCCTCCTGTTCGCCGAACGAAACCGCCAGTCTCCAGGTATCGGTGGTACACTCTTTGAACAGCGGAACGACTTATGTGCAGTTGTGAACTCACATCTCGCTGACTTAGCCCAGATTGAAGAAGTGCTACAGCTTGCGCGGCTACTTCAGGTGAAGAATCCATAATTTTAAGGCCAAAAACGGTTCAAATTATAGAAAAATTACTAAACAAAACTTTGGTTAACAACAATTGCGATAATTCAAACCAAATCGACATTAAATTGCTTCAAAAGCAACTTTCAACAGTCATTATTTTTTTCAAATCAGTGACCACGCTCGGCCTTTGGTCTTTATTTTAAATTCTAAAATTCAAATTTGGAATAATACATACGGGAAAGACGATGAAATATGCCAGCATTAAAAATGCATAAAAACTTTTTTGTTATATATTTTTTGTGTATTGGGCTTTTAGGCCCGGGAATGTAAGGTGGCTCAATTCAAGAGTCCGGGAGTGTATATTCACCTCATAACTTTATCAATATATTAGTTTTACCTCTTGGATTTGCCCGTGGCTTACTTTAAATTTCCTTTACATCCTTCTGACCTATGCCCCTCATTAGTTTCCAAATATGTTTTTTTTTTTCAAATATGTCATATATCATAAATCCTGAAACATATTTTTGTTTGTTTTTAATCATAGGTATACAAAATATGATATGCTAGTTTTGAAAATGAAGGATTTCCTATATAAACTTACAAACTTTATTTCATTCCCGTAAAACCTCGATACATCTATAGGGGCCGTTCAAGTATTACGTAAGCACCAATTCTCTGTTTTGCTTATTTTGGATGACATGGGGGGTGGGGGGGTCTAGATGATGATTACGTCATCGTTAGTTATTTAAGTTTTTTCGGGGATTCCCGCAAATAATACATATGCGTAGGCACTCGCTTTGAGAACTGATTAGGGGAATTACCGCGCATTAGGGAAATTACCGTGCGCTATTCACTTGTCTAATAATTCACTCTCGTGCCGGCCGGCTGCAAGTGCGCATCTATCAGTATTGTTTTGTTTGGATTCTAAACGTATTGTAAGCATTGAAAGTTATCATTTGTGTTTATGTTGATGCAATTAGCCAAAGTTTAACGTTTTAATTATTTAAATTTAAATATCTTATTAGAATGTCATATCATATAGACAAATCCAAGTTATACCAAAAACTGTTCGAAAGTTTTAAAAAATTTCATACTGGGACGAAAGTGCAAAATGTACAAAAGTTAGTTAACGAAGTTTGGCGAAATTATAAATTCAAGCAAAGTCAGATAAGGAACTAGATATTATTGTATCTAAGAGAATTGAAGAAGAATTGCAAGCGGCGACTAAAAATAATTCCAATCTGCTTCATTTTTTTTCCAAGGTGAGTAAATATAAGTACAAAGTTTCTCTTTACTTTCTGTAACAATTAAAACGATTTATGAGTAAAAAATATGATGGCCTATCTCAAAGTAAAAAGGTAAATGATTGATATTTTATTTCTTAAGATCGACTCCGGCAATTGGTCACAAAATACACGGTGTTTTCAATATCTGTATGTGAAGGGTTTCTGTGGGGAAAAGCTTTCAATAATATTTAAATGCTGGTTTTATTAAATACGGTGAATTTATGTAGCTTAATAAGAGAATATCCAGCAGAACTCTTAGAAATTTTTCATTTTTAGGCAATGTCTTCTACCAGTAAACCTGCAGAAAAAACACAAATTATACAGCCATTTTCTAACATTGAAAAACAGAAAGAAGATAAAATTAAAACCGGCAATGAATCACAAGAGCAATGCGAAAATAATAATAATGCAGATAAACAAAGAGCAAAACCTTCTCAAGAAGCTTTGAAAAATAAGATTACTCTACTCGAAAAAAATCTGAACGCTTTGTATTCTGCCAGAGATACTATGCCAAATTGCGCTGAAGTTGATAAACAGATCATTAAGTTGCGCGAGGAACTAAAAACAGCAAAAAATACTTTAAACAGGAAGATTCAAAACGCAGTTGCCCAGAAGAAACACAGGGATGGTATGAAAAGAAAGTTAGAAGATATTTGTCAGGAAAATCCTGAAATAAAAAGAAGACTATCTCTGAGGGATTCAGTAGGACATCCTAAACTTGAAAGCGATCAACCATTACTATTGAAAACAATTGCGGATATAGCTTTATTTGGGAGTGCATGTGATGACAGGAGACGAACGGAATCTATTCGCAGCGTAAAAACTCTTGACGAACTCACACAAGAACTGCGTAAACTAGGATTTGACATTAGTCGCAGTGCGACATATCTTCGTTTGATTCCCAGAAAATCGAATTCTACAGAGGGACGAAGACATGTATCGACAGTCCCTGTTAGGCTCATTCGTGCTCAAACTGATCACCACAAGAGCCACTTAGATAGCAAGTTCGCTGAAACATCAATCCATTATTTAGAGAACATAGCATCCATACTTGGACCAGATCAAGTATTTTTCTTATCTCAAGATGACAAAGCTCGAGTCCCCATTGGCGTCACTGCGGCAAATAAGCAAGCACCTCTTTTAATGCATATGGAATATAGAATCAAATTACCTGACCACGATTGGGTAATCGCTGAGCGTCATAAATTAATACCATCTGTTTATGCTGGTATCAAAGTTACTTCCAATATGCTAGGACAACCGCAAGCCGTCGGATATTCTGGGCCAACATTCATCGCTATTCGAAGTGGAAAGCATAGTTCATCTACTGCTAATACTCATGCTCAGGATTTCGAGACGCTTCTCGAACTTGAAGAGTTTCGACCATTAGCAAAAACTGACCATGGACTAGTAAAACCAGTAGTAATTATGACGGTTGATGGAGGGCCAGATGAAAATCCGCGTTATCAAAAAGTCATAGGGTTTGCTATACAACATTTTAAACGACATGATCTCGATGCATTGTTTATAGCTACCAATGCTCCTGGAAGGAGTGCGTATAGCAGAGTAGAGCGAAGAATGGCTCCTCTGAGTCGGGAACTGGCTGGTTTAATACTGCCTCATGACCATTTTGGGTCTCATTTGGATGAACGTGGCATTACAATTGATGAACAATTAGAAAGATATAATTTCGAATTTGCAGGAAATGTATTAGCTGAAGTATGGAGTTCAATGGAAATTGATGGCTATAATGTTACTGCAAAATATGTTGAGGCTGATGAACAAGATGTTCCTGAATTTCCAGACATTAAATGGTACTCAGAACATGTGCGTGAAAGCCAATACTTGCTTCAAATTGAAAAATGTAAAAATACAGAATGCTGTCGTCCAAGAAGTGGCCTATTCAGATTACTAGACAACAGGTTTCTTCCACCACCTGCAAAAGTAAAACAAACAGTTAATGACTTGGTTTTGGATGAAGGAGGACAATTTCTTGATCTTCCAGTCAATTTAGCTCTACGCTTGAGTACTACCCTCAAAGATTTTTTGCAAATGCCCTACGATTATTTTTGTCCGACGGTAAAATTGAGGCTCTCAAGCCGAACATGCAAAACGTGTGGTCTTTATCATGCTTCCGTCAAATCATTAAATCGTCACATCGAGAAGATCCATAAAAAAGTAAACACGCCCACAGAGGGAAAAGTTAGACCTGTAAGAGTCGCTGCTCGTCGTGCTAATGAACTGATGTGCATTATTCAAAATTTAGAGCACCAAGATGTTGAATGGCTCGATGAGAGTGACGTAGACATTCCAAAATCGGATGAAAGTGAGCAGACTCACAACACTGAGCAGCAATCCAATGTCATCGATAACTTAGAATCATGGATTCAGGTTTCATGGACTGAAGACTGTTAATGTGTTCCGAAAATATTCTTTATGTTAGTTATGTTCTTTATTTCTGATTATATTTTTTTGTCATTTACTCTATGTGTATCAGTTAAACCTAATATTTTCATGAATTTTCCTATTTTAAAAATAACAATATAAAAAAACATTTATTACTAAAAATGTTTACGTAAGCATAGGGGGAGGGGGTAAGTGCTTTGCTTACTTTTGATGCTAAGGGTGGCGGGGGGATAAAAAATGGTAAGAAATCTGCTCACGTAATACTTGAACTTCCCCATACATGTATTTATTACCTGGAATAAACACCTGTTGCATCCTCCAGACTTCTAATTCATGCCCCTAATAAGGTTTTACATATTTTCATACAAACTTTGCTCCCCTATACAACCTTAAAAAATTTCAATAATTTTTAAATATATCCTTTTGGTAAATATAATCAAAGAAATAAACATATTTTTAACAAATTAAAATTTAACATATTTACAAAAAACAATACAAAAAGAAGGGGGCGGGTGGTGGGAATTATTACAAGACTGACAATGATGCCTCGACTAGGTGTCGAAGAATTCCTCCCTATCAAAATCAACCGGTAAGGTTTCCATAAGGCTGGCCGCATTGCCACGTTGTATGGCAATGCTTATTCTCTGAGCGAGAAAGAGGCCAGCCCTATGGTCACGAAAAGAATCGACCAGTCGCTTTGCGATATCACTATACAGCGAACGAGCACTTGGGCCCCACTAGCCCAGTGTCTCGACCCCAAACGGCAAAAAAATATAATTACCTATTAAATTATTATATTTGTGCCGCTTGAGAGTCTCGGCGGATGCAGCAGCAGCACAAGCGCAACCCGCCGTGCTAAGAAGATGAGAAAGAGCCAGGGTGCCAACACAAGTTGTATCCCAAACTAAAGGCTTTCCCATTTTCCATGGCACCAATGACATACCGTCCGGTCTGTTGCCATCGTCACGCGCCAAACAAATATAATTATATATAGAAATATATATTTATATTTGTTTATTAGAAGGAGGTATAAATGATTGATTGATGTTAGATTCTTTGAAAATGAAGAATTTCTCATTGAAATAAGGACCCCTATTTCCGTCCGTTCTGCTACTCAAAGTACTACTACCGTTCCGCTATTCAAAGAGTGTACCACCGATACCTGGAGACTGGCGGCTTCGTTCGGCGAACAGGAGGACCTCGTTACCGAGTGACAACGGCGAGACAAGATCAATACATTGTCACTACTAGCTTACGAAATCAACGCCTTAACTCTGTTCAGATACAAGAACAGCTGGACTTTCACGGAGTGGCTGTAAGTGCTCGGACCGTTAGAAGGCGACTCAATGAACGTGGTTTGTAAATGCAAGGGCCCATACTGCGGGAATCGTCAGGGAGTACTTAAATGACATTGGTATCACTGTTATGAGATGGCCAGCGTGAAGTCCTGATATGAATCCTATAGAGCATCTATGGGATGAGCTGAAGAGGCGTGTTCGAGCTCATCATCCTGCCCCGCAAACCATGCCGGAGCTCAAAAATGTAATTTTGAAAGAATGGGAGGACATTCCTCAACATGTCATAACGACATTGATTAATTCTATGCCAATTATTTCCTTGAAAAAAACAAATATGGACTTGTTTCAACGTAACTCGACTTTTTTAATAAACTGTAGTTCAAATTTAGAACAGTGGCACTCTAAATGAATGATGAGTATACCAGCTCCAAAACTGCATCAAAACATTTTCCTTCTACATACATCTTTTATAAGTTACAGTACTCCAAACCAAAAAAAAATCAAGGTGGCTCGATTTAGGTGTCCGGAAGTGTATTTTTCATGAACTCACCTCATTTATGAAATCAATGAATGAAACTATTCTTAACATGAAAATACCTTTTTTTCCAAAAATCTTAGGTATGTCCAGTTGACGATAACATAAAAGTAATTTAAATTAAGTTTCACTAAATGGGTACGTGTAATAATCCTGGAGTGTCCAGATGACGAAATAAAAAATAATATTATTTGGGGTTTCATTAACTGTACACACGTGTGTCCAGCCTCTCGTGTCGAGTTGGCGAATAACCCTAATAATTTGGAGTTTCACCAACTGTACCCACGTGTGTCCAGCCTCTTGTGTCGAGATGGTGAATAACCCGAATTTTCGTGCTTTTAGACGTTTGCGCAATTCATCTTACTGGAATCAAACATAGCTCTCATAGATGTTCCGTAATATACAGTTATACTTCAGTGAAGCGCTAGTGGTCCCGCTGTCTCAGTGTTCTGTAAACGATCACTGCGTTAAACAACATTCGCTATGACTGATCACGGATGGGTGACCGCTTTGTGGTATTTACATTTGCGAGCGTTTCTGTGCTTCGGAAGGCACGTTAAGCCCTTGGTCCCGGTTGCCAGTAAAAAGTAGTTGTTAAGCAAAGTTAAAGGCCTCATAATCTGAAACTAACGTAGGCTTGAAAACTTCTAACAGCAGGTCGCCACAACCTGCGCTTATTTATTTTAACACAGCAATGGGCTCACCACTTCTTACATAGGACAAAAATGCTTACAGTAAAAGTGGGCGTTTAATATGCCTCTGCCACCCCTTTGGGGATAAAGGCGTGATTGATAAACAGTTACGCTTCTCGGATTTGAAAAATTGTTTTTGTGTTAGAAAGCCTATTTATCGACTAAGGTTATAGGCTATATATCATTACGCTACTACACTGGGGAGCAGAGCAGTAGTCATAAATGTCGACAAACCGGGCAATTTTTATGCATCATTGTAGAATTTATAAGCGACGGGATTAAATAGGTGCAACGGGAGGTCGAAATATTCCACGGGCGAAGCTGTGGGGGTTATCTAGTAAGTAATAAAAAAGTTGACCACTGATTTCATGGACAAATCGTTCACTGTTCAGACGGTTCGTTTGTGGAATGCACTGCCAGTGTCAATCAGACATGCGCCAACTTCGAACACCTTTAAGGTGGTTGTTGTGTAATTATTATCTGCGTGTTGCTGACTCTGCCTAAGCTTCAATACCATATTAATAATATGTTTCTATGTGTTATAGATATGTATACTTTATATGTATGTATTTTATAGTGTTTATGTAAATTTATTTAAGCGCGTAGTTCTATAGTACTCTTGAGTTACGTCAAAGGTACACCATACTGTACCAAATCATTTTTAGTCTCCATCCAAAGGTTGCCTGTAAGAGATTGCCCTGTGCGATAAGACCGCCAATATTGTATTACCGATAAGTTTTTAAATTGTAATCCAATACTGTTTTATTTCTGGTGTACATAACAGAGATACCTAAATCAATCAATCAAAAAGTTATAAACTAATTTTATTTTTTTTATAAAAGTAACGTAGCCATTTCATTCACAATAATATTATAAATAAAATTCCAATAAAATTCCAAAAATAAATATAATATAAATAATAATAGGTACGAGCTGAAACAACACAGCACACAAAATACATCCATGATGGTTTACCCAAACTTCTTACAAGCTCACTGACATCGAAGTAGGTATTTTGTGAGCATGTGGGGTAATCGTGCTAAAAACAGCGGAGCAGAATGCACTGAGTCCATTTGCTGCCAATCAGTCTTGAAGATGTCAGGGGTCCTACCAATATCTCCAGAAGCGATAGACCTCCACCTACTAGCGGTAACCTGCCTGCTGATCAACGAGGCAACGATGCAGGCGTATTACGGAATTGGGAGGTCAGAAGGTAGTCGATCCAGACAATGCCGAAAATAAAAAAAACAAACCAAAGCTGCCCAAGCCCTCCTGGCAGCTAACAATTTCGCGTTTAAGACCCTTCCTGGTTATGGATCCAGATAGGGTCTGAAACTAACTGGGTATAGCCCTCACCCGCTAGCGGTAAAAATTAGTACCTACTAATTATTACTTACTAATTTCTGGTCTACCCGCAACCGGCACAAAGCCTGTACATAGGCATGTAATAAAAAACACTTCATGATGTGTATAATAAGCTTTGATTGTGGATCTCTAACTAGCTATTCTTAAACATATGGCTTTTCAAGACGGTTTTACTGGATCGGCAGCCCAAATGTAGAACTCTGGTATTGCAAAAATGTGTTCAGGCTACTGCGACTACTAACGATCAGGTACTTGTCAACCACCTTTAGGAATATAAAAATTATATACTTACACAAAACAACACCGTAATATTATAATAGTCTGTGTCAGAGGGACGGCAGATGAAAGAACAGAATTGAAGCAAAGATAAACAGTCGATTTCGGTATATTTAATTAATAAATATAATTAAAAAGCATACACACGGTGAAAAATGGGGCAAAAAATATGCCTTTGCCACCACTTCGGGGATAAGGCTTGATTGACTAACAAATTAAAAGGCTTGTATAATTTTTTGACAGAGCTATAAATTTATATTAATATGATATAATATTTCGGGTCTTATTCGCGACGTATATTATTAGGTACACTACTTTATACTTCCCGACGTTTCGACCAAATTACACCAGCCGTGGTCACAATAGCGGAACCAGTCAAGAAACACATAGCAGGGGTGAAAAACCTTCGAACGAACAAGTCGGCGATCGCGGAGCAGTTGCTGGGAGTCCTAACCACAGGATTGAACTCCATAAACCAAAAGTCATCTCCACTGAACGGCATTACTATTCAAGAATAGTGCGTGAGGCGGTTGAAATTAAACAGCATAAAATTTCAACCGGGTAGATGGATACTGATTGTCAGAATCGTGGAATCCTGTCATCAGCAAGTGCGAAAACGACAGTGCGAACGTTGTACGCGAGTGTACATACATCGTGAGTATAATTAGTAATTTATTATTTTATTCATTTAGTAATTTTTTTTACGTCCATTTGCGTGTAGCTGATAAAAGCACTCGTGCTTCGAAGAGGCGACGGTGAATACATCAGTCCACCAATGACTACAGCTGGTGATATCCAGTCGAAACGTCGGGAAGTATAAGATTTATATATGTCCTGTCCTTTATTATGTAGGTACTTGGTGACCACCAGGTTCGCTAATGACATATTTAAAACTCCCGTCACACCTATTTAAGCCCGTCGCACTACAAAGATGCATAAAAATTATGATTACTGCTCCGCTCTCCAGGGTAGTAGCTTGATGATATATAGCCTTCCTTTATAAATGGGCTATCTAACACAAAAATGTTTTTTCTAATCTGATCAGCAGTTCCTAAGATTAGCATGTGCAACGAAGCAAACAAACTCTACAGCTTTATAATATTAGTATGGATTAATTAGAATGGATTTGTATTCCTTTTCTGCTCTTTCTCCTAAATCAAACTATAGTGTCTTACAAAGTTATCTTTCTTTATATTAGTGTTTTTCCAGATACTTCCAAGTCCTACATAGAATTGGGGCCTGTGTCCACTAGGTTACTACTACTAGCAGCACTTCTCGTTAGGCTTATATTTTTGGCATTGTTAGGAGAAACTGCCATCTAATCTCCTAACGTCTTAAGTGCACCTCTATCATTGCCTCGTCCATTCGACAGCCATCGGTAGCAAGTGAATAGTCGCTTGGGCCCAGGATATCTTAGTGGCACCTATTACATCAAGATGAGATGATGATAAAAAGTATATGTTGATGATTTTTTTTTAATAAATATTGTGCTTTTGTTTTACACTGCGCCATCTAGCCCAACGTAAGCTAATAATAAGCTTGTGTTATGGGATCTAGACGGCTGATATACATACTTATATATTTCTAAATACATACATATTATACATAGGAAACGCCCAATGGATGGATAAACGGCAATGAACTCACCACCACCTGTTACGTGGGACAATAACGCATACAGTGAAATGTGGGCATATAGTATGCCTCTGACTACCCCTTCGGGGATAAAGGCGTGACAATATGTGTGTGTGAAATACCCAAACACCGAAACAAAAATTTGTGTGGATCCCACAAATATTTTTTCCAACCCAGGAATCGAACCCGGGACCTTAGTCACGGCAATCACATACACTACCACTGCACCACTGAGGTAGTCCTCCAAGATGACATGCTTGTCTAATCTCAAAATGAAAAATGCTGAAAACAGAGAAAAGCAAAAACATAAGACAAATTAAAGCATTGGCTGACTAAATATGTACCAGTGAATGTAAATAATATGGCAGGTTTGAACGAAAGTGTCAGCATTAAGTTGAAAATGCGAGTGCTTTATTGGTAAACACATTCAACGAATGAGTGAGGAACAATTGACAAATCTATAGTGCGAAAGTAGGGGGTCGGTCATGTTAGACAGAGACTTAAATACCCAGACGTGCATGTATAAAACAATCAATGAATCTGTAGGAAGCAAAAGTATGCATACTTCACAATGCCTGGCGAACTGCCCTCTCTGACTACCCCGTCAGGTATCCCTGACGGGGTAGTCAGAGAGGGCAGTTCTCACAATCTGGTTTGCAGTGTGAAGATTGTTTAGTTATAGTTGATAAATGGTTGAATTACTTGTGATAGGACAACTTAATGTAATAGAAGTAAGTAATTTAAAAATTCAAACAAAAATATAATAAAATATTTAAAGTTAAATGTATTTTATGAATTCTTAATAATTAACTCTTAAAAAATAAGATTATTTAACCTATTCTCACATACAAAACAGATCAATGAAACAGATCAAAAACTTAACCAAATCACTTAAGTGAAATTGAATTTTAGTGGTATATTTGGCCAGTATACAGCATCGTCTGCCTGACATTTGTCAATAAATTGTGATAGCATTGAAATTTCTATAGAACCTATCCTTTGCCAGTTCTCTCCATATAAACTTTTAAGAATTTTTTCTTTTTCTTCATTTGTAATAGGCAACTCTTTCATTTCTGTGCCCAAGTTCTCTTCACTATTTTGCGTAGCTTTAAATCGCTCCCTTTCACGTCTAGCATCCTCTTTGTACTTGGCATTTTGCATCAAGAACTGTATGTACTCCTCGCTTACTTCAAATTCTTCTTCACTATTTCCCTCCTCATCTTCGGAATTGGCACATTCCTGTATGGTTTCTTGAATATCCTCAGAATCGGAATCGCTTTTGACTGCTGGAAGAGGCCCACCCATATAGTTTTTACGAATAATTTCGTGTAACAACTTGTTTTCGTACTCCAGAGCTGTAGCTTTAGATTTCCAATAAGCAATTTGTTGTTTCATTTGCCATGTTACAGCGTGAGTAAAGTTTTCTGCCCATGACGACATATTGGTCGTAGTGACGATTGGCTGTGCAAATGCTGAGTCCTTCCTATTATTAGTTTTTCTTTTGTTGCCTTTGCGTTTCTGTTTGAAAGATTTTTTTCGACGATGGCGAGGGTTAGTTTGAAATGTTTTATGCGTGTCGTCAATTGGTGTTTGTGAATTTTGGGTAAACATTTCAAATAATGATAGTCTGTCCCTGTAGGAACACGGATTGACATTGACAGCTATCCTGCCTGACAAGACATGACACTTGACACTAACACTACTTTTTGTAATTATTTTATGGCCTGGTTGTTAGGATTTTAAATTGAATCTTATTTATTTCATAATTCTTCAATCTTCTTAAAACCTAAAATACATTCGTCTTCTACGTTGACAGCCCTACTCAGAGACGTTCATTAAAATTAGTTTAAATTGTCATTTAACTAATTATGATGTCATTTAAATAATTGGCAGTTGCACCTAGAGACGAAAATTAATGGTTCATTAGTTAATGCCAACTTTAAGTAAACGTAGAGCGGTACTCCGTATCGAAACGTATGTCGGTAAAGTGCAATATCGCTATACATGCCTAAGAATATTAAAATAATTTTATAAAATATAATAGATTTTACAGGGTTAAGTTATTCTTATCCTTCAAAATTAAAAAAGGTTCATGTTTTACTTTTATTTTTAAAGATAATTACCATCAACTGTCATAAATATAGTAGTAGTATAGTAGTAAGTCCTCAAAATGATAGCCCTAGGGCTCCCGACAGAGTTTGTCCGCTATCGCAGCCTCTTCGGGGGGTTCAGGTATTGTAACTTGAGGTATAACACCTTCTAACTGAAATGGCAAAGGCTGTGCGTACAGCCATCACACCACGCCACCGTCCCGAGCCTGCTTCAGTAAAAACGGCGAGCAGCGCATCCGCCTTCCTCAGGCTCCCGGTTACAGAGGATAGGGAATAATGGATATGAGATTGGGCGAAGACAAATCTGCGGCACCCTCACCACACTCGGCGAAACTTAAGAGGAAGAAGAGTTCTCTCCCCCTTCCTCTTCGTCTCCGACTCTATGTGGGGCCGAGCATGAATTCTCAACGACGCCTCCGAACAGTACGGTGGGGTTGGAGAGACTATTCACCGCTCCCGCAACTGCAGTGCCTCTCATTTGGCCCACATCACATTGCGAGCGAATCTGGTCACGACAGGCCAACACTGTTGGCTATCAGCCGGCAGCGACAAATCACAACCAACTATTTCACACGGCACACGGCGAGTATATGATCCACCGTGTCCATGCGGCGGGTGTCATCACTGCCCAAGTGGCGGGCAGTGATGACACGGCGTCCAGTTCAACCCCCGCCAACACGCACATGTACTTGGCGAAACAACCATGTCCTGAAGAAAAAATCCCAAGTCAACTATCTCCAACGGTCGATCGCGTCTGGTAGCAGTCAACCACAATTTTATCGCACCAGGACACTTTCTTTAAGTCCTTTACTCCAGTCTCGAGATCCCAGGGGAGGCTTCCTGCGATGAGGCACGCCGTTTTGTAGGAGACCGTGCAGTATGCCCGCGCCGCCCTTTGTGCGCCTCTGCGGTACTCCCACGTGAGACACTCCGACAATAGGGACAGTGTCTCTTCCCCGTACGCCACCGGCGTGACTAGACCAGACTGAGGACCGCTGCCCCTAGTTCGGCATCGGACACTGGTGGGATTATCACCTCCGTATCTACCGGCGTCTACCTTGGTACCATCTGTGGTGGGACAAACTGCGCAATGAGAGTTCTAGAGACCTGGTGACCGGACGCGCACAAGGCCGGAGTTTTTCGTTCACGACCTTGTACAGGCGCACCTACGGATCTTAGTTGAACTTCTCGAGCTACTCTTTCCAGGCCGCCTCTTTGGCAGCCCTGATCGCTGTCAGTAATTTGGTCACCTAAAATCTATTAGTTCTATTTTGTGGATTCTACGCGGGAAAATGCCAAGAGCGGACGCTAGCTGTATATTATTTTCTAAAACTAGTGCATTTTTTTGTGCGGGGTGGTGGTTTCTTGGACATAAAAAGTTGTATTAACGTGCTATAGTGAACAGAAAAAACAAATGTAATTGTCATATTACGATATTTGTATGGAGATCGGTGTCGCCGAACTCACACAAACAAACCAATAATCATTTGGCATACTACAAATAATCACTTAATTTTATTGGTTATATTTTTGGTAACCAAATATAGCATAAGTTACTGGTCCTGTAGTATATAACAAACTTTCCGTACTTAAGATAAGATTCAATTAGCGTCATATGAAGAACGCAGTTAAGACGTTTTATAATCAACATTCAAACTTAATTTGATTATTGACCAAGTTTTACTATTTGCCTATAGATGGCGTTATTCTCAATTGTAGCAATTATAGTCCTACAGTACATAACATTAAAGATGACATTTCGCTACAAGTTGTGATATAACCATACATTCTAGTGCTACTAGGCTAGTGTAGTGGTACAATCCTGAAAATCAATATCGAAAAATCGAAATTTGATTAATGATATGGAATGGTAATGAAAAATGTCGTAAAAGTCTAACAATTAGTGTTACTGTTGTGGTAGTAGTAAAAATTAAGTTTACTATCGCCAAGGTGACTGAAAAATAATGGATTTTAGCAACCTGGACTAGGTCGCCTATCCCAAAGTAAGCTAATATAAGCTTGTGTTATGGGATCTAGACGACTGATAAACATACTTATGTTGCGTTCGTAGAGTGGGTACTAATAGGAATTGCACTAATACCACAAATTAAAAAAAAACACTTTAATTTTTCTAAATAAAAACAATAAAACCATTACTTATAGTCGCCACTAAACACACTAATCACAAATTCTTCTCTAAGATAATCGCACTGTAACAGTATCGCACTATTTAGCTTCGATCACTTCGATTCGCTTTGATTCGCATTGTTCGCTTCCTCAAAGGAGACTGTCCCGTAGCTGCGAGCTCGGCCCTATATATATGCCTGCTATTGTTCTGGAACGTTCTGGAGAATTTCTTTCGTACCTACATCCGGGTACATTCTCTAGAATGTTTCACACGATACTAGTTGCTCCTTCGGTATGTGCCGGAAAGTTCTCGAACTATTGCTGTCCCTTCTGGTGCTATCTCTATCACATAGTTCTAGAATGTTCTTAGTGCACTGTAACGATACTATTTTCCGGGAAGGGAAAAAGGTAAAGTTAAGGAGAAAACTGTCACCAGGACTGGAGGAGTCCTGGCTTAAAAGGAAAAGTAAAAGAAAAAGGAGTAAAGGTAAAATTGATTTAATATAATATAAAAATGTTAAGAAAATAAAACCAAGGAAAGCCGGGAGTAAATTAAAGTCTTGATTCTTCAAGAACAGCCGCTAAGATGGGGCCTCGAGTATGCCTCCACGTTGCTAGGAAGGGGGGCCTCTAGTAGGCCTCCACGTTGCTAGGAAGGGGGGCCTCTAGTAGGCCTCCACGTCGCTGAGAAGGGAGCCTCAAATCCCCTCAAGGCCTCCACGTCACCGACCTCGGAGAAAACTGGTCGCGAACTCAGGCAGGTAGAGGGCTGAAACTAACGAGCGGTCGGCGTCTTTCACAGAGCCGGTTAATAACACACAACACTGCAGACCATCACTTCACTATTTCTGGAGAGCACAACCCTCACACTCAGCACTTATTCCCAGCACCTCCTCTCAAGGTGAGCACCAAAAGTAGACTGATCCGACGGCCCCGGTTTCCTTCTTTTACAGAGCATTTCAAAATTTAAACAAATTTGAAATAAACATAATTTAAGAATATTAATTTATAACAAGGTCTAATATCTATATAACCTAACCTACTGGCAGCTCTAACAATAAATTAAAAATAAAATCTAGGCTTGTCATTAACTGACATTAAAAATTACAAAAGTTAAACAAACATTAAGAGAGCATAAAAACTCTTGAATTATCAAGGCCTATGAATGCTACAGATAATGGTCATGCAGATAATTTGAGAGAATGAATAATGAAAAATTTAATTTAAAAAATGATACATTACAGCACCCAGGATCGAACCCGGGACCTCAGTCGTGAACACTTGTGGCCTACAAAATACTTAGTCACTCACTGATCGAAATTGGCTACCAGGCTATGTAAGAAGTAAATCTCTACTAAATAGTAGGTACCTGTAATTTACTAAACTTGAAAGCGCGTTGTTTATTTGCGGTCCAATATTTCAATATTTTTTCCACAAGTCTCCACCGGGAAACCTCTGCATTCCTTGGCATTGAGTGCTGGTTATCTCGCAGTCTTTGCGCAGCCCATACAAAGATTCGGGAGTCAGTAGAACATGTGTGACTGTTTCCGAACCTCTCACGGTAGGTATGTCCATAACGCTATGACGAAATTCCGCGTAAATGTAATTCACTCGCGGCATTGTGGCAAAAACAAAATAAACTAAAGTCACGTGCAATTTCATTTTCACAGATTTAAATTATTAACTTTAATTACAACTTTTTCGGTACGACTCGCGCGCAGGGGCGTAGTGTAAAGTACATGAGTAGACCGGAAGTTGCCGAATAATAACTAACAAATTCAATACTGCTAATGTTACAAAATAAAAAAATAATCAAACCAAAACCAATGAAGTGATGTGATACTAAAAATGCATTTATATATTTTGCGATTTTGTATTATTTGCGCCATAGGCATTAATTGTATTTTTAACAAAAAATAGTTAGATAATTGATGTTTTCGGTGTGTTGACCACGGAAGTTACAAGATCGTCAACTGTCATGTACTTTAATATAATTTTCTATTATAAGTGAAATGCAAATTCCCAAATACCTCCTAAATCAATACAATGATAGTAGAATTTTTTTTTATCATCATCTAAAATGAAAATGAAAAATCTTTATTCATGTAGGTCACAAAGTAACACTTATGAACGTCAAGATTATTGCTTCAACGTTTACATTTACTGCCAGATTCGCAACGCAACAGGTAGAGCTTGAGGTAGAACCTGGCAATAAAACTCATGGCATGACATTAGTTTTATTTACGTGAAATTTGAACAAATTATATAGTAATGAGTCTGTACAAAAGAAACAAAATCAAAATGGGAACGTTTCTAGTAGCCAGTTCTAAGGGCAGCCGACCCTTATGACGAAGAATCTGGCAAGAAACTCAATGGCTGCTATTTTAAAATGTAGGTATAGCTTACAATTTTAAACTTACATTGTTCCCTTGGAGATACGTGAGAGCAGTCGACTAAACTTAATTTGCCTTATAAATAGTATTATTTGTAATACTTGCTATAATAGTTACGCGCTGACCAGTCCCAACAAACGGCACCCGTTCACGAGTATGACGCATATATCAGCCATCGCCATACTTAACCGTGTTATAGAGAATAAGGCGACCCGATACATACGCCACCATGGCCAGGACACTTACTCACTTAGGCGGGCATGACATACTCAAACTGCAAAGCAACCATCATGTCAATTTCAAAATAATAAATAACAGTCCACATGGTGCTCACACAAAAACAAACTCAAATTACATATAATTATATTAGTCATTACCAGGACCAAACGCGGTTATCTATATACTTAAATTATAAAGCTGAGTTTGTTTGTTTGGTTGAACGCGCTAATCTCAGGAACTACTGGTTGGATTTGAAAAATTCTTTTTGTGTTAGATAGCCCATTTATCGAGGAAGGCTATAGACTATATATCATTACGATACTACACTGGGTAGTAGAGCAGTAGTCATAAATATTGACAAATCTGGCAAATTTTTATGCATCATTTTAGAATTTATAAGCGACGGGATTAAATAGGTGTGACGGGAGGTCGAAATATTCCACAGGCGAAGCTATGGGGGTCATCTTCTTCCATACACTTAGTTGCCTGACTTATGTTGAACAAATGTACATTATATTTATTATGTTTCTTTACGAGTATTATTATTTTATCTATTAGCATATTTATGTGTGTTGACTTGAATTTACTCTCATGCATTTTTATCATACATTTTTTCATTTTCATTTTTAATTTTCATCTAAAATCGTAAAACTTTTAGACGAAAATAGTTATTATTTTGAATAACCCAAGGTCACACGCGGCCGATTGTCCAGTCAACACATCAAAGCAGTGGGCCGCCATGAGCTAGAGAGGCCTGTTTCAATAAGTATCGACATATCGAAACAAAATATTTATTTTCGAGACGTAGCAGAATATTAAACCAAATTTAAACTAATTGTATTGTGTCTGACTGGTATGTTTTAGTTCTGTTGCGTGTATGTGGCGACTATTGTACATTTTATTTAAATTTATCCAGAGTGGGTTCCGTTGCATAAGATAGATAATCCTATGTTCATTATAACATAATTATAAATAAATATCCATCACGCCTTGTCCCCGAAGGGGTGGCAGAAACATATTATATGCCCACTTTTCACCATGTGGATTCCTGTCCCACGTAATAGGTGGTGAACCCATTGCCGTGTTGAAATAGACAGACGCAGGTTGTGGCTACCTGCTGTTGAAATTTTCAAGCCGCCCATAAGGCCTTCAACCAGGCTTAACGACTGCCATTTTACTAACTACCGGGATCAACGGCTTAACGTGCCTTCCGAAGCATGGAAACGCTCGCAAATGTAAATGCCACAAAGTGGTCACCCATCCGAGAACCAGCCATAGTGAAAGTTGCGTAACTCAGTGATCATTTACAGAACACTGAGACCGCGAGGCCACGAGCGCTTCTTACACATAATTATAATATTCTTTAAAAACTTAAAAGCTATAAATTTTAGGGATTACAATGACGGTCTTTATCACTAAGAGTGACCGCTTTCTGAAAAGACAACCTTAGAATCGAAAGAGAAGGTCAAGAAAGTATTAATAGTTGATTACGGCACACTTACGTTATTTCAGACAAAATTACGAGTTTATAATACCTATATAGTAGTTAATTTTACTTGCCGTGGTGATTAAACCGTAGAAATAGTGGATTTATCTGTAACCTGTACCTATTACTGAGTCAGGTTAAATTAAGTAAATAGGTATTTGAAAACCATAATCTCTTGCAGTGTAACTTTTGTACCGATATTTTTTGCTTGAGGTAGATATTTTATTAAATAGTGATATTTTAATAAAAAATTTGGAAAACCCAAAAGTGCACGCCTCACACGCTTTAATAATATTATAAAACAAATAGCATAACAAGCTTACAAACTTTGCTATGAATTATCGCGTAGGGATTATGAAATAAATAAAGTAAAGATAATAACAATTAAACCACATCGAATCAGACCTTGAAAATTGAAAGGGTTCTATTCCTAATTATACTGAAGCGTAAGAGAAAAAAAACAACTCGATTAGTAAAGTATTTCGGTCGTTATCGTGTTAACAAGAAAATATCCGTAACATACAGACAAACGGACGTCCAAGACGCAACTTTTTTAACAGGTTTTTAACTAGTTAAATAACAAAAATGGCATCAAAAATTTCATGAGTGTTAAAAATAGTGTTTTTTCTTGATATGTGTGTGTATATATTATTTTACAAGTGCAATATATGATAAATAGACACATTTTAAGTTTGAAAAATCAGATGTTATGCGCATGTTATGACAGTAGCACCCACCTCAACGCTTCGCTTATGAGGCGTGCAATATACAAATATCGATATTTGTTTCACTGCAGAAATCCTTAACTATGCGGTTAGGTCAGATAGAGAGAAATAAGTATTTTTTTTTTCGCACTCTCTAACAAACGACTGATAATTGTCAACTCTATTGTATTGAAAATGTGGTTGAATTTCATTTAAAAATATCTTAGTAAGAGCGGCAAAGTATCACCTTAGCCGGTCGATGTCCTCGGTATTGACTTAGGTCAATACCTACTCAGGTTCTTTTTTACAAAACACACGGTGTTGAAATACAGAAAACAAACGGAAGCGAATCCTGGCAAAACTGATTAGTATTTTTGGTTCATGTTGGGTATTTTCGCTAAAGACAACATGTACTGTACGTGGTACAAATTAATGTGATATCCTCGGCGCCACTCCGTAGATGAAATTGCAAAACCTCTCATGATGATATTTTAAAAAAGAGACAAGAAATAAGAGATTGTGTGCAAATGTTGTGACAGCTATCTAAAGTGAAAGTAATATAATAACTGTTTTTGAATTTTTCAAGCTTGATTTTCTACTAAGGTGTGATTAGGGTTGAGAAAGAGGTAGGGAATATAATAATTTGACTACCTCAGTAGCGCAGTTAGTTGTGCGCGAGCTCGTTGTCGAATGAGCTCGACCATAAAACGTAGACCATGAAACTCGATTATCAGTTTTTGAATGCGAAAGTGAATAAGGAGCGCGGGCTGCACAATTATCCCGTATGGTACAGGACAGGGATATGCTGTATTGCATAGATATGGCTGACGTCAACGCATTGTATAGACAAGGACTACTAATATCAAAGAAGAACCTCCCACTGTGAAAAAGTAACCTGCCCCTTGTAAAGGTTTGGAGTACTGAAAGGCTTGGAAAGGCTCCCGTGTGGTGGCGGGCAAACCACCAAACGATAGCATTCCCAAGGAGGGTTGGTGTCAGGCTGGCGGCCGACCATAAAAACCTAGCCAAAACATTTTGCAGTATGGAATTTAGACATACTGCGCCGACCCCAAGTAAATTGGGACAAGGGCAAGAGGATGATGATGAATGCGAAAGTGAATGTATTTAGGCACTTCGTTACCATGCTGAAGGAGGGTAGCAAGACGGCTTTGTTTGGACTCCAAGCACTCCAGTTACACTTACTTGTCCAACGTCAATAACAATACGAGCTTATACTAATTGATGTGACTGTGAATTGGTTTTCTGTGCGCCTTCTATACGCATGGCCGTAGAACACACTTTTTGTTTTAAGGAAGTTCAAATTATTGAAGTATAGAGCCAATGCTGAAAGATACGGGTGTACACTAAGTGTTAGCTGTTTTTCTAACATTCAGCTATATGTGACTGTTTTGCTTGTTGGTACCTTCAGAGCTGCTACCTCGATAACTTTTAACTCGATAAGTTTTTATTCCGTTTGACAACACCTACATGAAATACAGGATATAGAGAAGCTTCGCAGTGTCTATGGTATTTTTTTAATAAATTTGTCAAATACAGAATTAGAAATTTTACGAAATCAAAATATATGGGAAATTTAAAAAAAAAATTTCACGTTAACACAAGTTGTAGGCAGATTCAAAGCTGACTTTTACGTGGTGAATACGTTAACCATGACGGATGAATTCAAGGGTAAAAAACGTTCCACGCTTGCGGAGCTGCCCGCAACAGCTAGTAATTAAATAACTTATTATAAATGTAACTGACTTATTTTCCTTCGGGCGTGACGATACAAGTATGTATGTATATACTTAATTTACCTACTTCATGAAAAAAAAATTAAAATCTTTAAAGTTAGACGCGCTGTGGGTTTCAGGTACCTATATTATTTCTTGGATACAAAAAATATTCTCTTCCTAAAATTCTCAGTACATATACCTACTGCTGGACTTCATTAGAATCCAATTAATTCTGCCTGTTGCATGTATAATATCCATTTTTCTTTAAATTTAGGATCCTTGGGAAACCTTAAATAAATATTTTATATTCTACTAGCTTTCCCGCCCGGCTTCGCCCGGGACATTATTCAAAACCCCGTGGCACCTATTTAATCCCGTCGTTTATTAATTTCACACGGCATCGCCCGTGTAGAGAAGTTTTTCCGTTCCCGTTTCCCACATGAACTTGTTCCCGGGATAAAAAGTAGCCTATGTCCGTCTCCTGGCTCTAAGCTACCTCCCCACCAATTTTCAGCCAAATCGATACAGCCGTGGTTGAGTTATAAATAGTGTAATATATATATATATATATGGATGATTTATTTTGATTTATCGATTTACTCAGAATATCATGGCAACCTGGTGCAACCTTAGTGTTTTCGCTATTTTATGACAAATTATATGTTGAAATTAAGAATTTTTTGGGGAGTACAAATATAATATTACTTTTCAATGGTACGAATACCTTCATTTTTATTTATTTTTTCCCTTCTATTATTATGATATTATATATTATTGGACCGAAGTTCCATACGGCAGGCTTTGAGGAGATAATGATTTTGCTGCGCGACCGAACTGAAAAAAATGTGATAGTAAAACCATAAGAAAAATTGGGTGAAATAAAACCGTTAAATAAGACGTGCGCAGGCGCGAAATTCGTATACACAAGCGAGTAGTGTATAATACCTTTCTCTTTCTCCCTCTTTCAGTGAGGGTGGGGTGAGGGTGAGAGTGAGGGTGAGGGTGAGGGATGAGGGTGAGGAGTGAGGGTTAGGGTGAGGGTGAGGTCGAGGGTGAGGGTGAGGGTGAGGGTGAGGGTGAGGGTGAGGGTGAGGGTGAGGGTGAGGGTGAGGATGAGGGTGAGGGTGAGGAGTGAGGGTGAGGGTGGGATTTCTTTTTTCTACATTAGTTTTTTCAAAAGTTCGAACTTCGTTCCTACCTGGTTTAATATTATTATTTTCTACATTAGTTTTTTCAAAGGTTCGAACTTCGTTCCTACCTGGTGTCCCACGACACCACATAATTTTAATAAGATATACGTGTGATATTTATGCAGTAAAATGCGATTTTCCATCTTACCGCGTAAAATCTACTGAAAACATCAGTATAACAACTACTATACTGGGGTGAGACAGACCTTGACTTAAGACTAGGCTAATAAGACGTCGAGGAAAAATGTCCCCGCATTTTAGATAATAACTGAGAAGATTGAAGAAATTTATTTATTCATTTTTATTTATTTAAACTTTATGCACAAAAAAAGTACATTGGCGGACTTAATGCCTAAGGCATTCTCTACCAGTCAACCATTGGGTGGTGCAGAGCTAAATACGAGGTAGGCGCATTTATGTATAAACAATACTATTTGAAGTTTATTAATTAGCATTAACAAAGTACAAAATATACACAAAATATTATGACCTAATTATATATACTTATAATACATAATAAAAATTCATATATATAATATATAATTATAAATACATACAACTACTTATTAATATTTACACACTTACATAGAAATACATACATACCTATATATACATAGAGTCAGGTAGAATTTCGAACAGTTTTTTGTTTATCTTACCTATCTTCCTCCGAAAAGAGTATTTGCCGCACGCCTTAAATATATTGCGACTATTTAACAGATTGGACATAAAAAGACGAACCCAAGAAAGTAGTAGTATGTGAAGGACATAGGAGGAGCTGATTATTTGAAGAACGAAGACTTCTTTCATGGTTCGACGACAAGAATTGGAAAGAAGAAGTCAAGTAAGTAGGAGAAGTAGGAGAATTAAGAATGTTATAAAGAGTAGTAAATGAGCGTAACTTACGGCGATGACGGATTAGCAACCACTTAAGTTTGGAACGGAATGAAGAGACATGATCATATTTTCGAAGATTAAAAACGAATCGAATGCAGTTATTAAGGAGGCGGTCATAGTTATTGAGAAGGTCTGCATTCAGGTCGTAGTAACACACATCACCATGGTTGATCAAAGGAAAGATTAAGGTTTGGGCCAAGGTGACCATCGTATTAGTAGGAAGGAAGTTCTTAAATCGATACAGGGCACGAAGTGTTCCAGTAACTTTCTGGCTGACGTGTGCAGCCTGTGCTTGCCAGTCGAGGCTAGAATTAGTTATAAAACCAAGGTTTTACTGAAGTGCTGAATGGTATGTTTGTACCGTTGTATATTACAGGTGGTAAGGTGGCAGTATCCAACTTGCTTGACACCCATCTACTCCCCACAATAATGGCCTGACACTTGGATGGGTTACCGTCAAACCGAACCTATACGACCATTTAATTAAATAGTCCAAATCTGCATTTACACGACGAATTGATGTAGTTATATCACTGCTGGAGCATGAGTGTAAAGCTGCAAGTCATCAGCGTAGAGATGATACGAACATTGAAAATTATAGGTGACGAGATTAATAAAAATAGAAAATAATAAATAAGAAATAAATAAGAGATATGAAATAAATGAGATTTATCTAAAAGGTATTGGGTTAAGGTTAAATGGTAGTATTGTAGTAGCTAGGCCATAAAATAATTAAAAAATAGAAACAATAACAACAGCAAGTCTTCGTGTTGATTGATTGAAAATATTTCGAAATAATAAAGTATATGTACTTAATTTGAGAGATAAATGTGCATAATTCAATGAAATGGATTATAAAAATCGATGCCGAACATGTTTGGGTTCTGAGAAAGAAATGCGCTGTATACAATCTAGCGTAACTATAGCTGGAGAGGATGTCCACCTTAAAGATATTTTACAGAATTTTTATAATTTTGTGGTAACTATTTCAGTTATTGCCTACACTTAAAACCAGCATAATCTTTTAAATAATTATTATAATTAGCCGTATCTGGCCTAAGTATTCCTGGCTATCAAATTTGTTTAGTAGTACTTACACAATTTGCGCGAAAATGTAAGACATTGGATGTTAGAAATAGACCCAATATCCAATGCTTTTTCCAATTTATATTATAAATATAATCTGATCTAAGTAGAATTGTAAATATTCAATTCCTGTTACTATGTGAAAAAATTGTTACTGATTGTTAAAAGTATTATTTTGCAGGTGACACCAGATCCAATGTATCCTGATAATATTTGCATAAACTGTGTCCATCATCTCACTATAACATATTCATTCAAAGCCCTCATAGAATCCAGTTCAAAGACTTTACTTAACAATTTAAATATTCTAGAATCAGCCTTTGAAAATTATGACTCTAACATTGAATCTGATGATCAAAAACCAAATCACAATAAAAAACCAAAGAAAAGAAAGACCAAAAAAATTGCCATAGACATTGAAGATGGATTACTCTTTTGTGTAGAATGTAAAAGAGACTTTTATTCAAAACAATCTCTCAATGAACACTGTACCAACCATCATCCAACAAGATCGGAAATTGGCAGAGATTGTGAATTTTGTAACGAAAAATTTGAAGATTTTCGTTCATTGGTCTTGCATAGGAAACTGCATTTGAAACCATATTTATGCGAGAACTGCTGGGAAGGATTCTACACTGTGGACGAACTTAATTCACATTTGTGCCAACCAAATAACAAAGAGAAAACTAAATCTAGTAGAGAGTTACGTCAATGTGATCAGTGTGGGAAATCATATCCTCCAGGCTATATAAGAATTCATATGTTGACACACAGTAATGAACGTGCATACAGCTGTAAATATTGCCCAAAGAAATTCAAAGTTCCGGGAGGACTTCATTCGCATATACTCTGGAACCATAAAAGGACGAGAAACCATAAATGTGAAGTGTGCAATGCAACATTTATATCGTCAAGTTCCAGAAGTTCTCACATACGGAAGAATCATTTGAAAGAAAAGAAGTATGGATGTGACACTTGCGGTAAACGTTTTTTTTCAAAGTCTGAGCTGCAACGCCATTGTTTAACGCACACTGGTGTAAAAAACTTTCACTGCCATTTATGTGAAAAATCTTACCAAACTAGATATGGATTGAATGTGCACTTGAAATCTCATTCACAAATGAATGTCAATGTATTGAATTTATGAACTAAAGTACAAAAGTATTATTTATTGATCTCATGAATTTATGCTGGCAATATAAGTTATTTAAAATAGTTTCATGTCTTTATTTATGTACATAGGTTTCCAAGATCTCCGGCCCAAGCGACCTCACGTTGCTAGTGGTGCCGTGCACCTGCTAACGGATGCTCAGACGGATGCCGATTGATCGCAATAGCAGTATAGCTGCTGTCAATGCTGCTTTGAAATTAGTTTGTCATTTTATGTGAGTCACTCTCTGGACAACTGCATTGGTTAGTGAGAGTTACTTTTTACAGCCTAATGCAAATTTGTATGGAATTGGTACATCGCCGTTTAGCAGTAATCGCGGGAACTTATCACGCTAACACTCTCAGCTAAGTAGCGATAAGCGCCCGCTCACACTAAGCATTGAAAGATTTTTGAACAGAAAAATCAGCATGAAAATAGGTCCAACCGTTCGGGAGCTATGATGCCACAGATAGACAGATACACACATGTTAAACACCACCCGTTTTCCGTTGTCACACAACCAGTTTTTAATAGATTATGTAATAAGACAATGGCTTACAACTGAACGTTGAACGAGATGAGACGGAAGTCAATAAAAAAGGGAATAAAACCCAACAACGTACAGGTACATACAGAAACTTTAAAAGTCAATAAAAAAGGGAATAAAACCCAACAACGTACAGGTACATACAGAAACTTTAAAAGTCAATAAAAAAGGGAATAAAACCCAACAACGTACAGGTACATACAGAAACTTTAATAAATCATGAACCTTTACAACACAAGTTTTATAATAACCAAAAATACAACGGGGACGTTATAATAACTACTCAAGACATACAATAGGTAAGTAAGTTTGTTTGTGCGGTCAAGTCACGAACAAGTCCAGTTTCATTATAAATTCAAAATTAATATAACATCTTTGTACCTTACCCTATCGTATTTCTTTAGTATTTATATTTATTTAGAAATAACGGCGAACATAGGCATTTGTCTTAATAATAATCATTAGAAATTAAACTGAAATACA
Organism: Thumatha senex; assembly: GCA_948477245.1. Lineage (NCBI taxonomy): Eukaryota > Metazoa > Arthropoda > Insecta > Lepidoptera > Erebidae > Thumatha > Thumatha senex. The sequence goes on along the minus strand of OX419731.1, from coordinate 27,038,566 downwards.
CAAAGAAAATATTACATATATAATTTTTAATAATCAACAAAAAATAATTGACGTTTAAAACAGTTTACTTACACATGTTTTGACTCCTATTGAATGAAAACTTAAGCACCGTGCATAAGGCAAGTATTTAGTTTGTATTTACAGGATAATGAGCTTTAAGTTATACAACAAATATAATCGTTTGTGTATAACGAAATGCAATACGTATTATACACACTGTTTAACTAACACTGGGTCTAACGATATCGGCTACATATACAGGGTCATTTGTAAAACACCAGCAACCTGCTAGGAGTTGATAGCCAAGGTCATAACCCACAACGTTTGTTCTACGATTTTGGCAATTCGTTACGAATCGGGTATGTATCATACATTGAACCGTGGAGCTGCATCATAGGTTTTCGCTCCTGGATTCGCTTAGGAGAACTCCTGGGTCTCTTTTTCGTCATGTACTACATGCCTCGATTAAGGACGGACGTGCGCGCATCAATGCGGTTAAAAAAGGTCAAGGTCAAAGGAGATATCACTGACCCATCCCCGGTGATTTTTACGAGTAAGTAGTACTGTAATTTAATCAGTGCATCATAAAAAAGTTTCAAACATTTAAAAAAAAATCACAAAAAATAAAAAAAAAAACATTAGAAATATATTTTTTTTTATGATGTTAGCTTCCTAATCCTAGCAGAATGCTAGTATTCTACAAATGACCCTGTATAATACATAAATAAAATTAATTTAAAAAAGTAACAACTTAAAGCCCAACTTATTTAAATACATACTTAATAATATTTATTTCCATTACTAATACATTAATGGGTTTTGGTGCAATTGTAAAATGTTTTCATTAAAAAATACACATAAAAATCGTGATATGTACAAAAAATTGCTCGATAGCTTTAAAATGGGTTGAAATAAATTTATTTGTACTATTTTTAGGTAAAGATAATTCAGAGTGGGTTTTACACAGTGAGAATTAATCCCGACATTCTATTGTTTAGCCCTTATCGATCACATACTAAAATCGCAAAACAGGTACCTACTCAGTCCAATGACATAATGACATCAAAACCCCAGTCCAATGACATCATGGCCTCAGGTCAATAATAATCATGGTACAGTCACATAACATCATGGTTTCAGGCCAAAAACATCATGACCCCGGTCCACTGACATGTTTGAATTGGAGATGGCTTGTGGTTCGCATTAACTAATTCACTTTTCGTAATACTCATATGGTTGTAATGTAACAAAAGAAATTTGGCAACCTCTTAATTATAAAATCGCAATACACATAAGTTGATAATAAGCAAACACATTACATTTAATTTAAAATCTATCGCAATAAATTCTTCACTGAAAGGTGATATACTGGGCGAGTTTGAAAGCGAAAATGGATGTTTTTATTTTTTTGTCTTTCTAGCATATACATATAATAAAGTAAAAACATCATATTTATTCAATAATAAGAAATAACTAATAAAAAACGTCAAAGTTATATTTTTTTTATTTTATTAAAGACCTAAATCGCGTATGCTTAGATGTACATGTGAGCGTGCATGTACCAATGTATTATTTTTAAAATTAATTAAGACTCTGCATACAAATTCTTAATGCACAACTTCTACGAATTGCAGGGCTCCAATTCTCAACCATTCGACTTGAAAGCGTAGATGAAAATTCGCTGGTAAAATGTCTTTTGTTTTATATTTAGAAACGACGAAACGAGATGTTAGTCATTTCACCAGTATTTGGAAAAAATTGGGGCCCTGTCCTTATACAATAAAGCTCGGTATGTCAGGGGTAAAGGCGCATCTCTGATTGTTAACACAGCAACATCCAGTGCTACGCGCTGCAATCAATGTAATTCAATACGGTTCTATTGACCTAACTAGGTTCCAATGTAATCGTGTGGCGATAGATGGCGTTAAGCCACTAGTATTTAAATACGCGACAAAATGTAAAACGGTCTCATAACAAGAAAATATAAACTACATAATGACATCTACATTTTCGTTGCGTTATTTTCTCAAAGTAAAGTTATCACTTTACTGAAAGATGAAAGATTCACTTTTACTTTTCGATTGAACAGTTCTGCATACGCAGCCGGTAAGCTGGAGGTAATTTTTTATTGTTAGAAAAGCATAACTATATTTTTTTACCCCGATTGTAATAAAAGAATGTGTCTGAAAGTTTATAAAAAAAAAAAGTTGAATAGTCAGATAATTTATACTTCGATTGAACAATGGCACTCACAATCTGTCAACAACGAATATGAATATAATTTATCATGATATAAATTGTATTTTTTTAGCGATAAAGTCATTTCAGTACCGCCATTACTCATAAACATCTGAATGGATAATTTGTTGTATTTATCTCCGCAGTCCCTATTTAAAGAACGAAAATTTTTAAAAAAAAAAACTTACTTTTTTTTTTAATCAAAGTGTGAGATTTCTACAAAAACAAGAAAATATGGCTAAGCCTCGGCTTTTTTAGATTGTAGTCCTTGGTTTAAGTGTATGACACTTTAGGTGGGATAATCAATTACTAAAACTATTTAGGATACAATTTATAAATAGGAGTCAAACTTACATCTTAGAGTGTGATTTATAAAAATAGAAAAGGTGTCTCTATGCACAGTCTGTGACATTTATTTATAGAAATATACAAATATATTAATTTACACGGTGTAGTTATGTTAGTAGCGCCAAAACTGTTTTTGTTACTATGTGTATGTGTATTCCGTTACATTCGATCGTATCCTGTAATGAAAAAATAAACATTTTAATATTAGGTACGTATAAAAAGTGTTGTATAACTAGTTTCAGTACAAAGGCGAAGCTGAAAGCATTATAACACAGTTAGAGAAGGCATGACATACAGTTTTGTGAAACAAACCTCTACTTATGTTAGGAGATTAAAAAAAACTAATTTTAAAATGATGGCAACACTGAACAAGGAATCGATATCAATCGCGTCCTGCTAGAGACGCTTTTATCTAAATATTTCATGCAACCAAGTGTGGGCGTCACCCTTTATTTATGCGATTTCAAAATCAAAATTATTTTTATTCATGTAGACCATTTTAGGCACTTACGAATAGTCATGACAATATTAAAATGAGAGTAATTCTAGTTGCCAGTTCCAAGGGCAGCCTACCCTTCATGGAGAAGATCTGGCAAGAAATTTCATGGATGCTCTCTTAAAATGTATGTATGGCTTACAATAATTAATTTACATTGCTGTTTGGAGTTATGTGAGAACAGTCAACTAAACTTAGTTTGCACAAATATTATTTTTATATTTGCATAAATTTACACAAATTATTACAGGATTACAGACGAACGGCACACAAGTGACAGGTCACGTATGCGATTTTCGCCTACTTGGCACGCGGTATTAGTATTACTTTCTTCTCTATTAGGGTGTGGAAAGCAGCTTAAGCTAAGATTTTATCGTTTTAGAGCCTTGTAACTAGCATCAGATGTCGATTATATATGTCATAATGAAATCTTATGTAAGGCCACGAGCGAATTTCTTTATAATATAATTTCAGAAATTTTCACAAATTGCTGTGGTTTTGATTGCCTAGTTAGCCTATTGATATACACGTGAGCCATAGGAATATCCTACTGAGGGATCCGAGACTCCCGGCCATAAGCAGATGGAAGGGCAACGTGTGGTTTTAGTCGGTAGAAATCAGGCACAGCATCCATGTACACACTCAAAAAAAAAAGCATATTGATATGTAACAAATAAGTTTAAATTAAACCTTTGTAAATGGATTTTATTCAATGATATTTATACAAATTATAAAATAACAGAGACGGCTTTCAGTCAAAAAACTTGTTTTCCGATAGGTGTTTAAATAAAAGAAACGGATTTATAGCATAGCAAATAAGTAACTTAGTTCTTCTAATGTAAATAAAACAAGGCTTTTTATTTTATTACAGGCATAAACCTGTAAAGGGAAATGGTTCACGTTTGTATTGAAATTAGAGCTTATATTTTAATAATTACATATGTCTATATTTTATATTAATTACAATTCAAGCTATAAATACTAACAAAACAATAGTCAAATATCTGATACAAACATAGCGAATGTTTGGCTTAAAAATGACAACTGTCAAATACCTGGCACAAAAATGACAACTGTCAAATGTCTGGCAATAAATTACAACTGTCAAATGTCTGACCATAAGTGACAACTGTCAAATATCTGGCAATAAATGACAAAAATAACTCGGCCAAGTGCCTGGCATAAATAAAATATCTGGTTCAAACAAAGCTGTCTAACGGCCTGGTTTTAAATTATGTACGAGTCTTGTGTCACTTACATTAAAAGAACTGTTCCATCCACTAAATTTGGTGTTAAACTACTTGAGTATAAGCAAGTGATGTTAGATTACATAAAGTCACTCTATCCAAAAGCAATGTCTAAAATCTAATCTGGCATCCATTAAGGTATGTCCTATAACTACGTGAGACATGTTTTAGCGAATTTTTAATGCCCTTTCTTTTACTGTTTTACGCACGCTTGACTTGAAGATTAAGCTGGTGAATGCATTACGAAAAATGTGCCGATCACGGCAAAGGAAAGTTGAGAGGGAGATATAAGTTATGGAAGATAGAGTTGCGTTTCGTATATTACTGTAGGGGTAAAATAGAGGTGCGAGCACACATTTAATTTCTCTCATAGCCAATGTATGGAGCTAAAGATTTACTTCCGTCGTGCTGCATAAACCACACTCGATTTTTTAAAATGACAACTCTCAAATGTTTGAGCACATTCGATTTTAAAAATGACAACTGTCAAATGTCTTTTTTTATTTCTATGGATTTATTCTAAACTTTATTAGCTTTTATGTAAAACGGAAGACGAAAGATTACGACTGCCTCTGTGGCGCGGTGGGAGTGCATCCGACTGCTACGCAAGAGGTCGTGGGTTCGATTCCCACCCAGGATAAAACTTTGTGTGATGAGCACGATGGTTTATTCTGTGTCTGGGTGTTATTTATCTATAATATGTATGTATTTAGAAATATATAAGTATGTTTATCAGTTATCTAGATCCCATAATACAAGCTAATATTAGCTTACTTTGGGCTAGATGGCGCTGTGTGAAATGTGTCCCACAATATTATATACCAAGTCGCATTCGCATAACCATGAGAAATATTAATAAATAAATAAATAATAATAAATAAATATCCATCACGCCTTATCCCCGAAGGGGTGGCAGAGGCATATTATATGCCCACTTTTCACCGTGTGGATTCCTGTCCCACGTAATAGGTGGTGAGCCCATTGCCGTGTTGAAATAGACAGACGCAGGTTGTGGCTACCTGCTGTTGAAATTTTCAAGCCGCCCATAAGGCCTTCAACCAGGCTTAACGACTGCCATTTTACTGGCAACCGGGACCAACGGCTTAACGTGCCTTCCGAAGCACGGAAACGCTCGCAAATGTAAATGCCACAAAGTGGTCACCCATCCGAGGACCAGCCATAGTGAAAGTTACGTAACTTAGTGATCGTTTAAAGAACACTGAGACCGCGAGGCCACGAGCGCTTCTTACCTATTTTAAATATTACCTAGCAATATTATATTTACGGCAATGGGCCACCACCTATTACGTGGGACAGGAATACACATGGTGAAATGGGGGCATACAATATGTTTGCCTCTGCCACCCCTTCGGGGATAAGGCATGATAGATAGATATATATTATATTTAATAAAAGTTATTGAACTCAGTGTAACAAAAATTTTAAAATTTCTGTAATAAATATCTTTAATATTATATATTTACCGAGACCTCTATATTCTCAATGCAAGATTTGACTCAACCCTCTGTAACCTCTGTTTAACCTCACGTAGTTAACAGACACTCCCTTACGCACGTCCTTACGTACGTCACACAGCTAACACATAGCATAATTCATATACGATTAATCACCATCTCAAAAATTCATGTCTAATCCTATTTGATACATAACTTCGTCCATGTCCGGTCCGAACATGGGTGACGACACTGCCGTACCATTTTTCTTCCCACCCGATGTCGTAGGCTCATTGTCATCGTCCTCTGAACGTGTAGATGTCGATGTCCCCGATGTCCCGAGTGTTGGCATGCCAAGAATGATTCGTATTTGGTCTGTGAGGTGCGGTGCTGATTTTATTTGGTGATAGATTCCTTCAGCTGTGCTCAGGATTTTGTCTACGTCCAGACACATTGATAGGTCGTTTACGTGCTGAAAATAATAAAAAAAAACATTAAAGAAGCATATATCGAGACAATTGTCCTAAGTTTTAAATAATTATGGCACAAAAACTCAAGTAGCCATGCCATAAACATTAATAAAAATAATATGTGTGTGTACTAGAGTACGCAGGTAAGAAGGTAAACCTATTTACGACATTTTTTTACAGCTTTAAAATATCTCTCATACGTCGATAAAGAAGTTTCACTTATGATAAAGAAGTTTCACTTATGACAAAGAAGTTTCACTTCAAAACAACATGGCTTGTAACCGAAAAAGAGACGATTTTTTGACGATGATGAAAACGTGACGATGCCCGCGGCTCCGCCTACGTAATGGCGCTTTCATGTTCCCGTTGCAAGTTTTCCAATGTTTCTCTCCATAAAACCTTCCTTAAAGTTCACAAAATAAATAGAAAAAAAAAACTCGAATTAGTCCAGCCGTCTTCGAGTATTGAGCTTAGCAACATATTTTGCGATTTATATTTATATAGATACTAGATGACCCCCACGGCTTCGCCCGTGGCATACTTTGAACTCCGCACTACAACTTCGCACCTATTCAATCCCGTCGCTTATAAATTCTACAATAACGCATAAAAATTTGCCGGATTTGTCGACATTGATGACAACTGCTCCACTCTCCAGGGTAGTAAGCGTGATGATATATAGCCTATCTTGCAAGTTGGATTAAACTGCACACTGTGTGCAAATTTGATTAAAAAAAAAAAACTAACTATCTTCACGCTGTATCCCTGACGGGGTAGTCAGAGAGGACAGATCGCCAGGCTTCGCGATCCATGCATACTTCTTTCGCTTCTTCGAGATTCATCAATCGCTTCATACACATAAAAATAAATTAAAAAAATAATATAAAATAAAATATATATATATATAAATATCATATAAATTTGATTAAAATCGGTTAATTAGTTTAGGAGTCCATCGCGAACTAACAACGTGACACGGAATTTATAAATATTAAGGGCTGTATTCCAGAACGCTTATCAATACTCAAGAAACACTTGAGAGTAGTATTTATAAGGCAAAAACTAGTCTCAAGCGTCGATTGAGTATTGAGAAACGTTCTGGAATACGGCCCTAAGATATAGACTAAGGCGTAGTAGAACGCGAGTGACATTGATTTCTTGTTATATGCCATTGGTTACTATTTGTCGTGTAAAAACATGTTACTTCAACGGAAGAACATTTATGTGACAACCAAAGTTGACTTGATGAGTAATAAACAGAGAGACGATACTTACTTTCAATATTTCAGTAAAACCATAGTCTTTACTGATAAGAATGTCTTTTTCTGCGTCGAGTATGGCAACACAAATTAGTAAATGGAAGTTTGCACATGGTAACCCTGTCCATAATACTTCCCATAGCCTGTAAAAATAAAGAACGCTTTTAATATATTACTTAAATACACTGCAAGGAATACACTGTGATGGAGTTCTTAATCTATACTAATATATAAAGCTAAAGAGTTTGCTTTGTTTTTTTGGTTGAACGCGCTTATCTCAGGAACCACTGGTTCAAATTGTTTATTTCTTGTTTTGGACAACCCATTTATCGAGGAAGATGATATATATCATCACCCACAACCCAGGAGAGCGGAACAGTAATCTTAAAAGTTCACAAATCCGGCAAATTTTCATACGGTATTGTAAAATTAATAAACGACTGCAGTAAATGGGTGCAACGGGGTTCGAAGTATGTCACAACCGAAACCGCAGTGGTCAGCTCGATAAATGGGCTATATCCAACACAAAAATATTTTTTCAATTCAAAACAGTAATTCCTGAGATTAGCGCGTTCAACCAAACAAACAAACTCATCAGCTTTATTTTTTTTTTATACCACTGAGGTGACAGAGAAGCATACGGCCCACCTGATGAAAAGTGGTCACCGGCCTATGGACGTTTGCAACACCAGAGGTGCAGCACTCGCGCTATCAACCTTTAAAAAGCTTCTAAGACCCCTTTTGAAGAACCCGATACTGTAGACGTTTTGTAAAACGCAGACAGGGAGTTCATTAGTATAGAAATATACATACATACATACCGTCGCGCCTTTATTCCCGAAGGGGTAGGCAGAGGCAAAGTATGCGGTCACATTTCAGCGTATGCATTTTTTTGTCCCACGTAAAAGGTAGTGAGCCCATTGCCGGGTTGCGATGAACAGGCGCAGGTTGTGGCAACCAGTTGCTGAATTTTTTAGGCTTAACGACTGCCATGTTACTAGCAACCGAGACCAACGGCTTAACGTGCTTTCCGAAGCACGGAAACGTTCGCAAATGTAATTGCCACAAAGTGATTACCCATCCGAGTACCAGCTACAAAGAAAGTTGCGTAACTCAGTGATCGTTTACAGAACACTAAGGTCCACATTCCAGAACGTTTCTCAATACTCAATCAATGCTTGAGAGTAGTATTTAAAAGGCAAAAACTAGCCTCAAGCGTTGATTGAGTATTGGAATACTGAGCTAAGTCCGCAGTATCCGTGTAGTCCGTATAAAAACTAAACTATTTTCACACTGTATCCCTGACGGAGTAGTCAGAGAGGACAGATCACCAGGGTTCGCGATCCATGAATACTTCTTTCGATTCTTCAAGATTCATCAATCGCTTCATACACGCACGTCTGGGTATCAGAGTACTTTTGACTTTTCCGTTTTTGAGCAATCTGCTCACGTGGTCTTCATATGTAAGTCTCGGCCTACGCTGAGTCCTTCTACCCTCTACTATCGCACAATATATATTCTTCGTCAATCGTTCCTCACTCATTTGTTGGACGTGTCCAAACCAGTATAGATATAATTACCTCATAATATCCCAATAAGAGAACTCCCTTTTAAACCAGACGAGGAGCCATCGGAAACAGAAGTACATGTTTCCGGAGTCCTTCTGCGTCAAATGCGCGGCCAGTTGCGGACTGGCGAACATTAGCAGCTGTTGAAGCTGAAGAAGTTGGTGTTTCATGCCGGCTTGGTCCATGTCGAAGTTTGATGCCTGGGTGGGGAAACTTCGTTAGCAGGGTTGATAATAAATAAAATAAATAATAAATATGTTGGGACATCTCACACAGCGCCATCTGATTCCAAACTAAGTAGAGCTTGTACTATGCTAACCAAATAACTGATAAACATACTTATATATTTCTAAATACATACATATTATAGATAAATAACACCCAGACACAGAATAAACCATTGTGCTCATCAAACAAAGTTTTATCATGGGTGGGAATCGAACCCACGACCTCTTGCGTAGCAGTCGGATACACTCCCACCGCGCCACAGGGGCAAGAAGTCTATAGGAGAGGTAGATTGCTTTGCGAATCTGGCAGTAAATGTAAATGTAGTAGCAATAATCTTGACGTTCATAAGTGTTACTTTGTGACCTATATGAATAAAGATTTTCAGTCATTCATTTGATACAGAAAAGGAATTTGATACAGACTGATATTCATAACACTAATAGGTCTTTACCGATACATAACGGATTTGACCGTCAGTCAGTCTGGTAGTGGTGGAACCAAAAGTTCTAAGAGCCCAATTAAGCTAGACCTCCGAATTGTATAAGCGCCCATACATCTCAAAGGTCTATGTTATTTGGTACTAAATATATATTTTTGGTGTTCCGTAGTACACATGCCTTTTGGTGCCGCAAGTGGTAGTATATTATGCGACTTCCGTGCTGAGGTCCTGTGTTCTATTCCAGGGTTGGAACAATTATTTGTATGATCCATAAAACATTATCATTATTATATACAATGTGAAGAACTAACACATATTAATTTTTAATTTATTTAATTCGGGGAAAATTTTAGGGTAAAATTTTTGGGGTAATTTCTTAAAAGGATTACCCGAATAAAATCACATCAAGATACCTACGAATCCCTTCACGGATCGGACAGGGTTTTCTTAACACATTGTATATTTCGGTTGGGTGTTACCTAGTTATCATATATATGTATTTAGAAATATATAGCACAAGCTTATATTATAAACAATTTTGAAAAGCAATCAGTATGCTAACTTTTTCTAAATTTATATTTTAAAGTGGAAAAAATGTTCAGTAACGAGCTGGACCCGAACCAGCGTCTTCTGGAACCAGCTGGAATCAGAACTTCTGGTGTTGAACAAGAAGACGCTGGCTCGTGTCCAGCTCGTTACTGATAAATCTTTCCACTTAAAAAATAAATTTAAGCTTATGGTACGTTTGTTAAGGTGTCGCTAAAAAGACACTTTTTAAATCGAAAAATTGAGAAAACTGATAAACATACTTATATATTTCTAAATACATACGTTTATACCTAGTCAGGTCATAAATTCTGTCACATGTTTAATATAAAATAATTGAAACAAGTTTATTCATTATGTAACCATTTATATACCAAAATGAACTTAACAAAACATAGATTCTTATGACAATAAAGTTTATTCAAAATGACCTCCGTGATTTTGAATACAGGCCTTCAATCTGCGCGGCCAGTCGTCTATCGCAGCACGAACGAGGTCCATGTCAATATCGGCGGCTGCCTTAATCAAGGATGTCTGGAGTGACTCCAAATTGGGATGAGGCTTTGCGCAAGCCTTTTCCTCCAAGTGTTGCCATATCTTGTAATCTAACGGACTCAAATCTGGACTGGAGGAGGGCCAGTCTTCGTGCCGGATGAAGTCGATTTCACGCGCCGTCAGCCAGTCTCGTGTGCTCTTCGCTCTATGAGCTGGCGCCGAATCTTGTTGGAATACCCAGTGCCTGTTATTGAACATGGTATGAGAAACAGGTTCCACAAGGTTCGTCAGGACTGTATTTTGATACACAACTGCATTCGTTTTTACACCTTTCTCACATAAATGTACCTCTGTTAAGCCCCAATAAGAAACTACCAACCATACCATGAGCGAGGGTGGAAAATGACCTCGATGGACACGCGGAATACGGTTGCTCGCTACTACTGTGTGCGTCATCCGAAAAAAGAATTTCCCGATATTTTTTTCCCGCGTACCGTTTCAACCAAGCGCGGCATCCCTTCAGCCTCAGGTCCATTAGACGAGCATTTAAACGATGTCCTGTTTTTCTTCGATATAACCGAAGCCCTAAGTCTTCAATTAACACCCTTTTCACCGTGGTTCTGCTCAACCCCATCTGAAGGGCCAACAGTTTCTGCTTACGTTTGGGATTTCTTTGAATTTGCGCCTTCACAGCTTTTATCATTCCCCATCACCGTCGCGGTACACCAGGGTTCGGTCCTTAGTCCGCTTCTGTTCAGTGTAATATTAGACGAATTGTCGGACAGCATCAGAAACCCACATGAGCAGCCTCCATGGTTGCTCATGTATGCTGACGATATTGCGCTGGCAGACGCGGACAGGGGCAGATTGGTGCGACGTGTAAAGGCGTGGAAGGAGACGCTTGAGAATGGCGGTCTGAAACTAAATGTGGCGAAGACCGAGTACTTGGCACTAAACTCGACAGATCCCACATCCGTCCGCATAGGCGGTGATTTGGTCGAGCGCACGGACCAGGTTAAATACCTGGGATCTGTTTTTCACACGTCCAGTGACATCGATTGCGATGTCAAGTCACGCATTGCTGCCGCGTGGGCCAAATGGCGGGAGATGACCGGTGTCATTTGTGACCCTAAAATGCCGATCCGGTTGAAGGGACAGGTCTACAAAACCATTGTTAGACCTGTCCTTTTACATGGCAGTGAGACGTGGCCGATATTGGAGCGACACAAGCAGGAGCTGCGTGTCACGGAAATGAAGATGCTGCGGTGGATATGTGGAGTCACGCGGATGGACGCTTGAGAAACTCTCGCATCCGCGGCAGCCTTCACGTCCGTGACATTGCAGACAAGTAGCAAGAGTGTCGCCTTCGTTGGTATGGTCACGTCTTGCGGCAACCGCCGGGCTACGTAGGTAACAAATGTCTGGCCATGTCAGCCCCGCCGGGTCCCGGTAAGAGGGGAAGACCCAAGAAGTGCTGGCTTGACGTCGTAAGGGATGATATGCGTGCCAATGGTCTCACTACAGGGGATGCCAAAGACCGTGCGAAGTGGAGGAGAAAATGTAGGAAAGCGGACCCCGGGCGTCGCGAGACGCAACTGGGACAGACGCTCGGATGATGATGATGAGCTTTTATCACTGCTGGAGTCCTAACAGACCGAGGGCGACCACTTCTTGACCTGTTACTACACTAGAGTCTTCATTGTATCGTTTGATGGTACGATAAACGAATCTTTTGGTTATATTCAAATTATTCAGTATGTCAAAAATTTGAATTGGCGCGTAACCGCAACGATGCAACGCAACAACTGCAACACGGTCTTTTTTAAGCGTCCACTCCATATTTAAAAATGAGTAAAATTCAAAAAATTATACATTTATATTTTCATGAACAATTCGAAATTCGAATTCAATAAACTTTTTTTGTGGCCAGCATTCTAAAAGAAAAGTTTTTACTGTGTGACAATACTTATGACCTGACTAGGTACATAGGAAACACCCTAACTCCGAAACAAATATTTGTGGATCACATAAATATTTGTTCCAGTAATCGAACCCGGGACCTGCGGCAGTCGGCATATCCTACTAATATTATAAAAGCGAAAGTTTGTAAGAATGGATGTTTGTTACTCTTTGACGCAAAATGTATTGAATAAATTTTAATGAAACTTTACAATAATAGAGCTTAATAAGAATAACACATAGGCTCCTTTTTATACCGGAAACAAGTTTCTGTGGGAAACGAGTACGGGAAAACTCCACTACGCGTGTGGAGCTGCGGGCTTCAACTAGTTATATCATAAAAATATCTGGAAAATGGGATTTGATAACACAGTAAAAGAGAATAAGATATTACACAAGAAATTACTCACAATTTTATCCATAAACCCAACAAAACACCAGAAACTATCCACTTCGTCCCTCAGAAGGATTAATATCGGTGCTAGTATGTCACTCATGCCTTGCACATATCCTAAATCAAAGTTGTACATAACGTATGTCATCAGAATATCCTGTAAGAACATCAAGTTAGGATTGTTGTCTCCGGCGAAGAATGGGTGTGTCCTGTCTGTTCTGTTAACGTCTTTCTCTACAAGGCTTTTACGGTCTCTGTACTCTGAAAACCTGGAATTAAATACTGTATTCATTATACACGAGCCATAGTAAGTTCATACGTATTTATCTATCACGTCTTATCCCCGAAGGGGTGGTAGAATATTATATGCTCACTTTTCACTATGTGTATTCCTGTTCTACGTAATAGGTAGTGAGCCCATTGTCGTGTTGAAATAGACAGACGCAGGTTGTGGCGACCTGCTGTTGAAATTTTTAAGCCGCACATAAGGCCTTCAACTTGACTTAACGACTGCCATGTTACTGGCCTACGGCTTAACGTGCCTTCCGAAGCACGGAAACGCTCGCAAATGTAAATGTCACAAAATGGTCAACCATTCGTGACCAGCCATAGCGAAAGTTGTTTTACGTAGTGATAGCTTTTTTTTTCGTGCCTTCGATTCCCACCCAGGATAAAACTTTGTGTGATGAGCACGATGGTTTATTCTGTATCAGGGTGTTATTTATCTTTAATGTATGTATTTAGAAATATATAAGTATGTTTATTACTTATCTGGTTACCAAAGTACAAGCTCTGCTTAGTTTGGAATCAGATGGCGTTGTGTGAGTTGTCCCAACGATATTTATTATTATTATAGTTTACAGACCACTGAGTCCGCGGGTCCACGAGCGCTTCAAATTTTAATATAGTGGCGATAATTTGCATTTACACAATGCTCGACAATATTTTTAAGCTGTTGCATAGTTTTTATCGCGGGCTTTGAGTGGGCTTTAATCAAGAAATTCCGTAAGGAAAAAAACCTAAGACGAAGGTCGAGACGAGGTCACACGAAGTTCACCGAGCACGGCCGAGCGTTGGCTTAACGTGTATGTACATATATTATATGGTACGATTGTACGAAGCTAGCACGGATCGAGACGTGATGATAGTTAGTGTGAGTGTGAGGATGAGGGTGACTGAGAGTGAGGGTGGGTGAGGGTGAGAGTGAGGGTGTTTTTTTTTTTGGGTCTTACTTTTTTTTGTTTTTTTTAGTGTAACTTGAATTAATATCAAAGAAAACAAAGGTATGCTATGCAATAGCTTTACCGCGGCAGTCTCCGTGTGCCACACGTCTTTTTTTTAATTTGGGTGTGTTTACACTTAGTCGGTTCTTTTTAGGTCCGTAAGTCGCCTACGTAAGGCCGCAACCTGCGCCTGTCTATTCAACACGGCAATGGGCTCACCACCTGTTACGTGGGACAAAAGTGCATACGGTGAAATGTGGGCGTATAGTATGCATATGCCTACCCCTTCGGGTATAAAGGCGTGACAATATGTATGTATGTATGTAGGTCACCTATTAAAAAAGAAATCCAAAAGCTTACCTCGCTTCCTGACCGTCAGTCATAGATTTCCATTGCAGCTTCAGAGTGAAGTATTCATCAGCTCTCTTTCTCTGTAAAGCTCTGAGCTCTGCGTGTGTCATATGCCATGGGTAGTAGTCGAGGAGGTACTTCCATACCGTCTGGCGTATTGTATTTGCAACACCCTGAAAGTAAAACAATTTTGGACATTTTTAATATCTATACTAATAATAAACTATAATAATTTTGTATAAAATGTTATTTTTGCAATATTCCACTTTAAAACAAAACCGGAATATTGCAAAAATAACATTTAAAACAAAATAATTATAGTTTTTAAAATGGATTTCCGCTATGTAACGCTTGATTCAATTAGTTGTTTATCTATACTAATATTATAAAGGTGAAGAGTTTGTTTGTATGTTTGTTTGGTTGAACGCGCTAATCTCAAGAACTACAGGTTGGATATGAAAAATTATGTTTATGTTAGATAGCCCATTTATCGACGAAGGCTATAGGCTATATACCATCACGTGAATACCCTGGAGAGCGGAGCAGTAGTCATAAATGTCGACAAATCAGGCAATTTTTTCTGCATTATTGTAGAATTTATAAGCGACGGGATTAAATAGGTGCGACGGGAGTTCGAAATCTCTCACGGGCGGAGCCGGGGGGGTCACCTAGTTATACATACCTATATTAACTCGGTGTTCTGTAAACGATCACTGGTCATGGGTAGGTGATGTAAGGCTGTTGGTACCAGTTTCCAGTAACTTACATTCGTAATGTACATTCCAGTTGAATACCTTAGAGGCGGCTTAAATATGTCCAGTGCAGGTCACCATCACAACCTGCGCCTGTCATTTTTTTCGTAAATATTTTATGGCCTGGTTACTAAGACCTTTAAGCCTAATCTTATTTATTTCATATCTTCCTAGTCTTCTCAATAACTACGTAATTGTCATTGTCTTCTATGTCTGAGTCAAGTAGTTTTAGTCAAAGTCAAGTCTTACCCCATACGTTGTAGAAACCTTTATGAGGCTATCAGTGAAATTTACGCGGCAAGATGTAAAATAACATTTCACTGCGATATATCACTATAGCACGTTTACACAACTTTTATGTCTAAGAAACTAAATTTTTTACACATAAAACGAGGTTAATACATTAGTTTTGAAAAATAAAATACAGCAAACGTCTGCCATCCGAGAAATTCCCTCGCAAACTCCCTGCGCCTGTCCACACGGCAATAGGCTCACCACCTATTACGTGAGACAAAATGCAATTGGTGAATTGTGAGCGTATAATAGGCCTCTGCTTACAGAAATGGGAATAAAGGCGTGACTATATGTATGTAAGTACATATACTAGTTGGCCCTTGTAGCTTCACCTTCACAGAGATATATTTTTAATAAAATAAATAAATAAATATCCATCACGCCTTATCCCCGAAGGGGTGGCAGAGGCATATTATATGCCCACTTTTCACCGTGTGGATTCCTGTCCCACGTAATAGGTGGTGAGCCCATTGCGGTGTTGAAATAGACAGACGTAGGCTGTGGCTACCTGCTGTTGAAATTTTTTAAGCCGCCTATAAGGCCTTCAACCAGGCTTAACGACTGCCATTTCACTGGCAACCGGGACCAACGGCTTAACGTGCCTTCCGAAGCACGGAAACGCTCGCAAATGTAAATGCCACAAAGTGGTCACCCATCCGACGACCAGCCATAGTGAAAGTTGCGTACCTCAGTGATCGTTTACCGAACACTGAGACCGCGGGGCCACGAGCGCTTCTTTCTCTCTCTCATTTCTTGCTTAGTTTTATTAAATTACTAGCTGACTGACCCGCGCGGCTTCGCCCGTTACATACTTCCGTCAGTTTATCAGTCATGCCTTTATTCCCGTCGCACCCATTTCCAATCCTGTCATTTATTACTTTTACAATGATTTATAAAAAATTGCCCGATTTGTAGATTACTACTCCGCTCTTCAGGGTAGTAGCGTGAAGATATAGCCTATAGACTTCCTCGATAAATGCGCTATCCAACACAAAAATCTTATTTTTCAATTGTGCTTTGTGTATTAGTATAGTTATCAAACAATAAGACGTCGCAAAAGCATAAATAGTTCCCAGGACACATCCGTACAGAGCGGAATCGCCCACGCGTTTGTTTGAGACGCGAGGACCTCACTAACTCGCTATTGGCGAGTGGCGACATCGCGCATGCGTACTATGCTGATCTTCCGCCATTCTTTTGATTAGAATAAAATGATTATAGTGGGTTAACCTTAAAAGATAGACATGTGCTATCGCGGACTTAAACTTGTTTAGAACTTTTAAAGGGGAATAAGTTTGTAATACATAATTTTTGCGTAACATTAATCGTTTACGCAGCGTTGGCAACGGAAGCCTTCAAAAAGAATATTTTCCCCCGATTTGCCACATCTTTCATTGCTGTTCCGCACCTATTGGTCGTAGCGTGATGCTATATAGCCTTACTCGATGCTATATTACACTTACTCTTATATAAATGGACTAGTAAACACAAAAATAATTTTGCAATTCAAAACTATAGTTCCTGAGATTAGCGCGTTCAATCAACGAAACAAACAAACAAACTCTTCAGCTTTATAATATTAGTATAGATTAAATAAATGTTGAGCATGTTCTTCGCGACAGCGCCATCTAGTATCAACTGCCGAAACATGTATCGATTCAATACAATTCACGTAAGTACGCTTCATGTCAAGACGTAAAAATTTATAGCTAAACACGTGGTTATACTTACACCTCTAAATATAAGCTGTCTTACTCCTTCTACTTCTGTGACTTTCCCTTCTGTGTCCTGAAGCCCCTCCCATTTTTCTAATGAAAGTGGTACACCTCTGAAAAAAAATCATTTAATACCGATTTAAATTTCTAATTTTTGGTCACGTGTCCAAACCATCGGAGCACGCCCTTTTCCAGCTTAACGCTGACACTTTCATTCAAACCTACTATATTGCGTATCACTTCGTTACGTATTCGGTCGGCCAAGGTTAAACCGCACAATTTTCGAAGTGATCGCATCTCCACAGCATTCAACTTACTTTTTTTGCCCAGGTTTCGCTATCGAAAAGCAACGTTGGCACTAGCACTGCGTTATGAATTGCTAGTCGTGCTTCTTGTACGATGCTTTATCGCTTTACTAATTGGGACAAAGCACCGTTAACTTTTTTTCCGGCAGCTACTCGCAGTTCTACATCCGAATCAAAACTTCCATCTGCGCTAAACATACTATCTAATTACACAATTTCGTTCACTGGCTCTATACGTTCCATTAATCCCTGAAGGTCGGCTTAAAAAAAAAGTTTGGAAGCAACTGGAAAGCTAAGAAGAATTAGACTAATGCTTTTTGAGGTCAGTTAAAACAAGATGGTAGTTATACCGACCTTGGTATATCCTCTCTGGGTGGTAACGTAGGCTTGACGCTGATAACTTCATACTCATCGCTTTTGGTAATTGTAGTGGCCTCGTCCATAGTATTCATACTCTTGGTCAGAAGGTCGGCTACCTCTTCAGAAACATCGCGTTTACCATTTGTACCCTCGTTACCGTAGTAAACTGGATAAAAAAAAAGAATAGTGGTAACACTGTTTGTTCATAAACACAACCAAATTATCGTGATTCGGGGGTTAGTTGCGAGGGAAATGTGGAGAACGGCGGACACTTGTTATATATCAAGTTTTAAAGCTGTTTCCAGCTGTATTATATATGCAAACATAGATTTAAAAACACAGTAAAAGTATATCTTACCTATATCCGTGAGTTTCGAAAAGGCTTCCAAAGTAGTCTCATACGGTCTCTGCTTAAAATTGGAAACTAAATTCCACACTACATCTGTGGTATTCTCTGTAAAGATGTCCAGCTCTGCGAACGACCTATTCAGCACTTGCGATTCAATGTTTGGTTCAACCACGACATATGTGTTCCTATCGTGTCTTGTCTTAGCTGTTTTGACATGGTTCTTCAGATACGCGACGAATACCTCAGCGTTGCCGTGTTGAAAGTAGAATGTGTTTTGCCAAACTCCCGGTTTAGTGGAAAATTGCATTTGCTGATTGTTACGGGTTACTCTAAAGGACTTCAACTCGTCGAGGGGTATTTTGATGATGCGTGCTCGTGCTGTGGCGTAGTCTGATGTGATGTTGCCACTAAATGTCCGTTGGCGGCGACCTGACATGGAAAATTGTCAATTGAGATCACTGAAGAATTCCAGCGCACAGAGATTTTGCACCATTTTGTGCAAATGACTCGCCACAGCCTTTGTCTGTCACTCCCTTGTAAATAAGTTGGCATTGCACTATGACACACGTAGCCGTCAAGTCTGGGTACTTCTCTAAAGATGTGACTACTATTACACTCAGTTGGGACATTAATAATGAAAAATTACAGTACTAAGAATTCGTGAATTTTTTTTTCGTGTTTTTATATACTTTTATTTATACAAAGCTTAGAAGAATCTAGAGGAACAAATAGTTTTAATCTACAAATTCACGCTGTAATGAAATAAAGCTTTTTCTATCAGTTGAAATAAATAATATAATGTTTATTTGCCTCTAACGGTTTACAATTTTTTTTTTTACAAACATATCCGTCTCTATTGTTTTAATTTACTATTGGTACTACTGGGTCCCAAACTAGGCAAAATACCTGTATTTTGGGAAAAATGCATTGTCTTGCCTAAACGAGCCCACTGTCCCATAACTTTGGACACTGGGAATATTACTGTGAATTTGTAAGAGTTCATTACATTACATCATCAATCCTGCCTTTATCCCCGAAGGGGTGGTAGAGATATACTATGCGCCCACATTAAACCTTAAGCATTTTTGTACTAAGTAACAGGTGATGAAACCATTTTCCTGTTGAAATGGACAGGTTGGGACAGGAAGCAGGTTGTGGCAACCAGCTGTTAAATCAGTCATGTTTTAGAAAATTCAAAAAATCGCTACGACATAGGTAGTTCTGCTGTAACTACCTAGCATTTTTAAACATTCTAATAGATTATATTATCGTAGACATGCGTCTGGCAGTTTATATTGTAGGTACTTTTAAGTTGCAACAATGCCAACGGCATGAATTTCAAGACCTAGATTATCATTGACTTCAAACAGAAAATGGACTAAATAATATTCCTTAATTATTTTGCCAGTGACATCAATTGTGACGTCAAGGCACTCATTACTGCCGCGTTGTCCAGGTTTCGAGAGATGACTGGTGTCATTTGTGACCCAAAAATGCCGGTCAGATTGAAGGGACAGGTCTATAAAACCATCATTAGACCTGTTGAAATGAAGATGCTGCGTGGATGTGTGGAGTCACGCGGATGGACCGTGTGAGGAACTCTCGCATCCGTGACATTGCAGATAAGCTACAAGAGTGTCGTCTTCGCTGGTATGGATACGTCTTGTGGCAACCGCCAGCCTATGCCGCGAAACGCAACTGGGATAGACGCTCCGATGATGATGAATATGCATTCAATGTTAACAAATGACTAGTGTTTGTAAGACCTTTTTAAAACTTAAGTAAAGAAAAGTTGGAATACACTTCTCCAATTATGTTTTTTATATTAGGTCTTTATCTATGAAATTGCCGTTTTCTATGAAAAAATTTAAACGAATTTTTAATATGTATATTTTATTTGTAATAATCGAAGTTATCACTCTTGCATTCAATGCATCTTTGCCAACGCAGTGGGAGTTTATTGATGCCCTTCTTAAAGAAATCAGCTGGACGGGAGGCAACAAATTCTTCAAAGGCATTTTGTACTGCCACTCGGGTATTGAATATTTTTCCCGCCAAGAAGTTATCTAAATTTTGAAAAAAGTATTAGTCTGTAGGCGTAAGGTCTGGTGAGTAGGGCGGATGGCGGAGAGCTTTAAACCCCAGTTCTTGCAACTTGGAGATCGTCTGCTGTGCAGTATGAGGTCGCGCGTTGTCGTGCAGGAGCAGCGGAGACGAGCGATTGACCAATGCTGGTTGGAGATGTGCCAGCTACTCCATAGTTGTGTTCAGTTCTTCACAGTACACATCTGCAGTAATGCTCACCCCGTTGGGTAAGAAGCTGTGATGAATCACACCGGCGCTAGACCACCAAACAGTGACCATCACTTTTCTAGGGGTAAGTTTTCGTTTAGGGCATTGTTTAGGTGCTGAACCAGGATCCAACCAACTTGCTGAGCGCTTGCGGTTATAAAAGAGAATTCATTTTTCATCGCAGGTAACAATGCGGTTCAAAATTCCTTCATTTGTGTGTCTGTTGAGCAGTGCAAGGCACGTCTCGACTCGTACTTCGCGCTGGCGATCATTGAGTTCGTAGGGCACCCATTTGTCAAGCTTTTTTACGTTGCCAATTTGACGCAAATGGACCAATATTGTTTTGACGCTAACGTCGACAGCTGCTGCTAATTCAGCCGTAGATTGTCTATCATCAGCTTCCACAATCGCCTGTAATTCGTCATTGTCGACCAAAGTCTTCGGACGACCGCAAGGTTTATTTTTCAGGTCGAAATTTCCAGAACGGAAGCGAGCAAACCAATAACAGGTAGTGCGTTGGTTTGTAATGTTAGCTCCGTAAACGTCGTTGATGTTGCGTGCCGCTTGTGCCGCGTTGCTGCCACGACGGTACTCATATTCCATAATTACTCGATTTTTTAACGTATTCATGATGAAGAAAAAGATTGAAATGCGATGAAAATGTAACACTAATCAATAAACAAATGACTACTTTTGGAAAAAGAATTTTATTTTTTTAAAATAAAATTAATACGTAAATAGAATTCTTAGGCAAACAAAAATTATTTTGATTTTAAATGGCCAGTACTGCAGAACGGCAATTTCATAGGTAAAGACCTATTATATCAAAAAAAGTTTTTCCGACTTTTCGGTACCTATGATGTACCTAACACGTATTAGAATTGAGCACACGAGCTGCTTAATAAACAGCACAAAGAGCCTCCGGACCTCCCACCGAATCAGGGACTAGTGCCACCACTGGTAACGCCTGGAGAAGTCCTGACTGCGCTTCGCCGCATGAAGAATCGGAAAGCTGTCGGACCCGATGGAGTCCCCATCGAAGCCTGGAAGGCGATGGGTCATCGCGGTGTGGGCATCTTAGTAAACCTTTTTAACCGTATACTCCTCAGCAGGCAGATCCCAAATCAATGGAGACTGAGTATTATTACTCCAGTCTTCAAAGGTAAGGGGTCAGTGCAGGAGTGCGGAAGCTACCGCGGTATTAAGGTGATGTCCCACACCATGAAGATCTTCGAGAGGATTATAGACTCTCGGATCCGGCAGGAGTGTACCCTCTCGGAGTGTCAATATGGGTTTCGCCCTGGTTATGGGACCACGGACCCTGTTTTTGCCCTGAGGGTTGTCGCAGAGAAATACAGGTCGAAGAACACGCCTCTGCACTGTTTGTTTCTAGACATGCAGAAGGCCTTCGACTGTGTTCCTCGTGCGATGATCTGGTGGGCACTGCGGTCCAAAGGGGTTCCAGAGGTCTATATTGACACTATCCGGGACATGTACTGTGACTCCGATTCAATGGTTCGGACTGCTGTTGGCGACACGAAACCCTTCCCCATCACCGTCGGGGTACACCAGGGTTCGGTCCTTAGTCCACTTCTGTTCAGTGTAATATATTAGACGAATTGTCGGACAGCATCAGAAACCCGCATGAGCAGCCTCCATGGTTGCTCATGTATGCTGACGATATTGCGCTGGCAGACGCGGACAGGGGCAGATTGGTGCGACGTGTAAAGGCGTGGAAGGAGACGCTTGAGAACGGCGGTCTGAAACTAAATGTGGCGAAGACCGAGTACTTGGCACTAAACTCGACAGATCCCACATCCGTCCGCATAGGCGGTGATTTGGTCGAGCGCATGGACCAGGTTAAATACCTGGGATCTGTTTTTCACACGTCCAGTGACATCGATTGCGATGTCAAGTCACGCATTGCGGCCGCGTGGGCCAAAAGGCGGGATATGACCGGTGTCATTTATGACCCTAAAATAAGACATTGCAGACAAGTTGCAAGAGTGTCGCCTTCGTTGGTATGGTCACGTCTTGCGGCAACCGCCGGACTACGTAGGTAACAAATGTCTGGCCATGTCAGCCCCAGGGAGTGTATCCGACTGCTACGCAAGAGGTCCCGGGTTCGATTCCCGGGTCGGAACAAATATTTGTGTGATCCACAAATGTGTGTTTCGGAGTTTGGGTGTTTCCTATGTATAATATGTATGTATTTAGAAATATATAAGTATGTTTATCAGTTATCTAGATCTCATAACATAAGCTAATATTAGCTTACTTTGGGCTAGATGGCGCTGTGTGAAAAGTGTCCCACAATATACAATATTTAAACACATTGATAAAACCGCTCAAGGCCAAAGAAGCTAGAACTGAGAGGATTCATTTGATAATGCAATTTAATATCAATTATCATTTCTGCCTCTTCTTTCCTTCTATATATGATCTGTTGATAGGCAACCAATAGGGTGCGGAGCGGCCGGGGAGAGCAAACAAAAGCTGCCTTAACAATTGGCTCCACGCCTTGCTTGACGTAGGGCACCATGATTCAAGCTGCACTTTAACAAGTTACTACTACATCGCTGTACATATTGCAGGTTCATGAAGGGTAGTGGAAACTTCATGGAAATTATTGGCATTGAAGACTAAGAGAGTGGCGAACATGTACTAGAAAACACATCATAGTCTGAAGGTGGATAGAAGAACAACGGGCGCCAAAAGACTAAATGTTGTGGCGACTTTTGCAGAATGCCTATACCCAGCAGTAGGCGTCAATCTGCTGATATGATGATAAACAACTGAACAAGGAAATATATCACCATGATATGTAACAAATATTTAGCACTCAATACACAGCAGACCCGCTGGAAACAGTCAATGGTTGCTAAAATTTTAAGTATAGAAGGACTATTCTTGATTTGATCCTTGAAGAATGATTTTTATTTTAGTGGTTTTGGTTTGCGGTTTATGTATGTAAAGCTCAAACCAAAACCACTAAAATAAGAATCAAAAATCAGGAGTAATTTACACAACATTACACCCCCAACAAGAATACCATTACATTACCTTGGGACAAACAGTAACATGCAAAATAACATTTTCAAAAAAGCGTACACAATCCTCAAATCGAAGACTCCAAGCTGCTCCATAAACTGCAAGCAATAAATTATTGTCACAAATACCTTTAGCGTAAGACATGGTTATACCAATAGTGTTGACGACTGCCCACTCCTGGTCTTGTGTATCAGAGTCTATAGTGATCAGATCATTGGGTCTCCACTCAATAGTCTTGCTGCTACTGTCAGGGTTCTGCACGATGCACAGCATACCAATGCAGTTGAGTTCGTTAATGGATCTTCCCACAGACGCCTTAAGGAGGACACCATCTTGAGTGAATAGATCCTGAAACAAATTTGAATGAATGATTGTTGTTAATTGTAAAACTTCATAGTTTACATGTTTGTGATATTGGAACTTGCAGGACAGTTGTCTCTAATGGTATGGTGATGCTATCCATTTTGTGTGATAGTACAATGTAAATGTGGCTTGTAATGTAGTAGGTTGTGGTTTCAAAATAAATAAGCTATTTTGAAACCATTTTAAAATTACATTGTTCATACAAAAATGTGAATCATTAGACATCAGGCAAAAATGTGAATCATTAGACATCAGGCAAAAATGTGGTCTATCGCCTTAACAGTTCCTTTTTAACATCAGGAAGTAACAAGAACGATTTTCCATTTAAATAATATTATAACAGTGATCATCATTCTTTTTATCTTCTATATCCATACTCACTCACTGTAAATAGATATTCAAAAATATCCACAGGTTTAAAATAAGCAGTAGGTGCCTAACCATTAAAATAGTTATTATTTCATAATGAAAACTACAAACTGTGCTATTATTTTAGTAAAACATATCACCATTGGTTATTGGAACCGTACCTATAATGTTTACAATATTCAAAATTTTACTTTAAGAACTGCCAGTTGCACCCTACTCCAGATTTACCTAATCATTAATAAGCTTTCGCTGTTCCAGCTCATAAAATGCGCCCGCTTTCCTCCTGGAACGCGTCTATTGCGTCCTAATTAAACGCAGTTAACTACCTCCAATAAATTAAAGCATTTATTGGAGCAAAAAATATAAATATGATGAAATTGTAAACTTGACCTTGAGAATAATGTAACTAGCCAACTACTTATTTAGTTGTTTACTAATATTAGGTATATTTTGTAATACACGAGCAAAGGTCATAGCGAAAACAAAGAGTTTAAACAAACTTACTTTGCACTGTTCGGGAATATCTTCCACTGAACTGGATCCCGACATTTTAAGTATAAAGTACTTATTGGAAAGTTTAAACTCGATTTTACAAACTAAGTGCAATTTTATAGCTAAGCCATTGTTGTAATTTTTTACATGGATATCCTGAATCCTGATCAAAATAAATAGCGAAGAGGTGGTGTCTGAATCTGACTGTTACCAAACTTCACAACAAAGATTTTTTATTATTTTATGGCCTGGTTACAAAGACCTTTTAGCCAAATCTTATTTTTTATCATATTTCTTCAATCTTATCTTCTAATTAGTCCTGTCCAGTCTTTGTCGATGTCGTGTCCTCATTCCTAGGTCCTAGTCCTTGCCCTCAGTATAATGGTGATTCTTATACTGAGGTTTTCAGAGGACTTTTTGCAGCAAGAGAGAAAATAGCATTTGACTGCATATATATAATTGTCTTTCACTATAGCACGTTAACAGAACTTGTATGTCCAAGAAACTACCACTCCCGCACATAAAACAAGATAAATGCACTAGTTTTAGAAAATAAAATACAGCAAGCGTCCGCATTTGTCACTCTTCCCGCCAAAAGTCCTTCACAACAATGAGGAGTTCTTTTGTTACATTTGCCCATCTTGGGAAGGCAAAGGAAACAGAGTGCATACAGCCTTGTTATTAGTATTTAAATGAGCATGTTGTTCTAATGAACTATCTCTTGCTTTGCTTTACTTTATCTTGCTTTAACTTGTTTGTAATACCCTTAACTTATTTGTAAGAACTGCAAGTGACTGCGTATGGTTTAAAAATGGATCGCCTGACAGTCTAATGCCTCCTATACGCCGATTATCAGGTAATACTAGCATCATCGGCGGAGGAGTTGCAGTTGATGGTTGACATTATGAATAATTCATTAAAAATCAAAGGACGGAAAGTAATACTAGCATCATCGGCGGAGGAGTTGCAGTTGATGGTTAACATTATTCAATAAAAATCAAAGGAAGGAAAGTGGATATAAACAAGTCGAAAATAATGGTTTGTAAAAAGAGAGGCAGGTATGACGGATTACTCAACTCTTGTGGAAGGAGAAAGAGTAGAACAAGTGAATGAGTTTGTATATCTAGGTACAAAATTTGCGAAAGATGGAAAGTGTGACTATGACATTGAGTGAAAAGTTTTGGCATAAAGTGAATGGAGCCATGTACACCTTTATGAGCAGTACATAGAGGAGTGCTGATCCCCACACTTATGTATGGCAGTCAAAGTTTCGTATGGCAGAAGAGGCATAAAATTAAAATTCATGCAGTGGAAATGAGGAGTCTGCGAAGTATAGCTGGATTGAAGTTGATGGATAAAGAAATGTTCCTTTCTTCATCCATCAACTTCACTCCGCGATAAGGGAAAATCTAGCATATAGAAAAAGGGATGCTTAGATGGTTCGGACACGTGGAGAGGATGGATGAAAATAGACTGACGAAGCAGATTTATGTGGCGAGAGTGAATGGTCAAACTGGTAGGGGTCGAGCTCGGCGTACGCACGTCAATCAAATCGAAGACCTTTTGGAGGTCAAGAGTACCCTTAACCGGCGAGCGAGTATCAAAACACTCATGACATGAAAGTAGAAGTGAAAGTGGTATGTCAGGATCGTAGCAAGTGGAAAACCAGCAGTCTCAGCCTACCCCGATGGGAAACAGGCGTGAAATAATAAGCCATCTGGGAGCTTTTAACGAAAACGCTGCCTAATCCCTTTGAGATATTACATAATAATGTATCTTGGAATTCTGTATCTAAATACATGTCATAGGTCTACAAAAAAGTTCGCGACGGTGTATTTCTATCTCTTAAGGATAACATACTATATCCATTTTAATACTTAAAAAAACAGCAATTATAAGGCAGAAATTTGAAAGCTATTTACACAAATACGGGAGCGGGCGCAGGTACTTTAGAGCGGAAAAGTAATCAATTAATTTGAAAAATGTTCATACATTATTGTAAAATTAAGAAACGACGGGATTAAGGGTAGGTAGGCCAAGTCGCGTAGGCACCAAAACGCTTCCTCAGCCCCCGCCAAGATAGATCGACGATGTATTTTTCGCTGGCATGCCACAGTTAAAATGATTGGCAGTAGAACAATCGAAATGGAACATCTGTGTTCTATTTCATTTTTAGGTTTATGATATACTTGTTGACACCCGCGGCTCCACCCAGGTGATAAGTTTTCCTGTTCCCGTTTTACACAGGAACTTGCTCCCGGGATAAAAAGTAGACTATGTGTTATTCTGATAAATAAGTTATATTCCATTCAGTAGTTTTTACGTGAAAGAGTAACAAACATTCATACTTATAAAGTTTTGCGATTATACTTGTAATATTATGCATTTTATGTTTTTCGGGTCTGTTTCGCGTTTGAACGATTTAACCAATGAACGCGTAATGTACTCAAGAAAGTATGAAATCACGTTCAACCAACTTTCGTGCGTGGGGGACACTACAGACATATTGTTTTCTTACTCTTGCATGAAGTGTTGTCGCTGTCTAACAACCAATAAAAATACAACGCAAATAATGTAGGTATGCAATACAAATTTCACACAATATTATTCGGCTAATTTGAGATGGTAACTCATTGTATAATGTTTATAAAGAATGAAAGTATATTAAACATAGGCCGATTAAGTTGTTGATATGTTTCAATAATTATTGAATTTTGTTAAAAATAAAAAAGGTATGTGAATGAAATAAAATTTTACTTACGAGTGAAAAGAAACATTAATTGTTCGACCGCTATAACTTTACACCATTTCACAGCATATTTTGACATTTTTTCTTTATAAATTACCCTCCAAACGTGTATGATAGACTAAGTCTGCGTAACAGCGACTTAGCTAAAAATGCTTAGCAAATGGCAAGCAGGGTATAGGCGCAAACGGTAAGATCGCATTGGTTAAATCGTCCTAGGTTTCGCGTAACAAAATTGACTTTTCTCACCTCTCGACCTTTCGGCTATATTGCAATAGCCGTGGTGGAATATTAGTAAGATTTAGTGATTATATATTTAATGAAAAATGTATGCTTTATGTACCAAATAAAATGTTCCGTACTCATTATTCTATTTTCATATCAGATCGCGATAATACCTGAATTTTACACTAATTTTAATCATGCAACGTGAAAGTTAAAAAGTTAGCAAAAAATCATAAAGTTGTGTCCATGTCTCCGGCAGTTAATTTTAAAACATTTCATAATCTTTTAACTTTTGCAGTCAACTATTCAGATACAACATGAACAGTCAGACGGACATAACACAACCTCGTTTGACGCTCAAACAGACGTCAAAAAGAGGTGCTACTTAAACATCCCCTTATGGTCGCACGAAAGTTTTACAGTCCGTAAAAAGTGATCTGTATCGCCCGCAGCAGCTGGCCGTCCAAACCATATCCTGCCCGGATATGGTGTGGACAAGTGCCACAGAGTTTGTCTCATAACGTTATCAAATGTTTTCTCCAATTGCACAAAAGCGCAGACAACCTTAGGGTTAAAATGGTAGAATTATTAAATATTTGTTACATGAAATGTTGTTAAATTGAAATGTTATTGTGAAGCGCTCGTGGCCCCGCGGTCTCAGTGTTCGGTAAACGATCACTGAGGTACGCAACTTTCACTATGGCTGGTCGTCGGATGGGTGACCACTTTGTGGCATTTACATTTGCGAGCGTTTCCGTGCTTCGGAAGGCACGTTAAGCCGTTGGTCCCAGTTGCCAGTAAAATGGCGGTCGTTAAGCCTGGTTGAAGGCCTTGTAGGCGGCTTAAAAAATTTCAACAGCAGGTAGCCACAACCTGCGTCTGTCTATTTCAACACGGCAATGGGCTCACCACCTATTACGTGGGACAGGAATCCACACGGTGAAAAGTGGGCATATAATATGCCTCTGCCACCCCTTCGGGGATAAGGCGTGATGGATATTTATTTATGTTATACCTATTTTAAGGCTACTAACACAAAGTAAAAACTTTAATAAAAAAGCGCTTATAGCCCTACTAACTCAGTTTTCTCTAAAAAATCACTGAGTTAAAAAACTCTCGCTATGTCTTAACTTGTCGCTCGGATGATGATGAAATATTTCCTGCTCTCAAATATATACTGTGCCATTCCGAAGAAATATCGAGGGGAGCGCAACGAAAAACCCTGACACAGGTCCTACCTCTGTAAGCGCCAGCGCGCGACTGATTGCCGAGGAGAATCTGGAATTATTTAAACATTTGTACTATGAAAATCATTGTATATAGTCAAAGTATGCGATTATGTCTATAAATGTTTAGTAGCTTTAGTTGGGTATAAAAGTTTTAATGAAAATTATATCAGTAGTTTAGATTTGGCATTGAAAAAGCATTTTATAAAGGGGCAACATTGGGATGTTTTTCTATCAAGTGAAGTTTATTAGATTTTGTAACAGACTGCGACTTTGACTAGCCTAAATCCTTAACTAACATATATCTCTATATCAGAATAAAAAACCCTTTTTTCTACTACTCAGATTGTTTTAAAAACTCAAAATAGTCTAGCCTTCCGGCCGAGACCACACCGTGGCACCCATTTAAGGCTTGATATTCCTATCAAGCCTTAAATGGGTGCCACGGTGTTCGAAGTATGTCACGGGCGAAGCCGGTCGGGTCATCTAGTGAATAATATATAGCTTCCTGATAGACTAATCTGACAATCTGATAGAGATTGCGATTGCGCTCGCTCTAGTTCAACGAATCTAGTCTTCCCCGCGCCACCCCAGACATGAGTGCAATATACCAGGAGAGACTGGACCAGAGCCATGTATATTTCTTTTAAGAAATTTCTTGGTGACATTGTATTGTTTGGGACTACATATCTTAAGGTTCTGAATATCCAACTCAATTGTCTTACTCTCTTTGTAACTTGTTCCAGTTGTGGATACCAGGACACTCCTTGATCTATGAATACGCCTAAATACTTGGTCTGCGTAACTTTATTTAAACTCGGACATTGACAAATTCCATCCAAAATTACACCACATGTATGGACTTATATTCAAAATTTATCACGAGGTTATGTTCTTTCGCGGATGCTGAATCAAATATAATTTAATTAACGTTTTTTTTTATTATTTTTGTCGTAGGTATTTGTGCTTCGAATTCCATATTATCATCTCCCCTTGAAACAGCAGAATGAACCGTAATGTTTCTTCTTTTAACCAATCCGTTTTTTTTTACACAGCGCCGTCTAGCCCAAAGGCGTCTCAAGCTTGTGGGATGGGATCTATACAACTGATAAACATACTTATAAATTTCTCAACACATACTTAAATATTATACATAGGAAACACCCAAACCCTGAAACAAACATGAGCGGATCACACGAATATTTGTTCCGACTCGAGAATCGAACCCGAGATGTCACCGCGGCAGTTGCATACACGACGTGTAAACTTACGCCACAAAAATACAATTTAACAATGCATCATACAAACAACTGGCACGATCAAACGTTTGTATGTAATTGAATGAAACGCCAGCGCTAGTTTGAACACCGCACCCGCACCTTCAGCCAACCCCTATGAATCGTGCCCAAAAAACCACTCCGAACGCGAGCCCGGCGAGCCACATGTCGAGCTGCGAGACAAGCCGCGAGTGCACGTTTACATTCGCGTTTTGCGGCTCGTCTCGCACCTCGTCTAATGGCTCGCGCGTGTGATGTAAATGAGGCATCAGGCCGCTTTCAGAATATACTAATATACTATCTCTTCTATGCAAATGGATTGCAGGTTGAGTGATTCAACTGGCAAAAAATGGGTCGGGTCAAATATTTTTGTGATTCAAAAATGTTCGAGTGTTTCCTATGTTGTCTAGATCCCATACCACAAGCTTTTATTAGCTTACCATGGGATAGATGGCGCTGTGTAAAAAATCTACTATGGGAATGAGCTAATAAAACTTCCAAGAAAATACTACATCAGACGTCATGCCAGAATCAGTGTCTGAAACTAGCAAGTTAGAGGTAAAATTATTTAACAAAAACGAATGACAGTGTAAAGTGAGCATTGTGTTCGCCTCAGTCGCAGTAAGTAAGCAAAATAAGAACATGGCAAATAGCTTCTCACTGAGAATAAATGCTCCACCAAGTAGGTACCTGTTTCAACGGTGATAAGTGTAGAGTCGCATGTACCATCACTATCTGAGCAGCGCCATGGACACTTCTCGGTGGCTCAGTCAGAGGGCATTACATGACATCTTACTCCAGCAGAGTTTGAGGGTCACCCATCAACCTATTTCGTAAATTTTCGGTCTTAGCGGATATTTTTACTGCTCCCTTCCCTCCACGAAGAATCCTGAACTAGCACATCGCGTTCATTTAATCGAGAAAACCTAAATCCCATATTGAGAGTTACCGACTCGCAATATAGGGGCCTAGGCTTCTCACTTAAAGTGATGCAAGTTAATGAAGCGCGCTAAAATAAAAGTCACAAGATCATAAATTTCAAAAATAGCAGATTATATTCGTTAAGATTTTTACACAGAAATAATTTTGTTATCATAATAGTTTCTAACCATTGTTGTGGTGTTTAATAAACGTATTATTATTTCTCATCAAAAGCATCCATTGTTCAAAATGCGTAAGTAGATTTTTTCGTAAGGTATTTATGTTGGTTGTGTGAAGATATATAGATAGATACTAGTGTTACTTTCCTTGCAAATAAAGGTAATTCATTTTTATTAATTATTTTTATTTAATATTTTGAAAATACAAAGCAATCATCATCATCGTCCGAGAGTCTGTCCCAGTTGCGTGTCGCGACAACTTTTTCTACCCGGCGGGGCTAACATGGCCAGCCATTTGTTTCCCACGTAGCCTGGCGGTTGCCGCAGGACATGATTATACCAGCGAAAGCGACACTCTTACAATTTATCTGCAATGTTACTGACGTGAAAGCTGCCGTGGATGCGAGGGTTCCTGACTTAACACATCCATCGCAGCATCTTCATTTCCGTGACACGCAGCTCCTGCTTGTGTCGCTCCAATGTTGGTCACGTCTCCGTCTCCAAAAGAACTAATAATAGTTTTATAGACCTGTCATATCAACGAGATCGGCATTTTTGGGTCACAAATGACATCAAACAATGGACATCACTGGACGTGTGAAATACAGATCCCAGGTATTTAACCTGGTCCGTGCGCTCGACCAAAATACCGCCTATGCAGACGGGTGTGGGATCTGTAGAGTTAGTGCCAAGTACTCGGTCTTCGCCACATTAATTTTTAGACCACCGTTCTCAAGTGTTTCCTTCCACGCGTTGACACGTTGCACCAATCTGCCCCCGTCCGCGTACACCAGTGCGATATCGTCAGCGTACATGAGCAACCATGGAGACTGCTCATGTGAGTCCCTGATGCTGTCTGACAATACTTTTAATATCACACTGAACAGAAGCGGACTAAGAACAGAACCCTGGTGTATTCCGACGGAGATGGGGAGGGGTTTCGTGTCGCCAACAGCGGTCGGAACGACGGAATCAGAGTCGCGGGACATATCCCGGATAGTGTCATTATAAATCTCTAGAACCCCTTTGGAACGCAGTGCTCACCTGATCATCGCTCGAGGAACACATTCAAAGGCCTAATGCGTGTATAGGAACGAACAGTGTAGAGGCGTGTTCTTCGTCCTGTATTTCTACCCGACAATCCTCAAGGCAAAAATATGGTCCGTGGTCCCCTGACCTGGGCAAAACCCACATTGACACTCCGAGAGAGTACACTCCTGCCGGATCCAGGAGTCAATAATCCTCTCGAAGATCTTTAAGGTAGTCTGGCAATAAAAAATATGTATACCGCGGTAGCTCCCACACCTCTGCACTAACCCCTTACCTTTGAAGACTGGAGTAATAATAGTCAGCCTCCATTAGTTTGGGTTCTGCCCGCTGAGTAGTACGCAGATAAAAAGATTTACTAAGATGCCCAATTAGCGAGGACACATCGCCTTCCAGATTTCGATGGATACTCTATCGGCTCCAACAGCTTTCCAATTCATCATGTACCTGTAGAACTTCAGAATCTAAAGTTCTACAGGCGTTGCCGGTGGCACTAGTCCCTGATGAAAATACAAAGAAATCTAAGAAACTAATATGAATATTTTGGTTTTTTTATACTATTTAATTTTTTATCAAATATTTTGAATGGTTCATTCAAATGACGTCATCATTGGCATGCAATTTGTTGAGTTTTTGTCTAAATAATACACAAAAAAAATTAACAATGCTGGCTGACGTCAATAGTGTCAAGTTATTAAGATTGATAATATAGTATCTGATTAGAGAATAAATTCCCTTAAAACTCAACCTCTTAACGTTTTATTAGGTTCATGTACGACGATATCATAAAGTAGCTGATGCCGCGGCCTCGTTTGCATGAACGAAGATGGTAATCATCTTCTTTTCATCATGCGCCTGTAGAACTCCAGAATCTGAAGATTCTGAAGTTCTACAGGCGTTTTATTATTTATTTATAAAGGCGTGACAATATGTCTATGTCTTATAATTTAAATGTACCTTTTTTTTTTTAAATAACAGTTTTTTGAAATGAGCTGCGTTCGTTACCGATACGTCAAGTTCACAGCATGCGCACTATGTATAATACTATTCACTATTTATATAAGACTTTTCAAAACACACTCACACTTAAAAAACTATAATTAATTTGTTATTAAATGTAATTTTTGCAATATTCCGCTTTTTTAGAATGTCGTACGATGTCGACACGTGTTTCGCCTACACACGAGGCATCGTCAAGACTGTTTGGCAGCAAAAGTACTTATGTGTTCACCTCAACCTTTTGTAGTTCGAACGCAACCAAACGATAGCGCGATGTAGACTTCTAGTTGTTTTGTCTATTTTTGAATAAACTAAGCAAAACCGAAGTGTGGAAGTCTGTTTGTTCGTTCAGCAAAGTACACCCGTCCCGTTTTATAATTTCTTACTGCTCTAATACGGACATTTTTAGACCCTTTTCACATAAATGTAAAATTTCAAAACTGTTGTTATCATTCAAAATATGCCCGGTGTCCAGCAAATGCTTCGCGAAATGTGATTTATCTGTGTGACCGTTTCGGAATGCTCCTAAGTGTTCCTTATATCTGGTATCAAATGAACGACCTGTTTGGCCTATATCAACATTGCTACAAACCATTACATTTCAACTTATAAATACCGGAGTTTTTGCTATTACTAATACTATCTTTACCATTGAGGTCTATAGGCCGAGAAAACATTATTTTCCTTAAGTACCCTCGCCACACGATGTGTGATACGCCCAAAGTATGGGAGACTTATATATAGTTAATGGGCACAAAAGGAGTTTATTATTTATAACCATATTATTTTGCTTTTTTAATAAAAGTGAGTGTATTAATTTTGAGCTAGAGAGCCGTTAGATTGTGCAATGCAACAAATAATATTCAATTCCTTGTCAAATGCCTCTCTGCTTAATGGAACATTTAATAGCCTATGAATCATACTATGGAAAGCCGCCATTTTGTGAAGCCATGGGTGGCAAGAATTAAAAGGAATAGTAGTATCTGTATAAGTTGGTTTACGGAATATTTCAAAACTATGCTTTGTGCCATTTTTTGAAATTGATTGGTTTAGGAAGTTCAATAATTTATTTTGTTATATCTCTAATTTAAATTTAATTTTAGGGTGAATGCCATTTAAGTTACTGAGAAATATACTTAGTTGTGTCAATACACCAAAAACTTGTCACCAATAATTTAGTCATTAATAAAGCTGATAAAGGTAACACTATAGTAATTATGCCCAGAGCTGAATACACCAGCAAAGTGGATGACATCATTCTGACAGATGAGTTTTAGCGCTTGGGTTCCGATCCAACTTTGAAGTTCACGCAGAGCTAAAACTCTGTATAAAAGCAGCAAAATTTTCCAGCCCTTTTCCAGAAGATTCGCCGTTACTTTGGACCTTAATACCTATGAATCCACAATGTCCACTACTTTACGGGTTACCAAAAATTCATGAAGACAATGTATCTGTCCGCCCTGTAGTCTTGTATATAAACGCGCCCACTTATAAATTAGCCAAGTACCATATTATATATTATATGTATTCACTTATTAAGGAAAAGACCGGTTTCAATCCAAAATATTGTTTACGTAACACTTATGATTTGATTAAAAAATAAAAGACAACGAGTTGCCGCGTAATTCAATATTGGTATCGTTGGACGTAGATAGTTTGTTTACAAACGTTCCTTATAAGGAATGCTTAAAAATCATAAAAAATATGTTGTAAATTAAAAGAGAATCTAGAACAAATTAATGATATTTTACGCTTAACGGAGCCTTGTATGAAGCAAAATTACTTTCAATTTAACTATGAATATTATATACAAAAAGAAGGTTTTTATAATTTATCATACTATCCCTAAGGTTCTGCCATACACTTTCCACATTCTCACTGCTTACATTGACGTCGCCAAGCTTTTCGGCTACCCTTTCATTATATTTATCCCTAATGGATGCATCCTGCAACTTCCAGCTTTTGATGCCATTAGTCGGCTCAGGTTCAGGACACTCGGTATGATGACGCCAACCCGCGAACAGACCCCTGATCCTAGTTATGACTAGGTAGTGGTCTGATCCCAGCTCAGCGCCCCGATAAACCCTTGTGTCCATCACCTGTTTACGGAGCCGACTATCCATTAGGAATAGATCTATCATGCTTCTCTTTGACTTACATCTCCTCGTATACATATGAATTTGTTTGTGGTTGAACATTGTGTTCGCCACAAACAAATCCTTTTCCTTACAAAATGCCAGTATTAACTTGCCAGCGTCGTTCACCCTTTTATCCCCATACTTCCCGAGTACCGACTCAAAACCATCGCAAGCGGTACCCACCCATCCATTCAAGTCTCCACATACTATAAGTCTTTCATTTCCTTCTATCACATTTAGAGCTTCTCGCACCCAGAAGTCCTCTAGCTCACTCGCGTTCGACGAAGATACTGGCGCGTAAGCAGCTACCAGGAAAATCTTCGTCAAACCAAGTTTTACACGGATCCAGAGGATTCTAGGACCTACCAGTTTGTACTCATACATACCGGAGGCCAATCGCGAGGACAGCAAAATTCCAACCCCCCGACTGCCATGCTCGCTCTCTGGTACTCCAGACCAAAGCGCGAGCATCCCACCCGGGAGCTCCAAGACTTCGCTGCCCTTGAGCTTGGTCTCTGTCAAGCACACTGCATCTTTTCACTCATTTTCATCACTTTCTCTCATTCATAACATCCATCAACTCATTCATCTTATCTGTCATTCCTCCCCTAACATTCCACGCAGCTACCCTGCACTCCATCCTCCACTTCCCGCCGTGTCGGGCCGCGCGTGTCGGGTGGCGGTCCCCTACGCCGCTCTGGCACACACTTTTCGCACCAGCGGGGACGAACTGTTGCGCGTCGCCTCGGGGGCACGCCCTAGCAGTAATCGCCCTGGTGGCACTCGTGTTGGAGTAGAATTGCAGCTGTAGCTGTCAGGGATGGCGACGTGCACGCTTCTACTCTTCATCCCCCATAGTATGATTCATAGGCTATTAAATGTTCCATTAAGCGGAGAGGCATTTGACAAGGAATTGAATATTATTTGTTGCATTGCACAATCTAACGGCTCTCTAGCTCAAAATTAATACACTCACTTTTATTAAAAAAGCAAAATAATATGGTTATAAATAATAAACTCCTTTTGTGCCCATTAACTAAAGAAACTAAAAAGTATACGTATATATAAGTCTCCCATACTTTGGGCGTATCACACATCGTGTGGCGAGGGTACTTAAGGAAAATAATGTTTTCTCGGCCTATAGACCTCAATGGTAAAGATAGTATTAGTAATAGCAAAAAAACCGGTATTTATAAGTTGAAATGTAATGGTTTGTAGCAATGTTGATATAGGCCAAACAGGTCGTTCATTTGATACCAGATATAAGGAACACTTAGGAGCATTCCGAAACGGTCACACAGATAAATCACATTTCGCGAAGCATTTGATGGACACCGGGCATATTTTGAATGATAACAACAGTTTTGAAATTTTACATTTATGTGAAAAGGGTCTAAAAATGTCCGTATTAGAGCAGTTAGAAATTATAAAACGGGACGGGTGTACTTTGCTGAACGAACAAACAGACTTCCACACTTCGGTTTTGCTTAGTTTATTCAAAAATAGACAAAACAACTAGAAGTCTACATCGCGCTGTCGTTTGGTTGCGTTCGAACTACAAAAGGTTGAGGTGAACACATAAGTACTTTTGCTGCCAGACAGTCTTGACAATGCTTCGTGTGTAGGCGAAACACGTGTCGACATCGTACGACATTCTAAAAAAGCGGAATATTGCAAAAATAACATTTAAAAACAAAATAATTATAGTTTTTTTTTAAATGGATTTCCGCCATGTAATGCCTGATTCAATTAGTTATTTAAATACACTCACACTTATTTTCAACGTGCACAAAAATCTTCGTTCTTCTTACAATCTTCTACTTTTCTGTTCTACTTATAGCTATAGCCTCTCGTTTCTTTGTTCAGTCAATTGACTTCCTAGAAATCAGAATGGCTACTATTGGAGGCCCTGGGCATGTTATGATAATGGGGCCCCTATGACTTTGACAGAACACTATTTTGTGAGAATAGACAAAGAAATTAGATAAACGATGTTAAATATGTATTTTTATTGACAATCACATAAAACCAATACATAAAAGTAATCATCATCATCTGAGCGTCTGTCCCAGTTGCGTCTCGCGAAACCTGGGATCCGTTTTCCTACATTGTCTCCTCCTCTTTGCACGGTCGTCGGCATCGCCTGTAGTGAGGTCATTTTAACGCATGTCATCCCTTACGACGTTATACCAGCACTTCTTGGGTTTTCCCCTCTTACCAGGACCCGGAGGGGCTGACTTGGCCAGACATTTGTTCCTCACGTAGTCCGGCGGTTGCCGCAAGACGTGACCATACCAAAGAAGACGACACTTTTGCAACTTATATGCAAGCTCCTGCTTGTGTCGCCAATATTGGAGTATTGGCCACGTCTCACTGCCATGTAAAAGGACAGGTCTAATGATAGTCTTTTAGACCTGTACCTTCAACCGGATCCGCATTTTTGGGTCACAAATGTGCGAAAATGGTGGGAGATGACAACAAATGGTCATCTCTCACCACTTGCCCACGCGGCAGCAATGTGTGACCTGACATCGCAATTGATGTCACTGGATGTGTGAAATACAGACCCTGGTCCATATTGATCTATATTATGTATTTAACCTGGTCCGTGCGCTCGACCAAGTCACCGCCTATACGGACGAATGTGGGATCTATTGAGTTTAGTGCCGCCGTTCTCAAGCGTCTCTTTCCACGCCTTCACATGTCGCATCAATCTGCCCCTGTCCGCGTCTGCCAGCGCAATATCGTCAGCATACATGAGCAATCATGGAGGCTGCTCATGCGCATTTCTGATGCTGTCTGACAAAACGTCTAATATCACACTAAACAGAAACGGACTAAGGACCGAACCCTGGTGTACCCCGACGGTGATGGGGAAGGGTTTCGTGTCGCCAACAGCAGTCCAAACCATGGAATCCGAGTCGCAGTACATGTCCTGGATAGTGTCAATATAGAGCTCTGGAACCCCTTTGGACAACAGTGCCCACCAGATCATCGCTCGAGGAACACAGTCGAAGGCCTTCTACATGTCTAGGAACAGACGTGGAGTGTTCTTCGTCCTATATTTCTCCATGACAACTCTCAGGGCAAAAACAGGGTCCGTGGTCCCATGACCAGGGCGAAACCCATATTGACACTCCGAGAGAGTACACTCCTACCGAATCCGGGAGTCAATAATACTCTCGAAGATCTTTATGGTGTGCGACACCTTTAAGCCGCGGTAGCCCCCGCACTCCTGCTAACCCCTTACCTTTGAAGACTGGAGTAATAATACTCAGCCTCCATTGGGTTGGGATCTGCCCGCTGAGGAGTACGCGCTTAAAAAGCTTCCAGGCTTCGAGAGGACTCCGTCTGCAAGCAATCTGCACTTCTGCAGGCATTAGTCCCTGATTCGGAGTGAGGTCCAGAGTCTGCACCTCTTTATGCTGCTTATTTAGCAGCTCGTGGACCTACGAGCGCCATCTCGCTTTCGCCATGAAGTCTTCGCATAGTAAGTTGCCTTCAGGGTCTTTTACACAGCGGCACTTGGATATATCCTGTACCGTTTTGACCCTGGAGCGCGCCAACTTATAGATAAGCTCAGACGATTCCAACTTCTCATATAGAGGTTGTA
Organism: Thumatha senex; assembly: GCA_948477245.1. Lineage (NCBI taxonomy): Eukaryota > Metazoa > Arthropoda > Insecta > Lepidoptera > Erebidae > Thumatha > Thumatha senex. The sequence goes on along the minus strand of OX419731.1, from coordinate 26,999,138 downwards.
AGTGGTCTCGACTGGCACTGGCTACAGAAATCTTAGTGGCGCGCTGCGCAGTTCTGTATGCGTTGCGATCTTCAGGAGATCCTGACGCTTGCCACTTTTTAAAGAGGGCTTTCTTCTCCCTAGTCTCCCTCTGGACTGTGTCGTTCCACCACCAAGTTTCCTAGTCACATTTGCGTCCACACTTAGATTCACCGAGCACCACAGTCGTTTAGTCAAGTTAAAGGCCTTATGGATGGATGGATATGGATGGCGGCTTAAAAAAATTCAACAGCAGGTCGCCACAGCCTGCGCCTGTCCATTTCAACACGGCTATGGGCTCACCACCTATAACGTGGGACAAAAATGTATACGGTGAAATGTGGGCGTTTATTATGCTTCTGCCTACCCCTTTGGGGATGAAGGCGTGACAGTATGTATGTATGTAATAAACATTGGTTATCGTTTGATCTGTTACGTGGGATACAAATTCATACCGTGAAATGTGGGCGTATTGTATGCCTCTGCCTACACTTTCGGGGATAAAGGCATGACGATAAGTTAATATGATCTGACAGGAGCTAGGGACTTTGTATAAGATCTGAGGGGCGCCCCTGCCGATCGCGGGGCCCTGGGAACTTGCCCATAGTGCCCACTGGGAAAGAGGGGCTTGCTACTAGCCAGCGTATAAAACTAAAATAGGTTCGTCAGCTTTACAGCAACCAGTAGATAATGTATCATATAATAAGTAAAATATGTATCTTACGAATTATGTATATTTGTGTTAGAAACATATTTAATTATTTAAGTAATTATTTTAACGTATGTCTAATTATTACATTATAACAACATATGGCATATTTCCAAAAGTTTTTCAATTTGATTGACATAGGTACGTACGCCGACGTTGACCACTACCAGTTTGCCCATTCACTCTATCCACATTAACCCGTTTCGTCATTCTATGTTCATCCATCCTCTCCAAATGTCCGAACCATCTAAGACTAACTAACTATCTTCACGCTGTATCCCTGACGGGGTAGTCAGAGAGGACAGATCGCCAGGCTTCGCGATCCATGCATACTTCTTTCGCTTCTTCGAGATTCATCAATCGCTTCATACACGCACGTCTGGGTATCCGAGTACTTTTGACCTTTCCGTTTTTGAGCAATCTGCTCACGTGGTCTTCATATGTAAGTCTCGGCCTACCCTGACTCCTTCTACCCTCTACTTTTAAACAATAAATATTCTTCGTCAATCGTTCCTCACTCATTCGTTGGACGTGTCCAAACCAACGGAGCACGCCCTTTTCCAGCTTAACGCTGACACTTTCATTCAAACCTGCCAAATTGCGTATCACTTCGTTACGTATTCGGCCAGCCAAGGTAACGCCGCACAACTTTCGAAGTGATCGCATCTCCACAGCATTCAATTTACTTTCATGCATCTGCTGACATACCCAGGTTTCACTACCGTAAAGCAAAGTTGGCACTAGCACTGCGTTATGAATCGCCAGTCGTGCTTCTTTTACGATGCTTTGTCGCTTTACTAACTGGGACAAAGCACCGTTAACTTTGTTTCCGGCAGCTACTCGCCGTTCCACATCCGAATCACATCTTCCATCCGCGCTAAACATACTTCCTAAATACACAATTTCATTCACTTGCTCTAGACGTTCCTGGTTTATCCTAATCTCGCATTTAGTTCTTACGTCACCTCTTTCAAATACTAGAACCTTAGTTTTACTTGCATTCAAGCGGAGACCCTTACTTTCACACCCCTCTTTCATATTAGTGACTAATGCCTGAAGGTCGGCTTCTGATGAGGCCATGAGCACCGCATCATCAGCGTACAGCAGACAGTTTACTGTAAAGTCACCCAAATTCACACCCATATTAAAATCTTTCAACTTCTGCAGGCAACTGTCCAGATACACTATGAATAGCCAGGCGGACATGACACATCCCTGTTTGACGCCTGTACAGACATCAAAAAGAGGTGACACATCCCCCCCTACTCGCACGCAAGCCTTACAGTCCCTATAAAGCGACTGTATTGCCCGCAGTAGCGAGCCGTCCACACCATATCCTGGCAGCAAGTCCCACAGCGTTTCTCTCACAACGTTATCAAATGCTTTCTCTAGATCCACAAAAGCGCAGAAAACCTTCTGGCTAAGAGCCAGAAACTTTTCCGCGATCATGCGGAGAGAAAACACTTGATCCATGCAACCTCTTCCACGTCGGAATCCGCATTGAGCCTCCCATAAATACCTTTCAGACTTTTCTTGCATTCGTGCCGTTATAACCTTTGCATACACCTTACTAGCTAAGTTGACCAAGCGCGAGCCTTTCCCTTTGTAAATAGGTACTACAACTGCTACTCGCCAGTCATCTGGGACCTCACCCGTCCGCCAGCACAAGTTGCATAACAGACATAGTGTGTCCCAGACACGCGACCCACCGTACTTGATCATCTCAGCAGTGACTCTGTCTTTTCCCGCAGCCTTACCACATTTCATACTTCTTATCGCTTGTTCTATTTCTTTCATACTAATGACTTCAATGACATCGGGATCCGGAGCATCGAAGTGAGCTCCCCTTCCCGACGTGGCATCTCTGTCTTTTCTTGCATATATCTTTCCATAATATTCACTCCATCTCTGCAGGACGTCACTTTGGTCTGTTAGGACGTCATTGTTAACACTAAGCACTTTATTCATACTGCAGATTGCCGAACAACTCCGGGTCTTGCCTACCTCTTTCCAGAAGAGCTTGGCATTATCCCGGAAATTGGACGACAACCTTTCATCCGCTTTCATTCTGCACCTTTCACGAGCTTCTTCTATCAGTGCCTTCGTGTTAACTTTCTGCAGCTTGTATCTCTCTTTCATATTAAAATCATTCCGCGAGGCTAAGTAGTCTAGCCATGCTTTCTTCTTCATTCGAACTGCTTCTTTCACTTCCTCATTCCACCATGCATCACGCTTATTACTACTGCCTCTTTTCGTTTCTCCACACACTTCCACAGCGGCATTTATCATACTGTCCCTAAGGTTCTGCCATACACTTTCCACATTCTCACTGCTTACATTGACGTCGCCAAGCTTTTCGGCTACTCTTTCATTATATTTATCCCTAATGGATGCATCCTGCAGCTTCCAGCTTTTGATGCTATAAGTCGGCTCAGGTTCAGGACACTCGGTACGATGACGCCAACCCGCGAACAGACCCCTAATCCTAGTTATGACTAGGTAGTGGTCTGATCCCAGCTCAGCGCCTCGATAAACCCTTGTGTCCATCACCTGTTTACGGAGCCGACTATCCATTAGGAATCGATCTATCATGCTTCTCTTTGACTTACATCTCCTCGTATACATATGAATTTGTTTGTGGTTGAACATCATGCTCGCCACAAACAAATCCTTTTCCTTACAAAATGCCAGTATTAGCTTGCCAGCGTCGTTCACCCTTTTATCCCCATACTTCCCGAGTACCGACTCAAAACCATCGCGAGCGGTACCCACCCATCCATTCAAGTCTCCACATACTATAAGTCTTTCATTTCCTTCTATCACATTTAGAGCTTCTCTCATACTCTCCCAGAAGTCCTCTAGCTCACTCGCGTTCGACGAAGATACTGGCGCGTAAGCAGCTACCAGGAAAATCTTCGTCAAACCAAGTTTTACACGGATCCTGAGGATTCTAGGACCTACCAGTTTGTACTCATACATACCGGAGGCCAATCGCGAGGACAGCAAAATTCCAACCCCCCGACTGCCATGCTCGCTCTCTGGTACTCCAGACCAAAGCGCGAGCATCCCACCCGGGAGCTCCAAGACTTCGCTGCCCTTGCGCTTGGTCTCTGTCAAGCACACTGCATCTAACTTTCTCTCATTCATAACATCAATCAACTCATTCATCTTATCTGTCATTCCTCCCCTAACATTCCACGCAGCTACCCTGCACTCCATCCTCCACTTCCCGCCGTGTCGGGCCGCGCGTGTAGGGTGGCGGTCCCCTACGCCGCTCTGGCACACACTTTTCGCACCAGCGGGGACGAACTGGTGCGCGTCGCCTCGGGGGCACGCCCTAGCATCATTCGTCCTGGTGGCACTCGTGTTGGAGTAGAATTGCAGCCGTAGCTGGCAGGGATGGCGACGTGCACGCTTCTACTCGTCATCCCCAATCACCACCATCTAAGCATCCCTTTTTTATCGTAGTCACTACATATATGCTGTCTTTCTGCTATGTTCCCTTATCACGCTGTTCCTTTCCTTATCCATGAGGCCACGAATAGATTGGACACAAATGCCGGATATAATGTTACGGTTTTGCGATACCCATAAGTACAACAGTAAAAAGGTCTGGGTATTTTGGCATGATGGCACGCTTTCCTGGCGACCCCAATTACAAGAACTCAACCAAAAACTGCGTTCCTTGAGCGTGCGCCGTCTGCGAAATTTTCTGCAACTAAAATTGCGCTGGCAAAAACTGTCCTTGTTCCATTGCTAGATTATGCCGATGTCAGTTATCTCGATATCCCTGAAGTGCAACTTGATAAGCTTGAGTGCCTTAAAATTTCTGTATAAAATTCATATTTGGGTTACGCAAATATGATCGTGACACCGAATATCGCCACTTGCTCGAGTGGCTTACAATTCGCCTTCGACGGAATACTCATATGCTTTCTGTGCTTTACAATGTACTGTTCAATCTGTATTTCCCACCAAATCTCAAAGAACTATTCATTTTCCACAAATACCCGGATTAGCAGCTCACATTAAATATAGGTACATTTCAAATTAGTGTTTTTTTTTAATTTAGCCATTCTACAATTACTTATTCTTAGCCGTAATTCATAAATACTATATATTTCGAAATACGTTAAAAGTACCCAAACTCCGAAACAAACATTTGCGTATCACACTAATATTTGTTCCAACCTGAGAATCCAACACAAGACCACACGCAGCAGTCGCATACACTACCCCTTACTCCACCGAGGTAGCAGTCAAACTATCAATTTCTCGAATTGTCGCGATTGCAAATGGACATATTAAATATCCCTTATTTTTCCGGTTCCGGTTGTCAAAAAAGTAACAACGTCGTACTGTGACTCCGTAATTTTAACAAAATAAAACATTCCAAAGTGCTACAATAATAATAAAAAGCAGTTTAACTTGAAGATAATTGTTTGAAAAGAAGTACCAAGTGATAATGTGACACTTTCTGAAGTATACAATCAATTAAGTGCTGTGATTAATCAACGTAATTATTGGAGGTTATATTTTAATAAACTGACATTTGTCATAAGACATAGTTCAAACGTCAAACTTTGAATACAGTGTTGTCAGCATTAGAAAATTCCTTACAACCTGGTAGATTTTAAATAACTAAAAAGAACGTCTCTAAAAATATTAAAAACAAAAAATAAACCATATTTAAAAATTTTAAACCTTTTTATACCTTTTTTGGTGTTGGATCCCTGGTGAAGAAAAAAATGGTTACTAAAATTGAAGAATTCAAAGGCATTTCAGAAATGATAGCACTTCTAAACATACAATTACCTACTGGAACAAAAGAAGAATCGTGGTCAATCATCCAAGCGTACTCACCCACAGAACCAAAGAAGCAAGAAAGCATTATTGCAGCAGATAAATTTTACGATGATTTACATGATATACTATTGCAGACCCATAAAAATGTTATTGTTATGGGAGAATTTAATGGGAAAATTGGCACATGTAAAGATGGGGAAGAGAATATTATTGGAAAATTCGGATTTGGAAAAAGAAACAGCAATGATAATTCTTTAGTAAATTTTGCTATAGAAAATAAATTATCAATCCTAAATAGCTTTTTAAAAAAAGGAAGACAATAAAGTGGACTTGGATTTCTCCAGGTGGAAAGTACACCAACGAAATAGACTATATAATGACGAATAAAAGACATATGATAAAAGATATCAATATTGTCAATAACTTAAACTTTAACACCGATCATAGAATGGTCCGAGCTACAGTAAACACAAATCATGTTGAAAAAAAACAAAAAGAAATTTTAACAAACAATCAATCACCAAATTCAATAACATCCAAAATGAAGAACTGTTAACAGTCAACTTTTAAACTGCTTTAGAGAAAGAAAAATCTGATAATAATATAGAAGAAAAATACAAACAATTCACGTCCGTGTTAAAAAACGAAACACTTAAAATCAAGTCTGATATAAAGAGAGAAATATCAACTAATACACACGAGTTAATTAAACAGGGAAGAAATCTATTGTCAAATAGGAAACAAAACTGAAAACAAATTGCAGAAATCAGTAAAAAGATCAATATACATTTAAGACACGACAATAAAACTAAACGAAATAATGTTATTAAACAACATCTTGAGAAAACTGGAGGTATAAAAAGCTCTAAAAGACTCAGTCTTTGTTACATGTGAGTACATGTAACAAAGACTGGATGCCAAATTTACAAAGCAGACAAGGGATACGTACATCTAAACGAAAGGAAATCCTCAATATAGCAACAGACTTTTATAAAAAACTATATAGCAGCAATAAAAACAGATTAACAAATAAGGAGCTTTCAGACATCTTAAACAGCTATGATGATGAAACGATTCCACCTATCTTAGTTTCGGAAGTAGAAAAAGCAATAACTACACAAAAAGATGGCAAAACACCAGGGCCCGATCAAATTACAAATGAAATGCTCAAAGCAACCATAACTGTAACTGCTCCGAAACTAATAAAACTGTTTAACGAAATAATGGTCAATGAAATTATACCTAAAGACTGGACTAAATCCACAATAACATTGCTGTATAAAAAAGGGGACAAAGGAGACATAAATAACTACAGATCCATAAGTTTGATGTCCAACATTTACAAAGTCTTTTCAAAAGTCATATTAAATAGAATAGTAAAAACACTCGACGAAAACCAAGCAATGGAACAAGCAGGGTTCAGAAGCAATTTCTCTACTGTACACAATATACATGTAGTAAAACAGATCATTCCAAAATATCATGAATATAACAGAACATACTACTTAGGATTTATTGATAATAGTAAGGCATTCGATACTATAGAAAACGAATTTATTTGGCTAACACAATGTAAGCAAGGTGTCAAAAAAAAATATTTCGCTAATCAAAAAAGTATATTCAGAGTGTACAGCAGAAATAAGACTAGAAAAAGCTAGAGGCGTAAGACAAGGGTACCCTATATCGCCCAAGCTCTTTACTGCCGTTCTAGAAATGATATTAAGGAACTTATATTGGGAAAATAAAGGGATTAATATTAACGGTGAGCTACTAAGTTAAGACATGGTATATTTGCGATTTGCAGATGACATTGTCGTGTTCTCTGAGTGTTCTAGGCAACTAGAGGGCATGCTACAGGAACTATCAAGAGAGAGTGCTAAAGCAGGACTAGCTATGAATATTTCCAAAACAAAAGTAATGACAAATTCAATAGAAGTACCAATTAAAGTTAATGAAGGCAAAATTGAATATGTAAAGGAATACATATACTTAGGACACCTGATAGCAAATAAGGAATGCATGGGTAAAGAGCTGGGGCGCAGGATCACAAACACTTGGAAAAGATACTGGTCACTATCGGAAGTAATGAAAAACCGAAAGTTAAATATGTTTCACAAAAAGAGAGTTTTCGATATATGTATACTACCCTGCATGATTTACGCATGCCAAAGCTGGTCACTTACAGACAAACAAGAAAATCAATTAAAAGTTTGTCAAAACAGTATTGAAAAAAGCGTTTTAGGTCTTAAATTAAAGGATAGACTGAAAATAGAAGAAATAAAAAACAAAACAAAGTTTAAAAATGCTGTTAGTTGCAGTAAAATACAGAAGTGGAAATGGACAGGACACATCATTTGAGAAAATGGAAACAAATGGACTAAGAAAGTGACAGAGTGGTTACCCCGAAATGCAAAAAGGAGAAGAGGAAGACAATTTAAAAGATGGGAAGATGATATACGTATAACAGCAGGCCCACTTTGGCTACGCCATGCCAGAAATAGAATAGAGTGGAGGTTATTAGAGGAGGCCTATGTCAAAAGACAAGCTGTAAAACCATAGCATTAAACTGGTTGCCGATTACTACATAACCATAGTTTTAATTAGATATAAATGTTGTCAATTAGTTTTTAGAACACCATATTATGTACTATTTACAGCAATAAAGGCTATTATTATTATTATTTTAGTTCAGTGAACGATAGTTGGAGCACTTATAAATAAGTTGGTCCGGAAAAGTAGCAAATACTAGCTGACCAGACTAAATTTGTTTTGCCCTTTTGCCCTATATAGACCCACCTTTATCACCAAGGAGTATAAACAAAAGAATGCAACTAAGATATTATGCTATTCTTGTGCCAATATATTTGTCGGCGCAGTATATTATCTTCTTCCATTTATTCCTGTTTTTTGCCATCTGATCATCCACTGATCTTTACTTTGACTGGCTTAAAATCTTTTAATGTTCACAATCATCGTTGTTTTAGTTACATGACATTCATCCGTTCTCATCATATTCCAAATACACCTACAAAAAAAAATCACAAAATTCTGTTTAACCGTTTCAGTGTAGTTCGATAATAAATTTTAATTTAACAGCATTGCAAGATTTGAAGCAACGGAATCAAGTTACTTATAACTGTTCAGACCTGGCTCAGTTCACTGAAGGGATTTTAATACAACTTTCACTAAAATTTTATTCTAAAACCTGATTTACATAATTACCGATAACCGCTCCTGGCTCGCGCTGGACCGCCGCGCTCAGGTAGCTGAAGTGCTGGTGCGGTCAACATACATACGAAATGTATTTCGAGAATTAAGGTGCAAACGGGTACATAATGCAATGCTCACAGCGGTACCTAGTTAGTTATATCACTATAAAATGAGGTGCATGTCACATTACAGTAGCCATGACGTCACAACTGAATAGGGCACATCCATGGTGTCAAGTTGAGCTATATTAATGTTACATTTCTTGCAGGATGAATTTTCTTGCAAGTATCCTATCACTGATCAACATAAAGACGATCCAGCCTCTAGTGGCTCTTATGCAGTTCCTGTTCTACTCAATAGATGAACTCGAGCTTGATCGTCGAGATTTTCCTCAACAATCACAGCTTTATGGTACGTCTTTTATATTTTTTTCTTAAATTAAAGCATTGTAATATTTATAATTTCAAAATTCCTGTTTTTGTTGTCAACTGTTAAGACATGGTATTGAATGCATCCAGAGCTACCTAAACAAAAGATTAGTAGATATGTAAAAATGTTGCAATACAGATTTCTCTACGAGTACCTAGAATCATCATTCGTTTCCATTTCAGATGGCCAAACATTCGACTTTATAGTGATAGGTGCGGGATCAGCTGGCTGCGTAGTGGCAAACAGACTCACTGAGATCACGGGTTGGAATGTGTTGCTGATAGAAGCTGGTGGAAATCCTCCTATAACCTCAAAAGTGAGTGAAATAGATTTCTCCGTTTTATGAGACATCACGAGTCGTTCCTAATTATTATTGTCTTAAGTATGCTTAAATAATTTATTTCTTAACGCTGTATAATAATATTGGTACGTGGACTTAATATAAGTATAGTCAGTATCACGGCTAATAGCCACAACTTTACTCTTTTGCGTTCTTTTTTTTTCAGTATCCTGGACTATATAGCCTAGTTGATTATTCCATGTCGGATTGGAATTATTTCACAGAGAATGATCATTATTCGAGTCAAGCACTTAAAACGAAAAGTGTTCACATGACAAGAGGCAAAATGCTTGGTGGATCTAGTGGAGCCAATCACATGCTCTACGTAAGGGGTAATAAGAAAGATTATGATAATTGGGTGGAACAAGGTAACAATGGATGGGATTATAACACAGTTTTACATTATTTTAAAAAAAGCGAACGCCTCAACGACGATACTTTAAGAAAATATGATAAAGGCCGTTATCATAATACCGAAGGATACTTAGGAGTCACAAATATGGATCAAGCCTTTCCTGCCAAAGGTGTCGACCTTTGGCAGGAAAGGCTTGATCCATATTTAAAAGCTTTGAAAGAAAAGGGGCACAATTTAATATCTGATTGTAATGGTGAAGAGCAATTGGGCTACGTAATACCACATTATACAATAAACAACGGTTTACGTCAACACACTGCGGCAGCATTTCTTGGACCAGCTAAAGAAAGAAAAAATCTTTTTTTGCAAAAATATACCTTAGCTAGAAAATTATTGTTTAATGAAAACAGAGTAGCTATTGGAGTAGAAGTACAATTACCAAATGGAACAGTAACCTATTTCGTCAGCAGAAAGGAAATAATTATATCAGCTGGTGCTATCAATAGTCCCCAGTTACTCATGTTATCAGGAATAGGACCTAGAGAACATTTGCAGGAGTTGGGTATCAATGTATTGTTGGATTCTCCTAGTGTTGGCAGTAACCTAAAAGATCACCCTGCGGTCCTCTTTTCTATTGGAGTAGAGGAAGATGATTTATCAATAAAAGACAATGTAGATATTCTTATGAATTTAAACCGATTTCCAGCACCATGTTTCTTAGGTCATGTAGCTATGGATAAGAATCAAACAATCCCTGATTACCAAATAATTGTGCAGTCTCTAAATGTTTATTCCCCAATATTAGCAACACAATGTACTCACGTTTTTCGTTTGGACGACCGCATATGTGATACATTGTTAAAAATTAATAAAAAGCGAAAGATTTTCCAAAATCTTGGGGAAAAATTAGGTTGAGAAGCAGTAATCCCGATGATAGTCCTTTAATTTACAATAAGTATTATTCAGATAACACGGATTTGGAAAATCACGCTCTATACTTAGAAGACTTCTTCAGTGTAATGAACACATCATATTTTAGGAGCATAGGCGCTGAATTATTTGATATTCCACAATGTAAGACCTTTAAGTTTAAAACCCACGAGTATTGGAAATGTCATGCATTGAATACAGTTACCACTTTGTGGCATCCCGTAGGTACTTGTTCAATGGGTCCAGATAAAGAAGACGTAGTAGACGAAAGGTTAAGGGTGAGAGGGGTATCAGGCCTTCGCGTGGTAGATGCTAGTATAATGCCAACTATTGTTAGTGGTAATACAAACGCACCCACGATTATGATAGCAGAAAAAGCGTCTGATATGGTCAAGGAAGACAATGGAATAGAAATAAATATGTCTATTTGATAAGTTTGTTTTGAATACCTACCAATTGAATTCCAAAATGAAGGAGGTTCATACCTCAGTTATAATATTGTTTTATGCTTGACGCCTCAGAACTCCATCATTGATAAAGATAATGTAATACAGTAGTGTTATTTACGCAAGGTCAATTTCAAAACTATTGCTAGATAGTTAACATCATTAAAAAAAGTGTGTGGTGCGTACTTGTGTACGCGCATTTGAAGTTATATTATACTTCTTTGGCGAAACAAGATAAAAATCTTTGTAAAATTTTTATTTTTGCCTTATCCTACGTTTGTAGAAAAACCTAAAATGTTGACTATAGCTAACTTCAGGGTGTGAAAGCAGTTGTCATGGAAACACTTATCAGCTAACTTCAGGGTGCTTTTCGTGACGGTCTGCGCGCGCATTGTAAAAATATACTTTATCATTTTTCCCTACTGCGCCAAAAGAAGTATAACATCAAAAAATATTTTTTTTAATAAAGTGGAAAAAGACAATTCGATTGGAGACAGGGATTGAACCTTTGACCTTTGCCTAACCAGGGCAATGTTCTAGCCTTCTAGTTCTGAACTACCTATAAGTTGTTCATTAGCTCGATAGATGGCTCTGGTCATACTCTTAAAATGACGATATAAATATGGTGGAGAATTTCAACTTGATTCGATACGGTTCGGGTAGTTCAGGTGGCTAGAACATTGCCCTGGTTAGGCAAAGGTCACAGGTTCAATCCCTGTCTCGAATCGAATTGTCTTTTTCCACTTTATTAAAAAAATTATGAGAAATTTAGCAAATAATTGCTTTAAAAATTTAACAACATCAAAAAATGTTGTACGATTTTTATTTACAATCACGAATATTTAAAAAATATGTCACGAATATTTATAAAACTTCATTTTATTGTACTGCTTGAATTACATTACCTACTACGTAATGCGTGGGCCGATGTTAGCTCCTTTGACCTTGACCTTTTTCAACCGCATTGAAGAGCGCGCGTCCATCGTTCATTAAGACATGCAGTACGTGACGAAAAAGAGACCCAGGACTTCCTTGAAGAGAATCTAACAGCAAAATACTTTTACGGGTCGATGTATTGATAGTACTCGCTTCGTATCGAATTGCCAAAAGTCGTATAACTAACGTTTTTGGTTATCCTCACCAGCAGGTTATTGGTGATTTACAATTTTGTTTGACCCTGTATGAGTATAAGTGGCGTGCCAGCACTGGCTCAATGTCTTATGGGAATAAGATGTGGTTCCGGGACAGAAGTAGTGTGTGGCACTGGCCTCTACACTTAAAATTTGTGTCGTAAAAGAAGGACAAACCAACCCACTTTCCTGTTTATAATGTAAGTATGAATGTAGAAGTATAATATTATTTTTACTATAATAAAATTGAAGAGACACTTTCTGTGTACTTATATTTTTCGAAAATGTTCGTTGAAATATATCGTAGTATATATATACAGAACACAAAACAATATTTTTAGGAATTTTGTCTGTCTATTTGTTTGTTTGTTACGCTATCACGCAAAGACGGTTGAACGGATTCCAATGGAACACTCACCAAAATTTTATCCCAAGACCCGATTAACAATTAGAATGTGGTGCTTGGTAGCTTTAAAATTTAAAGCGCTCTAAAATCATAATTATGCTTATTCTACTAAAAAAAATAGTAACGGAGGTATTGTATCTGTCTTAAGCTATATTCAATTCATAAAATTTAGATGATCCTATCCAAATTTATCATGGTTTAAACAAATGTAAATTGCAAACCTTTTAGTACTCTACTACTAACTACATAGAATAGAATAGATTAAACTTTATTGCACATCAATATTAAACACTCATGTCACGAGATTACAGTCTAACTAAATGAATCGGGCGTTACATGGCGGAAATCCATCGTTAACGATCATGGGCGTACCCTGGATCTGGACCAGGGGGGGGGCAATTCGGATTTTTTTTAATGTTACCCGGGTTTTTTTTATAATGTTACCCCCCCCCCCCCGCAAAAATAGGGGTGTTAATGTTATAAGTTAGACGTAGATTTCGGTGTGTGAGTGTGTCTGTCTGTGGCATCGTAGCTCTTAAACGGACAGACCGATTTTAATGCGGTTTTTTTCATTTGAAAACCCGATTCTTGGTGGTGGTTCTTAGGTATATTTGGTTAATATCGGTCCAGCTGTCACCTTCTTTTTATAATAATGTTAGGCATTTTTGGCGTGTGATTACTGTTAAGTGCTTAACGCGTGCCAGTATAATCGTTAAATGACAATTAATAGAAAACTTTGACCTAATGCTGCAATGAAAATGCTCACCAGAGAACCCGACTCATCGAAAATTCACAGCAGACATGGTGTTTGGGTTCAATAGTACCTACTTTTTACGGTTGTTCCTTAAAATAAGTATATATAAAAATTATTATCTTTGAATTTTGAAATTTTGAGATTTATACTACAGAAAAAAATGTCTTTATTTTGTAAAGACCATTTTAACGGCGCTTCCAAAATATCATACACTAGTTTTAAAGATAAATTAATATTTTTAGAGTGACCACCGGTTTGGAACGCGGCCCACCTGAGAAGAACCGGCAAGAAACTTATGAATGTTTTTATTTTTGATGGCCTATTTACAATTTAATATTATTTCACTATGCCAGCAGATAATTTCTAGGCGTCCTTGTCCCTAACAGCGTAATAACCTTTTTCATAAAACTTTTTTTTTATTAACAGAAGAAGAATTTGAAGACTTCGAGAGCTTTGCGTCTTATTCCATAGTGATGTAATTTTCTGCACAGCGTTTCATGCTGAACGCAATCAAAAGCTTTGGATAGATCGCAGAATACACCTAATGCATCTTGCTTGTCTTCAGATTTTGATAAATCAAATACGATATTTACATAACAAAAAAAAACAATTTTTACAATGTGCATTCTGTCTGTATGTTCCGGCTAATCTCTGACACATCTGGACCGAGTTTAACGGAACTTACTGGCACTCTTATTATAATTAGAAGAAGTAACTTAGGCTACTTTTATCCCGTTCTTTAGTTTAAGCCGCTGTGCGTCTACCAGTAAATAAGAAATACATTTAAATTAAAACAGGTATTTTTTATATAATTTCTTAAATAACTATGTTTAGTACGCTGGATGACTCACTGTTTTTACAGAAGCAGGTCCAAGGCGGCGGCTTGACCTTAAAATTTCACTCTCGCTCACCGCCTCAAAAAGCGGAATCCAAACTAAACTCCAAAGAAGCTGGATAACGCCCAAACCATTAAAAGAGGCCGCGATGGTATGCAAACTCTACCGGGAACCCAGGGAGGATTTGCGAGGCGTTACTGGGGGCACCCGGTGTTAAACTGATAGGTAGAGATCGTGAGCTTCTTAGTCGTTTCAAGTCCGGCTTAACGCTGCTAAGAAACAGTTAAAAGGGCCTACGATTTTTAAAAGATGTATAGGGTATTGCAAATCGGAAAAAGTTATTTTTGTACTATTATCGACAAAAGTAGGAGACCAAACTAAATCCCCCCTGGGTACGCCCATGTTAACGATAGTAAAGGAAGGGAGAAGGATCCCACCACACACCCTCGATTTGTCAATCCTAACGCACAACGGTCAATGATAAACTCTACTAATTGTAACCTTCTCCTTTACTACAGTTATGAAAAATGTGTTTTTTTTACATTTAAATGCCCTAACTTCATGCACAATTTGCCACGAAATCTGAAGTTTTACATAATATTTTTTTATTTTTCTGAAAGTATAAGTAATTCCACGCAGTATTAAAGTGAAACTTTTATTAAATCGTCTCAAAATTTTTGGTCTGTGTGTTGCATGTCGCGTGACGGTCGGCCGTAAAAGTATTAAAAGTAAAAAAAGTTTCACTTTTACCGTGGTTTCATAAAACCACATAATCCTTTCCACTACATATTAGGGCCACTGCATATTAGGGCCACTGCATATTAGGGCCACTACGTATTAGGGCCGCTACATAATAGGGCCACTAAAACTTTTACTAAAAGTTTTTACCGTGGTTAAAAAAACCACACAATCCAATTAATTTTTTGGTTCTTCTAAAAAACGAACGCTTTAACGGCGAAACCTTTAAGTAAATATGATAAAGGGCGTTATCATAATACAGAAGGAAACTTAGGAGTCACACGACACCCTTATCAGGAAAGGGTTGATCCATATTTAAAAGCTTTGAAAGAAATGGGGCACAACTTAATATCTGATTGTAATGGTGAAGAACAATTGGGCTACGTAATACCACATTATACAATAAACAACGGTTTACGTCAACATACTGCGGCAGCATTTCTTGAGCCAGCTAAAGAAAGAAAAAATCTTTTTGTACTAAAATTTACCTTAGCTAGAAAAATATTGTTTATTGAGAACATGGTAGCTATTGGAATCGAAGTACGATTACCAAATGGAACAGTAACAATTTTTTTTGAGCACAAGGAAAATAATTATATCTGCTGATGCTATCAATAGTCCCCAGTTACTCATGTTATCAGGAATCATCATTCATCTCATTTGCAGAAAAAAGGCATCAATGTTTTCCTGGATTCTCCGAGTGTTGGTAATAATTTACAAGACCATCCTATCGTCCCTGTAGTTATTGGGGTAGAGGATGATTATTTTTCAGTAATAAACAATGTAGAAATTCTTATGAATTTAAACCGGTATCCGGCGCCATGTTTTATAGGTAATGTAGCTATGGATAAAAATCAAACAATCCCTGGTTACCAAATCTCTGTATTGTCTTTAGATGTTTATTCACCGTTATTAGCAATAAAATGTAATCAAATTTTACGTTTAGACGACCGCATATGTGGTGCATTGTTGAATATGAATAAAAAAGCGAAAGATTTTATACGGAACTGCTGCTTTGTTGCACCCAAAATCTCGGGGAAAAATTAGGTTGAAAAGCAGTAACCCCGATGACAGTTCTTTAATTTATAATAAGTATTATACGGATAAAACGGATTTAGAAAATCACTTGGCAGACTCTTTAGTGTAATGAATACATCATATTTTAGGAGTATAGGCGCTGAATTATATAATATTCCGCAACGTAAGGCCTTTGAGTTTAATACTCACGAGTATTGGAAATGTCATGCATTGAATACAGTTACCACTTTATGGCATCCCGTGGGTACTTGTGCAATGGGTCCAGATAAAAAAGATGTAGTAGACGTAAGGTTAAGGGTTAGGGGGGTATCAGGCCTTCGCGTGGTGGAAGCCAGCATAATGCCAACAATTATTAGTTGTAATACAAACGCACCTACGATTATGATAGCGGAAAAAGCATGTGATATGATCAAGGAGGATAATGGAATAGAAATAAACATGTCTGTTTGATAAGTTTCTTTTAATTACCTGCCTACTGGATTCAACAAAGGAGGAGGTTCTTATCTCAGTTATAATTTTAATTATGTTTGATGTATCTGAGCTCCGTTATTAAAAAAGATAATGTAATTATAGCGTAGTGTCATTATCATCTCATATAAGATGCCGCACCGGCGCTGGCTCAGTTTCCAATCGGAACGTGATGATGAGCCTTCATCGATAAGAACCTACACATTAAACACCATTACAAATGGAACGGCTAGTGGTTTACAGCTAGCAAATGAGTGTAATAAAGACGATATTCTTAGCACAAATTATTATTTTTGGTGTGATTTTTTGCCTTCTTTAACGTCTTACACCATCTCCTGGAATCCATACTAAGGATTTTTAGTCTATTGTCTTTTATCTAGATTTAAGGAGTCTTGTCTTTGCAGTTACGTCGTGAAGTTTAGTTTCCTTTCATATATTTGTGTTTTTAATTCTATCTCATTTATATATGCTTAATATACTTCTCTCTATCCTTCTCTTACAAACTGCTACTTTATGTTGATCCTTTTTTCTTGTAGATCATGTTTGAAAGCCATAACACCGCGCTCTCTTGTTGAAGTTGTTAGTAGTTAGTAATTATATCTATTTGATATAGCAGGCAAGAAATTGGCTAAACAAGTTGCTCCTGTTTATATGACATTCACAATGTCAGTAATTTTACTACTGACAATTTAAAATTTATTAAATTTCAATTTAGTAATAAGACAAGACAAAATTTCAAGTGAAGCGCTCGTGGCCCCGCGGTCTCAGTGTTCTGTAAACGATCACTGAGTTACACAACTTTCACTATGGCCGGTCCTCGGATGGGTGACCGCTTTGTGGCATTTACATTTGCGAGCGTTTCCGTGCTTCGGAAGGCACGTTAAGCCGTTGGTCCCGGTTGTCAGTAAAATGGCAGTCGTTAAGCCTGGTTGAAGGCCTTATGGGCGGCTTGAAAAATTTCAACAGCATGTAGCCACAACCTGTGTCTGTCTATTTCAACACGGCAATGGGCTCACCACCTATTACGTGGGACAGGAATCCACACGGTGAAAAATGGGCATATAATATGCCTTTGCCACCCCTTCGGGGATAAGGCGTGATGGATATTTATTTGTATTAAATATCAGTAAATGTAAATGTAGAAGCAATAATCTTGACGTTCATAAGTGTTACTTTGTGACCTACATGAATAAAGATATTTCATTTCATTTCATTTATTTATTTTTAAATAAGACAACAAAAAAAATCTCTTGTGTAGTACCAACCTATCTACCTCCCGCTTCTGGGACTAAAGAAACAAAATGTACAAATAGGGTTTTAAATAAAAATATGAACCCATATATCAAACATATCTGTGAATTGTAACTTGTAACAGTATAACATATATCGTCTATGAAGTAGTGTCTTCACCTGGTGCATCAAAACATTCGAGGTTTTACAGGAAATCAGCTAGAATTGGAGTTGTTAATGAATTGTAGCAGTATTTATATTGTATCTTTAAATGAACACTGGCTAAAAAGCCTTCAATTCACTCACAGCTTCAATAATCACCAGGTTGCAAGCTCGTTTAATAGACAGAAATATAAACGAGGTGGTTGCCACCTACGCCGTAGCTCTTTAATATTAGTTAGTAAATTATTAAAATTTAAAGTAAGATTGGATGTTGTGAGCCTCTCTGTTCAGCGAGTTGTGGAGATTTCATGTGTTGAATTGGAACGATTCATTGTGTTGAATCTTGACGAAGGGCCCCCTTCTGTGTTCCACGGGGTGCCCATTTAGCGCACGCCCGTACCGGCCGCTCTCTACCTCCTCTGCTTACAGAGGGGCGCTCGAGAGTGGTGGAGGTGCGAGCTAGATTCTTCAGCTCCTTAGGGAGCTCCGGGGTGGTCGCTTTTCGGCCGCCCCGAGACGGACCCCTACACTCTGGGTTGCCCCTTGCCGGCTCGCAGTGATGTAACATCAGGCCTACCCTGCGAGTCGGTTTTAAGGTGAGGCGGAACACCGCGGGGTTTAGTGGGTAGGACGGCCCCTCTCTCACGGGCTGGGAGCCCCACACACCGTCCCTCCTGCACCCAGTAGGTATGACAGTGCGTAAAGGCATTCCCCGCGTTACAAAAAAAAAACCTAAAGTTGTCAAGATTTGGTTAAAATATTACGATGATTGTTTAATACGTCGGAAAATATTAAGCCGATTGAGGGCTTTTATCGAAAACACTGCCTTAAAACCCTGAGAAATGTAAGAAAACAATTTACAACAATATTATTCCTTTATGTCTACACAAAGCTTGTGTCTATTTTTAAAGATAGCTTACGATTCGCCGTGAAAACAGGTACAGGTAAAATTATACTAGCAGGCTAAGGAAGTATTTATTTAAAAAAATTTAAAGTATCCCCGTTCCAACAAAAAATAATAACTATATACGACTATGCGTTGATGAGTTGCCATTACATACATGGTTTGTCTTTCATCCCCTCTCTCAAAGGAACCACGAATAAAAACTTAGTAGTAGTTCTCGGAGTAAAAACCTAGAGATCATAGCAAGTTTCATTTCAATCGATTCAATAGTTTCGGCGTGATGCACATTGTCATATCAAACCGACTGACATTCAGAAAAAAATTAATTACTGTTTTGTCTGCAGACTCGATTATAGAATGCGTTACAAAAGAAATTTTTAAAATATCTCCAATGTACAAAATTTTGACCATTGCCAATTTCCCCTTCTCATGTTAGTGTATTTACTTCCAAACCCTACCTGTATTTGGAGCCTAGGTTCCACTTTTTTGGCTGCTAGGAGCAGCTTTTGTTCGGCTTTTAATTTTCGGCATTGATATGAGCGACTGCTGTCTGATCTCCCAACCTCGTAAGGGCGCCTGCGTCGTTGCCTCTTTGATTAGTCACCACGTGCGCCGCTAGCAGGTAATGTCGCTTAAGCCACGGAGATTTTGGGGGCCCTTACATCCTCTATAAGTTCTGTTATAAATTAAGACTAAATGACAAATTTCCATGCAACTTTCAATGTCCTCTCTGACTTTCTCTCTGACCCAGACGAATTTCCATGGAAATTTATTATTATTTTAAACCCTTAAGGGTAGAATTTCAGAAAATCCTAAAACACTTGTTTCTTAAGTTATAAACGAAAGCCCAAATACAAATTTTTATTTTAGGCGGATTTTTATACAAACTTAGTCCTTATTTTCCCCCATAGCGGTTGAATATGAAAAAATCCAGCCTTATTCCTTGCCTACATCATTTTTTTTAAACCTCTGTGCCAAATTCCAGGTATCTAGGTCCAGCCCAACAAACAATTTGGCTGCAAAAAGAGCTTACTATATAACCTAAAGTGTTATGAAGGTAGAGTAGTAGCTGCGAGTAGTAGTTTGCGACGGCAAAAAAGAGTTAGTTATAAAATATTACGCTTACAGTGACAAAGCAAGTTTATAAGAGCAATTTGTGAAGGTCAAACGCGTAGAGCAGCGATTATTATCCCTACAATACAGACCAAAGCTTCTGTGAGTGAATCTTACTACTATAAGATCCATATTAGAAATTAAAATTTATTTGACTTCAAAAGTTCTAAGCAAGCTACCATAAACTCTTTCAAGGCACGCACAATAGGAGCAATCAACGCTACTAGCTCTACAATGGTGTTCTATAAATCTTTAACAACACTTAACTCTTAAAGGGATACAAAGGTCCCTTGTATAGTTTAGGGCTGAATAGTAGGGATATTTCTCCCTATAAATAGAACGTATAGTGTCAAGTATATATACCCTCTATATTATTTAAGATTGAATTATTGAGTTCGTTACCACCTTAGTACCCCTAATTGGCCATGTAAGCGGTCAGGAAAGCATAAAACGGCGCCACAACAGAGCTCCTTTCAAAGATGATGGTTTGGATGCATTTTCTAAGATGATGGTTCCGTATGTAATGGAAGTGAAATCGCAACTGCAAGTCTTGATATTTCTGAAGGAGACAGTTATTACTCATTGAGTAGTGATGATGTGAATAATACCAGTGACTTTATTAAGAATCTTTCATTTTAGTGAAAATTTGAGAACATGAGCTATTAAAATATTAAACCAACTGCTATGAAAGATTTGATGTTGATCTTAAATGACAGATTTGGATTCTAACAAAAGATCCTCGAACTATTTTACAAACACCAAAAAAAATATTTTAATACAAATACTAGGTGGCGATAGTGAATATTGGCATAAATAAAACACTAGGTCAGTGCGAGCATTATGTGTTATTATAAGTTAGATCATTTGTACGCTCCACAATCGATTTACAAACAAAATTATTACATCACGATCAATTAATATCCACGTGCAATGCAGTGGCTGTATTGTCCTTTCTCTAATGTTCTTACTATTTTGAACGGCATTCTGAAATTGAAATATAATTGTAACAGAATAAAATAAAATATAGTAGCGTTTATGTCGTCTTTTACTCCTATTTATTTAGCAACCCTATTACAATTTATTTACAATAAAGCATTAGGATTATAAAGCAGTGTAAATAATGATATCCCAGATCTGTACAATACAAAATTAAATATTACTAGTTATTAGTGGAGAATTTTTTTTGAAAACCTGCAACAGCTCTGATACTTAACCACAAAACTGAACACAATATATCACGGACGGCAAGAAGAGTGAGTAAAATGGTGATCCATAATAACATTACTAAATCACTGAAAATTTGCTAAGACACATTTTGATAAACACCCTCAAAACTGATAAACAAGCGAATGATGTTTGTTTGCAATTATTTTGTGTAACTTTTTGACGTAAAAACTTGAACTACACAAATTGACAGAAAATACAACTACTGACAGCTGCGTTTAGTTACTGCACAGTGAATGTTACGGGTGCAATCATTTTCACACATTTATGCAAAAGTAGTGACAAGAAATATAATTATTTTCGTACAGAGATTTTTATTTTTCCAACTAGCGTAGAATCATCAATCAATAAATAAATAAAATAAAAAAAAAATGTTGGAAAATGGAGAAACGAAAAGAGGCAGTAGTAATAAGCGTGATGCATGGTGGAATGAGGAAGTGAAAGAAGCAGTTCGAATGAAGAAGAAAGCATGGCTAGACTACTTAGCCTCGCGGAATGATTTTAATATGAAAGATAGATACAAGCTGCAGAAAGTTAACACGAAGGCACTGATAGAAGGAGCTCGTGAAAGGAGCAGAATGAAAGCGGATGAAAGGTTGTCGTCCAATTTCCGGGATAATGCCAAGCTCTTCTGGAAAGAGGTAGGCAAGACCCGAAGTTGTTCGGCAACCTGCAGTATGAATAAAGTGCTTAGTGGTAACAATGACGTCCTAACAGACCAAACTGACGTCTTGCAGAGATGGAGTGAATATTATGGAAAGATGTATGCAAGAAAAGACAGAGATGCCACATCGGGAAGTGGAGCTCACTTCGATGCTCCGGATCCCGATGTCATTGAAGTCATTAGTATGAAAGAAATAGAACAAGCGATAAGAAGTATGAAATGTGGTAAGGCTGCGGGAAAAGACAGAGTTACTGCTGAGATGATCAAGTACGGTGGGTCGCGTGTCTGGGACACACTATGTCTGTTATGTAACTTGTGCTGGCGGACGGGTGAGGTCTCGGATGACTGGCGAGTAGCAGTTGTAGTACCTATTTACAAAGGGAAAGGCTCGCGCCTAAACTGCTCCAGCTACAGGGCGATCAGCTTGGTCAGCTTAGCTAGTTAGGTGTATGCAAAGGTTATAACGGCACGAATACAAGAAAAGTCTGAAAGGTATTTATGGGAGGCTCAATGCGGATTCCGACGTGGAAGAGGTTGCATGGATCAAGTGTTTTCTCTCCGCATGATCGCGGAAAAGTTTCTGGCTGTTAGCCAGAAGGTTTTCTGCGCTTTTGTAGATCTAGAGAAAGCATTTGATAACGTTGTGAGAGAAACGCTGTGGGACTTGCTGCCCGGATATGGTGTGGACGGCTCGCTACTGCGGGCAATACAGTCGCTTTATAGGGACTGTAAGGCTTGCGTGCGAGTAGCGGGGGGATGTGTCACCTCTTTTTGATGTCTGTAAAGGCGTCAAACAGGGATGTGTCATGTCCGCCTGGCTGTTCATAGTGTATCTGGACAGTTGCCTGCAGAAGTTGAAAGATTTTAATATGGGTGTGAATTTGGGTGACTTTACAGTAAACTGTCTGCTGTACGCTGATGATGCGGTGCTCATGGCCTCATCAGAAGCCGACCTTTAGGCATTAGTCACTAATATGAAAGAGGAGTGTGAAAGTAAGGGTCTTCGCTTGAATGCAAGTAAAACTAAGGTTCTAGTATTTGAAAGAGGTGACGTAAGAACTAAATGCGAGATTAGGGTAAACCAGGAACGTCTAGAGCAAGTGAATGAAATTGTGTATTTAGGAAGTATGTTTAGCGCGGATGGAAGATGTGATTCGGATGTAGAACGGCGAGTAGCTGCCGGAAACAGAGTTAACGGTGCTTTGTCCCAGTTAGTAAAGCGACAAAGCATCGTAAAAGAAGCACGCATGGCGATTCATAACGCAGTGCTAGTGCCAACTTTGCTTTACGGTAGCGAAACCTGGGTATGTCAGCAGATGCATGAAAGTAAATTGAATGCTGTGGAGATGCGATCACTTCGAAAATTGTGCGGCGTTACCTTGGCCGACCGAATACGTAATGAAGTGATACGCAATATGGCAAATTTGAATGAAAGTGTCAGCGTTAAGCTGGAAAAGGGCGTGCTCCGTTGGTTTGGACACGTCCAACGAATGAGTGAGGAACGATTGACGAAGAATATATATTGTTCAAAAGTAGAGGGTAGAAGGAGTCAGGGTAGGCCGAGACTTACATATGAAGACCACGTGAGCAGATTGCTCAAAAACGGAAAGGTCAAAAGCAATCGGATACCCAGACGTGCGTGTATGAAGCGATTGATGAATCTCGAAGAAGCGAAAGAAGTATGTATGGATCGCGAAGCCTGGCGATCTGTCCTCTCTGACTACCCCGTCAGGGATACAGCGTGAAGATAGGTAGATAGTTGGAAAATATTAAAGTGAGAAGAGGTAACCGACGAATATTAGGACACATGATGGATAAATCTTTTACTTCAACCCAATCAGACCTCAGAGCTTTAAGTCTGCCGGACTTGTCCACAGATTTTAACGAAATGAGTGAGTTAATACAGGAGAATAATGATTCGGTAAATTATTTGAAAAGATTCTCGCTGCCCGTATCGTCCGACACATGTCAACGGTTGGCCCCGATTTGTCGGACGCTCAATACGGATTCAGGACCTGAAGTTTGACAGTTGACGCAATATTGCGCTTGAAGGCCGTGGCGGAAGAGACAGTGAGCCGTGGTGGCATGCTGTTGGTCGTGTCCCTCGACATCACCAACGCATTTAATAGTCTGCCCTTTAGCTGCATTGAAGAGGCGCTCCGCTTCCACGGAATACCTGTCTACTTGGCGCGGTTAGTGGTAGACTACCTGCAACAGCGAAGGGTTCTGTACGAGGACTGTGACGGACACTTGATGCAACGAACCATCACGTGCGGTGTTCCACAGGGTTCGGTTCTTGGACCGCTCCTGTGGAACATGAGTTACGATTGGGTTCTCCGCGAAACTTTCTCTCCTGGGGTGTCAGTTATCTGCTACGCAGATGACACTTTGGTAGCGGCCCAGGGGAGAAGTTTCGAGGAGGCGGCAAGCGTGGCCAATCAGGGTGTCTCCCATGTGGTCGATAGAATCGAGGCGCTAGGCTTGCGGGTGGCACTACAAAAGACGGAGGCTCTTGTCTTTCATGGGCCTTATCGCCGTCTGCCACCAGATGCTTCGATAGCAGTTCGTACGGCCTTTATACCGGTAAAACTCCACATGAGGTATCTGGGTCTCATTTTAGACTCGAGATGGCGCTTTGATGAGCATTTCCGCTTGTTGAGTCCAAGACTTATTGGTGCTGCATCCGCACTTGGACGGCTCCTGCCAAACTTGGGTGGACCTAGCATCGGGTGTCGACGGCTCTATACCGGGGTGATAAGATCCATGGCGCTATATGGAGCACCAGTGTGGGCGGAGTCCCTGACCGTCCGCAACAAACCGTATCTCTGGCTGGCTCAGCGCGTAATAACGGTCAGGGCTATACGCGGATACCGCACTGTTTCAGCGGAGGCATCCTGTGCACTAGCTGGAACACCCCCCTGGGACTTGGAGGCGGAAGTGTTCGCAGAGGTCTATCGATTGACGGCGCAGTACCGGGTAGATACCGGTTATCGACCTCCACCTGAGGTAGCCCGAGGGTGGCGCGAAGCCGCCCGAGGAGCCATCATGGCTCAGTGGTCGTCTCGACTGGAGGTTCCACGAGCCGGTCATCGTACCCTTGAGGCACTCCAGCCGGTAATTGTTGAATGGGCAGGGCGGCAGCACGGAACCCTTACTTTCCGACTGACACAGGTGCTTTCCGGGCATGGATGCTTTGGAAAGTACCTGTTCTCGGTTGCCAGGAGAGAACTGAGTCCCGCCTGCCACCACTGCGACTGCGGAGAGGATTCGGAGCAGCACACTCTCGAGGCTTGCTCAGCTTGGGAGTTGCAGCGGTATTTTAGTGGGTGGCAGCCCCACACACACCCCGGGGGACCCTGCTCCCGGGACAGTGCGGAAGGGACATTTTTTCCTGCCAAAAAAAAAAAAGGAGAATAATGATTTGAAATTGGATTTAGCCAGCGCAAACAGAGAGGTGGAGGAACTTTCATTAAAAATTATGTTTTTAGAAAAACAACTGGAAGAAAAAAACATGACAATAACTAATCTAAAAAAAATTTGCATGGGTAAAACGCCGACAAGCGCCCTTAAAAAATTTTTAAAATAAATATAATAAATAAATATCCATCACGCCTTATCCCCGAAGGGGTGGCAGAGGCATATTATATGCCCACTTTTCACCGTGTGGATTCCTGTCCCACGTAATAGGTGGTGAGCCCATTGCCATGTTGAAATAGACAGACGCAGGTTGTGGCTACCTGCTGTTGAAATTTTCAAGCCGCCCATAAGGCCTTCAACCAGGCTTAACGACTGCCATTTTACTGGAGACCGGGAACAACGGTTAACGTGCCTTCCGAAGCACGGAAACACTCGCAAATGTAAATACCACAAAGTGGTCACCCATCCGAGGACCAGGCGAAAGTTGCGTAACTCAGTGATCGTTTACAGAACACTGAGACCGCGGGGCCACGAGCGCACACTGAAACGCACACAAAAAAATCTTCTAGGAGAATAACAAATGCATCAGGATTGCTCAATCTGAGTGTACAGGAGTTGGGACTCTCTAACGAGAAACATCAGTCATCCTCACAAATTAGGTATCAGCCTGAAAACAGCACACAGGAAAACAGTCGTTACACAGATATGGGCGAACCCTTGAGGAACGTCACTAGTTCCACTTTAAATGATAGCCCTTATTTATCAACCAGGTACAGAAATATTATAAATATTAAACACGACAGCGTAACACAAAAAATAAATCCGCAAATACTGATTATCGGTAGTCAGCAGATTAGAAGGCTATCGGCAAAACTGATAGAAAGTCGAAAATGGGCTAAAAGCGATGTAAACTATAATATAATATATCTTCAATAATTAAACCATATACTCCCACAACAGAAATTGTAAACTCTTATCAAGAGGTTAATCTAACTGAAGAAGACCAGCTCATTGTGTAGGTGAAAATGATAACAATCCGACTAAGCTAACTGTCTGGTGCAATTAAGAATCTCAAAACATGTAACATTATCGTACTCAGCGTTCATTCAAACATATCATTGAATGAAGGGATGCTAAATAGTTGTATAAAAACCTATGTGCCCATATTCCGAACTGTAATTTTGTATCTATAGACTAGTCTATAATAAGAGTAGTCTTATTATCTGTCTGCGGCTCAGTATCTAGATACAGTTTGTGAACGAGTAAATTATATATTAGATTCACGGTACTACGAGACAACTTATACATGCTCTCAACTGTCGAAATATAAAATGTATAAAGCTAACTCTGACAAAAGTAACAACTTTAATAAAATTAACATTAACAAAAATGACATTAATAAAAGTATCATTTATAATACCTAAAAAATGTACGATACCATTTTATTTTAGCAAATGTAAAGATGATGTTAGGCCACTTGCAACTACTGTTAAGGGGCCTTCTTCTTCTTTGTGCGAGTGTAAGAGGGGTACAATACCATTTTTTTTACGAAAGTACAATCAAATACCAGGCAGTTTTTTTGAGGAAAATTTAAAAACTGAGTCATTTGTACTTGTTCATCAGAATATTGCTGGATTACTCAACAAACTAGATAGGTTAATATTTTTTCTCGAAGAAATGTATAAAAGAGGTATGGAAGTAGAAATAATTAGTATTACGGAAAGTTTTATAAAATCACATAGTGAGTCTAATGTTGTCCTTAAGGGTATTGAACTAGCCAGTTTTTACTCTAGACAGGATAATAAACGAGGGGGTGTGTGTATACTTATAAAAAAATTGCATACATTTCATTCAATAGATATTGGTGTTGACATTGCTACAGAGAAATCGTTTGAAATATGGGGTATTGCTGTTCCATCGATTAATTGTATAGTTTTGTTTGTATACAGAACCCCTGATAGTGACGTTAATATATTTTTTTTAAGAACTTGACATTCTACTGACCAAATTTGTGATTAAACAATCTAAAAAAGTTATTGTTACTGGTGACTTAAACATTAATACGCTGGATTTTTTCCAGCGTATTAATGTTTAAAATGCAGAAAATTTAGGGCTGGAAAATATGACACTAAATTATAATATTACACTGCACATTACAGAGCCGACTAGAGGGAGGAATTGCATGAATCATTTTATTAGTAATATGGATGGCGCCAAAGGTTGCACGTATAACACATTTCTTTCTGATCACAATACCGCGCAAATATTAAGAGTACCTTACAAGTGCAAAGTATCTGGGCCTGAATATTGGTTTGTGGAAAGTAAAAACTACAACCAATATAATATAAATAAGTTTAACGAATGCCCATCTGCTCGTACATGGAATGAAGTAATAAACGAAGACAATTTTAATAACGCATTTAATAGATTTCATGATACATTCTGTCTGCTATATAACTTGTGCTTTCCCTATACAGATGAAAAAGTACTCATCTAAAAACAAACCAGTGAATTGGCTTACAAAGGGTATAAGAACGTCAAGTAGATACAAAAGAAAATTGAGATACAAATACTTAATTCAAAAAACAGAAGTGAATGAAATTGCCTTTAAAAAATATAGTAATATTTTGCGAAAATGTATTAATAAATCGAAATCAATTGTGAATAATAGCTTTTTGGAGAGATCGAAAAACAAATGCAAAGCGTCATGGCATATTATTAAAGATAGGGTAGATATAAGTCACTCTCCTAATGAAATAATAGAAATTATAAATGGCGAGGGAACTATTAAAGAAGTATTTGAAATGGCAGAGGTTTTCAATAGCTTTTTCATTGGGTTGTCTAAAAAAAAGGAACGTACTGGTGGTGTTAGTGAGTAGTTTGACACGTCACAATTGACACGGGCAGGCTCAACCATATTTTTAAACCCATTGTCTGAGGCAGATGTAGTTAAGATTGTGATGTCTTTAAACAATACTAGTGCTGTAGGTTTTGATGGAGTCTCTACACATATAATTAAAAAATGTGTTAGAATAATATCTCCAGTTTTACATTTTTTAATTAACCGTTCTCTTGCAGAAGGATTGTTTCCCAAAAAACTAAAGTTATCATTAGTTAAGCCCATACATAAGAAGGGCAGCAAAAGAGAGCTGAATAACTATCGACCAATCACTCTTGTTTCGATATTTAGTAAGATTTTTGAAAGGGCAATGTATAACCGTATGATCGCTTTTTTGGATGAATTTCACGTTATAAACCTGAACAACACGGTTTCCAAAAGGGTAAATCTACAACCCTGGCTGCATTTAAGCTAATATCTAGGGT
This sequence comes from Thumatha senex, assembly GCA_948477245.1. Taxonomy (NCBI): domain Eukaryota; kingdom Metazoa; phylum Arthropoda; class Insecta; order Lepidoptera; family Erebidae; genus Thumatha; species Thumatha senex. Next base: position 26,970,487 of record OX419731.1, on the reverse strand, counting down.
GGTTTAAATGCTTGAAAAGAGCATTCCGGTCTCTGTAGTCTTTTTTGAGCAGGTATTGTTAAATAAGTTAGAAATATATGGCATCAGAGGTCAAGCATTAGATTGGATCAGTAGCTACCTTTCTGGTCAAAAGCAGTACGTGGAAATTGGTAAAATGGATGATGTCACACTGAATCTAACTTCATATAGGTCCAGGGCTAAATACAATTACTTTGGAGTACCTCAAGGCAGCATCCTCGGACCTTTATTGTTTTACTATATATGTATTAACGACTTGCCAACTGCAACTAAAAGAGAATGTGTTCTTTTTGCGGATGACATCTCCATCATAGTGGCAAACAAAGATATAAGCACCACTTATGAACACTTATTGCAATCTGAAATTGATCTAATTTTAAACTGGTTGGAGGGTAACAATTTATATGTGCCAATATTTCTAAAACCAAAATTATTCAGTTTCAAAATTATAATAATACAAATAATAATTTTAAGGAACATTTGACATATCGAAATGAAGTTGTAAGAAGTGTTGATGTAATTAAATTTCTTGGTATAAATTAAGATAAAAATTGCAATTGGAAAGCCCATATAGATTTAATGTGTAAAAACCTTAATAGATTTGTTTTTGCATTAAAAAGGTTAAGGCGTACTTCTGGGCAAAGCATTGCGATGACGGCATATTTCGGATATGTAATGACAGTACTTAGATATGGGCTCAATATATGGGGAAATTCAACCCATTTTAATAAGGCATTTATTGTGCAAAAAAGGTGCCTTCGAGCAGTATGTGGGACAGCGCCATTCACGTCCTGTAGACAACTATTTGTAAAATATAAGTTGCTTACATTGGCAAGTTTATATATATGTCAAATGGGTTGTTTTGTCAAAAACCATGGTTCTCTATTTTCCACTTTTAAAAATAACATTAATTCGAGAGCAAAATACAGAAAGAATGGCAATCATAATATTTAATGTATTACCAAAGCAAATTAGGGAGTTACCGATTCGCAAGTATAAAACTAGCCTTCGCAGGTGGCTTGTTAACAGGTGTTTTTATAGTATAAATGAAATATTTATGTAATATTAATGACATGTACTGTATTTATTTTGAGTGTAAAAATTATAAGGTAAATGTTGAATTGGATAAAGTTATATGTTATTATAGTTATCATATAATATATTTAAAGTTATAAATATTATTTGATAACTATAATAGAAATCATTAAATTAAATGGTAAAGGGCTCCAATTTGCTATATTTAAATAATCTTAGGACATTTGCAATATTAATAATTACTTTGATATTTTTGTATTATGACTCTGCGTTAGAGATTCTGACATTTCCATTGTTTACTTGCTTATTTAAGGCTTTATTGTAGGTGGTATCCAATGTTAGAATGGTATTCTCCTCTTTAACCACTTAGTTTTGATTTGCTTGTCGGAATACATACAGACGAAACATGTGAATACTTATATATTTTGTCACATCTGTACATACCATGTTTCTGCAAAAAATAAATAAACAAATAAAAAAATAAAAATATAAATTTAAATAATTACATGGTCATTAACAAATTAAAATTTAACATATTTACAGAAAACAATACAAAAAGAAGGGGGCAAAAGAATATTATTTAGTGTATTATTAAGCGCTCGTGGCCCCGCGGTCTCAGTGTTCTGTAAACGATCACTGTGGCATTGTGGCATTTACATTTGCGAGCGTTTCCGTGCTTCGGAAGGCACGTTAAGCCGTTGGACCCGGTTGCCAGTAAAATGGCATTCGTTAAGCCTGGTTGAAGGCCTTATGGGCGGCTTGACAAAATTTCAACAGCAGGTAGCCACCTACCTAGGAAATATTTTTTTTATTTAAATTATTTAGTGCTAATTTACAGAGTGACACTTTTAAAACAGCGTAATCAAAGCTACTTACGTGAACAAAGGTACGAGTATAGCAGTAGGTACATAGTTTTTACGCGGTGTCCGACCACAACGTCAAAAACAACAAATGTCACGTCGAACAGGCAGAGACTGCATGGTTGGTACTTATTTTATTTGCGCCCGGACTTGCTCTCGCTGTGTAGGTAAAAAAAGCAAATTAGTTTCACATGCAAAGTTTAGACAATTGACGATTCGTTTATGAACGTAAGGAGTTTATGCTGGAAATAAAGTCAACCTTCCATTAAAAAAATAACATTCCATTGCTACAAATATTCAAAGGCTTTAACTGGCAGTATGTTACAGTATTTAATTTTGTTGTAGACAGAAATATGTAGGTATTTAATTCCAAATCTTTTAAATTTTGGCAAATCAAACAATAAAAACAATTTAGCACGCGTCCAACTAGGAGATACCTACGTGTAAAAGTCGTGCGTAGGCTAGGTAGTGGTTTTGAAAAATTACTACGGATCTCCAAATTCATGGGTCCACCATTTTTAGATTATGAAGTTAATAAAAAACAGTGAAACGGACTAAAAGGTAACATAATACAATGAAGGTATTTATTTTATAGCATTCTAATAACAGGGTCACGACTCTTTAAGTCAATAGGCAAAGTTTTGTTACAAATTTACTAAAAATAATGTTTTGCTCCATGTGAACTAAAATATTTTTTAGATAAATACACCGCAAAGAGAGGGCGCTTCAATTATTTGCTAATAATATATACACATATTCACAGTTTACTTACCTTCGCAATGAAGATTCCGCTTCATTTTGCACTAAAAATCAGTTAAAAGTTTTGCACTCAACTCCGCCGTGTTTTTTCGTAAACACATTGCATTACACTATGTTTATTTGATCCCTTTGAAAAGGAAATATCTTTCTTAATTCATTTTACAAATTATAAGAAAAAACTAGGGAAAAATATATCCTTTGACGCTGTAATTTCCTATTGTAGATCCATACTGCAACTCAAGGCGTTACAGTTTACCTTATTACCACCCTCTAACCGCTAAAACCGTAAGCAAGTTACATCATAGATCTTAACCATACCATACCGCTTAAGGAGTTAATGGTCACTAAAATACTACTCTTAGATCTCAGTTAGCGCTACTGTTCCTCCACAATTGCTCTTCTATACCTCTTAAATTCATTCTATAACTCCAAGACATTGCCATAGTGGAACTTAAGATCATAAGAATTTGTGCCCAAACTGGGGGTATAGTAAAGTTATAGCTCGCTATAACTCCTATGTGATAGCACTTATTGATGACCTTAGGATCTCTTTAGCTCTTTTATATATCTGTTCTAACTCTTATAGTCGCGCCTAATGTTAGTTGGGAAGGGTATGAGCTGGGCGTTGATTGTCACCAGTGAGTCGGGACTTTGCCTTTTATATATTACGAAGATGTCACCTATGAATAGGACTTCCATCAGAAATAAAAACACGTTATTCCAAACCATTCGTATTAATAAGGTTCGCTGTAATCTTAGGGATGTTAGTTACCCGTGGTCCCACCGCTGTATCCCACTGGTGGGTCCACGCGGAAGTTTTTTCCCAGTAGCTCCACTGCATTGTAGTGGGACTACGGGGAATAATAATTTCCCATAGTCCCACTGCATAAGAGATGTACCGCGCTGCAGAATTTATTATCAACAAACCTAATTCCTTAGATTTTTCTGTTATTATTTTGCACTGGTCCCGCGCAATGTGGCGAAATGGTACAGATATGTTTGGCTTGAGTAAAATTAAATCAGAGAACAGATCGAAAGCATTATGATTAGACGCAGGCAGGGCTTGTAACCGGTTTAAAAAATACCGGTAAGTAAAGGTTAAAACCGGTTTTTACTTAAGGTTTCGTTCGGAGTGCTTCCAAAATGAAAGCGGTACGTAGAACCTTAATAAACCGGTTTAATCCAGAGCGACACGACACGTTCACGCGTCGGAATCGCTAGTTTATTTTGTTTGATTGAACTCACAATTTTATTTTTCTTTAAGCAATATCTAAAAAAATACACTCGTCCGCGAAAAATAAAGTTTCACCTAATTTTTTCTAAAAACTCTTTTAAGTAAAAATAATCTAAAAGTAATTTTAATAGCTCGTAAAATAAACCACAGTTTTTTTTACAATAAACTTTTGTTTATTTGAAAACGAAAAGATCACTAAAATTAAGGAACTTCTTTCAAACAAAATAATTGACTTTTTGTATTTAGAAAAAAACTATGGCCACCGCGGCTCGGTTGTAAGCGGCTCTGTTGTAAGCGGCTCTAGTGTAAGTGGCTCTGAGGTTGGCCACATTCGGGTCTCCTGATGCCCTTACACTGATCCAGGCGCGATACGCTGACTGCTTATATCGAACTGCTTCAGTGCACACACGCCCGAACCAGGGACGGGCTTCGCAGGGGATGTTGTAACGTTACTATTTTCCGGGAAGGGAAAAAGGTAAAGTTTAGGAGAAAACTATCACCAGGACTGGAGGAGTCTTAAAAGGAAAAGTAAAAGAAAAAAAGGAAACGGTAAAGTTAATGTAATAAATGTTAAAAATATAAATTTAAAGCCAGGGAAACCGGGGGTAAATGAAGGTCTTGAAGTTTTCTTTAATAGAGCATGTTATCAGCACACGTCGCTAAGAAGGGGCTTGAGTAGCCCTCCCGTTGCCAGGAAGGGGCCTCAAGTAAGGCCTCCACGTCGCTATGAAGGGGCCTCCAGTCAGGCCTCCACGTCGCCGACCTCGGAGAAGCAGGTCGCGGTAAATCAAAGCAGGCAGAGGGCTGAAAGTAACCAGCCGTCGGCGTCACAAGCCACTGCAGACAATCACTTTATTATTTCAAAGGGCACAACACTCTCACTCAGCACTATTCCTCAGAACCTTTCAATATAACTTATTATACTCTTTGCTCATCACAAGGCGAGCACCAAAAGTAGACTGATTTGACGGCCCCGGCTCCCTTCTTTTACAAAGCATTTCAAAATTTAACCAATATTATTCTAAACATATTTTAAGAATATAAATTTATAACAAGGTCTAATATCTATACAACCTAACCTAACCTAACCTGGTAGCTCTAGCAATAAATTAAAAATAAAACTTAGGCTTGTCATTAACTGACATTACAAATTACAAAAGGTAAACAAACATTAAGAGAGCATAAAAACTTTCGAAATATAAAGGCCTAGGAATGCTACAGATAATGGCCATGCAAATAATTTGAGAGAATGAATAATAAAAGATTTAACGTAAGTAAACAAACATTACAATGTAGTATTCCATCCCCAGTCTGATCTCTCCAGCATCAGCAGCAGCGCTCTCCCCAAGGGGCCTTTCCTCTAAAGCAATGCCGACCCCATGGAACGGACGCAAAAAAATCACGTTAGCCGTCCCAATCTGCTGACGAGTAATGCAACAGTCTGCGCGCTGCTACTGCAGGACATGCAGGAGATAAGACCTGCATTTCGCCGCACGCGACGCAGTGATCGGAGGGAACCCAACGGAGCACCTACCGATACACTATACTGGGCTGGGTTGTTGGTCAGCAGAAGGTCCAACATAGCGGGCGCATGGCTAACCACATCCGATGTCCTGGTAGTCTGGTGTACCAACTGTGTCAAGTCATGCGAGTGAGCGAAAGTATGGGCGGCTCGTGTGCGTTAAAGTCCCCCAATAACACCAATTCCGCGTTCGGAAACCGCACCTGCGCATGATCTGTCACCCTGCCGATGTAGTAAAAAAGCCCAGTCGTCTCCATATCCCATATTATGGGAACGGTAAAGTTACACGTAGATCTGGCTAATAGAACCATGATCCACTAGTAGCCAGAGGACAGAGAACGATGGGTCTTCCAGGCAGCGCAGACGGCAAAGACAAACACCCGCCCTAACAATTAGCACACGTCGGCTTTTTTATCGTAGCGGTCCCTACTATATAGCCGTAAGGAACCGCAATCCGGGCAGCGCCGTCTTAAGATAGTGGTAGGCGGCGTTGAGGTTTGTATGGAGTCCACGGATGTTTGTGAACTCCACCTCAAATAGCGTACGTGTGGGATTTATGTCGGCCGCTGTAGAGATTTGCCTTTTATTTTGCGCTGTTATGTTGATAGGGAATGAAGGAATCGTGAAATGGGACGGTATCTGACGCAGCAGTAAGTGACAAAGCGTAGGTGCTCGTTTTCTCCAGGGACGTGTGATTAAGCGGAAGCCGATTCACAGGACGGAATGGCCCCCGTACCCCGCCGATTGTGGTTGCCGGGACCACACATACGGTCACCAACCGGCACGACGAACCACATCGGGATTATGCGCGGCCTGGTGGGGCAGCCTTCCAAGGTGGTTAGCCACAGTTGAGCCCCTGTACTATGCTGCGGGTGGTCAGCGGCACCACCGGTCTTCCTGGCCGGCGGTTCAACTCGCGCTACCCACATTTGACGCCACTTAACACCCACACCTACTGCATCAAATCTTGCTCTAAGCCCCGACTTACTGCCGCTGAATCCCGAACGTAACCCATGAGTTATTTGGGGAACTTTTCGCAGTCTGCACACCGCGGTTCAAAGAAAAATTGTATTGTCCCACCTGGCACACATAATGAGTACCTGCTCGCCTTAGCCTCATCCGTCGATCAGCAGGTGAGGTCTGCTTGGCCCAAAGATGTCGAGAGGCCCCTTACACCGTTTGTTCTGCACATACCTCTTAAAAGTTTTTTACGTAGGCCACTACACCAGTAGTTAAAGCTCTTCTTATTTATTTGCCGCATTAATTACTTTTTTCATTAATTATTGTTTAGGTTCCAAATCTATATAAGTAAAACAAAGTTTAACAACCACTTATAACTCAAAACTAGCTGGACCGATTTTAATGACGCCGGATTTGTTGAATTCAAATCCGCCCTGAATAAAACAATCCTCAGTACGAGAGTAATTTAATGAAAACATTATTAACATAGTAAACCATCATCGGTAGGGGCGAGCCTCAGCTACCTACTGGGTCACAGGTGGCGGATAGTGAATCGTCCTGTAGTATGCAGGATAGCTGCAAATAAAGGGAAACCGAAATAAGCAGTCCCGGACCGAGGCGGTAGGGTTAGCAGGGAGTGCTGGGGTATTCAGTGGCATGGGTACCCTCTAGAAAAGGCACGGAAGTCCCGATGACGACCCTACGACATGGCGAGCAAACACCGCCATCAAATAAGTCTCTGCCAGGGCAACGGCAGAGGGAAGCAGCCTGCCAGTAACTAGCTGGGCTGAGTTCGCGGGGAGCAGAATGGCTGGTTAGAAATTCAACTGTAGGCGACGATGGGTAGCGTCATAACCGGCTGCAGTACTGCGATCACCAACCCGTCGTGGCTGACGTGGTGATTATGGCTAATCCCCTTCCCTTCAAACCATGACAGACAAAAGAAAAGATCGACCCCGAGTTCCCAGCGCTTCGTCAATCACCGGCTCGAGCAGTGGCCGGGTGACACGGGGCAGGGGTGCGATAAGTAATCCCTGGGAGTTGACTAACTGCTACAAATTGAAACTTTTGACATACAACATACAGTCACTGTCGTCGGAGGATAGGCTGGTAGAACTGGAGACCGAACTTAGCAACATCAAATGGGACATTCTGGGTCTTTGTGAAATTCGGCGCAACGGAGAGGAATTATTAACCTTACACTCGGGCCATATGTTCTACTACCGCGAAGGTCCCAGACCTGGTATCGGAGGAGTCGGCTTCATGATTAACAAAGCCATGAAACAGTATGTGGTTGAAGTAAACAGCATTTCGGATCGCCTTGCCTATGTGGTACTAAGACTCAGCAAAATGTATAAAATAAAAATTATCCAAGCATATGCCCCAACATCAAGCCATCAGGATGAAATTGTAGAAGAGTTCTACGAAGACCTACAAGCTCTGGAAAATAAAATTAAGACCAAATATACCGTAATAATGGGAGATTTCAACGCGCGAGTTGGTAAAAAGGAAAACAGCGGAGAAACTGGCATAGGGAACTACGGCTTTGGAGCAAGGAATGCTCGAGGACAAATGTTCCTCAATTTTCTACAAGCTAACTCACTGTATGCTATGAACACCTTCTTCAAAAAACAGGAGCAGCGTAAGTGGACATGGAGGCACCCTGACGGCTTACACAAGAATGAATATGACTATATCATCACAGACTATAAGCCTATGGTCGAAGACGTCAATGTCCTAAATAGGTTCTCCACAGGCGGCGATCATCGCTTGGTAAGAGCAGACATATATGTAAAGCTACGAACATCGCGAAGGAATCTTGTTGTAAGGAAACATCTTCCAATCGATACCAAACTAAAGATACTGCGAGCTAACGAAGATCTGTATGAGAATGCGGTCGAGGCAAAGCTCAACTGCGAACGATTAACCACCATGACCATAGATGAGATTAACGATCAACTAATTACAGCGTTAACTCACAGCCTTGACGAAATCATTCCAAATGTCCTACCAAATAGGCCAACTAAATTAACACCAGGGACTATAAAGATGATGGACCAAAGAAGGTCGCTATGCAGTGAGGGAAACGCGGATAGTCAGGAATACACAGACCTACAGAAGCGCATCCGTAAACAGACTCGGCACGACTTGACTGACTATAACACCAACCTCATACACAGGAAGCATTAGAGAAGAACAGCAGCCGAAGGGTTCTTAAATTGAAGCTGAACGAGGGTAGGAAACAAATCTTCAAGCTTCTCAACGGAAATGGGGAAGAAGTAACAAATAAGGAGCAGCTACTTGCGATAGCAAAAGAGTACTATGAAACTCTATATAAGAGCAGAGCAGCACCGAGCCAGACAATAGCAACTCTAGGGCAACCCCGATTACTAATCCAGAATGTAGGCTCCGAAGAAATTCCCGATGTCATCCCAGATGAAGTAATGCTGGCTATACAACAACTTAAAAATAGGAGAGCACCAGGAGAAGACGGCGTGTTACCAGAGATGATCAAAATCAACAGAAGGGTCGTCAGCAATGTGCTCGCAGTATTATTCACACAATGCATCGTGTAAACTAAAGTACCTGATTCATGGCACAACGCGATAATCACCCTGATCCACAAAAAAGGGAACATCAAGAAGCTGGAAAACTATAGACCCATTAGCCTGCTGTCACATATTTATAAGATCTTCTCGAGAGTTCTAGTTAACAGGCTCGACAGGAGACTAGAATTTTTCCAACCAAGAGAACAGGCAGGATTTCGCTCAGGCTTCAGTACCAATGACCACCTACAAACCCGAAAAACAGTCATAGAGAAATGTAACGAGTACAGGAAACCACTTATCCTCGCCTTCATCGACTACGAGAAAGTATTTGACTCGATAGAGTGGTGGTTCATAGAACGAGCCCTAGCCAGATGCCGCATCGATGAAAGGTACATACAAATCCTCAACCACTTACATCACAACGCTACTGCCTGTGTCTCCTTGCACGAGAAAACCGACAAATTCCATCTACAGAGGGGTGTCAGGCAAGGAGACACAATATCACCAAAATTGTTTACCCTGGCACTAGAATGCATATTCCAGCAGATGCAGTGGACAGAGAAAGGGCTGATGATCGATGGAGAGAGACTGACAAATCTGAGGTTTGCTGACGATCTGGTCCTGGTTTCGGAGAGCGTCGAGGATATGGTGACGATGCTAGAGGATTTAAAGGCGGAATCCGAGAAGACCGGTCTTAAAATGAACATTGGGAAAACCAAAATAATGACCAACATTCTTGAAGTCACAAACTGCCAGCTTCCAGTGGAGAGAGTGACTGAGTATATATATTTAGGGCATAAGGTAACTCTTGGCTTTGAGAATCAAGTAGCGGAAGTGGAACGTCGAATAGCGCAGGCGTGGGCTGCATTCGGTGTCAACCCCCTACGTCTTAAAATCAAAGTCTTCGAGCAGTGTGTCAGGCCCGTACTAGCCTATGGTACGGAAACCATAACTCTTACGCAGAAGTCCGCCGAGAAGTTCCGAGTCGCGCAGAGGGATATGGAGAGAGCTATGCTCGGGATCACCCTACGGGACCGGAAACGGAATGATTGGATTCGAAGTAAGACCAAAGTTAGAGACATTATGGCCGTAATAGCGCAAAGAAAGTGGACATGGGCGGGGCACATTGCGAGAATGGACAAGAGCCGCTGGACAAGACGAGTCCTAGAATGGAGACCCAGAGCGGACACCCGAGGGCGTGGAAGACCACCACAGCGCTGGGTGGACGACATCCGACGACACGGAGGTCGAGACTGGATGATTCGGGCACAGGATCGACAGGAGTGGAAGAAGAGGGAAGAGGCCTACATCCAAGATTGGATAAATAAAAGGCCACCATGATAATGATGATGAAACCATCAGCGCAACAAACCATATTGCAATCTAGGGTTAGGTAACAGCGCCATCTATCGAGTTTAATATAATAGGTAATAGGTAATATTATGATATTGAACATTTCGCCCACCAAAAGGATAATATTCCTTTTAGTGTCGCCCACCGTTAACAAACACAAAAAAAAAAAAAAAACAAATTGAATCAATGAACTGTATGAATATAAAACAATAAACTACGATGAGCAATTCCACATGACATACAATAAAAAACTACTTAAAATATAAAATCCTAGCACTTGTCATAACAACATGAAACAGGTATGTGAGACAATGAAAGATACCATATGCAAGAACATATTTACAACTGCAACCCATCAGCATCAACAACAAACAAATAAAACATTTTATATAATAAATATTTCTAAATATAGATTCTGCGATATTATTTGGATACGGGTAACACACATAGCTTTGAGGTTGGGCGTTTAATCTGGGTGCCCTTACAAAAAACAGTAGCAACGCGTGCCAAGTTGTCCTTGCCAGGATGCAGTTTTATGATTTTACCATAAAGCCATTTAGAAGGAGGCAAGTTGTCTTCTTTGACTAATACGACATCATCTACTTTTAAATCTGACGTCTGTGCAGCCCATTTATATCTGTGAAAGAAATTAGTGAGATATTCTTTCTGCCATCTCCGCCAAAACCCTGCACAACACGTTGCACTAGTTGCCACCTGCTCAATGTGCTCATTGTAGAACTTTCGTAATTATAATCAGGTGGGGTAACCAATGGATGTCCCACCAAAAAGTGACCAGGTGTTAGGGGCATGGGATCCTCTGGATCGCTAGTATTGTCTGACAACGGTCTCGAGTTTAAACATGCCTCAATTTGAGAGAGGACGGTAGTCATTTCTTCAAATGTTAAAGTGGTATCACCAATAACACGTTTTAGGTGATATTTAATGCTCTTTACCTCTGCCTCCCATATATCTCCAAAATTAGGAGCGCGGGGAGGGATAAAGTGCCATTCGGTGTGAGAGTTTGCTAGAGCTGCTGCAATTTCATTAAACACAGCACTTTCATGTTTGAAAAGTACCTGTAGCTCTTTGGCGGCACCCACAAAGTTTGTCCCATTATCACTCCAGAGGTGTCTGCAGTGGCCACGTCTAGAGACGAACCGTTTAAAAGCCGCCAAGAAACCCTCAGTTGTCAAATCCGAAACCGCCTCTATATGAACTGCACGAGTAGCCATACACACGAATAAACAAATGTATCCTTTATAGGATCGCTGCCCGCGTCCTTTGGAAACTCTCATATTCACAGGACCTGCAAAATCAACTCCTGAATTTAAGAACGGCTTGCTAGGTGTTACTCTACAAACTGACAGATCCCCCATAATCTGTTGTCTGAAAGATGCCGCGTACCGAGTACAACGAACACATCTATGAATATATTTCCGAATCATGTTCTTCACGCCACCTATCCAATACCGACTGCCTATAAAATTAAGTACGATTTGTTGCCCACCATGAAAAGTCCTGTCGTGAGCGTCAGCGACAATCAATCTTGCCAGAACTGAATCAGTGGGAATAATTACTGGGTGCCTTACATTTTCAGGCAATTGAGCATGTCGCATTCTACCACCAACATGAAATAACTCGTATTCGTCGAGATAAGGATTCAAACTGAATAGACTACTCCCTTTAGTAACAGCCTGTTTACCCTTTAATACGGATAACTCTGAGTTATACCACTGATGCTGAGCACTCCGTATAGAAACCATCAAGGCCTTTTGAATTTCATCAATTGACAGATAAGGTGGAATTTTCGTATTATTATTACGACATTTTGTCAACAACAAAAACCTTTTGCAGTTCTCTAATTAGTTTTCGCAATGATGAGAATCTAGACCAAAATATGTCATTGGACTCACCACCCAGTTGGGCCAGATGAATCTTTGATGGTTTCTTCTCCTCGTTAGTGCAGATAGATTCTGGCTTTGGATATTCTATTACCCCGTTCCTCAACCAGGAAGGTCCATGTTTCCACAGTTCACTTCCACTAAGGAAGAGTGGAGAAACGCCTCTGGAGGCGAGGTCAGCAGGGTTATCCTTAGAGCACACATGTGCCCACTGTGTAGTTTCTATTAAGCTTAAGATCACTGATGTACGATTGGCGACAAATGTTTTCCATCGGCTTGGGTGATTACTCAACCAAGCCAGCACAACCGTCGAATCTGTCCCAAGCGTGCAATTGGGACTTCGGCACACCCATAACCTCTGCCTCTCGTGATAGTAATTTTGCAGCCAAAACGACAGCACAGAGCTCTAAACGAGGAATGGATATTTGCCTAATCGGAGCTACATTAGTTTTCGCAGTCAGAAGATGAGAATGAACCTTACCATCTGAGTCAATCACTCGGCCGTACACAACCGCTGCATATGCAAGATTCGATGAGTCACCAAAACCATGCAATTCAACGATAATATTATCGTTCTTTGTACCTATCCATCTAGGGATATGGAATTTAGCGAGCTGTTGAAGTTCTACTCTATACAATAACCATTCCTGAAGTAGGTCTGGCGGTAACTCGTCATCCCAACCAATACGAGCGATCCACAGTCTCTGAATAAATATCTTGGATGTGATTATGCAGGGCGCGATCCAACCTAGAGGATCATAGAGACGTGAGATGTCTGAAATGACGGTTCGCTTAGTTTCATGAGCAGTAACAGGAGCCATTTTCACGGTGTAATCGAACTCATCGGTATGTTGGTTCCAATTAAGTCCCAAGATTTTTGTTGCCTTGTCTAGTTTTATGTTTATATCCTTACCCGATTCTTCTTTGAATTCTTCCAACAGTCTAACCTTGTTACTTGTCCACTTCTGCAGCTTAAAACCACCGCTCTCCAGTAATAGATTCATTTCTTAATAAACTTGTATAGCCTCTGTCTCTGATTGGCAGCCAGTCATCAGGTCATCCATGTAGAAATCCGATATTGCTCTTGCACCAGCTAAAGGAAAAGATTTGCCTACATCACGAGCGACCTACTGCAATGTCTTGACAGTCAAGTAAGGAGCACTGGAGGTGCCAAACGTGACCGTCAACAATCTGAAGTCCCGTATATCCTATGCAGGATCCTCTCTCCAGACAATTCTTTGAAAATCTTGGTCCTGACCTGCCACCTTGATTTGGCGATACATTTTTACGATGTCTGCAGCAAGACAAACAGGATGTTGTCGCCATCTCAACACAATATGACGCAAGTCTGCCTGAAGAGTGGGTCCCATCATCAGGTTGTCGTTTAAGGAAACACCATTTGTTCCCTTACACGAGGCATCAAAAACTACCCTCACCTTGGTGGCCAACTTATCTTGCCGAACCACTGCATGGTGCGGGAGGTACACAGCGTCAACACGATTCTTTTGGTTCTTAATTCTTATTCTTCTTATTCTTTGGTTAGTAATTTCTTCCATGTGTCCTAAATAAATATTCCTTGAGCACATCCGAGTATTGTCAATTCAGTTCTGAATCCTTTGCCTATTTCTCTCCAAACTATGCAACCTCTTTGTGGCTATATCTTTAGAATTACCATATTTGCATGGTGGATCTTCACATTTAAACGGTAATCGCACAACGTAGCGGCCACTTTCATCGCGCTGCGTTGTTGCCTTATAGAAATCTTCACAGACTTGTTCTTCGGGGGTAAGCACCTTTCCAGTGGTTAACGACTCAGAATCAAGTTCCCACAAACCCCTAAGCATATCATCATAACTAACGCTAGCATGCATAGAGATGACGAAGTTGCGTAGATTATGTGAACTGTCTTCTGTATTTACATGCCCTGACACGATCTATCCCAAATGGGTGTCCTGAGCGACTGGGGAGCCCGTAGGGCACTTTATCAAGCCTTGTTTTAAGATTTGGGCATAAATCTCGGCGCCTAACAAAATATCAATTTTGTTAGGTTGATTAAATTTAGGATCTGCGAGCTGAAATATATGTATTTCTGTCCAATCCTGAATATCAAATTTTGTGTGTGGCATTATGGAAGTCAGTGACCTCAACACATGCGCGGTTACCTCTATGATAAAAGAAGGGTCATGCAATGACTGAATTTTTATTTTTACAACATGTCTAGAGACAATGCCATTGCGTTCGCCACCTATACCAGCAATGGTGGTTCGTGTTCCTACCTTCTTTAGCCTGAGCAACTGCGCTGCTGATTCCGTAATAAAAGATGCCTGTGAACCTTTATCTAACAAGGTCCGAAGAATTTGATAAGACCCATCTCTCGATTCAGCTTTAATTAAAGCTGTAGCTAACAGGATTTGACTCTGTGTATTTACAAAATGGGTTTCAATATTATTGGTCTCTTGTTGGGGTACTGAGCTGTGTTCCTGTGCTATTGAAGCATCTGCGCTTGTAGAAGCTGTTCCATTCACGCTGGGTGATTTTGGATGTAACTACGTGTGGTAGTTGCGTTGACAAATACGGCATTTTGTGGATATACGACAATCTTTAGAAGCATGGCTATTACCTAAGCAATTATAACATACTCCCAACGACTGAGCGATACTGCGACGCTTGTCACTATTTTGTTTAGAAAACCTTTTGCATTGGAATAATTTATGGTTATCAGAACAATGGGGACATGACAACTTGACCGGGCTGTGCAAAACTGTAGTATGAGATGAATTATTGCTGGCAGGTTTTACTTTATTTTTTGGTTCAATGCTTTCTAGAGCACGAAAACGCGTTTATAAAAAGGAGCAAAATAGTTCGAAAGTAAATCATCAGCCGATTGGTTAACCTGTAGTTCCCACTGCTTTCGAGTCTCCCCGTCCTACTTTAAACTTATAATGTAAACAATAATGACATCCCACGTACTAACGTCAATGCCAAGATTTGTAAGTTCATGCAAGCAATCTGTTGTCACATCTCTAAGACTTTTTAAGGCACTTGAATACTCAACCGACATACATCGTTGGCCAAATAGGCGTTTTAAAATATTGCTTGACATAAGCCTTTTATTGTTATATCTTAACTCTAACAATTGCCAACATTTATTATAATTATGCCCGGCGTCTGGTACATGCCTTATAAGCTGCTCTGCTTCACCCGACAATTGAGTTTTTAAATACTGTAGACGTTGAACGTCATCTAACTTTTGATTTTTGTGCACTAATGACACAAATAAGTTCCGAAAAGACGACCACTCCGCATAATTACCACCAAAAGTCGGCAAAACAATTCTTGGCAGTTTCACTATACTGTCGGGCGCTCCAGAACAAGCTTCCCTAGGCGATGAAACAATGACAGACTTTAATTTGGACAACGATTACTTAAGTAATACCTTATAACTAAATATGCTATTACATAAGGAGCAGTATGGGTTCACAAGGGGTCGTTTTACCATTCATGCAGGTGTGACACTTCTGAATCATATATAAGACGCCTGGGAGAATAGACAAGATGCTATTGGTGTATTCTGCGATCTCTCCAAAGCATTTGATTGCGTTGACCATAAAACACTATTGGGAAAACTCTTTTATTATGGTATCAAAGACTCTGCACTGAACCTTGTTGCTTCCTATCTAAATGATCGAATACAACATGTTGATGTCAATGGAATTCGCTCCCCTGGAGCATCTGTTGCTATGGGCGTACCGCAGGGATCAATTCTGGGTCCGTTTCTATTTTTAATTTATATTAACGATCTGCCATTCTATATACAGAACTTGTGCGACATTGTTCTATTTGCTGATGATACGTCACTTATTTTTAAAGTTGATCGCACGCTTAGTAATTTTAACGGCGTAAATAGTTCACTTGCCCAAGTTGTAGATTGGTTTACGACCAATAATTTGCTACTAAACGCTAAGATGACAAAATGTATCAGATTCAGCAGGCCTAATGTCAGGAATTGCGGTACAAATATAACATTGAACAGCGATACCCTTAATCTTGTAGAATCAACTGTATTTTTGGGGATCACTTTAGATAACAAACTGCAGTGGAATGCCCAAATAACTCTAAAAACAACTAAACTCAGCTCGGCAGCCTTTGCCGTTAGTAAAGTCAGGCAGCTTACTGATGTGGCATCTGCCAGGCTGGTATACTTTAGTTATTTTCATAGTGTTATGTCTTACGGCATTTTGCTGTGGGGCAAAGCAGCTGATCTACAAGTAATTTTTGTACTCCATAAGAGAGCTATACGTGCAATATATAAATTGAGTGCTAGAGTGTCTCTTAGAGAAAAATTTAAAGAAATTGGCATTTTAACGGTTGCATCACAGTATATATTTGCAAATATTATGTTAGTTAAACAGAACATACATTTATACAATAGACACAGTGACATACATTCGATAAATACTAGAAATAAGCATAAATTAATTAGAACGTATCATCGTTTACAAAAGGTTCACGACTCTTTTGCAGGAATTGGCGTACGACTATATAATAAAATTCCTTTAAACATTATGAACCTGCCGTTACATAAATTTAAGGCGGTAATTAAAACGCACCTCTTGAAAAGGGTCTATTACACAACTAATGATTATTTGAACGATAAAAATAAATGGAAATGAGTTGCTTGCTCTTCGCTTGAGCTATTTAGGATTCGAATGAATCTTGTGATACTCGTATGCCTTGTATCTGCATATATTTGTTGTATTTTTACATCTCTACATTATTAATAATTTGAAACGTCTGACAACTAAAGGTTTCTAAATTGGCTGCGTTTAGTCCCGGTATTAACTAATATACAATGTAATTTGAGTTTGTTATTGTGTGAGCACCATGTAGACTTATTTATTTCTTTGAAATTGACATGATAGTTGCTGTACAGTTTTTGAGTGTGTCATGCTCGCCTAAGTGTCCTGGCAGTGGTGGCGTATGTATCGGGTTGCCTTATTCCCTATAATACAGTTGAGTAGGGCGATGGCTGACATTCTTGCCAGATTCTTCTTCTTCAAGGGTAGGCTGCCCTTAGAACCGGCAACTATAATCGCTCTTATTTTGATATGATTTAAACACAACATGGATTTTGTTTTTTTGTTTGTATAAATTCATTACTATATAATTGGTCAAATATCATGTTAATCAAACTAATGTAATTACTGGCGTTTAGAAGAAGAGTGGCCATGAGTTTTATTGCCAGGTACTTCCTCAGGCTCTACCTATTGCTTTGCGAATTTGGCAGTAAATGTAAATGTAGAGGCAATATTCTTGACGTTCATAAGTGTTACTTTGTGACCTAAATGAATAAAGATTTATTATTATTATTTCTCTTTATTTCAATATATTACATATAAATTATATTTTTAAATATACAAAGTGCATTTAAAAATATAAAACATAGTATACCACCGGCATCGGGTACAGGGACCAAGCCACCGGTGGTTAGGGCTTCAGAGAGAGGAACCTCCTCACAATACGTGCAGTATTAAGAAGAACCGCCTTCTGAATCAAGCCCTTGACCCAACTGCCTAACGTGAGCCTCTTAAGGTGTTGATCGAGGCTTTTGGGTATTAGTCCGTGCACAGAGATTACTATGGGAACAATAATAGCTTAGTCAATACTCCACATGTCCACAATCTCGTGGGCCAAATCCAAATACTTAGCTTGTTTGTCTACTTCTGCCTTCACGAGATTGTCGTCATGTGGATTAATTATTATTTTATTGTTATTATTTTTCTTCTTTTCTTCTTTTCACGGGTATCTTGTAACGTTACAATTTTCCGGGAGGGGAAAAAGTAAAGTTTAGGAGGAAACTGTCACCAGGACTGGAGGAGTCTTGGCTTAAAAGGAAAAGTAAAAGAAAAAGGAGAAAAGGTAAAGTTAATTTAATTTAGTTAATATAAAAATGTTAAAAATAAAACCAGAGAAAGCCGGGGGTAAATAAGTTCTTGCAATGTTACTTTAAAATAGCCGGTTAGCAGCATTCGTAGCTAAGAAGGGGCCTCGCGTAGGCCTCCACGTTGCTAAGGGGCCTCAAGTGAGGCCTCCACATCGCTGAGAAGGGGCCTCAAATCCCCTCAAGGCCTCCACGTCGCCGACCTCGGAGAAGCTGGTCGCGAATTCAGGCAGGTAGAGAGCTGAAACTAACGAGCGGTCGGCGTCTTTCACAGAGCCGGTTAATAGCACACAACACTGCAGACCATCACTTCACTATTTCTGGAGGGCACAACCCTCACACTCAGCACTTATTCCCAACACCTCCTCTCAAGGTGAGCACCAAAAGTAGACTGACTTGACGGCCCCGGCTCCCTTCTTTTACAGAGCATTTCAAAATTTAAACATTCTAAACATATTTTCTAAATTTATAACAAGGTCTAATATCTAAACAACCTAACCTACTGGCAGCTCTAACAATAAATTAAAAATAAAATCTAGGCTTGTCATTAACTGACATTAAAAATTACAAAAGGTAAACAAACATTAAGAGAGCATAAAAACTCTTTAATTATCAAGGCCTATTAATGCTACAGATAATGGTCATGCAGATAATTTGGAGAGAACGTATAATAAAACATTAAATTAAATTAATTACATTGAAGCGCTCGTGGCCCCGCGGTCTCAGTGTTCTGTAAACGATCACTGAGTTACGCAACTTTCACTATGGCTGGTCCTCGGATGGGTGACCACTTTGTGGTATTTACATTTGCGAGTGTTTCCGTGCTTCGGAAGGCACGTTAACCGTTGTTCCCGGTTGCCAGTAAAATGGCAGTCGTTAAGCCTGGTTGAAGGCCTTATGGGCGGCTTGAAAATTTCAACAGCAGGTAGCCGCAGCCTGCGTCTGTCTATTTCAACACGGCAATGGGCTCACCACCTATTACGTGGGACAGGAATCCACACGGTGAAAAGTGGGCATATAATATGCCTCTGCCACCCCTTCGGGGATAAGGCGTGATGGATATTTATTTTTTATTTATTATTTTATTTAACTAAAAAAGTAAGTAAAAAATGTTACATTACATTTCCCCGACAACCCCGGAAAATTTTTGATTATAATGAAAAAAATTTGTTTACAAGAAAGATAAGGCATTGACCAGTTAAAGTTAACCTATATGACTATTTACAGTGGTACAGAAAGTTTTACAAAAGATAAAAATTACGTTACCCGATAACCCCTGAAAATTAACAACTGAGATAATTTACATTTACAAAAGAAAAACATTGCTCTTTCATACACCTTTCATCAACCCACATTTCATACTCTCTCAATCATACATCACTAACATACTTAGGGGATATGGTTCACATTCTATGACTCATACTCCACAATGAAAAAAAAAACATTTTTTTTTTAAATTACGATGGCTTATTTATTTAAATTAGGTGTCGTAATCCGCACCTTTTTTAAAACCCATTAAAATTAATAGAAATATTTACAAAGCTTTCCCAGCTTAAGAAAAGCAGTCAAGGTTTGAAAGCATAATTGCTTAAGAAAAGCCTTCAAGTTTCAAGTAATTCAAGTATTAAAAATAAAGCTTTCCAGCTTAAGAAAAGTAGTCAAGGTTCAAAGCATAATCGCCTTTTCAAGAAGCTAAGTTCAAGTATTAAAAACAATACACAATGGCTTATTTTAAGAGTTGTGTATCGCTCTATGAAGAAAAAGAAAAAAAACAGAAAGGAAAAATGCCAAAAGTTTTTGGAAAAAATAAAACTTGTGAAGTATTTACAATGAACTTAATGTTAAATGATAAGAAAAAATATTTTTAAAGACAAAAGAAAAAAAAATTAACATTAAGATATTCAAGTTTAAAGAAATAATAATAAAATAATCACTAAGTTAATTAACAATTGTTGAGACGTTAAGTTAGACAAAATATTATAAGACATTAAAACAAAACAATTTTTTACAAAAACACAACAGATATAAAACTATACTTTAAAATCTTTAATGTGCCATTTTCCTCTTAAGCCATTCTGAAATAAAAACAAGTGGTGACAGTTTCTCCACAACTGTACATTTTATGTATTTAGGGGCTAATTTGGCACTAAAATAGGCGCCGGCATTACTTTGAACGTAATTTTTCCGCCAGACGGTATCACCGATATTAAACTCTTTAAAACTGTGCCTTGTATTATAATAACTAACTAACTAACTATCTTCACGCTGTATCCCTGACGGGGTAGTCAGAGAGGACAGATCGCCAGGCTTCGCGATCCATGCATACTTCTTTCGCTTCTTCGAGATTCATCAATCGCTTCATACACGCACGTCTGGGTATCCGAGTACTTTTGACCTTTCCGTTTTTGAGCAATCTGCTCACGTGGTCTTCATATGAAAGTCTCGGCCTTCCCTGACTCCTTCTACCCTCTACTTTTGAACAATATATATTCTTCGTCAATCGTTCCTCACTCATTCGTTGGACGTGTCCAAACCAACGGAGCACGCCCTTTTCAAGCTTAACGCTGACACTTTCATTCAAACCTGCCATATTGCGTATCACTTCGTTACGTATTCGGTCGGCCAAGGTAACGCCGCACAATTTTCGAAGTGATCGCATCTCCACAGCATTCAATGAAAGGCATTATTCGAATGTGCCTTGTATAGTGCAACCTGTACCTTATCGAAGATGACAGATAATAACCCTATATTAGCGGCATAGACATCTCGAGGAAGGAAAATTATTTCGTCTAGGTTAGAGCAACTAGAATAGAGTGAACCACATGTTATGATTTTACGGCCAAAGACAAGAAAAGATGGGGAGAATCCTGTCGCAGTATTTACAGAGCTATTTAGTGCTAATTGAATCTTTTGTAACGGAACGTCCCATGAACGGTGATCATCCCCGACTAACTGCGATAGCGCCGTAATAATCGTTCTATTATATCGTTCAGTTGGATTAACTTGAGGGCAATATCTAGGCGAATAGAATATAAAGGGTATTTTATAATTATTTAAAAATCGTTGGAACTCATTAGATTGAAATTGTGAGCCATTATCCATAATAATGGTTTGTGGTATACCATGTACTAAAAATACAAAGTTTTCAAGATGTCGTTTAATAATAGTAGTAGTAGCTCGTTTAATAGGAAAAATAAGGCAGTACTTTGAAAATGAGCACGTAATTACGAGAATATATTGATTACGTTGCCTCGTCATAGGCAAAGGACCCATGAGGTCCAAAGATATATTCTGGAAAGGCCTCAAACAAATTTTTGGATTACCCATAAGGCCATAGGGTGAATGATTCGAATGTTTATAGGCAAGACATGTTTCGCATGTAGTACACACTTTTGCCACTTCTCTAAACATACCAGACCAGTAGTATCTTAAGGAAAGTTTTTTGTAAGTCTTAAAGATACCAATGTGAGGATTATTATTTATCAAGCCATGGCAAAATTTGATAAGGTCAAGCCTCTCAGAGGGAGGAGGAACTTCCTTCCATGAAAAATCTTCATTAAGATCATCTATTGTGTTAGAATAGCGATATAACTTATTTTCGCGGATTTTATAGTTAGGATAATCATCAGGGTTATCACGACATTTGTTAAAAAGTTTATTGAAATGTTCTAACTCAGACGCTTTTTCTCTAGACACAGGGGCAAGCCCTTCTAAAATTTCTGTATCAGGGCCCTTATAACGAGAAAGTAAGTCTGGGACTACATTATCTTTACCTTTCTTATGTTTCAGATCAAAATCAAAACATGACAAACGAAGAGTCCAACGTGCTAATCTCCCAGAAGGATTAGATAAATTTTGAAACCATTTCAATGCAGCATGATCAATGTAAACCGTAAATCGTTTACCATTATCAAGATAACAACGCCAATGTTCAAGTTCAGCTATAACAGCTAATGTTTCGCGTTCAGTAGTAGAATAATTTTGCTCATGTTTACTAAGAGTTCTGCTCATATAAGCAATAACTACTTCAACATTGTTTTGTTCTTGAGTCAACATAGCTCCTATACCATAATTAGAAGCGTCACAGTGAACAAAGTAAGGAAGGTCAAAGTCAGGGCAAGCTAGAATCGGGGTCGAAGTCAAACATTCTTTCAGTTTGGTAAAACTTAAGTCTGCGTCCGGAGTCCAAACAAATTTTGGAGAATTCTTCCCAGCAGCAGTTAATTTGCAGAGAGGCGAGGCAATAGAACTAAAATTGGGAATGAAACGACGGAACCAACTACATGTACCCAAAAATTGCCTTACCTCTTTTTTAGATGTAGGAATAGGATAAGCTAAAATAGCTTCAATTTTACTAGGATCAGCTCGTAGTCCTAGCTCGTCAACTACATAGCCAAGGTATTTAAGTTCTTTACGAAAAAACTTACTTTTAGCTAAGTTAATAGTAAACCCAGCATAAGAAACTGATGATTATCATATCATCTAAGTAACAGAATACTTTATTATCGAATTCAGGAGTAAATAAGTGATCCATGAGTCTTTGTTGGGTCGCAGGACTGTTAGTTAGACCGAACGGCATTAACGTAAACCTAAAAGAACCTCTGCCAGGCACATAGAAACCAGTTTTATCTCTATCTTCAGGATGTAAAGGGATTTCCCAAAATGCTTTGGCAATATCTATGCTAGACAAATACTTACAGCCTTTAAGATTATCAAGTATTTCAGAAATAAAAGGAAGACTATAAGCGTCTTTACGAGTAATTGAATTTAATATCCTACTATCAACGCAGAAAGGCCATTCTCCATTCGACTTAGGGGTTATAAGAACAGGAGATAACCAAGGACTTTCGCATTTTTCAATGACCTTTAATTCAAGCATTTTATCGACTTCATCAATAAGAATCTTTTGTTTTTCAGGAGAGAGACGATAACAACGTTGCTTAATAGGCAAAGCATTACCGGTATTAATTCGATGACAAATTAGACTAGTAAGACCTAATTTACCTTTCTGTTCAAAAGAAATGTCTTTAAAACGTTCAATCATAACCCTAGCAATATTAGTTTGGTTATTAGAAAGGTGATCGAAAGACATGATTTTATTTTCAATAGCACAGTTCTTAAAATCTCTACTATCAAGATTAAGTTTAAGCGAAAGTAACTTAGGACACAGATCAAATTCTTTCCAGAAGTCCCAGTCAAGAATCAAAGATGGATATATCTCCGGAAAAACATAAGCTTTAATGATACGAGTTTGATTATTAAAACTCAACGGTAAATGAAAATAACCAGAAGACGATGATTTTTGTTTATTAGCAACCATAACTTGAGCTGATGACTTGAATAGCTTAAACCCTACCGCTTTTGAATATCCTTATGAGAATTATTTCCTAAAATAGTAAAACAGCTTCCGCTATCTAAAGGACCTGAAAAACTTACATTGTTAATAGAAACGTTAATAAAAGGTCTATTATAGTCCCTTTCTTTGTCATAGATTGCTGAAGTTGTTTTATAATAAAACATAAAATTTCGGATAGTGTTTAACCATTGATTCCAATCGCTAAGGTTAAAATTTTGAGTCTTAAAACTATTCAAGTCACTATTTAGTTTTTTGTTTGAGAATCCGGTGTACCTTTAGGACAATTTGAAATTTTCGCTCCTTTCAGACCACACTTAAAACAGATCAAATACCTCGGTTGAGTACACATTCTCAAAGAACGACCCTTAACCCGACAACGCCAACAAAAATCTTCTTTGGGATTATCTTGACTTGGATATGAAGGAGTTTGCGAGGAAGAGGGCAATTTCGAAGTAAAATGTGGTTGCTTGTTGTATATCGCTTTAGAGTGACTAAGGTTAGAATTATTTTTAAGAGTCAACGGACGATAAGCGAACTCCGCAGCGCAAGAAGGGGTATCTGAATATCTGGGTTCATGAAAATTTAGATCTCTTTCTGAAATCCTTTCATAGCTCTGACAGGTTGAGATCAAGGAATCGATTGAATTAATGTCTTTAGGCGCAACGAAAACTGAATAACAAGGTTTTATGTTGTGAAGTAAAATTTCCAATTGGTCGCTTTCTCCAAGTTTCTTGGAAAGACGATTGAACATACCGAACATAATAGACACATAGACAATGATAGTCTCAGTAGCCCCTTGAGTGCGATTCCTAATAGCTTCTAATAATTTGTAATCATAGTCCTGAATTCCAAAATCTTTAATAAGTAGAATATGGATCTGGTTCCAAGTCAACAAGGGATTTCGACTATGTTGAAATCTAAACCAATGTAGTGCATCTCCGACAAAAATTTCAAAGGCATGTTTAACCTAAGTTACTTCTGATATATTCCTAGAGATCCGGAATTCCTCTAACTTTTGCAGGAAAGACCTAGGACATGTTTTACCATCATATGAAAACCTTTTAAAATCTTTAACAAAATTGTACGGCGAGTGACAATTCTGGTCTACCAAGGAATATTGCGGCATACTCCAAACCGCAGCGGGATATGGAATCGGTTGAGAAGAAGCGAAAACCTCAGAAGGTTCGGAAATTCGAGGCCTGAAGAGAAGGTCAGCTTGATTCTGAGCAGGAGGGTTAAATTGGTTCAGAGTAGGAGGGTCAGATTGGTTCAGAGCAGGAGAGTTAGATTGATTTAGAGTAGGAGGGTTGTATACTTCCACCAACACGTCCTCCTCAGTTTCAATGTGATTCAAAACAAGAACTTCAAATCGTTTTTGGAGTAAGTAAGACCGAGATCTAAGATTTGAGCACAACTCGATCAATGGTGGAACTGCACTAATACGTTCTAGACGATAATAAAGATGATTTATAAACGACTCTATCTTTTTTAAACTACTACGATCCCTAGATAATTCAATATGCAAAATTTTACTCTCAATATAGTTGAGAGTAGTTTCAGCTTGTGACAGATCAAGTTGAAGAGGTATAGGTTAGGATTTTATGTCATGTGATAGAACATGACATAGTTTAGTCATCTGATCTCTCAGATTCGTCAAAGTTTCAGCAGGTCTTTCAGCTCTGATGGACACTTCGTATTCAAGTTCAAGTTTATTTAGGTATAGTATTTTATTGGTCTCTCCATGATTAAGATTTAAAAATTATTAAACGAGTTTATTAGTTTAATCTAGGTTTATATAGACACTAGCGAAATATAGTATGTTGCTATGGTAACTAAACATTTATCAGTTATGTGTCAAATAAATAAAAATTAGTCTGCACTGAAAAACCGATGTGTTCGTTTATTTTAGGTACGAGTATTTATTGGTCTCTCTATGATTAAGATTTTAAAATATTAAACGAGTTTATTAGTTTAATCTAGTTTTATATAAATTTTCAAGTAATCTTCATACAGGTTGCACTAGACGTGGAAACAAAGCAAAACTAAATGAATTAATGTTCAAAGTGTTGATTTATGTAAAGTTTTGTATAAACAACCACAGGATATTGTCCTGCAGCCGTCGTGAAGTGTCCCAGCCCCCAACTAGTAAGAGACCACGAATGGTTTTAAGAACACTCACTAGCGAAGACTGGGTACGATTACCAGAAGGTAACCCGCAGAGGTGTGCAAGTGTGTGGGATGCAGTATAGTGATGTATTAGTAGAGAGTTATAATGTACCTAGGTGATAACGACTATAGGATATTGTCCTTAGTACGTCGTAGAGAATCCAAACCCCAACTTGTAAGTGACCACGAATGGTTTTAAGAACACTTGCAAGCGAAGAATGGATGACAATTACCATTGGGTAACCGCCGTGGTGTGCAAGTGTGTGGGATGCAGGATAGTGATGTATAAGTAGAGTGTAAAGAAGTATTGTAAAGGTTGAGGTGGATGAGGTGATGAAAATATAAGCTTACCAAATAAAAATCACTTGAGCAAGTTTGTTTTAGAATTTAGAGAACCTGAAAATAATTAAAAAACGGGGGGGGGGGGGGTAGTAAGAAGTTGGGCGCCAGACTGTAACGATACTATTTTCCGGGAGGGGAAAAAGTAAAGTTTAGGAGGAAACTCTCACCAGGACTGGAGGAGTCTTGGCTTAAAAGGAAAAGTAAAAGAAAAAGGAGAAAAGGTAAAGTTAATTTAATTTAGGTAATATAAAAATGTTAAAAATAAAACCAGAGAAAGCCGGGGGTAAATAAGTTCTTGCAATGTTACTTTAAAATAGCCGGTTAGCAGCACTCGTAGCTAAGAAGGGGCCTCGCGTAGGCCTCCACGTTGCTAAGGGGCCTCAAGTGAGGCCTCCACATCGCTGAGAAGGGGCCTCAAATCCCCTCAAGGCCTCCACGTCGCCGACCTCGGAGAAGCTGGTCGCGAATTCAGGCAGGTAGAGAGCTGAAACTAACGAGCGGTCGGCGTCTTTCACAGAGCCGGTTAATAGCACACAACACTGCAGACCATCACTTCACTATTTCTGGAGGGCACAACCCTCACACTCAGCACTTATTCCCAGCACCTCCTCTCAAGGTGAGCACCAAAAGTAGACTGACTTGACGGCCCCGGCTCCCTTCTTTTACAGAGCATTTCAAAATTTAAACATTCTAAACATATTTTCTAAATTTATAACAAGGTCTAATATCTAAACAACCTAACCTACTGGCAGCTCTAACAATAAATTAAAAATAAAATCTAGGCTTGTCATTAACTGACATTAAAAATTACAAAAGGTAAACAAACATTAAGAGAGCATAAAAACTCTTGAATTATCAAGGCCTATGAATGCTACAGATAATGGTCATGCAGATAATTTGGAGAGAACGTATAATAAAACATTTAATTAAAAAAGTAAGTAAAAAATGTTACATTACAATCTTCTTTTTTTTATGAAGATACCCGGGCTTTTGGTAGGCGTACATGGGGACATACTGGTCCAACACGCAGAGGCCCTTTGAGAATTTTAATCTAAAAAGTAATGGGACCCCCACTGCACAGTCCACGCCCGCCTTATATAGAAGAACGATAATGGACCACCTCCAATGGGAGTTAAACTATTGTAAAATATGCTAACTAAGAAATGGGCTATTGGTTTGAGGGTTTAATGAACTAGGTGATTATAACTATGGATGAAGGCGGCGTCTGCCATTTTAATATCTGATTATCAAAAATTTGGCAGACGGTGACTCGCCAACTCACTAGATGGGCCCCCTATATAATCGCCATAGGCATGATAAGCCTGTAAGGCGACAGGAGGCAACACCGGTTTCACCTTCGCGGGACATGCCCGGAGCGGGCTTCCCCGTAGTTATGCCCTTGAAAATGACACTTCCACCCCCGAGCATATAGCTCTGGCTCCCTCCCTCTGACCGGCCAATTAAGGCAAGCCAGAGTTGAGTTTTGCTGCACTCCCGGGAGTAGCACTCTCACTGCTCTCCCGTTAGCCCATTAAATGCTAACCGGTGCAGAAGGGCAATTAAACTCTGAGGAATCGGGACCGATGTGTAGCCACGCACATTCAGCTCGCCACAAGATGCCCTGCGGATGTGAGCTTTTCAATAACTTTCTGATACATTTTTTTGTTGATATCAGAAAGTGGATGACTCAAAAGCGAATCTACTATGCCCTCATAGGGTTACGTTAATCCTATAAAAGATAACGACTGTCCTCGAGGGGTAAATACATTATATTATTATTATTATTTTTCTTAATTTCACATTTTACATATAAGTTATATTTTTAAATATACATATATAAAAAGTTCATTTAAAAATATAAAACATAGTATTCCACCGGTATCGGGTACAGGGACCAAGCCACCAGTGGTTAGGGCTTCAGAGAAAGGAACCTCCTCACAATACGTGCAGTATTAAGAAGAACAGCCTTCTGCATCAAGCCCTTGACCCAGCTGCCTAACGCGAGCCTCTTAAGGTGTTGGTCGAGGCTTTTGGCTATTAGTCCGTGCACAGAGATTACTATAGGAACAATAATAGCTGAGTCAATATTCCACATGTCCACAATCTCGTGGGCCAAATTGTTTGTCTACTTCTGCCTTCACGAGATTGTCGTCATGTGGAATAGTGACATCAATTATTATTGCAAGGCGCTCTGAACGATCTATTATCACTATAACAGGCCTATTAGCAACAATAGTTCTGTCAGTGATAATAGATCGATCCCAGTACAACGTGATATGGTCACTTTCGAGAACTGGGTCGGGCACATATCTATAATACGGTACCTCTGATTCAACAAGGTTATATTTCAGAGCAAGTTGTTGATGGATAATCCTAGCTACTTGGTTGTGTCTATGCAAATATTCACTATTGGCGAGACTAGAACAACCAGAAATTATATGCCTAAGGGATTCTCCGGGACGGTGGCACGCCCGACATATGTCAACCGTACCATCCTTTAGGATATATTTTCGATAGTTATTAGTCATCACAACTTCATCAGTAATAGCAAAGACAAAACCTTCGGTTTCTCCAAAGAGATCACCGAATCGTAGCCAGGATACAGACGATGGTAAATCTATATCAGCCCCATGTAGGGCTCGATAAAACCGACCATGCAACTCTTTACTCATCCATATATCCCTACGATCATTGAGACTTAGTATCATAGGTTTATGCCAATTCTCCTTAGCCTCAGCAAGCGGGGTGAGTCCGTAATCAGTTACAACTACATCACGATGCACATCCGTGTCAGTATGTAAGAAATATTCTCTGAGGTTGCACACCTCACGGTTATGGAGGGTCTTGGCATTAAGTAAACCTCGACCCCCGCATTTCTGCGGTATGTACAACCTCATCACTGATGAACGCGGGTGATGCATTCGGAATACAGTAAGTAACGTACGGACTTTCCTATCCACGGCTTCAAGGTCAGTCTGAGTCCACTTGAGTATGCCAAAGGAATACATCAGAACTGGCATGACCCAACCGTTGAAAGCGCGCACCTAATTGCCACCTGACAAAAGACTTTTCAGAACTTTTTTCAAGCGGCCAAAGAAGCGCTCCTTCAACGTTTGCTCCATACCAGCTTCACAAATGCCTAACGCCTGCGACATACCCAGGTATTTATATGTTTCGGTTACAGAGAGACATCCAAGTCGTAAAGAATCTGAAAGTTCTACTCCTTCAGATTCTATTATCTCTCCTCTATTTACATGCATGACCGCACATTTGTCCACACCAAACTCCATCCTGATAGAATTACTAAAGGTTTCTGTCACCTTTAATAACTCAATCAGTTGTTGTTTGTTGGATGCAAACAGTTTTAAGTCATCCATGTATAAGAGGTGGGATATAACTCGGCCATCTCTCCGCAATCGATAGCCTAACCCTGAATTCTCTAGTATAGTACTCAGAGGATTCAGTGCTAGGCAGAACCATAAAGGACTAAGACTGTCACCCTGAAATATACCCCGTTTAATCTTTACAGGCACACTGTCCCCGCAAACCTGTCGACATCCTGGATAGCATAAGACTGTCTCCCATTGCCCCATACATGCCTTCATGAAGGCACGCAGAGTTGTATCAATTTTATACAACTCCAGTACCCTCAAAAGCCATGTATGTGGCACAGAGTCAAAAGCTTTCTTATAGTCTATCCAACATGTAGACAGATTCTTACGGTTACGGCGTGTCTGTTGGCTAATGACCATATCAATAATAAGGAGCTCTTTCGTGCCACGAGAACCACTTTTACATCCATTCTGAGAGGAGGACAAGATGGAGTTGTCAATCAAGTGAGATGATATTTTCTCTCTCAGAATAGATGTTAAAAGTTTATAGACCGTGGGGAGACACGTAATAGGTCTATAATTCTTAGGATCTGAGGCATTTCCAGATTTAAACAAAAGATGGGTCACTCCAGTAGTCATGAAATCTGGCAACGATCCTGACTCTAGGCATGATTGGAATTGACATGCCAAACGTTTATGTGAACTCTTAAACCATTTCAACCAAAAGTTATGCAGTCCGTCTGGTCCTGCTGACTTCCAATTCTGCAACCGACGGACTGCATTGGAAACATCATCCGGTGTTACAGTAATTGGTTCCATTATTTTAATAGGTTCACACAAACGTTCAACATCTCGCATCCAATCCCCTTCGGTATGATCAACGGGCATCGACCAGATGTTGCGCCAGAATGAAGTAGTGACATCATCATCCGGCCGATGCACTTCAGTCCTACTCGAGTCAGGATGCTCCCAATTTCTATAGACCCATCTTTCGTCTCTTTGGAATGTTCTATTTTGATAATATCGGTCCACTCTTTTTTTATATCTACGAACACGATTTGCCCATGCATAATTTTTTTGTTTCAGGTAATCTATGCGCTCTGTGACTCGTGCTAAAAAATCTCGAGGTCTGATATCAGTCCCCGAGAAAGCCCGAGTCACAAATCGCATCACTCTGGGACGGGTATTTCCTGATCTGAAGCAAATGAGCTTACCAATAAGTGCCCTAGTCTCGGCGATACGACGCTCGATTCTACACTGCCAAGCTGGTACTGCTGTTTTTGGTCGTGCAACAATGTTATTATTAACAAATTTTACATTTACAACACGACATGCTGCAACAGCTCCGCAATATAAAATCAAATGTGTATCACCAAGATCTTCGCTATTATCAAGATAATTTGATATTAACGAATCCAGGGCACATACTAGGGCTACATTTTTTTTATGCGTGGGCAAATGTGGTAATAGTGGTCTATTTTTTGAAGGTATAAACCGATATTACTGCATAGCACATTCCAAAGCACTCCTTAATTGATCATTGTAATGGGTACTTACGTTTGTAGCACTTGTATCCATCACATCATCGTTATCGCGATTTAAAACACTTCTTAAAGTTTGGGTCTCAGGCAACGATGATGTTGATATCTGATCAAGACTACGTACGTCCGAGCGTAGCCTCTCAAGTACATCACCATCCAAAAGATGACATCGTTGGATGGCCCGTACCTGATCCGATAAGCGCTGTGCTGACACGTTGACTGCTGGTTCAAGTTCCTGAAACAGAGGAAGCATTCGTAAACGATACGCAGTGAGGTTAATTCCCCCCTCTGTAGCCATAAAATATGCCCGCATGACGTTCTCATTTAATGAATTAGACCATCGCATGCGGTGCACATCACCACCGGAAGCGGGGGCCCTATTCGATGCCGGTGGGCGTCGGGGTCCCAAGCAAGACGGTGGCCGGCCTCTCCCCTGCCGACGTACTGGTGTTGGCGACGTTGGTGGGGAGAAAAACTCATCACTCGACGACGACGAGCTCGACGCCTCTACTATTCGTGTATTCGCTGGGGATTCGCGGGGAAGACAGGCGAAGCTAAGCGATAAGCCCGGAGGTGTCGATTGTGCTGCTCGTTTGCTGGATCTTGTCAACATTGTATTTAATTCCGAAATTGAAAACATTTTAGATATGTATTGGATATGTTTTGACATTGTCTGTCATAGTCTTTTGCTTCTATTTCTCCTTATATTTTGATTATATTTTTCTTCAAAATGATTCATTTTTCACTAATATTTCTGTATTGGCTTAGTTTATCTCGTGTATATTGTACTATTTCGTTTTTTATATAATATTAAACAATTCAATGTACGGAAAAAATGTTGACGTACAGATACCAAATATTCTTTTTTTTATTATTATTATTAATATAAATTTCGTAAACTGTTTCGTATATGTCTTCTTTAAAAGCTTTTGCAAGTTCTTCAATGCTATTTTCCGCTAGGAAATTTTCATATTTCAAACTAAAATTCTTAAACTGCATTTCTAAAGTTTCTAGAAGAGCCTTTATGTAGTGTTACGAAATTATTTCTCTTGGCGATTTTTTAAAATTCAATAGTCCTTTTTCAAAGTGTCCTTTTATTATTCCTAATCCTTTGATATCTTTGTCTCCCATGGTTACTTCTGACATTTTAGTTCCTTTATTCATTATTGTCGTATAAAACCATAAAAAAAAATCCTTCAATCCTTATCCCCGAAGGGGTGGCAGAGGCATTTTATGTGCCCATTTTTCACC
Source organism: Thumatha senex (assembly GCA_948477245.1). Lineage (NCBI taxonomy): Eukaryota > Metazoa > Arthropoda > Insecta > Lepidoptera > Erebidae > Thumatha > Thumatha senex. The sequence continues at coordinate 26,938,367 of OX419731.1, read as the reverse complement.
GTGTGGATTCCTGTCCCACGTAATAGGTGGTGAACCCATTGACGTGTTGAAAATGGACAGTATTCAAAAAAAATGCAAGTGATAAAGTCCAAAAGTTGTTTAGGAACACAATGTACTAGAACTATTTTGTAGTATCGTACTATCAGCAAAATTTCCAAGTGTCGGATGAATTCAAAATTCTCTAAGTGTGGTCTTAATGATAGAATTCACTATCAGAAAATTTCCAAGTGTCGGATGAATTCAAAATTTTCAAACTGTGAGAATTTTTCTAAGTGTTTCAGCTTAGTAGGAAACCGCTCTAAAAACGGGCATAGATTCCCCGTCTTGTCGTTTTTCTTAAAATTATTCTAATTCCAAACACTAGCACAATTTTTCTAAGTTCATGCATTAACTTTACCACGAGAACTTTGAATAACATAGAAAGAGTACTCACAATTTGTCCAGTTTGCACTTCACTACTCACTTAGTCCAGTTTCAGCTATACCAATCTTTGCTCCAGCTAGTTGTCCAATTTGTCAGCCAACTTTCTCGACGTATGATGATCACGGTTCCTTCGTTGTCCTGTATTTTATACTTCTGCGTCACAGTAGCTGAAACCTTTACTTAAAGCTACTAATACTAAGTTGTACCCAAAAAACTGCCTTCGGCTCTATGGACCATGTACACTACTGTACTATTTTCCTGTGTAGGAATCAACAACGAAACACAATCCTCAGTGCGAGAGTAATTTAATGAAAACATTATTAACATAGTAAACCATCAGCGCAACAAACCATATTGCAATCTAGGGTTAGGTAACAGCGCCATCTATCGAGTTTGAGGGTAATCTTGGCAATATCTAAGACCCCATATTATGATATTGAACAGCCGGCGATGGCGATGTCGTCGGTAAGAGCGAAATGAAAACCTTTAAAAACCGCTACTTAGAGTCAAAACCTATTTGATTTCGCTCTTTTAGAAAACCGGTTTTTTTAAGGTTAAGGTAGAGCCAAACCTAAATAAAACACTCCTAATGTACTTATCACTGATTTAGAATTTAAAAATTAACCGGTGAACAAGCCCTGGACGCAGGTGACGACCTGCTATTGAAATTTTTCCAGCCGCCCATTGGGCTTTCAACTGGGCTTAACGACTGCCTTGTTGCTGGCAACCAGGACCAACCAAAAAACCTCCTGACTGTTTCATTTATATACTCATGTAAATGACAATTTAATATAAAAAAAAACAGCTAAGCGCAAGTCGGACTCGTTCGTCAAGGCCTCCGTACCTATTAAAATTATAAAATTAGTGCCTTAAAATCGGTTAATTAAGCTAGAGCTCCAAATTATTTTATTACGAGCGTCGATACAACTTAGAGGTTTATGTAAATTGGAGTATACTATATGTACGATAAAATTAAAGGTGTCCTTTAATTTTATCCATTTATTTTTGATATTCTGAGGCAAATAGTCACCGTAGCCTATTGACGTTTGTAATATCAGAGATGTAGCACTCGCGCTGCCGACCCTGTAAACCCTTTCTAAGACCCTTTTTGAAGAACCCCATACTGTAGACGTTCGGGAAAACCAGGGAGTTCATTCTACAATCTAAGCGTACGCGCGGAATAAAGCCTGTACCTAAACATTTTGGGTGCAAGGGGTCCCACCAAGATCTTTGGGGGCCCAAGCGACCTCACCTGCAAGTGGCGCACCTGCTGACATTGCATATCAATGACATGCTGTCCCTCGGGAACATTCATTGCTATGCAGATGATAGCACGTTGCACGGGAGTTATTCTGCCCGTCCAGCAGTGGGAAGGGCCGACATTGAGGAAAAAAGACGGCAACTTGTGACTGATGTCGACCGGGTAATGAATCGCATTTCCGGATGGGGTTCTGAAAACCTGGTCGATTTCAATGCCCGCAAAACACAGGCGTGTGCGTTCACAGCTAAAAAATCCCCTTTCCTACCTCTACCATCTCTTCAGAACACTTCAATACCAATGAAGGACAATCTAGACATCCTCGGCATAGACGTTCGTCGTGAGCTTAGTAACAAATCTTATATAGAAAGCTGTATTGGGCTAGCCTCGCGGAAGTAAGGAGTCCTGAATAAGGTGAGACGTTTTTTCACGCCGCTGCAGAGATGTTTGTTGTACAAAACACAGATTCGACCCTGCGTCGAATACTGTTCTCACCTTTGGGATGATTCCGCGAGGTACTTGCTGGACGCGCTCGACGCTATGCAGAGACGTGCTATTCGCATTATAGATTGTCCTGAGGTAACAGGAAGCCTTGAGCCGCTGGCGCAGCGTAGAACCATAGCGTCCTTGGCTGCATTTTACCGCATGTACCATGGCGAGTGTTCTGAAGAGCTCTTCAACCTAATCCCACCCTCTCCTTTTCGTTCCCGAACACCGCGTGCTGGGCAGAAGTGCCACTCCCATACAGTGGAAAGAATTTTCGCCAGAACGGAACGATTTAAAAGATCGTTTCTCTGTCGAACTATAGTTACCTGGAACGCTCTGCCAGCGCACGTGTTTCCATCCTCTTACAATCCCGGGTTCTTCAAGCGGAGCGTGATGGCATATCATTAGGCCGCCAACTCGAGGGACGCTGTCAGTAGTCATGTAGACTAAGAGAGTGCCCCTCAATTCGCTAGATGTCGTCATGGCTTTCCATCAGGCGGACGGCGTCATTTTGGCGAGCTAGATATAAAAAAAAAGAGGGTGAACATCCGGTCTATGGCGAGCGGTGCGATGATAGAAGGTAGTCGTGGGCATCATATCAAACAATTCCTCAGAGTACAAGCCGTTGTACAGGCGATAGAACACACATATGGAGGTGAAGTCTCTCCTGTCACGATGAGGCTCGATACCGCCGTAGAGGATGCTTGACAATCCTCTAAGCACGCCCTTCTAGCGAGTCAAAAGGTCGAAGCTGGTATTCAGATATGTACCAGTGGCGAGTGTTCTACAGTGAGGTTGAAGAGCTCTTTAGAACACTCGCCACTGACCGGATGTAGTACATTGCCAGCGCAGCTTCCGACGTAGCTTGACGCTCCTTTTGAAGAAGGACCTCCGTTAAGTCCGAAACTAGTCGGGCTATCCCGAAATTTACACGTGAGTAAAACCGTTGATTTAGTAATAATGAACATCGCTCACGAAAGCTATTATTCTATTATAGCAAAGTGATCTTATAATAATAAAGAGGCAGGTTTCAAATTTGTATGGACAAAAAACTGCCGCATCTTTGTCAGAAAAAAACGAAGCACTACCCCTAACCCCAATAAACTCATCTGTCGACCTGGAGAGGCTAGCGTAAGCGACTTGACGTATCGTTTAAGTTCAAGTTTTTCTTCTACTGCCCAGTTGTGTAGTGTTTTCTACAATGACTGTGGAAATCACTATACAAATCATGCGTATCACTTAATTAAATACTCAGTATGTACAACAATACTATACACTTCTAAACATAATTACACATACACCAAACTTCACACGAGTAACCGTACACAATACAATTGATGATATTGCTACGTTCTTGTTTGTCTTTCTACTGCGATTTACTGTACAATTATGAACACAAACATTGTAAACACACATTACTCCTAATAGGCACAATTATGGGCTGGAGCGCCGCGTCTCTTTCATTTTGTTACTTTTGGGCAATAAGCTACCTTAACCTTTTAACAGTAAAGAATAGAATGTATGGATTTAATTATATTAACAAATTAAAATGTATGACAAATTAAGGAGATTAAATTTATTTTATCAGAATGTAAGAGGGTTGCGTACAAAGACGACTGAATTTTATAATAACGTTTTGTTGAGTGATCATGACATTATAGTGATCAATGAGACATGGCTATGCGATGGCATACTTGAAACAGAGTTTAGTAATAGTAAATTCAACGTTTTTCGTAAAGACAGGCTCGAAGGGCGGGGATGTCATGATCTTAAGTGACCCTCAATTACACGTGGTGGAAAGGCCTGAGTGGTGCCGGGACAACCTTGAGTTTTTCTGGGTCACCGTGACGGCAGCATCAATGGGAGTCGCGAACGATCTTCACATAGCGGTGACATACATACCTCCTAATTCACTTATCCCGGTAAGAATGGAACTGTTTCTTGACCTTTTCTTATCTTTTAGTGGCGCACATCCTAAGGATCATTTCAATGTTTTGGGTGGTTTTAACTTTCCCTGTCTGTCGTGGGCTTCGAATAAACCTGTAATACTCACAAAAGGCCACACATAACCGTATTTATTCTCAATTATCTATCTCTATTCCAACAAACCAGCATGGATTTATACAGAGACGGTCCACGACTACGAACTTAGGTATTTTTATCGAAGAAATAGCTCATGGTATGGGTGGTGGCTCGCAAGTAGATGCGGTATACACGGATTTCGAAAAGTCTTTAATTCACTGGATCATGCTATACTTCTGCAAAAGCTTTTTGATCTTGGGATAAGAGGAAACCTGCTAAGATTGATGGAATCGTACCTGCGTAACCGCTCCCAAGCGTTTGTGATAGGCGGCTGTTGTTCAGACTTTGTGAATGTTTCATCTGGTGTGCCGCAAGGCTCGATATTGGGCCCTTTGCTATTTGCGGCGTATTTGTACATAGGCAAATGTTTCTTGCACTCAAAGTACCTTATGTATGCTGACGATACGAAGATCTTTATGAGAGTCCGAAACATTGATGACTGTAAAAAACTTCAATTAGATTTGGATAGATTGAGCTCATACTGCTGTAAAGTTACTATTTTCCGGTACGGGAAAAAGTAAAGTTTAGGAGAAAACTATCACCAGGACTGGAGGAGTCCTGGCTTAAAAGGAAAAGTAAAAGAAAAAGGAGAAAAGGTAAAGTTAATTTATTATTATAAAAATGTTTTAAAAAATAAAACCAAGGAGAGCCGGGGGTAAATTAAGATCTTGATGCTTCCTCACGCCGCTAAGAAGGGGCCTCGAGTAGGCCTCCACGTTGCTAGGAAGGGGGCCCCGAGTAGGCCTCCACGTCACTAAGAAGGGGCCTCAAGACCCCTCAAGGCCTCCACGTCGCCGACCTCGGAGAAGCAGGTCGGTAATTCAGGCAGGTAGAGGGCTGAATATTACGAGCCGTCGGCGTCTTTAACTGAGCCGGTTAACAGCACACACCACCGCAGACAATCACTTCACTATTTCTGGAGGGCACAACCCTCTCACCCAGCACTTATTCATCAGCACCTCCTGACAATGTGAGCACCAAAAGTAGACTGATTTGACGGCCCTGTCTCCCTTCTTTTACAGAGCGTTTCAAAATTTTAACATTATTATTTTAAACATATTTTCTAAATTTATAACAAGGTCTAATATCTAACAACCTAACCTACTGGCAGCTCTAACAATAAATTAAAAATAAAACCTAGGCTTGTCATTAACTGACATTAAAAATTACAAAAGGTAAACAAACATTAAGAGAGCATAAAGAACATCTAAATATTTTGAAATATAAAGGCCTAGGAATGTTACAGATAATGGCCATGCAGATAATTTGGAGAGAACGTATAATAAAACATTTAATTAAAAAAGTAAGTAAAAAATGTTACATTACACTGCATAGCTAATAGTATAACAATTGAATGCATCTCAATGTCATCACATTTTATTTACAAGAAGGAGATGTCCCGTCATATTTATTTATAGTAATAACAATATCAACATAAACAAACTAAACTCAGTAAAGAATTTGGTTGTGATAATGGACGAGAAACTATCATTTTCGGAACATATTGTTACGCCGGCGGACTAGTGAACAACTTTAAACGTCATTTTCTGGGCCTTGGGAACGTTTTCAGCAGGCTGGAAAGCGGTTTCAGGTCGTTTCCGAGGAGGCCCTATCACATACCAAATTATCCGAATTTCACCCCAGTTGCCGTTGTTTTCAGGCGCCTGAAACATGTTTTCAGTTCGTTTCAGGCCACCCCCTATCACATGACATCATAACCTGCAAATCCCTTTTCAGGCGTTTTCAGGACCCCTTATGGGCCTTTGAAGCCAACTTCAGTATATAGCGTAATTTCATGAAAGAGTGACAAGGATAGCAGTATTAGAAAGAGAGAGCTACATTCAGAATATTCCAGAGCTATTAGACAGGGATAGCACTATTAAAAAGAGATAGCTACACTAAGAACATTCTAGAACTATGTGATAGAGATAGCACCAGAAGGGACAGCAATAGGTCGAGAACCTTCCGGCACATACCGAAGGAGCAACTAGTATCGTGTGGAACATTCTAGAGATGTACCCGATTGTAGGTACCGAACGAATTCTCCCGAATATTCCAGAACATTACTAGGCGTATATAAAGGGCCGAGCTCGCGGCTACAGGACAGTCTCCTTTGAGGAAGCGAACAGTGCGAATCAAAGCGAATCGAAGTGATCGAAGCTAGTGCGATACTGTTACAGTGCGATTATCTTAGAGAAGAATTTGTGTTTAGTGTGTTTAGTGGCGATTATTAGTTGTGGTTTTATTGTTTTTATTTAGGGTAATTAAAGTGTTTCTTTTAAATTTGTGGTATCAGTGCAATTCCTATTAGTACCCATACCCTACGAACGTAACAATATTGAATACATAACTAATAAACTATTTAGAAATTTAGGATTTGTACTGCGAGTCAGTCATCCGTTCACTGATATCAGTTTATTTTAAAAAATTGTATTTTTCCTATGTAAGAGGTATGTATCTTCGAGTACTGTAGCTCGATATGGTGTCTACACACTACATCACGCAAATTCAAGCTGTTGAAAATATATAGAATAAGTTTCTCAAGCACTTAAATTATAGAAGTAGTCGCAGTTTTAATGACTACTCTACTCAAAGATCGTCGTACCCTCTTCTATATGATATTTTTGTATAAGGCGTGTAATGATTATATTGATTGACCTGAACTAGTGACTAGAATGCTTTGTTTCTGTTGCCCAAAAAGCAAAACAAGACATATAAATTGATTCGCGGTATCCCTTAGTAAAACAAATTATACGTATAATTCGCTTGTTAATCGTAATCATTCGAGGCCGTTTACGAGACATTTTCAATAGCAGCACGCAAGGTTTTAAAAGGGAAGTATTGCAGATACAAAATAGTGAAGTAACTTAAAAATATATATCAAGTCTAATCGAACACGAACACACACACACACACACACAAAGAAAGAAAATGTGTGCACCTCTCTCTGGTGATCCTACAGTATTAATATGAAATGTAACTTTCTCTCTTTTTATCTTTACTAAATTATAAGTATATTATATACCAGCTGACCCGCGCAACTTCGTTAGCGCCACATAAGACAAACAGACAAAAAAAGAGACATAAGTTAAAGATGTGGCGCTTAGGCTACTCTTATGAAACAACTTCTGAAGTAGGTATTCGCTTTTTAACAACAAAAAACTGATTGTAATCAAAATACTTGTTGATGAGTTACTTACAACTGAATAATATACACGCGGGCGAAACTGTTGGAACTGAATATCCTGTGCGAGACATATCCTGAATTAAAACATAGGGTACCTCCTTTATATCCCGGGAAAACATATTTTTCCCCGCGAGAAAACCTTTTCGTGTACTAATGACTTTACGTGAGCGAAGCCGCAGGTATCAACTTTCAGAAAAGTTGTTAAATGTGATTAAATACCATACGTCCAAATAATATAGAAATCGTTACAAACTTTCACATTTTTAATATTAGTAAGATTACATTCCCGTGGGAATACCAGGAATTCATTCTTGGTGCTCGCCTAACGTAGGTACCTACGTAAAGAATACGTTTACCAAATTTTAGGTTATGTATGGTTTTACCCACGTAGTTTCCGTTCCCGTGGGAATACTGGGTATTTCTTTCTTAGTGCTGATTCAAGGCAGATACCTAATACATACTTTTACCAAATTTTAGGTACCTATGTTTAATAGTTTAGACTGTGTGTGGCTCCATCCGCGTAGTTCCCATTTCCATGGAAATATCGGGAATCCCGTTTTTATTGCTTATTTAAAGACTTAAAGGATACATTAACCCAATTTCAGATTTCCACGTTTATTGTTTAGGCTGTGCGTGGTTTACTGACATAGTTTCGGTTACCGTGGAACGGAAAACTAAAATAGCTGGGTAATACAGCCCTTAGGAGATTCTTCTAAAACAGGTGTAGGTACGTAAGTACATTTTACTAACTTTGAAAATGACCATCTTCCATACAACCGTTTATCCCTTATTTACGTCCTCAGGGGTAAAAATTCGCAAAACTCCTTCATAGGGGCATCTACGTGTTAAAGGTAACCCCAAAGTGAAGTTTAGACTTCATAGCTCCGTTAGCTCCATGGATTTCATAATTAATGATTCATTTAAAAAAACCCTGTTTGATAATTAACTGAAAGTAGTTCGATTAATGAGTCATTTAAAAAAACCCTGTTCGAAAATGAAGAACTTCCATACAACCGTTTACCGCTTATTTACTTCCCAAGGGGCAGAATTTTGCAAAATCCTTTCGCAGCGAAAACCTACGTATTAAAAGGAATCTTCATACGAAGTTTGAGCTTTATAGCTTTGATAGTTTCAGAGATTTCGTGATCAATGAGTCAGTCAGTGATTTTGCCTTTAACCTCCCGTGTCGAGATGGTGAATAACCCTTTATATATATAAAATATCCATCACGCGTTATCCCCAAAAGGGGTGGCAGAGGCATATTATATGCCCACTTTTCACCGTGTGGATTCCTGTCCCACGTAATAGGTGGTGAGCCCATTGCCGTGTTGAAATAGACAGACGCAGGTTGTGGCAACCTGCTGTTGAAGGTTTTCAAGCCGCCAATAAGGCCTTCAACCAGGCTTAACGACTGCCATTTTACTGGCAACCAGGACCAACGGCTTAACGTGCCTTCCGAAGCACGGAAACGCTCGCAAATATAAATGCCACAAAGTGGTCACCCATCCAAGGACCAGCCATAGTGAAAGTTGCGTAACTCAGTGATCGTTTACAGAACACTGAGACCTTGGGGCCACGAGCGCTTCTTTATATATATAGATATAGATTACACCACCCCTTGTACATTCATCATCATCCGAGCGTCTGACCCAGTAGCGTCTCGCGACGCCCGGGGGCCGCTTTCCTACATTTTCTCCTTCGCACGGTCGTCGCCATCCCCTGTAGTGAGACCATTGGCACGCATGTCATCCCTTACGACGTCAAGCCAGCACTTCTTGGGTCTTCCCCTCTTACCGGGACCCGGCGGGGCTGACATGGCCAGACATTTGTTACCTACGTAGCCCGGCGGTTGCCGCAAGACCATACCAACGAAGGCGACACTCTTGCAACTTGTCTGCAATGTCACGGACGTGAAGGCCGCCGCGGATGCGAGAGTTCCTCACGCGGTCCATCCGCGTGACCCCACACATCCACCGCAGCATCTTCATTTCCGTGACACGCAGCTCCTGCTTGTGTCGCTCCAATATCGGCCACGTCTCACTGCCATGTAAAGGACAGGTCTAACAATGGTTTTGTAGACCTGTCCCTTCAACCGGATCGGCATTTTAGGATCACAAATGACACCGGTCATCGCCCGCCATTTGGCCCACGCGGCAGCAATGCGTGACTTGACATCGCAATCGATGTCACTGGACGTGTGAAAAACGGATCCCAGGTATTTAACCTGGTCCGTGCGCTCGAACTTTACCATTTTGTTTTGGCGGGTGGCTTTTATAGGAGCGACGCCCTCATACCTCCCAACCCCAGAGGGGAAAGCCAGCGCCAGAGCCTCGTCAGTTAATCAGCAGGTGCACGCACTAGCACGGGAGGTTGACTTGGGCCCCGAAGATCTTGTTGGGGACCCTTACACCCGACCGCCCCTTGTACATTATCAGACTAAAATAATTGTTTGAAAATATGGTGTAAAAATAAAGTTCTATTCTATTATCTCCCTATCGACTTAGTTCAATATTTCAATGGTAAGAATTTCTCACGCAAAAACGAAAGAGTAATAGGTCATGTATCATCGGCTAGTTTTAATCTAAACATAAAAATTGAAACGTGGGAGCACGAAACAAAAGAATATCAGATTTCAGGCCATTGTTTTAACTAATCTCAATAATGCGAACTACACACACAGACAGTATTCAAAACGGGTCTTAGAAGGTTATCGAACGGGTTGGCAGCGCGAGTGTTGTACCCCTGGTGTTACAAACGTCCATTGGCTACTCTGCCTCATGCAAGTGATGTTGATTTTGAGAATATATTGTTGATAGTTGATAGACGAGACGACTAGATATTAATAGAGAATTTAGTAAAATTCTATGAGGTAAACAATTGATCACGTTATTTTAGTACTAAATGTCATGTCACTTATACATTTGACACCACCATTACCGATAGTGTAAGCGACTGACGCCAATGACTTTTCAGGTTCGACTCTCAGTCAGAATGAATATAATTATGTATGATCCACAAATGTTTGTTTCGGAATTTGGGTGTTTTCTGTATAAACATAAAGAAAAAAATCTAAATATTAGTATATTTAACTGTTGTTCTACACCTTTTTACTTAGCACAATTTAGCCCAAAGCTCTAAATTTGTAATGCGTGATCTAGAAAACGTATAAACATTCTTATCTTCTATACTTACTATAATAAAATTCAAGAGACAGTTTCTGTGTACATTGACAATTTTTTCAAAATTTTTGTTGTAATGTATCATAGTATCTATATAGAATACAAAACAATTATTTTTGGAAATATTGTGTCTGTCGTTTTGTTTTATACTATTACTAATGAATAAATACTAAATAATATTTTCACTAAACTTTTCTCCTAAAACCCGATTAACATATTTATCGTTGTTTTTATTACATGACTTTAATCTCTTCTCATCACATGAACATAGATAATACTAAGACGTTACAAATATATGCTCAAACGTTTCGAAAGAGTTCGGACCTTCCTCAGCTCCCACGTAGGGTGCCAAATTGTCGTTGTGGGGTTGAACTGTGTGTAAATGTATAGTGTAAATTACCACGGATATGAAGGAAAGATGCACTTTAAAGAACATAGTTTTATAGATTTACATTTTATGGTAAGCTAAGTTGATAGTAGAAGAGGGAGGATTCGGTAGGTGAGATGTTACGACGCGTCCCAGATAAAGGAGGAAACGTCCCCTTGCCAAGCAACTACAGCAGAAAAGGGCCAAGGAACGCCAGCGCAGTTGGTGTAGGGGCTCCAGATCTTCGGGGCCAAAGTCAACCTCACGTGCTAGTGCGTGCACCTGCTGAATAACGGACGAGGCCCTGACGCTGGCTTTTCCTTCTTGGGTTGGAAGGTCTGAGGCCGTCGCTCCCATAAAAGCCACCTGGCAATACAAAAAATATGAAAAGGTACAATGCAGCTAGGGATAGGGCGCCGCCGCACGCGCAGGAGCCCCACCCGACTCCTGTGGCAAATGGGCTAGTAACCCGTATACGCTTCGCAACGTGGAACATTTGCACGCTGACTGGGCTTGCGGTAGAGTTGGCCGAAGTACTCTTCAGGTGGAGGGTGGACGTGGCGTTCCTGCAGGAGACTCTATGGAAGGGCAACAGAGCCTGGCCTTTGCAGAAGGGCTACAAGCTATATTACACTGGTGCACCTGGTGGGGAGAACGGAGTGGTCGTGGTGCTCTCCGAGGGCCTGCAGAACGGCATCTTGGAGGTAAAACGCTTTAGCTAGCGGCTTATGATCTTGAGAGTGCTTATCGATGGGATTGTTACCCACTTGATAAGAGCCTACGCACCATTGCCCGGTTGTAGCGACGCCGATAAGATGTCTTTTCGAGGTCATCTCGAGAGATTGCTCCGTAGCATTCCGTTGTCACAGGAAAACGATCTGGACGGCAGCCTAAATGGTTCTGTGGGTGATGGGTGTGAGGAGTTTGAGCGTGTTCATGGTGGTTTTTGATACAGCACCCGCAACGCTGAAGGAGACACTATCCTCAGAACGTGTGCTGTCGATCTGGCCATTTTGAACACGTATTTCAAAAATAAATCCGAACATCTTATTACCTACAAGAGCGGGAGGCGCACAACTCAGATCGATTTCCTACTCAGTAGGCGACACACCATCGGCATGGTGGCCAACTGCAAGATCATACCCGTAGAGAGTCTCACACACAGTCTCAATACCGTCCAAAGGCAATCGCATCGAGCGGTGCCAGCGCCGCATCAGATAGTGGTTGCTTGATGAAATTACGTCCCAAGATTTTGTCATGGCTGTCCGTGACAAGTTCATCGACACTGAAGGCGAACCAGTTCAAGATTACTGGGACAGAATTCAGACGGCCATCCTTGGAGCGGTGAAGGTGGTGCTCGGTGAGTCTAAAGTTGGACGCAAATATGACAAGGAAACGAAACAGTCCAGAGGGAGTCTAGAGAGAAGAACGCCCTTAAAAGTAGCAAGCATCAGAATCTCCTAAAGATCGCTACGCATACGGGGCTGCTAAGCGCTAAGAGAGCTTTAGCCAGAGGCAGACGTAACCACTTACTACCTCCATATGAGAAGTTGGAATCGTCTCAGGGGCAAAAGCTTATATAAAAGTTGGCGGTCAAAGCGGTACAGGATATCTCCTAGTGCCGCTGTGTAAAAGATCCTGAAGGGGTGCTATACGAAGACCTCGCGGTGAAAGAGAGATGGCGCTCGTACTTCCACGAGCTGAGCAGCATTTATAAGCAGCATAAAGAGATGTAGCTTCCGGACATCCCTCCGAATCAGGGACTAGTGCCACCGGTAACGACTGCAGAAATCCAGATTGCTCTTTACGTTCACGTTCTTTCTTCACGTTCTTTTTCCAACTTACTCAAACTATCTTTTGAATAACTTTGTTGCGGGTTCCAAGACATGCTCACTTCTCTTGTAACTACACCGAGATCGAACTCGGTGTAACTTTAGTGGTTTTGGTCATTGCTGTAGATCCTAGTTAACAGGAGTCACAGTAATGGGAATGCGGGTGTGAAGAGTCCCAAAAAAAAAGCCTTTTGTGTCCGTGACCTTGGAGACAATTTGCAAGAGTGTCGCCTTAAAATAAAAATAAATAAGTCTTTATTTTGCATAAACCATTTTAACGGCGCTTACAAAATGTCACACACTAGAACCAAAGAAAAAAATTGTATATTAAATGTGACCACCGGTTCGGAACGCGGCCCACCTGAGAAAAACCGCAAGAAACTTAGGAAGGCTTTTTTTTTGATGGCCTATTTACAATTTAATGTTTTATGACTAAAATATTTTATTTGCCAGCATATCATTTCCAGGCATCCCTGTTCTGTAAATAGTCTTGAATAGAGTCATAACCTTTTTCACAAAGCTTTCTTTTAATATACTTTTTAAATTTATTTAATGTTAAATTTCTCAGGTCACAGGGAAGCTTGTTGTAAAAGCGAATACAGTTACCCTGGAAAGAATCGCCAATCTTATGCAGCCGACTGTGGTGAACTGAAAGATTGTTTTTATGTCTAGTGTTTATATTATGCATATCACAGAGTTTAGTAAACTGTGATAGATTTTTCTGGACATACATAAGATTGGCAAAAATGTATTGTGATGCTACGGTTAGAATATTTACTTCTTTGAATTTTTCTCAGAGGGAGACTCTGGGACCCAAATTATATATAGCGCGTACAGCCCGCTTTTGAAGAACAAAAATGTTATTTACATCTCAAGCATTCCCCCAAAGGAGAATACCGTAAGACATAATACTATGAAAATAGCTAAAGTAAACCATTCTAGCCGTATCTTCGTATTCTTCGTTCGTATGGTTGGCGGCAACCTTCGGGCTATGTGGGAAACAAATGTCTGGCCATGTCAGCCCCGCCCGGTCCCGGTAAGAGGGGAAGACCCAAGAAGCGCTCGCTTGACGCCGTAAGGGATGACATGTGTGCCAATGGTCTCACTACAGAGGATATCGACCGTGCTAAGTGGAGGAGAAAATGTAGGAATGCGGACCCCGGGGGTCGCGAGACGCAACTGGGACAAACGCTTGGATGATGATGATGATGATCGCCAGCGCGGTCCCTTATATAAGGCGCTGCGGAGGACCTAACGTCGCGGAGGCAAGGCACCGCTCCTGAGTGTTGGTGAGGTCAGCTTCGTATGTATTTCAAGACTAAAGAAGCAAACGGTTACGTAATACAAGGCTTACAGCGGTAGATAGGTATATAACCATAACATTACACTGACTGCCTCTGTGGCGCGGTGGGAGTGTATCCGACTGCTACGCAAGAGGTCGTGGGTTCGATTCCCATCCAGGATAAAACTTTGTGTGATGAGCACGATGGTTTATTCTGTGTCTGGGTGTTATTTATCTATAATATGTATGTATTTAGAAATATATAAGTAGGTATATTTATCAGTTATCTGGTTACCATAGTACAAGCTCTGCTTAGTTTGGAATCAGATGGCGTTGTGTGAGTTGTCCCAACGATATTATTATTATTCTCTTTATTTACAATACAAATACGTAGGCTGTAGCCGGAGGATGCAAAAAATACAATTTATTTAAACTTAATTTAATTAAAAAGTACAATGAATTTTAATTACTAAATTAATTGCTAAGTTGTTGTGTCCAAAGTGACGCTCCATGCGATGCCGCGGCGTCCGGTGTTCTCAGGTTGCACGTTGTTGCACATTGTGCTGACTCGACTCCTCGTGGCGTGGCTGATGCAATACTTGATATAAATTGCGCAGTGAAGTGAATGACGTAAATGCTTGTCAGCGACTTTGGTGCATAGCAACTATGTAACACCTCCCCCCGTAGATCAGCAACTATTTCGACATCTTGAGAGATGGGGATGATGAAATATTGCTGTGGTCAATTTTTATCTTACTGGGGTGAATTGCTCTTGATTCTTGAATTTCGGCGTAGATTCCTGGAGATGTCACATTATCCAGTTCTTTTGGTTTGTTCCTTCGAAGAAGCTTTGTTCTCTGGCGTCGGCGATACATAACTATCATCGCGAGAGAAGCTGCGATGAACAGGGTAAAATAGACTGGAATTGTAGTGTGATATAGAGTCATTTCACTAGCTTCATCTAAATTAACTGGAGTCTGTAGTGAAATTTTGGTGTTAATGGAGTGCAAGTTTTCGAGATCGATAGAGTTGAGTACTGTTGGGGTCCCACTGGACGTCTCGATTTCTTCAAACGTGGGGACTTGCATTATCTTCAGAGCAAATCCCTTAATATGGTTGTTAGAGTTTGCTATTGTGAACTCAGGTGTTCTTATATGGCAATTGTATGGAATGATAGCTAGATAACTGCCTTCAAGAGTATTGTACGTCTCCTGCCCGCAAGATATCTTCACTTTGGTTGGATGTGGGAAGCCAATGGTATAATGTTTATTACGGGTTCATTTCGTTTCTCTAGTTTTAGGATTCTGAGGTGTTCGAGAATGGTAGAATGAAAGCGTTCTACTGTTCCGTTATCGTTCGGCGTATGGGCAAGTATTTTATGATGATGTATCTTGTGGAGGCGGACAAATTCAGAAAATAACAACTAATGTGAGCAATTTCTCATTCTGAGCAGTGAAGAGGCCGAGGTGCACTACTTCAAATGGTTTAGTAGGAGGGGGAACAATAGGGAATCTTTGCTTAATGGGATTCCGATCATATTTTGCTTGTCCACAAATGCTACATTCATTAATATACTTTGCAATACTTTCCTTCATTTTGGGCCAAAAGTAACGATACAATAGGGCAAGGTAAAATTCAGTTATACCGCGGTGGTTGGTTTTGCTCTCGTGATAATTTCTTATAATTTCCTGTTGTCTTAGGTAGCCTTTAACATTTTCTACCTCTTTCTTCGTTAAGACAATATTCATGGCAGAGTTTCTAAAATTATCTTGAATGATGGGAATGATTTTGTACATGGCTAAGGGTGGATGTATAATAATGCCGGTTTTGACTTTGGGATTGACGTATTCCTTTACAGCATTAACGACGTCAACTTCGAGATTGGATTCTGACAATTGTATAGTCGTTTTGGTGTGAGATTCGAAAGGTTTAGACACTATTGGGCGTCTTTTTATGTCTCCTACGACCACTAAGGAAATTTGGCGATGAAATTTGTTAAGAGGGTCGTCGGATATCGGTACCTCTAAAATAGGGTTTTCGGCATCGGTATGGGCGGTTAAGGTAGTCGAACCAGAAAACGAAGGGGGTTTTTCAGATGTATTCTCGGCGATGGAACATGCGTATTCGTTATACATCTCGACACGCAACAACGCATCGGCGTTGGTGTTGAGTTTACCCTGTTTGTAAACCATAGTGAAATTATATTCACTTAGTTTTAATCTCCAACGGGTTAATCGAAAATTTGGTTCCTTTAGGTTCATGACCCATTGTAGCGGTTTGTGGTCGGTAACAATTTTGAATTTCCTACCAAATAGGTAGGGACGGAAATACTTAGTAGCCCACACGATGGCCAACAACTCTTTCTCTATCGTACTATAGTTGATCTCACTAGTGTTTAGTGTATGGGATGCATATGCTATAGGTTTATCAGTGCCTATTTGACCTTGCGAAAGAACGGCACCAATGGCGAGGTTGGAAGCGTCAGTGTTCAATATAAAATCTCTGAAACACCTTTTCTAAGTTAGTCATATGTTCTTGAAGAGTAACGCTGAACACAATTATGTCGTACAGATACACTAAGCATATGTTGTTTTGCAGATCTCTAAGGACGTTGTCCATAACGCGTTGAAAGGTGGACGGAGAGTTCTTCAAACCCATTGGCATGCGTAAAAATTCAAAATGGCCGTGTTCAACTGTGAAGGCGGTTATATGGATGTCCTTTGGGTCCATTTCGACTTGGTAGAACCCACTTGCAAGGTCGAGAGTCGTAAAGTAATGACAATTGCCTAATTTGTCAAGAACGTCCGAAATGTTGGGTATAGGATACCGGTCATCTATAGTTTTTTCATTTACTTTCCTGAAGCCGATTACCAAGCGCCATTTAGGTTGGCCACTTGCACCGTTTTTCTTGGGAACTACCCAGATGGGGGAGCTCCATGCAGACTGTGTTGGGCGTATAATATTCTGCTGTAACATTTTAGATATTTGTTCTTGGACTTCCTGTTTATGAATAAATGGATACTTCCTGTTTATAATAATTGATGTATAGATTGGGGATTCATCTGTCGTTCTTATGGAATGCTTAATTTGGTTAGTGAACGTTAAGGGTTCGCCCTCTATGTAAAATACGTCGGCATACCGGGCGCAAAGTGTTTCTAAGTTAGCCTTCTCTTCGGGATTTAAATGATCGGTGCATAGGCGACTTAATACTTCCCTAGCACGATCGGAAGACTGTTGGGTACTGGAATAGTGAAAACTATACAATTCAGCAGCATTCCATTGAGAATACTATGTCGTATCGGGACGGGTTTGTTACTTCGACTAAACCCCTATTATTTCTTACAGTCGTCAAACAGTCATGTACAATGCAGTTGGAAATTCGTTGCTCGGGAACTGAAACATTACCGTCTCGCGCGTTGATTGGGACCCTAATTAATTTGGAAGAGTTAGCCGGTATTATACTTTCGTAAAGGTTACAATTATATGAATCGTACATCAACAAGGGAGTACTGGAATTACGCGTGACCAACAGTTTATTCTTTTAATCTATGTTAGATTCTAATTTTTCTAGTAAGTCATAGCCAATCAAACCATCAAAAAAATCGTGGAAAGAGTATACATAAAGTTTAATCATCATATCTCTTGGTTCTTTAAATTCCTGAAAACACGGTATTGTAATTGAATGATTGTTTCTCGTTATAGCATGAATATTAGTGATCTGGAACGGATCGTAATCCCATTGGACATCTGGTAGATTTTGTTTATAGCTAAAGGACTAAGAAAATAAATATTGGCACCTGTATCAATTAGTAATTTGACTGGGGGATTGGTAATTTCGATATAAGGTAATTTAGGTTTTGAATAGGCCTTTGAATTTGTAAATTAATCTCTATTTTAGCTTGTTTGATTTAGGGATTTTCTGAAAATCCTCTGGTTCTATGGAAGGAGTGTCATTTACTTCCTCAGCAACATTGGTGTCTATACCTTGAGGTTGCTCATAGGTGAGTTCTCTGCAGTAAGGATACTCGGGATGTTCGAAGTATTCTTGGGGGTAATAATCGTTGGCATAAGGATAGTAATAGTCACCATAGCCCTCATACGACGATAAGTCACCAAAATCGTTAAAATGTGTCTCCCTTGATTTAAAGTAGTTAGATGGTGGTGGATTTCCAAACCTAGACCAGTTATTTTGTACTCGTGGAGCAAATTGTCTGGTCGCATAATGACTTACACCACTCATAGGTTGTGGGGCGTTACTAGTTGACGGTTTGGGGCTTGGTATCTTAAAGATTTGGCTCTGGGGTTTATAATTTGGTGGAGGTGAGCCGAACATTTGTTGCGTTCGCGATGGACCACGGTATTGAGGGGATTGATTTTTCCTAATTGGGAACGGTGCTTGTGGCTGAGACATGAATGGTCGCGGTTGTCCTGGCATGCCAAAGATCCTAGGGGGTGGTAGATTAAATGACCGCATTGCGGGTGGTGCTATAAGAGCAGGTTGTTTAAAATCATGATTAAGCCTATGACTGACCTGATGAGGTTGGTGCTGGGACTGGATCTTTCTGCTCGGGGCATGTTCGTTGCGTTGCTGCAAATACAAGGTGTTCATTTCCTCGTGCACGAACTCTAGAGCTTTTTCAAGTATCAGGCCGCATGCACCGAATACGAGAACCAAGCGGGTCACGTAGACCACGCAAATATGATTGTAACGTAAGTTTTTTAAACAAATCGCGCTTAGATTCTATGGTACTCGCTATCGTTTCATGAAGGCTGATATACGTCATGATAGTGCTGAACAGGTTTTGGCATTGCTCATAGAACTCTTGCGGGGTTGCCGAACCCTGGGTCAAAAGCGTCAAATCGTTGTATAACGATGTTTCGTCTCGCTGATCGGCGAAGTTGCTGATTAGGGCAGATCTAATGCCGAGCCAATTTTCTGGGATACCGTTTGAGTTTATTGTACGCGCAGCTGGGCCTACTATTTTATTTAAAATACCGTTAAGTAGAGCTAAATTAGTTAGTTGGAATGCGGGCCCATCTTTCATGTATTGATGCACTAATTGATCACATAATTTTATAAATCGAGTAAGTACGTAAGAGTTCCCATCGAACTCCGGAACTAATCGAAGGGCTTTGTAGATTTGATCTACTGATTCAGTCATGCTTGACGGGTGCCCGCTTACTACACTGGTGCTATACTCCGTCGTCTGTTCCGTCATTAAATTCCTACTAGTGTCTATCGCGCTGTGCCTATTGCTATCTAACGTATGAGACCGAGATTGCCTTGGATGGAAAATCTTGGATATCTGGATAAAACTTAAATTAGGAGGTATGCGACTCTAGAATGATTCTAAAGTACTCACCGAGTAATAAAATCAATGGCCGGATACTCCTATGGGCTGCAGCACTCGTAGATTCTGGATATTCGTAGAGGTGTCCGAAGGTCACCCGGGTGACTCGCGATTCTGATGAATTTTATCTCGCGTTCGCGAACCGGCCCGCGAATATCCTACCGACTGCGCCAAATACGTAGGCTGTAGCCGGAGGATGCAAAAAAATATAACTTATTTAAACTATATTTAATTAAAAAGTACAATGAATTTTAATTACTAAATTAATAGCTAAGTACGTCGACAATCGACCGATGTTGTGTCCAAAGTGACGCTCCATGCGATGCCGCGGCGTCCGGTGTCCTCAGGTTGCACGTTGTTGCACATTGTGCTGACTCGACTCCTCGTGACGTGGCTGATGCAATACTTGATATAAATTGCGTAGTGAAGTGAATGACGTAAATGCTTGTCAGCGACTTTGGTGCATAGCAACTATGTAACAATACAGACATACAAATTAAATTTTTAAATATATCTAAAGTAAATACATTTAAAAATATAAAAAGTAGTGGCCCACCGGTATCGGGTACAGGGACCAAGCAACCGGTGGTTAGGGCTCCAGAGATAGGAACCTCCTGACAATGCGTGCCGTGTCGCGGAGAACTGCCTTCTGCATCAAACCCTTGATCCAACTGCCTAACGCGAGCCTCATAAGATGTTGGTCGAGGCTCTTGGCAATCAACCCATGTGCTGACATGACTATCGGGACAATGATTGCCGAATCCACATCCCACATGTCAATAATCTCGAGAGCCAAGTCCAAATATTTCAATTGTTTTTCTTTTTCTGCTTTCACGAGATTTTCATCATGTGGGATAGTAATATCAACAATCATTGCGCGACGCTATGTTACGTTAAATCTACATCGGACCCATATAGGACCCGAAAAAATCCATATCTCCTTGCGTTCATCAGTAGTGAGTATAACAGGTTTGCGCCAGTTCTCTTTAGCCAGACTAAGCGGGGTAAGTCCATTATCTACTGCTACCACACACCGATGCATACCCATATTCGCTGACAGAAAATATTCTCTAAGGTTGCATATCTCGCGGTTGTGGAGAGTCTTAACATTCAAAAAGCCTCGGCCCCCAAACTTCCGCGACGAATCAACCTCATAACAGACGAACGTGGATGGTGCATTCGGTATGTAGTAAGCAGAGTACGAATATTTCTGTCGAGGGTGTACAACTCAGTTTGAGTCCATCTGAGTATGCCAAAGGAGTAGGTTAACAATGGTATGACCCAATCATTAAAGGCGCGAACCTTGTTTCCATATTATTATTATTACACTGTGGGAGTGTATCCGACTGCTACGTAAGAGGTCGTGGGTTCGATTCTTGCCCAGGATAAAACTTTGTGTGATGAGCACGATGGTTTATTCTGTGTCTGGGTGTTATTTTTTTATAATATGTACGTATTTAGAAATATATTAAGTATGTTTATCAGTTATCTGGAAGGGTTCGGGTGATATCCCGCTTCTTTAGGGGTTGCTTTGGGTATTTTCCCGCTACTTGGGGCGTGAGGCGTGCGTGGAATTTTCACGTCATGCCGTCATCTTGGGCCTGCTTTTGTAAGAAAGGCGAGCAGCCCACCCGCCATCCTAAGGCCCCCGATCATGGAGGCCGGTAGTTTTGGGCGAAGACAAGTCTGCGCCGTTGACGCAGTAGATTTCGGAACTCAATTTTGAGAGTCCTCTTCCGTTACTAATCCACCGCCTCTTTCAAGAGAATGACCTGCTTGCAGAGAGACGCAGCGGTGTCCCACTTGATCCCGCTAGAAACCAAGGCTCGCACCATGGTTCTCAATGAGAGAATGTCTACGTCCAGACTCGCCACGAGGAAGTTGAGCTGTATTTATTTACCTTTCTTTCAGGATGAATTTTCTTGCAAGTATCCTATCAATGGTCAACATAAAGACGATCCAGCCTCTAGTGGCTATTGTGCAGTTCCTGTTCCACTCAATAGATGAGCTCGAGCTTGATAGTCAGGATTTCCCACAGCAAGCACAACTTTATGGTGCGTTTATATATTTTAGTTTGTAAGTTTAGTGTTTTTTTTTGTACTTCAGATTTTCTCTAAATGTTGTTTAGTTTGTCAACTATTAAATGTGTTAAAATATTGCAATATATATGTCGCTATCTAAAATCATAATTTTCATTTCAGATGGCCAAATATTTGACTTTATAGTGATAGGCGCGGGATCAGCCGGCTGCGTAGTGGCAAACAGACTCACTGAAATCACGGGTTGGAATGTATTGCTGATAGAAGCAGGTGGAAATCCTCCTATAACCTCAAAAGTGAGTGAAATAGATTTCACCATATATTAGACATCACGAGTCGACCTAAATTATTAATAAATTCAGTATGCTGCGATTCTCTTACAAAAATTATTCATTACTTAACGTTGTACCTTTAGCAAAAATAAAATAATGGTACAGCTTTACTTTTTTTCTTGTTTATTTTGTTTCAG
Source organism: Thumatha senex (assembly GCA_948477245.1). Lineage (NCBI taxonomy): Eukaryota > Metazoa > Arthropoda > Insecta > Lepidoptera > Erebidae > Thumatha > Thumatha senex. The sequence continues at coordinate 26,916,412 of OX419731.1, read as the reverse complement.
TATCCAGGACTATTTAGCCTAGTTGATTATACTACCTCGGATTGGAATTATTTCACAGAGAACGATCATTATTCGAGTCAAGCACTAAAAATGAAAAGTGTCCACATGACAAGAGGCAAGATGCTTGGTGGATCTAGTGGAGCCAATTATATGCTCTATGTAAGAGGTAACAAGAAAGATTATGATAATTGGATGGAAAAAGGTAACAATGGATGGGATTATAACACTGTTTTACAATATTTTAAAAAAAGCGAAAGCCTCAATGATGAAACCTTAAGTAAATATGATAAAGGCCGTTATCATAATACCAAAGGATATTTAGGAGTAACACGACACTTTTGGCAGGAAAGGGTTGATCCGTATTTAAAAGCTTTGGAAGAAAAAGGGCACAACTTAATATCTGATTGTAATGGTGAAGAGCAATTAGGCTATTTAATACCACATTATACAATAAACAACGGTTTACGTCAGCATACTGCGACAACATTTCTAGGGCCAGCTAAAGAAAGAAAAAATCTTTTTGTACTAAAATATACCTTAGCTAGAAAAATATTGTTTAATGAGAACATGGTAGCTATTGGAGTCGCAGTACAATTACCAAATGGAACAGAAACAAATTTTTTGAGCAGAAGAGAAATAATTCTATCAGCTGGTGCTATCAATAGTCCCCAGTTACTTATGTTATCAGGAATAGGACCTAGAGAACATTTGCAGAAAGTAGGCATCAATGTTTTGCTAGATTCTCCGAGTGTTGGTAATAATTTACAAGATCATCCTATCGTTCCCTTTGCTATTGGGGTAGAGGAAGATGATTTTTCAGTGATAAACAATGTAGATATTGTTATGAATTTAAACCGGTTTCCGGCGCCATGTTTTATAGGTCATGTAGCTATGGATAAGAATCAAACAATCCCTGATTACCAAATATCTGTATTGTCTTTAGATGTTTATTCACCATTATTAGCAATACAATGTAATCAAATTTTACGTATAGATGACCGCGTATGTGGTGCATTGTTAACTATTAATAAAAAGCGAAAGATTTTATACGGAACTGCTGCTTTGTTGCACCCAAAATCTTGGGGAAAAATTAGGTTGAAAGGCAGTAACCCCGATGATAGTCCTTTAATTTACAATAATTATTATGCGGATAAAACGGATTTAGAAAATCACGCTCTTTACTTGACAGACTTCTTTAGTGTAATGAATACATCATATTTTAGGAGTATAGGCGCTGAATTATATGATATTCCGCAATGTAAGTCCTTTGAGTTTAATACCCACGAGTATTGGAAATGTCATGCATTGAATACAGTTACCACTTTATGGCATCCCGTGGGTACTTGTTCAATGGGTCCAGACAAAGCAGATGTAGTAGACGAAAGGTTACGGGTGAGGGGGGTATCAGGCCTTCGCGTGGTGGATGCCAGTATAATGCCAACTATTGTTAGTGGTAATACAAACGCACCCACGATTATGATAGCGGAAAAAGCATGTGATATGATCAAGGAGGATAATGGAATAGAAATAAACATGTCTGTTTGATAAGTTTGTTTTAATTACCTGCCTACTGGATTCAACAAAGGAGGAGGTTCTTACATTAGTTATAATGTAATTTATGTTTTAATGTCTCAGAGCTCCGTCATTAATAAAGAAAATGTAATTCGCGTAGTGTCATCGTCATGTTATATAAGACGCCCCATCGGTGCTGCCTCAGTTTCTCATCGGAGTGTAATGATGAGCCTTCATCAATAAGACCATTTATAGTGAGCCTACACATTAAACACCATTATAAATGGAATTTATTTTATTTTTATTTTTTACTTAGTGCAATTTTTTTACTTACACTATCTCTTGGAATCTATACTAGGACTTTTAAGTCTATTGTCAGTTATTTAGATTTGAGGAGTCTTGTCTTCACAGTGACGTCGTGAAGTTTAGTTTTCTTTCTTATAATTGTATTTTTAATTCTATTCTATTTTTATATTCTCAATATACTTCTCTCTATTCTTCTCTTTCAAACTGCTACTTTATATTGATCCTTTTTTCTTGTAGATCATGTTTGAAAGCCATAACACAACGCTCTCCTGTTGAAGTTGTCAGTAAAATATTTATTTGATATATCAGCCAAGAACTTGGCTAAACAAGTTGCTCCTATTGAGAAATGTTATATGACATTCACAATGTCAGTATTTTTATTACCGACAATTCAAATTTAAATAAATAATAAATATCCATCACGCCTTATCCCCGAAGGGGTGGCAGAGGCATATTATATGCCCACTTTTCACCGTGTGGATTTCTGTACCACGTAATAGGTGGTGAGCCCATTGCCGTGTTGAAATGTACCTGCTGTTGAATTTTTTCAAGCCGCCCATAAAGCCTTCAACCAGGCTTAACGACTGCCATTCTACTAGCAACCGGGACCAACGGCTTAACGTGCCTTCCGAAGCACGGAAACGCTCGCAAATGTAAATGCCACAAAGTGGTCACCCATCCGAGGACCAGCCATAGTGAAAGTTGCGTAACTCAGTGATGGTTTACAGAACACTGAGACCGCGGGGCCACAAGCGCTTCTCTTCTCTTTTCCTCTTCTCTCGCTTCAAATTTAATTAACTTAAACTATACCTTGATTTTTTTCTTTATATATTAGAATGACATTTCTGTATGTCATTATTTCTTTTTAATGTTGCAAGTTTGCAACCGTAGTGCCTTACTTAGTCGATTTAGTTTATGAATCGAATGACTCGACTAGTAGGAAAGGATTATAAATACTATTTTATTAATATTAATACTACAATAATATTGTAAATATTTCTTAACTATTATTTTTGCTCTGTGAATCTCTGTGGGACTTGCTGCCCGAATATGGTGAGGACGGCTCGCTACTGCGGGCAATACAGTCGCTTTATAGGGACTGTAAGGCTTGTGTGCGATTAGGGGGGATGTGTCACCCCGTTTTGACGTCGTTACAAGCGTCAAACAGGGTTGTGTCATGTCCGCCTGACTGTTCATAGTGTATCTAAACAGTTGCCTGCAGAAGTTGAAAGATTGTGATATGGGTGTGAATTTGGGTGACTTAACAGTAAATTGTCTACTGTGCGCTGATGGCCTCATCAGAAGCCGACCTTCAGGCATTAGTCACTAATATGAGTGTGAAAGTAAAGGCTTGAATGCAAATAAAACTAAGGTTCTAGTATTTGTAAGAAATGGCGTAAAAACTTAATGCAAGACTTGGGTAAACCAGGAACGTCTAGAGCAAGTGAATGAAATTATGTATTTAGGGAGTGTGTTTGGCGTGGACGGAAGATGTGTTAGGATGTAGAACGGCAAGTAACTGCCGGATACAAAATTAACGCTGCTTTGTCTCATTTTGTAAAGCGACAAAGCATCGTTAAAGAAGCACGACCAGCGATTCATAACGCAGTGCTAGTGCCAACTTTGCTTTTCGGTAGCGAAACCTGGGTATTTTTCACACACAATTTTCGAAGTGATCGAAAGTGAGTCGGCCAAGGGGTCGACCGAATACGTAACTACGTTATGCGCAATTTGGCAGGTTTGAATGAAAGTGTCAGCGTTAAGCTGGAAAAGGGCGTGCTCCGTTGGTTTGGATACGTCCAACAAATGAGTGAGGAACGATTGGCGAAGAAGATATATTGTGCGAAAGTAAAGGGTAGAAGGAGTCAGGGTAGGCTGAGACTTACATATGAAGACCACGTGAGCAGATTGCTCAAAAACGGAAAGGTATTTGGATACCCAGACGTGCATGCATTAAGCGATTGATTAATCTGCAAGAAGCGAAAGAGTTATGCATGGATCGCTAAGCCTGGCGATCTGTCATCTCTGACTACCCCGTCAGGGATATAGCGTGAAGATAGTTATTATTTTTGCTCTTGGATGACGCACTGCACTGCGGGACCAAGCACGTCATGCTCGCGAAAGGGGTGGCGTAGAGGGAGCGGGTAGTAACTCTCCAAACCAATCCGCAGTTTGTCGTCGTTTCGTGTCGGTTGGCAGCTGCCCCCCCTGGCTTTTTTTTGGTCTCCTACTTTTGTCGATATAGTACAAAAATAACTTTTTCCCATTTGCAATACCTTATACATCTTTTAAAAATCGTGTGGTACGTCGCTTTTAACTGTTTGTTAGCAGCGTCAAGTCGGACTTGAAACGACTAAAAAACTCACGATCTCTACCTATTAGTTTAACACCGGGCGCCCCGAGTAACTACTCGCAAATCCTCCCTGGGTTCCCGGTAGAGTTTGGCTACCATCGCGGCCTCTTTTAATGGTTTGGACGTTATCCAGCTTCTTTGGAGTTTAGTTTGGATCCCGCTTTTTGAGGCGGTGAGGCGAGCGTGAAATTTGAAGGTCAATCCGCCGTCTTGGACCTGCTTCTGTAAAAACAATGGGCCATCCAGCGTACTAAACATAGTTATTTAAGAAATTATATAAATAATACCTGTTTTAATTTCTATGTATTTCGTATTTACTAGTAGACGCACAGCGGTTTAATCTAAAGAACGGGATAAAAGTAGCCGGAGTTACTTCTTCTACATATAATAAGAGTGCCAGTGAAAGTCCCGTTAAAATCGGTTCAGTTGTGTCAGAGATTAGCCAGAACATACAGAAAGAGATACACATTTAAAAAAATAGTTTTTTTGTTATGTAAATAACGTATTTGATTTATCAAAATCTAAAGACAAGCTTAAAGCATTAGGTGTATTCTGCGATCTACCCAAAGCTTTTGATTGCGTTCAGCATGAAACGCTGTGCAGAAAATTACATCACTATGGAATAAGACGTAAAGCTCTCGACCTTCTGTCTTCAAATTCTTATTCTGATAATAAAAAAAAAGTTTAATGAAAAATTTTATTACGCTGTTAAAGACTATTTGCAGGACAAGGACGCCTAGAAATTATCTGCTGGCAAAGTGAAATAATATTAAATTGTAAATAGGCCATCAAAAAAACATTCCTAAGTTTCTTGCCGGTTCTTCTCAGGTGGGCCGCGGTTCGAACCGGTGGTCACTCTAAAAACATTAAATTTATCTTTAAACTCGTGTATGACATTTTGTAAGGGCCGTTAAAATGGTCTATGCAAAATAAAGACTTTTTTTCTGTAGTGAAAATCTGTAAATTTGGAATTACAAACAGACATTTTAATTTTATTTATCTTTACATATAGATTTGAACTTAACCAAATAATTCTTTTTTTTATATAAAAAATAAATATCCATCACGCCTTATCCCCGAAGGGGTGGCATATTATATGCCCACTTTTCACCGTGTGGATTCCTGTCCCGCGTAATAGGTGGTGAGCCCATTGCCGTGTTGAAATAGACAGACGCAGGTTGTGGCTACCCGCTGTTGAAATTTTTTTATATATACTTGTATTTTAAGGAACAACCCTTAAAAAGTAGGTATTATTGAACCCAAACACCATGTCTGCTGTGAATTTTAGAAGAGTCAGCATTAGGTCAAAGTTCTCTATTAATTGTCATTTAACTTAACAGAGTAATCACACGCCAAAAGTGCCTAACATTATTATGAAAAAAAAAGTGATACTCTTACACAGCTGAACCGATATTTACCAAATATACCTAAGAACCACCACCAAGAAACGGGTTTCCAAATGAAAAAAAAACCGCATTAAAATTGGTTTGTCCGTTTAAGAACTACGATGCCACAGACAGACCCTTACACACCGAAATCTACGTCTTACTTATAACATTAACACCCCCTATTTTTGAGGGGAGATGGGGGGTTAAAAACAGGTAACATTATAAAATATCTGAATTGCCCCCCCCCCTGGCCCAGATCTGGGTACGACCATGCATACATACATATTGTCACGCCTTTATCCCCGAAGGGGTAGGCAGAGGCATATTTAATGCCCACATTTCACCGTATGAATTTTTGTCCCACGTTTCAGTTGGTGAGCCCATTGCCATGTTGAAATGGACAGGCGCAGGCTGTAGCGACCTGCTGTTGATTTTTTTAAGCCATAAGGCCTTCAATTTGGCTTAACGACAGCCATTTTACTGGCATCCGGGACCAACGGCTCAACGTGCCTTCCGAAGCACGGAAACTGGGGTGGGTCTGAAGGGCCGAATAAATTTATTAAAATAAAACCATTGCTATGTTGAAATGGACAGGCACAGGCTGTAGCAACCTGCTGTTGATTTTTTGTAAGCCATAAGGCCTTCAATTTGGCTTAACGACAGCCATTTTACTGGCATCCGGGACCAACGGCTCAACGTGCCTTCCGAAGCACGGAAACTGGGGTGGGTCTGAAGGGCCGAATAAATTTATTAAAATAAAATGTGTCTATTTTAGATGTTAGATTTGGAAGAAATTTTGTACCCGTTGCCTTTTTAGTGAGGTGGTAACAAAAAGGCTAAAAGGTCTTATGTGCTAGACACTAATTAGCACGACCAATTAAAGTCCTGGTAGTCCCGGACTGAATAATTTAATATAAAGGAAATATAAACGAGGTGGCTCTTTAATTAGTATATTATTAAAATTTTATAATAGAAGCGCTCGTGGTCCCGCGGTCTCAGTGTTCGGTAAACGATCACTGAGGTACGCAACTTTCACTATGGCTGGTCCTCGGATGGGTGACCACTTTCTGGCATTTACATTTGCGAGCGTTTCCGTGCTTCGGAAGGCACGTTAAGCCGTTGCTCCCGGTTGCCAGTAAAATGGCAGTCGTTAAGCCTGGTTGAAGGCCTTATAGGCGGCTTAAAAAATTTCAACAGCAGGTAGCCACAACCTGCGTCTGTCTATTTCAACACGGCAATGGGCTCACCACCTATTACGTGGGACAGGAATCCACACGGTGAAAAGTGGGCATATAATATGCCTCTGCCACCCCTTCGGGGATAAGGCGTGATGGATATTTATTATTTATTTTTATTATTAAAATTTTAAGAAAGATTGGAGGTTGTAAGCCTCTTTGAGCGAGTTGGAGATGGAGAAGGCCTTAAATAAAATATAAAATATCCATTAAACAATTGTTCTATGTGGAGATTTTAACATAAATGTCAGAAAGTATAGATTTTCTGAATTTAGTAAAATCAATTACCATCAATCATTTACCACGACCGCGGTCGTGGTTAAACTATAAGTAATTTATATCACAATTTTATGGAACACATTAGAATAACGGCCGCTACTGCGAGACGTATTGATAACATATTTATAGTTGAGTAGATAAGAGGCCACATTTGACAGGTGTCAGTTTATGCTTCATAGTGAGATGAAATGATTAAAAATATCGAATAATGTTAACAAATCGATTCGAACTTCAAACATATATGAATCGAAACAGTTATTTTGAAAAAGTAAGCTATCAAGAAGAAAGTATTATAGTATGTCAGTTGAAACCCAGTCCAATTAGTGTTATACTTTTCGAATAAAAAATATATTAAATATACAGTTATCAATTCAATATATTCATGTTAAAAATTTATAATTGTTGTTTTCTTCGAGTACTCTATAACGTGAAGGCTGGCAATGTGGGTATTCATTTATAGTGACATATTCCTGCACAAAAACAGAAAACGAATAAATGCCAGGTAATTTATTTTCTAGAAATGAAATAAATAAATAAGATGCGACAGTAGCAATATTACGTTTAGTTGCACAGAAATAAAAACAAAAACAAAAAGAAGTCCTGGAGTCGGTATGTATTGAGAGAAAAATAATATTTTGTACGCTGGACCTTCATATGTCGGAGCTCTAGAGCAGTAGATCTGGCACAACTGGATGTGAATAGCCACCTGATTTTAAAACACTACCTAAATTATGATGATAGAACTGTGTTAGGATCGTATTTTAGTAGATCAGGAAAATTGTGTTTAAAAGGGGCAATGTTGCAAGCACCTTGACATGTTAAGAAACCAAATATCGAAAGAAAATCAGCAAACATACATACACATATACATACATATTGTCACGCCTTTATGCCCAAAGGGGTAGGTAGAGGCATACTATGCGCCCCCATTTCACTGTATGCATTTTTGTACCATGTAACAGGTGGTGAGCCCATTGCCGTGTTGAATTGGATATAAACAGGCTGTGGCGACCTGCTGTTTAAATTTTTCAACCCGCCCATAAGGCGTTCAACTGAGCTTAACGACTGCCATGTTACTAGCAAAAGTCAGTAAACCTGTCAAAATAAGAGAAACATTTAAGTCAAAGAAAAGTATGTTCTATTCTAATAATATTATAAACGCGAAAGTTTGTAAGTATGGATTTTTGTTACTCGTTCACGTAATAACTACTGAATGGATTTAATTGAAACTTTACATAATAAAGCTTATACATCAGACTAACATAGTCTACTTTTTATCCCAGGAACAAGTTCCTATGGGAATCGGAAAACTTTTCTATGCAGGCAAAGCCGCGGGCGTCAACTAGTTAGTTAGTCTAAGAAAAATTATAAGATTTGATTAAAACAAAACTTTAAAAGTGGTGGACTATTTCAAATACTTCTCATTACATTCGATTCTGCTAATAAACTTTCGATTTTCTTGGTAACTCCCCTAGTGTTTAAAAAGGAAAAGGGTCCACTGCCACAACGTTGTAACGACGTTCAGTTCTTTAGAACATAAATTGTTCATTTTCTATACAGTGGTGTGTATTAGTGAAAGTTGATAGTAAAATAGCCTTCTTTGAGCTTTTAGACAATAAAATATTTATTTATTAACCAACTTATACTAACAGTATAGCACCACACATTATAAGTTAAAGGTTACATACACAATTATATCTAAACGTATGTTTAAGTAAACTTAAATTCAACAGACGGTTTTATAAAGTATATCGTAAATTATATTTGCAATAAAATTTGTACCAATAAAATATTAATATTAAAAATGTACATTATATCATTATTCAATAATGGTACTGGATGTGGTTATACTCTCCAGATAGTGACTAGCTGCAGCCAGGAATCTCAGTTCCGTAAACATCGTACTAAAAAAAGGGGACGATGCCGAGGGCGTAATGAACGCCTGATTGGTAGAGGAACATTTATTGAAATATATTGCAGAAGTGTAGAATTAGACAGATTACCAGTGGTGGGTTTAAAGGGCCCAATAAATTTAATAAAATGTGTCTATTTTAGACGTTAAATTTGGAAGAAATTTTGAACCCGTTGCCTTTTTAGTGAGGTGGTAACAAAAAGGCTAAAAGGTCTTATGTGCTAGACACTAATTAGCACGACTAATTAAAGTTCTGGTAGTCTCGGACTATATTATGTCATTTATGTAATTTATTGGTACTGTGATTTTAACATCATCTGCATACATAAGAACCATGGAATATTTTATGTGTGTTGGAAAGTCGTTTATAAATATTGAGAAAAGTAGTGTACCCAGGCTACTACCTTGTCCAATACCCGAGGTGACTGGGTAGAGCTCAAAACGATTATTTTTGTATAAAACGTATTGTTTATGGTCTTTTAAATTGTTAGCAAAGAATTGAAGCAATGGTCTAGAAAAACCTGCAGTAGCCATTTTTGTTAATAGTACATCATTGTCTACTCTATCAAAAGCCTTTTGGAAATCAAAATACGCTACATCCACTGGATTCTTATTATTTAGATTTGTAGCTATGAACGTAAAAATATTGAGAAGATTCGAAGTAGTAGAGCGCTTCGGTAAGAATCCATGTTGCTCTTCAGCAAACCAGCTATATCAGTGTAAATTCTTTTATTTAATATGGACTCAAAGACTTTACTAAATATGGACAGAACAGCAATAGGTCGGTAGCTTTTGAAGTCGGATTTAGAGCCATTTTTTGTGAACTGGAAGCACTTTGGAAGTTTTCCATATTGTTGGATACACATTCGTCTGGATGGAGAGATTAAATATATAAAGTAATGGGTTTGTGAAAATCCTTTTGCCATCTCTAAAAATGAACTGAGGTACACCATCTGGCCCTTTCCTTTGACGCAAGTCGCAACATAGCTCTAATCACTTCCAGTTCTTTGCAACGGGTAATATTAACATTAAAATTATTTGCACATATATTTGCCGAGATGCCTGCGTTATCGATACTCAAAGATGGGGTATCGGGCAGAAATGCATTTTTAAAATACTGACAGAATTCATCTGTGTGTTTCTGTGAGTGGACTGAGGCGATGGCATGCTCGTATTGCCAAACGTAGCCTGTTCATTGTATTCTCTATTGCCCTTAACATAAGTTCAAAATGTTTTGGGGTCACGCTTAATATTTGTTTAAATAAAGTTAGTGAAATATAAAAAATCTGATTCGGTTTCCTTTTTTACTAAACGCCTGAAATATGTAAAAAACGCGTAAGATATTTCTTCGTTTGTCTGTTTATTTAGCCTATCATGTTTTTCAAATTTTTTTCAAATATAAGTTTGTTCAAATTAATGGTGTTAGAGGAAAGCCAGTGGGGGTAACGTTGATTTAATGCGCTTTTGGTCTTTTTGAGAGGCACGTGTTCATCAATTACTTCATTTGATAACTTATGGAATGTATTCACAGCTTCATTCACATCATCTCTTAAATATACCGGCTCCCAGTTTATATTTGAGAGCGCCGAATATAATTTGAAAAAATCTACGTTTCGGTAGTTTTGGAAGGGTGTAGCACTACTGTTAGTACTTAAGTTACTTGGGCTATCGTTATTTACATAACTATTTGTATGGAGTGTAAATAAATTAATCGTGACATCTAACGGCTGGTGATGCTAATAATAATATAATAATAATAATAAATCCTTATTCATTTAGGTCACAAAGTAACACTTATGAACGTCAAGAATATTGCTTCTACATTTACATTTACTGCCAGATTCGCAAAGCAATAGGTAGAGCCTGAGGAAGAACCTGGCAATAAAACTCATGGCCTCTCTTTCTAAACGCCAGTAACTACATTAGTTTGATTAACATGATATTTGACCAATTATATAGTAATGAATTAATACACACAAAAAAACAAAATCAATGTTGTGTTTAAATCATATCAAAATTAGAGCGATTATAGTTGCCGGTTCTAAGGGCAGCCTACCCTCGAAGAAGAATCCGGTAAGAAAGTCAATGGATGCCATTTTAAAATGTAGGAATGGCTTACAACATTAAAATTACACTTACATTGTTCCTTTGGATTTATGTGAGAACAGTCGACTAAAATAAGTTTACCTTAAATATAAATAAGATTATTTGTAATAATTGCTATAACAGCTATGAGCTGACCAGTCCCAACAGACGGCATCCGTTCACGGGTATGACGCATTATATCAGCCATCGCCCTACTCAATCGTATTATAGGGAATAAGGCGACTCGATACATACGCCACCACTGCCAGGACACTTAGGCGAGCATGACATACTCAAAAACTGCACAGCAACTATCATGTCAATTTCAAAAAAATAAATAAGTCTACATGGTGCTCACACAATAACAAACTCAAATTACATTGTATATTAGTTAATACCGGGACTAAACGCAGCCAATTTAGAAACCTTTAGTTGTCAGACGTTTCAAATTATTAATAATGTAGAGATGTAAAAATACAACATATATATTGTAACGTTACTATTTTCCGGGAGGGGAAAAAGGTAAAGTTAAGGAGAAAACCGTTACCAGGACTGGAGGAGTACTGGCTTAAAAGGAAAAGTAAAAGAAAAAGGAGTAAAGGTAAAATTGATTTAATATAATATAAAAATGTTAAGAAAATAAAACCAAGGAAAGCCGGGAGTAAATTAAAGTCTTGATTCTTCAAGAACAGCCGCTAAGATGGGGCCTCCAGTAGGCCTCCACGTTGCTAGGAAACGGGGGCCTCTAGTAGGCCTCCACGTCGCTGAGAAGGGGGCCTCAAGCCCCTCAAGGCCTTCACGTCACCGACCTCGGAGAAGCTGGTCGCGGACTCAGGCAGGTAGAGGGCTGGAACTAACGAGCGGTCGGCGTCTTTCACAGAGCCGGTTAATAACACACAACACTGCATACCATCACTTCACTATTTCTGGAGGGCACAACCCTCACACTCAGCACTTATTTCCAGCACCTCCTCTCAAGGTGAGCACCAAAAGTCGACTCATTTGACGGCCCCGGTTTCCTTGTTTTACAGAGCATTTCAAAATTTAAACAATAATATTGTAGACATATTTTTATGAATATAAATTTATAATAAGGTCTAATATCTATACAACCTAACCTACTGGCAGCTCTAACAATAAATTAAAAATAAAATCTAGGCTTGTCATTAACTGACATTAAAAATTACAAAAAGTAAACAAACATTAAGACAGCATAAAAACTCTTGAATTATCAAGGCCTATGAATGCTACAGATAATGGTCATGCAGATAATTTGAGAGAATGAATAATGAAAGATTTAATTTAAAAAAAGTAAGTAAAAAATGATACATTATATTTCCCCGACAACCCCGGAAAATTTTTGATTGTAATGAAAAAATGTTGTTTATAAGAAAGAAGGCATTGACCAGCTAAAATTAATCTATATGACTATTTACAGTGGTACAGAAAGTTTTACAAAAGATAAAAATTACGTTTCCCCGATAACCCTTGAAAATTAACAACTGAGAAAATTTCGATGTTGTAAAAGAAAAACCTTGCTCTTTCATACACCTTTCATCAACCCACATTTCATACTCCCTCAATCATACATACATCACTAAGATACTTAGGGGATATGGTTCACATTCTATGACACATACTCCACAAGGAAAAAAAAAATATTTTTTTAAATTACGATGGCTTATTTATTTAAATTAGGTGTCGTAATCCGCACCTTTTTTAAAACCCGTTAATATTAAAAGAAATATTTACAAAGCTTTCCCAGCTTATGAAAAGCAGTCAAGGTTTGAAAGCATAATTGCTTAAGAAAAGCCTTCAAGTTTCAAGTAGTTCAAGTATTAAAAATAAAGCTTTCCAGCTTAAGAAAAGTAGTCAAGGTTAAAAGCAAAATTGCCTTTTCAAGAAGCTAAGTTGAAGTATTAAAAACGATACACAATGGCTTATTTTAAGAGTTGTGTACCGCTCTATGAAGAAAAAAGAAAAAACAGAAAGGAAAAATGCCAAAAGTTTTTGGAAAAAGTAAACCTTGTGAAGTATTTACAATGAACTTAATGTTAAATGATAAGTAAAAAATATTATTAGAGACATCAAGGAGAAAAAAAGCGATAAAACATTCAAGTTTAAAAAAAAATAAGATTAAACAATTTTATATAAAAACACAGCAGATATAAAACTAAACTTTAAAATCTAAAACGTGCCATTTTCCTTTTAAGCCGCTCTAAAATGAAAAAGAAATGGTGACAGTTTCTCTTATGTTTCAGATCAAAATCAAAGCATGATAAGCGAAAAGTTCAACGTGCTAATCTCCCAGAAGGATTAGATACATTTTATAAATTTTGTAAATTTTGTAAAGATTTTAAAATAATAAACGAGTTTATTACCACATGTTGCCATGGTAACAATATTGCCGTAGTAACAAATCAAACTAAATGAAGTAATGTTTAAAGTGTTGATTTATGTTAAGTTTTGTATAAACAACCACAGGATATTGTCCTGCAGCCGTCGTGAAGTGTCCCAGCCCCCAACTAGTAAGAGACCACGAATGGTTTTAAGAACACTCACTAGCGAAGACTGGGTACGATTACCAGAGGGTAACCGCAGAGGTGTGCAAGTGTGTGGGATGCAGTATAGTGATGTATTAGTAGAGAGTTATAATGTGCCTAGGTGATAACGACTATAGGATATTGTCCTTAGTACGTCGTAGAGAATCCAAACCCCAACTTGTAAGTGACCACGAATGGTTTTAAGAACACTTGCAAGCGAAGAATGGATGACAATTACCATTGGGTAACCGCCGTGGTGTGCAAGTGTGTGGGATGCAGTATAGTGATGTATAAGTAGAGTGTAAAGAAGTATTGTATAGGTTGAGGTGGATGAGGTGATGAACATATAAGCTTACCAAATAAAAATAACTTGAGCAGGAGGAGTCCTGGCTTAAAAGGAAAAGTAAAAGAAAAAGGAGTAAAGGTAAAATTGATTTAATATAATATAAAAATGTTAAGAAAATAAAACCAAGGAAAGCCGGGAGTAAATTAAAGTCTTGATTCTTCAAGAACAGCCGCTAAGATGGGGCCTCCAGTAGGCCTCCACGTTGCTAGGAAAGGGGGGCCTCTAGTAGGCCTCCACGTCGCTGAGAAGGGGGCCTCAAGCCCCTCAAGGCCTTCACGTCACCGACCTCGGAGAAGCTGGTCGCGAACTCAGGCAGGTAGAGGGCTGGAACTAACGAGCGGTCGGCGTCTTTCACAGAGCCGGTTAATAACACACAACACTGCAGACCATCACTTCACTATTTCTGGAGGGCACAACCCTCACACTCAGCACTTATTCCCAGCACCTCCTCTCAAGGTGAGCACCAAAAGTCGACTCATTTGACGGCCCCGGCTTCCTTGTAAAACAAGGAAGCCATTTCAAATTTTAAACAATAATATTGTAGACATATTTTTATGAATATAAATTTATAATAAGGTCTAATAGCTATACAACCTAACCTACTGGCAGCTCTAACAATAAATTAAAAATAAAATCTAGGCTTGTCATTAACTGACATTAAAAATTACAAAAAGTAAACAAACATTAAGAGAGCATAAAAACTCTTGAATTATCAAGGCCTATGAATGCTACAGATAATGGTCATGCAGATAATTTGAGAGAATGAATAATGAAAGATTTAATTAAAAAAAGTAAGTAAAAAATGATACATTACAATATGCAGATACAAGGCATACGACTATCACAAGATTCATTCGAATCCTAAATAGCTCAAGCGAAGAGCAAGCAACTCATTTCCATTTATTTTTATCGCTCAAATAATCATTAGTTGTGTAATAGGCCCTTTTCATGAGGTGCGTCTTAATTTCCGCCTTAAATTTATGTAACGGCAGGTTCATAATGTTTAAAGGAATTTTATTATATAGTCGTACGCCAATTCCTGCAAAAGAGTCTTGAACCTTTTGTAAACGATGATGCGTTCCAATTAATTTATGCTTATTTCTAGTATTTATCGAATGTATGTCACTGTGTCAATTGTATAAATTTATGTTCTGTTTAACTAACATAATATTTGCAAATATATACTGTGATGCAACCGTTAAAATGCCAATTTCTTTAAATTTTTCTCTAAGAGACACTCTAGCACTCAATTTATATATTGCACGTATAGCTCTCTTCTGGAGTACAAAAATTACTTGTAGATCAGCTGCTTTGCCCCACAGCAAAATGCCGTAAGACATGACACTATGAAAATAACTAAAGTATACCAGCCTGGCAGTTGCCACATCAGTAAGCTGCCTGACTTTACTAACGGCAAAGGCTGCCGAGCTGAGTTTACCTGCAAGACACGTTATTTGGGCATTCCACTGCAGTTTTCTATCTAAAGTGATCCCCATAAATACAGTTGATTCTACAAGATTAAGGGTATCACTGTTCAATGTTATATTTGTACCGCAATTCCTGATATTAGGCATGCTGAATCTGATACATTTTGTCTTCTTAGCGTTTAGTAGCAAATTATTGGTCGTTAACCAATCTACAACTTGGGCAAGTGAACTATTTACGCCGTTAAAATGACTAAGCGTGCGATCAACTTTAAAAATAAGTGACGTATCATCAGTAAATAGAACAATGTCGCACAAGTTCTGTATATAGAATGGCAGATCGTTAATATAAATTAAAAATAGAAACGGACCTAGAATTGATCCCTGCGGTACGTCCATAGCAACAGATGCTCCAGGTTAGCGAATTCCATTGACATCAACATGTTGTATTCGATAATTTAGGTAGGAGGCAACAAAGTTCAGTGCAGAGTCTTTGATACCATAATAAAAGAGTTTTCCCAATAGTGTTTTATGGTCAACGCAATCAAATGCTTTGGAGAGATCGCAGAATACACCAATTGCATCTTGTCTATTCTCCCAGGCGTCATATATATGATTCAGGTCACAAAACGAATAAAAGCCAGGGCTACGGGACGGTGCGGTGGCTGGCTGGTGGTCGAAATGGGACATTTATGTTATGATCTCACAGGAAAACGACGGGCATAGTCTGGTTGTTAAAGAAGACATTGGTGGAATACCATGTCACCTTCCATCGACACCGGAGCTTCTCGGACAGTGATCAAATCTCGGCTATTGAAATACCTGCCCAGAGATCATCTAGTCCGACCTGAGCAACACCAGCTGCTAACAACTACCGGCCAGCGAATTCCCATCCAAGACGAGCGGGAGATAGTGATTGGAATTGGTGTAAAGAACTACCGGCATAAAGTCATCGTAGCTGACATTGTAGACGACTGCATTGTTGGACTAGATTTCATGAGAGGATACGGCTGTAAGATTGACTTGAATGTTGGAGTTTTGAAATTCGGATCCGACGAGGTGCCAATGGAGGGTGAATGAATGGGAATGTGTACTGTGTACGAAGGATCATTCTTCAACCGAGGTCTTAAGGGCTGGTTCCTATAACTTTGCCATATCATGCAGAGCGCGGGGCCCACTGTTGTGTGTTGGTGAAGAAGAAAGACGATGGAAGACCCTGGATTGTAGCTCGTACGATGGTAACGACATTACCTACCGCATTCATAAAGGTTCTAAATCTAAGCAGTACTAAATGTGTCCTCGGGAAAGGAACTCTAATTGGGTCGTGTGAGGAGATCTCTTGGATACGGAGCTGTCAAGGAGCTGACGAAATCAAGAAACCTGGTGGTTTTGTACGTTCAGTAGATATCGAGAGACTACTGGACGATTCCAATAACGAGCTCACCCTGGAAGAACTTTCTTAGGCACACAAGTTACTACTGCGATAAAAAGATGTCTTCTCTACACATGACAGTGATATTGACAGAACTAGAGTAGTACAGCATAAAACTCGGGAAAAAGATGTAGACGTTATGGTCGAAGAAATGAGAAACAGTGGCGTTATTGAGCCACCAACTAGTCCATGGTGTTCTCACGTAGTATTAATTAAGAAGAAGGACGGAACGATGACATACTGCGTTGATTACCGTCAACTTAATGATGTCACTAAGAAGGACAGTTAGCTTTTGCCACGAATTGACGATACTTTGGACACTTTAATGAAATGAAGTGGTTCTCTACTTTGAATTTAAAAAGTGGGTATTGTCAAGTGTAGATCATGGATAAAGATAAGGAGAAACGGCTTTTTCAACCGGAAACGGATTCTGGCAATTTAATGTGATGCCGTTTGGTTTATGTAATGCACCGGTCACATTTGAGAGACATAGGAACAAATACTTGCTGATCTACTTGGCGACACTTGCTTGATCTATTTAGATGACATCATTATAGTTGGAAGAGACTTTGACCACCACCTCAGAAAACTAGAGCAGGTGTTATCTAACAAATCGAATCTTAAATTGAGTTCTCAAAAATGCTCGCTATTGAAACGCAAATTGATTTATCTAGGTCACGTGGAGAACGTTATACAGGCCGACCCTGAGAAAATAAGTGCCGTTAAGGATGGTCAATACCGAGAACAGACTACAGTACGTGT
This sequence comes from Thumatha senex, assembly GCA_948477245.1. Classification (NCBI taxonomy): domain Eukaryota; kingdom Metazoa; phylum Arthropoda; class Insecta; order Lepidoptera; family Erebidae; genus Thumatha; species Thumatha senex. The sequence continues at coordinate 26,898,835 of OX419731.1, read as the reverse complement.
CTTTTTAGGACTTTGCTTATACTATAGACAGCTTGTGAAGAATTTCTCTGACAGAGCAAAGCCCTTGCATCAGCTAACGGAAGAAAAATGAAAATTCGATTGGAACGACCAGTGTGCTACAGCGTTCGAAGATCTTAAAAGAAGGCTTTGTGAAACACCTATCTTGGGTTATCCTGACCCAGAACTTGATTTTGTTGTGAACATAGATGCCAGCAATAGTGGTATTGGGGGAGTCCTATCACAAAAGAAGGGAAATCAAGAAGTCGTGACATTTTATACTTTAGTAAGTCGCTATCAAAACCAGATAGAAATAATTGCGCCACTCGAAGAGAATTACTCTCAGTTGTAAAGACGTTGCAGCACTTCAGTAAATATTTGCTCGGGCGAAAATTCCGTACCAGAACTGACCATGCTGCCTTGAAGTGGTTGTTAGAGTTTAAGAACCCCGAAGGATAGGTGGCACGGTGGATCGAACAGCTGCAAAAGTACGATTTCAACATCAAACATCGTAGTAGTGGGAAGTCACATGGAAATGCAGACGCTCTCTTCCGAATACCTTTTTGTTACAACTGCAAGCATTGTCTAAGGCAAGAAGACAAGGAGTGTGTGAGAATGTTAAGGACCGACACTGTGAGCAAAGAGTGGAGCGATAAAGTCATGAAGCAAGCACAGCAAGAGGACCTGGATATATAATCCATTTTCAACTCGATTAACGCAGGAATACCCAAGCCGAGATGGTGTGAAGTAGCCCCGATGAGCACACTAACAAAACATGCATAATGGCGTACTGGGCAGGAAATGGGAGTCAGTAAATGGGAAAGATGCTCATCTGCAGGTTGTTGTACCAAAGACAAGAGTGAGAGATGTTTTGAAAAGTTTTCATGACGGAACTTCTCTTCTTCTTGGAATTAAAAGGCCGCTAATATAAGCAAACGGTTTTACTGGGACATTCCCGCAGAAGAGGAGCACTGAAGTTGTATGACGTTAGAGTACCTTGGGAAAAATTGCTTTGAATGTTGCGGGCCCGTTTCCAACATCAGACTTCGGGAATAAGTGCATTTTGGTGGTGATGGATTACTTCACCAAATGGCCAGAAGTATTTGCTATTCCCAACTAGGAAGCGACCACCATAGCGGAAAACATAGTGAGTGAGGTATTCTGTCGGTTTGGAGTGCCACTTGAAATTCATAGCGACCAGGGCAGGAACTTTGAGGCTATAGTTTTTCAAGATACTTGCCGGATAACGGGTTTGCATAAAATGAGAATGTCCCACCCACAATCAAATGGAATGGTCGAATGATTCAACCAGACACTAGAAAGACTCTTGGTCAAAGTTGTCGAGAGTCACCAGAAAGATTGGGACCGACACATTCCGCTCTTTTTGATGTCGTATAGGTTCGCAACTTATTAAAGCACAGCTGTTACCCCGACATACGTGAATTTTAAGAGAGAAATTCGTCTACCTGCAGATCCTCATCGTCCTCCAGATGCACCCAGATCCATCACCGAGTACGCGAGCGAGCTACGGGATCGGATCGACGATGTTCATAGACTTGTTTGTGAACACGAGCTTCAAACTAGTGAAAGGATGAAAACCCGATATGATCGGAGATCAAACCAAGTTAGGTTTGATAAAGGCTCATTGGTGTGGCTACATAATCCCCCAATCTCCTAACTGCGAAGGACCGTTTCGAGTAGTTACTAGAATCAATGACGTCACGTATCGAATACAGCGAAATTCTCGTAGTCCTTGCAAGATTGTTCACGTTGACCGACTTGCCTGATATCACGGAGACAAGCGAGCATCGCTCGGGACGAGCATGTCTTAGGAGGAGGTAGTGTTACGCCGGTGGACTAGTGAACAATTTCAAACGCATTTTCTGGGCCTTGGAAGCGTTTTTAGCAGGCTGATAAGCGGTTTCAGGCCGTTTCCGAAAAGGTTCCATCACATACTAAATGTAGGGACACACAGCTGACGCAGGAGTTTTATATACCTAGACGCAAGCACTCGTTATGCGCAGCAATCGTCTCCCCGCACGCTATGGGTTAGGTCATATCTAATTGTATTGTTGTCTATTAATATGTGTTACTGGTACCAGACTAAATTATATATATTTTAAGAAGAAACTGAAGGATCTGCACATTAATTTTCCTGCCAACATAAGAAGACCCTATATATTTATTTACCCCTACACCAAATTAAAATCTCATCGAAATCTCACCCTAGTTGTCGTTGTTTTCGCACCCAAAACATGTTCTCAGTCCGGTTCAAGCCACCCCTATCACATGCCACCGTAACCTGAAAACCCTTTTTTAGGCGTTTTCAAGACCCCTTATGGGCCTTTGAAGTCCACTTCGGTATATAGCGTAATTTCATGAAGGAGTGGATGGGATAGCACTATTAGAAAGAGCACATACCGTAGGAGCAACAAGTGTCGTGTGGAACATTCAAGAGATTGAATTCTCCCGAATATTCCGGAACAGTAATGGGCGTCTATAAAGGGTCGAGCTGGTCGAACAATGCGAATCGAAGTGAATCGAAGCTAAATAGTGCGATAGTGTTTCAGTGCGAATATCCAAAGCGAAGAGTTTATTTTTTAAGTAAATAGTAGAGACTGTTTACACTATTGATTGATGGCACTTGGTGGAACTTGCTACACATCTTGAACAAAAACACTTGTACTGTTTCTCTTATTTACTACTAGCTGACCCGCCGGGCTTCGCCCGTGACATACTTCGAACCCCGTGGCACCCATTTAATCCCGTCGTTTATTATTATCACAATAATGTATAAATATGTTCCAAATAAATTGATTACTTCACCGGCTCTAAAGTACCTACGCCCGCTCCCGCACGGCCCGTTCGAATTATGGTTACACATAGATATAATTTCTATGCGCAAAATTTTGATTTTGCCGTATCTCCTAAGATGTTCTTTTAATTTGCAAGGTGTAAAGAGACAAAATAATCTTTATAAAAAGCTGAAGCCAACTAACATATAAAAAAATTATAAGGATTAATAACGTATTTGTGTAAATAGCCTTCAAATTAGCGCTTTATTATTGCTGGTTTTTTAAAGTATTAAAAAGGATATAGTATGTTATCCTTAAGAGATAGACATATACCGCCGCAGACTTTTTTGTAGACCTACATTAGATACACAGTCGCACCATACATTATTTTGTTATATCTCGAAAGGGTTTAGTCAGCGTTTTCGTTGAAAGCTCCCAGACGGCTTATTTTTTCCGACAAATATCGTCATAAATTAGTCAATGTATACAAAAACTTAACAATTTATACATAAAAACCTTCTATTAGAATCACTCTAACTATTAAAAAAAGCCGCATCGTAATTCGTTGCGTAGTTTTAAAGATCTAAACATATATATAGGGACAGACAGCGAAAAGTGACTTTGTTTTATAATATGTAGTGATTTGAACCTGACTGATTTCGCCTTACGGCATTTTCATAAGATAGCACATATTTTATTCGTATGTCATTGAATACAATATATGAAGTTATAACAACAATGGTTAAACTGAGGGTAAATAATACAATAATAATAAAAAATATATATTTTAAATTGTAATTTATAATAGTTAATATTCTGACATCATATGGACAAACGTAATTGAGATTAATACCTTTGACATTTAATCAATACCTCATGACATTCATTCTATATTTTTTATTATTATTTTTTGATAATTGACATTATTTATGATAAAATTTAATTGTAGTGAAAATTGTAATATTGAATTAATGTTTAAATGTATAAATTCATTTCTGTTGCAAAACGCCTATCAATTTATGCATGGTACGTGCAGGACATGCATTATGCACGGTGCAACTCGTCGTGCATCAAGTTAATTTTTAAGTCACCCCTCCTTTTTCTATACTATTATAAAATTGTAAAATTAGTTGTGACGTGCATTTAAAAAAAAAGAAAATATGTTGTAGTCGACTATTTAAGGGATTCTGAGTCTAAACCTGGGATTTTTTTTTCTTCGTGTCTGTTTGTTTGTTCGGGGTTGGAGCATAATCCAGACGATTGATCACAACTCTGCTAAAAGAATATTGTAGTTAATTTTCCAGCTTATATACTGCGCTATATTACATATAAATCTATTCAGCAGAAGTGATAATACAGCTTGAACTACATCTTAATAGAAGGGCTTTACACAGGACAGGTCAAAGTATTTTGGTTTGTTAGTTAGGCTTTAATTAAGACATCATTTTTCACATGCCAATTGATTTTCAGTGATGCACATTCTCATATCGAGTTGCATTCACTTATAACTAAACAATGAGTGAAGTTGAGTTACCTAAGTGCATTCAAATTTTGGATGTTTGATCACTTCAAAGTAGGTGCATCACATTTCAGCATATATACGCTACTTTCAGTTAAACTCAGTAGGCACTGAACTCGACAGATCCTACATCCGTCCGCATAGGCGGTGATTTGGTCGAGCGCACGGACTAGGTGAAATACCTGGGATCTGTCTTTCACACGTCCAATGAAATCGATTGCGATGTCAAGTCACGCATTGCTACCGCGTGGGCCAAATGGCGGGAGATGACCGGTGTCATTTGTGACCCAATAATGCCGCTCCGGTTGAAGGGACAGGTCTACAAATCCATCATTAGACCTGTCCTTTTACATGGCAGTGAGACGTGGCCAATATTGGAGCGACACAAACAGGAGCTGCGTGTCACGGAAATGAAGATCCTGCGGTGGATATGTGGAGTCATGCGGATGGACCGCGTGAGGAACTCTCGCATCCGCGGCAGCCTTCACGTCCGTGACATTGTAGACAAGTTGCAAGAGTGTCGCCTTTGTTGGTATGGTCACGTCTTGCGGCAACCACCGTGACACGTGGGAAACAAATGTCTGACCATGTCAGCCGCGCCGGGTCCCGGTAAGAGGGGAAGACCCAAGAAGTGCTGACTTGACGTCGTAAGGGATGACGTGCGTGCCAATGGTCTCACTACAGGGGATGCCGACGACCGTGCGAAGTGGAGGAGAAAATGTAGGAAAGCGGAACCCGAGCGTCGCGAGACGCAACTGGGACACACGCTCGAATGATGATGATACGCTACTTTCAGTTACAGTCGCTAATGGGTAAAGGATCAGTAAAGTTAAGCGCCCTTTACACGTCCTACTTTTAGATGGGTAACCACTTTGAAAGAATGTAAATCACATCATGTTATGTACATAACAAGTTTCTGTTATAAATTGGTAAAAGATCAGTGAAGTAAAGTAATCCAAGCTCAGTCTACTTTTGGATGGATGATTTTGCGATATCTGCAGTTATCTAAGAACAACTTCAGTGATATTTTTGCAATAAAGAACACTCACTTGGCCCAATCCTGCTTCACCAGCACCTGCTAACTGATGGTAGAGGTTGTGGTGAAGGTGCCTCGGAAAGCTCAGGAGGTCGGTAGGCCAATGGCAGTCGCTACTAGTGTATAACGTTTTAAATACCATACATACATACATATTGTCACGTCTTTATCCCTGAAAGGGTAGGCAGAGGCATACTATACGCCTACATTTCGCAGGAACATACAAATGGACAGGCGCAGGCAGTGGCGAGCTGCCGATAAAGCCAACCTGGACCAACATTAACGTGGTTAAACGTGCCTTCCGAAAACTCTCGCAAATGTAAATGGCACACAGTGGTCACCCATCCAAGGACCCGCTATTGCGGAAGTTGCCTAACGAAATGATCGTTTACAGAACACCGAGTAAGCGAGACTGCGAGTTGGGTAGAAATATCGAATCGTTGTCATTTCTTTATTTTCTGACAATTATTTACTTCAATTTTGTTCAAACGTCATTTTTGATTGATTTCTTCTAGCTTAGGTAGAGTTTCAGATTTTAGAAATGCATTAGGGCCCTTCACACGGCCACTCTGCAAGGAGCAGCAGAGTGGCTTTGTGATGAAGTCCCAGTCGTGGAGAGCGGACTAACCACTAAACCACCAAATAGTTCGAGACGCCAGATAAGCGAGAAGTTAAGTCACTGTGATTCAAGGTGATGGAAAGCGGTTTCATATGAATTTTGCCGGACGAGGTACCACGGCCACTCCAGTCTTGATCCCGCATAACAGCTATAAGGCGGCGTCCTCAAAACAGAAGACGGGGACGAAGCCCGACGCCCCTGTAGTGTTTTTCTCCTCGATGCCATCACCTTACTTGCAAACGAGGGCACAGTGACAAAACTTGCCGGCTAAGATACATCCAAACCAACGATGCTGCAAACACTTTCTGTCTCTCGCCGGTAACGGTAGCGCCACACTTCGGCAAGCCTTACAGGCCCACCATACCAATATGCTAGCAAGCAATGGCGTTAGCTGCCTGGAATTTTAATGATGATGTAAAAAGGCAACCTTTACACCAGCAAGTGGGACGCCGCTGCATGGTTTTGCGAGCAAGTCATGCTTACGAATCAGGTGGCAGTGAGAGAGCGGGTGAAAATTCTCCCTCTCGAGCTCGGGCGCCACAGACATTTTTTCGCCCAAGACTAAAGGCCTCCATGACCGGGAGCGTGAAGACGGTGGGTGGCTGCTCGGCTCGCTGTCCTTATTGAAGACCCCAGACTATGGCGTGGCGTGATAACTATACGTACATCTTTTACCCCTTTATAGAAGTGGGATAACATCCGAGCACCCCGAAAACGACGCCGCAGTGGTCTGTCAAATGCCCTGGGGCCATACTTTCGAAATTCACGCGGCACTGAGGAATTCAACACGTAAAGTGGAAGTTACCTGATTTGCATCTCAAATCTGAAAACGACCATCAATAAACTTTGAGAGGAACTGAGACCGGTCAACGAATAACGAGGCTCTACTCTCAAAAAATTCAACAAACCACTCAAAAATAAATCGTTTGAGACGGAGTGATGTAGACACATGAGAGTGATCGAGAACGCATTACTTGCACCAAAAAGCAAAAAGAAGGTTAACATTAGGGTGCATACCATTGGTTCTACCAAGATTTTATGGGCCCAGTACGGCTTTATCAGTAATTAGTGTACCTACTGACTAACAGACTAGGGCATGGCTAAAACAAATAAAACTTTTAATCAACACCCTGTACTTACTTATCTGACAGTCTCGGTGTGGAGCATTAACCTTAAATGCTTTCCAGATTACCTACTACACGATAATTAGTACATATAAACGTACTCATGGAATCTATCAAAGGTTAGTAACCACGTGAGCAGATTGCTCAAAAACGGTCAAAAGTACGTAAGTAAGTAAGTAGACGTGCATGTATGAAGCGGTTAATGAATCTGCAAGAAGCGACAGAAGTATACATGGATTGTGAAGCCTGGTGATTTGTCCTCTCTGACTACCCCGTTAGGGATACAGCGTGAAGATACTTTCTAACAATCGATGCCGACAACTTTTAAACTTTATGTACATTACGGTGGTTTTGTATGTAACTTACATACAACACCACGTGAGCGAAGCGGGCAGAAGCTAGTTATTACTATAAAGGACAGTGACCACTCTCTATGGGGTTTTGGCCTAGATGCGGACAATTTTGTAGCGCCTTAAAAATACTGCTATTACACAGCTAAGACTATGTAGAAACCCATGATATAGATTTTGTTGTAGACAGGTAGTTTAAAAAATAAATAAAAATAAAATGAAACTCCAGGTTTTATTCTCAATTTAATTTTCAAATGTGATCATTATTATCTTCATATGTTTGTAAAACAATGTCTAGGATTGAGCTGGAGGAGTTATATTTTCACCATACCTTGCCCAACTTAAGTACCACATCACAAACATGACATGAGCAAACAACCAATAGGTGATTGGCCGACAATGCTGTAACAATAATAATGTTTTATGGTGTCTAGATTGCCAATGTTATTTTCATATATAAACAAAACATGTTTGTGTTTTTGTTTATATGGCATATTTAAACAAAAAACCATATTTTGTTTAATTTGTATTTTACCTCTTAATAATCTGCAGTTGACGGCTAAAAAGAATCATGCCCAAAATGTTGCTAGTTCTATCTGTGCACATTTCACAATAAATATGTACCATTATTTCTTATGTGTTTACCATATTATGATCCTGGTTGTTTTATTTAGTATAACTTAGCCTTTAAAATACTACATCAATATTATATAGAAAATAAAAGCATTATTGTTTGTCACCAAGTATAAGGAAATTATAAATGGAATTGGCAAATCAGATATTGCTGTAGTAAATATCATATTTACTTTGTTTATATATATAAATATATATGTACTCTGAGTCACCTAAAAACTTAATATCTCTCTTCATAGTTACAGTTTAGGAGAAAAAACAATGTAATAGAGTATCAGCGGCTCTCTTCAAAACTGGCAAAAAGATGGTTCGTTCTAGGTTCTATTATTTGACTTAACTTGCCCATAGGGCAAATCCAACAAGTATGACAGGTTCTATCAGATGCTCTTAACTGAAAAAAAAGGCAATGAAAAGTACTTGAATAGTGTAACGTTGTAAAACGTCACATTGGAATGTCATTGTTGGTCTTGAGATTTAGAGAGAGAGGTGAGTAGATTGTTGACTCTTTCGCTCCGTGTGTCATCGATTTTAAATAAATTGCGATTTCTGTAAGGCTGTATTCCTTAGTTCCATGCCATAGGGTAGACTTGGAAAAAAAGAAAAAAAAATGTCTTTTTGTCTGTGGTGACGGAACAAGCCATTCGCCTAGCTACAGCGACGACAAAAAAGATGTCGTCGTAAATATATTTTTTAAACTTCGCTAAAAAGAAGTAATCTTTTATAAATTGTATATGGAAGTTCACGCCTGTGAATTCTTATCAATGGTTATATCAAAATAACTATGTATTTCGGTAAGAACTTTGGATTTTTGAAACCACGTTTCTAGCCTTGGTGATCTTTAGTATTTTGACGAAAGATTATTCATTTGTTTACAGCTTATTACGATGCTTGGAGCAGCGTTAATGGAATATTTGCCTGCTCTTCAAGATTTATTGGTTTTTCTTTAAAAAAGTGGTAAGTTCTCTTTATGTGTTCAAATCACGAACAATTGTTTTTCCAAATCTAATAGAACTAATTCTTTTCTTTGCAGCTGAACAAGCGCTTTTTTTATATTAACTTTATTCTTGGATAAAATTTGCCATGGATGCTGACCATGTGGTTACGGGCTCGTCATTCTCGTGGAGACGGCACCTGTCGCGGTCTGCAGGTGTGATTTCGAATCCCGTGGTAATGTAACCACCTCAGGTACCTATTTCAAATTGTTTTTGTGTGGATTAATCTAGTAATGATGCACGACTCAATGATTAGGCCCATGTAATGACTCAATGATTTGGCTCACCCTGTGAATAGTTAATCTTTAGCTTACTAAATTACTTGAATAGGTTATACCATTAGTGATAACGTATATAATGTGTATTCAATCAATTCGCCTATAAAAATATAGAAACTTTCTTCTAGAGATGTATTCCATTATTTTTGGTTCCTGCTCTTATGATTAGAAGCTCAATCTCTATCGCCGATATCCGTGTGCATAAAGTTGGTAGGACTTATCCTCCTGGCGCCTGATCCGAATTATTTATAACTTTTGTTTGTTTGTTAGTTCATGTCCCCATAATAAGACAATTGAAAAAATATTATTATTACAATAGGTATATCTAACAAACCTGTTGGTTAAAGTTGATTTAAGAGGCTCCAAAATAATCTAGGGCCATATCACCTACTGGTACCTACCTACCTACCTAGGTAATGCAGCTACTGGTTAGCCCACTGAACTGATTAAAAACAATTCTTTTACAATTGAAAGCTATGTTGTGTAAAATAAATATCGAAAATCGGGCAGAGTTTAAAACATTAATATGCTGAATACATTATATTCAATAAATTATTATAAATGGGAAGTCAGGAGTGAGGCACAGCTAGTCTATGTATATTTCATTGTATATTGGTCACTTTAATAATACATGATAAAGTAAATCGTTCAAAATCAATAAAAATCAAAAGGAAAAAAGTACATCAAGTGAGATAATACTTTTCATTGTTTATCTACACACTCTATCCGCCAGGTTTTTAGACAATATTTTTACAGATTCATTAGTCGTCTCATACATGTACCAATCCAAGTATCCAAGTACTAAAAGTAAGTAAGCGACCGTTTATAACAACCTAGTTAAAATTAAAAAAAAACTTACTGCTTAGGGTAGAACCCACTGAAGAATTACATGTGGCACTTCCGTCAGGTCAAGTGCGAAGTGGAGGAGAAAATGTAGGAAAGCGGACCCCGGGCGTCGCGAGACGCAACTGGGACAGACGCTCGGATGATGATGACTTCCGTCAGGTCAAGAGTTATGACGACTTCTGTGTGTAATACCAATACCACAACAGATTCAACAAACAAAAAAAATGCCATTGTCTTTATTACAGGACCCAAAAAGCCATGGTGGTCGTGAGAAAGTGAATTATTTATTATGATACAAAACACTCGATTAATACAAACGCGAACTATATAATATTTTAAATATTTTTTTTTTGAAAATATAATTTTATGACACTGTGTTGTTTTGTTTATTTGTGTTAAATGTCGTTCGACTTCGATGACAGATTTAATCAGTGTTGCTAGAAGATGAAAACAAAATACCCAATACGTTTTATCTTTTATAAAAATATGCATATTTTTAAATATATTTAGTATTTAAAAAAATATAGAAGTATTTTAAAATACCAATAAAATAATTACACAAAACATTTAGCATAGTTTCAGTTATTAAATGAAATATTAGTGACTAATAACGAAAGAGTTTCGACTTATTTCTCCCTACTCTTGTCATTACTTTTATTTTATGCAACACAAGGGTGACAATTATAATAATATCCGTTTGTAAGCCAAGACAAATATTTTTTAAATTCGTTTTGAATATCAAATAAGTGGCTACAACCAAATTGTCATTAATATTTATTGTATAATAAATAAAAATTATTACAAGTTTTAAAACTTTCCAAGGCTGCTGTCCGCACTCAGGCCAGATTCGGTCACTGTCCTTTGTATCTCAAGCACAGTACAAGTCATCTTCGTTAATTTTGTCTTTTTAATTAAAACCTAATTATTACCCCGCTACATGGTACTGGATCGAACCAGATTATAAGAACTGCAATTTGTGATAATATTTATGATCGAAGAAGAAAAAATGATGAGTGATGAGAAATGTTTCGGAAGAGTTGTGTCTACATGGCACCCCTTATTTTCAACTCCTTACCTAGGCATATTGTAGATTTGCCACATAAGAAACTATGCATCGCATTGCGTGAATGGTTGCTGGATGAGAGCTTTTATTCCATTGACAATTTTCTAAAGTCGAGCCCTTGTCGTTTTAATTTTTATTGAGTGACAGCCTTGTGTCAGTGTATCTGGATTTACTAATTGAGTAAATTTAAATCTAAGATTTTTTATTTTATAAATTGAGATATAGGTATTATAAAATAATTGATTTGCAAAATTTTATTGACATCATTTGTATAGTTATGAATTGACATTTGTATAATTAACATGTAATTTTAATTGATTATTCTTATTAATTCTGACATTCTATCGTATAGTTATTTTCTATTATTTGCTAATGTACCTACATCTATTCATGTTGACTTGATTGTTTATTTAGGCGTATACAATTTTACCATGTCTCTTGAATAATTGTTGTGTTTAATCATTAGCATGCCTTGATTAAATGGCGAAATATGTATTGAGCTAAATTTGTAACTACAACATCTTGTGAACCATATTTCAAGCAAATAAAGTGAATTGAATTGAAAGAATTTTATCAGGCAAACTAAAAAGTTTAGCGAAACTTACATCGGGTCACATGAAGGTCATTGGATGTGAAGTGGTCTCGAAGTATAATTTGCATAAGTTATGTGTTAATTATAATATTTACCCAACACTCAGGTAATATTAGGTAAAAATTCTCGAGATATGGTCAGTATTTGTCTACTTATTAAATTAATATCTATTAATAACTAAACCGAATACTTTTTTCATTGTAGGTATTCGTTGGTTTTCGAGTTTCATTTTTTTCTTTAGTTAAATAATCCTTATTTATTTAGGATTTATATAATTATTTACAATATTTAACTAAATTAACCTGTCGTTAAACCATTTAACAGTTTTTTGTAGATATTTAGACAGATCTGTATTGTAATAAATTTAATTAATAATAATTTAATTTAAGATACTGTGTTACTTATTTTATTATATTCAACAGACTTATTTAGAGCAATTCAGTGTGAAAATTTACCAATAAATTATAATAACTGCAATTTCAAAGCTTAAAGCTTCGTGCTACCTACATTACTAAAGTTACATTGTAAAGCGTTCCAGGTTGACTTATTTTTGTCTCCCAGAATGACCGATGATAAAGAGCTGATTCAGAAACGGGCCAGTTATAAAGGACGTCTTACAGCATTCAATACTTATATCAATGGTTTAAATATTCCTTCATTGACTTCTACTGACCTCACAGAGTTGCAACTGAGAATAGGTAAGATTAAATGCATTTTCGAACAGTTTGATGAGGTTCAGTTACAACTTGAATTACTTGCCGAAAATAGATGCACAGTTGTCCGAAAGGAATGAATTTGAAGGTAATAATTATAAGTTACTTTCGAAAGCTTAAAGCTTTGTTGATGATTATTCTGTTGGTAAGAATACTAATAGAGTATGTAGTAGTCACAATAAGCATAAGCTCGTCAAATTACCTACCATCCATTTACCCAAGTTTAGTGGAGCGTACGAGAACTGGTTGGAGTTCAGGGATACGTTCACCAGCCTTATTAACTCGAATAGCGAAATAGAAGAAGTAAATAAATTTCACTATTTAAGGGCTTCACTGGAAGGGTCGGCTGCACTTATTATTAAGTCCATAGAATTCTCAGGCAAGAACTATGAAGTGGCATGGTACTCGTAGCTAGTATGCGATAGTTACGATAATAAACGGTTATTAATACGCAATCATTTTCATCATTATTTAATATAGAACAAGTTACAAAGGAATCATCTGTTTGTTTAAGGCGTTTAGTCGACCATATAAACAAAAATTTACGTGCTTTAGAGTCCCTTGGGAAGCCGGTTACGCACTGGGATACGCTCCTTATCCATATATCACTACATATAATAGTCGTTTTTCGCTGTCTGTCCCTATGTATCGTAATGATGCGTGGTCGAGCCGCGCCATCATACGACTTACGCCATCTATCGGACGGATGCGGCATTGAAGTTACTCCCGTGTAAGCGTGGAGGGGAGTTCGAGGTCCCGTCTCCCGCGCCTCGATCCACCCCTGGGCCCTATATAAACAGTTGACAGGAAGTTTCGAGAACCACCTAGATTTGTCTATTACGATACTGTGTACTACCACACAAAAGTACTTTTCTAAAACTATTTAAATATATAAAATATTGTAAAAAATATTGGACCCGGAATATCCCGGTAAGTTCTAATTACAATCAATCATCCTTACTAACTTTTGTTTCCTACAGGAAGGAGTGTTTAAATCTAATTTCTATCTATAGTGTTCTTACCTTGTTTATAAAAATAGCTATTAATTGCGGTAATACATACGCTGTAAAGGAAATCCTTTACAGCGTATGTATTACCGCAATTAATAGCTATTTTTATAAAGTCTAAATCTATTACAATCGCTAATTTTCAGCCATAGCTATAAGTGGGTAGGAATATGTATAAAACTATAATTTTTTTTTAGCTTACTAAATCACTTGAATAGGTTATACCATTAGTGATAACGTATATAATGTGTATTCAATCAATTCGCCTATAAAAATATAGAAACTTTCTTCTAGAGATGTATTCCATTATTTTTGGTTCCTGCTCTTATGATTAGAAGCTCAATCTCTATCGCCGATATCCGTGTGCATAAAGTTGGTAGGACTTATCCTCCTGGCGCCTGAACCGAATTATAACTTTTGTTTGTTTGTTAGTTAGTTCATGTCCCCATAATAAGACAATTGAAAAAATATTATTATTACAATAGGTATATCTAACAAACCTGTTGGTTAAAGTTGATTTAAGAGGCTCCAAAATAATCTAGGGCCATATCACCTACTGGTACCTACCTACCTACCTAGGTAATGCAGCTACTGGTTAGCCCACTGAACTGATTAAAAACAATTCTTTTACAATTGAAAGCTATGTTGTGTAAAAGTAATACAGAGTAATTATAAATATCGAAAATCGGGCAGAGTTTAAAACATTAATATGCTGAATACATTATATTCAATAAATTATTATAAATGGGAAGTCAGGAGTGAGGCACAGCTAGTCTATGTATATTTCATTGAATATTGGTCACTTTAATAATACATGATAAAGTAAATCGTTCAAAATCAATAAAAATCAAAAGGAAAAAAGTACATCAAGTGAGATAATACTTTTCATTGTTTATCTACACACTCTATCCGCCAGGTTTTTAGACAATATTTTTACAGATTCATTAGTCGTCTCATACATGTACCAATCCAAGTATCCAAGTACTAAAAGTAAGTAAGCGACCGTTTATAACAACCTAGTTAAAATTAAAAAAAAACTTACTGCTTAGGGTAGAACCCACTGAAGAATTACATGTGGCACTTCCGTCAGGTCAAGTGCGAAGTGGAGGAGAAAATGTAGGAAAGCGGACCCCGGGCGTCGCGAGACGCAACTGGGACAGACGCTCGGATGATGATGACTTCCGTCAGGTCAAGAGTTATGACGACTTCTGTGTGTAATACCAATACCACAACAGATTCAACAAACAAAAAAAATGCCATTGTCTTTATTACAGGACCCAAAAAGCCATGGTGGTCGTGAGAAAGTGAATTATTTATTATGATACAAAACACTCGATGAATACAAACGCGAACTATATAATATTTTAAATATTTTTTTTTTGAAAATATAATTTTATGACACTGTGTTGTTTTGTTTATTTGTGTTAAATGTCGTTCGACTTCGATGACAGATTTAATCAGTGTTGCTAGAAGATGAAAACAAAATACCCAATACGTTTTATCTTTTATAAAAATATGCATATTTTTAAATATATTTAGTATTTAAAAAAATATAGAAGTATTTTAAAATACCAATAAAATAATTACACAAAACATTTAGCATAGTTTCAGTTATTAAATGAAATATTAGTGACTAATAACGAAAGAGTTTCGACTTATTTCTCCCTACTCTTGTCATTACTTTTATTTTATGCAACACAAGGGTGACAATTATAATAATATCCGTTTGTAAGCCAAGACAAATATTTTTTAAATTCGTTTTGAATATCAAATAAGTGGCTACAACCAAATTGTCATTAATATTTATTGTATAATAAATAAAAATTATTACAAGTTTTAAAACTTTCCAAGGCTGCTGTCCGCACTCAGGCCAGATTCGGTCACTGTCCTTTGTATCTCAAGCACAGTACAAGTCATCTTCGTTAATTTTGTCTTTTTAATTAAAACCTAATTATTACCCCGCTACATGGTACTGGATCGAACCAGATTATAAGAACTGCAATTTGTGATAATATTTATGATCGAAGAAGAAAAAATGATGAGTGATGAGAAATGTTTCGGAAGAGTTGTGTCTACATGGCACCCCTTATTTTCAACTCCTTACCTAGGCATATTGTAGATTTGCCACATAAGAAACTATGCATCGCATTGCGTGAATGGTTGCTGGATGAGAGCTTTTATTCCATTGACAATTTTCTAAAGTCGAGCCCTTGTCGTTTTAATTTTTATTGAGTGACAGCCTTGTGTCAGTGTATCTGGATTTACTAATTGAGTAAATTTAAATCTAAGATTTTTTATTTTATAAATTGAGATATAGGTATTATAAAATAATTGATTTGCAAAATTTTATTGACATCATTTGTATAGTTATGAATTGACATTTGTATAATTAACATGTAATTTTAATTGATTATTCTTATTAATTCTGACATTCTATCGTATAGTTATTTTCTATTATTTGCTAATGTACCTACATCTATTCATGTTGACTTGATTGTTTATTTAGGCGTATACAATTTTACCATGTCTCTTGAATAATTGTTGTGTTTAATCATTAGCATGCCTTGATTAAATGGCGAAATATGTATTGAGCTAAATTTGTAACTACAACATCTTGTGAACCATATTTCAAGCAAATAAAGTGAATTGAATTGAAAGAATTTTATCAGGCAAACTAAAAAGTTTAGCGAAACTTACATCGGGTCACATGAAGGTCATTGGATGTGAAGTGGTCTCGAAGTATAATTTGCATAAGTTATGTGTTAATTATAATATTTACCCAACACTCAGGTAATATTAGGTAAAAATTCTCGAGATATGGTCAGTATTTTTCTACTTATTAAATTAATATCTATTAATAACTAAACCGAATACTTTTTTTCATTGTAGGTATTCGTTGGTTTTCGAGTTTCATTTTTTTCTTTAGTTAAATAATCCTTATTTATTTAGGATTTATATAATTATTTACAATATTTAACTAAATTAACCTGTCGTTAAACCATTTAACAGTTTTTTGTAGATATTTAGACAGATCTGTATTGTAATAAATTTAATTAATAATAATTTAATTTAAGATACTGTGTTACTTATTTTATTATATTCAACAGACTTATTTAGAGCAATTCAGTGTGAAAATTTACCAATAAATTATAATAACTGCAATTTCAAAGCTTAAAGCTTCGTGCTACCTACATTACTAAAGTTACATTGTAAAGCGTTCTAGGTTGACTTATTTTTGTCTCCCAGAATGACCGATGATAAAGAGCTGATTCAGAAACGGGCCAGTTATAAAGGACGTCTTACAGCATTCAATACTTATATCAATGGTTTGAATATTCCTTCATTGACTTCTACTGACCTCACAGAGTTGCAACTGAGAATAGGTAAGATTAAATGCATTTTCGAACAGTTTGATGAGGTTCAGTTACAACTTGAATTACTTGCCGAAAATAGATGCACAGTTGTCCGAAAGGAATGAATTTGAAGGTAATAATTATAAGTTACTTTCGAAAGCTTAAAGCTTTGTTGATGATTATTCTGTTGGTAAGAATACTAATAGAGTATGTAGTAGTCACAATAAGCATAAGCTCGTCAAATTACCTACCATCCATTTACCCAAGTTTAGTGGAGCGTACGAGAACTGGTTGGAGTTCAGGGATACGTTCACCAGCCTTATTAACTCGAATAGCGAAATAGAAGAAGTAAATAAATTTCACTATTTAAGGGCTTCACTGGAAGGGTCGGCTGCACTTATTATTAAGTCCATAGAATTCTCAGGCAAGAACTATGAAGTGGCATGGTACTCGTAGCTAGTATGCGATAGTTACGATAATAAACGGTTATTAATACGCAATCATTTTCATCATTATTTAATATAGAACAAGTTACAAAGGAATCATCTGTTTGTTTAAGGCGTTTAGTCGACCATATAAACAAAAATTTACGTGCTTTAGAGTCCCTTGGGAAGCCGGTTACGCACTGGGATACGCTCCTTATCCATATATCACTACATATAATAGTCGTTTTTCGCTGTCTGTCCCTATGTATCGTAATGATGCGTGGTCGAGCCGCGCCATCATATGACTTACGCCATCTATCGGACGGATGCGGCATTGAAGTTACTCCCGTGTAAGCGTGGAGGGGAGTTCGAGGTCCCGTCTCCCGCGCCTCGATCCACCCCTGGGCCCTATATAAACAGTTGACAGGAAGTTTCAGAAAGATTTAATTAAAAAAAGTAAGTAAAAAATGATACATTACAATATGCAGATACAAGGCATACGACTATCACAAGATTCATTCGAATCCTAAATAGCTCAAGCGAAGAGCAAGCAACTCATTTCCATTTATTTTTATCGTTCAAATAATCATTAGTTGTGTAATAGGCCCTTTTCATGAGGTGCGTCTTAATTTCCGCCTTAAATTTATGTAACGGCAGGTTCATAATGTTTAAAGGAATTTTATTATATAGTCGTACGCCAATTCCTGCAAAAGAGTCTTGAACCTTTTGTAAACGATGATGCGTTCCAATTAATTTATGCTTATTTCTAGTATTTATCGAATTTATGTCACTGTGTCAATTGTATAAATTTATGTTCTGTTTAACTAACATAATATTTGCAAATATATACTGTGATGCAACCGTTAAAATGCCAATTTCTTTAAATTTTTCTCTAAGAGACACTCTAGCACTCAATTTATATATTGCACGTATAGCTCTCTTCTGGAGTACAAAAATTACTTGTAGATCAGCTGCTTTGCCCCACAGCAAAATGCCGTAAGACATGACACTATGAAAATAACTAAAGTATACCAGCCTGGCAGTTGCCACATCAGTAAGCTGCCTGACTTTACTAACGGCAAAGGCTGCCGAGCTGAGTTTACCTGCAAGACACGTTATTTGGGCATTCCACTGCAGTTTTCTATCTAAAGTGATCCCCATAAATACAGTTGATTCTACAAGATTAAGGGTATCACTGTTCAATGTTATATTTGTACCGCAATTCCTGATATTAGGCATGCTGAATCTGATACATTTTGTCTTCTTAGCGTTTAGTAGCAAATTATTGGTCGTTAACCAATCTACAACTTGGGCAAGTGAACTATTTACGCCGTTAAAATGACTAAGCGTGCGATCAACTTTAAAAATAAGGGACGTATCATCAGTAAATAGAACAATGTCGCACAAGTTCTGTATATAGAATGGCAGATCGTTAATATAAATTAAAAATAGAAACGGACCTAGAATTGATCCCTGCGGTACGTCCATAGCAACAGATGCTCCAGGTTAGCGAATTCCATTGACATCAACATGTTGTATTCGATAATTTAGGTAGGAGGCAACAAAGTTCAGTGCAGAGTCTTTGATACCATAATAAAAGAGTTTTCCCAATAGTGTTTTATGGTCAACGCAATCAAATGCTTTGGAGAGATCGCAGAATACACCAATTGCATCTTGTCTATTCTCCCAGGCGTCATATATATGATTCAGGTCACAAAACGAATAAAAGCCAGGGCTACGGGACGGTGCGGTGGCTGGCTGGTGGTCGAAATGGGACATTTATGTTATGATCTCACAGGAAAACGACGGGCATAGTCTGGTTGTTAAAGAAGACATTGGTGGAATACCATGTCACCTTCCATCGACACCGGAGCTTCTCGGACAGTGATCAAATCTCGGCTATTGAAATACCTGCCCAGAGATCATCTAGTCCGACCTGAGCAACACCAGCTGCTAACAACTACCGGCCAGCGAATTCCCATCCAAGACGAGCGGGAGATAGTGATTGGAATTGGTGTAAAGAACTACCGGCATAAAGTCATCGTAGCTGACATTGTAGACGACTGCATTGTTGGACTAGATTTCATGAGAGGATACGGCTGTAAGATTGACTTGAATGTTGGAGTTTTGAAATTCGGATCCGACGAGGTGCCAATGGAGGGTGAATGAATGGGAATGTGTACTGTGTACGAAGGATCATTCTTCAACCGAGGTCTTAAGGGCTGGTTCCTATAACTTTGCCATATCATGCAGAGCGCGGGGCCCACTGTTGTGTGTTGGTGAAGAAGAAAGACGATGGAAGACCCTGGATTGTAGCTCGTACGATGGTAACGACATTACCTACCGCATTCATAAAGGTTCTAAATCTAAGCAGTACTAAATGTGTCCTCGGGAAAGGAACTCTAATTGGGTCGTGTGAGGAGATCTCTTGGATACGGAGCTGTCAAGGAGCTGACGAAATCAAGAAACCTGGTGGTTTTGTACGTTCAGTAGATATCGAGAGACTACTGGACGATTCCAATAACGAGCTCACCCTGGAAGAACTTTCTTAGGCACACAAGTTACTACTGCGATAAAAAGATGTCTTCTCTACACATGACAGTGATATTGACAGAACTAGAGTAGTACAGCATAAAACTCGGGAAAAAGATGTAGACGTTATGGTCGAAGAAATGAGAAACAGTGGCGTTATTGAGCCACCAACTAGTCCATGTTGTTCTCACGTAGTATTAATTAAGAAGAAGGACGGAACGATGACATACTGCGTTGATTACCGTCAACTTAATGATGTCACTAAGAAGGACAGTTAGCTTTTGCCACGAATTGACGATACTTTGGACACTTTAATGAAATGAAGTGGTTCTCTACTTTGAATTTAAAAAGTGGGTATTGTCAAGTGTAGATCATGGATAAAGATAAGGAGAAACGGCTTTTTCAACCGGAAACGGATTCTGGCAATTTAATGTGATGCCGTTTGGTTTATGTAATGCACCGGTCACATTTGAGAGACATAGGAACAAATACTTGCTGATCTACTTGGCGACACTTGCTTGATCTATTTAGATGACATCATTATAGTTGGAAGAGACTTTGACCACCACCTCAGAAAACTAGAGCAGGTGTTATCTAACAAATCGAATCTTAAATTGAGTTCTCAAAAATGCTCGCTATTGAAACGCAAATTGATTTATCTAGGTCACGTGGAGAACGTTATACAGGCCGACCCTGAGAAAATAAGTGCCGTTAAGGATGGTCAATACCGAGAACAGACTACAGTACGTGTCTTTTTAGGACTTTGCTTATACTATAGACAGCTTGTGAAGAATTTCTCTGACAGAGCAAAGCCCTTGCATCAGCTAACGGAAGAAAAATGAAAATTCGATTGGAACGACCAGTGTGCTACAGCGTTCGAAGATCTTAAAAGAAGGCTTTGTGAAACACCTATCTTGGGTTATCCTGACCCAGAACTTGATTTTGTTGTGAACATAGATGCCAGCAATAGTGGTATTGGGGGAGTCCTATCACAAAAGAAGGGAAATCAAGAAGTCGTGACATTTTATACTTTAGTAAGTCGCTATCAAAACCAGATAGAAATAATTGCGCCACTCGAAGAGAATTACTCTCAGTTGTAAAGACGTTGCAGCACTTCAGTAAATATTTGCTCGGGCGAAAATTCCGTACCAGAACTGACCATGCTGCCTTGAAGTGGTTGTTAGAGTTTAAGAACCCCGAAGGATAGGTGGCACGGTGGATCGAACAGCTGCAAAAGTACGATTTCAACATCAAACATCGTAGTAGTGGGAAGTCACATGGAAATGCAGACGCTCTCTTCCGAATACCTTTTTGTTACAACTGCAAGCATTGTCTAAGGCAAGAAGACAAGGAGTGTGTGAGAATGTTAAGGACCGACACTGTGAGCAAAGAGTGGAGCGATAAAGTCATGAAGCAAGCACAGCAAGAGGACCTGGATATATAATCCATTTTCAACTCGATTAACGCAGGAATACCCAAGCCGAGATGGTGTGAAGTAGCCCCGATGAGCACACTAACAAAACATGCATAATTTCTATGCGCAAAATTTTGATTTTGCCGTATCTCCTAAGATGTTCTTTTAATTTGCAAGGTGTAAAGAGACAAAATAATCTTTATAAAAAGCTGAAGCCAACTAACATATAAAAAAATTATAAGGATTAATAACGTATTTGTGTAAATAGCCTTCAAATTAGCGCTTTATTATTGCTGGTTTTTTAAAGTATTAAAAAGGATATAGTATGTTATCCTTAAGAGATAGACATATACCGCCGCAGACTTTTTTGTAGACCTACATTAGATACACAGTCGCACCATACATTATTTTGTTATATCTCAAAGGGTTTAGTCAGCGTTTTCGTTGAAAGCTCCCAGACGGCTTATTTTTTCCGACAAATATCGTCATAAATTAGTCAATGTATACAAAAACTTAACAATTTATACATAAAAACCTTCTATTAGAATCACTCTAACTATTAAAAAAAGCCGCATCGTAATTCGTTGCGTAGTTTTAAAGATCTAAACATATATATAGGGACAGACAGCGAAAAGTGACTTTGTTTTATAATATGTAGTGATTTAAACCTGACTGATTTCGCCTTACGGCATTTTCATAAGATAGCACATATTTTATTCGTATGTCATTGAATACAATATATGAAGTTATAACAACAATGGTTAAACTGAGGGTAAATAATACAATAATAATAAAAAATATATATTTTAAATTGTAATTTATAATAGTTAATATTCTGACATCATATGGACAAACGTAATTGAGATTAATACCTTTGACATTTAATCAATACCTCATGACATTCATTCTATATTTTTTATTATTATTTTTTGATAATTGACATTATTTATGATAAAATTTAATTGTAGTGAAAATTGTAATATTGAATTAATGTTTAAATGTATAAATTCATTTCTGTTGCAAAACGCCTATCAATTTATGCATGGTACGTGCAGGACATGCATTATGCACGGTGCAACTCGTCGTGCATCAAGTTAATTTTTAAGTTACCCCTCCTTTTTCTATACTATTATAAAATTGTAAAATTAGTTGTGACGTGCATTTAAAAAAAAAAGAAAATATGTTGTAGTCGACTATTTAAGGGATTCTGAGTCTAAACCTGGGATTTTTTTTTCTTCGTGTCTGTTTGTTTGTTCGGGGTTGGAGCATAATCCAGACGATTGATCACAACTCTGCTAAAAGAATATTGTAGTTAATTTTCCAGCTTATATACTGCGCTATATTACATATAAATCTATTCAGCAGAAGTGATAATACAGCTTGAACTACATCTTAATAGAAGGGCTTTACACAGGACAGGTCAAAGTATTTTGGTTTGTTAGTTAGACTTTAATTAAGACATCATTTTTCACATGCCAATTGATTTTCAGTGATGCACATTCTCATATCGAGTTGCATTCACTTATAACTAAACAATGAGTGAAGTTGAGTTACCTAATTGCATTCAAATTTTGGATGTTTGATCACTTCAAAGTAGGTGCATCACATTTCAGCATATATACGCTACTTTCAGTTAAACTCAGTAGGCACTGAACTCGACAGATCCTACATCCGTCCGCATAGGCGGTGATTTGGTCGAGCGCACGGACTAGGTGAAATACCTGGGATCTGTCTTTCACACGTCCAATGAAATCGATTGCGATGTCAAGTCACGCATTGCTACCGCGTGGGCCAAATGGCGGGAGATGACCGGTGTCATTTGTGACCCAATAATGCCGCTCCGGTTGAAGGGACAGGTCTACAAATCCATCATTAGACCTGTCCTTTTACATGGCAGTGAGACGTGGCCAATATTGGAGCGACACAAACAGGAGCTGCGTGTCACGGAAATGAAGATCCTGCGGTGGATATGTGGAGTCATGCGGATGGACCGCGTGAGGAACTCTCGCATCCGCGGCAGCCTTCACGTCCGTGACATTGTAGACAAGTTGCAAGAGTGTCGCCTTTGTTGGTATGGTCACGTCTTGCGGCAACCACCGTGACACGTGGGAAACAAATGTCTGACCATGTCAGCCGCGCCGGGTCCCGGTAAGAGGGGAAGACCCAAGAAGTGCTGACTTGACGTCGTAAGGGATGACGTGCGTGCCAATGGTCTCACTACAGGGGATGCCGACGACCGTGCGAAGTGGAGGAGAAAATGTAGGAAAGCGGAACCCGAGCGTCGCGAGACGCAACTGGGACACACGCTCGAATGATGATGATACGCTACTTTCAGTTACAGTCGCTAATGGGTAAAGGATCAGTAAAGTTAAGCGCCCTTTACACGTCCTACTTTTAGATGGGTAACCACTTTGAAAGAATGTAAATCACATCATGTTATGTACATAACAAGTTTCTGTTATAAATTGGTAAAAGATCAGTGAAGTAAAGTAATCCAAGCTCAGTCTACTTTTGGATGGATGATTTTGCGATATCTGCAGTTATCTAAGAACAACTTCAGTGATATTTTTGCAATAAAGAACACTCACTTGGCCCAATCCTGCTTCACCAGCACCTGCTAACTGATGGTAGAGGTTGTGGTGAAGGTGCCTCGGAAAGCTCAGGAGGTCGGTAGGCCAATGGCAGTCGCTACTAGTGTATAACGTTTTAAATACCATACATACATACATATTGTCACGTCTTCATCCCTGAAAGGGTAGGCAGAGGCATACTATACGCCTACATTTCGCAGGAACATACAAATGGACAGGCGCAGGCAGTGGCGAGCTGCCGATAAAGCCAACCTGGACCAACATTAACGTGGTTAAACGTGCCTTCCGAAAACTCTCGCAAATGTAAATGGCACACAGTGGTCACCCATCCAAGGACCCGCTATTGCGGAAGTTGCCTAACGAAATGATCGTTTACAGAACACCGAGTAAGCGAGACTGCGAGTTGGGTAGAAATATCGAATCGTTGTCATTTCTTTATTTTCTGACAATTATTTACTTCAATTTTGTTCAAACGTCATTTTTGATTGATTTCTTCTAGCTTAGGTAGAGTTTCAGATTTTAGAAATGCATTAGGGCCCTTCACACGGCCACTCTGCAAGGAGCAGCAGAGTGGCTTTGTGATGAAGTCCCAGTCGTGGAGAGCGGACTAACCACTAAACCACCAAATAGTTCGAGACGCCAGATAAGCGAGAAGTTAAGTCACTGTGATTCAAGGTGATGGAAAGCGGTTTCATATGAATTTTGCCGGACGAGGTACCACGGCCACTCCAGTCTTGATCCCGCATAACAGCTATAAGGCGGCGTCCTCAAAACAGAAGACGGGGACGAAGCCCGACGCCCCTGTAGTGTTTTTCTCCTCGATGCCATCACCTTACTTGCAAACGAGGGCACAGTGACAAAACTTGCCGGCTAAGATACATCCAAACCAACGATGCTGCAAACACTTTCTGTCTCTCGCCGGTAACGGTAGCGCCACACTTCGGCAAGCCTTACAGGCCCACCATACCAATATGCTAGCAAGCAATGGCGTTAGCTGCCTGGAATTTTAATGATGATGTAAAAAGGCAACCTTTACACCAGCAAGTGGGACGCCGCTGCATGGTTTTGCGAGCAAGTCATGCTTACGAATCAGGTGGCAGTGAGAGAGCGGGTGAAAATTCTCCCTCTCGAGCTCGGGCGCCACAGACATTTTTTCGCCCAAGACTAAAGGCCTCCATGACCGGGAGCGTGAAGACGGTGGGTGGCTGCTCGGCTCGCTGTCCTTATTGAAGACCCCAGACTATGGCGTGGCGTGATAACTATACGTACATCTTTTACCCCTTTATAGAAGTGGGATAACATCCGAGCACCCCGAAAACGACGCCGCAGTGGTCTGTCAAATGCCCTGGGGCCATACTTTCGAAATTCACGCGGCACTGAGGAATTCAACACGTAAAGTGGAAGTTACCTGATTTGCATCTCAAATCTGAAAACGACCATCAATAAACTTTGAGAGGAACTGAGACCGGTCAACGAATAACGAGGCTCTACTCTCAAAAAATTCAACAAACCACTCAAAAATAAATCGTTTGAGACGGAGTGATGTAGACACATGAGAGTGATCGAGAACGCATTACTTGCACCAAAAAGCAAAAAGAAGGTTAACATTAGGGTGCATACCATTGGTTCTACCAAGATTTTATGGGCCCAGTACGGCTTTATCAGTAATTAGTGTACCTACTGACTAACAGACTAGGGCATGGCTAAAACAAATAAAACTTTTAATCAACACCCTGTACTTACTTATCTGACAGTCTCGGTGTGGAGCATTAACCTTAAATGCTTTCCAGATTACCTACTACACGATAATTAGTACATATAAACGTACTCATGGAATCTATCAAAGGTTAGTAACCACGTGAGCAGATTGCTCAAAAACGGTCAAAAGTACGTAAGTAAGTAAGTAGACGTGCATGTATGAAGCGGTTAATGAATCTGCAAGAAGCGACAGAAGTATACATGGATTGTGAAGCCTGGTGATTTGTCCTCTCTGACTACCCCGTTAGGGATACAGCGTGAAGATACTTTCTAACAATCGATGCCGACAACTTTTAAACTTTATGTACATTACGGTGGTTTTGTATGTAACTTACATACAACACCACGTGAGCGAAGCGGGCAGAAGCTAGTTATTACTATAAAGGACAGTGACCACTCTCTATGGGGTTTTGGCCTAGATGCGGACAATTTTGTAGCGCCTTAAAAATACTGCTATTACACAGCTAAGACTATGTAGAAACCCATGATATAGATTTTGTTGTAGACAGGTAGTTTAAAAAATAAATAAAAATAAAATGAAACTCCAGGTTTTATTCTCAATTTAATTTTCAAATGTGATCATTATTATCTTCATATGTTTGTAAAACAATGTCTAGGATTGAGCTGGAGGAGTTATATTTTCACCATACCTTGCCCAACTTAAGTACCACATCACAAATATGACATGAGCAAACAACCAATAGGTGATTGGCCGACAATGCTGTAACAATAATAATGTTTTATGGTGTCTAGATTGCCAATGTTATTTTCATATATAAACAAAACATGTTTGTGTTTTTGTTTATATGGCATATTTAAACAAAAAACCATATTTTGTTTAATTTGTATTTTACCTCTTAATAATCTGCAGTTGACGGCTAAAAAGAATCATGCCCAAAATGTTGCTAGTTCTATCTGTGCACATTTCACAATAAATATGTACCATTATTTCTTATGTGTTTACCATATTATGATCCTGGTTGTTTTATTTAGTATAACTTAGCCTTTAAAATACTACATCAATATTATATAGAAAATAAAAGCATTATTGTTTGTCACCAAGTATAAGGAAATTATAAATGGAATTGGCAAATCAGATATTGCTGTAGTAAATATCATATTTACTTTGTTTATATATATAAATATATATGTACTCTGAGTCACCTAAAAACTTAATATCTCTCTTCATAGTTACAGTTTAGGAGAAAAAACAATGTAATAGAGTATCAGCGGCTCTCTTCAAAACTGGCAAAAAGATGGTTCGTTCTAGGTTCTATTATTTGACTTAACTTGCCCATAGGGCAAATCCAACAAGTATGACAGGTTCTATCAGATGCTCTTAACTGAAAAAAAAGGCAATGAAAAGTACTTGAATAGTGTAACGTTGTAAAACGTCACATTGGAATGTCATTGTTGGTCTTGAGATTTAGAGAGAGAGGTGAGTAGATTGTTGACTCTTTCGCTCCGTGTGTCATCGATTTTAAATAAATTGCGATTTCTGTAAGGCTGTATTCCTTAGTTCCATGCCATAGGGTAGACTTGGAAAAAAAGAAAAAAAAATGTCTTTTTGTCTGTGGTGACGGAACAAGCCATTCGCCTAGCTACAGCGACGACAAAAAAGATGTCGTCGTAAATATATTTTTTAAACTTCGCTAAAAAGAAGTAATCTTTTATAAATTGTATATGGAAGTTCACGCCTGTGAATTCTTATCAATGGTTATATCAAAATAACTATGTATTTCGGTAAGAACTTTGGATTTTTGAAACCACGTTTCTAGCCTTGGTGATCTTTAGTATTTTGACGAAAGATTATTCATTTGTTTACAGCTTATTACGATGCTTGGAGCAGCGTTAATGGAATATTTGCCTGCTCTTCAAGATTTATTGGTTTTTCTTTAAAAAAGTGGTAAGTTCTCTTTATGTGTTCAAATCACGAACAATTGTTTTTCCAAATCTAATAGAACTAATTCTTTTCTTTGCAGCTGAACAAGCGCTTTTTTTATATTAACTTTATTCTTGGATAAAATTTGCCATGGATGCTGACCATGTGGTTACGGGCTCGTCATTCTCGTGGAGACGGCACCTGTCGCGGTCTGCAGGTGTGATTTCGAATCCCGTGGTAATGTAACCACCTCAGGTACCTATTTCAAATTGTTTTTGTGTGGATTAATCTAGTAATGATGCACGACTCAATGATTAGGCCCATGTAATGACTCAATGATTTGGCTCACCCTGTGAATAGTTAATCTTTAGCTTACTAAATTACTTGAATAGGTTATACCATTAGTGATAACGTATATAATGTGTATTCAATCAATTCGCCTATAAAAATATAGAAACTTTCTTCTAGAGATGTATTCCATTATTTTTGGTTCCTGCTCTTATGATTAGAAGCTCAATCTCTATCGCCGATATCCGTGTGCATAAAGTTGGTAGGACTTATCCTCCTGGCGCCTGATCCGAATTATTTATAACTTTTGTTTGTTTGTTAGTTCATGTCCCCATAATAAGACAATTGAAAAAATATTATTATTACAATAGGTATATCTAACAAACCTGTTGGTTAAAGTTGATTTAAGAGGCTCCAAAATAATCTAGGGCCATATCACCTACTGGTACCTACCTACCTACCTAGGTAATGCAGCTACTGGTTAGCCCACTGAACTGATTAAAAACAATTCTTTTACAATTGAAAGCTATGTTGTGTAAAATAAATATCGAAAATCGGGCAGAGTTTAAAACATTAATATGCTGAATACATTATATTCAATAAATTATTATAAATGGGAAGTCAGGAGTGAGGCACAGCTAGTCTATGTATATTTCATTGTATATTGGTCACTTTAATAATACATGATAAAGTAAATCGTTCAAAATCAATAAAAATCAAAAGGAAAAAAGTACATCAAGTGAGATAATACTTTTCATTGTTTATCTACACACTCTATCCGCCAGGTTTTTAGACAATATTTTTACAGATTCATTAGTCGTCTCATACATGTACCAATCCAAGTATCCAAGTACTAAAAGTAAGTAAGCGACCGTTTATAACAACCTAGTTAACATTAAAAAAAAACTTACTGCTTAGGGTAGAACCCACTGAAGAATTACATGTGGCACTTCCGTCAGGTCAAGTGCGAAGTGGAGGAGAAAATGTAGGAAAGCGGACCCCGGGCGTCGCGAGACGCAACTGGGACAGACGCTCGGATGATGATGACTTCCGTCAGGTCAAGAGTTATGACGACTTCTGTGTGTAATACCAATACCACAACAGATTCAACAAACAAAAAAAATGCCATTGTCTTTATTACAGGACCCAAAAAGCCATGGTGGTCGTGAGAAAGTGAATTATTTATTATGATACAAAACACTCGATTAATACAAACGCGAACTATATAATATTTTAAATATTTTTTTTTTGAAAATATAATTTTATGACACTGTGTTGTTTTGTTTATTTGTGTTAAATGTCGTTCGACTTCGATGACAGATTTAATCAGTGTTGCTAGAAGATGAAAACAAAATACCCAATACGTTTTATCTTTTATAAAAATATGCATATTTTTAAATATATTTAGTATTTAAAAAAATATAGAAGTATTTTAAAATACCAATAAAATAATTACACAAAACATTTAGCATAGTTTCAGTTATTAAATGAAATATTAGTGACTAATAACGAAAGAGTTTCGACTTATTTCTCCCTACTCTTGTCATTACTTTTATTTTATGCAACACAAGGGTGACAATTATAATAATATCCGTTTGTAAGCCAAGACAAATATTTTTTAAATTCGTTTTGAATATCAAATAAGTGGCTACAACCAAATTGTCATTAATATTTATTGTATAATAAATAAAAATTATTACAAGTTTTAAAACTTTCCAAGGCTGCTGTCCGCACTCAGGCCAGATTCGGTCACTGTCCTTTGTATCTCAAGCACAGTACAAGTCATCTTCGTTAATTTTGTCTTTTTAATTAAAACCTAATTATTACCCCGCTACATGGTACTGGATCGAACCAGATTATAAGAACTGCAATTTGTGATAATATTTATGATCGAAGAAGAAAAAATGATGAGTGATGAGAAATGTTTCGGAAGAGTTGTGTCTACATGGCACCCCTTATTTTCAACTCCTTACCTAGGCATATTGTAGATTTGCCACATAAGAAACTATGCATCGCATTGCGTGAATGGTTGCTGGATGAGAGCTTTTATTCCATTGACAATTTTCTAAAGTCGAGCCCTTGTCGTTTTAATTTTTATTGAGTGACAGCCTTGTGTCAGTGTATCTGGATTTACTAATTGAGTAAATTTAAATCTAAGATTTTTTATTTTATAAATTGAGATATAGGTATTATAAAATAATTGATTTGCAAAATTTTATTGACATCATTTGTATAGTTATGAATTGACATTTGTATAATTAACATGTAATTTTAATTGATTATTCTTATTAATTCTGACATTCTATCGTATAGTTATTTTCTATTATTTGCTAATGTACCTACATCTATTCATGTTGACTTGATTGTTTATTTAGGCGTATACAATTTTACCATGTCTCTTGAATAATTGTTGTGTTTAATCATTAGCATGCCTTGATTAAATGGCGAAATATGTATTGAGCTAAATTTGTAACTACAACATCTTGTGAACCATATTTCAAGCAAATAAAGTGAATTGAATTGAAAGAATTTTATCAGGCAAACTAAAAAGTTTAGCGAAACTTACATCGGGTCACATGAAGGTCATTGGATGTGAAGTGGTCTCGAAGTATAATTTGCATAAGTTATGTGTTAATTATAATATTTACCCAACACTCAGGTAATATTAGGTAAAAATTCTCGAGATATGGTCAGTATTTGTCTACTTATTAAATTAATATCTATTAATAACTAAACCGAATACTTTTTTTCATTGTAGGTATTCGTTGGTTTTCGAGTTTCATTTTTTTCTTTAGTTAAATAATCCTTATTTATTTAGGATTTATATAATTATTTACAATATTTAACTAAATTAACCTGTCGTTAAACCATTTAACAGTTTTTTGTAGATATTTAGACAGATCTGTATTGTAATAAATTTAATTAATAATAATTTAATTTAAGATACTGTGTTACTTATTTTATTATATTCAACAGACTTATTTAGAGCAATTCAGTGTGAAAATTTACCAATAAATTATAATAACTGCAATTTCAAAGCTTAAAGCTTCGTGCTACCTACATTACTAAAGTTACATTGTAAAGCGTTCCAGGTTGACTTATTTTTGTCTCCCAGAATGACCGATGATAAAGAGCTGATTCAGAAACGGGCCAGTTATAAAGGACGTCTTACAGCATTCAATACTTATATCAATGGTTTAAATATTCCTTCATTGACTTCTACTGACCTCACAGAGTTGCAACTGAGAATAGGTAAGATTAAATGCATTTTCGAACAGTTTGATGAGGTTCAGTTACAACTTGAATTACTTGCCGAAAATAGATGCACAGTTGTCCGAAAGGAATGAATTTGAAGGTAATAATTATAAGTTACTTTCGAAAGCTTAAAGCTTTGTTGATGATTATTCTGTTGGTAAGAATACTAATAGAGTATGTAGTAGTCACAATAAGCATAAGCTCGTCAAATTACCTACCATCCATTTACCCAAGTTTAGTGGAGCGTACGAGAACTGGTTGGAGTTCAGGGATACGTTCACCAGCCTTATTAACTCGAATAGCGAAATAGAAGAAGTAAATAAATTTCACTATTTAAGGGCTTCACTGGAAGGGTCGGTTGCACTTATTATTAAGTCCATAGAATTCTCAGGCAAGAACTATGAAGTGGCATGGTACTCGTAGCTAGTATGCGATAGTTACGATAATAAACGGTTATTAATACGCAATCATTTTCATCATTATTTAATATAGAACAAGTTACAAAGGAATCATCTGTTTGTTTAAGGCGTTTAGTCGACCATATAAACAAAAATTTACGTGCTTTAGAGTCCCTTGGGAAGCCGGTTACGCACTGGGATACGCTCCTTATCCATATATCACTACATATAATAGTCGTTTTTCGCTGTCTGTCCCTATGTATCGTAATGATGCGTGGTCGAGCCGCGCCATCATACGACTTACGCCATCTATCGGACGGATGCGGCATTGAAGTTACTCCCGTGTAAGCGTGGAGGGGAGTTCGAGGTCCCGTCTCCCGCGCCTCGATCCACCCCTGGGCCCTATATAAACAGTTGACAGGAAGTTTCGAGAACCACCTAGATTTGTCTATTACGATACTGTGTACTACCACACAAAAGTACTTTTCTAAAACTATTTAAATATATAAAATATTGTAAAAAATATTGGACCCGGAATATCCCGGTAAGTTCTAATTACAATCAATCATCCTTACTAACTTTTGTTTCCTACAGGAAGGAGTGTTTAAATCTAATTTCTATCTATAGTGTTCTTACCTTGTTTATAAAAATAGCTATTAATTGCGGTAATACATACGCTGTAAAGGAAATCCTTTACAGCGTATGTATTACCGCAATTAATAGCTATTTTTATAAAGTCTAAATCTATTACAATCGCTAATTTTCAGCCATAGCTATAAGTGGGTAGGAATATGTATAAAACTATAATTTTTTTTTAGCTTACTAAATCACTTGAATAGGTTATACCATTAGTGATAACGTATATAATGTGTATTCAATCAATTCGCCTATAAAAATATAGAAACTTTCTTCTAGAGATGTATTCCATTATTTTTGGTTCCTGCTCTTATGATTAGAAGCTCAATCTCTATCGCCGATATCCGTGTGCATAAAGTTGGTAGGACTTATCCTCCTGGCGCCTGAACCGAATTATAACTTTTGTTTGTTTGTTAGTTAGTTCATGTCCCCATAATAAGACAATTGAAAAAATATTATTATTACAATAGGTATATCTAACAAACCTGTTGGTTAAAGTTGATTTAAGAGGCTCCAAAATAATCTAGGGCCATATCACCTACTGGTACCTACCTACCTACCTAGGTAATGCAGCTACTGGTTAGCCCACTGAACTGATTAAAAACAATTCTTTTACAATTGAAAGCTTTGTTGTGTAAAAGTAATACAGAGTAATTATAAATATCGAAAATCGGGCAGAGTTTAAAACATTAATATGCTGAATACATTATATTCAATAAATTATTATAAATGGGAAGTCAGGAGTGAGGCACAGCTAGTCTATGTATATTTCATTGAATATTGGTCACTTTAATAATACATGATAAAGTAAATCGTTCAAAATCAATAAAAATCAAAAGGAAAAAAGTACATCAAGTGAGATAATACTTTTCATTGTTTATCTACACACTCTATCCGCCAGGTTTTTAGACAATATTTTTACAGATTCATTAGTCGTCTCATACATGTACCAATCCAAGTATCCAAGTACTAAAAGTAAGTAAGCGACCGTTTATAACAACCTAGTTAAAATTAAAAAAAAACTTACTGCTTAGGGTAGAACCCACTGAAGAATTACATGTGGCACTTCCGTCAGGTCAAGTGCGAAGTGGAGGAGAAAATGTAGGAAAGCGGACCCCGGGCGTCGCGAGACGCAACTGGGACAGACGCTCGGATGATGATGACTTCCGTCAGGTCAAGAGTTATGACGACTTCTGTGTGTAATACCAATACCACAACAGATTCAACAAACAAAAAAAATGCCATTGTCTTTATTACAGGACCCAAAAAGCCATGGTGGTCGTGAGAAAGTGAATTATTTATTATGATACAAAACACTCGATTAATACAAACGCGAACTATATAATATTTTAAATATTTTTTTTTTTGAAAATATAATTTTATGACACTGTGTTGTTTTGTTTATTTGTGTTAAATGTCGTTCGACTTCGATGACAGATTTAATCAGTGTTGCTAGAAGATGAAAACAAAATACCCAATACGTTTTATCTTTTATAAAAATATGCATATTTTTAAATATATTTAGCATTTAAAAAAATATAGAAGTATTTTAAAATACCAATAAAATAATTACACAAAACATTTAGCATAGTTTCAGTTATTAAATGAAATATTAGTGACTAATAACGAAAGAGTTTCGACTTATTTCTCCCTACTCTTGTCATTACTTTTATTTTATGCAACACAAGGGTGACAATTATAATAATATCCGTTTGTAAGCCAAGACAAATATTTTTTAAATTCGTTTTGAATATCAAATAAGTGGCTACAACCAAATTGTCATTAATATTCATTGTATAATAAATAAAAATTATTACAAGTTTTAAAACTTTCCAAGGCTGCTGTCCGCACTCAGGCCAGATTCGGTCACTGTCCTTTGTATCTCAAGCACAGTACAAGTCATCTTCGTTAATTTTGTCTTTTTAATTAAAACCTAATTATTACCCCGCTACATGGTACTGGATCGAACCAGATTATAAGAACTGCAATTTGTGATAATATTTATGATCGAAGAAGAAAAAATGATGAGTGATGAGAAATGTTTCGGAAGAGTTGTGTCTACATGGCACCCCTTATTTTCAACTCCTTACCTAGGCATATTGTAGATTTGCCACATAAGAAACTATGCATCGCATTGCGTGAATGGTTGCTGGATGAGAGCTTTTATTCCATTGACAATTTTCTAAAGTCGAGCCCTTGTCGTTTTAATTTTTATTGAGTGACAGCCTTGTGTCAGTGTATCTGGATTTACTAATTGAGTAAATTTAAATCTAAGATTTTTTATTTTATAAATTGAGATATAGGTATTATAAAATAATTGATTTGCAAAATTTTATTGACATCATTTGTATAGTTATGAATTGACATTTGTATAATTAACATGTAATTTTAATTGATTATTCTTATTAAT
The DNA here is from genome assembly GCA_948477245.1 of Thumatha senex. NCBI lineage: Eukaryota > Metazoa > Arthropoda > Insecta > Lepidoptera > Erebidae > Thumatha > Thumatha senex. The sequence goes on along the minus strand of OX419731.1, from coordinate 26,864,329 downwards.
TCTGACATTCTATCGTATAGTTATTTTCTATTATTTGCTAATGTACCTACATCTATTCATGTTGACTTGATTGTTTATTTAGGCGTATACAATTTTACCATGTCTCTTGAATAATTGTTGTGTTTAATCATTAGCATGCCTTGATTAAATGGCGAAATATGTATTGAGCTAAATTTGTAACTACAACATCTTGTGAACCATATTTCAAGCAAATAAAGTGAATTGAATTGAAAGAATTTTATCAGGCAAACTAAAAAGTTTAGCGAAACTTACATCGGGTCACATGAAGGTCATTGGATGTGAAGTGGTCTCGAAGTATAATTTGCATAAGTTATATGTTAATTATAATATTTACCCAACACTCAGGTAATATTAGGTAAAAATTCTCGAGATATGGTCAGTATTTGTCTACTTATTAAATTAATATCTATTAATAACTAAACCGAATACTTTTTTTCATTGTAGGTATTCGTTGGTTTTCGAGTTTCATTTTTTTCTTTAGTTAAATAATCCTTATTTATTTAGGATTTATATAATTATTTACAATATTTAACTAAATTAACCTGTCGTTAAACCATTTAACAGTTTTTTGTAGATATTTAGACAGATCTGTATTGTAATAAATTTAATTAATAATAATTTAATTTAAGATACTGTGTTACTTATTTTATTATATTCAACAGACTTATTTAGAGCAATTCAGTGTGAAAATTTACCAATAAATTATAATAACTGCAATTTCAAAGCTTAAAGCTTCGTGCTACCTACATTACTAAAGTTACATTGTAAAGCGTTCCAGGTTGACTTATTTTTGTCTCCCAGAATGACCGATGATAAAGAGCTGATTCAGAAACGGGCCAGTTATAAAGGACGTCTTACAGCATTCAATACTTATATCAATGGTTTAAATATTCCTTCATTGACTTCTACTGACCTCACAGAGTTGCAACTGAGAATAGGTAAGATTAAATGCATTTTCGAACAGTTTGATGAGGTTCAGTTACAACTTGAATTACTTGCCGAAAATAGATGCACAGTTGTCCGAAAGGAATGAATTTGAAGGTAATAATTATAAGTTACTTTCGAAAGCTTAAAGCTTTGTTGATGATTATTCTGTTGGTAAGAATACTAATAGAGTATGTAGTAGTCACAATAAGCATAAGCTCGTCAAATTACCTACCATCCATTTACCCAAGTTTAGTGGAGCGTACGAGAACTGGTTGGAGTTCAGGGATACGTTCACCAGCCTTATTAACTCGAATAGCGAAATAGAAGAAGTAAATAAATTTCACTATTTAAGGGCTTCACTGGAAGGATCAGCTGCACTTATTATTAAGTCCATAGAATTCTCAGGCAAGAACTATGAAGTGGCATGGTACTCGTAGCTAGTATGCGATAGTTACGATAATAAACGGTTATTAATACGCAATCATTTTCATCATTATTTAATATAGAACAAGTTACAAAGGAATCATCTGTTTGTTTAAGGCGTTTAGTCGACCATATAAACAAAAAATTACGTGCTTTAGAGTCCCTTGGGAAGCCGGTTACGCACTGGGATACGCTCCTTATCCATATATCACTACATATTATAGTCGTTTTTCGCTGTCTGTCCCTATGTATCGTAATGATGCGTGGTCGAGCCGCGCCATCATACGACTTACGCCATCTATCGGACGGATGCGGCATTGAAGTTACTCCCGTGTAAGCGTGGAGGGGAGTTCGAGGTCCCGTCTCCCGCGCCTCGATCCACCCCTGGGCTCTATATAAACAGTTGACAGGAAGTTTCGAGAACCACCTAGATTTGTTTATTACGATACTGTGTACTACCACACAAAAGTACTTTTCTAAAACTATTTAAATATATAAAATATTGTAAAAAATATTGGACCCGGAATATCCCGGTAAGTTCTAATTACAATCAATCATCCTTACTAACTTTTGTTTCCTACAGGAAGGAGTGTTTAAATCTAATTTCTATCTATAGTGTTCTTACCTTGTTTATAAAAATAGCTATTAATTGCGGTAATACATACGCTGTAAAGGAAATCCTTTACAGCGTATGTATTACCGCAATTAATAGCTATTTTTATAAAGTCTAAATCTATTACAATCGCTAATTTTCAGCCATAGCTATAAGTGGGTAGGAATATGTATAAAACTATAATTTTCACAAGTGTGCCAACCAACCCATACTAAATTTTATTCTATGTACATACCTCCTACAACCTATATGTAAGACTTCCCGCCTCTCCAGCCAACCTGGGCCTGAGGAGAGGCTGGAAGCCTTTTAGGTTTCCGGCTGAGGTCCGCGACGGTATATGTCTATCTCTTAAGGATAACGTACTATATCCATTTTAATATTTAAAAAAACAGCAATAATAAAGCGGTAATTTAAAGGCTATTTACACAAAAACATTATTAATGCTTATCATTTTTAATAGGTTAGTTGGCTTTAAAATTTTATGAAGATTATTTTGTCCTTTTACTCTTTGCAAATTAAATGAATATCTTAGGCGATATGGCAATATCAAAAATGTGCAAATAAATTTATTTTGTGGAACAATAATTCGACCGGGCCGTGCGGGCGCGGGCGTTGGTACTTGAGAAACAAAGTCGTTCTAGGTTGTCTGTCCCTATGTATACTTAGATCTTTAAAACTACGCAACGAATTTCAATGCAGTTTTAAGCTATTGCATAGTTTTTATCGCGGATTTTGAGCGCGGCGACCTAATCAAGAAATTCCGTAACGAATAATACCTAACACCCGAGCACGGCCGAGCGTTTGCTTAACGTGTATGTATATAATACGACTGTCCGAAGCTCGCACGGATCGAGACGAGCTGTAGAAATAATATATATTACCTAGTCAGGTCATAAGTATTGTCACACAGTAAAAACTTTTCTTTTAGAATGCTGGCCACAAAAAAGTTTATTGAATTCGAACTTCGAATTGTTCATGAAAATAAAAATGTATACTTTTTAGAATTTAACTCATTTTTAGATATGGAGTGACGCTTATAGAAGACGGTGTTGCAGTTATTGCGTTGCATCGTAGCGGTTACGCGCCAATTAAAGTTTTTGACATACTGAAAATTTTTAATATAACCAAAAGATTCGTTTATCGTACCATCAAACGATACAATGAAGACTCTAGTGTAGATGACAGGTCAAGAAGTGATCGCCCTCGGTCTGTTAGGACTCCAGCAGTGATAAACGCTGTGTAGGCGCGAATTCAAAGAAATCCCAAACGTAAGCAGAAACTGTTGGCCCTTCAGATGGGGTTAAGCAGAACCACGGTGAAAAGGGTGTTAAATGAAGACTTAGGGCTTCGGTCATATCGAGGAAAAACAGGACATCGTTTAAATGCTCGTCTAATGGACCTGAGACTGAAGAGATGCCGCGCTTTTTTGAAGCGGTACGCGGGAAAAAAATATCGGGAAGTTCTTTTTTCGGATGAAAAAATTTTTAGCGTAGAAGAGAGCTACAACAAACAAAATGATAAGGTGTACGCACACAGTAGTGAAGAAGCGAGCAACCGTATTCCGCGTGTCCAACGAGGTCTTTTTCCACCCTCGCTCATGGTATGGTGTTTCTTATTGGGGCTTAACAGAGGTACATTTTTGTGAGAAAGGTGTAAAAACGAATGCAGTTGTGTATCAAAATACAGTCCTGACGAACCTTGTGGAACCTGTTTTTCATACCATGTTCAATAACAGGCACTGGGTATTCCAACAAGATTCGGCGCCAGCTCATACAGCGAAGAGCACACAAGACTGGCTGGCGGCGCGTGAAATCGACTTCATCCGGCACGAAGACTGGCCCTCCTCCAGTCCAGGTTTGTGTCCGTTAGATTACAAGATATGGCAACACTTGGAGGAAAAGGCGTGCTCAAAGCCTCATCCCAATTTGGAGTCACTCAAGACATCCTTGATTAAGGCAGCCGCCGATATTGACATGGACCTCGTTCGTGCTGCGATAGACGACTGGCCGCGCAGATTGAAGGCCTGTATTCAAAATCACGGAGGTCATTTTGGATAAACTTTATTGTCAAAAGAATCTATGTTATGTTAAGTTCATTTTGGTATATAAATAGTTACATAATGACTAAACTTGTTTCAATTATTTTATATTAAACATGTGACAGAATTTATGACCTGACTAGGTATATATATTAATAATCTATATATATAAAATTCAATGACACTTTACGTTGTAATTTTATAACTCGAGAATGGGCTCACCTATCCAGACTGTTTAGGCTTTATTCAGACTATTTAGTAGATAGTTTATGTGAAGTTTGCACTAAATCGGTCAAGCGGTTTATCATTTATCACATTTTTTGTAACAAATCTCTTAAGTGGCGCTAACGAAGTTATTCGGGTCAGCTAGTACAGTATAAATAATTTATCATAATTGCATAAGTTGATAAAAAATGCTATGCAATAGCTTTACCGCGGCAGTCCCCGAGTGCCACTCGTTTTTGTTTAAATAGGTAGTGATTCTTATAGAAGGTTTTTATGTATATTTTGTTAAGTTTTTGTGAACATTAACTTAATTATAACGAAATATATTTGACGGTGTTGGCAAAAGTAAGCCCTCTGGGAGCTTTTAACGAAAACGCTGCCTAAACCTTTTAAGATATAACAAAACGCGACAGTATATGTTTATCTGTTAAGGATACCGTACTATATCCATTTTAATACTTAAAATAAAGAGCATTAATACTTGAGTAGTACTTGAGAGCGGAGAAGTAATCAAGTAATTTGGAAAATATTAATACATTATCGTGAAATTAATAAACGACGTGATTAAATGGGTGCCATGGGGTTCGAAGTATGTCACGGGTGAAGCCGGGCGGGTCAGCTAGTTCACTAATAAATTAGATTCAAAAACTTTTCGCTATTGGGAACAACGCAAAAATCTACTAGACAAAAACAGTAGTATTTCGTTGGAATGTTTTGTCACTTTTCTGTGTAATCGCGCTGATTTTATTAAAACATTAGAATCTACACGTAATTCTAACCAAGGGCACTCAAATATTATCACTAGGCATAATGTTAAGCCGGTTAAACACAAAAGTATGGCCTCCATACAAAAAAGTTCGGGTAATCCATCTTCCTCTTAGTCTAAAAGGTTATGTCCAATGTGTAAACGTCACGAAAACAACTTGTCTTCTTGTCCACAATTCTTAGAAATGAATCACGACTGGAGTTATTGCTCACATTTAAGGTATGCTTTAAATGTTTCTGCTTTGGACACTTTGCAAATCGTTGCAAAAAAACAGGGATGTAAGGTTTATAAACGTAGACACAATACAATGATTCACGTAACTGATTTAGCGTTGAAACGAAACCCTGCTATAAGTAGTTGCTCGACACAATCAAACGAAGAAAATAATGCACCGAGCGCACCTTGCACCGCGTCGATGTCAATAACTCAATCGAACGTCATGTTATCTGCGGCTGCGAGTGCATTCTATTCGGATCGCTGCGCCGACGCCGGCGACGGCGACAGTGACCAGTATGTGTTGTTGTCAACGGCCTACGCATAAACATAGATAAAAACAAAAACGTAAAGACGCATAAAGTTATACGATTTTAATGGTCGTGAACATATCGCACGCGCTGTGTTAGACAGTGGCAGTACGTCGTGCTTAGTTACTGAAAATATGTTCTCCAAGTTAAATCTACCTCATAAAAATATTAACAAATCGGTTCTAGGCATAAACAACGTATTGTCGCGTATAGAAAAAATGTGTCATTTGGAGATTAAATCATTGAATGAACAGTTTATGCATAATATTCAATGTTTCGTTCTAACGTCAATAACCGATAGCATTCCAAGCAGCAGTATTAATTTAAAGGGTTTAAATATTTCGTCAAATATTGTTCTAGCAGATCCTACTTTTTGCACACCTTCAAATATCGATTTGATTATTGGTGCGATTGTATTTTGGGACCAATTAGGGTCACAAAAAATTATATTAGGTTATGGAAAGCATATGTTATTTGAAACTATATTAGGGTGGGTCGGGCGTTTTTGTTTAAGAATACCTCTGAAGGAAAGTCCTCCTATTTTAGGTGATTTTTATCAACGCGCTCAGCATTGTTTTCTTTCATTAGAACGCAGAAACAAATCCAAACCTTCTTTAGATAAAATGAACAAGGAATTTATGTCAGAATATTCTCTATTAGGTCATATGTCAAAATCTTCGAAACTAGATACTGTTAATTTACATTTCATACCACATCATGGTGTGCTGCGTGAAGTCAGCTCCACCACTAAATTAAGAGCGGTTTTTAATGCTAGTAGCCAAACTACATCTGGTGTATCGCTTAACGATATTCAGATGGTTGGACCGCCAACACAAGACGATCTTTTGTCAATCCTCATTCGCTTTAGGCAACATAAATATGTTCATTTACAAAACATAATTTCTCTGACGTTTCAATTCAACCGAACCTTTAACATCGTATACACTAAATACAATAACCTATGGTACCTCTAGTGGTGCTTTTCTTGCGACGAGATGCCTAAAACAGGTTGGTCTTGACTGCAAGGATTCAAAAATTGCTGAAATCATCATTCGTGATTTTTATGTTGATGATTTGCTTACGGGTAGTTCAAATATTGAGGAAGTAGTGAATATACGTAAAAAGGTTACTAGTAATTTAGCCGCTGCTGGTATGCCCTTAAGAAAGTGGCAGTCAAATAGCTCTCAAATAGTGAGTGGTAATGCACCACTTATCTTAGATTTGAATATCGGTACTTTGAACCGAATAAAACATTAGGTCTTGGTTGGATAACTTAATCAGATCAATTATACTTTCCAATAGGGTGTTCATATAATATTTGTAATACAAAATGCGGTGTACTTTCTGTTATCGCTCAAATATTCGACCCTTTAGGATTATTAACTCCGTAGGTAATACGGATGAAATTAATTTTATAAAGGCTATGACTAGAAAAATTATTGTGGTTATCCCCAGAACTTAGTGTAATGTGGACTGATATTATAACTAGTTTACCTGTGTTGAATACTATTCGCATTCCACGTCACGTGATCTGTGACAAATAAATTTATTGTAATGCATGTATTCACTGATGCCTCAGAGCGTGCTTATGGCGCATGTATTTATATACGCAGCATCAGTCACACAGGGACTTGTGTGGTCAGATTATTACTCGCGAAAAGTCGCGCCGCTCCCTTTAAACCGACCACCGTACCAAGGTTAGAACTTTGCGGTGCATTTTCGAAAAGGCTATTAGTTCTTTTAGACTTAAAATAAAAATGTAATTTTTGGACTGACTCAACAATAATATTAGATTGGTTAAGAATGCTGCCCAGCAAATTACAACCCCTTGTACGTAATCTTATAGCGGAAATATTAGAGAAAACTGCTAATTACAGTTGGCGACATATTTCCACTAACTGTAATCCCGCTGACTATCTAACGCGTGTAACAAAATTTGAAGAAATGGATTCACTTGACTTGTGGTGGTCAGGGCCTAGTTTTTTGTATCAGGATTCATCTTGTTGGCCTGATACCGTGAAGATAAACTGCCTGAGATGCGCCATATTACGTTACAGTCACATATTTTTTCAGACAGTGGAGTTTTTATAGATTTTAATCGATTCTCTAATCTTACTCGTTTGAAGCGTTGTGTAGCCTACGTAGTGCGATTTATAAATAAATGCAGACGAGTACCTATAGTCGAGTCTTATTTAACAAGTGATGAATTACAGAATGCTTTGAATTTAATTATCAAGAAATCGCAATCAGAATCATTTAGTGAATATAACCTATTATTATAGAGTCAATAATTACTAAACAAAATTCAATTAATTAAATATAATGTATTTTTAGATGAACTTAAAATAATGCGTGTTGGAGGTTGTTTGAACTATTCTCTATATAATTACAATAAAAAACATCCAATTTTATTACAGTCTACTCATCGATTTACAAAATTATTATTTACTTATGAGCATTTAAATTTAATGCATGCTGGTCCACAATTATTATTAGCTTCCATTAGAGAGAAATATTGGCCATTAGGAGCCCGTAACTTAGCAAAGGTTTGTTTCCACCAGTGTATTCGCTGTCGTCGCTTAAAAGGACAAGTAGTAGCTCCTCTGATGGGTAGTTTGCCCCAAACCCGTGTTACGCCAGGAGATCATCCCTTCGAGACTGTGGGTATGGACTATGCAGGTCATATAACGGCTGTTAGTAGACAAGGTCGTGGTTCTCGTACAGTTAAAGTTTACATTGCCCTTTTTGTATGTTTCACTACCAAGGCAGTTAATTTGGAACTGGTGGGTGATTTGACGAGTCACAGCTATCTTTCAGCCCTGCGTCGCTTCAAATCACGTAGAGGGAAACCACAGAATATTTATTCTGATAATGGTACGGCTTTCGTGCTTGTATAATGAATTTTCAAAATTTTTATTAAATCATTGCAACTCTTTGGGTGAAAGTATGACCAATGAGGGCATACAATTCCATTACATACCAGCGTATTCTCCATATTTTGGTGGTATCTGGGAGGCCGGAATAAAGTCAACAAAATACCATTAATTCGGGTGTTGGGAAATTGTCATCTAACTAGTGAGGAGTTATACACAACGTTAGTTTAAATTAAGGCCATATTGAACTCCCGACCACTCACTCCAATTTCATCAGACCCAGAAGACTTGGCACCACTTACTCCCGGTCATTTTTTGATTGGCCGACTCACCAGCTTGCCTGAAAAAAGCCTTAAGGACAGCTCTTATTATTATTATTAATTTAAGAAGTTGCTAAATGCAGTATTATCGCATTCAGCAACTTCGTGAGCATTTTTGGGACTGTTGGAGCAAAGAGTATGTTGTCGAACTACTACAAAGGACGAAATGGCGTACTAACAACGACCCTATGAAGCTGAACTCCAAAGTTGTTTTGAAGGAGGACAATCAACCAACTTTAAAATGGCGTCTTGGACGCATCGTCGCTGGCTCTGGCTCCGATGGAATTAACCGCGTAGCTGATATTAAAACTAGCAGTAGCATTGTGAGAAGAGCTTTTAGCAAGATTTGCGTTCTTCCCGAAGTAACTTCATAAAAACGGTTGGGCCAGCTTTCAACGCCCGAGGACATTTTCGCAAAACGCCTATCAATTTATGCATAGCACGTGCAGGACATGCATTATGGTGCAACTCATCGTGCATCAAGTTAATTTATAAGCCACCCCTCCTTTTCTATTAATATAAATTTGTATCTCAAGCACAGTACAAGTCATCCTCGTTAATTTTGTCGTTTAATTAAAACCTAATTATTACCCCACTACAATTTCTTAAGATTCTCCCTAATTTTGAGGGAAAAATTATTAAGTGGTATCATGACATTATTATTTACTCTTAGTCAAACCATTGTTGAAATTCATATATTGTATTCAATGACATCCGAAATACATAAAATATGTGCTAATCTTTGAGAATGCCGTAAGGTGGAACCGGTAATGTTTAAATAGCAAATAAGTGGAATAGTACAAGTGTTTTTGTTCAAGATGTTAATTGTAGTGTAGTATTCGTAAATAATGGTGTTATTGTATTTTTTATAGTAATTAAAGTGCTAGTTTTTAATTTGTGGTATCAGTGCAAATTCCTATTAGTACCCACATCCTAAAAACGTAACAAAATCTATATTTTCACGACAACATAATATTAACCTGTAAAAAACTGGTGCAGAAAACCTGCGCAGACGAAGCTGCGAGCATCGGCTAGTTTTAATCTAAAACGAAAAAATTGAAACGTGAGAGCGCGAAACAAAAGGATATCAGATTTCAGTCCATTGTTTTAACTAATCTTAATAATACGAACTATACACACAGTATAAAAAGGGGTCTTAGAAGGTTATCGAACGGGTTGGCAGCGCGAGTGATGTACCGTTGGTGGTACAAACGTCCATAGGCTACACTGCCTCATGCAAGTGATGTTGATTTTAAGAAAAAAGTAAAGTTGATAGACAAAACAAATAATCAAAAAAATAAATAAATAAATTCGGTGAGGTAAACAATTGATCACTTTATTTTAGTACTAAATGTCACTTATACATTTGTAACCACCATTGCTAATAGTGTAAGCGACTGACGACAATGACTTCTCAGGTTCGACTCTCAGTCACGGAGCTTGGGTGTTTTCTGTATAAACCTTTTTTTTTTCTAAATATTAGTATATTAAATGTTGTTTGACTATTTTTTACTCAGCACCATTTAGCCCAAAGCTCTAAGCTTGTAGTGCGTGATCTAGATAACGAATAAACATTCTTATCTTTTATACTTACTATAATAAAACTCAAGAAACAGTTTTTGTGTACATTGACAATTTTTTCAAAATTTTTGTTGTAATGTATCATAGTATCTACATAGAAAACAAAACAATTATTTTTGGAAATATTGTATGTCTGTCTTTTTGGTTTACACTATCACTAATGGATAAATACTAAGTAATAATTTCACTAAACTTTTCTCCTAAAACCCGAATAACATATTCATCGTTGTTTTTATTAATTGACTTTCAGCTTTTCTCATCACATGACCATAGATACTACTAAGACGTAACAAATATACCTTCCTACATAAAATTTCATAAAGTTATGCTCAGACGTTTCGGAAGAGTTCGCACCTTCCTCAACTCCCACGTTGGGTGCCAAATTGTCGTTGAGGGGTTGAACTGTGGGTGAATGTATAGTGTACATTAACACGGAGATAAAGGAAAGATGCACTTTAAATAACATAGTTTTATAGATTTACATTTTATGGTAAGCTAAGTTGATAGTAGAAGAGGGAGGATTCGGTAGGTGAGATGTTACGACGCGTCCCAGATAAAGAAGGAAACGTCCCCTTGCCAAGCAGCTACAGCAGAAAAGGACTGAAGAACGCCAGCGCAGTTGGTGTAGGGAGCTCCAGATCTTCGGGGCCTAAGTCAACCTCGCGTGCTAGTGCGTGCACCTGCTGAATAAAGGACGAGGCCCTGGCGCTGGCTTTCCCCTCTGGGTTGGAAGGTCTGGGGCCGTCGCTTTCATAAAAGCCACCTGCCAAAACAAAAAAATATGAAAAGGTACAATGGAAATGCAGCTAGGGATAGGGCGCCGCCGCAAGCGCAGGAGCCCCGCCCGCCTCCTGTGGCAAATGGGCTAGTAACCCGTATACGCTTCGCAACGTGGAACATTGGCGCGCTGACTGGGCTTGCGGTAGAGTTGGCCGAAGTACTCTTCAGGGGAGGGTGGAGGGTGGACGTGGTGTTCCTGTAGGAAACTCGATGGAAGGGCATTAGAGCTTGGCCTTTGCATAAGAGCTAAAAGCTGTATTACACGGGTGCGCCTAGTGGGGACAACGGGGTGGCCGTGGTGCTCTCCGAAGCGCTGCAGAATGGCATCTTGGAGGTAAAACGCTGTAGCGAGTGGCTTATGATCTTGAGAGTGCTTATCGATGGGATTATTACCCACTTGATAAGTGCCTACGCACCATAGGCTGGTTGTAGCGACGCCAATAAGATGTCTTTTTGGAACCAACTCGAGAGAGTGCCCCGTAGCATTCCGCCGCCCAGATCGTTTCCCTTGTCACAGGGAAACGATCTGGGCGGCGACCTTAATGGTTCTATGGGTGAGGGGTCTGAGGAGTTTGAGCGTGTTCATGGTGGTTTTTGATACGGCACCCGCAAAGCTGAAGGAGACACTATCCTCAGAACGTGTGCTGTCTATCTGGCCATTGTGAAGACGTATTTCAAAAAGAAATCCGAACATCTTATCACCTACAAGAGTGGGAGGCGCACAACTCAGATCGATTTCCTACTCACTAGGCGACACAGCATCGGCAAGGTTGCCAACTGCAAGGTCATACCCGGAGAGAGTCTCACACACCTTGTCATGGAGCTCTGCGTAAAGCCCAAATCAAACGCATCGAGCGGTGCCAGCGCCGCATCAGATAGTGGTTGCTTGATGAAACTACGTCCGAGGATTTCGTCTTGGCTGTCTGTGACAAGTTCATCGACACTGAAGGCAAACCAGTTCAAGATTACTGGGACAGAATTCAGGCGGCCATCCTTGGAGCGGCGAAGGTGGTGCTCGGTGAGTCTGAAGGTGGACGCAAATACGACAAGGAAACATGGTGGTAGAATGACACAGTTCAAAGGAAGACTAGAGGGAAGAACGCCCTCTTTAAAAAGTGACAAGCGTCAGAATCTCCTAAAAGATCACCCACCAAGAGAGCTGTAGCCAGGGCCAGACTTGACCACTTACTACCTCCATATGAGAAGTTGGAATCGTCTCAGGGGCAAAAGCTTTTATAAAAGTTGGCGCGCTCCAGGGTCAAAGCGGTACAGGATATCTCCAAGTGCCACTGTGTAAAAGATCCTGAAGGCACCCGAAATATACGAAGACCTCGCGGTGAAGTAGCTACGCAGCATTAATAAGCAGCATAAAGAGGTGTAGCTTTCGGACCTGGCTTTCGAATCAGGGACTAGTGCCACCGGTAACGCCTGCAGAAATCCAGATTGCTCTTTACGTTCACGTTCTTTCTTCACGTTCTTTTTCCAACTTATTCAAACTATCTTCTGATTAACTTTGTTGCGGGTTCCAAAACATGCTAACTTCTTCTGGAACTACACCGAGATTGAGCTCGGTGTAACTTTTGTGGTGTTGGTCATTGCTGTAGATTCTGGTTAACAGGAGTCACAGTGATGCGAATGCGGGTGGGATTAGTCCCAAAAAAAAAGCCTTCACGTCCGTGACATTGGAGACAATTTGCAAGAGTGTGGCCTTTGCTGGTATGGTCACGTCTTGCGGCAACGTCCGGGCTATGTGGGAAACATATGTCTGGCCATGTCAGCCCCGCCGGATTCCGGTAAGAGGGGAAGACCCAAGACGCGCTGGCTTGACGTCGAAAGGGATGTCATGCGCGAATGGTCTCACTACAGGGGATGTCGACCGTGTTAAGTGGAAAATAAAATGTAGGAAAGCGGACCCCGGGGCTCGCGAGACGCAACTGGGACAGACACTTGGATAATGATGATGATCGCCAGCGCTGAGGAGGACGTAACTTCGCGGGGGCAAGGCACCGCTCCTAAGTTTTGGTGAGGTCAGCTTCGTATGTACTTCAAGACTAAAGGAGCAAACGGTTACGTAATACAAGGCTCACAGCAGTAGATAGGTATATTACCGTAACATTATACTGTGGGAGTGTATCCGACTGCTACTGTTAAGGATATTAACCGACCGCAAGATGAACGAAGCCATTACACTGGAGCACGGAGCACGCCATATTAACTACTTCACTTACTCGCTTGCCGCGGCTCGTTCTTAATGCATATCGCATATCTCAATAGTGTTATTTTCTTTATCCTTTGTACAAGTCAAAGTTAAACATATATATTATAGCTTAATTTGGTTGTCAAATATATCTAAGAATATTAAAAACCAGCCATTCCTTACGGAGTTTTAATTAACAAGAAGAATTACAGTCCACATACAAACCCAGATACAGCAACGCCATAGTAGACACATTGTTTTTTTTTTTAGTGGCTGTCTTCAAACAGATTTCAGATAGACTTCTGTCAATCTGAAATCCGGCTCGAAGGACCAAAAAAGACCAATGTGGCGACTATGGCGTTGCTGTATCTGGGTTTGGATGTGGACTGTAATTCTTAGAATTGTTTGTTCTACAGTTGTTAATAAATCGTAATACATTTGCCAACGTTTTCGAAGCGCTCGTGGCCCCGCGGTCTCAGTGTTCTGTAAACGATCACCGAGTTACGCAACTTTCACTATGGCTGGTCCTCGGATGGGTGACCACTTTGTGGCATTTACATTTGCGAGCGTTTCCGTGCTTCGGAAGGCACGTTAAGCCGTTGGTCCCGGTTGCCAGTAAAATGGCAGTCGTTAAGCCTGGTTGAAGGCCTTATGGGCGGCTTCAAAAATTTCAACAACAGGTAGCCACAACCTGCGTCTGTCTATTTCAACACGGCAATGGGCTCACCACCTATTACGTGGGACAGGAATCCACACGGTGAAAAGTGGGCATATAATATGCCTCTGCCACCCCTTCGGGGATAAGGCGTGATGGATATTTATTTATTTATTTATTCATTTGCCAACGTACGTTTTATTTTTAATAATTTGGAAAACCGTTATATATCTATTAATTTAGAGTTAAATTGAGTAGCAACTGAGGTACTTAAAATTATTTCCGGCATCTCAGTAGATGAATTATTTATTTGGGTAAATTTATTTTCAGGCCTAAGATATTCTGGAAGCTTCAAAAAATCAGGTTCCGTCCACCACAACGAACAGTTTTGTAGCTGTGACATGATAACACCACGCGTTAACGTTAACCAGCCCATGCTCTTGGAAGCCGGAAAACATTCAGGACAGTCAGTAGAGGCGGCAGCTGACTGCTCAAACACTAGCCGTCGTTTATTTATTAAAGATAAATCTTCGAAAGTCAGATTCCTGATTGACACTGGATCTGATCTTTGTTGTTATCCACGAATGTTGCTCACCGGGTATAGAAACAGTTTCGTCTTCTGATTACCACCTCAACGCAGCTAAAGGTAGTTCTATCAAAACTTATGGTATCGTCGCTCTCAGTCTAAACTTCGGTTTGCGACGCGATTTTCGTTGGCACTTTGTTGTTGCAGACGTGGACACTCCCATTGTAGGTGCAGACTTTCTCGCGCATTATCAACTACTATCTGACTGCCGTAATAAGCGCCTCCTGGACAGTATCACCGGCCTTTCCGTCGTCGCGTCTGTTGCTTCTACAGAACGGGTCCGTATTGGGTTGCATAAATTTTCGAGGCATAACTTAAAACTGCATCACGTTTTTTGGCATACTCTTCGTTTCGCATAACGTTCAAATAGAATAAATCATTAGGCATACTTTATTTTCCCATAACTTTTTTAAAATAATGATATACCCGCATAAAATGATTACGCATATTTTTTTTTACAATAACGATTACTAATCATAACATTTATTGGCATATCACTCACTATCGCATAAAGATTACAAGCCATACATATAGAATACCATAATGTTAACGAGTAAATATTTTTATTAAGCTATTGCATAGTTTTTATCGCGGGCTTTGAGTTGGCTTTAATCAAGAAATTACGTAAGGAAAAAACCTAAGACGAAGATCGAGACGAGGTCACACGAAGTTCACCGAGCACGGCCGAGCGTTGGCTTAACGCATATGTACATATATTATATGGTACGATTGTACGAAGCTCGCACGGACCGAGACGTGATGATAGTAAGTGTGAGTGTGAGGCTGAGAATGAGGGTGACTGTGAGCTTGAGGGTGGGGTGAGGGTTTTTTTTTCTTGGGTTTTTTTTTTTTAACTTGATATAATATCAAAGAAAAACAAAGGTATGCTATGCAATAGCTTTACCGCGGCAGTCTCCGAGTGCGTCTTTTTTTATATATAAGCTTGAACTGTCTAAGATTGAAATGCCCACTGATTAAAAATGTCGATAGTCACTTTACTGAAGTTCAAAATTTAACCGCTTATATATAAATAAATAAATAAATATCCATCACGCCTTATCCCCGAAGGGGTGGCAGAGGCATATTATATGCCCACTTTTCACCGTGTGGATTCCTGTCCCACGTAATAGGTGGTGAGCCCATTGCCGTGTTGAAATAGACAGACGCAGGTTCTGGCTACCTGCTGTTGAAATTTTTAAGCCGCCCATAAGGCCTTCAACCAGGATTAACGACTGCCATTTTACTGGCAACCGGGACCAACAGCTTAACGTGCCTTCCGAAGCACGGAAACGCTCGCAAATGTAAATGCCACAAAGTGGTCACCCATCCGAGTACCAGCCATAGTGAAAGTTGCGTAACTCAGTGATCGTTTACAGAACACTGAGACTGCGGGGCCACGAGCGCTTCAAAACCAAAAATAATACAAAATATATAGAATATATAAATAAAATACAAAAAGAAAGGTAGATTAAAACGAGCGATTCTATTCTGGCGCATCGCCGGCCGCGTTGTGGTTACAAGTGACCGCTTCGCTTCGCTCGTCGTCGTACCTATTTACGACTTTACTCAAGACTAGTCTAAAAAAAATAACACATATAATATCGTTTTATAAGTTACAGCTTAAAAACTTGGCTATGAGTGAGATGATTATTTACAATGATGTCTTATCATTTCTTAAATATTATTAGTCAAATTATTATTCATTTATGATTTAAACGGTTATCCATACCTCCATTATGTGTTTTGTATTTTATGATAAATTATCTTTAGGCGTATAACATTTATACCCTTTACATTTATGCTGATTAAAATTATGATAAAAAAATTAGAGTAAGTTAATGTTATGCCAATAAAACCATTATGCGTTTATAACACTCTGCTTATCATAATTTATGCGAGAAAACTTTATGCTGAACTGTTATGCCAAACTACATTATGCTGAAAAAAAATATGCGATCGAAAGGGCACCCCTACAGAACAACCCAGCATGAAGACCATTTCAGTTCCAACTAAATCGCGATTCTACGATATTCTCGCTGACTTTCCTTCAATCACACGCCTGCCAGGAATACATAGGGAGATAAAACATTCAACTGTCCATCATATTAATACTACAGATGGCCCTCCCGTCTCATGCCGACCTCGCCGTTTGGCACCACAAAAAGAGAGATGAAGAGTTACGGGATCTCATCAATGCCGACTCTGCTCTTAAATTACAGAAAGTTACCTTGCCTGAAACTGACATCACGGTTATGTGTGATGTGTCCACTGGCAAGCCTTGTCCATTCCTTACTTTTCGCCGTAAGTACTTTATGACGCTCCATAATATGAGCCATCCTGGCATTCGCGCGACGACTAATCTTCTTACGAGCAGGTTCGTTTGGCCGTCCATTCTAAAAGATGTTCGCGAATCGGCAAGATCTTGTCTCTCTTGTCAACCCAACAAAGTGACGAGACACACGGTCGCCCCACTTGGTGAATTTCTTACACCAACAAATCGTTTTAGGCACATCCACATCGATATCGCGGGTCCACTTCCCGCCAGTGAAGGGTTCCGTTACTTTCTGACGGCTGTGGATAGGTTCACTCGTTGGCCTGAGGCATGGCCCATTAGTATTACCGCGGAGGAAACCGCTGACACGTTTCTTCTTGGTTGGATCTTAAGATTTGGAGTACCTTCTCGAATCACTACGGATCAGGGAAAACAATTTGAATCCGACTTATTTCGCAAACTTTTGACACTTTTGGGCACCAAAAAGTTCAGAACAACAAGTTATCACCCCTGTGCCAACGGGATGGTGGAGCGCCTGCACAGACAGCTCAAACCATCTTTAATGTGCCATGAGGAAGCATGGACGAAGGCTTTGCCTATCGTTCTACTCGGCATGCGTGCAGTATTACAGGATGACCTGAAGGCTTCCTCAGCCGAACTTGTATAAGGAGAGCCCTTACATCTTCCAGGCGAGATGATCGTTACTCCGTCTGAAAATCAAACCGCCTACTCATCCACATTTTTGGTCCAATTAAGAAAAACCATATCGGATTTGAAACCTGTATCAGCTTCACGTCACGGTCAGAAAAACATTTTTATTTTCAAAGACTTGGGAACTGCTACGCATGTTTTCTTGCGTGCAGACCATGTCAAACCTCCTTTAGAAGCACCTTATTCAGGTCCTCATCTGGTTGTAAGACGAACCGATAAAACTATTACCATCACTATTGGTACTAGGGAAGTAGTCGTGAGTGTAGATCGTGTAAAGCCAGCTTATATCGATACAGATCCATACCCTGCCACTCACACTAACCCTACAAAAACCCTACAAATCCTACTAATGTTACCAATACACCTAACATCCCTTCTACAGACACTCCTCAATTGCATACTCACAAGCCACTTTTACCAAAAACTACACAAAACACCGCACTTACTTCAAATGATTATACCACACTGTCTGGTAGGAAAGTTAAATTTTCTCACCCTTTTGATTTGTAATTTTTTTTCTTCGCATATCACTTTTTTTATCTTTTTTCCCTCCGTGGGGTGTGGTGTGGCGAAATGACGTTTAGATCCCAATCTCGCCACCAGTGTCGAGATAGATAATCTGTGAATGATTATTAGATTATCTGTGGTTCTTGGCCTTTTAACTTATAATAACTTAACAAATTGTAGATAAAAACCTTCCTTATGAATCACTTTAGAGTGGTTTTACTAACTTAGCGGATTTTTTAATAGTTAGCTATTATAAAAAACCGCATCGTAATTCGTTGCGTAGTTTTAAAGATCTAAGCATAAATAGGGACAGACGCCGCCCGCACGGCTTACAACTGTAGCAAAAAGTATCGTTACAACTTTTTGCCTTAATTTTTTCCGTCTAGCCCCCTTTCACAACGCGCGATAAGGAACTTCGTTCCAATAAAAATTCTTTCAATTGTATATTTTCAATGTTTACTTTTGCTTCCTCCCATTGTCGTAACGTCCTAGAATCCAATTTCATGTTCATTATGAATATTATAAGCGTGTCCCATGACTGGGTGGGTTCACCAAGTACGTCTAGTGACCTTAAGTTTTTAGTAAAAGTATCAATGATTTTTCGAATAGACTCATATGATTCCCTTTTAATAGCTTCAAAAGAAAAAAAGGCCCGTAGGTGATTTTGTACCAACAATCTTTTATTGTCAAACCTGCCACACACTAACTCCCAGGTGATGCTGTAATTACTAGATGAAAATTCTAATGACCTAATTACCTGAGCAGCCGTCCCCTCCAGGGAGGCCCGCAAATAGTGAAATTATTGTATATTACTTACGGAGGTGTTCTCATGAATAAGTGAAATAAAAGTATCACGAAACTCCAACCAGTCCTCGTATTTACCGCTGAATCGCGGGACATGGATCGTGGGTAATTTGACGCCATGGGTGGTTGAACGCTCCTCTCCACTCCTCACCATATGAAATTTCCCATGTCCTGAAACATACGAGCTACTTGAGTCACCGCTATCGGGTTCATCAGGGTTGTAGTTCTTTGACATATCTCGCGCAGGGGCAATGGTTGAATAAAACATGTTTTCGAAAACTGTCTGATCCGCGCTTTGAGTTGAAACCTCACTTTCGTCAGCTATAGAGGATTCTATTAAATTTTCCACTTTTTCGTATTGTTCTAAAAGTGTTTCTATTCTAGACAAACGAATTGGCAACTCACTTACTCGTACAGACGTTAAATCGGCTAATTTTTCTATGTAGTTACTAAAATTCGTTAGTTTACCCGTTATTACTCCTCTTTTTCTAATTAAATCTTTAGATTCCGACATCTTAAAGAGTTTTGAAAGGCAAATAAAAAAATATCTTTATAATAAATCTCTAAAAGTAGTTGAAACTTGTAAAAATAAATGTATGTTGTAAAAATAGAAAAATAAAAGTCTATAAAAACTGTATGACGCTTCTGCCTACCCGATCGTAGATGTAAGTCGTAGATTACACACAATGTAAATAAATTAGAATATTTAAAATGTATTTATAATGTAATTATAATTATTTACTTATACATTTTAAATATTCTAATTTATTTACATTAACCTACCAACCAGGAAAGACGCTTGGATGTATAATGTATGTTTGAACCTACGTATTACTCCCAACCTTACAGTAGGTACCTATATCACAGCTTCGTGTGCAATAACATAAAAAATATGCATTCAAGTAAACAACTGATTCTATAAATAACAGGATCAGGTAAATAGCAAGGTACCTATTCGTAACTAACTAACGTGCATCTACCTATCGATCGGCCGGCTTGATCTACCTACATGAAATACCTAGGTATCACTTGCAAGATATTCTATAATAATGGTATATGACTAATTGATGAAATAGAATTGCCAAAACTGGCTTTAAAATAAACTGTTACTAATACTGGGAATATCTAATAACACTAATTAATTCGATTTGGGTAGGTATATATAGATAGTTTTATATGCAATGCGAAGCAATGATTTAGAATAAACTATTAAGTACTATTAAACTGTCAGGTTTTACTAATGTTTATAAAATTTTAACCACAATGATATAATTTGATCTAACAATAACTTGGAATCTATGTTGGAAATTGGAACGAACTCACTTTTAGACTCCAACTTCCTTACGTAATCCAACTTCTCCAATAATGTATGCTTCGTATTTTTAAAATATAAGGCTGATTTGTATGACTTCCGCTGCTACCGCGCTGGTTAACGTCTCATGGATATTTTCTTTTTATATCCGGCTCGAAGGACCAATGTGGCGACTATGGCGTTGCTGTATCTGGGTTTGGATGTGGACTGTAATTCTTCTTGTTAATTATAACTCCGTAAGGAATGGCTGGTTATTTAATGTTCTTAGATATATTTTACAACCAAATAAGCTATAATATATATGTTTAACCTCGACTTGTGCAAAGGATGAAAAATATAACAGTATTGAGGTATGCGATATGCGTTAAAAACGAGCCGCGGCAAGCGAGTAAGTGAAGTAGTAAATATGGCGTGCTCCGTGCTCCAGTGTAATGGCTTCGTTCCTCTTGCGGTCGGTTAATATCCTTAACAGCTACGTAAGAGGTAGTGGATTCGATTCCCGCCCAGGATAAAACTTTGTGTAATGAGCACGATGGTTTATTCTGTGTCTGGGTGTTATATTCTTTATAATGTGTTTGGATTTAGAAATATATTAAGTATGTTTATCAGTTATCTGGAAGGGTTCGGGTGTTATCCCGCTTCTTTAGGGGTTGGTTTGGGTATTTGCCCGCTACTTGTAGCGTGAGGCGTGCGTGGAATTTTCACGTCATGCCGTCATCTTGGGTCTACTTCTGTAAGAAAGGCGAGCAGCCCACCCGCCATCCTCAGACCGGGGATCATGGCGGCCGGTAGTCTTGAGCGAAGACAAGTCTGCGGCGTTGACGCCGTAGACTACGGAACTCGGGTGGGAGAGTCCTCTCCCGTTACCTCTCCGCCGCCTCTTTCAAGAGGATGACCTGCTTGCAGAAAGACGCAGCGGTGTCCCACTTGTTCCCGCTGGAAACCAAGGCTTGCACCATGGTTCTCAATGAGAGAATGTCTACGTCCAGACTCGCCACGAGGAAGTTGAGCTGTATTTATTTACATTTCTTTCAGGATGAATTTTCTCGCAAGTATCCTATCAATGGTCAACATAAAGACGATCCAGCCTCTAGTGGCTCTTGTGCAGTTCCTGTTCCACTCAATAGATGAGCTCGAGCTTGATAGTCGGGATTTCCCACAGCAAGCACAACTTTATGGTGCGTTTATATATTTTAGTTTGTAGGTTTAGTGTTTTTTTTTGTACTTCAGATTTTCTCTTAATGATGTTCAGTTTGTCAACTATTTAATGTGTTAAAATATTGCAATACATATGTCGCTATCTAAAATCATAATTTTCATTTCAGATGGCCAAATATTTGACTTTATAGTGATAGGCGCGGGATCAGCCGGCTGCGTAGTGGCAAACAGACTCACTGAGATCACGGGTTGGAATGTGTTGCTGATAGAAGCAGGTGGAAATCCTCCTATAACCTCAAAAGTGAGTGAAATAGATTTCACCATTTATTAGACATCACGAGTCTTAGTTAATAAATTAAGTATGCTGCGATTCTCTTACAAAAAATATTTATTACTTAACGCTGTATAGCAAGAATAAAATAATAGTGGAATGTGAGATCGTACCTTTGGTTACCCCTTCGGGGATAAAGACGTAACTATTTGACAAGGTTAATAGGTACAACTTTACTTTTTTTTCTTGTTTGTTTTGTTTCAGTATCCAGGACTATTTAGCCTTGTTGATTATACTACCTCGGATTGGAATTATTTCACAGAGAACGATCATTATTCGAGTCAAGCACTAAAAATGAAAAGTGTCCACATGACAAGAGGCAAGATGCTTGGTGGATCTAGTGGAGCCAACTACATGCTCTATGTAAGAGGTAATAAGAAAGATTATGATAATTGGGTGGAACAAGGTAACAATGGATGGGATTATGACACAGTTTTACATTATTTTAAAAAAAGCGAACGCCTTAACGACGAACCTTTAAGTAAATATGATAAAGGGCGTTATCATAATACAGAAGGATACTTAGGAGTTACACGAAACTTTTATCAGGAAAGGATTGATCCATATTTAAAAGCTTTGGAAGAAAAGGGGCACAACTTAATATCTGATTGTAATGGTAAAGAGCAATTGGGCTACGTAAGACCACATTATACAATAAACAACGGCTTACGTCAACATACTGCAGCAGCATTTCTTGGGCCAGCTAATGAAAGAAAAAATCTTTTTGTAGTAAAATATACGTTAGTTAGAAAAATATTGTTGAATAATAATATGGTAGCTATTGGAGTCGAAGTACGATTACCAAATGGAACAGTAACAAATTTTTTGAGCAGAAGGGAAGTAATTATATCAGCTGGTGCTATCAATAGTCCCCAGTTACTCATGCTATCAGGAATAGGACCTAGAAAACATTTGCAAATAAAAGGCATCAATGTTTTGCTGGATTCTCCGAGAGTTGGTGATAATTTACAAGATCATCCTATGGTCCCCGTAGCTATTGGGGTAGAGAAAGATAATTTTTCAGTGATAAATAATGTAAATTTTCTTATGAATTTAAACCAATTTCCGTCACCATATTTCTTGGGTCATGTAGCTATCGATAAGAATCAAACAATCCCTGATTACCAAATAATTCTATCGGCTTTAGGTGTTTATTCACCATTATTAGCAATACAATGTGCTCACGTTTTTCGTTTAGACGACCGCATATGTGATGCATGGTTAAAAATTAATAAAGAGCGAAAGATTTTGTTCGGATCTGCTGCTTTGTTGCATCCAAAATCTTGGGGAAAAATTAGGTTGAGAAGCAGTAATCCTGATGATAGTCCTTTAATTTACAATAAGTATTATTCAGATAAAACGGATTTAGAAAATCACGCTCTATACTTGGAAGACTTCTTCAGTGTAATGAACACATCATATTTTAGGAGTATAGACGCTGAATTATATTATATTCCGCAATGTATGTCCTTTGAGTTGAATACTCATGAGTATTGGAAATGTCATGCATTGAATACAGTTACCACTTTATGGCATCCCGTGGGTACTTGTTCAATGGGTCCAGATAAAGAAGATGTAGTAGACGAAAGGTTAAGAGTGAGGGGGGTATCAGGCCTTCGCGTGGTGGATGCCAGCATAATGCCAACTATTATTAGTGGTAATACAAACGCACCCACGATTATGATAGCGGAAAAAGCGTCCGATATGATAAAGGAAGACAATGGAATAGAAATAAATATGTGTGTTTGATTAATTTGTTTTCAATACAAGCCTACTGAATTAAATAAAGGAGGACGTTCCTATCTCTGTGATATTTTTTATTATTATTGTCTGAGAAGTATTTTTACGCTTAAAACCGTATACTCAAATCACCCTAATTTCTTCTTTCGTCTTTTGCTAATTAGTTAGAATAATTAAGTGAAATACCAACTTCCTAAAAAACCACTTTATTGACTGAGGAGGCGAACGAAACGAGCCGACTATAGTCTCCGTTTTAAGTCCACTGGGTATGGGAAAAATGCAATCGATGTCTGACCGTTCGTCCGTCCATTCAGTCTACAGGTGGCATTTTTCATCGTATTTGCATGCAACTTGGCGTGGACAAACCTTGATATAGCCAAAAACTAATAGCGAGGGGGTTTTTGATCGGGGGGGGGGGGGGGGGGGGAAGGAGGCAGGGGAGGGGAAATGGTCCCGTAGTGGTTGGCAAGAGCGCTCAAAACGCATTCTCTCCATTAATAATTATTAACACATTAAGGCTTGGTATTCCTTCCGAGTAGAAAAAAGGGATTTTGATTCTGAAAAACAGATATATGTTAGTTAAGGATTTAGGCTAGTCAAAATCGCAGTCTGTTACAAAATCTAATAAACTTCCCTTGATAGAAAAACATCCCACAGTTTCGAAATGTTTTCTCAATGCCAAATCTAAACTACAGATAATTTTCATGAAATTTTTTATACCGAACTATAGCTACTAAAGCTATACTACTTTTTAATTTGTTAATAACCATGTAATTATTATTTCATTGTTTAATCATTATTTACTAGTGAAAAAGCTACTAAATATTTATAGAATTAATCGCGTACTTTGACCATATACAATGATTTTCATAGTACAAATGTTTAAATAGTACCAGATTCTCGGCGCTGCGGCCCAGTCGCGCGAAGGCGCTTACAGAGACAGGACCTGTGTCAATTTTTTTCGTTGCGCTCCGTTCGCTATTTCTTCGCAATGGCACAGTATATATTTGAGAGCAGTAAATATTCCATCATCATCCGAGCGACAAGTCAAGACATAGTGAGAGTTATAACTTAGTGATGGTAACTGAATAGTAGGGCTACAAGCACTTTTTTATTTACGTTTTTACTTTATGATAGTAACCTTAAAATAGGTATAACATTTCATTTGTTTGTTTCTCTTTCACGTAAAAACTATAGAATGGAATTTTAATAAACTTTACAATAATATAGCTTATAACGAAGAAAGAAGAACACATAGGCTACTTTTCATCCTTGGAACAAGTTCCTGTGTAAAACGGGAACAAGAAATTAATAAAGTGGGTGGAGCCGCGGGCGTCAAATAGTATATCATAAACCTAAAAATAAATCCAACACAATAACAGAGACGCTCCATTTAGATTGTTCTACTGCTAATCATTTTTATTGTGGTGTGCCAGCGGAAAATACTTAAATAAAAATAAAAATAAAAAAATCCATCACGCCTTATTCCCGAAGGGGTGGCAGAGGCATATTATACTCGTATGCCCACTTTTCACCGTATGGAGTCCTGTCCCACGTAATAGGTGGTGAGCCCATTGCCGTGTTGAAATAGACAGACGCAGGTTGTGGCTACCTGCTGTTGAATTTTTTCAAGCCGCCCTTTAACCAGGCTTTACGACTGCCATTTTACTGGCAATCGGGACCAACGGCTTAACGTGCCCTTCGAAGCACGGAAACGCTCGCAAATGTAGATGCCACAAAGTGGTCACCCATTTTTAGTCCATTCAAAGACCTTATTCACTGCTATTTGCACATTTTGCACGCCTTCCTTATTAGTAACCTTCGCCGGTGACACTGTCATTACTAGACATTATGGCAGTGTCACCGGCGAAGGTTGCAATGGTACTGTTTTCTAATTCTGGGATATCGTACGTGTATAGCAGACATAGGACCGGTCCTAACACACTTCCGTGCGGAATTCCTGCGTTTAATTCCTTGAGTTCAGAAAATGCATTTTTAAGCCTTACCCTAAACATTCTGTTAGAAATATACGCTTATAAAATGGCTACAAACTGCGGAGACAGCATCGAACCAGCCCTTAATGCCATACTTTATCGAATGCTTGCGAATGTAAGAACATCGTGGATCATACTTTTTTCTCTTCTAATCCATTTTCAATGATTTTTTTGATCCTGTGTAATTAGTCTATAGTTGAGTGTCTCTCATCGTTTTACAAAAGGTTCACGACTCTTTTGCAGGAATAAAAAGAAACCTAAAAAGGTACCTACGCTTATTTAATAAAATTCCTTTTGATATTATGAACCTTCTATCACATAAATTCACAGTGGGAAATAAAGTCACACCTCTTGAAAAGGGCTTATTACACCATTAATGATTATTTGAATGATAAAAAGAAATGGTAGTGAGTTACTTGCTCTTCGCTCGAGCTATTTATATAATTTGAATTTAAGGGTTTTATTTGTTTTTATTGCTAAATTATTAGGTAGGGATAGATACCGACTGCTCCCGTCCCGCAAGAGATCCCGGGTTCGATTCCCAGGTCGGAACAAATATTTGTGTGATCCACAAATGTGTGTTTCGGAGTTTGGGTGTTTCCTATGTAAAATAAGTATGTATTTAGAAACATATAAGTATGTTTATCACTTATCTAGATCCCATAACACAAGCTAATATTAGCTTACTTTGGGCTAGATGGCGCAGTGTGAAGTGTCCCACAGTATTTTTTATTTATCTTGAATATTGGTGGCACCAAAAAGTGATACTTCATTTTTATCTTTTAACAACTATTTTACAGACATACCCGCGAAAACAACTAGCTCGTTAAATTCTTGTCCAATAAAAGCTCAACGTATGCTTGGGGGCAGTGTGGATCAGTGTAGTGTCTTATTTAGCTTTAAATATGTAAAACCCAACGATATCATTAAAGTATTCAAGTCGCTTAACTCAAAAAAGAAAGCTGACTTGTAGGGTATTTCTGTAAAATTGATACAGTCTATTATTGTTAATTTATCACCACATCTAGCTGAAATATTTAATAAATGTGTTGATAAAGGAGTGTTTCCGGATTTAATGAAACACAGTAAAGTAATACCTCTATTTAAATCTGGATCCAAAACCGATCCTGGTAATTTCAGACCAATTTCAATACTACCTGCCATTAGCAAAATTTTTGAAAAAATTATATTGCAACAATTACAAGCTCATTTTAATTCAAATATGCTATTACATGAAGAGCAGTATGGGTTCACAAGGGGTCGTTCTACCATTCATGCAGGTGTGACACTTCTAAATCATATATATAACGCCTGGGAGAATAGACAAGATGCTATTGGTGTATTCTGCGATCTCTCCAAAGCATTTGATTGCGTTGACCATATAACACTATTGCGAAAACTATTTTATTATGGTGTCAAAGACTTTGCATGGACCTTGTTGCCTCCTACCTAAATGATCGAATACAACATGTTGATGTCAATGGAATTAGCTCCTCTGGAGCCTCTGTAGCTATGGGCGTACCGCAGGGATCAATTCTAGGTCCGTTTCTATTTTTAATTTATATTAACGATCTGCCATTCTATATACAGAACTTGTGCGACATTGTTCTATTTGCTGATGATACGTAACTTAATTTTAAAGTTGATTGCACGCTTACTGATTTTAACGGCGTAAATAGTTCACTTGCCCAAGTTGTAGATTGGTTTACGACCAATAATTTGCTACTAAACGCTAAGAAGACAAAGTGTATCAGATTCAGCATGCCTAATGTCAGGAAATGCGGTACAAATATAACATTGAACGGTGATACCCTAAATCTTGTAGAATCAACTGTATTTTTGGGGATCACCTTAGATAGCAAACTACAGTGGAACGCCCAAATAACGTGTCTTGCAGTTAAACTCAGCTCGGCTGCCTTTGCCGTTAGTAAAGTCAGGCAGCTCACTGATGTGGAAACTGCTAGGCTGGTATACTTCAGTTATTTTCATAATGTCATCTCTTACGGCATTTTGCTGTGGGACAAAGCAGCTGATATACAAGTAATTTTTGTACTCAAGAAGAGAGCTATACGTGCAATATATAAATTAAGTGCTAGAGTGTCTCTTAGAGAGAAATTTAAAGAAAATGGCATTTTAACGGTTGCATCACAGTATATATTTGTAAATATCATGTTAGTTAAACAGAACATACATTTATACAATAGACACAGTGACATACATTCGATAAATACTAGAAATAAGCATAAATTAATTGGAACGCATCATCGTTTACAAAAGGTTCACGACTCTTTTGCAGGAATTGGTGTATAATAAAATTTCTTTAGACATTATGAACCTGCCGTTACATAAATTTAAGGCGGAAATTAAGACGCACCTCTTGAAAAGGGCCTATTACACAATTAATGATTATTTGAATGATAAAAATAAATGGAAATGAGTTGCTTGCTCTTCGCTCGAACTACTTTGTATTATTTTGTACTTGTCTTGAATCTGCATATATATGTTGTATTTTTACATTTCTGCATTTTGAATAATTTGAAACGTCTGACAACTAAAGGTTTCTAAATTGGCTGCGTTTAGTCCCAGTAATAACTAATATAAAAATATGTAATTTGAGTTTGTGTGAGCACCAAGTCGACTTATTTATTATTTTGAAATTGACATGATAGTTGCTGTGCAGTTTTTGGGTATGTCATGCGCGCCTAAGTGTCCCGGCAGTGGTGGCGTATGTATCGGGTCGCCTTATTCCCTATAATACGGTTGAGTAGGGCGATGGCTGATATATACGTCATACCCGTGAACGGGTGCCGTCTGTTGGGACTGGTCAGCTTATAGCTGTTATTGCAATTGTTACAAATAAAATTATTTAAATTTAAGGCAAACTAAGTTTAGTCGACCGTTCTCACATAAATCCAAAGGAACAATGTAAGTGTGATTTTAATGTTGTAAGCCATACCTACATATTTGAAAAGAGCATCCATTGACTTTCTTGCTAGATTCTTCTTCTTAAAGTGTAGGCTGCCCTTAGAACTGGCAACTAGAATAGCTCTAATTTTGATATGATTTTAAACACAACATTTATTTTGTTTTTTTTTGTTTTGTATAAATTCATTTTACACACAACATTGATTTTGTTTTGTATAAATTCATTACTATATAATTGGTCAAACATCATGTAACTCAAACTAATGTAATTACTGGCGGTTAGAAAAGAGTGGCCATGATTTTTTTTGCCAGGTTCTTCCTCAGGCTCTACCTATTGCCGTGCGAATCTGGCAGTAAATGTAAATGTAGAAGCAATAATCTTGACGTTCATAAGTGTTACTTTGTGACCTACATGAATACATTTTTTTATTTCATTTCATTTCATTTAATTTATCATGTCACCCAGTTATCAATCATCTAACGTCCCACGTTAGATAATTGAAATCTGGCAAAACATCATTAAATCCTAACTTTTAAACTATCGCGTTGCATACTTTCAGTATATTTGTTAATAACGGGGCTAAACGTGGTTATTTCACATACCTTTTGTTGCCTGACGTTTCCACCAGGTTGCACCGGCCGTGGTCACAGGCTGACTGGCTCAGCGGTGCACGCCCTCCGTCGTCGAGTACGCGTGGTGGAAGTTTCTCCATCCACCCGCACATCTTCGTTATTCTTGATGTTGTTTTTTCTCCAAGTACCGTCACACACTACACTCACGGTGTCCCTATTCTGTAAGCTATTCTATTCTATTTTTGTCTTATGGCAAGCGGTGTCGCCAATGTGTCTGACGACGACTCTGCCAATGTCAGATGTGTGATGGAAATACGTGTGATTTGTCAATAAACGAAGCAACAAGGATAATTTTTGTGATACTTATTGTGTTTCATTGGTTGGTTAGAACACTGAAACAATTACATAATACGGTGAGTTTATCTAGCGTACTGCACAATAAAAAATATGTATATACAGGAGGTTAACATCAATAGATAATAAGCATACTTATATTTACAAACACATAAGGCAACAAATAAACAATCACAGTCTAATGTCATTACTTCTAACAAAGCTCATGAACGTCTCAAGGAGTTCTGGAGAGGAGTAAGTTAATAATGAGGGGATATTAATGGGGACGGGAACATTAAGTTTTGGGAGGCGGCTGTAAAGATCAAAACTCTGGTTGTTATTTTGACAATTGAAAAAATATGTTCCAGGGTTCCCTCGTCGATGCCACACTCGCACAGCGATGTATCCCGTATACGAATTTTGTGGAGGAATACAGGAGAGCAGCAGTGACCCAGACGGATCCTACAAATAACTGATATAACCGTTTTAGGTACTTTTTTATAAGTGTAGAACCATGGCTTTGGTTTGATGAAGGGTTGGATAGGATAGTAAGATTTCCCTTTTCTAGTGGAGCTATCATTCCAGTCCGCTTGCCAGGAAGCAAGAAGATTCCGGTGAGCGACCCCCATCATGTCATATACCTGGACAACCGAGTGGTCCAGGCCAGAAATATCAGAGTAAATTGCACTTTTAGCTAAGGCGTCAGCACATTCATTTCCAGAAATACCACTATGGCTAGGTATCCAAACAATCTGAACGAGCTTCTGATTCTTAGAGCAATTGAAGAGTACTTTTTTTATCTCTAATAAAAGTGGATTATGTTGTCTGGCTCGAAATGGGCTATGAGCCAGGGCCTTAATGCAGCTAAGGGAGTCACTGAATATCACTCCCTTATAGATGTTGTGGGATTCAATATATCTGCATGCCTCCAAAATACCGATACATTCACCTGTGAACACTGAAGATTCCCGAGGTGCCTTAAATTTTAAAACTATTTTCGATATCTGGTAGTAAACAGCTATTCCTGTGTGGCTATTGGTATTGAGTTTTGAAGCATCGGTGAAAAATTTTTCAAAGTCTCTCCAGTACTTATCTACTGTGGCATTAAACAAACTGTTTGCTGAGGGTGTATTTTTGTAAATCCCTATATCTAGTACAATGTTAGGTTGGAAGCTCAGGGTTTCATACTCTGTGCAGAACATAGGGACTTTGGCTAATGACATGATAGGGTAATCTAAGTTTTTAGTGATTTGGTAAGCAATCAAGGTGAGAGGAATGACTTTGTGGCGCCAGTAGTCAGTGGTAGTACATAGGGAGTTCAGTTCCTCAAGCTTAGGCAAGAGGGGGTGGGATGAGACCAGTGCACACTTGCTTACAAATCGGGTCGCCAAATATTGCCTACGTAGATAAAGTGGAGGATCTGCACTTTCCACTTGAAGAGCATTAGTAGGAGTAGACTTCATGCATCCAAGAATTATGCGAAGACACCTGAATTGCATTTTATCCAATCGAGCAAGAGCCCCCTTGTTGCATGGGGGGAGCAGAAAAGTACCATAGTCCATGATGCTACGGATAAGCGCATTATAGACAAGCTTCATGGTATAAGGGTGGGCCCCCCACCATACCCCAGACAGGGCTTGCAAGATTGGGATCACCCTTTCGCATCTCTTTATTAGATGGTCAACCTGGAAAGTTCCCGACAGCTTACTATCTAGATAGACTCCTAGAAATTTAACTTTTTTAGTCACAGGTATTTCCTGACCTTGAATTTTAATGCTAATTGGAGGAATCCTGGTCCCACGTGTGAAGATCACAACCGAGCTCTTTTGGGGGGAGAGACTCAAACCATGGTTTATTAGCCATTGGTTCAGAGAGTCCAGGGAGAGGCAGAGAGAGGAGGCAGCATCGGAGATGGAGATATCAGATACATACAAGGCCAGGTCATCAGCATACTGTAGTATCGAGCAGTTGTTGTTGAGGCATGATCCTATGTCAAAGGTGTAGAGATTGTACAACAGTGGGCTGAGGACCGAGCCCTGAGGCAATCCCTTCCATGTATTCCTACGTTCCACTAGCTCGCCCTGCACCCTCAGCATCAACGATCGCGACATCAAGATATTGCATATGCACTGCACCATCATCGCCGGCAATCTCAGCTGCAGCAACTTCTGCCTGAGAGTGGGGAGAAGCACGTTATCATATGCTGAGGCAATATCCAGAAAAGACGCCACTACAGAGCCCTTTCTGGAAAGTGATAACCTGATATCTGTCGTCAAAATTGCGATGCTGTCCATAGTGCTTGATGCTCTCCTAAACCCAAATTGGGAGCTCGGCAGTAACCCTCGGGACTCAACAAGCCACTCAAGTCTATTTTTGGTGAGGTGTTCTAATATTTTAATCAGAACTGAAGAGAGGGCTATGGGCCGGTATCCATTAGCATCATCCACGTTTTTTCCCGGCTTTAGGATTGGGATGATGACCTGAGTTCTCCATTGTTCCGGTACCCAGCCAGACTTGTAGCAGAAATTTAAAATTTTTAATAAATATGATTTTGTCTTGCTTCCAGAGTGAGAAATGAAGGAGTAGGGGATGCCATCTCTACCGGGAGCCGAATCCCGTACATGGCTGAGGACGGTATCCAGTTCTGCCTTAGAAAAAGGAGCATCCAATGGGTCAACTGGAACCGGGGAGGAAGGTAGTTGGACTTCCTCTAAGGAAGGGACATAAGGAGGGGCCACTTTGGCAAAGAAGGCTTCAGC
This sequence comes from Thumatha senex, assembly GCA_948477245.1. Taxonomy (NCBI): domain Eukaryota; kingdom Metazoa; phylum Arthropoda; class Insecta; order Lepidoptera; family Erebidae; genus Thumatha; species Thumatha senex. The sequence continues at coordinate 26,832,381 of OX419731.1, read as the reverse complement.
AGTCACCTGTGAAATTGGAGAGGTAGAGGCGGGAGAACAGCCGGTCCTAAATCGGTTTAACCGCTTCCATACTACAGATGTTGGAGTAGAGGGGGATAGCGAAGAACAGAATTCCAACAACCCCTGGCGCTTTTTCTTGCGGAGTAGTCTTCTTGATTTAGCAAGGGCTCTTTTGTATTCAATAAAATTTTCCACAGTCATTGCTGAGTTGTAATTCCTCTCCGCTTCCTTTCTTTCCCTAATAGCCCTAGTGCAGTCTTGGTCCCACCAAGGGGGAGATGGGATCTTTGCACGGGCACTGTTTTTGGTTGGGAAGGTAGCTTCTGCAGACGAATTAATGGCTGAGACTAGAAGGTCACAGCAGTTTTGCACATGGCAGTGACCGCTATATTCAATAGAATGAGTGTCTAAATTTGGAAGATTGTCTATTTCTAAATCTAATTGTGTTTTAAATTTAGGCCAGTCAGCTTGTGACAGTTTATATTTAAGTAGAGGAGTGGGAGCTTTAGATAGAAAGGTTCTGTTAGTCAGAGTGATAGTAATAGGGTAGTGGTCACTGCCATGTGTCAAATCCGTGCAAACCCAATGAGCAGCTGCTGCCAGATCAGGGGAGCAGAAAGTTAAGTCAACACAGCTCTTCCTCTGTCCTGGTATAGGTTTTCGAGGTGGGCATCCAGTGTTAAGAATACAGAGATTAAGTTCGTCTAGAACCTGCACCAAGGCTAGTCCCACTGCATTGCAGCGCTCAGAGCCCCATCTAAAATGATGGCAGTTGAAATCTCTCATGACTATTAGTGGGCCATCAACAGCCTGTAGCATGGACTTTAGAGAGGAGATAATATTTATTTGAGGGTAGGCAACATATATGGAGAAAACAGTAATGTTTTGTATCTTTGCAGCCACTACATTTAAGTCGTCAGATATAGGTAAGGGTAAAGGGGAAAATGGAACCTGGTTGGAGACAATGAGAGCTGAGCCCCCATAACCATCAGATCTGTCACACCTAGATGTGATGTATTGTGGGATTCGAAAATTGAGACTTGGTGTTAGCCAGGTCTCCGTGATGGAGCAAATTGTGGGATTATATTTGTTCAGTAGGAATGTGAGGTCATGTTTCTTAAAGAACACGCTCCTCTTGTTCCACTGGAGAAGGACTAGAATGGAAGGGAATTTTATTGTTAGAAAGAAGAGTTAATAGAGTTAGGGCATCGTTGGACGGTAATTGGGAGGATTTCTGTACAGTGGAAGGGGATTGGGAAGAGTTGGTTGAAATATATGAGGTTAGAAGTTGTAAGAGCAGGTCTATGATTAGGGATTTGTTGTCAGAGGAAGGAAATGCGTGTCCGTTGGGCTGTGAGGATTGTGGTTGGGAGATAATTTGTGAGTGAGCAACTCTATCGTATGAGGGGGTGAGCGGGGTGTGGGGTTTCGGTTTTAGGAATACAGTCTTGCGGTAGGATTGGGATAATGGGGTGGATTTGGTGGCTTGGGCATATGAATAGGATGTGGGGTTGATAGGGGTCGCCTTTCTAGCCTCAGCATATGAAACGGAGTTCTCAGACATCATGGCTTTAATCATCCTCTGTCGTTTGTACTCTGGGCAGTCCCTACTATTAGCAAAGTGATTGCCAGAGCAGAGAATGCAGAGTGCATGCTCTTGAGGAGTATCACATTCATTCCCAGGATGGTCTTGCCCACATTTTGAACATCTAGGTTTGGACCTGCAGACAGACTCGACATGACCAAAACGGCAGCATTTCCGGCATTGTATTGTGGGGTAAACATATTTTTGTACGGCAAGGGATGTATAGCACAGGAATATTCGATTTGGTAGGACCTGGCCATCGAAGGTAAGGACACATGTTTCAGTAGGCTTCCATTCAGGAAGGCCATCATTAAGAGTTTTCCTATTTATGCGTCTTATCTTAAGGACTTTTCCGCATCCTAGGGGGGTGGATATCAAGACTCTGGCCTCTTCCTCGTCCATATCAGTCGGAATACCTGTGACTACTCCCATACGCGTCACATTGAAGGACGGTATGGAAGCATCGTATTTGTTTATTCTTAAGATTGCATTATTGAGGAATGCATTAGCATCCTGGTAGGATGAGAACTCAACTGAGACTCGGTTTCTACCTGCTTTCTTTACGCCATCTTTAGCAATGTTTGCAAAATTGTTTTTGAATAGGAATGCTCCAAACGTAACTGGGTGGAGAGTAGTGCCCGAATCAGGTTGAGTTTCGCATCGCGCGACATGAACTAGGAAGGGGCCTTTGTCATCAGAGGTATATTTTGATCTAGCGATCTGGCTCCTCTGTTGTTTTGTTGGTCGGGTGGTTGGAAAGTCATCCGTTAAAGTATTGTCACCCGGACGTTTGCGGGGACGCGTTTGGGATGAGTTAGCATCGACAGGAGAACTATTAAGGGCAGCGGCAGCTAGCTCGGAAAGAGGACTGTCAGATATGGAAGACGGGAAGATTGGAGTGGGCGAAAATATTGGGGTTAAAGGAGCGGTATCCATCAAGGGATCTGGGGGATCAGGAGGGTCGGGAGGTTTATCGGCCATTATGGCCGGTTAACAGATAAGCGACAAACACAAACAACTTACCAGTTACCAGGGACAACAGAGACACAAAATAAAACAAATAAGATCAAGGTGATCAAAGGAATCCAGAAAGATTGTCGGAAAAGTTATTCACACGTGCTAACCAAATAACACTCCGAATGACAGTCTATTCTGTAAGCTAACCGACGCGCGCCTATTCTGGTGTTTACCGACTGTGCATAAAAGCGAGATTTTATGTTACTAATCACTGGATTCCACGCTCCTGATAATTTAAACCCTTCTTCCCGATTGAATGTTTCATGTTTTTTTAATCTCAATCGCTTCACGTACAACTCTTGAATAATGGTGCCGTTCAGTGGAGAGGACTTGCGTGTGATGAAATTCAATCCAATGATTATAGTGCTTGCTTCAAGTAAATGTTCTGCGATCGCGGAATTACTAGTGTTGCATTTCTTTACAGCTGCGATATGTTCCTTGACCCTTTCAGCAATAGTACGCTTCGTTTGACCTATATACGAACTACCGCAGCTGCAATCCACCTTATAAACATCTGGGGTTTTTAACGGAAATACATCCTTTGGCGAACCCACGATGTTGTGAACCTTTATGCCGGGTGTATAAATTGTCTTTATCGAGTATTTCTTTAAGATGGAGTCGATCTTATCCGTTACCCCTTTGTCATAAGGCATGTAGGCTGGCTGTCGGTTCACTTCTGGGTGTTTGCGTCTGCTTGTCGGCTGCTTCATTTGTCCTTTTACCTGATACCCGTTACTTTTTAGTACCTCCTGAACATGGTCCAGCTCTCGCTCTAAATGTTCAGGGTCACACAGATCGTAAGCTCTATTCTTGAGAGATGTCATAACGGATTGCAGGTGATTGAATTTCATCACACTCAAGTCCTCTCCACTGAACGGCACTATTATTCAAGAGTTGTACGTGAAGCGCTTGAGATAAAAAACATGAAACATTCAATCGGGAAGAGGGGTTTAAATTATCAGGAGCGTGGAATCCAGTGATTAGTAACATAAAATCTCGCTTTTATGCACAGTCGGGTAAACACCAGAATAGGCGCGCTTCGGTTAGCTTACAGAATAGGGACACCGTGAGTGTAGTGTGTGTACTTGGAGAAAAAACAACATCAAGAATAACGAAGATGTGCGGGTGGATGAAGAAACTTCTACCACGCGTACTCGACGACGGAGGGCGTGCGCCACTGAGCCAGTTAGCCTGTGACCACGGCCGGTGCAACCTGGTCGAAACGTCAGGCAACAAAAGGTATGTGAAATAACCACGTTTAGCCCCGTTATTAACAAATATACTGAAAGTATGCAACGCGATAGTTTAAAAGTTAGGTACGCAACAAAAGGTATGTGAAATAACAGCGTTTAGCCCCGTTATTAACAAATATACATCAGCATATCTTTAAATTTTTAACAAAAAAATTGAATAGCCGGAAACCACGAATTGTGTGATAGTAAATCTACAAAAATCTTTTGCGAATAATCAAATATTGTATTCTGTAAAAGTTGTTTTTCTGTGATTTTTTAACACTCTTGACTATCTATATATTTACATCCAAACGTAATAATTAATATTATTGTAGTTTAAGTATACAAAACAATGCTGATTTTATGTTATGTTGATGATGAATGACTGACTTCATTATTTGGATTTTAAGTTGATTTATGCATATTTGATGTTTTTGCAAAACATATAGCCGCTTTAATCCATTAAATGAGAATAATGAATGACTGATTTGATTTTAAAAAGAGAAAGAAAAAGAAAATCTTTGATATTTTACTAAAAGTAGATTTAAAGTAATGCATTTTAGATTTTGCCTGGTATACATATGTTAAATATGGCAAATTAATATGAGCTCTCCAATCTACAATGTCCTGAGGTAACAAGAAGCCCTGAGCTGCTTGCGCAGCGTAGAAAATATAGCTTCCCTGGCTAACAGAGGTGCCACTCTCATATAGTGGAGAAAATATTCGCCAGATCGAAACAATTCAAAAGATCGTTTCGCCGTTGATTTATAAACACCTGGGCAAACATTGGGCCGCCAACTTGAGGGACGTTGTCGGTAGTCATGTGGATTCTGGACTAAAAGCGTGCCCTCAATTTAATAGATGAGTCCATGGCTTTACATCAGGCTGGCGGCGTCATTTTGGCGAACATAATATAAAAAAAAAATACCCTTAAAAAAATTCACCTTATGCACATTTGAGATATTTTAAAACTATTAGATTGTATGAATATTGTTCTTGTTTGATATTCAAACAAATTTTTAAAACAATGACCTCCTTTAAAAGGAGAACTAGAATATTATCTATGTACACACATTTTATGATTTCATTATACTTAGCCGACTCGAGGACTATTCTGGTTGTAGCTTTGACCCTCCGTATCTGGAATTCGTAATGACTTTTGTCCGGACAGGGCATTTTGAAGACCGAAAAGGTCGAATTTTTCATAAAACTTTATATAGTTGTATACAAAGCATCTATACTGTTTATACTGCCTAAAAAGTTTAAATTAAGGTATTTTTTGGTACTTACAAGTTTTCGCAAAAATCTAAACTTTTCTCGAATCCAAAACACAGTTATAAGAAAGATACTAAACTTCACATCGTAACTGTGTAGACAAGACTCTTCTAGATAACAGACAATGGACTAAAACGTCAGAAAACGTATTGCAACAGATGGAAGAAGAACAAGAGGATTTGAACACAAAAAAAAGGCAAAAATATACGCTTCATGACTCGAAGGATATCGTAATTTGTAAAGGGAGAAGTAGAATATTATCTATATATTTAAAGGCAAAATCACTGACTGACTCATTGATCACGAAATCTCTGAAACCACCAAAGCTATCAAGCTCAAACTTCGGATGGAGTTTGTTTTTTTAAAACGTAGGTTTCTGCTACATAGGGATTTTGCGAAATTCTACCCCTAGGGAAGTAAATAAGCGATAAACGGTTGTATGGAAGATTGTCATTTTCAAAGTTAGTAATATGTACTTACGTCCCTACACCTGTTTTAGAAGAATCTCCTAAGGCCTGTATTACCAGCGAGTTCGGTGTTCCCACGGGAACCAAAACTATGTCAGTAAACGACGCACAGCCTAAACATTCAATATGAAACCTAAAATTTAGTGAATGTATACTTTAAGTCCTTGCTTAAGCAATAAAAACGGGATTCCCGATATTTCCACGAAAACGGGAACTACGCGAATGAAGTCACACACAGTCTAATCTAACAAACATAGGTAGGTACATACATGAAATTTGGTGAAAGTTATTAGGTATCTACCCTGAATCAGCACTAAGAAAGAAATACCTGGTTTCCCACTTTGGTGGGGAACGGGAACTACGTGGGTATAACCATACACAACCTAAAATTTGGTGAACGTATCTTTAGGTACCTACGTTAGATGAGCACCAAGAAAGAATTCCCGGTATTCCCAAGGGAATGTTATCTTACTAATATTACTGATGTGAAAGTTTGTAAAGATTTCTATATTATTTGGACGTTTTGTTATTTAATCACATTTTGATGAAAATCGGCATTTAAGTAGAACTTTTCCAAAAGTTGATGCCCGCGGCTCCACTAATGTTAAGTTGTTAGTAGAGAAAAAGGTTTTCTCGCGGGAAAAGATGATTTCCCGGGATGTATAGTAAGTACCTTATGTATTAATTCAGGAAATATCTCGCACAGGATATTTAGTTTAAGCAGTTTCGCCCGCGTGCATATTATTCAGTTGTAAGTAACTCATCAACAAGTATTCCGATTTCATTCTGTTTTTTGTTGTTAAAAAGCGAATACTTCAGTAGTTGTTTCATAAGAATAGCCTACGCGCCACCCTCTTTAACTAATGTCTCTTTTTTTGTCTGTTTCTCTTATGCGGCGCTAACGAAGTTGCGCGGGTCAGCTAGTATGTAATAAAGTTGATTGTTAGTTATGTTATGATTTCTTTGTAGCCGACTCGAGGGCTATTCTGGTTGTAGCTTTAACCCTCCATGTCTGGAATTCATTTTGACGACCGTAAAGGCCGAGTTTTACATAAAATGGTATAAAATTATATACAAAGCGTTACTATAGGTACAAAGAGAATTTGAAGATGACAACAAAAGGCAAAAATATATGCTTTATAACTCGAACCATATCGTAATTTGTACTACCTGTACCAAATACAAGGTGTTTAAATATTAACCATAAGCCATTTCATCAGTAATGGTGTTCAATGTGTTGGTTACATAGTTGAAGGGGTGATGTGTAGACTCGTCATCACATTCCAATAGTAAAACAGAGCCAGCGACGGCGAAGCGTCTTATAACGGAGTTCTGAGGCTTTAGATGCATAATACCAAATACGCAAAAACCCACTTTTACACACAATGCCTGATTCGGAAAATACAAGTTACACAAAAACCAACTACGCAAAACACCTACTAGGATTTATGCAAAGTACCAACTACGTACCTATAACACCAACTTTCTCATAGCATCTAGTTAGATTTAAACAAATTACCAACTACGCCTAACACCAACATTAACTTTTTATACCTTTACGGTGGCAGACAAGCATATGGCCCACCTAATGGAAAGTTGTCACCACCATGATGTGTTGCAACACCAGGTGCAGCACTCGCGCTGCTGACCCTGTAAAAACCTTTTAAGACCGCTTTTAAAGAACCCTATACTGTAGACATTCGGGAAAGTCAGGCAAAGAGTTCATCTAACAATCTAAGCATACGTGAAATAAAGCCCCTATGACCAGCGAGATGATAGAAAGTTGCCGTGGGTGTCATATCAAACGGTTTCCATTCTCAGAGCACAGACCGTTTGTCAAGCCACAATAGAACTCAACCTTTTATTTTAGTGAGTGTATTTTAGTTTACATAAGTTTTTGGAGACACTTGACAGGTGTCGCTCTATCATCAAGTTAAATCGCGATATGGTTTGCTTCGGAACGTATTGTAACTTTTAAAGCATTTAATAAATAGGTAACTATTAGATCAGGATACAGTGGTTCGGTCATCGCCACCATCGCCTCGCTTTTGCCAGGATTGGCAAGCATTTGCCGATCTTATGGCGAAGCACTCGCCGCACCGCCGCATTGAGTCCGAGTCAGACGTCGACGCGCTCGCCGAAGATCTCAGCGCTGTTATTAACACAGCGCTACGAGACTCCAGGTTAGAAGCCCCGTCGACCCGGAAACCTCCTCGACTGCCGGCCTTCATCTTGGCGATGATCGAGAAGAAGCGGAAGCTGAGAAGACTGTGGCAGCGCAACCGATGCCCGACCCTGAAGTGCCAGCTCAACGCGCTGGCTGCAAGGGTCTCGAGCGCCCTGGAAACATAAGCGACCGAGTCCTGGCAGCGCACCATTGAGCGCGCCGGGGACGACTGGTCGGGCATCCACCGCCTGTGCCGCCAACTCTCCGGGAAACCGCCTCCGATTAGACCCCTCATGGCCGGTGACGGTACCCCACGTTACCGAGCCGAGGATCGAGCGGAGATCTTCGCCGAACACCTGGAGAAACAGTTCCAGCCGAATCCAGCTTCCGACGCAGTTCGAGTAGAAGCTATCCAGCAGCATCTGAAGTTTTACTTCGAGGCGCCGATAACCCCCACGGAAGACCCAGTCGTGTTTTCCCCGGGCCAAGTGCAGCGTATGATTCGCCGCACCCAACTGCGGAAAGCCCCAGGCCCCGACCGGATCCCGAACGAGGCCCTGCGTCACCTGCCCCCGCGAGCTATCGCATCGGTGACGCAGTTATTCAACGGCATCCTCCGCACCAGCCACTTTCCCGCAGCATGGAGACTCGGCCGAGTCATTATGCTGCCGAAGCCCGGGAAAAACGTACTGAAGCCCGAAAGTTATCGGCCCATTACGCTGCTGTCGACACTCTCGAAAGTCTTCGAGAAGCTTCTACTCCTGCACCTGACACCACACATCCAGCCACGCGACGAGCAATTCGGCTTCCGAGCCGAACACTCCACCGAACGCTTGCGAGGGTACTGCACCATCTCACCGTCGCTCTCAACAAGAGAGAGCACGGTGTTGCAGTACTCCTCGATATGGAGAAGGCCTTCGATCGCGTCTGGCACGACGGCGGATCTACAAGCTGGCCACGTCTACTACTCCGCGACGAATAGTCAAGACTGTGGCCACCTTCCTCCAGGACAGACGCTTCCAAGTCATCGTGGACGGCGTCCTGTCCGGAGAGCGCAGCATCAGAGCCGGCGTGCCCCAGGGGAGCTGCCTGTCGCCAGTGTGCTACGCCAAGTACACTGACGGCATCCCAGTCCCAGACGGCGCGATGTTGGCACTATACGCCGACGACGCCGCGTATATTACGACCTCCTTGACCGCTACACATGCGGCGGTCAAAATGTAGCGTGCCCTGGATGTGCTCCCGCCTTGGCTGGATGAATGGAGACTGACGGTCAACGTGGCAAAGACCCAAGCGCTTGTTGTAGGGGGTGCGTGGCAACCCGCGCCCCTTACCCTGCTCGGAAAAGCCGTCGACTGGTCCCCGACGGTGAAGTACCTTGGAGTGACCATTGACCGTCGTCTCACCATGCGACACCACGTGCAGAACATTGTTGGACAAGCTCGCGCCGCTCGAGCTCTCCTGCGTCCGGTGATCTCCTCGTGCCTCCCGCTCCGCGCGAAGCTGGGCGTCTACAAAACCTACATTCGCAGCCGCCTAACTTACGCCGCCCCTGCATGGTACGCGCTGGCAGCGGAAACGTACCGTGCACGGTTGCGTGCGCAGCAGTCGCTGTCGCTGCGACACGCCGTAGGCGCCCCCCGCTTCGTGAGGAATGAAACGATCGCCCGAGACCTACGCATGGAGAGCCTCGACGACTACATCGGTCGCTTGAGCGCCAACATGTTCGCACGCGCCGGGGAGTCGAACTTCCGCCACCTGCGGGAGATCGCTCCATACCACTGGCGCCCCCCGGACAGACCTCTGCCGCGGGACTTAATCCCCGCTGCAGCCCGACCGGACCAGACAACGTCACCCTGAGGCCGGCTGATGGGCAGGCGCCCATCAGCCGGAATCCTTCCCGCCAGGCTCGACCTCGCCGACGCCCCCAGGGTGACCCCCCCAGATGACGACCTCAGCTGCCGCTGGCTTGTAGACCGCCCATCGGAATCATCCGGTGGGGTCAGGGCTCGCTAGCGGCACGCTTCACTACCGGACTTGACGCCCGGACTTGACTCCACGGCTATTTACTAGCCACTCCAATGACCCGCCTGTATCGACAGGCGGCGCTGACTTTTACTGAAAGAGGCCAATGCCTCGTCCAGTCTCCCCCCAACTCCCCTAGGGGAGTTGTGAGATGACCAGTCGGAGGATACAGTGGTTTTAATTAAATCCCTAGTATTCACACCCCCGGCAATAAATAGTTCACCGAGTTCATTATTATCAGCTTTGGTAATTAACATATGGTCCTTATTTCGACCCGGATTGGACACCGTATGCTCCAATTTTTGTGAAGCGATTCCAAGCCTTTGGATCGCACCACACACGTATTCGCAGTGGATCGCTGCGGCAAGAATACGTGATTTCACACCGACGACAGATGGCGTTGGTAACAGTTGCAGTTTGAATAACGAGTTCCAGTATCTCAAGTTCCAGAGTTGTACCAAGGAAATATTATTGGTGGCGCCTTTGTTCAGTGGAAGCAAAAGTGAGCTTAGTGCACAATACTGTGAGTACAATTTGACATTTTGAAACTTTTCAAGTAATACAGAACCTTATTACAAAGAAGATTTTAACTTCGAAAATCAACAAAGAATTTGGACTTAGCAGTGTCGTTCATCAGTAACTTGTAATTTTATGCCTAGTCTTACAGATATAATAATTGTATTTATTAACTTAGTATATTTTGTGCATGCCAATAAACTTAGAATAATTTACCTTATGCATGTTTAAGACTTAGAATAGTTTTATAAAAAACGAGGGAACGTGGAATCTATGCCCGATTTCCTCTAGATTTTAATGTGCAAAACACTTGTAAAAATTTTCGGGCCTTTTGAGACTTACAATAATTTAATAGTGTGTATACTTAGTTCGTTATATAGGCACAAGTTCACTTTCAAAAAGTGTTTTAATTAATTTATAAGTCTTTTTGGTTCATATTAAATTCTACTTATACAAAATGGAGAGATTAATAATTGTTTTAAAAGATTTACAAAATGTCATAAAGAAAGGTTTAATTAATTTAAAAAAGAACCCGAAAGAACGTTTAACCTTAGAGTACATGGAAACAAAATTGGAACTTTTAGAAGCAGATTGGGTTTCATTTAAAGATGCTAAAAGTAAGTTATATGAACAATTTACTTTAGGAAGTCAGGAGTCGAATATTATTGAAATATATGACACTACTGAAGATACCTATGTGACTTATAAGTCTCTAATAAAGGGTTTACTAAGGAAGGTCCAAGTAGTTCAGGAAACTTCGCAACCAAAGCATCAAGTAATGTTGCCAAACCAGTCGGGTGGTTTCGTAAAGTTGCCCCGAATTTCAATCCCCATATTTTCCGGCAAGTATAATGAGTAGACTACATTTCATGACTTGTTTGTTTCACTTGTCCACAAAAATATCACTCTAGATAACGTTCAAAGGTTGCACTATCTTAAAAGCCATTTATCTGGTGAGGCCGAACAGCTCATCAGACATACGCCCATTACTGATGCAAATTATAACCAGTGTTGGGAGCTATTAGTTAAACGGTATAACAATAAAAAATATTTGGCTAATTGCATTTTAAACCGTCTATTTGCGCAAAAACGTGTGCATAGTGAGTCGGCTGAGGCACTAAAAGGAATGTTGGACACCACGACTGACTGTCTAAACGCGTTGTCAAATTTAAATATAGATGTATCCACTTGGGACATCATTATCATCCACATCATTACGTTTAAGTTAGATCCGGAAACCCGTAAACAATGGGAATTAGCTAATAACCACGACGGTAATGACAAACTGCCTACTTTAGATCAATTTAAAACTTTCATTGAAAATCGTTTTCGCGCCTTGGAGTGCATTCAGCCAACAAGAGTTCATCATCTGGTAGGTAAAGGTTCACAGGTTCCGCACACAAAAGCAATGATAGCCACGAGCTCGTCAAATACTACTCGGTACGAGTATTGTTCTGAACGTCATAAGCTTTGTTTCTGTAAAACATTTACAGACCAAACACTCGAGTTCAGACGTGATTTTGTAGCAAAAAATAAAATTTGCTTTAATTGTTTAGGTAGCAACCACACAGTATACGCCTGCAAAAAGCTTACAACTTGCAAGGTATGTCATAAGCGACACCATACTCTGTTGCACCCTAGTGGAGAGCAACCGCATAAGGTTGACGCTACTCCCCCAACATCTACAGCAATCAGCCCCACTACTACTAATACAGGTAAGATTGTTTCGTGTTTGTCAACAGGCAGAGTTTCCAAACCCGGACAGGTTTTATTAGCAACAGCTCTAATGAAGGCCGAGTCTGGGGCGGGAGGTAGTCAAATAATTCGAGGTCTATTGGACCAAGGCTCTCAGGCATGCTTCATCACCGAGTCTACAGTGCAATTACTCAATTTGAAAAGAATCCCGGTCCGTGGATTTGTTTCAGGTTTAGGTAGCAATAAAGCAACATTTACCAAATATATAGTAAACTTGACGGTTCGTTCTCGAGACGATTCAAACTTTGAAATGTCTTTTAAAGCATATGTACTACCAAAAATTACCTCTTACTTGCCTGAGAGTATCGTAGCCGATAGTTGTTTTAGTTGGGTCAACGTCTGTAAGCTGCAGTTGGCAGATCAAAACTTCAATAGAATAGATATTTTGTTGGGAGCAGATGTATACAGCTGCATTATCAAGGAAGGCGTAGTAAAAAGTCCCTCTGGCACTCTAGTGGCCCAAAATACTGCCTTGGGTTGGGTCCTGTCAGGTGTAGTCGATACCACAGAGGATTCTACATACCTAGACAGGGACAACTATAGACTTAAAGTATCAGTAATGCATGCACATGTAGAGGAAGAAGATGCTTTAAAGAAATTTTGGGAAATGGAAGAAAATTTACAAACACACAAAATATTGACACCAGAGGAGACTAAATGTGAAGAATTCTACAAAAGTTCAACAAAAAGAAATATCGACGGCCGGTACATTGTACAATTGCCATTCCGAGCTGAACCTCCTCAGGGTGTGCCAGGCAACTCTCGCGCTATAGCTGAAAAGAGATTTAAATCATTAGAAAAAAGATTAGATAGGAATCCCGAATTAAAAGACAAATACACAAAAATAATAAAAGAATATTTAGAACTAGGACATATGAGAAAAGTAAAAACAGGAGACGAAAATCGAGAACAAGCAGTGTACTTTCCTCACCATGCTGTAATAAGAGATGATAAATCAACAACCAAAGTCCGGATTGTGTTCAATGCATCCGAGAAAAACAGCTCGGGAGTATCACTTAACGATACATTGATGATTGGACCGACTTTACAGGCAGATCTGAGACACATAATTTTAAAATGGAGACTTCATTGTATGGCATTAGTGGCAGATATAGTTAAAATATACCGACAAGTAAAGATCGCAGAGAAGGACACAATGTACCAGCGCATCCTCTGGCGGGATAACAGTCACGAGGAGATTCAAGATTTTGAGCTCACTACAGTAACTTTCGGAGTTGCTTCTGCTCCTTATCAAGCGATCAGAACTCTCCATCAGGTTGCATACGACGAACGTAAACAGTTCCCTATAGCCGCAGAAAAGGTTTTAAATTGTTTTTATGTCGACGACCTTATGGCAGGTTGTAGCTCTGTTAAAGAAGGCATAGAGATGTATAAACAACTGACAACTTTATTAAAAAGGGGTGGATTTACACTACAGAAATGGAGTTCAAACAATGAGGAACTATTAAAAAGAATTTATTTAATGGAGGAATCCAAAAGCGATATTGAAAACTATAACATTGATTACACAGACAAATGCAATTTAACGACAGCAGAACATAAAGAAAAGGATTTTAAAATAGACAGTACAATAAAAATTCTAGGCCTTACCTGGAATCGTAAAGAGGACACTTTTCAGTATTCTGTGACTCTCCCCATAACTTCAACGGAAAGGACTACTAAACGGTCAATAATATCGGATATCGCTCGCCTATTTGACCCTTTAGGCTGGCTAGCGCCTTCTGTGATTTTAGCAAAAATCTTCATTCAAAGGTTATGGCTGGCAGGCGCTAATTGGGACGATGAACTATCCGCAGAGCTTGTCAAAGAATGGAGTGCATATCGCAAGGAGTTGAGTTTACTTACCTCTGTTCGGATCCCACGTTGGCTGGGTACCTGCTCTAGGGACGAAATAGAATTACATGGTTTTTGCGATGCGTCCAAAGCCGCTTATTCTGCCGTAGTTTACCTACGTCGAATCGATTCCGAAGGCGAGATATATGTGTCGTTGTTGGTGGCAAGAACCAGAGTGGCCCCAATCAAACAAGTCAGTATACCTCGCTTGGAATTGTGCGGAGCCTTATTACTGTCAAGGCTTCTAGCTGAAACATCAAAGTTATTGAACGTTAAAGACGATAAAATCTCAGCATGGACAGACTCTACTGTCGTGCTTGCTTGGCTGGACAGTCATCCAAGCCGATGGAAGACGTTTGTGGCAAATCGGACAGCTGAAATATTGACGACAATGAAACCTTCTCAGTGGTTTCATGTATCGACAAGTAGTAACCCGGCTGACTGCGCGTCCAGGGGCCAATTGCCTAGCTTATTATTAAACAATACTCTCTGGTTCTCTGGCCCGTTATTATTGAAACAAACAAATATAAAATACAAACGGTTAATCGATTTAAGTACACATTTAGAACAATCCGTCAGAACTCATCTAGCAATCAATTCAGAAATATCGTTGTTTGAAAGATTCTCAAGCTTACACAAGTTAGTGAGAGTGATTTCATATTGCCGTCGGTTTATAACAAGAAGAAAGGGCTATTTACAAAAGGAAGAACTATAAGAAGCACTTGATATTTGCATCAAAAACACTCAAAGGTACGGATTTCCGGACGAGTACATGCAACTAATAGATAAAGGATTTGTATCCTCAAATTCAAGTAAATTAAAAGCTCTTTGTCCTTTTCTTGACAATAAGGGCATAATGAGAGTGCGAGGAAGGCTTGAAAAATCCCAAATAAGCGATGAATCAAAACATCCGATAATTCTTCCTCATTCTAGTCATTTCACGAAAATCCTATTAGCAGAAGGTCATCTCAAAACAATGCATGGAGGCCCGCAGTTAATGATCAATTATTAGAGATCGGCTTATTGGATTTTAGGAGTTAGAAGACTGGTACATAAATATGTTCGTGAGTGTGTGAAATGTGCTAAGCAACAGGCTCTAACGAGAAACCAATTTATGGGGTCGTTGCCATCAGTACGCTGTACTCCTGCCAGACCATTCTTACACAGCGGTGTAGACTACGCTGGTCCTATAGATATTAGGACCACAAAAGGACGAGGCCACCGATCTTACAAGGGGTACATTTGTCTGTTCATTTGTATGGTCACACGCGCTCTCCATTTAGAAGTGGTGAGTGATATGAGTACTCAGGCTGTCTTAGCGGCTTTTAGAAGGTTTGTGTCACGACGCGGTCACTGTGCTAAAATATGGAGCGATAACGGTTCGACATTTGTGGGGGCTTCTCGAGAATTGCAACAGCTAACCACATTTCAGACCTCTATAGCAGAACAGCTGGAGGCACAGGGTACAGAGTGGCACTTCATTCCCCCCCACAGCCCAAATTTTGGAGGAATATGGGAGGCGGGAGTGAAATTCACTAAGGGTCACTTGAAACGAGTGATAGGTAACGCTACATTAACATTTGAAGAGATGAGCACATTACTGTCACAAATTGAAGCTTGCTTGAATTCGCGGCCTATAAGTGTCATGAACGGAACAGACCCTAGTGAACCACTTCCCTTGACACCAGGACATTTTCTGATAGGGGAACCTCTAGTAAATGTGCCTGACATAGACTATGTTAATACAAATGTAAGTCACTTGTCTCGTTGGCAATTGATACAAAGGATGCAGCAGACGTTCTGGAAACGTTGGTCACAAGAGTATTTATCTAACCTTGTGAATCGTTACAAATGGTCTTTCCAAGTGCCTGAACCAAAGATTGGCGACGTCGTACTCATAAAAGAAGACGGTTTGCCACCGTGTCGTTGGTTGTTAGGTCGTATACTTGAAAAACACCCTGGGGATGATAATATTACTCGAGTGGTTACAATTCGGACAAAGTCGTCCGTCATCAAGCGTCCAACATCCAAATTATGTATACTCCCTGTTGTAGATTAATTTTATAATTTAATATAGTCTATTAGTCCGTACTCCTTATGTTAGTTAAGAGCTTAGACATATTTATTAAGATTGTATGCCCAGTTATAAGGTATATTTAGATAAAGCCATTGTCTGCCGTTCAATTATTATTTAAAATTAGAGCATTAATAAAGACAAATAGATTATTTAAGGTAATTGTATAATAATAGACTTTAAGATAATTTAAGGAAGGACATTCCCTCACTAAATGTCCTTGGTGGGCGGTATGTCAAGCCACAATAGAACTCAACCTTTTATTTTAGTGAGTGTATTTTAGTTTACATAAGTTTTTGGAGACACTCGACAGGTGTCGCTGTATCATCAAGTTAAATCGCGATATGGTTTGCTTCGGAACGTATTGTAACTTTTAAAGCATTTAATAAATAGGTAACTATTAGATCAGGATACAGTGGTTTTAATTAAATCCCTAGTATTCACACCCCCGGCAATAAATAGTTCACCGAGTTCATTATTATCAGCTTTGGTAATTAACACCGTTGAACAGGGGATAGAACACGCATACAGAAGCTAAGACTGTCCTTTCGCGAAAGGGTTGGTACCGCCTGATAGTAAAGGATCGTTGAAAATCCTCATAGCACGTCGACTACCGAGTTGAAAGGTCGAAGCTGGTATTCAGTTGCACCAGCCTAAAGGTGACAGCAGTACTCCATGTGTGGCCAAACTTGCTACTTATAGAGGAGCAGTATTTGCTCCGCAGTAAAGTACCACCCTGTCTAGAATCGAATTGCCTTTTTCCACTTTATTAAACATTATAATATACCATATATTTTATTAAAAATTTTTGATAAATTTAGCAAAATAATTACTTTAAAAATGTATCAATATGCTCGTTGACCTGCCCAAACGCATCAAATCATTTCATCATTTGACGCATAAAACTATACGCAAAACACTATCTACTAACTGAATATCTTACTTTACTAGTGGTTCTGTGAACCGTAGAGTTCGGAGTAAATTGAGGAAAATGCAAAACATTTTTTTGGTTAAGATCAGGTAGTCCAAGTCGCGTAGGCACCAAAACGCTTCCTCGGCCTCCGCCAAGATAGATCGACGATGTATTTTCCTTGAAGTGCTCGTGGCCCCGCGGTCTCAGTGTTCTGTAAACGATCACTGAGTTACGCATCTATCACTATGGCTGGTCCTCGGATGAATCAAATCGAATTAACCTAAATGAATCAAAATTAACTCGCATTGCTCTCAAAACACTCCATTATTACCCATTATATCAACAAAAAGGTCGTTCCATATGCGAATACAGCAAAATATCTCTGCATGACTCTTGGGTAAAGGGGACTCTTGGGGGTGTAAGGGGCCCCACCAAGATCTTCGGGGCCCAAGTCAACCTCCCGTGTTAGTGCGTGCACCTGCTGATTAACGGACGAGGCTCTGGGACTGGCTTTCCCCTCTGGGGTTGGGAGGTCTGAGGGCGTCGCTCCCATAAAAGCCACCCGCCGAAACAGAAATGGAAAGACACAAAAGGATTGCAGCTAGGGTTAGGGCGCCACTGCAAAACGGCGCGCAGGAGCCCCGCCCGACTCCTGTGGCAAGTGGACTAGGGCTGCCGTGTGTCGGGCCAGCACGGCTAAAGAAGAAAGCCCTAACCCGTATCCGCTTCGCATCGTGGAACATTGGCACGCTGACTGGGCGTGCGGTAGAGTTGGCCGAAGTACTCTCCAGGCGGAGGGTGGACGTGGCGTTCCTGCAGGAGACTCGGTGGAAGGGCAACAGAGCCCGGCCCTTGCAGAACGGCTACAAGCTGTATTACACGGGTGCGCCTGGTGGGGAGAACGGGGTGGCCGTGGTGCTCTCCGAGGGGCTGCAGAGAGGCATCTTGGAGATGAAACGCTGTAGCGACCGGCTTATGATCGTGAGGGTGCTTATCGATGGGATTATTACCCATCTGATAAGTGCCTACGTGCCACAGGCCAGTTGTAGCGACGCCGATAAGATGTCGATTTGGGGTCAACTCGAGGGAGTGCTTCGGAGCATTCCGTTGTCACAGGGAATCGTTTTGGGTGGCGACCTAAACGGTCATGTGGGTGAGAGGTGTGAGGAGTTTGAGCGTGTTAATGGTGGTTTTGGATACGGCACCCGCAACGCGGAAGGAGAAACTATCCTCAGAACGTGTGCGGCTGCCGATCTGGCCATTGTGAACACGTATTTCAAAAAGAAATCCGAACATCTCATCACCTACAAGAGCGGGAGGCGTACAACTAAGATCGATTTCCTACTCACTAGGCGACACAGCATCGGCAAGGTGGCCAACTGCAACGTCATACCCGGAGAGAGTCTTACTGCAAAACACCGTCTCCATGTCATGGACCTCTGCGTGAAGCCCAAAGGCAAACGCATCGAGCGGTGCCAGCGCCGCTTCAGATGGTGGCTGCTTGATGAAACTAGGTCCCAGGAGTTCGTCTCAGCTGTCGGTGACAAGTGCACCGACACTGAAGGCGAACCAGTTCAAGATTACTGGGACAAAGTTCAGGCGGCCATCCTTGGAGCGGCGAAGGTGGTGCTCGGTGAGTCTAAGGGTGGACGCAAATGTGACAAGGAAACTTGGTGGTGGAACGACGCAGTCCAGAGGGAGACTAGGGAGAAGAAAGCCCTCTTTAAAAAGTGGCAAGCGACCGGATCTCCTGAAGACCGCGACGCGTACAGGGCTGCCAAGCGCGCCACAAAAAGAGCTGTAGCCAGATCCAGACGTGACCACTTATAACCTCTGATTGATAAGCTGGAATCGTCTGAGGGGCAGAAGCTCATCTATAAGCTGGCGCGCTCCAGGGTCAAAGCGGCACAGGATATATCCAAGTGTCGCCGTGTAAAAGACCCTGAGGGCAACCTAACCTAACCTTAAAGGAGAGATGGCGCTCGTACTTCCACGAGCTGCTTAATAAACAGCACAAAGAGGTGCAGCCTCCGGACCTCCCTCCGAATCAGGGACTAGTGCCACCGGTAATGCCTGGAGAAGTCCTGACTGCGCTTCGCCGCATGAAGAATCGGAAAGCTGTCGGACCCGATGGAGTCCCCATTGAAGCCTGGAAGGCGATGGGTCCTCGCGGTGTGGGCATATTAGTAAACCTTTTTAAACGCATACTCCTCAGCGGGCAGATCCCAAACCAATGGAGACTGAGTATCATTACTCCAGTCTTCAAAGGTAAGGGGTCAGTGCAGGAGTGCGGGAGCTACCGCGGTATTAAGGTGATGTCCCACACCATGAAGATCTTCGAGAGGATTATAGACTCTCGGATCCGGCAGGAGTGTACCCTCTCGGAGTGCCAATATGGGTTTCGCCCTGGTTATGGGACCACGGACCCTGTTTTTGCCCTGAGAGTTGTCGTAGGGAAATACAGGTCGAAGAACACGCCACTGCACTGTTTGTTTCTAGACATGCAGAAGGCCTTCGACTGTGTTCCTCGTGCGATGATCTGGTGGGCACTGCGGTCCAAAGGGGTTCCAGAGGTCTATATTGACACTATCCGGGACATGTACTGTGACTCCGATTCAATGGTTCGGGCTGCTGTTGGCGACACGAAACCCTTCCCCATCACCGTCGGGGTACACCAGGGTTCGGTCCTTAGTCCGCTTCTGTTCAGTGTAATATTAGACGAATTGTCGGACAGCATCAGAAACCCGCATGAGCAGCCTCCATGGTTGCTCATGTATGCCGACGATATTGCGCTGGCAGACGCAGATAGGGGCAGATTGGTGCGACGTGTAAAGGCGTGGAAGGAGACGCTTGAGAACGGCGGTCTGAAACTAAATGTGGCGAAGACCGAGTACTAAACTCGACAGATCCCACATCCGTCCGCATAGGCGGTGATTTGGTCGAGCGCACGGACCAGGTTAAATACCTGAGATCTGTTTTTAACACGTCCAGTGACATCGATTGCGATATCAAGTCACGCATTGCTGCCGCGTGGGCCATATGGCGGGAGATGACCGTTGTCATTTGTGACCCTAAAATGCCGATCCGGTTAAAGGGACAGGTCTACAATACCATTATTAGACCTCTCCTTTTACATGGCAGTGAGACGTGGCCGATATTGGAGCCACACAAGCAGGAGCTGCGAGTCACGGAAATGAAGATGCTGCGGTGGATGTGTGGGGTCACGCGGATGGACCGCGTGAGAAACTCTCGCATCCGCGGCAGCCTTCACGTCCGTGACATTGTAGACAAGTTGCAAGAGTGTCGCCTTAGTTGGTATGGTTACGTAGCCGACGGGCTACGTAGGTAACAAATGTCTGGCCATGTCAGCCCCGCCGGGTCCCGGTAAGAGGGGAAGACCCAAAAATGCTGGCTGACGTCGTAAGGGATGAGATGCGTGCCAATGGTCTCACTACAGGGGATGCCGAAGACCGTGCGAAGTGGAGGAGAAAATGTAGGAAAGCGGACCCCGGGCGTCGCGAGACGCAACTGGGACAGACGCTCGGATGATGATGACTCTTGGGTAAAGAACGATTGACGAAAAATATATATTGTGCGAAAGTAGAGGGCAGAAAGAGTTAGAGTAGGCCGAGACTTACATATGAAGATCACGTAAGCAAAATGCTCAAAAACGGAACAGTCAAAAGTACTTGGATACGTGCGTGTATGAAGCGAGTGATAAATCTTCAAGAAGCGAAAGAAGTATGCATGGATCGCGAAGCCTGGCAATCTGTACTCTCTGACTATACCGTTAGGGATACAGCGTGAAGATAGTTAGTTATGACTCTTGATGTGAAGTTGCGTTGGAAAACTCACATTAGGAAAAAACGAGAAGACTCTTTCTCTATAGCGTAAATCTGAGAATGCCGTGAGGCGAAACCGGTAAGGTTTATCATGTAAATATTGTTGAATAGTACAAGTGTTTTTATTAAAAATGTGTAGCAAGTTCCACCCAGTGCCATCAATCAACAGTATAAATTATCCAAAAAAAAAAAACTGAATTGGCTACTTGGAAAAAAATCTTCTTTGTCAATACCAAACAAATTTTTACTGTATAAGCACGTCCTGATGCTTGTGTTTGTATACGTCCATACAGCTGTAGGGCTGCACTAAGCAAAGCAATAAAAATATCATACAGCGTATCCAAAATAAATTGCTAAGGGATATGTTAATGCACCTTGGTACATTCAAAATGACAACCTCCACCGGGACCTTCAAGTGGCGCAGATCGACAAAATTATACAACGTTTTGCAGAAGCTCACGAAAAGAGACTTCTTTACTATAACAATGCCGAGGCAATTCAACTCCTCGATTGGATAGACATGAAAAGAAGTCTCAAAAGAATTCGTATTTTTCGAACTTTATGTCAAAGTAAAATTACTCATTACCCCATAAGCTAGATTGTAATATTTAAAGGGAACATAACTAAGTTAGTATACACTTAACACAAAAAAAAAAGTTTAACAAGACTTTCAGAGTAAGTGTTGTAAATATTTTATCCTGAAAAATAAAAAGAGCTTGATGTGATATCAGAGTTTTGTAATAGATTGTTCTAATTGTTGGCAATTGTTTTAATGAGTGCATATAATTCAAGGCCAACCGGGTAGTCTAAAGAACGGTTGGTTATCGACAATGTTTTTATTTCTCATACAAGGTTTTCGAGACACATCTTCTATTAAGAAAATAAATTGTATGATTTTAGATTATCTTCCTTAATCATATCAGAGGCTTTTTCTGCTATCATAATCGTGGGCGCATTCAAATTTCCACTTACTATGGTAGGCATTATACTAGCATCTACTATACGAAGATTCGATACTCCTCTCGCCTTTAGTCTTTCATCAACTACGCCTCGCCCCACGGGACCCATTGCGCAAGTCCCTGCGGGATGCCACAATGTAGAAATTGTATTCAGCACAAAGCATTTCCAGTACTCGTAACTGCCAAATGTCAAAGACTTGCATTGTGGAACGTTTATATTAATGACTTCAGCATTAAGACTTCTAAAGTATGGTGTATTCATCACACTGAGGTAATCTAGGACGTACGATATGTGACTATCCAAATCTCTTTTGTCAGAAAAGTATCTAGTATATATTAAAGGACTGTCTTCAGGATTTCTACTTCTTAATTTAATTCTTCCCCGAGATTCTGGTCGTAACATAGAAATTACAGCATACAAAAGTTTTCTCTGTCTGTTAGCGTTGACTAAACTGTCACATATACGATCATCTATTCGAAATATATGACCGCAAAATATTCTTATAATAACTGAATACATCGATAAAGGGAGTACAGTAGTTTGATAGTCAGGAACGGTATCAGTTTTATTTATAGCTACATGACCGATGAAAAGTGGGGTTGGGAATCTGTTTGCATTCATTAAAAAATCTAAACTATCGAGTATCGATGAAGGATCTCTTTCTACCCCTATAGTTACTCGACACATTGGGTGATCTTGTAAGTTACGGCCAACATTCTGAGAATCCAGCAGCACATTGATACCGACTTCTCGCAAATGCTCTCTAGGTCCTATACCCGACAACATCAGTAAATGAGGACTGTTAATAGCACCGGCCGACAAAATAATTTCCCTTCGTCCAAAAACATTAATTTTCTTCTTGTTTGCTAACTGTATTTCTACTCCGATAGCTATCTTATGCTCATTAAATAATATTTTTCTAGCTAAAGAATTTCTCAGTACAAAAAGATTATTTCTATTTTTGATAGGGCTAAGAAAAGTTGCAGCGGTATGTTCACGAACACCTTTATCGATTGTGTAATGAGGTAAAAGGTATCCAACTTGTTCTTTTCCGTTACAATCGGGTATTATTTTATGTCCATTTTGTTTAAAGGCTTTTAAGTACTGTTCAGTTCTATTCCTAAAAAGTGTTCTCGTGATCCCCAAGCATCCTTTTGTGTTGTGGTACTTGCCTTTGTCATATTTGGTTATAGATTGATCTCTCAGACGTTCACTTTTCTTAAAGTAATACAAAACAGTTTTATAATCCCACCCTTTGTTACCTTGTTCCACCCAATTATTATAATCTCTCTTATTTCCTCTTACGTAGAACATGTAGTTTGCTCCACTTGATCCACCCAGCATCTTACCTCGTGTCATGTGGATGCTTTTCTTTAGGAACGCTTGACTTGTATAACCATCGTTCTCGGTAAAATAGTTCCAATCAGACGAAGAATAATCAACCAGTTCAAGTAGTCCCGGGTACTGAAATTTATATAAGGGAATAAAATTAGTGTCAATTATTAAATATTTCATTTAAATTGCATGTACTGAGCTTAGTTACGAATATTATTATTTTTTATTTATCGTTTACAATTTAGATGTATAAAATAAGTGTCTACTACTTCGCATTAGCAAGAATCGCAATAAAAAAATCGCATATACAAGAGTCCTACTATCTCTACTGTAACGTTATAAATGCGAAAATATTTATTTATTTATTTATTTATTTGAACAGCTTACAAAGTATACACCATCACATTACACTCTTAGACCTAAGTTACATTTGTTTGGCGCTACCTCAATTACAAGCTGCTACGGTATGTACTGGGAAGCAATTTCTAATAACTAGAAAAACAAACTATTCAAATAAAAAAAACAGTTTTGCAAAAACAGTACTATAAATAAATTACAATAGGAGTGACTATGAGTTCCGGGATCGGTTTAGGATACGGAATTTAAATTTAGATAAAGACTGCCCAAATATGTCTAAATTGCGCCCTTTAGAAATATTATTATACTGTTGTTGAAATCAGTTCATGGGCGAATGGAGTCCCAGATTAGGTACTTCTTGCTTTTTTAGGGATAAATAGACGAAATCTTGACTAACGAGGAAGTTTTATCGGGGTACTAAATGTAAGCTTTTGGAGAAGAGATGGACAATCGTGAACTCCATTCGCTATTTTGTGCAAAAATATTTGGTCTAATAGTTGCCTCCGAACTGTGAGACTTCGCAGCCCAAAACGTTTCATTCGATTTTTGTATAAAGTCAGTTCTTTAGTATTATGGTGATGAAAAGTTAAGTGGTACACAAATCGCTTCTGAACGCGTTCAAGAGCATTTCTATGGACTTCATAATGTGGAGACCAGACTGGACTGCAGTATTCAAGCCTTGATCTGATTAAGGTATTAAATAAGATAATCTTTGTCGATGGATTTTTAAAGCTTTTGCAATTTCTGAGAACAAAACCCAACATTTTGAAACCTTTCTTAGTTATGTTAATATGAGGAATGAAACTTAATCGACTATCTAACAGCACTCCTAGATCACAAATTTCGCTAACTTCTTTAAGGGGTATATCATTGATAGAGTAGGCACTGCGAGGGGGGCAAACATTTCTTGTAAATTAAATATAATTGCATTTATTTATATTATGGATCATGTAATTATGTGTGCACCATTGGGATAAGTGATTTAAGTTTTCTTGAAGAAGTTTGGAATCATCAAGTGAAAAATTTGATTTTGAGATTTTTAAGTCATCGGCATACATGTATACCCTTGAATGTTTGAAACAGTACGTAATATCATTGATAAATATGTTAAAGAAGACTGGGCCGAGGTGAGAGCCTTGTGGTACATACATGTAACCCTCGCACACAACGCTAGATTCACGATTATTTAGATAAGAAGCGCACCATTCAATTTGCGAGCGTTTCCGTGCTTCGGAAGGCACGTTAAACCGTTGGTCCCGGTTGCCAGTAAAATGGCAGTCGTTAAGCCTGGTTGAAGGCCTTATGGGCGGCTTGAAAACCTTCAACAGCAGATCGCCACAACCTGCGTCTGTCTATTTAAACACGGCAATGGGCTCACCACCTATTACGTAGGACAGGAATCCACACGGTGAAAAGTGGGCATATAATATGCCTCTGCCACCCCTTCGGGGATATGGCGTGATGGATATTTTATTTTACCATTCAATTAGATTGCCTGCAATACCAACCCTGCTGAGCTTCTTAACCAAAATATCTCAGTTTGTCCGTCAGTTACCCTTTCACGCCCAAATAACAGAACCTATTTAATTCAATTTAAATAAAATAAATAAATAAATATCCATCACGCCTTATCCCCGAAGGGGTGGCAGAGGCATATTATATGCCTGACCTGCCGGATCCTGTCTCACGTAATAGGTGGTGAGCCCATCGCCGTGTTGAAATAGACAGACGCAGGTTGTGGCTACCTGCTGTTGAAATTTTTCACGCCGTCCATTAGGCATTCAACCAGGCTTAACGACTGCCATTTTACTGGCAACCGGCCAAACCAACGGCATAACGTGCCTTCCGAAGCACGGAAACGCTCGCAAATGTAAATGCCACAAGTGGTCACCCATCCGAGGACCAGCCATAGTGAAAGTTGCGTAACTCAGTGATCGTTTACAGAACACTGAGACCGCGGGGCCACGAGCACTTCTATTAAATTTTGGGACAAATATAGTCTAGTTCCCTAGAAAGAACATAGCCTCCTTCTTACCCCGGAAATAAGTCTTGTGGGAAACGGGAATGGTAAAATTTCATTGTGCGGGCGGAGCCACGACCATCAACTATAGTTTGACCACGACTCTGCTGTACCGCTCACTGCGTATAATTTTGTAAGTTTGCCTTTTATATTTATATAGATTATTTTTTTCAGTTTTTCATTTTATATTATGGGGCACTTTTCACACAGCGCCATCTAGCCCAAAGTAAGCTAGTATAAAAGCTCGTGGTATGGGATCTAGACAGTTGATAAACATACTTATATATTTCTAAATATATACATAGCAAACACCCAAACTCCGTAACACACATTTGTGGATCACGTACAGTACAGTACAGTACAATACAGTACAGTATAATACAGTACAGTACAATACAGTAGAGTACAATACAGTACAGCACCAGCACAGCACAGCAAAGCACGGCCCAGTACAGTTCAGTTTAGCACAGTACAGTATAGTATAGTATGAATAAAATATAGACAACAGTAACAGGAAGAGGCAACTTTACCACGTGGGTGGAGCTGCGGATTTCAACTATTAAAAAAGTTTATTGGCCTGTGTGAGAGCATTATTATATCTCGGATTTATTAAAATTTTCAGACTGCGTAGAAGGATTTGCACGAGTGTTCGATTGTAAGTACTCACTTTTGAGGCATAAGGTGGATTTCCACCTGCCTCTATAAGTAAAACTTTCCATCCAGAAATCTCTGTTAGTCTGTTAGCGACCACACAGCCGGCAGATCCAGCCCCTATCACTATGAAATCGAATTCTTGACCATCTGTAATAGAACAAATATTGAAAAGTTCGTAATCTACCGTAACTTGACTTTTATGCATATCAGCAACTCGATTAATATTTTTATAAATTGTTTATTGTACTACAGTAAAATATTATGTGGTAGTCAGTGAGGAAAGATAGCAAGGCTTCACAATTTATGCATACTTTTTTCGCTTCGTTGATCATTAAACGTTCATACATATAGATCTAGGTATCTCCTAACGGTGTCACTTTTGCGTAACGAAGTGATACGCAATATGGCAGGATTAAATGAAAATGTCAGCGTTAAGCTGGAAAAGGGCGTGCTCCATTGGTTTGGACACGTCCAACGAATAAGTGAGGAACGATTGACGAAGAATATAATATATTGTGCGAAAGTAGAGGGTAGAAGGAGTCAGGGTAGGCCGAGACTTACATATGATGACCACGTGAGCAGATTGCTCAAAAACGGAAAGGTCAAAAGTACTCGGATACCCAGATGTGCGTGTATGAAGCGATTGATTAATCTACAAGAAGCGAAAGAAGTATGCATGGATCGTGGCGTCTGGCGATCTGTCCTCTCTGACTACTCCGTCAGGGATACAGCGTGAAGATAGTTAGTTAGTTATCTCCTATATCGATCTGCTCACGTGGTCTTCGTATGTAAGTCTCGGTCTACCTTCCTTCTGCCTTCTACTTTCGCACAATTCGTATTCTTTGTCAGTCGGTCCTCACTTTTTCGTTATACGTTTCCAAACCAGCAAAGCACGCCATTTTCCAGTTTTATGATAATAGTTACCTGCATTCAAACCTGCCATATAGCGAATTATTTTGTTACATTACGTCCTTATTACGTCAGAATTGTCATGGTGTTTGGTACATATTTTTCAAATTCTAATCGCAACTTGTTACCCTGTAAGTATAGCTACGTACCATAAACTTTTGCTTCAGGTGGATAGTCTTTGGCATCAAGATCATATCCATCTATAATACTGAGCACGAATTGTATCATAGTTATTAGCGGCCGAATATTGCTTGCATCTAACAGCGATAAGAACCATTGTAAAATATTCATTCTGTAAAGAAAATATAATGTCGTTAAAATTGTGTACGTGTCTTATGTCTTTCTGAATTTGCTACATTTCATTCCATTTTAGTCAAGATTTTAAACATGTTACTGGCTGTCGGTCAATGCTACAAAGGATCACTCATCTTAGGATTGACCTGATCTTGCGTCATTTCGGCATTCTTTATAGAACACTGAGCAAGTAGGGCTCAGAACACTTCAAGACCCATGAAGCTCAACGATCAAATTAGTTACCGCCACTGGACGTCTGTACACCAGAGGTGTTACACTCGCAGTGTTGACCCTAGTCGTCTTAAAACGGATAAAAATAGGCTGTAGTTACCTGCTGTTAAAAAATTTCAAGGAGCCCATAAGAACTTCAATTCGATTTAAAGACTACCATGCTACTTAGCTGCGGGATCAATGCGTGTCATCCGAAGCTCAGAAACACTTGAAATTAAAATACCAGAAATGGCCGCTACGGCCACGCCCCAGGACCATAAAATATACACAACATCTATCATAATGTTATTTTTAAACTTTCGCGGTTTATACATTTTTTTTTATTTATCGAATGATTTTTTTCTATCTTAAATTATGATACATATTTCATAAACTACTCGGGACTTTCAGCCTCGATTCCAGCCGCGATCACGCGAAACGTCGGAGAATGTTAGTACAAAATTGTTTCGCGTGAAGTCCCGAGTAGTATATAAAATATGTATCATAATTTAAGATAGAAAAAAATCATTCGATTGGGTTCATATTCATGCCGTGACTTTTTCCACATAAAATTATGAAACAGTCAACATACTCCAATGGCTATAAAAAAGAAAAACGTGTGGCACTCGGAGACTGTCGCGGTACAGCTATAGCATAGCATACCTTTGTTTTTCTTTGATATTAATTCAAGTTACACTACAAAAAAACAAAAAAAAAAAAAAACACAAAAAAATAACAACTCACACTCACTATCATCACGTCCGGTATCTCAAGCGCGTGTATTATGATTAGAAGTCCGGTATCTCAAGGGCCATCTTTTACCCGGCCCGGACGGGGGTGGTCCGCAGGGAAATGTCGTGTGGTGTGCCGCAGGGGTCGGTTCTCGGACCGCTCCTGTGGAACATCGGTTACGACTGGGTCCTGCGCGGTACCTACCATGCTGCCGGGAGTCGGCGTAATCTGCTACGCCGATGATACCTTGGTCACCGCGCGGGGCCCCTCATGTAGGGACGCCCAAATTCTGGGCACGGTGGGCGTGGCCCAAGTTGTGAGTCGCATCAGGGCACTGGGACTCCAGGTAGCCCTCGAAAAATCTGAGGCCGTGTTCTTCCACGGACCTCGGCGAGGGCCTTCTCGAGGCTCCCAAATTGTGAGCGGTACCCCCATCGCTGTTGGTAAAACCATAAAATATTTGGATCTTGTTCTCGACAACCGATGGGGCTTCTCTGAGCATGTCCGGCTATTGGCTCCAAAGTTGATCCAATACGCCGGAAGGCTCGCGAGACTGCTCCCCAATACCGGGGGGCCGGGTAGTACGTGCCGTCGTCTCCACGACGGTGTAGTGCGTTCCAAGGCGTTCTACGGAGCACCTATTTGGGCGGACGCTCTCTGCGCTTCCAATATAGTGCTGCTGCGCAGACCACAGCGGACATTAGCGCAGAGGGCGGCGCGGGCGTATCGCACCGTCTCTTATGAGGCGGCGTGCCTTATAGCTGGGAGCCTCCCGTGGGATCTCGAGGCTGGAGTCCTATGACGCGTGTATATCGAGGGCGTCCTGGTGCGACAAACTGGAGGTCGGCCGCATCCGGAGGTGATCGATCGCTGGAGACAGGCGGCTCGCGATGATCTCTTCTGGAAGTGGGCCGATAGACTGGAGAGCCCCACCGCGGGCGTACGGCTCGTGGGGGCTATCCGGCCCGTCCTACGGCAGTGGGTAGAGAGGGCGCACGGTACTTCGACGTACCACCTCACTCAGCTTCTCACAGGTCATGGCTGTTTTGCCAAATACCTGTGGGAGGTGGCGGGGGTGGAGCCGGATCCCGTGTGCCGTCACTGCCCAAGTGGGGTCGTGGACACGGCGGAGCATACGCTCGCCGTGTGTGCGGCTTGGGACGGGCCTCGCAATGCCCTCAGGGGCATTGTTGGGATGGATTTGTCGCTGCCGGCCGTGGTGCAAGCCATGTCCGGCAGCCGACAATGCTGGGCCGTCGTCGCCTCCTTCGCCAGCGAGGTGATGGCGGCAAAAAGAGAGGAACCCGAACCCGCGGGAGCGAGCAGGACGCACGCTCCCGTCCCGCCGGCAATCGCGAGTGCGGCGCCGGGTGGAGTTAATGGCCGTGAACGGAAGGTCGGGGGACCCCGTTCACAATGGCCTTCAGGCGGCTGGCACCCCTCGTGTTCCGGGGTGCCTTCAAGTGCCCGCTCGATCGCTCTCCACCCCTCTCTGCTCTCACGGGGACGTTTGGGGACGGCTCGAAGCGGGCGCAAACTAATCTCCTCCGGGAGATCGTGGGGGGCAGCACATGTAACGCATGTGACCCCCGAGGAGAGCCTCATCTTGGGGTATTCCCTTAGCCGGGTCGCAGTGAATAGCCCTCAGGCCTATCCTGCGACCCGGTTGGGAAGAAGGTGGAACATCGCGGGGTTTAGTGGGTAGGACGGCCCTTAAGGGCCGGGAGTCCCACACACCATCCGTGCTGCCCCCGAAGCAGGGATGACGGCGCGTAAACGCATTCTCCGCGACAAAAAAATAAATAAAAAATCTATCATCACGTCTCGATCCGTGCGAGCTTCGTACAATCGTACCATATAATATATGTACATACACGTTAAGCCAACGCTCAGCCGTGCTCGGTGAACTTCATGTGACCTCGGCTCTTAGGTTTTTTGTGTTACGGAATTTCTTGATTAAAGCCCACTCAAAGCCCGCGATAAAAACTATGCAATAGCTTAAAAAATATTCGTAAATAATGTACAGCAAAGCAATATTCACCTGTCGAAAATGTCATAATTCCAGTTCCAGCTTAGACGACAAAATGAAAACACCTACGCTTATTAAATCCAAAACATAAGGTCTGAGATTAATTACATTAAGTTTTGTTTACAGAACTCGTTTTCCTTTATTACTGACAATGGAATCACTGCCAAATGATCAAGCAACTGTACAACCAAAGTAAATTTGCTAAGTGAATCTGTAATCATTATTGGTAGGTACTTATGATTATTATTAGTTTTCGATATTTCTCAACCTTGTACTTCTGTAGCGTATCGATTTAACGGTATTTATCATCATTATCTACACCTACCGTACTAGCATCCGAAACTCGTTAAATCGATTAGTGTGTTGATCGATTAGTGTGTTATTATTTAGGTATCATCGATTTTTTTTCAATTTCGCAGTGTAAGGGTAGATCAATCTCAGTCGATTGACAACCACTTTTGGTTAGAAATATACACTAAGGGCCGTATTTCAGAACGTTTATCAAGAATCACTTAAGAGTAGATTTTATACGGCAAAATCAAGTCTCAAGCGTTGATCGAGGATTGAGAAACGTTCTGGAATACGGACCTTAGGATCAAACAATACATGTTTGTGGGGTATTTTTAAAGCGATTGTCAATAACTAAATAATAATATTATAATAATAATATGTTACTTAAATTTACTATTAGAAAGGTGCCGTAAATCGTGGCAACTTGACCAAACCTGTGGTAACTTTACCACATCATAGGTATTTGACATAAACACAAATAACTTTTCATTATCTGTAGATAGATACTTCGTCGTAATGGTGGTAGTTTTTCGATATCTTCCGGCAACATTTTTGTATTTTTGTAACTAACAACATATATAATAGATAGAGAGATAAAAAGTAGCCTATGTGTTATTCTGATATATAAGCTATATTATTGTAAAGTTTCATTAAAATCTATCTAGTAGTTTTTCCGTGAAAGAGTAACAAACATCCATACAAACTTTCGCATTTATAATAGATACATTATATATGACTAAAGAAAATCTTAATAATAAGATTTTTATATACATTTTATACACACACACATTCCACAACCTAAGCGTACGCGGAATAAAACCTCTATCGGACCTAACCGTGTGCGTGCGCTCCGGTCGCAAAGTGTGAGGGTGAACACCCTATCTATGGCGAGCGGTGCGATGATAAAAGCAAGTAAACACCGAATGATCGTTCACAAAACATTGAGTTAGCGGGGCTATGACCACTTCTTAGCAGACGACCGTCGTCCCCAACAATGCCAAAAAATTTAATCAGAAAAATAGTGGCTGCTAGCTAAATTAAAGTGGACACTAGGAACCAAATCCAGCGAGGATTTGGAATCAACAGAGAAAATACTTACATACATACATATCGTGACGCCTGTCTCCCATCGGGGTAAGCAGAGACTATGGCTTTCCACTTGCTACGATCCTGGTATACAACTTTCGCTTCTTCCACTTTCATAAGTGTTTTTATACACACACACCGGTTAAGGGTACTCTTGACCTGACCTTTTTCCAAAATGTCTTCTATTTGATTGACATATGTACGTCGAGGTCGCCCCTTACCAGTTTGCCCATTCACTCTCTTCTGATAAATCTGTTTCGTTAGTCTACTTTCATCCATCATCTCCACGTGTCCGAACCATCTAAGCATACCTTTTTTTATCTTAGTTACTACTTCTTCTACCATACCGCAACGTTCCTTTGTCACACTGTTCCTTTCTTTGTCCATCAATTTCACTCCAGCTATACTCCGCAGACTTCTCATTTCCACTGTATTAATTTTACTTCTATGCTTCTTCTGCCATACCCAACTTTCACTGCCATACATGAGTGTAGGAACAAGTACTCCTCTATGCACAGCCAGTCTTGCCTTCTCAGACACGTTCTGACTGCTCATAAAGGAGTACATGGCTTCATTCACTTGATTTCCAGCATAAACTCTTCGTTCAATTTCACAATCACACTTTCCATCTCTCACAAATTTTGAACCTAAATATACAAATTCTTTCACCTGTTCCACTCGTTATCCTTCCACAAAAATCGAGCAATCCGTCATACTTTCCTCTCTTTCAAAAACCATATCTTTTGTCTTATTTACATTCACTTTCATTCATTTGCTTATTAGCGCAAAATATTTTACATAAAGAAAAGACTCAGAAGGAAGTAAGGTTTAGTATTGGTCTTCAAAAATTAATAAAACGTTAGTAAATTCAATTTATTATTTTATTTTATTCTATTATCTTCTTTAATCATATCAGACGCTTTTTCTGCAATCATAATCGTAGGGGCATTTATGTTCCCACTTACTATTGTAGGCATTATGCTGGCATCTACCACACGAAGACGCGATACTCCTTTCAGCCGTAATCTTTCATCTACAACGCCTTTGACATCCGGACCCATAGCACATGTTCCAGCGGGATGCCAATAAGTAGTTACTGTGTTTAGAATAAAACATTTCCAGTACTCATGACTACCAAAAGTTAAAAACTTGCATTGAGGAACCTTCATATCAATAACTCCGGCATTTATACTTTTAAAATAAGTTGTGTTTAATACACTAAGGTAGTGTTCAAGATACCGCACGTGATTTTCCAAATCTCTAATGTCAGAATAATATCCATTGTATATTAAAGGACTGTCTTCGGGGTTTCTACTTTTCAATCTAACGCTTCCCCGAGAGTTTGGGCGTAATATAGCCACAGTTGTATACAGTATCTTCCTCTCCTTGCTTGCATCAAACAAAGCGTTACACACACTATCATCTACACGATAAACATGTGCACATATTATTGAAAGGGCTGGTGAATAAATTGCTAAAGGAAATACATATGTTTGATAGTCTGGGACAGTTTCAGTCTTATTCAAAGCTACATGACCAACTATAGCCGGTGTTGGAAATCTACGCCAATTCAACAGTCCGTCAACATTATCTAATATTGATGTAGGATCTTTTTCAATCCCTATGGCGATTGCGAACGTTGGATGATCTTGCAAGTTACCACCAACATTTGGAGAATCCAGTAATAATTTGATGCCTACTCTCTGCAAATGCTCCTTAGGGCCTATTCCAGACAACATAAGTAATTGAGGACTGTTGATAGCACCGGCTGATAAAATGATTTCTTTTTGTCCATATATAGTAATTATTCTTTTATTTGGTAACTGTAGACGGACTCCAATAGCTTTCATTTGCTTATCAAATAATATTCTTGTAGCTAATGTATTTTTCAATACAAAAAGATTAACTTTATCTTTGGCAGGCTCAAGAAAAGCTGCCGCTGTGTGTTGACGTAAACCGTTGTCTATAGTATAATGGGGTAGTGCGTATCCAACCTGTTCTGCTCCATTATAATCAGACAACAGCTTATGTCCGTCTTGTTCGAACGCATGTAAATACCTTTCAACTTTGTTTTTCCAAAACTGTTTGGTGATTCCTAAGTAGCCATTAGTATTATGGTAGTGACCATTGTCATTTTTAGTGACGGTTTCATCGTTAAGTCGCTCACTTTTCTTAAAGTAATTCAATACTGATTTATAACCCCACCCTTTATTACCGAGCTCTAACCAATTGTCATAATCTTTTTTATTTCCTCTTACGTAGAACATGTAGTTGGCTCCACTAGACCCACCTAGCATTTTACCTCTTGTCATGTGGACTCGTCGCATTTTCAGGGCTTGACTTGTATATCCATCGTTTTCGGTATAGTAGTTCCAATCTGACGTTGAATAGTCAACTAAGTACATTAATCCTGGATACTGAAAATAAAACATTTAAAAAATATATGAGCATCAAATATAAGGAGTGTTGAACCCCTTAAATTGTACAAACTGCGATAAAATTTTCTTTTTAAGTCCTTTGGAAGCACGGTACGGGCCCCAGTTTGATCTTAAACAGAAATGAGCTGAAACTGATTCTGTTGTCAGAAGATTAGATGGTGGTATTACTAAACGGTTCTTTACGTGACGGGTTGCAACAAGAGTTTAAAAATATCTGAGGTGCCGTAAACGTCCATAGGTTACGATGCTCCTTCTATCGTAGGTTCTTACCGGCTCCTTGTCATATTGCGGGTAAAAAGGAATCTAATTTGATTCCGACGATAGAAAATTAGTAGGTCGAACGTGTAGAAAGACCATCGTTGTATCCTCGTAACGTCAATCTATCACGCATTATCCCAGAAAGGGTGGCAGAGGCATATTATATGCCCACTTTATACCATGAGTATTACTTAAATTTTTAAGCCATAAGGCCTTTACCGAGACTAAACGACTGCAATTTTACTGGCAACCGGGACTAACGGCTTAACGTGACTTCCGAATCACGGAAACACTCGCAAATGTAAATGTCACAAAGTGGTCACCCATCGAAGGACCAGCTATAGTGAAAACATTTTTAAAATTCTACCCTTAGGGGCGTAAAATAGAGGATCAAGTTTGTATTGAAGTATTTAAATACTTATGAGGCTCATGGGTCAAATGTGTGAGGTGTAACGGGTGATCGTAGAATGTCACGAGCGAAGCCGGGTTGGCACAGCGAAACCATACATAATAGGGGTTAAAGTATGAAATTGCCGTTTTATTGTAAGTAATAGGTTTATTGAATTGACATAGAATCTTCATGGTTTGAGGTTTTCGAATGAAACTTTTTTCACATGGTTTCTATGATGTTCTTTTTTTAATAAATGTGAAACATTTGGATATCGACTTTCAATTGTTTTTGTTATTCAACTTAGGCCAGAGTTCACCAACTACAACATAATCATTGATTACGTAACCGTTCTGTTAGCGTTAAACAGTTGTTTAACCCAACCGCGTTTTTATCGAGTTCACCATTTATTTCTAACCAACGGTTAGCTAACCAAACCTTTTTGAATGAGTGAGTCAAAAATGACCAAATGATGGAATGGTTTAACATACATAATAAATTTTCATTGTCAAACTCTGTGATCAAACTCAATTCATTATTTTTACGCGTCTTGTTGTTTTCTTTTTTTAATAAATATGATCAGTGAATATGGAAGATAAGCGCAAACGTACTGTGAATTTCACAAGTGACGAGAAATCTGTACTTACGGAACTCGTAATAACGTACAGAGTCATAATAAAAAATAAAAAATCGGACGAAAAACAAATATACGAGAAGTCCGCAAAATTCTTTCTATATGTTCAAAATCATCTAGCACATCATCCTCTTAAAAGATATAATTCAAAGCGTCTTGCATTTTTACTTTGTACCTAAGTGAAAGCAATGCACAACGCAAACTTCACGTCAGGAAGCATAAACCAATGGTTAAACCGAGCTGGCTACGTCGTTTAAGCTAATCATTCGATTACAGAACATAATCAATGGTTAGTGAATGGTGAACAGCAAAATATTGTTAAACAGCCGTTCATGGTTTAAACATCTGTTTAAAATTTAACCATTTGTTGGTGAACTCGGGTCTGAGACAAGAAAGATGGATACTACAAAAATTCGAGTGATTTTTGAATACGAGTTCCGACGCGGAAGTAACGCGGCAGAAACAGCCCGCAATATCAATGTTGCGTTTGGTAAGGGGTTTGCTAATAAACGTACCATGCGGTTTTGGTTTAAACGCTTTCGTGATGGAAACTTCGACTTAAAGAACGAGCCACGAGGAAGACCGCCCACACAGGTGAATAGCGATGAATTAAGAGAGATGGTGAAAACCAATCCTAGTCAAACTACCTAGGAATTAGCGGCATGGTTTAACGTTACCTTACCCACAATACTGACTCATTTGCTTCAAATCAATAAAATTAAAAATACGAAAAATGATTCATGATTTGACTGATCTGCAGAAAGAAACGCGTGTTGAAACTTGTGTTCCCTTGTTGAATCGGTACAGAAATGAAGGAATATTGAATCGAATTGTGACATGTGATGAAAAGTGGATTCTTTATGATAACCGTAAAAGAAAAATGCAATGGCTGACCCCAGGTCAAACGCCACAACAGTGTCCTAAAGCAAAACTTACCAATAAAAAGGTAATGGTAACTGTTTGGTGGTCTCAGCATGGTGTTATTCACGATAGTTTTCTCCGATCTGGTCAAGACAATTTAGATTTTCAGTAAAAAACGGCAATTTCATACTTTAACCCCTAATATTATAGATAGGAAACGCCCAAACTCCGAAACAAACATTAGTGGATCACTCAAATATTTTGTTACGACCCGGGAATCGAATCCGGAACCTCAACGCGGCAGTCGCTTACACTACCACTGCGCCACCCTGGCAGTCACTAATAATGATTAACTTCACTCACTTTCGAGGTGATAGGTGGATTTCCTCCAGCTTCTATAAGCAGAACATTCCATCCAGTGATCTCTGTGAGTCTGTTGGCGACCACGCAGCCAGCTGATCCCGCTCCTATCACTATGAAGTCGAATTGTTGGCCATCTGAAAAGTAATAAAAACAGATTGTACTAAAAAAAAATCTTTAGAGTGTGTGTATATCTGTATTTCTGTCAGTTAAGTAGGCATGTATCTATGTATATATCATCGTCACCTTAGCCGATTGACCTTAACACTTAATTGAACTTTGAACTCTGTCGCCTTTCTTGCATGGTATATCATACAACACTTAGTAGTCATTGGTGAAATCACAGACATATAAGACAGTAAGCAGACCCATAGTCAGCGAAAAATAGCGTTACACACACATAGACATGTAGCTTAGCTTAGGTAGTTCTGGTAATTTCTTGATAATGAAATTTCATCACTCTGTGTGCAACATCTTTTTGTATATTTTATTTCTATTTTTGTAACATTTATGTAATATTTTCACATCGACACATAAATCTCAAAGATTTTTTTTTTTTAAAGATGACAGCGGCGATTGTTATTACAAGTTTGTAGCTTAGTTGTAGTATAAAAATTGGCTACGCACTTTTCGCTGTCAAAGAATGAGTTAGATGTAGCTACACAGGAATAACAAAAATAGCTTTATACAGCAAATGGCAAGCAAATGAGTGAAAACGATGAAGTATTGCTTCATAAGCAAAAGAATATGTCTGTTCTGCTTACTCTTGTACGTATGTGAGTAATAATATAGGTATAAATAAATAAATAGGTAATACATTTTACTGCCTCGGTGGCATAAGTGCAACTGGTAGTATACAAGCATTAGCTTAGCTTGGTCTAGATGGCGCTATGTAAAATTAAAAGTCCCATTATTTTTATTTCAACTTCACCGTCGGGCTCGCACAGCCACACTGCTTACCGTCTACTGGTCTTACGCTTGATGCTAGAAAGATCATCCCAAACTCGACTGTAGAGATGCAATACCTATAACGCAACTCTCCCAAGTTAAGCACGATTTAGTGAGCCCAACTTAGGTCTCACTACAGGGTATGCCAACGAGCGTGCAAAGTCGAGGAGAAAAATTAGGAGAGTAGACCCCGGGCGCCGCGAGACGCAACTAAAACAGACGCTCGCAACT
Organism: Thumatha senex; assembly: GCA_948477245.1. Lineage (NCBI taxonomy): Eukaryota > Metazoa > Arthropoda > Insecta > Lepidoptera > Erebidae > Thumatha > Thumatha senex. Next base: position 26,794,664 of record OX419731.1, on the reverse strand, counting down.
AGATCGGATGATGATAGTGACAAAACTGCACGGTAGTAGCCGCCGTTCTAATTTATTGTACCTCCTGGCACCCACGTGAAAGTCATCACATCAAAGTCAAATACATATAGCATGCTCTGACATCTGTTGGATAGCAGGTCCACAGATGGCAGGTAAGGTGTCTTGCACTCGTATATAGGCGTATAATACACTGAAAATAACTAACCATAAACTTCAGCTTGTGGCGGAAAGTCCTGTGCATCTAGTTCAAGCTCATCAATTATGTTGGATATTAACTGTATCAGGAAAATCATTGGCCGTATCGACCTTGGGTTAATATATGAGAAGATCCTCTGAAGAATATTCATCCTGCACATAAAAAGAAATGACAGCTAAGTTAATATCGACACGTAAATATAAAACAGAGACAAAATGTAATGAAATGTGAGGCATACTTTTACGTACTATCTATACATTTTTGTCCCACGTAACAAGTGGTGAGCCGATTGCCGTGTTGAAATGGACAGGCGCAGGTTGTGGCGACCTGCTGTTGAAATATTCAAGACATTCAAGACATGTTAACCGAGTTGAATGTATGGCATTCAACTCGGTTAACGACTGCCATGTTACTGCCAACTAAGACCAACGGCACCCTTAACGTGCTTTACTAAGCACAGAAACTTTCGTTAATGAAAATACACAAAACGGTTACCCATCTGAGGAGAGTATTACCTCCAAACATCGTAAGGATGACTACATGATGTAGTCATCCCTACTTTACTTTTGCTTTGTCCGTCAGTCAGGTAGCCCGTCCGTAGGTGCACTGCTAGTAGGTTAGGCCACTTGTGTCCCGAATATCTAGGTCGCCACCTAGATATTCGGTCCAAATTTAATTTAAAAAAAGTGTTCAAAAAAAAAGTTCTATTTGATAAGATTGTTTTCTAAGACTTTGATTGTTACTCAATGTTACCATTACGCCCAAAGAAAATCCATAAACCATCCAGAATTTGTACAAAATCCTAATCGCAAGAACTATAATCGCTCTCATTTTGATTTGATTTTCAATTTTGTTTCTTTTGTACAAAACTCGTTATTATAAAATTTGTTTAAATTTCATGTAAATAAAACTAATGTTGGGCTGGTGGTTAGAAAAGAGTGGCCTAGAGTTATATTGCCAGGTTCTTCCTCAGGCTCTAACTATTGCTTTTCGAATCTGGCAGTAAATGTAAATGTAGAAGCAATAATCTTGACGTTCATAAGTGTTACTTTGTGACCTATATGAACAAAAAAAATCGTTTCATTTCAATAAATTACCTAACGATTATTAAGAATTGGTAGATCGAGCGATTTCAGTACAATCAATACAATCTCATATTACTAGCTATAGGAAATGTGAACTTATACCTGACAGATCTTCTCGGAGTACCAACGTGCACTCAGCGGTATATCTTTAGCCTTTTGCAAGTAAGGGCTCTGCCTCTCAGTACATCACGTTCACGATATAGTATTCTGATTGTGACTTTCAGATTTTTAATTCCGACCTAGTTCCTGTGATTAGCATGTTTAACAAAACAAACATACAATCAAACAAACTCTTCAGCTTTATATATTAGTATAGATTGGCCCCACCAAGATCTCCGGGGCCCAAGAGACTTTAACTGCAAATGGTGCACCGCTGACTTTCAGATGAGGCAAAGACGCAGGCGCCCTTACGGAATTCGAAGGTCAGACGGAAGTACTCTCAATAATGCCAAAAACTAAAAGCCAAACGATAATTGCTCCTAGAAGCCAAATAAAGTGATCCCCAGATCCAAATCAAGGAAGGTTTGGAAGCAATTTAGATGGAGAAGAGAGTAATTCATAAATAGTTTGTCATCTATCTATAATATGTATGTATTTAGAAATATATAAGTATGTTTATAAGTTATCTGGTTACCATATTACAAGCTCTGCTTAGTTTGGAACCAGATGGCGTTGTGTGAGTTGTCCCAACGATATATTTATATGTATATCTTGTCAAGGTTTTATGTAAATTGGTTGAAACGTGAAAATTATTGTTCAGGGTGCCGGAATAGATCAAGTCGACTGAAGGCTTTCATCGAAAATGCTCCCTTAGATATAAAACAAAATATTATACAGTGATATTATTTATTTTTTATAGGGCAAGCCCTCGATGGCATTGTTTATGTTTAAAGGATATCTAACTATACACTGTGTGAAAATGGTACAGAAAAACTATACCACGCGGGAGAAGCTGCGGGCATCAGCTAGTAGAATGATAAATCAGTTTTATAAAAAGAATAAATACACTTAGGGCATACGGCCCTAAGTGTATTTATTCTTTTTTGGGAGAGACTTGAGAGTAGATTTTATAAGGCAAAATCTAGTCTCAAGCGTTGATCGAGTATTGAGAAACGTCCTGGAATACGGACTTTACACTTGAATACATAATATTACTTTTGTTACTGAATATATTAAATAGAAACTATTATTACTGTAAATTACTTTTGATAAATAAAATAGACATTAGGCTCGCTTTTAAGGTCGGCAGCGCGAGTGCCTCTGGTGTTGCAAACGTCCATAGGCTACGGTAACAACTTTCTATCAGGTGGGCCGTAGGCTTGTCTGCCACCTTAGTAGAATAAAAAGGCTATTAATATGTCTATTTTATTGTTATTAGTAAAGTACCTAATCATTAGCTAGCATGGAAATGGTGCGAAAACAAAATAAAGTAAGCCGTTAGATGTACAGGTTTCTACTGAATCAACAACTTAAATAGGGTAACAGTTTCTTTATCCTAAAAGAATTCTCTTGAACGCACGTCTGGGTATCCGAGTGCTTTTGACCTTTCCGTTTTTGAGCAATCTGCTCACGTGGTCTTCATATGTAAGTCTCGGCCTACCCTGACTCCTTCTACCCTCTACTTTTGAACAATATATATTCTTCGTCAATCGTTCCTCACTCATTCGTTGGACGTGTCCAAACCAACGGAGCACGCCCTTTTCCAGCTTAACGCTGACACTTTCATTCAAACCTGCCATATTGCCTATCACTTCGTTACGTATTCGGTCGGCCAAGGTAACGCCGCACAATTTTCGAAGTGATCGCATCTCCACAGCATTCAATTTACTTTCATGCATCTGCTGACATACCCAGGTTTCACTACCGTAAAGCAAAGTTGGCACTAGCACTGCGTTAAGAATCGCCATGCGTGCTTCTTTTACGATGCTTTGTCGCTTTACTAACTGGGACAAAGCACCGTTAACTTTGTTTCCGGCAGCTACTCGCCGTTCTACATCCGAATCACATCTTCCATCCGCGCTAAACATACTTCCTAAATACACAATTTCATTCACTTGCTCTAGACGTTCCTGGTTTACCCTAATCTCGCATTTAGTTCTTACGTCACCTCTTTCAAATACTAGAACCTTAGTTTTACTTGCATTCAAGCGAAGACCCTTACTTTCACACTCCTCTTTCATATTAGTGACTAATGCCTGAAGGTCGGCTTCTGATGAGGCCATGAGCACCGCATCATCAGCGTACAGCAGACAGTTTACTGTAAAGTCACCCAAATTCACACCCATATTAAAATCTTTCAACTTCTGCAGGCAACTGTCCAGATACACTATGAACAGCCAGGCGGACATGACACATCCCTGTTTGACGCCTTTACGGACATCAAAAAGAGGTGACACATCCCCCCCTACTCGCACGCAAGCCTTACAGTCCCTATAAAGCGACTGTATTGCCCGCAGTAGCGAGCCGTCCACACCATATCCGGGCAGCAAGTCCCACAGCGTTTCTCTCACAACGTTATCAAATGCTTTCTCTAGATCTACAAAAGCGCAGAAAACCTTCTGGCTAACAGCCAGAAACTTTTCCGCGATCATGCGGAGAGAAAACACTTGATCCATGCAACCTCTTCCACGTCGGAATCCGCATTGAGCCTGCCATAAATACCTTTCAGACTTTTCTTGTATTCGTGCCGTTATAACCTTTGCATACAGACATACCACGGTATCATATTCCAAAAAAATTTAATTGTTCGATTGGAACATAATTTTCAATAATAATAGTTTGTTGACATTAGATAGATATTTTCTATCAAAATTTTTACAACGAAAGGTAGCTCTGTTGCTATCTAATTTTTTAATTTTTCAAGCCAAATTATTGGCTAGTACAACTGCTTTTATTGAGCAGGATAGTTTTGATACTTCACATTTGGAAAATGAAATTCCAAAAAACTAGTTTATAGGACAACAGATAATAAATCTGGCCAGTTGACTTTGGCCCCTGAGAATAATCTTAGTAAAAATATTGTTTTTATAAACCTGGTGCACCATAATGTTAGAGGTTTAATAAATGGTAAAGATTTAGAGTTAGAGCTATACATTAATGCAAATTCTATTAATATTTTTTGTGCTACAGAGCACTGGTTAAAAGATCATCAAATCACATTGTTGAACTTCGTAAATCACCAGGTTGCTAGCTCGTTCAATAGAAAACATTCTAACCGTGGAGGCTCTTTAATATTAATTAATAAAAACTTAAAATTTAAAGAACGTAAGGATTTAGTAGCCCTCTCCATTGAGCGAGTTATTGAGATTGCCAGTATTGAGTTTGAGCATTTCATCTTGTTAAGCGTATACAGTCCCCCTGATGCTTCTTACATTAAATTTGAAGAAAAGCTTGAAGAAGCACTGTTCAAATGCCAATGTTCTAAGAAATCTATAATAGTTTGTGGAGATTTTAATGTTGATATATTAGATACATCATTAACTCCATCAGAGAGAAATAAAATGAAAAATTTATTTAAATCCTTTAATCTGCATAGTACATTCTTAGAACCCACTCGTATTACAGCCACCAGTGCAAAATGTATTGATAATATTTTTACTGATATTAAACCTATAGATAAAGGTATTGTGGATCCTGTGGAGTCAGATCATCGTGGCCAATGGATAAAATTTCCTAAAAGTAGTAACAAAGTCAGCAAAAAACAAATTAAATATGTACCAATTAACCAAAGTCGTTTGAATAATTTTAAAGAAAATGTATTAAAGAGATTACCATATCTACCTAACTTTACTTGTGTAGACCAGTCATATAAACACTTATTTAATTTGATTAATGATGATTTTGGCAAAGTTTTTACCTCAAAAACTCTACAGATTGGTGGTCGTCCTGTTTTCAGTGACTGGGCAACACCAGGTATCTTTAAAAGTAGAAATAAATTATTTGAATTATATTCAGAAAAATCATATAATTTTAGGCAAACCTTTCAGGAATATGTTAAAAATTATTCAAAGATATTTAAACAAACGTGTCATCTTGCTAAGTCAAACTTCATTAAAAATAAAATTTCTAATTCTGTAAATAAAATAAAAATGACTTGGAACATCATTAACTCTGAATGCGGTAGATCTTTAGTGACTGATAGGGATTTCCACTTAAAAGTAAATGGTTGCCATGTTACAGGGGACCTGGAAGTGGCTACGGAGTTTGAACACTTTTTCAAAAATGTACCTATATTGACAACAATTTGAAGTGAAGCGCTCGTGGCCCCGCGGTCTCAGTGTTCGGTAAACGATCACTGAGGTACGCAACTTTCACTATGGCTGGTCGTCGGATGGGTGACCACTTTGTGGCATTTACATTTGCGAGCGTTTCCGTGCTTCGGAAGGCACGTTAAGCCGTTGGTCCCGGTTGCCAGTAAAATGGCAGTCGTTAAGCCTGGTTGAAAGCCTTATAGGCGGCTTAAAAAATGTCAACAGCAGGTAGCCACAACCTGCGTCTGTCTATTTCAACACGGCAATGGGCTCACCACCTATTACGTGGGACAGGAATCCACACGGTGAAAAGTCGGCATATAATATGCCTCTGCCACCCCTTCGGGGATAAGGCGTGATGGATATTTATATTGACAACAAAATCTCTCCAAGCATCTTCCAGTTCCGCTGAACTTTTATTAGAAGAATCTGTTCTTTGTTGCAGGGATGCATTTGTATTCACAGATATTTTTGCTCAGGACATTGTAAAAACATTTCAATGTATCGAAATTAAGAAAACCGCGGACATTTGGGGATTATCGGTCAAAACTGCATTATGTATAATTGAGGTAATTGCGCCCCATCTAGCAACTGTGTTTAATGACTGTGTTTCTAGTGGTACATTTCCTGATTTAATGAAACACAGCAAAGTTGTTCCCTTGTTCAAGGCTGGCAGCGCTACAGAGCCGTCTAATTTCCGACCAGTGTCAGTGCTGCCAACTTTGAGCAAAGTATTTGAAAAAATAATCTTGAATCAAATGCTATCCCATTTTAATAGTCATAAAATACTCCATGCTAATCAATTTGGGTTTACGAAAGGGCGCTCAACTTCCGATGCTGGTGTTGAGTTATTAAGATGTATTCATGAAGCATGGGAAGACAAGCACGATGCATTAGGTATATTTTGCGATCTATCAAAAGCTTTTGATTGCGTTCAACATGAAACGCTGTGCAGGAAACTACACCACTATGGAATAAGAGGCAAAGCTCTCGACCTTCTGTCTCCATATTTGAACAATAGAATACAGAGGGTCGATATTAATGGTACACGTTCTGTAGGATCCATGGTTACAATGGGTGTGCCGCAAGGCTCGATACTTGGGCCATTCTTGTTCCTCATTTATATTAATGATTTACCATTTTATGTAGGGGATAGGAATAGGATTGTTTTGTTTGCAGATGACACCTTATTAATTTTTAAAATTAAAAGACAATTAGATAACTATGACTATGTAAACAATGCAATTGCAAGAGTAGTTCATTGGTTCAGCTCAAATAATCTTTGCCTTAATGAAAATAAAACTAAATGTATAAAATTTACTCTACCAAATGTAAAACAAGTTGCGGCCAATGTTCAACTGAATGGACAAGTGTTAGAGTTTGTAGAATCAACTGTGTTCCTAGGTATAACTATTGATGCCAATTAAGTTCGGCTGCATACGCTGTAAAAAAGATCAGGACATTAACAGATGTGGATACGGCTAGAATGGTTTACTTCAGCTATTTTCATAGTATTATGTCTTACGGTATTCTCCTTTGGGGGAGTGCTGCAGATTTAAATATTATTTTTGTTCTACAAAAGCGGGCTGTACGCGCTATTTATAATTTGGGCCCCAGAGTTTCTCTCCGAGAAAAATTCAAAGAAGTGAATATTCTAACCGTACCATCACAATACATTTTTGCCAATCTTATGTATGTCCAGAAAAATCTATCACAGTTTTCTAAACTCTGTGATAAACATAATATAAACACTAGAAATAAAAATAATCTTTCAGTCCACCGCAGTCGACTACATAAGATTGGCGATTCTTTCCAGGGTAACTGTATACGCTTTTACAACAAGCTTCCCTGTGACCTGAGAAATTTACCTTTAAATAAATTTAAAAAGTTTATTAAAAACAAGCTTTGTGAAAAAGGTTTTTACTCCGTTACAGACTATTTGCAGGACAGGGACGCCTGGAAATGATCTGCTGGCAAAATGAAATAATATTAAATTGTAAATAGGCCATCAAAAAAAAAGCCTTCCTAAGTTTCTTGCCGGTTCTTCTCAGGTGGGCCGCGTTCCGAACCGGTGGTCGCTTTAAATATTTTAAATAGTGTATGACATTTTGTAAGCGCCGTTAAAATGGTCTATGCAAAATAAAGATATTTTTATTATTTTTATTATTATTATTATTCATCTTATCTGTCATTCCTCCCCTAACATTCCACGCAGCTACCCTGCACTCCATCCTCCACTACCCGCCGTGTCGGGCCGCGCGTGTAGGGTGGCGGTCCCCTACGCCGCTCTGGCTCACACTTTTCGCACCAGCGGGGACGAACTGGTGCGCGTCGCCTCGGGGGGGACTATTTTGTGTTAACTATTGATATAATTTAAATGTATATTTTGTAACGAATTATAATGATACAAATGGTTTTTTTGGAAATCGAATAATTTTACTTGAACCGAATCGTGAGGCAAATGTCATAGAAAGACAAACGACTTGTTGTAGTTTGTTGTAGATATATGTTTTTTTCATTTTTTTGCCTCAACCATGTTTCAAAACCGTGGGAGAAGTATCAACTTTACGCGAGAGGAGATCAATATTCTAGTCAAACTGATGAAAGCAAATAAACATATTCTCGAAACTAAGAAGAGTGATGCGGTAACCTGGAACCAAAAAGTAGAATGCTGGAGAGCTCTCGAAGTGTCTTTTGATGCAGCGAGTGCCGCAAGTTTTTAGAAGTACGATGTGCAAAACACTCCTTACATCGCACTTCTAAAAAATTGCGCTTTGAAGCGCTCGTGGCCACGCTGCCTCAGTGTTCTGTAAACGATCACTGCGTTAAGCAACTATCATTATGACTGGTCCTCGGATTGGTGACCACTTTGTGGAATTTACATTTGTGAGCGTTTCCATGCTTCGGAAGGCACGTTAAGCCGTTGGTCCCGGTTGCCAGTAACATGGCAGTCGTTAAGCCTAGTTGACGGCCTTATGAGCGGCTTGAAATAATTTCAACAGCAGGACGCAACAACCTGCGTCTGTCTATTTAAAAATGGCAAAAATGCATACGGTGAAATGTGGGCGTATCCATGCCTTTGACAGCTCCTTCGGAGATTAAGGCGTAAGACGAGAGCGGGAGACCAGAAAAAAGTCAGAAACACCAAATCTCTGCTTGGTTCCGTTAAACAATCAAAAAATTCATTTAATTCGTCCTCTAATACATCAAATAGATTTTTAATATTATTCTAAATTTACAAAACACAAAACCGATATTCCTTCTTGAAAATGATCTGTCAAGTAACAATTTACCAAATAACTTCCTTATTTGACTGATGATCCAACCTTTAGCTTATTTGAAGATTGTGAAACGCAAATGATGACTTTACTTGATAAGTGGCAAGTAGCTTATTCAGGACTTTACTTGAACATTGTGAAACAGACTCTAAAGCGTGTTTAATATGAAGCACTAGCGCCTACCCGAGCGGGGCCGACATAACCACACATTTGTACCCCGCGTAGCCCGGCAGTTGCCGCAAGACATGACCATGCCATCAAAGGTGACACTCTTGCAACTTATCTGCAATGTCACGGACGTGGAAGCTGCCGCGGATGCGAGAGTTCTTCACGCGGTCCATCCGTATGATTCCACACATCCACCGCAGCATTTTCGTGTACGTGGCACGCAGGTTCTGCTTGTGTCGCTCCAATAGCGGCCACTTCTCACTGCCATATAAAAGGACAGGTCTTATTATCGATTCCAGCTCGTGATTGAAAAATTTTTCAACTTTAAAATTTAAAAATTTAGTTCTTATTTTCGGTTTATAAAACTGTGCCTTTAACTTGACGCATTTTTTAGGTCACAAATGATACCAGTCTTCTCCCGCCATATAGCCAACGCGGCAGCGATGCATGACTTGACGTCGCAATAGATGTCACTAGACGTGTAAAATACAGATCCCAGATATTTGACCTGGTTCGTGCGCCAAATCACCGCCTATGCGGACGGACGTGGGATATGTAGAGTTAAATGCCAAGTATTCAGTAGTTGCAGACCACCGTTCTCAAGCGTCTTCTTCCACGCTTTCACACGTGGTACCAATCTGCCCCTGTCTATGTCCGCCAGCACCATATCGTCAGCATACATATGTGCAACCATGGAGGCTGCTCATGTGAGTTCCTGATGCTGTATGACATTAAGTCTAAGTAATAACACGCTGAACAAAAACGTACTAAGGACCGAAGCCTGGTGAACCCTGACGGTGATGAGGAAAGATTAAGTGTTGCCAACAGCGATCAAAACCGAGGAATCGGAACACAGTCGAAGGTCTTCTGCATGTACAGACAATAGACTGTATAGAGGCGTATTCTTCGTCCTGTATTTCTCCGCGAAAATCCTTATCGCAAAAAAAGGGTTCGAGGTCCCATGACCAGGTTGAAACTCATGCTTACACTCCAAGAGCGTACACTTCTTCTGGATCTGGGAGTCAACAATCCTTTGAGACATAACTATTTTACCGCGGTAGATCCCAAACTCCTGCACCTCCTTCCTTACCTTTGAAGACTGTAGTAATCAGCCTCTATTAGTTTGGGATCGGACCAGTGAGGTGTATGCGGTTAAAAACGATTGATGCCCACACCACGGGATCCAAGCCCCAACCATCCATCAAGAAGATCGTTTTATTTAAGAAAATATTCTATTTTCTTAAATAAAACGATTCTCATGCACAACGGTCAAGGATAACCTCTACTAATTGTAACGAAGGAATGACGAACCGAACTCCTCATGGAAAGGAATGTAGGATAGGTAAAAGGTAACTTTATCTTCCAGGTTGTCAAAAATGTGCAATATTCCGCTTTACATAAAGCCTACGTATAGCGGAATACATACATACATATTGTCACACCTTTATCCCCGAAGGGGTAGGCAAAGGCATACATACTATAAGCCTACATTTCCCCGTATGCATTTTTGTCCCACGTAACAGGTGGTGAGTCCATAACCGTGTTGAAATGGACAGGCGCAGGCTATGGCGACCTGCTGTTGAAAATTTTCAAGCCGCCCTTTAGGGCCTAACGACAGCCATTTTATTGGCAACCGGGACCAATAGCTACATGCCTTCCGAACACGAAAACGCTCTCAAATGTAAATTCCACAAAGTGGTCCCCCATCCAAGGACCACCTATAGCGAATGTTGCTTAACGCAGTGATCGTTTACAGAACACTGAGGCAGCAGTGCCACGAGCACTTCTGAAGCGGAGCATTGCACAATTTCCGCCACGTAACGCCCGATTCAATTACTTAGTTATAAAATAACTACAGTTAATTGATACAGATCTGGATAATGAGGATTTCGGAAGCAGACAAGGCCAAACAAAAATAGAAATTTATAAAATACGAGTAGAAAGACGTAAATTTAACTAGATATTTTTTTGGTCTTTTTATTTTAAAAACAATAAAGCGAATCTTGCAAATTAACACTTATTGAGTAATTTTTAGAAATATGTTTTGTGTACATATACTCGTATATGTATGTTTAATTTATATAAAGTAGTGTATGTATGATCTATGTATAAGTAGTTTTCTTTATCCCTAGTATCCCTACATAGAAGACCTCACTCGACTCGACTCGACAGACTTCGATCTGGACGAATTTTATAATCTATACTAATTTAGGTATTATAAAGCTGAAGAGTTTGTTTATTTGTTTGTTTGGTTGAACGCGCTAATCTCAGAAACTACTGCCTCGATTGGAATTTTTTGTTTGTGTTGAATAGTCCATTTATCATGGAAGGCTATAGGCTATATAGCATCACGCTACGACTAATAGGAGCGTAGCAGCAATGATAAATGTGGCAAAATCGGGAGAAAAATATTCTATTTGAAAGCTTACATTACGAACGCTGAATAACGATTAATGTTACGCAAAAAATATGTATGACATAATTATTCCTCTTTAAAAGTTCTAAAATAAAGTCCGCGACAGCACATGGCTATCTTTTAAGGTTAATACACTATAATCATTTTATTGTAATCAAATTTGTTTTCACCTAATATAATGGCGCGAGATAAGCCTAAAGCGCATGCGCGACCGCGCATAGTTCGCGCATAGTTGTCGCCTCTCGCTGGCCAATAAATATTGCTCAGACGCGCATCGGCGCACTGCCGAAAGGATGTGCGTTCTGGCATCTACTCCGCTTTCAAATGCGTTTTTACGATATCTTATAGTTTGGTATTGTATATAGAAGCCTATATATCATCACGCTACTGACCTGGAGAGAGGAGCAGTAATCATAAATGTCAACAAATCGGAAATTCATTCATAACTAAAAAACTAACTAACTATCTTCACGCTGTATCCCTGACGGGGTAGTCAGAGAGGACAGCTCGCCAGGCTTCGCGATCCATACATACTTCTTTCGCTTCTTCGAGATTCATCAATCGCTTCATACACGCACGTCTGGGTATCCGAGTGCTTTTGACCTTTCCGTTTTTGAGCAATCTGCTCACGTGGTCTTCATATGTAAGTCTCGGCCTACCCTGACTCCTTCTACCCTCTACTTTTGAACAATATATATTCTTCGTCAATCGTTCCTCACTCATTCACTCACAACAATGTAGCTTATACATCAGAATAACGCATAGGCTACTTTTTATCCCGGGAACAAGTTCCTGTGGGGAACGGGAAAACTTCTCTACGCGGGCGAAGCCGCGGGCGTCAACTAGTACATGTATAAAATTTGTAGTAGATAATATTAGCTCTGCGCAGAAAAGTCTGCGAAGTATAGCTGGAGTGAAGTTAATGGATAAAGAAAGGAACAGCGCGATAAGGGAACATTACGGTATGACAGAAGATGAAATGAATAGTGACTAGGATAGAAGAAGGAATGCTTAGATAGTTCGGACACGTGAAGAGGATGGATGAAAATAGCCTGACGAAGTAAATTTATGTCGGGAGAGTGAATGGGCAAACTGGTTGGGGTCGACTCGGCGTACGTATGTCAATCGAATCGAAGACCTTTTGGAAAAAGGCCAGATCAAAAGTACCCTTCACCGGCCAAAGTGTACGAAAACACTCATGAAAGTAGAAGAAGCGAAAGTGGTATGTCAGGATCGTAGCAAGTGGAAAACCATAGTCTCTGTCTACGCCGATGGGAAACAGGCGTAATAATATGTTTGTATGTAATATTAGCTCCATATTAGCAAGTTTTATTAAATTATCTGTTATTAACCACGCGTTTCTCAAGAAATTAAAAGAGGCAATTGTTCGACCAATCCATAAGAAAGGAGATTGTAAAAATTATTCTAATTACAGACCCTATTGCTATACTGTCTAGTATCGATAAAATTATAGAAATATCAATAGTTACCCAAACAGGATATTTTCTTGTAAAAAAAAACAGTATTCTTGATTAGAGACCGCTTGGTTTTCAATTTGGTAAAAGCGCACATTATTGTCAAAATTCACTGATCAAATAAATAAATTTTAAAATGTTTGTAGTAGTCTTATTTTATGATTTCAAAAAGGCGTGTGACATATTGAAAAAATATGTGCTATTTGCATGGAATGGATGAATGTAATAGTATCAACTATCCTCTTAACGAATGGTTTCATGACTATCTTACATCTCGCAGAAATGCTATGGGTTTGGAAGCAACTGGAAATACACTAAAATGCAGAATAGTCTCGTTGTAATAGACATAGTGAAGATATAGCGGCAGCTTACACGTCCGTGACATTGCAGACAAGTTGCAATAGTGTCGCCTTCGTCTGTATGGTCACGTCTTGCGGCAACTGGGAAACAAATGTCTGGCCATGACAGCCCCGCCGGTTCAGTAACAGGGGAAGACCCAAGAAGTGCTGGCTTGACGTCGTAAGGGATGACAAACGTGCCAATGGTAGGGGATGTCGAGTAAATGTAGGAAAGCGGACCCCGGGCGTCGCGAGTCGCTACTGGGACACACGCTCGGATGACGATGATATAAGCAAGTGAAGAGTTAAATAAGTGATTTTTATAAGTGAAAGAAGTATGCCCGGCCATCTGTCCTCTCTGACTACGCCGTCAGGGATACAGTGTAAAGATAAAAGTTAGGGAATTAGTTAAGAATAGAATAAATTATTACTAGTCGACATCAAAAGGACGTTGTTCTGCAATATAAAGGGCTACCCTCATCACATAAGTGTATAAAAGATACCCTACGATCTCTTCTCATACTTACCACATTCACACAAAAAATTCTGTAAAAACGAGTAAGAAGATAAAAATTTTATACATTATATTTCTATACTAATTTTTTAGTCAAACAGAAAGGTCGAAAGTACTAGGATACCTTAAACGTGCACGTATGAAATGATGAATGAATCTGCAGGATGCGAATGAAATATACATGTATTGCGCAGCCTGGCGATCTGTCCTCTCTGACTGTCAGGGATACAGCGCGAAGATAGTTAGTAAGTTTTTTTTTGGCATACTATACATTTTCAACATTTTTAATGATGAAAAACGACGGTGAGACGCACTGCACAGAGTACTAAACTAACAAGTACACATTTAGAAACAATATAAAAATGTGCGAAAACAACTTACATGAAAGACAATTTTGTTAGATTTCCCAACGTATAATATATATATATATATATATATATTGCAAAGAGCCGGCGTGAATTTCCCAATTTTGAACGTCCTCTTGTTGACTTGAAACAAACCTAAAACTCAAACTACGTTCTAACAATAACTACAATAGTTAAAGAATTTGTAGCATATTTATTATTTTAACCTTGCTACAGCAATGTATCGTTAATGTATTTATTATTAATATTTAAAGCTGAAGAGTTTGTTTGTTTGATTGGTTGACCACGCGCTACTGGTTGGGTTTGAAAATTTTTTTTTTGTTGGATAGCCCATTTATTTATGAAGGTCATACGCTATATACAGGGTAATTTGTAAAACACCAGCAACCTGCTAGGAGTAGATACCTAAGGTCATAACCAACAACGTTTGTTCTACCACTTTTGGCAATTCGTTACACAGCGAGAACTATCGTACATTGAAACTTCGTCGAAAAATTGAAGCTTCGTCATAGGTTTTTGCTCGTGGATTCGCTTAAAAGAACTCCTGTGTCACGTACTGCATACCTCGATGAACGGTGGAAGTGCGCGCATCAATGCGGTTGGAAAAGGTCAAGGTCAAAGGAGTCATGACTGGTCCACCCCATCCCCTGTGATTTTTGCTTATTACTGTAATTCAATCAGTACATTAAATTAAAATTAAATTTATTAAAAAAAAAAAAAACAATTAAAAAAAAGAAATTCGTAGAACATGTTTTTATGATGTTAGCTACCTAGTACTAGCAGGCTGCTGTTGTTTTACAAATGACCCTGTATAAATCTTAATAAGGGCAACACAGTGACGTGGTCGATATAAAGCTTGGGTGAGTCATTTTTCACGATCACATTGAAAATTGGAAAGACCATATCGACATATCATAGCGAATTAAAATGCTGAAATCTGATTTGAATTAAAATTTATTATCAAGGATATCTGCGGGAAGTCTGGTACATAGACATTGATTACTATAAAATTTATTAGGGGTATTGTTTAGAATTTTTTTATAAAATTTATTGAAATGTGGTTGAATTTTATTTAAAAATATCTTAGTAAGAGCGGCAACGTGTCAGGTCGATGTCCGAGGTACTGACCTAGGCAATGTAGGTATTGCCTAGGTCAGTTCTTTTCTAAAAAAACACATGATGAAATAAATTAAACAAACATAAGCGAATCCTGGCTAAACTGATTAGTATTTTTGGTTCATGTTGGGGTATTTTCGAAGAAGACAACATGTACTGTAGGTGGTTCGCCACTCGGTATATATATATATATATATATTAGTTCATGAGTATGGAAGGTTTATTGTCATGATTCGTCCGTATTCATGACTTTGAAGTGGTTGCGGAGCGCAAGCGCCACCTAGTGGAGCTATACAGAATCATGGAGAGGTAGTGTGGGTGGGTTGTTATTTCGTCTTCTGTGAATTAGTATTAAACCAAAGTAATTGTGTCTGTAATCTTCTATTTTTGTCATATGCCCACGTAAATATTGAAATTATGCTTAGAAACTAGGTTTTGTGCATCTAACACCGACATATATTTATAAAACACTAGTTGACATATAAGAATAGTGTAGTTTTCACGTTCCCGTTTCCCACAGGAACTGTTCCCAGGATAATAAGTAACCCATGTGTTATTCTGATGTATAAGCTATATTATTGTAAAGTTTCATCAAAATCCATTCAGTATATTTTGCGTTAGAGAGTAACAAACATCTATTATTACAAACTATCGCGTTTATAATATTAGTAGGTTATGATATAGTGGAAAACAGCTCCATTTATTGGTAGCGTTGAACTTGAAATAGGAAACGGGCAACTGGGTATCCTAATTGAATACTATCTAAGTAATTTAAATAAATACTTTTATTCCATTATCTTCCTTAATCATATCAGACGCTTTTTCTGCAATCATAATCGTAGGGCCATTTGTATTCCCACTAGTTATACTTGGCATTATACTGGCATCTACCACACGAAGACCCGATGCCCCTTTTAATCTTAATCTTTCGTCAATAACACCTCTACCATCGGGCCCCATAGCACATGTTCCTGCGGGATGCCAAAGAGTAGTTGCGGTGTTTAAAACAAAGCATTTCCAGTACTTTTGACTACCGAAAACCAAAGATTTGCATTGAGGAACCCTTGTATCAATAATTTCAGCTTTTATACTTCTAAAATATGTTGTGTTTAATATACTGAAATAATCTTCCAAATATCGTACGTGATTTTCTAAATCTCTTTTATTTGAATAATATCCATTGTATATTAAAGGACTATCTTCTGGGTTTTTACTCTTCAATCTAATTCTTCCTCTAGATTCTGGATTTAATATAGTAAGAAGTGTGTATAGAATTTTCCTCTCTTTGCTAGCTTCAAACAAAGCATCACATACACGATCATCTACACGGAATACATGTCCACATATTACTGTAATAATTGGTGAGTAAACGCCTATAGGATATACAATTGTTTGGTAGTCAGGGGCGGTTTGACTTTTATTCACGGCGACATGACCTATTAAAGCCGGTGAGGGGAAAGTCTTTCTATTTAAAAATATTTCAATATTATCCAACATTGACGAAGGATCTTTTTCGATTCCAATGGAGACAGGAACGGTAGGATGATCTTGTAAATTCTGGCCAACATTTGGAGAATCGAGTAACACCTTGATACCTAAACTCTGCAAATGCTCTTTAGGACCAATTCCAGACAACATGAGTAATTGAGGACTGTTGATAGCACCGGCTGATAAAATAATTTCCCGTCGTACGAATACATTTATAATTTTTTTATTTGGTAACCGTAGTCGGACTCCAATAGCTTTTAATTGCTCATTAAATAATACTTTTCTAGCTAATGTATTTTTCAATACAAAAATATTTTTTCTGTCTTTGATAGGTTCAAGAAATGCTGCAGCCGTATGTTGACGAAAACCATTGTCGATTGTATAATGTGGTAATATGTATCCCAACTGTTCTTCTCCATTACAATCAGATAGTAGCTTATGTCCATCTTGTTCAAAAGCTTGTAAATATCGCTCCACCTTGTTTTTCCAAAACAATTTTGTTATTCCTAAGTATCCATCAGTGTTGTGGTAACGGCCATTATCGTACTTGGTGACGGTATCATCATTAAGACGCTCACTTTTCTTAAAGTAATTCAATACTGTTTCATAATCCCAACCATTATTGCCTTGTATCGCCCAATTGTCATAATCTATCTTATTTCCTCTTACGTAGAACATGTAGTTTGCTCCACTAGATCCACCCAGCATCTTACCTCTTGTCATGTGGACACGTTTTTTTATTAGTGTTTGACTGGAATATCCATCGTTCTCCGTATCATAGTTCCAATCGGATGAAGAGTGGTCAAGAATTGTCAATAGTCCTGGATACTGAAAATTATACAGAAAAAAGGAATTAAATCAAAAGTAAGAATTTCAGTTACATATTGAATCAAATTATTTCTTTAAAATGGAGTGAAATGGTCATTGCCCCGCTTGCTAAGTGATCTGTAAAAGATTGCGGTACGGTTTGTTCTGACTTGTGACTGATCGGTTGTGGCATTTCCATTTACGATCATTTTATCGCATACATATATGCTGGCACTATAATAGTAGTGGGTAAGTTGAAGACTTTAAGGTCGGCTTCAAAAATTTTTTTTTACATTGGGCCATCTTAAGTACCCTAATATAAACTTGTGGTATCTGGACCACTGATAGACATACTTATATATTTTTCAATACATAAACATTTACAATATTGTGGAATATTTTGTTTTTGCATTGCGCCATTTGGCCCGAAGTACCCTAATATAACAAGCTTATATTAGGGTACTTCGGGCATGACTCGGTATGAGATCTGGACCACTGAAATACATTTTAAATATTTCTCAATGCAAACATATTAAACACCCAAACTCCAGAATACACATTTGTGGATCCCACAAATATTATTCCGACCCGGGAATCTAACCTGGGACCTCAGCTCGGCAATTGCATACACCTGAGCCACCGAGGCAGTAATAAAACATTCGATCCATGAATTGTACATACAATCAATGGACAACCATTATGTCACAACTTAACTGACTCACTTTTGAAGTTATAGGTGGATTTCCTCCAGCTTCTATAAGCAGAACATTCCATCCAGTGATCTCTGTGAGTCTGTTGGCGACCACGCAGCCAGCTGATCCCGCTCCTATCACTATGAAGTCGAATTGTTGGCCATCTGGAATCACATTCGATTTGAGTTAAAAAAATTAAACAAAATTATAAAATAACAATACATCATCTGTGAGTGAGATTCACCATCTATTACTTATTATTCAGCTCTACTTGTAATATGTGTCTATTTCGTAGTAATTATCTTAATCTTAATAATATTATAAATGTGAAAGTTTGTATGGATGTTTGTTACTGTTTCACGTAAAAACCACTAAATGGATTTTAATGAAATGTAACAATAATATAGTTTATACATCAGAATAACAAATAGGCTACTTTTTATCCCGGGAATATGTTCCTGTTGGAAACGGGAACGGAAAAACTTCTCTACGTGGGCGAAGCCGCGGGCGTCAACTAGTACGTATATATATAATAAATCACTGACTGCTAAGACCAATTGAGGAGACCTTATGTCTCCCTACGCAATCGCAAACGCCTGTATCATATTAACAATGTCACGGACTCAAAGGTTGCCGTAACATTGCAGACATTGTCTATCGATACTAATATATAAAAATAAAGTTTGTTTGTTTGTTTTAAAGCGCTAATCTCAAGAACTACTGTTTCGAATTTAAAAATTCTTTTAGTGTTGGATAGCACATTTATCGAGTAAGGTGTATGTTATATATCATCACGCCACTGTCCCCGAGAGTGGAGCAGAAATCATAAATGTTTAAAAATCGGGCAAATTTTTATACAGTATAGTAAAATGAATAAACTTCAGTTTAGGTTGAAATGGGTGCCACGGAGTTCGAAATACATCGCAGGGATCAGCTAGTAATTGATATAAATAATAGTTTTGCAATTTTACAAATTAACAGCTGGTATAGGTAATGTAATAGGTAACGAGTCCGAAACTACTAGGACTTTAATTGGTCGTGCTAATTAGTGTCTAGCACATAAGACCTTTTAGCCTTTTTGTTACTACCACACTAAAAAGGCAACGGGTTCAAAATTTCTTCCAAATTTAACATGTAAAATAGACACATTTTATTAAATTTATTCAGCCCTTTAGACCCCTCCTTAGTTCCGTGCTTCGGAAGGCACGTTAAGCCGTTGGTCCCGCTTGCCAATAAAATTGCAGTTGTTAAGCCAAGTTGAGGGCCTTACGGGCGGTTTAAAAAAATTCAAAAAAATGTTTCAACATATTTACGAAGAGGTAAATTATAACGAACCATAAATTACAGCTTGTGGTGGAAAATCCTTGTCATCTAGTTGGAGCCTATCTATTTCATTAAATAAGAACTGCAAAACGACGAACAACGAACGTATCACCCTTGCGTCGAAAGATGACAAGACCCACTGAAGAATATTCATCCTGAAATTAGTAAACATAATACATTGCCTGAGTCTGTGGCGCGGTGGGAGTGCATCCGACTGCTACGCAAGAGGTCGTGGGTTCGATTCCCACCCAGGATAAAACTTTGTGTGATGAGCACGATGGTTTATTCTGTGTCTGGGTGTTATTTAGAAATATATAAGTATGTTTATTAGCTTACTTTGGGCTAGATGGCGCTGAGTGCAAAGTGTCCCACATTATTTTATTTATTTATTGCAAGTCGGAAGAATAAATAAGTTTTACATTTAAATAACGATGAATTAGAAAAATGATAATAAACAAACATAATAAACGTAATGAAATATACGAATTCTTAATTAAACATATTTTTGTTTTTATTATGTTAACGAAAACTAACTAAAACAAAAGTAGTAAAACATAAAATACTGGCGATTAAAAAAGAGTGGCCATGAGTTTTATTGACAGGTTCTTCCTCAGGCTTTACCTATTGCTTTGCGAATCTGGTATTAATATAAATGTAGAAGCAATAATCTAGACTTTCATAAGTGTTACTTTGACCTAAATGAATAATTTAATTCATTTCATAAAACGCTTCCTGCTATGATCCGTCTAGACTTTTCCCCGCTATCTCAGTGTTCTGTAAACTACAACTTTCGCTGTGAACTTGTGCTGTGTTATGGGCGGCTTGAAAATTTTCCACAGCAGGAGCCACAACGTGCGTCTGTCTATTTCAAAACGGCAATGGGCTCACCGCCTATTACGTGAAACAAAAATGCATTCGGTGAAAAATAGTCGTATAGTATGCCTCTGCCACCCCTTCGGGAAATTACATAGGTATATAACAAAAAATGCGGTACTGATTCCCAAATTAGACTGGAGTCTGCTTTGATGTGCTATTTGCCCCGTTACTACTCTTTACGGGGTAAACGGCACTGTAAGTTTCTTATTGTGTTATGTTATAAACGTTATTATTACTAATAAAATCAGTCCTTTTTTATGAAAAAAATGTGAGTTTCCCCATACATTTATAGAATTTCCAATTAACATAGACCTCTAAGATGTATGGGCGTTCGTACAATTTTGAGGTCTAGCTTAATTGGCATTTACTTCAAATAAAGACCAATTTTTTCATGGTGTGGCGGTATAATGGGTAGGTACGGAACCCTCGGCGCACGAGTGCGTCTCGCGCTTGACCGGTTTTTTTATAGTCTTTTTTAATACACAGGGCGTCCCACAGATATGCGACATGGAGGGAAAATACCTTAAATATTGCAGATGGAACATTTTACTGAAAGAGCACATTATTTGAATTTAAACTGCATTCATACATATTTAAATAATTACATGGTTAATCGAACCATGGTTACACGAGAAAAATAATCACCTAGCTTTATCATACCGGTCGAAAGGCTTCATCATAAGGATTATTTATTGCTAAATAACATAGTCTCAGAAATAAAAGGAAAACAATGAATTTTAACATTTGATGTGAAATTTTGTTCAGAAACGTGAAAAGCTGAGTTTGCCGTAAGGACATAACTGACATTATCATAAGTACCTATTGCTAATAAATGCACTTGAAAAGTAAGCATCATTTCTCTATATTTCGCTTTATTCCTGGATCGGGATAAATGGACTAATAAGATGGCCGCCGAAATCCCTAAACCTATCACCATTCCATTTTTTTATGGGGTCCTGTTAAAAATTTAGTTTACAAAAACCAGTACTTATGAAAGGGTCCACGAGCTACAAGAGAACGTTCAACAGGATTTGTATTCAAATAAAATTATAGGTATTATAACTTCTTGCATATTTCGAATTAATTTATTCGTGCCAACTGACGCATTTCTTGCTCTATATAAAGTAATATTTAAATTTCATAATAAAATATTATATTATAAATTTAGTACGTAGTGTTCTGTAAACGATCACTGCGTTAAGAAACGTTCACTATGGCTGGTTCTCGGATGGGTGACCACTTTGTGGCATTTATATTTGCGAGCGTTTCCGTGCTTCGGAAGGCACGTTAAGCCGTTGGTCCCGGTTGCCAGTAAAATGGCAGTCGTTAAGCCTGGTTGAAGGCCTTATGGGCGGCTTGAAAAATTTCAACAGTAGGTAGCCACAACCTGCGTCTGTCTATTTCAACACGGCAATGGGCTCACCACCTATTACGTGGGACAGGAATCCACACGGTGAAAAGTGGGCATATAATATGCCTCTGCCACCCCTTCGGGGATAAGGCGTGATGGATATTTGTTTATTTTTTATAAATTTAGTACTATTATTATTTAGATTGTTAATATAAATATTAATAGTATTATGTTGTGTACGGAATAAACATAGTTAGATTATGAATGTTTTACTACTATTAATATTGCTTAGTATATTGACTAGTTAGAAGTTTTTTTTTTCTAATAGTCATAAACGTATATAATATTATGTTCGTTCATTCAAATAAAGACTAATTTTATTCATTAGCTACACATACACGTTTTTATTTAAGATACTCGTATTATCTATAATTTAAGTAAACAAGTCGCCTTTTACAAGTTATCATTAATGACATTTTAGATTTTGTCTGCACTTGTTAATCATAATTCATAATAATTATTTTAGGAATCTTATAAGCCTATTTATGTGTGACATACCTAATTATAAAACAATGATATATTTTGTTGTAAACATTTTTATATAAATAAATAAATTACCTTTCGCCCCAGTAAACACAACCATACCGGGGCAAATGGAGCTTACAGTGCCATCTACCCCGGTAAATGTAAATATCAAGTCTACCGGGGACAATACTATTTTTTTCCCATCGTCCCCGTTACCGGGGATTAGCCACCGAGGCAGATGGAAGTAACCTGTTTTAGGAATCACGAAATCGATCTATCCTCGGAAGGCGCCTCCGAAGTTCTAGCAGGAACAATGTATTTACTATTCTCCACCCACGGTCAACACACAATGCTACACATGGTGCCCACACACTAATCACCTCGTTAGGGGCAATACTGTCCCGCATTGCAAAGATGTATCTTTAATTCCAGGGTGCACCACGTAGAGGTTACCAACCTGACACTTCACTTGATAATTTGCTAAAATTAATCCCCGTCTCAAACCGAATTGTATTTTTTCAATTTAAAAAAAAAAGAGGAATTAGGTAAAATGTTTTAATGTTTACCTTATAAGTAACACTCACAAGTCCAAGTTGTTAATAACTTCACAATAATTAAGAAACTTAATTTTAATAAAAACTTTTTCAAAAATATCCATTATAAGGTAGCTATGTAAAGTTTTGTAATTAAGAGAGTTTTTTTTATAGACAGAAATTTCAACAGCTATTTATTTTATGCCTCCAAACAAACCGAAACGAAATTTGAACAATAACTGGGTCTTTGTGAAATCAGTCAAGTATAATAATAATTATTATATAAACTACTAGCTATTCTGCCCAGCTTCGCCCGTGACATACTTCAAACCCCGTGGCAGCCATTTAATGCCGTTGTTTATTAATTTCACAATAATGAATGAAAAAAAAATTTCGAATTCGTTGATTACTTCTCCGCTCTCCGTTACCAGAAATTAATTTCTTTGCGCATTATTTTGAATTTGCTATAACTCGTAAGATATTCATTTAATTTGTAAGGTGTTAAGGGACAAAATAATCTTCATGAAATGCTGAAGCCAACTGACGTAAAAAACGTAGTAAACTATTAATATACTTTAACTTTTAATTAAAAAATTCATGTAATACACGAAACTATTTTGTGGACAATGAATTATTTCGTCTCTGGATTAATAAGGGGAATTTCAAAGTAATACCCTTCTTGTTATTTGGAATAAATCAATGGGTATTGCAGAGCAATTTGATAAAATTTGTGTGTATCGGCTACCCGTTGCAATGTTTCATCGTGTGCTCGCAAGACAATATCCCGTGAAGAAAATTTTTTGCCACTTACTACGGCAGCAATTTCATTAATCGATGGCGCATTGTAGCGCCTTTCATGCTCTCCCCGAGGAGTCAGTACAACTACTTTTTAATGCTGTTCATGTAGGTTCAGTTTTAAACGTGTTTACTAAAATATTATTATCATACTCAAGTATCTTTTAAATTAACAGCACTGTGTCTCTTTTTACTCCCGGGAGAAAATGATCGACGGTCTACCTCATCTTCTTTGTCTCCTATAAAGTAAACCTGCAAAAATTAGTGCTTGTTTGTTGTCAGCTAGAAAAATCGCACCAATCCTGTGTTAACTTTGCCCTTGCACCGTAAATGTTGGCGAAATTCCTGCCATTATTACTTCCCGGTCTAGTCCAAAAGACGTCTATGAAAGCATGAGATATATTTCCGGATCCTATTTAAAAAGCACCGTGACTCATCAGCATCATATAAAATCGCTTTTAAAGGTTCTTCTGGCACCCCGAGTAGAGGAAGAGAAACTTTGCTGCTGCTATAGCACATGCCTGGGGTCTCGTCTTTCCATTTTAATACGCTACAAAAAGGACACACTTTGTCCATCAGTCCAACAACAAACAAACATGTGATTTTAAATAACTAATTGAATCAGACGTTACATGGCGGAAATCCATTTTAAAAAACTATAATCATTTTGTTATAAATGTTATATTTGCAATATTCCGCTTTTTTAGAATGTCGCACGATGTCGACACGTGCTTCGCCTCTACACACGAGGCATTTTTTTTGGGACTAATCCCACCCACATTCCCATTACTGTGACTCCTGTAAACCAGGATCTACAGCAATGACCAAAACACCAGAAAAGTTACACCGAGCTCAATCTCGGTGATGTCCCAGGAGAAGTTAGCATGTCTTGGAACCCGCAACGAATTTAATCACAAGATAATGTGAGGAAGTAAGAAAAGAACGTAATGCCTCTTCCCTCCTTTGCAAAGCGGGAGACCTGGAAAGAAACTAGGTGTAAATCCTATAGAAATAGGGAAGCACCACGGTAATAGTATATTACGGGTCCTATGTGAACTATGTTTGATTCCAGTAATATGTATGGCAGAAACGTTTAAAAGCACGAAAATTCACCCCCGATGCCACGAGATCCGCCAAATTTGCCAAATGCTACACTCCCAAAGTATATGATGGGCGGTCTGATCATATTTGGCGTCAGCAGTTGAACACTGACAGAACGGTGACTCAACCAGCTTAAACGAATGTTATTTGCTCCTAAAGTTACCATGTCCCGTAAGAAATTGAGCAACACAGTGATCAACCTCCAGCCAGGACATTCTCAGGCGTTCACGAACGTCTGGGAAAAACTGGCAGAGTTGGCGCCCTTTGATGGAAGTGTTCCAACGCAGCTGCCATTCGTCTAAAAGTTCTTCACGTACATTATCACTATACAGTCTGGCAATTCTATGGCCATCTCTTTCTAACAAAAACCTATCATCCATGCCATCCTTAGCCGAATAACACACGAGGCATTATCAAGACTGTTTGGCAGCCCAAACGTTCGACGTGCGTTTGCGAGGCATTTAACAAGACACTCTTGAAAGGTTCGACTTGCGTTTGCGACGCATTTAAAAATATATAATGCCAAAAAATATTGCTAACTCTAATTAAACAAACTATGGAATCGACAAAAAAACATAACCAATTCACAAAGCAAAACTAAATCCTAAACCAAAGCGATTGTCTTATTCCAGGAATATCATAAATGTAAACTAAACGAATTAATCCAATCCGAAAAACAACAATGGTAAACCGAATCCAAAACCCAGTTTGTTTTCAGAAATCGGAAAACCAAACCAAGACAACAATACCAAATCGTAACGTTAAACACAAGTAGCCAAAAAGCGTTAATAGTTAAATCTATAGTCAAACAACAGAATATACTCGTAGGTACCGTATTCAAGCCAATCGACCGAGCCGAGGGCCGATACCCGCATTTAAGTACAGAGAGCACACAACGCTGTTTCAGAAACCTACCAACGCCATCTGTCGGAATCCATGAGTAACACATATATGTTTTGAATGTTACTTTGTTTGTCAAAGCTGGTAGTGCTGATAGATTCTTTGGTAACAAAGAGTCTGTGTACCGATATTTAGCTTCCTATCTGGACAACTGCGAAAACAACTGATAATCACAAATAGTCTGCATACCAATTTAGGGAAGTGGAGGGTTAGAAAGAAACAAAAAGTAACCTATGACACTCTCTATCCCTTCAACTATCTCCACTTAAAAATCACGTCAATTCGTCGCTCCGTTTTGCTATGAAAGACGGTCATACAAACAGACACACACATGCACTTTCCCATGTAAAATATTAATATGGATACTATTAATTTTAATGACCTTACTTGGAGGGCAGTAGAAGGTGACATTGAAATTATTTAACGAAACGTCATGCAGCAATGGTATAAAACATAACAGCGTTAATTGCCGTAAAAATCCAATGTAATGTTTTACGCGCATGTGTATTTATTTATTTTATTTTTTGTTCTAAATTAATAATCCGAAAGTATAATTAGATGGCACATCCTTAAGCTATTAAGAATTAAAAAAAAATAAAATAAATATCCATCACGCCTTATCCCCGAAGGGGTGGCAGAGGCATATTATATGCCCACTTTTCACCGTGTGGATTCCTGTCCCACGTAATAGGTGGTGAGCCCATTGCCGTGTTGAAATAGACAGACGCAGGTTGTGGCTACCTGCTGTTGAAATTTTTAAGCCGCCCATAAGGCCTTCAACCAGGCTTAACGACTGCCAACCGGGCAACCGGGACCAACAGCTTAACGTGCCAAAATGTAAATGCCACAAAGTGGTCACCCATCCGAGTACCAGCCATAGTGAAAGTTGCGTAACTCAGTGATCGTTTACAGAACACTGAGACCGCGGGGCCGCGAGCGCTTCATATTAATGACAAGTTCTATTTTGTAACAATTGATTTATAGTACATACATACATATTGTCACGCCTTTTTCCCCGAAGGGGTAGGCAGAGGCATACACATGGCCACATTTCACGGTATGCATTTTTGTCCCAAGTAACAGGTCTGAGGTGGTCTGAGCCCAATGCCGTGATTTATAGTAAGGTAAACCATATGTTTAATTTCTTTTTTCATAAACCCATACGAAGACCTATCTATGGATAGGTATTCAAAAATTATATTGAGGTAACTAATTTTTTTTCTAAAATGAATAGTTTGCGCGAGAGACACTTCCAATGTGTAAAATGTGTAACTGTAACTTCATAAATGTTGTACATAACCATGCAAACTTCCACCGCAAAAAATTGGTTTTGAACGAGATCTAGTAAGTAGTTTTTTTTTAATACGTCATGAATCGTAAACCGTAAATTTCCTTTCATTTAATTACTTGCTGCCGCGGTCTGCCGCTTTTTTTATTAGGTACATTATAATTTAACAAAATTAAAATTAACTTACCATCTACTTTACTATAGTGGTAAGTAAATTACTAATTATTATTGGAGAAACAATGATGACTGCCTCGGTGGCGCAGTGGTAGAGTATGCGAATGCCGCGCTGAGATTCCGGGTTCGATCCCCGGGTCGGAACAAACAACTACAAACATGTTTGTTTCGGAGTTTGGGTGTTATCTATCCTACTAATATTATTAACTCGAAAGTTTGTAAGTATGGATGAATGATTGTTACTCTTTCACGCAAAATCTTCTTAATTGGATTTTGATGAAACTTTACCATAATATAGCTTACACATCAGAATAGCACATACTTTTTATCCCGGGAACAAGTTACAAGTACAACAGTAACGGAAAAACTTCACCACGCGTGCAGAGCCGCGAGCGTCAACTAGTGTATAATATGTATGTATTTTGAAATATATAAGTATGTCTATCAGTTGTCTAGATCCAGGACACAGGATTATATTAGCTTACTTTGGGCTAGATAACATTGTGTAAAAAAAGTCCCACAATATTAAAATAATAATAATAACACTCGCAAAAGAGTTTCTTTAGTCTGCTAGTGACGACAAAATCGTTATACCGTCAGGTGTCTTGCCATCGTCACGTACCATTTGTTTGTAGTACGACTCGCGGTGACAAGATTACGATGGATTATGTCGTTCAGGTTGGCGTGGCAAGGTATACGAGTATCACAACCAGCGCTACTGCTGCACTAGAGGCTATAATCAAAATCAAAATAAAAAATCTTTATTCATGTAGGTCACAAAGTAACACTTATGAACGTCAAGATTACTGCTTCTACATTTACATTTACTGCCAGATTCGCAAAGCAATAGGTAGAGCCAGAGGAAGAACCTGGCAATAAAACTCATGGCCACTCTTTTCTAACCGCCATTTGACACAGTTTGATTAACATGATATTTGACCAATTATACAGTAAAGAAATAATACAAAAAAAAAACAAAACAAATGTTGTGTTCATTAAAATTACACTTACATAGTACCTTATATAGCGTCCAAGACTATCGACATCGGATTAAATAAATAACGTGTGCATTTCCACGTGTTCATTGCCATACGGCAATTGGCTCACCACCTATTACGTGAGACAAAAACACAAATGGTGAAATGTGGGTGTACAATGTACCTCTAGTTACCCCTTTGCGGATAAAGGCGTGACTAAATTTACGTATGTATGAAACTAAACAATTAGACCAGCGGATGACAATTAGAAAACTAAACAAAACAAATAAATAAATCATACCAATTTGTTTATTTCATTATCCTGCTTAATCATATCACAGGCGTTTTCTGCTATCATAATCGTAGGACTGTTTAAATTTCCACTAACTATGGTGGGCATTATACTTGCATCCACCACACGAAGAGCCCTCATCCCCCTCAACCTTAATCTTTCGTCTACCACACCCCATCCTTCTGGACCCATAGCACAAGTTCCTGAAGGATGCCACTGAGTGGTTGCCATGTTTAGTACATAACATCTCCAAAACTCATCACTCTCAAATAGCAAAGATCTACATTGCGGAATTTTCAAATCTATAAGTTTAGCATTAATACTTCTAAAATATGGCGTCTTTAATACACTGAGGAAATGTTTAAGACACTGAACGTGGTAGTCTATGTCCGTTTTGTCAGAATAATACCTGCTGTAAATTAAAGGACTATCTTCGGAATTATTACTTTTCAATCTAATTCTGCCTCGAGATTTTGGACGCATTAAACTTATAGTTGCATGAAAAATTTTTCTTTTCTTATTTATCTTGATTAGGGCATTATTTATTTGCTCATTCATACGAAAAATATGTTTGTACATTATTGGAATTATAGGTGAGAAAACTGGTATTGGAAATATCGTTGCTTGGTAATCAGGCATGTTTTCAGTTTTATTCAAAGCTGCATGGCCCATGATTGCTGGTGTAGGAAAATGGCCTATATTCATCAAAATATCTATATTTTCGGCAATTGACGAAGGACCTCTCTCTATAGCTATATCTACAGGCACCATAGGATGATCTTGTAAGTTACCACCAACGTTTGGAGAGTCTAGTAACACATTGATCCCGAATCTCTGCAAATGCTTTCTTGGTCCTACTCCAGATAACATCAGCAACTGGGGACTTTTTATGGCTCCAGCTGACAAAATAATCTCTCTTTGTGCTAAAAGATTTATAATTTTTTTATTTGGTAACTGTACCTCGACACCAAATGCTCTGAAACCTTTTTTAAATAATATTTTTCTAGCTAATGTATTTTTCAAAACAAAGAGATTGTTCCTATCTTTAATAGGATTAAGGAAAGCAGCAGCGGTGTGCTGACGAACGCCATTATTGATTGTAAATTGTGGTAGAAAATATCCTAATTGGTTGTTTGCATTACAATCAATAATAATCTGGTGTCCATCTTCATGAAATGCTTGAAAATAATTGGCGGTGCTTTTCCAAACAGGTCTTGTTACTCCTAAATATCCTGTTGCAGAATGGTACCGGCCATTATCAATTTTGGAAAGGATTTTATCATCAAGATGTTCACTTTTCTTAAAATGTTGCAGTACTGTTTTATAATCCCATCCGATGTTACCTTGTTTTGCCCAGTGGTTATAATCCTCCTTATTTCCTCTTACGTAGAACATATAGTTTGCTCCACTACATCCACCAAGCATCTTACCTCTTGTAAGATGAATGCATTTCTTTATGAACGCTTGACTTGTATATCCATCATTCTCGGTATAATAATTCCAGTCATACCGAGAATAATCAACAAAAGGAAATAGGCCTGGATACTGCAATGAAAATAGAATCATTTCACTTTGAGCTACTTCAGAAGCGCTTTCAGCCCACTAACTTAGTGTTCTGGACGTGATCATGGGTTAAGAATGTTACGTTATGAACAGTTACTTAGTGTTCTGTAAACGTCAAGTATTATCTGAGGTGGATGATGGTTTGTGAAATTTGCCTATTTGAGCGGATATCGGTACGCATTTAAAGCCCGTGGTCTTGGGTGCCAGTAACGTGGTAGTCTTAGAACTAAGATGAAGGAGTTAGGGCCGGCTTAAAATATTTTAACAGCAGGTAGCCAGAATCTATCTCTGTCCGATTTTGTAACTCTTTATCTTAAGTTATTTCGAGTCGAAGTTATCCGTCTGAGTACCAAATTACGCTAAAGTGGCATCTGTAGAAGAATGGCTGATTAGGCAAACGAGTTCTGGAGTGGAGACCGTAACTAGGCAAACACAAGGTAAGGCGACCGCCCACGAGATGGACCGATGACCTGGAAAAGTTCGCAGGGAGGATCTGGATGCGGAAAGCGTAAGACCGTGTGTTGTGGCGTGAATTGAGAGAGACCTACGTCCATCGGTTAACTGAAATAGGCTTATTTGATTGATCATCTTCACTTCTTATTTATTTATTTATTTATCTATCACCCCTTATCCCCGAAGGGTTGGCAGAGGCATATTATATTTTTTTTACCATGTATATTCTTGTCCCACGTAATAGGTGGTGAGCCCATTGCCGTGTTGTAATTGACAGATGCAGCTTGTGGCTACCTGCTGTTAAAATATTTTCAAACTTTACTTTTAAGGCCATCGACTTGACTTAACGAATGCCATGTTACTGGCAACCGGGACCAACGGCTTAACATGCCTTTCAAAGCTCGGAAACGCTCGCAAATGTAAATGCCACAAAGTGGTCACCCATCCGTCACCAGCCATGATCATTTACAGAACACTGAGTCCGCTGGACCACGAGCACTTCTTCACTTCCTCCTGTTGTTAAAAGCCAAGACTGAGAAGTCAGCATGAATGGTAAGTGGAAATAAACATAAATTATATAGAATTCTTCCTAAAGTAATGTTTTGGGGTTGATGTGAAACGATTTTCGGAGTTAAATGGAATTTTAATTTTTTAGGACGTTTTTATTAGAGTTGAACTACTTGAACTTATTTTAGACAGCTGACATTGGCGACAATCGCACACATACATATAGAACAAATTAAACATTAGGTATTTATATTTGTTAAGTACTATTAGTTTTATTGTAGCCAATGAACGCTTGTAAAGTAAATTTGTCTCGAGTTTAAATATTTAGTTTTCTATATAACTCACTTTTTATGCGTTTTTCACACTTGCAGTTTAAAACTACTAACGATGCCTAAGCAAAAGTGACCTCATACCTAATTAAATAATGATCACCTTGCCTGGTCGAAGGATCCTCCCTTGTGTCGGAGTAACATCTCCACCCGTTCCTGTCCATTCAACACGGCAATGGGCTCACCACCTGCTACGTGGGACAAAAGTGCATACGGTGAAATGTGGGCGTATAGTATGCCTCTGCCTACCCCTTCGGGGATAAAGGCGTGACAATATATCTATGTCTTAGAGCCATGCCATGAAGTGCCTAGTCAACTAAAGCGATTGATTCGATATCGATAATAAGCAACATGTATCTTATGAAGATATGAGACACAAATTGCTTACTAACTTTGGAACTAATAGGTGAATCCCCACCAGCTTCTATGAGTAGTACATTCCAACTAGGGATCTCAGTAAGTCTATTGGCGACCACGCAGCCTGCTGATCCCGCTCCTATCACAATAAAGTCAAATACTTGGCCATCTGAAATAGAAACACTGTATTATCCAACGCCCTCTCACCTACGAACCTTACTATATAGTTCTGTTTTAATTCTGCAAGTGTCAACTTTGAGATTTGGTTGTAAATGTCTTATCTAATATCTGTTAAAAAACTATAATTATTTTGCTTTAAATGTTATTTTTGCAATATTCCGCTATTTAAATTGTCGTATGATGTCGACACGTGTTTCGCCTACACACGAGGCATAACCAAGACTGTTTGGCAGCAAAAAAACACTTAATTATTGTTTTTAACAGATATGAGATAAGACATTTCCAGAGACATTTACAACCAAATCTCAAAGTTGACACTGCGTTGCAGAATAAAAAGCAAAAATAACATTTAAAACAAAATAATTATGGTATTTTAAAATGGATTTCCGCCATGTAACGCCTGATTCAATTAGTTGTTTAATATCTGTTCATCGAGTCTAGACGGAAACAACAGATCGGATAAACCACTATCAGTCATGCCTTTATCCCCGAAGGGGTGGCAGAGGCATACTACACGCTCACATTTCATCGTATGTAGTTTATCTTCCCACGGAACAGGTCGAGATCTCATTGCCGTATTCAAAAGGAGCCTTGCCTTTTAAAACATGCAAATGCTTGTAAATGGAAATGCCACAAAACGGTAACCCTTCCGAGGACTAGCCGTAGCGAAAGCTGCTTGATCGTTTAGATTAAAACACTGAGTAAGTGGAACCATAAACGTTTCTTCTTTATAAAAAAACTATACTAAATTATCTTCACGCTGTATCCCTGACGTAGTAGTCAGAGAGGACAGATCGCCAGGCTTCGCGATCCATGCCTACTTCTTTCGCTTCTTCAAGATTATCAATCGCTTCATACACGCATGTCTGGGTATCCGAGTACTTTTGAGTTGTCCGTTTTTGAGCAAGCTCACGTGGTCATCATATGTAAGTCTCGGCCTACCCTGACTTCTTCTACCCTCTACTTTCGCACAATATATATTTTCTTTATAAAAAATATAAAAAAAGCTAAACGAACCGTAAACTTTCGCTTGTTGTGGAAAATCGCCAGCATCGAGTTGCATGTCGTCTACGGCTTGAAACATTAACTGTAGTAATGTCACCAAGGTTTTCATATCGACCTTAGACCACAGTTGCTGTAGAATACTCACCCTATAAAGAACGTAGGTACAATTAGAATATACAGAGTCATTTGTAAAACACCTGCAAACTAACTGGGAGTAGATAGCTAATCATCAGGTGGTAACCAACAACGTTTGTTCTACTACTTTTGACTATTCGTTCTGTCGTACGTTGAACCGTCGAGATGCGTTGAACCATAACTTAAAAAAAAATTGCAAGAATTAAAAAACAATATTGTACAATTATTTATGATGTTACTTATCTATCTAGTCCTAGCAGGTTGCTCGTGTTTTACAAATGAAATGAAAAACATACATAATTTTTGAAAAGCAGTTTTCAAAAATACAATATCCGTAGATAATTTAAAGCCACCGCACCGCACACAGACTTCTTTTAGTATCCGCAACCAGCGATTTTGAGTCTGTATCGATGCTGCATCATTTTTGGACGACTCTCTGGGGGCCAAGTCTACTAATTCCATCGCGTCAAAAGAGAATAGAAATAGAATAGTCTCTCAATAAAGAGCCGACAGAAAAAAAATGTTTCCGTAGTCCACTATTACATTTGCGCTCCAAAAGAATTCTATCGGCCAGCAGATAGAATGTTATTAACCCGTGAAGTGCCTGTAAGTAGCTCTTAATTTGCATTTTTGGTAGTCTATATTAATATTTTGATAGCTGAAAACAGCTATTTTGTCTGTATTCTGAGAAGTGTGATTGTGAAATATATTATAGTTTTAATAGACTACCTAGATTTGGACTAATCGCAATAGCACCTCTATAGAATATAACTAGAAAAGCATTCTATTGGAAAATAGTAGACTCGGCATCCTGATAACCGGGCGCCGCATTGATATTCAATTCGTTATTATAAAAGTCATTCAGTCGCCGCTTCTGAGTGGGGAGAAGCGCTCGATCGCTGCATTTGGCTTATATAAACCTACGATGCCGCCAGTAGTAGTTCCTGGGATAAGTGCGTTCAACCAAACAATCATACCTACTCTTTTAGCTTTAAATGTGTGGGAATCCCCTCGGATGTCTTGCCGGACTCGAACCGGCTAAAACCACACAGTCCCCGCCTAACTGTCTATTGCCGGACGCCCCGGGTAACTCCTCGGAAAGATGTCCCAGAGCTCCCGGCAGACTTTGGCTACCACCGGCTTTGGCCTCACCTGGGGTTCGGGTGTTATCCCGCTTCTTTGGGGGGTTGGTTCGGGTACTATCCCGCTTCTTGGGGCATGAGGCGTGCGTGACATTTTTCACGTTATGCCGACGTCTTGGGCCTGCTTCTGTAAGGATGGCGAGCAGCCCACCCGCCGTCCTCAAGCCCCCGGTGATGGAGGCCGGTAGTCTTGGGCGAAGAAAGGAAAGTCTCGGGCAGGAAAGTCCTCTCTTGTTCCGTCTCCACCACCTCTTTCGCGAGCATGACCTGCTCGCAGAAAGACGCAGCGGCGTCCCACTTGCTCCCGCTGGAGACCATGGCTTGCACCATAGTTTCCAACGAGAAAATGTCTACGCCCAGACTCGCCACGAGGTCTTGGCGCTGCTGCGCCCACGCTGAGCACTCCACCAATGTGTGGAGCGCTGCATATTGACCAATTCTAACTTATTTATGAACGATATTACAATTTTACACGGCATTTATACTGCGAATTAATTAAGGACATGTTTTACCTATTAACTAATTCATCCTTATAATATAATTTTGGAATATAATTAATTATTAACGAGTGTAATTTATTATGTTTCTAGATAATAAGAACACATTTGCAGTTCAACACGAGGCAGAAAATGTTACTAACTTGACTATAACCTTCAACACCATATTATCATGGACTGTACACCATATTCTGGCAAATAAACGAATTTGAATTATATTTCATCATGATCCTAGTGGAACACGCGATCTAAGCATACTTTTTGATCCCTATTTGTTTTGGGCATTTCTTTATATCTTACGTCACTATTTCTTACCCAGTACTATTCATGAGGAAATTATAATCCATCTTTACGTCAGCGGAAAAACCGCTATTGTCTCCAGATGCTTGAAGTTATTCAAATATAAGAATAATCACAACACGTTTCCTGAACGGTTTGAGTTCAATCTGTGCAAAAAAGGATAAATTTAGTTTAAAAAAAAAAAAAACTATAATTATATTTGCAATATTTCTATTACAAATATTTGCTATTATCGCACGACAATTTAAAAAAGCGGAATATTGCAAAAATAACATTTAAAACAAAATAATTATAGTCTTATAAAATGGATTTCCACCACGAAACGCCTGATTCAATTCGTTATTTTTTGAAATATATATTTTCTCTATCTTAGGGTAATTTCAGTTGATTTAAAACCCTTCTGAATTAGGAGCCAGGGGTCCACATTTATTTGGTCGCTAAAAGTATGTAGATTTTGACATTTTATTATCGAATTGTAAAGTAATTATGTTTTTATTTAAAAACTTTACATATTATATTAGAGCCAATAGAAATTTTATCTAAAGGCAAAAGTTTAAACATTATACAGACATATTGTCACGCCATTACCCCCAAAAAGTGATAGGCAGAGGCATACGCACACATTTCAAGAGTTTAAATCGATAGAAATATCACAAAACTGTACTAACATGCCTTGTAAGAGGTTATAATTTATCACGTTTTTATAGATACTTAATATGACTACTACTTAGTGTACCTGTGACCGCTGTTAATAAATCTACCTAAAACATGAGGAGTAAAGTCAACATAAAAAACAACAATAAATCGTTTAATTTCTAATAATATAGACAAATTTTATTGTTATTTAACTGACACTCACGATTTCACGTTCCACGTTTTGTGTTATGTTTCACATACATACAATCACGTCAGTTTTACCAAATGGGTAGGTAGAGATATTACTACACGTCCACATTTTACCACACTTATCCTACGTAATAGATGGTGCTAATCTTAACGTGTTGAAACCGAAAGTTGCAGGTTATCCAATGACCAATTTGTTGAGTAAAAGAAGATTGATTAATTCACAGCCTTTGAACACAGAATCCTCAGAATGATAATAATAAATAGGCTACGGTGACACCTTTCCTTCAAGTGGGCCATATGCTTTTCTGCCACCTTAGTAGTATAAATAAAACTATCACTATTAAAGAAAAACGGAATTACCGAATAAAGTTCTAACAAATGTCAACAAAAACCGGTATAGGCGTATGATCATCAAAGACCGGTCAATGAATAAATTATTAAACAGGTATTTAATCTACGTGATATTAATTTAGTATGACCATCAAATACCAAATTAGCTACCATTGTTCCTATTTCCGGTCTAATATTTGATTTTAATTCAACCTCACAAATTCAAGGATTTTCCGATTAAGCATACACTATTGTAGACCGAAAATCGGAGTAAACTACTAATATTTATATTGAAAACCTTAAACATCCGTGTTTTAACTAACTTCAGTCGTGTAGTTAGGAATACCTGTATTTTTTTTATACCACTGAGGTGGCAGACAAGCATACGGCCCACCTACTACGGAAAGTGGTCGCCGTAGCCTATGAATGTTTGCAACACCAGAGGTGCCGCACTCGCGCTGCCGACCCTTCATAAAAATGGCTTAAGTTACACCTTATAACATCAACTGTCTGCCAATGAAAGTCCCGTTAAATTCGGTCAGCCGTTTCAGAGATCTCTGGAACGAACAAACAGAGAAAAAATTTTTTTTTCACGTAGTTAGTTATTTTTAATGTAACACTAATATACACCCTCTATTTTTATTAAAATGTGATACTAAATAAATTAATTTTGCAAATTGGCTGTCCTATCACACAGAGGCAATCACTGAATTTGGGGCAGAAAACACCATTCTGCCCCAAATTCAGTTCTCATAAATATTCTCCATCCAAAGGTGGGCCTGCATGTGATAGGACAGCCAATTTGCAAAATTTATTTATTTAGTATCACATTTTAATAAAAATAGAGGTTAAAGTACATTACAATATTACCACTTTGGTAGTTTTTATATTTTCAGTGACATATACAGGAGAATTTTTAAAATGTTAAACTATAAGGAATAATGAAAAATGCTGAAAGGAGTCGCGAGCCCGATTTTAATAAAAATCAAAACTGCATCATTGGATTTTTGAATAATCAATAATCTTAGCCAGGAATGATATGACTAAAAAACACAGCCTGTATTATTACACCATTCGATAGTGTTGTTAATAGGAATCGATTTCTGGGAAGTAATGTTATACGGGAAAGTTATGGAAAGAGCGAATTTTTTACCGATTGTTTCTTTTTTTTTTATCTAACCTACCTACTAAACCTTAGCTCAGTAAATGTTCGAAATGATAAATGTTTTTAATTTGCAACCGGAGTCGTCGTCTCAAGGATTTTATTGTATTCCACAACACAGTATTACTTATTTCGTTAAGAATATTTGCCAATTTTCCTTCAACCGTATTATACGTGTATTTTGTTTTCCTAGAAAATTTTAACAGAATACGATTAATACTCTTTTCTCAAACATGCATGGAAATACTGTCATTATTTCGAAAAAGGAATACGCATAAAATCGCATTTACGGACGGATAAAATCAAATTAATTGCTGGAGCGTTTTTTTTTATTTGGAACATTACAACGCTCCAGGAATGCTGTATGAAACGGCTGATACTTTTTGATTGGATTTATTTTATAATTCTTCTTCAGCCGACGCTTATTTTGTATTTACTCATTTTCTTTTTAATCATTTTCTGTGTATTTATTTGCTACATTTGCACATTTATTAATAGATTTAATTCTGTTGATTCAAACAACTTCTACCATTTCTGTTATTCATAATTATTTTGATATTTATGTCTCTGTACTCTGTGTCTGCTGCACTAAATATTTTCATGAAGGGTACTTTAAGCCGATTAAGGGTACTGTTGACCTGGCCTTTTGTCAATAGATCTTCAATTTGACTGGTATATGTACGTCGAGGTCGACCCTTACCAGTTTGCCCATTTACTCTTGCCGCATAAATTTTCTTCGTCAGTCTATTTTCATCCATCCTCTCCACGTGTCCGAACCATCTAAGCATCCCTTTTTCTATCTTGGTCACTACGTCTTCTGTCATATCGCAATGTTCCCTTATCACGCTATTCCTTTCTTTATCTATCAATTTTACTCCAGCTATACTTCGCAGACTCCTCATTTCTACTGCATTAATTTTACTTCTATGCTTCTTCTACCATACTCAACTTTCACTGCCATATATTAGTGTAGGGACAAGCACTCCTCTATGTACAGCCAGTCTTGCCTTTTTAGACACGTTCTGGGTGCTCCTAAAGGTGTAGATTGCTCCATTCACTTGATTGCCAGCCAAAACTCTTCTTTCAATGTCATCATCACACTTTCCATCTCTCGCAAATTTTGAGCCTAAGTATACAAATTCTTTCACTTGTTCCACTCTTTTTCCTTCCACAAAAATCGAGCAATCTGTCATGTCTTTCTCTCTTTCAAAAATCATTTCTTTCGTCTTATTTACATTCACTTTCATTCCTTTGCCTTTTAATGCATCATGCATAATACAAACCAAGTATTACCTGATCATCAGCGTAAAGTAGAAAGACATTTGACAGACAGATCAGTCATTTTTAAACCATACGTACTTTCTTGCAGTTCTTTCAGGCAACTGCCAATGTATAGGTTAAACAGCCACGGTGACCACAAAGGTTGTGGTCACCGTGTCTCACACCTTTTTCTATGTGAAAAAAGTCTGTGCAAGCTCCGTTGATTCTGACACAAGCACTGGAACCCTCATATAAAGATTTCAGTTCTCGTATCGTGTTGCTGCTTACACCATACACGGACAATGTTGACCACAGTTCATTCCTCACTCTATCATAGGCCTTTTCCAAGTCTACGAATGCGCAATAAACTTTTTGACTCTTCGCCAAAAGTTTTTCAATAACGCATCGTAAGGAAAAGACCTGATCCGTGCATCCTCTTCCTTTCATAAATCCTGCGGGAACATCCTAGATTTTTCCTTCAGTTTCATTCATCACTCATTTTATTATAACTTTCGCATACAATTTGAAGACGATGCTGAACAGGCGTATGTAGCGGTAGTTTTTGCACTCTTGCTGCGAACCTTTTCCTTTATACAGCGGCACGATGACAGCATTACCCCAATATTCTAGTACGCTGCCACCCCTCCAGCAAAAAAGGCGGTACAGCTGGCAAGCTACCACGCCTTGTCCCGCTTTCAGCATCTCGACAGAAATTCTATCAGTTCCCGCAGCTTTGCCTAGTTTCATACTATTCGATGCTTCCATAATTTCTTCCATACTTATGTCACTTTCATTGCAGCTTTCACTCACTTCCCAGAAATGTGTCTGTGCTTGCATATCCTCTTTTTCAAATAAACTTTCAAAATATTGCCTCTATCTTTTGAGCACACATTCTTCAACTTACACAACACTACCATCATGGTTTCTGATATTGGTAAGCTGCGATGTTGTCTGTTGAGCTCACCGCGTAACTTGCGGAGCATAAACTCCTACAACAAAGATGCGGGTGAGTCCAACCTTCAGCCTCAACCAAAGGAGTCTTGGGCTCACAGATTCATATTCTGTCACACATTCATTCATTCTAGTGGATAGTAGCACACCAGCACCCTGGTACGCTGTACTGGTAGTGACTACACCTGACCAGTAGGCCGTATAGGTGTAGTGGTGTCACATCCTTTCCTCTTTGTTTCATTCACACATAAAATATCAAGTCTTCTCTCTCCTATCTTCTTGCATACCTCCGCTATTTTGTCTTTCATTCCTCCTCTTACATTCAATGTAGCAAAACGGTATTCCTCAGTCCATTTTTCGCTTCGATGGGAAACGTGACGTGACGGGTGGCGAACCACATCGCCGCCATTTCGGATTTTATTTCTACTTAGATCCATAGCGTACCCACAAGAATCTAGGGAAATTCAGAGCCTGCCTATACAGAGCCCCGCTTGTCTAGGTATTTTTTTTAATCAACAGTTTGTATTCTCACCCTATAACAAAAAATAATTTTACCCCTAAAGACGTTAATAAGAGATAAACGGTTGTATGGAAGATTGTCATTTTCAAAGTTAGTAACACGTACTTACGCACCTACACCTGTTTTAGAAGAGTCTCTAAAGGCCTGTATTATCAGCGAGTTCGGTGTTCCCACGGGAACCGAAACAATGTTAGTAAACCACGCACAGCCTAAATATTAAACATGGAAACCTGTATTTTGGTAAATGTATACTTTAAGTCTTTTGAAACCAATAAAAACGGGATTCCCGATATTTTTATGGAAACTGGAACTACGCGGATGACGCCACACACAGTCTAAACTATCAAACATAGGTACATACCTGAAATTTGGCGAACATATTTATTAGGTTCTACCTTATATCTACCTTATATCAGCACTAAGAAAGAATTCCCGCTATTCCCACGGAAATAAAACTTTATGTGAAAGTTTGTAAAGATTTCTATATTCTTTGGACGTTTGTTATTTAATCACAATTTGATGAAAATCGGCATATAGGTAGAACATTCGGCGGCATTAGCGGCTCCGCTCACGTGAAGTCGTTAGTACACAAAAAGGTTTTCTCGCGGGATAAAGATGTTATCCCGGGACATAAAGAAGGTACTCCTAGGATACGTAGGTAGGTTATGTATAAATTCAGGAAATGTCTTGCACAGGATATTCAGTTCAAGCAGTTTCACTCGCATCTACAAGTATTCCGATTTCAATCAGTTTTTTGTTGGTAAAAAGCGGATACTTTAGAGTTTAGAAGTTGTTTCATAAGAATAGCCTACGCACCACCCTCTGTAACTAATGTCTCTTTCTTTGTCAGTTTCTCTTATGTGGCGCTAACGAAGTTGCGCGGGTCAGCTAGTGAACTTATAATGTAAGTGCTTATTTAAAATAGATACACAAATGAGTTGATTTATATTATATTATGTTGGTATTTATATTATATAGTATATATATTTAGATACACTGAGAATACGTAGTTATAATATCAAATTGTATTCATTGCTTATTGTAAATTTTATG
Source organism: Thumatha senex (assembly GCA_948477245.1). Taxonomy (NCBI): domain Eukaryota; kingdom Metazoa; phylum Arthropoda; class Insecta; order Lepidoptera; family Erebidae; genus Thumatha; species Thumatha senex. Next base: position 26,753,751 of record OX419731.1, on the reverse strand, counting down.
TATTTTATTATTTTGTAATAGGTGTAGCAGCGGATTTTCATTTTATCTGTAATCACTGAACATGCTCATTCGTTAATATCGTGCATGTTATATTCGACTCAACGTTCCTGCAGGAGACTCGGTGGAAGGGCAACAAAGCCCGGCCCTTGCAGAACGGCTACAAGCTGTATTACACGGGTGCGCCTGGTGGGGAGAACGGGGTGGCCGTTGTGCTCTCCGAGGGGCTGCAGAGTGGCATCTTGGAGGTGAAACGCTGTAGCGGGTATGATCGTGAGGGTGCTTATCGATGGGATTATTACCCACCCGATAAGTGCCTACGCGCCACAGGCCGGTTGTAGCGACGCTGATAAGATGTCGTTTTGGGGTCAACTCGAGGGAGTGCTTCGGAGCATTCCGTTGTCACAGGGAATCGTTTTGGGCGGCGACCTAAACGGTCATGTGGGTGAGAGGTGTGAGGAGTTTAAGCGTGTTCATGGTGGTTTTGGATACGGCACCCGCAACGCTGAAGGAGAAACTATCCTCAGAACGTGTGCGGCTGCCGATCTGGCCATTGTGAACACGTATTTCAAAAAGAAATCCGAACTTCTCATCACCTACAAGAGCGGGAGGCGTACAACTCAGACCGATTTCCTACTCACTAGGCGACACAGCATCGGCAAGGTGGCCAACTGCAAGGTCATACCCGGTGAGAGTCTTACTGCACAACACCGTCTCCTTGTCATGGATCTCTGCGTGAAGCCCAAAGGCAAACGCATCGAGCTGTGACAGCGCCGCATCAGATGGTGGCTGCTTGATGAAACTAGGTCCCAGGAGTTCGTCTCAGCTGTCGGTGACAAGTGCACTGACACTGAAGGTGAACCAGTTCAAGATTGCTGGGACAAAGTTCAGGCGGCCATCCTTGGAGCGGCGAAGGTGGTGCTCGGTGAGTCTAAGGGTGGACGCAAATGTGACAAGGAAACTTGGTGGTGGAACGACGCAGTCCAGAGGGAGACTAGGGAGAAGAAAGCCCTCTTTAAAAAGTGGCAAGCGACCGGATCTCCTGAAGACCGCGACGCGTACAGGGCTGCCAAGCGCGCCACAAAGAGAGCTGTAGCCAGAGCCAGACGTGACCACTTACAACCTCTGTATGATAAGCTGGAATCGTCTGAGGGGCAGAAGCTCATCTATAAGCTGGCGCGCTCCAGGGTCAAAGCGGCGCAGGATATATCCAAGTGCCGCTGTGTAAAAGACCTTGAGGGCAACCTGTTAAGCGAAGACCTCGCGGTAAAGGAGAGATGGCGCTCGTACTTCCACGAGCTGCTTAATAAACAGCACAAAGAGGTGCAGCCTCCGGACCTCCCTCCGAATCAGGGACTAGTGCCACCGGTAACGCCTGGAGAAGTTCTGACTGCGCTTCGCCGCATGAAGAATCGGAAAGCTGTCGGACCAGATGGAGTCCCCATCGAAGCCTGGAAGGCGATGGGTCCTCGCGGTGTGGGCATCTTAGTTTTAACCGCATACTCCTCAGCGGGCAGATCCCAAACCAATGGTGACTGAGTATTATTACTCCAGTCTTCAAAGGTAAGGGGTCAGTGCAGGAGTACGGGAGCTACCGCTGTATTAAGGTGATGTCCCACACCATGAAGATCTTCGAGAGGATTATAGACTCTCGGATCCGGCAGGAATGCACTCTCTCGGGGTGTCAATATGGGTTTCGCCCTTGTTATGGGACCACGGACCCTGTTTTTGCCCTGAGGGTTGTCGCAGAGAAATACAGGTCGAAGAACACGCCTCTGCACTGTTTGTTTCTAGACATGCAGAAGGCCTTCGACTGTGTTCCTCGTGCGATGATCTGGTGGGCACTGCGGTCCAAAGGGGTTCCAGAGGTCTATATTGACACTATCCGGGACATGTACTGTGACTCCGATTCAATGGTTCGGACTGCTATTGGCGACACGAAACCCTTCCCCATCACCGTCGGGGTACACCAGGGTTCGGTCCTTAGTCCGTTTCTGTTCAGTGTAATATTAGGCGAATTGTCGGACAGCATCAGAAACCCACATGAGCAGCCGCCATGGTTGCTCATGTTTGCTGACGATATTGCGCTGGCAGACGCGGACAGGGGCAGATTGGTGCGACGTGTAAAGGCGTGGAAGGAGACGCTTGAGAACGGCGGTCTGAAACTAAATGTGGCGAAGACCAGGTACTAAACTCGACAGATCCCACATCCGTCCGCATAGGCGGTGATTTGGTCGAGCGCACGGACCAGGTTAAATACCTGGGATCTGTTTTTCACACGTCCAGTGACATCGATTGCGATGTCAAGTCACGCATTGCTGCCGCGTGGGCCAAATGGCGGGAGATGACCGGTGTCATTTGTGACCCTAAAATGCCGATCCGGTTGAAGGGACAGGTCTACAAAACCATTATTAGACCTGTCCTTTTACATGGCACTGAGACGTGGCCGATATTGGAGCGACACAAGCAGGAGCTGCGTGTCACGGAAATGAAGATGCTGCGGTGGATGTGTGGGGTCACGCGGATGGACCGCGTGAGAAACTCTCGCATCCGCGGCAGCCTTCACGTCCGTAACATTGCAGACAAGTTGCAAGAGTGTCGCCTTCGTTGGTATGGTCACGTCTTGCGGCAACCGCTGGGCTACATAGGTAACAAATGTCTGGCCATGTCAGCCCCGCCGGGTCCAGGTAAGAGGGGAAGACCCAAGAAGTGCTGGCTTGACGTCGTAAGGGATGACATGCATGCCAATGGTCTCACTACAGGGGATGCCGAAGACCGTGCGAAGTGGAGGAGAAAATGTAGGAAAGCGGACCCCGGGCGTCGCGAGACGCAACTGGGACAGACGCTCGGATGATGATGGGTTATATTCGACTCAACACAACTATTGAAAAGAAAAAGTGTCCTTATTCAATTAAGTTACGGTTGGTTTTTCTGAACCGAGAATCATTACCTTGCCGTAGTCTTTAGACTAGCGGGGCTCTGTCTAGGCGGATTTTGAACTTCCCTTGCCAATCGAGGGAACGCTATGGATATTGAAAAAAATTTAAATCCGGAGTGGCGGCGATGTGGTTCGCAACCCGTCACGTCTCGTCTCCCATCGAGGCGGAAAATGGGCTAGGGATAGCCATTTTTGCTTTGTGTTCCTTTTTTATCAAGAAGCCAACCCCGTAGTCTCCAGCTTCCCCGCCTTTGTGGTACATGATATAGGTCTTTCGCTCTTCTTTTCCTTCTCCTTTCCTTCTTATCTCACTTATGCCTAATAAATCCCACTTTATATCAGTTATTGCCAATTCTAGTTCTTTAAGGCTTTCTTCTTACATCAATGTAATTCAGTATATCAATCAATGTAATAAAGTATTCAGTGTGCATATGTACAGTGACTCTTTTAGTCTATCTTTTACTTTTGTTTTTGTTTTTATAGGGCGTTGGTCATACTTCTCCTCGGTGACCAGCCGGATTGGAGAAGGAGTGTGTGTTTCTTTTTGGATTTTGTTTTTATTTTGTTTTTGATTTCTGGCTTCGGGTGGCTTGTATTTGTTGCTATTGTTTGGTATTCGCATTGGAGAAAGAGTTTGACCGAGCACGACGCAAGTCCTCTCATTCGGTGAATTTATTCATAGCTTGACGTATGTCTCCGCGGTAGCTGGTTTTATTCATTTTTGCTGGGGCTGCTATTTTGTCCTCCGTTTGGCGAAGGCTATCTTTAGGTTCTGATTTGATTCTTCTCTGTTGGTTTGTCTTTTATTATTAGCTTATCATAGGGGATGAATGCTTGTTTTAAACTTTTAAATACATTATATAAAATTTACAATACAACAATATATTTAAAAATATAAAAATTAGTATCCGACCGGCATCGGGTACAATAAAAGAGAGAAAACCTACTATGATCCATAGACTATATATTATGATGATAAATGTCAAATTTTATTTTTTAAACGACTTTAAAAACGAGTAGGTTGTGTGTTTGATCGGTATTTTTTTTTATTCTATCTTACGTCTGAGGTAATACACTACGAGACTATCAAATGTAACGACGGCTTTCTATTGAGCGGCGATTTTGATTCTGTTCTGATACGATTGAATTAGTAGATTCGGCCCCCAGTTATTGAAAAATGTTGAAGGTTAAATGGTTAATTTGGATGATATCAACAGCAGGTAGCACAACCTGTCCCTATCTGTATCAATATGACAATAGGTCATGGTCGTGGATAGTGTAGTCCAACTAATATTATAAACGCGAAAGTTTGTAAGTACTTTTTTTTAATAATATTGCATAGCTTCTATCGCGGGCCTTTAGCGCGGCGACCGAATCAAGAAATTCCGTAACGAAAAAAACTTAACACCCGAGCTCACACGAACTTCACCGAGCACGGCCGAGCGTTTGCTTAACGTGTATGTATATAATACGACTGTACGAAGCTCGCACGGATCGAGACGATCTGTAGAAATAATATATATTTTATATATTAATAATCTACATATATAAAATTCAATGTAACTTTTCGTTGTAATTTTATAACTCGAGAACGGGCTCACCTATCCAGGCTGTTTAGGCTTTGTTCGGACTATTTAGTATATGGTTTATGTGAAGTGTGCACAAAATCGGTCGAGCGGTTTTTCATTTATCACATTTTTGTAACAAATCTCTTAAGTGGCGCTAACGAAGTTATTCGGGTCAGCTAGTACAGTATAAATAACTTTATTATAATTGCATAAGTTGACATAAAATGCTATGCAATAGCTTTACCGCGGCAGTCCCCGAGTGCCACACGTTTTTTTATTTTTTTATACCACTGTGGTGGCAGGCAAGCGTACCTGATGGTAAGTGGTCATCGTAGCCTATGGACGTTTGCAACATCAGAGGTGCAGCACTCGCGCTGCTGACCCTCAAGTATGGATGTTTGTTACTCTTTCACGCAAATCTACTGAATAGATTTCAGAATAACACATAGGGTATTTTTTATCCCTTGAACAAGTTCCTGTGGGAAACGGGAATGGGAAAACTTCACCACGCGTGCTGATTCGCGGGCGTCTACTAGTTTAACAGAATTATTCATTGCAAAAGGAATTATCTCCATTCGCGTATTTAGCGTCACCATATAAAATAATTTAGCACGTATTAGCATAGAATTAAGATATTATACAATATCGTTAGATCAGTATAAAGTAGATACAAGTCAATATAAAAGTTGATCAGTATATATTATTTATAATAAATAAAATAAATAAAAAATAAATATCCATCACGCCTTATCCCCGAAGGGGTGGCAGAGGCATATTATATGCCCACTTTTCACCGTGTGGATTCCTGTCCCACGTAATAGGTGGTGAGCCCATTGCCGTGTTGAAATAGACAGACGCAGGTTGTGGCTACCTGCTGTTGAAATTTTCAAGCCGCCCATTAGGCCTTCAACCAGGCTTAACGACTGCCATTTTACTGGCAACCGGGACCAACGGCTTAACGTGCCTTCCGAAGCACGGAAACGCTCGCATATGTAAATGCCACAAAGTGGTCACCCATCCGAGGACCAGCCATAGTGAAAGTTGCGTAACTCAGTGATCGTTTACAGAACACTGAGACCGCGGGGTCACGAGCGCTTCAATATATTATTTAAAACTGGTATTCAACAAAACACGTCACGAATACCGGATTTTTTAACTGATTAAATGTGATGTTTCGCAAGCTTTTAAATAACATTTAAAAAAATGAATAAATATATACATTTAAAAATTAATTAATAATAATAATAAAACAAAATTATTATAAATTTTCCACAAATGTTTGTTTCGGAGTTTGGGTGTTTTCTATGTATGTATTTGGAAATATATAAGTATGTTTATCAGTCATCTAGATCCCATAACACAAGTTTATATTAGTTTACTACGGGCATACCAGCGCTTTAAAAAAAATGTCCAACAATATTTATTTATTTATTAAAACACCTGTTTTATTTAACTATGCAAATACTTCTATGTTTTTATTCTACTGAGGTAGCAGACATGCATACCTCCTGATGGAAAGTGGTCACCATGGACTATGTACGTTTGCAACACCCGCGCTGCCCTGACAATTTTATGTGAAAACAAAAAAAAACCACCATCTCCCTCACCCCCTCCCTCACCCCCTCCCTCACCCCCTCCCTCACCCCCTCCCTCACCCTCACCCTCACCCTCCCCCTCACCTCACCCTCACCCTCACCCTCACCCTTGTCCTCACCCTCACCCTCACCCTCACCCTCACCCTCACCCTCACCCTCACCCTCACCCTCACCCTCACCCTCACCCTCACCCTCACCCTCACCCTCACCCTCACCCTCACCCTCACCCCACCCTCACTGAAAGAGGGAGAAAGAGAAAGGTATTATACACTACTCGCTTGTGTATACGACTTTCGCGCCTGCGCACGTCTCATTTAACGGTTTTATACCACCCAATTTTTCTTACGGTTTTACTATCACATTTTTTTCAGTTCGGTTTCGTAGCAAAATCCCTATCTCCTCCAAGCCTGCCGTAAGAAACTTCGTTTCAATGAAAACCACCCTCCCCCTCACCCTCACCCTCACCCTCACCCTCACCCTCACCCTCACCCTCACCCTCACCCTCACCCTCACCCTCACCCTCACCCTCACCCTCACCCTCACCCTCACCCTCACCCTCACCCTCACCCTCACCCTCACCCTCACCCTCACCCTAACCCTCACTCTCACCCTCACCCTCACTCCTCACCCCTCACCCCTCACCCTCACCCTCACTCTCACCCTCACCCCACCCTCACTGAAAGAGGGAGAAAGAGAAAGGTATTATACACTACTCGCTTGTGTATACGACTTTCGCGCCTGCGCACGTCTCATTTAACGGTTTTATTCCACCCAATTTTTCTTACGGTTTTACTATCACATGTTATTCAGTTCGGTCGCGCAGTAAAATCCCTATCGCCCCCAAGCCTGCCGTAAGGAACTTCGTTCCAAAAAATCTATAAATATTTATTACATTATATACCTAGTTAATATGATCACGATTGACTGATTATGTCTTGCGGTGACCACCTGGCAACATGATATCTATATACCTATATATATAATATAAAAGGCAAAATCACTGACTGACTCATTGATCACGAAATCTCTGAAACTACCAAAGATATGAAGATGAAGATTCTTTTTAATACGTAGGTTTCCGCTAAGAAGGTATTTTGCGAAATTCTACCCCTAAGGAAGTAAATAAGCGATAAACAGTTGTGTGGAAGTTGGACATTTTCAAAGTTAGAAAAATGAATTTACGTATACCTGTTTTTGGTTACAAATAAATGGGCACGTGTATCGCGCTTTCGAAAAATTTTATCTATAAGGGGGTAAACAAGGGTTGTATTAACTGACTCATTCATCACGAAATCCATGGAGTTAACGGAGCTATGAAGTCCAAACTTCGCATTGTGGTTTCTTTAAACACATAGGTTACACTATTAAGTTTTGCGAATTTTTACCCCTAAGGACGTAAATAAGGGATAAACGGTTGTATGTAAGATTGTCATTTCCAAAGTTAGTAACATGTACTTAGTACCTACACCTGTTTTATAAGAATCTCCTAAGGCCTATATTACCAGCGAGTTCGGTGTTCCCACGGGAACCAAAACTATGTCAATAAAGCACGCACAGCCTAAACTTTTAACATGGAAACCTGAAATTTGGTTAATGTATTCTTTAAGTGTTTGGGTAAGCAATAAAAACGGGATTCCCGATATTTCCATGGAAACGGGAACTACGCGGATGAAGCCACACTCAGTCTAAACTATCAAACATAGATACATACCTGAAATTTGGTGAAAGTATTTATTAGATATCTACCTTGAATCAGCACTAAGAAAGGAATACCCGGTATTCCCACGGGAAAGGGAACTAAGTGGGTAAACCCATACACAACCTAAAATTTGTTGAACGCATTATTTACGTACCTACGTTAGATGAGCTCCACGGGAATGTAACTTATATGTAACTTATATTAAAAATGTGAAAGTTTGCAAAGATTTCTATATTATTTGGACGTTTATTATTTCATCACATTTGACGAAAATCGGCATATAGGTAGAACATTTCCAAAAGATGATAACTCACGTGAATACACAAAGGTTTTGACGCTGTAAAAAGATGTTTTCCCGGGGTATAAAGTAGGTTCTCTATGTCAAGTATTCAGGAAATGTATCGCACAGGATATTAAGTTCAAGCAGTTTCGCCCGCGTGTATAGTATTTAGTTGTAAGTAACTCATCAACAAGTCTTCCGATTTCATTCAGTTTTTTTGTTGTTAATAAGCGAATACTTCAGAAGTTGTTTCATAAGAATAGCCTACGCGCCCCTCTTTAACTAATGTCTCTTTTTTGTCAGTTTCTCTTAGGTATGTGGCGCAAACGAAGTTGCGCGGGTCAGCTAGTATATAATATATCCTTGATTTTTTTGTTTAATTAGAATTAAATGCGCTATGAGAATAATTCGTACCCAAACCGTTCATTTGATACCCTCATTGTGAAAAAGCTTTCAAAACTTAATCCGACATCTTTAGTAGTCCCCCATATTGGATATGGAGTTACGTCACTTATTTTTAGAGTTATTCTGTTTTGAGTGATCCACAATGTTGGATGTAGAATGACGTCCCATAGCTAATCATGCATTGTCGTCTGAACTAAAGCTTTCAAAAATTTAGCTCATTTGGTTGAAGATTATAGTCTGCTATAAAATTGAGTTCTTTCATATACTTTCATATTCTTTATTTGCATTTTACAATGTGTTTCTTAGGTGGTAGTATTATAATATTATATGGCCATTGTAAACCCTGTCGGGCACAGCAAAACATTTTAACTTAATACTAGACGTCGAATACAACATAACTTAATCTTAGTGTTAGTAACAGTCAAGAACAAAAGAAAGCAAACAATATCCATTATTCATTATTTCATCATTCATTATTTTTACCAATATGAATTTTATCTCTCAGTTATTACTTAGGGGAGGCACTATGCATATGTCCGTTAAATATTCGTTTATTGAATAATAGCACCTTTCTAATAGTATGCTTTTAATTTTATTCCTAAATACATTAATTTTATTTTCATTCCTAATATCTTCCGGCAATTTATTGTATATTTTAATTGACATCACATAAGGGCTAGTGGAGTGCATATCTAGTCTTGACCTAGGGAGGTTGAGCCTTGTTTTGTGACGTAGTTCATACCTGCTTTGTTTTTCTTCCCTAGTGGTGTAGAACTTTGGATGCTTTCGTACAAATATACATGTCTTCAAAATATAAATACAGGGAAGGGTCGAAATCCTCAGGGCCTTAAAGTGAGGTTTACAACTGTCCAACCCTCGCATGTTAACCAGTATTCGAATGAGTTTTTTTTGTGAAACTAAAAGCTCGTCCACGTTTGAAGTTGCAAGATTCCAGCCAAATAATACTTACATTACACATGCCAAGACAACAGCATGGGGTACTCCGAATTACGTTTTTGTAGCTCTCTGTTGCGAACTACGATAGGCACGGTAACCACTTTTGATCAGATGGGCCGTATGCTTGTCTGCTGCCTCAGCGGTACAAAAAGAGAGAGAGAGAGAGAGAGAGAGAGTCTGGCCATACTAACTAGAGATTTAAAAATGATTATACAATGGCACTTAAAGATAACATATACAGAAACCGTTAAAATATTTACAGAAAAGAAGGGGGGATAGTAAAATAAAATTATACAATTTAAGCTTGACTATTTTCTCCAAATGCCATTGAAAGCCTTGGTGGCGTAAGTGGTAGTGTAAGCGATTGCAGCGCTAAACTCTCGAATTTGATTCCCACGTCGGTACAAATATATGTTTGATTAACAAATATAAGTATATTTTGTGTATGGAGCCCTACCAAAAACTTTGGGGCCCAAGTCAACCTCAGGTGTGAGTTCGTGCACCTGGTAAATAACGAACGAGGCTCTGACGTCAGCTTTACACTTTTTGGGGTTGGGAGATCTGAAGGGCAGCCGCTCCCCTAAAAGCCATCTGGCAAAATAAAATGGGAAAAAGGTAAATAAATGCAGTTAGGGATAGGGCGCCGCTACAAAACTGCGGTTTATTACCCACCTGATAAATGCCTACGAGCCACAGGTCGGTTGTAGCGATGCCGATGAGATGATGTTTTGGGGCCAACTCGAGGGAGTGCTTTGAAGCATTTCGTTGCTGTAGGGAATCGTTTTGGTTGAGTTTCAGCGTGTTCATAGTGGTTTTGGATAGCACCCGCAACACTGAAGGGGAAACTATCTTGCCGATCTTGCCATCGTGAACACGTTTTTGTGAAGAAGAGAAATCTGAACATCTTATCACCCACAGGAGCGGGAAGCGCGCAACTTAAGTAGATTTCCTCTCCACTAGGATACATATTATCGGCAAGGTGACCAACCCGAAGAGAATCTCACTGCACAACACCGTCTCCTTGTCTTGATCTCTGTACGAAGCCCAAAGCCAAATGTGTCAAGAAGAGTCAGCACGCATCAGATGGTGGCAGCTCAATGAAACCAGGTCCCAGAGTTCGCCTCAGCTGTCGGTGATAAGCTCGTATTTCCACGAGCTGCTTAATATACAGCACAAAGAGGTGCACCTTCCTTATCTCCCTCCGAAACAGGGACTAGTGCTAACGCCTGGAGAAGTCCAGACTACGCTTTGCCGCATCGAAACCTGGAAGGCGGTGGGTGCGAGGACCCACCGTCTTCCAGGTTTCGATTTCGTTTCGGTTTTGGCATCTTAGTAAACCTTTTTAACCGCGCACTCCTCATAGGGCGGATCCCTAACCAATGAAGGCTGAGTATTAGTACTTCATTCTTCAAAAGTAAGGGGTTAGTGCAGAAGAGTGGGAGATTTCATGGTATGAAGGTTATGTTCCTCACCATGAAAACTGCACTGTCTATTCGTGGAAATGCAGAAGGCCTTCTACTGTATTCTTTGAACGATGATCTGATGCGTACTGCGATCTAAAGGGGTTCCAGAGGCTTATCGAGCGCATGGACCAGGTTAAAACCTGGGATCTGTATTTCATGCCTCCAGTGACATCGATTGCGACGTCAAAGTCGGAAGGACCACGTGAGGAACTCTTGCATACGCGGCAGCCTTCACGTCCGTGACATTGCAGATATACTACAAGAGTGTCGCCTCCGCTTATATGGTCACGTCTTGCGCTAACCGCCGGGCTACGTGGGGAACAAATGTCTGGCTATGTCGGCCCCGCCGGGTCCCGGTAATAGGGACCAAAGAAGTGCTAGCTTGACGCGGTAAGGAATAACATGCGTGCCAATGGTCTCACTACTGGAGAAAATGAAGAGAAACGGACCCCGGGCGTCGCGAGAAAGACGCTCGGATGATGATGGTGTTTTCTATACGATTTATGTATTTATAAATGTAAGTTGCCCAGACAGCTCAAGCCTATATTAGTTATAATTTGGGCTAGATTGCGTTGCTTGAAAATGTGCTGATATATTAAAAAAAACGAGATACGCTCACACTTTTCCATATATTTTTTGTCCCACCTAATAGGCGGTGAGTCATTTCGTGAAAAAATATATGCGAAACAGGTTTTTAATAACTGTTGTGGAAATTTTGAAACTGCTGATATAGGCATACGGCTATATCGTTTTACTGACAGACGGCATCAATAGCTTAACATGCCAACCATCGTAAATGGAAATTCCGCAAAGTTCACTGCTTGACCTTAGTATATACGCCGCTGACCAATAAAGCGTTTACCGAACATAACACTATAATTATTCTTGAAATGTATTAATGAACTAGCGAACACCCCACGGTTTCACTCGCTTAGTGGCCCTTTAGTAAGAATATGGTGATAAAAATGTAGCCTAAGTAACTTTTTATAACATCAGCTATCTGCTAGTAAAGGTACCGTTAAAATAAGTTCAACCGTTTTAGAGATCAGTCAGAACAAACAGACAAACAGATAACAAAAATAATTACAGATATACTGTATTGAATAGTATATTCAGTTTTTAAATTACGTATAACTAGGTGACACCCACGGCTACGCCCGTGACATATTTCGACCCCCCGTCGCAACTATTTAATCCCGTCGTTTATAAATAAATTCTACACTATTATATAAAAGTTTGCCGCTGTCCAGGGTAGTAGCGTCATGATATGACTATAGCCTATAGTCTTCCTCGATAAATGGACTTTCCAACACAAGATTTTTTCAACTACTTTGCGGCGTAACAGCTACTTTGCGGGACTTGCAAATCAGACTTCAGGTCATGGAACAACACAGCAGATCCAACAATCTTGAAATACAGTGTGTCCCGGAACATCAGGAAAACTTATTATCAGTCGTAATGCAGCTTGCTAAGGTGGTGTCCTGTGACTTGAACGAAACAGATATTCACCATTGCACGTGTGTGGCTAAGAGTAACAAGGAAGACAGGAGACCACGTGCAATATATACATTGTTAGCCAAAACTATACATTTTAATAAAGCACATCCCACTGATAAACTCAACTCTAGCCACATAGGAATCGGAGGGAATAAAGCACCAATTTACGTTCTGGAGCACTTGTCATCTACGAACAAGAAACTACATGCAGGAGCCCGACAGATTCCTAAAGAAAGAGGTTTCAAATTTGTATGGATTAGGCAAGGTCGAGTTTTCATGCGAAGAACAGAAGATAGTGAATTAATCTATATAAGAAATCAAGAGACACTAGATAAACTTAAGTAACTAATATTTGACTCCGTTACAATTCAGGTTAATTATAGTGTTAGATCTGAGTAGATAAAATTGTCAAAATTCAAAAGTGTAAACATATATTACCAGAATGTTAGGGGTCTACGGACCAAAACTCACGAGTTTTTGTCGAGTATTGCAAATACAAACTACGATATAATTGTCTTAACGGAAACGTGGGCAAATGATAATAACATTTATGATGCCGAATTAGTCGATGGTCGTTATACGGTGTATAGAAGAGACCGCGAAAGCACAGGTTTTCATGGTGATATGGATGGTGGGGGTGTGTTGATAGCAGTTTCCAATAAATTTTATTCTACCCGGTATAGGGAAGGAGAAAGTCGATGCGAGGATCTTTATGTTAAGGTGGAAATTAGTAATAAGAAATATATATACTTTTGCTCTACATACCTGCCGCCCCCATTGAATAAAACTATTCTCGAGAACTTTATGGATAACTTCAACCGCGTATTTGAATGTATGGACGATGTTTGCATTATTGGGGACTTTAATTTGAGTTGTATCTCATGGTCGGAGACAAGTCGTGATAAATGCTTTAAGCCTGTACTTCGCCAGAGATCATCGTTGGCACAACATTTCATTGATTTTATTGCTCTTAACAACCTCATGCAACATAACAACATCCCTAACCATCAAAATAAAATACTAGATTTGGTCCTAAGCAATATGACTAACACGACAGTTAGAGCATCAGGAAACTCTCTAATTAAAATTGACAAGCTTCACCACTTCACAGATAATATTAATATAAATCCTAAACATTTTTTTACTTACTTAAGAGACAGACGTAGTAGCACAGACCAAATACCTCAAACTATGAACTTGGATAGCATAAGTGTATCAAACGGTTCAGGTTTGCATCTTACTTCTCTTCGACATTCACTGACTTATCTAATCAAAGCACTTCATCTATTACGACCGATTTTTACTTTGATAGTATTGGAGAAATACATGTTACGCATAGTAGTGACATAAAGCACTTAAAAGGACTTGACAAACATAAAGGAGCGGGACCAGATGGGATCTCCCCATATTTTATTAGTAGATGCGCTTTAAATTTAAGTTTGCCACTGTGTCTAATTATAAATAAGTCCTTATCGAAAGGTATATTCCCCTCCATGTGGAAAGCTGCCAAAGTAGTTCCTGTTTATAAAGGTGGTAAGAAAGAAAACGTTTGTAATTACAGACCTATTTCAAATTTGTCTACTTTTGCTAAATCATTACACATTATTACAAGTATTGGAAAACTTCCCTCAAAACTGAAACATGGCTACGCCCTTGAGAAATTACAAACAGTTAGTTAAAAATAATTAATCTGTATAGATGTATACATGAGACCATAGATTACAGAAATCTATTATTTTTTGTACGATATCCACAGGTATATCACCGAATTTTGTATCTTTAGCAGGTTTGAAAAGTCATTGACATGGAACAACACAAGTCAACAAGTCGTTGTAGATTTTAATTTCTACAAAATCAAGTTTGATTACAAAGAATACGTATAACATATTTTATGTATAATATTTCCTCTTCATTCCATATATTTACTTACTAAAACTATATCATATTCACGCTGTATCCCTGACGGGGTAGTCACAGGGGACAGATCGCCAAGTTTAGCGATCCATTTGCTTCCTGCAGATTCATTCATTTGTATTTTTTTTTACCACTGAGGTGGCAGACATGCGTACGGCCCACATTATGGAAAGTGTTCACCTTAGCCTTTGGACGTTTGCAACAGCAGAGGAACAGCACTCGCTATGCCGACCCTTTCTTAACCTTCTAAGAGCCCTTTTGAAGAACCCCATACTGTAAACGTTCGGGAAAACCCAGGCAGGGAATTCATTACACAATCTAAACGTACCCAGAATAAAGCCTCTATCGGACCTAACCGTATGCGTGTATTCATTCATCAATATATATATATATCTACGAGGTTACAAATACATTGAACTCATTTGTAAATATCCATCCATCACGCCTTATCCCCGAAGGGGTAGCAGAGGCATATTATATGCCCACTTTTCACCGTGTGGATTCCTGTACCACGTAATAGGTGGTGAGCCCATTGCCGTGTTGAAATAGACAGACGCAGGTTGTGGCTACCTGCTGTTGAAATTTTTTAAGCCGCCTAAAAGGCCTTCAACCAGGCTTAACGACTGCCATTTTACTAGCAACCGGGACCAACGGCTTAACGTGCCTTCCAAAGCACGGAAACGCTCGCAAATGTTAATGCCACAAAATGGTCACCCATCCGACGACCAGCCATAGTGAAAGTTGTGTACCTCAGTGATCGTTTTACCGAACACTGAGACCGCGGGGCCACGAGCGCTTCCAAACTCATTTGTATTATAATAATATGATTTTAACTGCCTTAGTGGCGTAAGTGGTAGGTACTTGTAGTGTATGCAACTGATGCGCTGAGGTCTCAGTCAGATCCTGAGTTGGAACAAATAATTGTGTGACCCATGTCACATGTGTGTAAGTATTTTGAAATGTATTTATTTATTTATCTATCACGCCTTATCCCCGAAGGGATGGTAGAGGCATACAATATGCCCACTTTTCACCATGTGTATTCATGTACCACGTAATAGGTGGTTAGCCCATTGCCGTGTTAGACAGACGCAGGTTGTGGCTACCCGCTGTTGAAATTTTTCAGTAGAAGTTCCTTCGCATTCAACCAAACATATAAACATAAACTCTAAGTACTTCAATGAAAATTCATCAAATCGGATAAAATAATTGACTGCCTCGGTGGCGCAGTGGTAGTGTGTGCGACTGCCGCGACTGAGGTCCCGGGTTCGATTCCCAGGTCGGAAAAAATATTCGTGAGATCCACAAATGTTTGTTTCGGAGTTTGGGTGTGCTTTCTATGTATAATATAAGTATGTAATTAGAAATATTTAAGTATGTTTAATATCCCACCATATTTATTTATTTTATAATTTGGTAT
This sequence comes from Thumatha senex, assembly GCA_948477245.1. NCBI lineage: Eukaryota > Metazoa > Arthropoda > Insecta > Lepidoptera > Erebidae > Thumatha > Thumatha senex. The sequence goes on along the minus strand of OX419731.1, from coordinate 26,738,018 downwards.
TACAAACAGACAATTCAATTTTAGTAATCAGTATAGATTATGATAATATTTAAAATTTGCATGGCGTTTGATCCTGCTTTGAAGGTCGCTATATTATAAAACAAGTCTTTACGGAAGTTATAGGTGATTTACTTTTTCTAAACTCTGAGTAGCCAGTATGAGTCTGAACTTTTAGAACTTGTGTCTGTTTCGATAAAAATATTGAGTTTTAGTGTTAGCAAAATAAATGAATATATTTTTTTTAGTTAAGAAAATGTTTTATTCAATTTTAAAAGTCTTTAATAACACTTTCTTATAAGTTATTATGTTATCGTGAGTGGTCGAGTGCATTAAAGTGTTTTAATTTAGTTTGTGTATAATTAAAAAATTATAATTCAACAATCTGTTAAGAGTTTTTTGATATACCTACTCAGGTAATAGTTTTACAAATTTTTATATTTTTTGTGTATTATATTTATTAAAACTGTGCCTTTTTATGGTAATCCTGACTGGGTTTACCATAAATAGGCACATACTCGTATTAGACATAGAATCATAATGAGTTGGTTTTTAAAATTTATACAATGAATGCCTTAAAATAATATTTTTTTATTATTCTATACATAGAAAGCCTTTATAACACTCTATCGAAATCAGTTTCGCAATGTAACATTGTAAGTGTATGTTATATGTCATGTATGTGTATCATGTACACCTAAGCGCTCGTGGCCGCGCTGACTCAGCGTTCTGTAAACGATCACTGCGTTAAGCAACATTCGCTATAGGTGGTCCTTGGATAGGTAACCACTTTGTGGAATTTACATTTGCGAGCGTTTCCGTGCTTCGAAAGGCACGTTAAGCCGTTGGTCGCCGTTCCCAGTAAAATGGTAGTCGTTAAGCCTGGTTGAAGCAGGTCGCCACAGCCTGCGCCTTTACATTTCAACACGGCAATGGGCTCACCACCAGTTACGTGGGATAAAAATGCATACGGTGAAATGTGGGCGTATTTTATGCCTGTTGGATATGTGGAATGCTTTGGAGTAAAAGCAGGAAAAGAAAAAGCAGAATAAACACTAGAAATGTAATATAAGAAAATGTATAACATCGGTACAAACGTAATCAATGACAAGAGTGTTATAACGGTCACTATGACGACCTAAGTACATTCTATATTCAATAATGCCTCTGCCTCTTCTCTTTATCCCCTTCGGGGATAAAGGCGTGACAATTATGTATGTACAAGTATGTATGTATGTTATTTATTAAAACTGTGCCTATACCTATATGGTAAACCTGACTGGGCTGGCAATAAATAGGCACAGGTAAGACATAGAATTAATAAGAGTTGGTTTTAAGAACTATTCATAAATGCCTTAAAATTGTTATATTTTATTATTATTAAAATAGAAACCTTTATAACACTAGGTTAGATGCTTAAAATGTACATAGACGAAGAGCGCTCAGCACAGCATTACGGTCTCAACTGTGTAGGGGTCCAGTTGAAAACCAGCGTCAGGCCCTAACAGGACACTTCCTGAGATATGCTGAACTGGACACCCATTTGGTGCACGATAAATGTTTTATTTAGATCAGAATTCAGTTAAAGTTTTCTATTTGATGTTTCATTTTTACTACTTTGTTTTCTTTTTTTGTTAATATTTTATTTTTTGCACCGAATAAATACATATTATTATTATTATTAGAAATCAGTTTAGCAATGTAACATTGTAAGTGTATGTAATATGTTGTACCATTGTATATGAATATGACTGCCTAGATGAGATAAATCTTAGTGTATGTGACCACCGCGCTGAGGTCTCGGGTTTGATTCCCGGGTAGAAACAATTTATTAGTGTGATCCGCAAATGTTTGTTTGAAGTTTGGATTTTCCTTATAAATAATTTGTATTTAGAGAGATTTATACCACTGTGGTGGCAGACAAGCGTCCAGCCCACCTGTTGGAAAGTGGTCATCGTTGCCTAAAGACGTTTGCAACACCAGAGGTGATAATCATAAATAAAGAAGATATACATAAATTATTTTTTTGGTTGTTTAGATCTTAATTCTAATTGCTTACCTAATTAACTTACTTCTTATACGTACCAATACTGTTCTAGACGAAGTCAAACAAGAATATCAAATTTGAATGTCTTCGATATATCTCTGCATCGCGCTATGATTGATTGCAATAAAATACCACAGACATTGTCGGAGATTTAATTAATGCTGAACTTGACCAATGTAATGCATTAAATAACTTTATTATTGCGTTATAGGTTAACTGAGCCAAATGCGTTTTATTTTTAATATTTATAGCAGTTTTATATTTATAGCATCATTTGGCATTAGTTGGGATTTATTATAATACTAGTTGACACCCGCGGCTGAATATTTCCCGTTTCCGTTTCCCATAGGATCTTTTTTTCAGGGTAAAAAGTAGCTTATTTTTTATTTTGATGTGTAAGCTATATTTTGTAAAGTTTCATCAAATTCCATTCAGTAGATTTTACTTGAAAGAGTAACAAACCTCCATCAATACTTACAAACTTTCGCGTTTATGATATGAGTAGGATTATTCAGTACAAACGTAATACAAAAGAAGCTAATTTAGAATATAAGTATAAACTTACATTATTTGTTTCCAGGAATCTTCTTTTACGGGTTTTATATATCTAAAACATAAATGAACTTTTTTTCACTTCATCTGTGATTTTGTCATTTGATTTTGCACTTAAAATATTTTCCAAGTATCAGATAAATAAAATATCACTTATTAAATATCCCATTCACTCTAATAAGTGACCTTGAAAGTTTAAATACCTATCCTACACCTCTTACTTAGATTTACAAACTTTCAGGTTTTAGGAAAGTTTTTCCTTAAGTATATCTATACAAGATAGGTAAACAACATTAATCTAAGCATTACAGACGGACATTAAGCGGACAGGACGGAATCGCGGCATTAACTAGTATATAAATACTTGTTTGATTCACAGGATGAATATTCTGCAGCAGATATTTTCATTGGCAGACGTAAGGACGTTGCAGCCGTTGGTGGCCATACTGCAGCTTTTGTTTCACTCATTAGACGAACTTGAGCTCGATGCGCGAGATTTTCCAAGGCAAGCTGATGTTTACGGTTCGTTGATTGTAAATTTAAAGAAGAACAGTTTTTCAGTCTCGAGTTGGACTCAAAACAGCGTCTTCTGACCTAGTAGGTCTGAAGACGCTGTTTTGAGTCCAAACGCTTAGCCAACTAGGCTACCGAAAACCACTCGAAACTGACGTCAAGTCGAAAGACGCTGGTTTGGATCAAGCACAAGACTGAAACAAAAATCAATTTAAATCTATACTAATATTATAAAGCTGAAGAGTTTGTTTGTTTGTTAGTTTGGTTGAACGCGCTAATCTCAGGAACTACTGGTCGGATTTGAAAAAATCTTTTTGTGTTAGATAGCCTATTTTTCGAGAAAGGCTATATATCATCACGCTACTACACTGGGGAGCAGAGCAGTAGTCATAAATGTGGACGAATCGGGCAATATTTTTATGCATCATTGTAGTATTTATAAGCGACGGGATTAAATAGGTGCGATGGGAGGTCGAAATATTCCACGGGCCAAGCTGTGGGGGTCATCTAGTTTAGGATATAGCTACTAATTGATTTTCAAAATTGATTCGTTCATTGTAATTTTATTATACCATTAAGTGGTAAACTAGTATACCTACAATAAATAAAATCAGCCCATCACGGTCCATTGATGCTCGTAGGCCTCTCCTAATTAAATCTTTGGAGGGTGATTGATTTTACTATACCGAACAAGTCAGACGATGTTGTTTGATGTTTCGTTTCGAGTTTTCCTTGACCTCACCATAACCACGTCCAATAGTAAGCAGGGTGCACCACTTATAATTTCGTATACCTAGTGTAGAAAAAAGTGTATACATAATAGTTATTTGTTCAACAAGTGAGCAAAAGTATTTTTGGCACCGAGTGCTGATGTTAAATCACGAACCAGCGAAGTAGTCTAAAATTAAATTACGAGCATAGCGAGTGATTCGCAATTAGACTACCTACTGAGCGCAGTGAATGATTTAAAAGCACGAGTTAAATAATTTTGCTCTCGTGTGAAACATACAACTTTTCACCTCTCCAACGAGAATACTGTTACCTGAAGTTAGTCACAATTAATCATAAACACAAGTCGAATAATCAAAACCATCTAGATTTTTTAAATTCCCGCTTTGTCCACAGTTTATCAGATTATTTTAGACTGCGGTCCGAAATTATAATGCATGTCAATTTTTGAAAACTAAATACTTATGATATTTTTTTGTACCGTGACATTATTGTTTACTGAATTATATAGTTATTATTATTTTTCAATAAAACGTCCATAAATTAATATAGTTACACCTATAAACTAAAATAATTAAATTACATAATTGTACGGCCAGCGCTAGTCTTGAGTTTCGGAACGCGCTATTGCTTATTATTATTTAAAAAATTACTTTGCCTCACGCTCGCAGCAAAAGTTGCTTTTCCTTCGAGATTTCACGAAGCAAAAGGGCCATTTTGCTGCTGGAGAGGTGAAAATAATATTGTAAATTTCATTAACAACTAAAAGCAATTTTTTTCTCATTATAGATGGACAAGTGTTTGACTTCATAGTGATAGGAGCGGGATCAGCAGGCTGCGTGGTCGCCAACAGACTTACTGAGATCACTGGTTGGAATGTGCTACTCATAGAAGCTGGTGGAAATACACCTTTTAGCGCAAAAGTTAGTTATTCTTCCAAATTAACCAGTACAGATTTAACTTAGCCTCCTTTTTTTTCTTCCCCGCTGTCCTCAGGCCCCGGTCATGGAGGACGGTAGTCTTGGGCGAAGACAAGTCTACGGCGTTCTAGCCGAAGACTGCGGAACTCGGGAGGGAGAGGTCTCTCCCGCTCCCTCACCGCCGCCGCTTTTGCGAGCATGACATGCTCGCAAAAAGATGCAGTAGCGTCCCATTTGCTCCCGCTGGAGGCCATAGCTTTCACCAAGGTCTCCAGAGTGAGAATGTCCACGCCCAGACCCACAACGAAGTCCCGGCGCTGCAGGTCCCACGCTGGGCACTCCACCAGTGTATGCAGCGCCGTTTCCTCGCTGCAGTTCGCACAGTGCTGGCACTCTGGTTTTACTTGCCGGTTTATACGTCACAGAAACTTACCGAAGCACAGTATCTGTGACATCCGGTAGGTGAGGCTACTGTGTTGCCTCTCCAGTCACTCCTCCATGACCGGCTTCACCGCCTCGATAGTGGTGTGTCCCCACTTAGATTGCTCGCTTCTAACATAACTTCTCGATTTAATTCAGAATTTTTTTTTAGAGAATAGGGATGTTTGCTTTGCCGAGTTGCCCAGGCCTTGTTCACTGGTCAGCAGCTTAGTCTCTATCTAGATTACCTACTCTTGACCATTTTTGGTCCCTTTAGCCCGAAATGATTTGGTACAGTCCACATGTAATGAAATCCCTGTTGCTTCAACTCCGACACCTGGCCTTTGAACGAAAGCTTAAAAATAAATATCCATCACGCCTTATCCCCGAAGGGGTGGCAGAGGCATATTATATGCCCACTTTTCACCGTGTGGATTCCTGTCCCACGTAATAGGTGGTGAGCCCATTGCCGTGTTGAAATAGACAGACGCAAGTTGTAGCTACCTGCTGCTGAAGTTTTCAATCCGCCCATAATGCCTTCAACCAGGCTTAACGACTGCCATTTTACTGGCAACCGGGACCAATGGCTTAACGTGCCATCCGAAGCACGGAAACGCTCGCAAATGTAAATGCCACAAAGTGGTCACCCATCCGAGGACCAGCCATAGTGAAAGTTACGCAACTTGTGATCGTTTACAGAACACTGAGACCGCTAGGCTAGCTTAGAGTGGGACTGTTTATTGTGACTCTTTTGTTCAAAAAGGTGATAATTGTTTGCCGACGAATTTCAGACCCATCTGATTTTTGATTCATATATCCAAGTTGTTCTCCAGGATGGTCATTAACCATCTCGTCGGAAAATTCGATTAGTACCAAAAGGAGTAAGTTGGGTTCGGTAGAGCCTTACTGTTTGTCTCATTGTACGACAACGACATCAGCTAGTATTAAGTACATTATATATATAACTAGGTAACCCTCGCGACTTCCCCCGTGACATACTTCGAACTCCCGTCGCACCTATTTAATTCCGTCGCATATAGATTCTACAATATTGCATAAAAATTTGCCCGATTTGTCGACATATATGACTGCTCTCCAGTGTCGTCGTCAGTAGCGTGATAATATATAGCCTTTCTCGATATAATGGTCTATAATACACAAAAATAATTTATCAAATCCGACCAGTACTTTATGAGATGAGCGCGTTCAACCGAACATAAAAACTCTTCAGCTTTATATATTAGTATAGGGAATAGATATTATTATGACTATACATCGCCGAAGGTTAAAAATTTCTAACTACATATTATTTTTAACCTTTTTGTATTTATGTTTCAGTACCCTGGACTGCTTACATTTGTTGATTATTCGGCTGCGGATTGGAATTATTACACTGTCAATGATGGATATTCCAGTCAAGCGTTAAAAAAAAAGAGTATACATCTCACAAGAGGCAAAATGCTTGGTGGATCTAGTGGTGCAAATTATATGTACTACATTAGAGGACATACAAAAGATTATAATGATTGGGTGGAACAAGGCAACTACGGATGGGATTGGAATACAGTTCTACATTTTTTTAAGAAAAGTGAACGTCTCAATGACCAGGCTTCTACAAAATACAATTATCAATATCACAACACCAAAGGATACTTAGGAATCACAAGACCGCTTTGGCAGAAAAGATCTGAACGATATTTACAAGCTTTTTATCAAAATAGACATAACATTATAACTGATGCTAATGGAGATAATCAGTTAGGATATTTTTTACCCCATTTTACAGTAGATGATGGTATTCGTCAGCACACTGCCGCTGCTTTTCTATCGCCTATTAAAGATCGAAAAAATCTTTTTGTACTGAAAAAGACTTTAGCTAGAAAAATATTATTTAATGAGTATAAAAAAGCCGTTGCAGTCGAGGTACAGTTACCAAATAAAAGGTTAATAAAAGTTTTCGGACGTAGGGAAATTATTTTGTCAGCAGGTGCTATCAACAGCCCTCAATTACTGATGTTATCGGGAATAGGACCCAGTGATCATTTACAGAGATTTGGCGTCAATGTGTTACTGGATTCTCCAAATGTTGGTAGTAACTTACAAGATCATCCTATTGTGCCAGTAGTTATAGCGGTCGAGAAAGACCCTTCATCGATTATAGAAAATCTAGACATTTTGATGAATTTAGACAAATTTCCGTCACCATCTTTCATGGGTCATGCTGTTTTGAATAAAAGTGAAACCGTCCCTGATTACCAAACATCGGTATTCCCTTTACCAGTGTACTCGTCTATTCTGACCATGATATGTGGTCATGTTTTTCGAATGGATGAGCGAATATGCGACGCTTTAGCAGAAACTAACAAAAAACGAAGAATTTTGTATACTATTTTGAGTTTATTGCATCCGGAATCACGAGGAAAAATTCGATTAAGAAGCAATAATCCTGAAGATAGTCCATTAATTTACAACGGATATTATTCTGACAAGAGGGATATAGAAAATCATGCCCGGTATGTCGAAGACTACATCAGTGTAGTAAACTCGCCGTATTTTAGAAGCATTAATGCTGCCGTAATTGATATAAAGGTTCCCCAGTGCAAATACTTACCGTTTGGAAGTCACGAGTACTGGAAATGTTTTGTACTGAACACAGCATCAACTCAATGGCATCCCTCAGGAACTTGTGCTATGGGTCCAGAGGGAAGTGGTGTAGTTGATGAAAGGTTAAGGGTGAGGGGAGTTTATGGCCTTCGTGTGATAGATGCCAGTATTATGCCTAAAATTGTAAGTGGAAATTTGAACGCTCCAACTATAATGATAGGAGAAAAGGCGTCTGATATGATTAAGGAAGATAATGGAATAAACCAATTTAATTGATTAGTTGGTTTCATTCATTGCACTGCATTATACTAATTATCTATCTAATACAACTGACATTTACAAAGAGACTAGGCGCTCCGTAAAAATAGCACATAATAGTCCGGTCAAATTTGATCAAAATGAAAGAGTCAAGCTACATAAATTCTTAAGAAGATTTTATTTATTTATTTTATTTAAAAATAATCATTTTTTCGCGATTTTCAGCAAAACGGTAGCTTTTATCAAAAAATACTTCAGACAAAATTGTAGATCATAAAATTATCTACAAAAAATGTATCCTCCACTGTTGGCGATTCAATTTTAGAGCACCACCGGTCTTGACAATGTGTACATGCCAGAGAACAAAACAGTCCGACATTTTCGCTGCACCTCTTTTTGCAGTTGCTAAAAATGTGTACAACAGTTTTTCCGGCGCAGGTGAAAGTAAAGCTTGGACTGGTTCTAATGAATTGTTGACCAACTTCCAACCCTAGTCTGTAGGGTCTAGCTAATAGCCAAGCCACACTTGAAATTCGTAATATACCCGAAAAGCAGTTGATGTGCAGCAACTGAGGTTGGAGGAAGACAAGCTAATTGTACTTGTTTTTAACTTTTGGTATTTTTAACGAAACATGCAAATCTATACTTATCTAAGCAGGTAGTTTTTAGGAACTCTGTACATAGAAAGAAGAAAGCCAATGCCGTTAGTGATCATTTCTTGAATTTTAATGTTTAAAAACTTCAGCACATTGAACTAAATTTTGTTGTTCAAACATTTTGAAAACTGATACTTTGACCCTCCGTCAAAATGCAGATGTCGTATCACGGTCATTAATTGAGTGTAAAAATAGTGCATGATTTTGACACTTTGCAAAAGTAGATTAACTTTTTGATAAATATATTTAAGATAGATGTTGAGCTTTTCCTGGTTTTAAGAAGAAAATAGTTTTTTTAGTTGGAGTTTGAGCTACGACAACGAGAGAGTGTCTCATGCATATTATGACGATCACAACACAACATACAACTTTTTGAATCGTTATATTATCTCAAAAACGATGGCTCGTAGGAAAAAGAGTAAATTTGATTTATTTTGTAAATAAATTTATGATCTACAATTTAGTATCGCTAGTTATTTTTTATGATTAGATGGCTCTGGTCATACTGTTAAATGACGATTAAAATACGGTGGAGAATTTCAACTTGATTCGATACGGTTAGGGTAGTTCAGTGGCTAGAACATTGCCCTGGTTAGGCAAAGGTCACGGGCTCAATCCCCGTCTCGAATTGAATTGTCTTTTTCCAATTTATTAAAAATTTATGAGGAATTTAGCATAATAATTGCTTTAAAAATTTATCCATAGACTGAGTGGAGTCTATTGCACCAATGTTTAAAAATGGTTGTAACCCTGTTCATTGGTATCGAGTTGTTCATTAGCTCGATAGATGGCTCTGGTCATACTCTTAAAGTGATGATTAAAATATGGTGGAGAATTTCAATTAGATTCGAAACGGTTCGGGTACTGGCTAACATTGCCTTGGTTAGTGCCCGTCTCGAATCGAGTTGTCTTATTTCTCTTTATTAAAAAAATATGAGGAATTTAGCATAATATTAATAATTGCTTTAAAATTTTATCCATTGGATGAAAATGATTTTGCTCTATTGCTATCTATATTTCAACAAAAAATAATCTTAAGGGCCGGTAGGCCAAGTCGCGTAGGCACCACAACGCTTCCTCAGCCCCCAGCCAAGATAGATCGACGATGTATTTTCTGCTGGCACGCCACAGTAAAAATGATTGGCAGTAGCAATTGAAATGGAACATCTCTGTTATTGTGTTGGATTTTATTGTAGGTTTATGATATACTAGTTGACGCTCGCGGCTCCGCCCGCGTGATGAAGATTTTCTGTTCCCGTTTTCAAAAGGAACTTGTTCCCGGGGTAAAACGTAGCCTATGTGTTATTCTGATAGATAAGCTATTATATATAATATATAAATATGGTAAAGGACGAAATTAAAAACAGTTTGCTAGGCTATCACCGGCGACTGCGACATCACCCCAATCCCCTGGCCCCACAACTAACGCATCGGGGTTATAGCAAAAGATTAAAAAGGAAAGACATAATCAGTGACGACTGAGCTCATTAGAAATAAACGAGGAGATGTGCACACTGGAGAGCACACTCACTCACCTAATTACCCTCACACAATCTGCTTATAGTAGAACTGATTGCAGATAACAGAACACAGAAAAAAAAAGGTAAAGTTTATGTAAATTCCATTCAGTAGTTTTACGTGCAAGTAACAAACATCCATACTTACAAACTTTCGCGTTTATAATATTAGTAGGAGTTTTTGGTGATATATTTAAAAACAAATTTAGGCTTTATGTACAATTACTAAATAAAATGTCCCGTACTCATTAGACTCATTTTCTTTAAATATTATTAAAATCAAAAAATCATAATGTTATGTTCCTGTCTTCGGCAGCTAGTCACCGTTGTTCTTCAGAACATATCTTCCGTCTGCGTTAAACATTCTCCTTAAGTACACAATTTCATTCAATTGCTCTAAACGTTGCCGGTTAACCCAAATATTGCTTTTAGTTCTTACTTTTTCCTTTTTAAATACCCGATTCTTAGTTTAAAATGCAGCGAAGACTTTTATATTAGTGACTAATGCCTGAAGGTCGACTTTTTTTAATTTCCAATTTTACAACACATCATAATCTTTTAACTTTTGCAGCCACACTTTTGCACAACTATCCAGATACACTATGAAAAGCCAGGCGGACCGTCGACGCCGACGGTCCGTTTGATGCCCGAACGGAAGTCAAAAAGAGGCGCCAGGTGAACCTCCCCCTTGGTCGCACGCAAGCTTTACAGTCCGTATAAAGCAGCTGGCCGTACACACCATATTCTGCCCGGATATGGTGTAGACGGCCAGCCAGGCCACACGGTCGAGTACCACAGAGTTTCTCTCACAACTTTATCAAATACTTTCTCCAGATCCACTAAATCGCAAAAAACCTTCGCGTTAAAATGTTGGGATTATTAATTGAATGAATGAATGAAAAATCTTTATTCGTGTAGGTCACAATGTAACACTTATGAACGTCAAGATTATTGCTTCTACATTTACATTTACTGCCAGATTCGCAAAGCAATAGGTAGAGGCTGAGGAAGAACCTGGCAATAAAACTCATGGCCACTCTTTTCTAACGGCCAGTAATTACATTAGTTTGAGTTTCATGATGTTTGACCAATTATATAGTAATGAATTTATACAAAACCAAAAAACAAAATCAATGTTGTGTTTAAAATCATATCAAAATTAGAGCTATTCTAATTGCCAGTTCTAAGGGCAGCCTACACTTTAAGAAGAAGAATCTAGGAAGAAAGTCAATGGATGCTCTTTTAAAATGTAGGTATGGCTTACAACATTAAAATTACACTTACATTGTTCCTTTGGATTTATGTGAGAACAGTCGACTAAACTTAGTTTGCCTTAAATTTAATATATTATTTAATATATATAAAAATATAAATTTAATATATGTAATAATTGCTATATTATTATTAATTAATTAATTATTAGTTACATGAAATGTCATACATTGTTTAAGGCTACTAACATAAAGTAAAAACATTTATAAAACGTTCGTAGCCCTACTAACTTGGTTTCTGTAAAAGATCACTGATTTAAGAAACTCTCTCGGATTTTGGATGGATGGCCGCTTTGTAGCATTTTCATTTACCAGCATTTTCGTGCTTCGAAGGACACGTTAACGTTGCAATCGACACTCGTTAAGTCAAGTGAATAACTTTTGAGCGACTTAAAAATTACAACAGCGAGTCGCTACAATCTGAGCCTGTCCATTTGAACACAGGCATTAGACTCACCACAATATGCCGCTGCCACACCTTCGGGGATAAAGTAGTGGCTAATAAATGTATAATTACTTTATTATTTTATTTTATTTATTAAATAATTAATACTGAAAGCATAAAACAAAGGTCTTGGATACAATTTTAATAATTTATGCGTAGCGAAGCTTCAATATAACAACTGCACTGATTACTTCAGCCAGTGGCAGTCTGTATGTTTAAGCTTCAGAATCTATTGATCAAATTTCTTTATAGGTAAACATACATTGACCGGCCCACTGGCTCAGTTGGTTATATAACTGTTCTAACCTGTGGGTACCGGGTTCGATTTTATACTACTTACAAGGATAATTCTAACGCTTCTGTGAAGTGTAGGTACTTTATTTTAAATTAAAACTCTCATATATTTTATTTATCTATCACGCCTTATCCCCGAAAGGGTGGCAGAGGCATATTATTATATATGCCCACTTTTCACCATGTGTATTCCTGTCCTACGTAATGGGTGGTGAGTCCATTGAGTATATAACTCTCATATATATACACTATATAAAGCTAACTCCGGGCGTCGCGAGATGCAACTAGGACAGACGCTCGGATGATGATGGAATGCTTACTGCTCTCATAAATATACTGTGCCATTGCGAAAAACTAGCAAGGGGAGCGCAACGAAAAAACCTAACACAGATCCTACCTCAGTAAGCGCCAGCGCGCGACTGATCAGGCCTCAGCGTAGCGAATCTGATATTATTTAAACATTTGTTCTATAAAAATCACTGTATATAGTCAAAGTAAGCCATTATGTCTATCAATATTTAGTAGCTATAGTTGTGTATAAAAATTTCATTAAAATTATCTGTAGTTTAGATTTGGTTTTGAAAAAACATTTCGAAAGGGGGCAACTTTGGGATGTTTTTCTATCAAGTGAAGTTTATTAGATTTTGTAACTGAAAGCCATTTTGACCAGCTTAAATCCTTAACCAACATATATCTCTTTTTCAGAATCAAAAACCCTTTCTTCTACGATTCGCATTGTTTTAAAATACTCAAAAGCGTGGCCTCGGCAGGAATACCAAGCCTTAATTCTTATCTACCAAATAGGTATTATAACAGCAATTAATTTCAGCGGTATTGTTATTCTTATGAATTGTTCTTTAGTTCTGCTATTTAGTCCTACCTTTGTTTATAAGATTAATGGAAACGGCAAATTTATCAATAACTTATGCGGCAAATTTAGATTAATTAGCGTTATGAAATCTACTGGTTGCGTTTCTTGAAGACGGGATCGGTTCTCAGTATTGGAATTATTTAAAAAGCAGGTTAGAGAAATACAAATAACTCATCAATAAATACCCTTCTGTTATAAATCTTTATTTTGCATTGGTTGGTTTGGATGGTTTGGACACGCATTTTGTATGGTTTGGACACGTTCAACGAATGAGTAAGGAACGATTGACGAAGAATATATATAAATGCGAAGGTAGAGGGCAGAAGGAGTCAGGGTAGGCCGAGACTTACATATGAAGATCACGTGAGCAGATTGCTCAAAAACGGAAAAGTCAAAAGTACTCGGATACCCAGACGTGCATGTATGAAGCGATTAATGAGTCTACAGGTAGCGAAAGAAGTATGCATGGATCGCAATGTCTGGCATGATGCCACGTTCACGTACAGCGTGAAGATAATTAGGTTTTTTAAATTATAAATAAATAAATATCCATCACGCCTTATCCCCGAAGGGGTGGCAGAGGCATATTATATGCCCACTTTTCACCGTGTGGATTCCTGTCCCACGTAATAGGTGGTGAGCCCATTGCCGTGTTGAAATAGACAGACGCAGGTTGTGGCTACCTGCTGTTGAAATTTTCAAGCCGCCCATAAGGCCTTCAACATGGCTTAACGACTGCCATTTTACTGGCAACTGAGACCAACTGCTTAACGTGCCTTCCGAAGCACGGAAACGCTCGCAAATGTAAATGCCACAAAGTGGTCACCCATCCGAGGAGCAGCCATAGTGAAAGTTGCGTAACTCAGTGATCGTTTACAGAACACTGAGACCGCGGGGCCACGAGCGCTTTTTAAATTAAGTTTTGTTTTATATTACATTATCTGACTCACGCAGATTCAGCTCCGCTCTTTAAGTAGTGGCTTGATGTTATATAGCCTATATCCTTTCTTGACAAATAAGCTATCAAACACAAAAGGATTTTTTCAATGTGGATCAATTGTTCTTGACATTAGCGCGTTTATCTAAACAAACAAACTCTTTAGCTTTATATATTAATATATGGATATAAATAGATCATTTCAAAGGTGCGGCACTTACGAAATTTCTAGTAAGAAGATTGTCTAGTTAGAAGGTTACAGATAAGAGAAGTATTCCACGCTGAGACGTACTATGTGGTGTACCTAATTCAAATACGTAAATTTATTTTTTACTCTAAGTTTCACTTATTTCAAACTTTCGATAACCTCATGGTACAACTTTAACAAAAGAAGTAGTATATCTTTATCTACATAATAAATAAAAAAAAGTATCTTTTTATGATTCCAAATTACTATCTTTTCACTAGATTCATTTTGAGAAAACATTTTGAAAACATCTACGGTACTTCCATAAGGATACTAATTTTATTTCATTTTTCTGTTTGTCTCTGTGTGAACAAACTTACGTTCTCTGTCTTCACGGACTTTCTCTGTCTGATAGCTGGTGATAAAGGAGTAACTTAGGTTAAATTTCATCTCCATATTCCCACGCAAACACTATGCGGGTATAAATGCGTAGCGTCGGTTTTATTATAAACCAAAACATGTTTTGTACCTGAGTGTTTTTTTTTTATTTAGAATGAACATCTTAGCAATCTTGCTATCACTTATAAATGTATATACGATAAGGTTTATAGTCAACGTACTGCAGACAATATTTAATAAAATAGATGGCCTTGAACTTGATGCTGCAGATTTTCCGAAACAGGCTAAAGTAGCGGGTATGTACCTGGTCATATACCTTATTGTCAGTAAGTTTCCTTTCATATAGGCTATGTTCCACTTAACGCCCGAAACGATCATAACACCCTCTGCATCGTTCCACCTTAGGCTCGTGGTCGTTGCGAGCTATCGCTTGACGTCATACATGATGTCACTGTTCAAGACTTCGCACACAAAATGTAGGTGGGTCCAAGTGGGCTTACAGTGCTCAAGATATGCGTTCACTAACAAATTTCGACCACAACTCCCGCGACCCATTTACGTTAGTGGAACGGCGATTTCAGCGGTCGCAGTCGTGGGTGTTGCGGGCGATAAGTGGAATGTGGCCTATATATTCTGCTATATCAATTTTGTCCTTATACTAGGAGGTGTCGTTTTATATAACTGGGACGTTAATGTGAAGAAATCTTTTAGTCATAAAGTCTTATAGCACACATCAACACCTTAGAGGACATATATGGTTTTGGAGAGTCACAGTTCTTTTCTAAGCCGGTTTGCTACTAAGGATTAGGTCTAATCAAAATTTCCAGGGATAAAACTAATCACAAATAGAAGACGAAGCCTTCTAGTTAACTTTTCTTCATCTGAATTCTTTTTCCAGCTTCTAAACACAACTTGGATTTGAAACCTGGGGTTCACTTTCATTTAGCTGCTAGAAGCAGGTACCGTTTGACTTTTAAGGGCGCCCTGTATCGTTACCTTGTCTGTTATTCAGCAGGCGCTAGAAGGTGAGGTTGTTTGGACCCCGGAGATATTGGTGAGGCTTACACTTAGCTAAACCTTCTAGCTAACTTTGACATAAACGTCAATATGAGGAGTCTGCAAACGCTTGTACTCGAGAATATAAAGTCGCCTAAACAGAACTCTTACTAGTAAAGAACATGTCCACCATTTCAGCCGGACAGAAGTTTGACTTTATTGTAATAGGGGCGGGATCAGCTGGCTGCGTGGTTGCCAACAGACTCACAGAGGTCTCTGCGTGGAATGTTCTGCTTATAGAAGCTGGGGGGAACACGCCAATAAGTTCAAAGGTACAGTTGCTATCTCTTAGAGCAGAAAACTCGTAAGACCAATCTATTGTTCTTTTAGTTAGAAAATTAACGTTATTTTCACACATTAAGTAAAAGTTAACGGGATTACTCACGTTTTACGACCAGGTAAAAAACCGACCGGTTTCAGCTGTATTAAGACATCCTTTTTCAGATATACGAATTGTTTGACGAGAGCGCGAAAAGAGCCCTGAGTACGTGAGTAATCCCGTTAATTATTTATAATGCTCTTTTAGTTTTAATTTCAACTGACGATCACCAAAAATGTCTCAATAAATATTTAAAAGTCCTTTGATAACGTTGGTAAAGCATTTTTTAAATCATTTTTCAAACTCAAATGCCTACTAATACACTGATAATAACACTACGATGATTTTATTGAACTTGGTAAGAGATGTAAAGGATGTCTTTGGGCCTCA
The DNA here is from genome assembly GCA_948477245.1 of Thumatha senex. NCBI lineage: Eukaryota > Metazoa > Arthropoda > Insecta > Lepidoptera > Erebidae > Thumatha > Thumatha senex. The sequence goes on along the minus strand of OX419731.1, from coordinate 26,721,636 downwards.
AACAACCTCACCTACTAACGATGCACCTGCTGAATTACGGGCGAGTAAACGACACAGACGGCAGTTGCTCCCAACAATGTCGAAAATTAAATGCCACACACGATAACTCATCCTGGTAGATAAAAATATAGAACCAGGATCCAAATATAGGTAGGAATTGGGAGAAACTGTGAAAACACTGTAAATAAAGAAGAGGTTTTATTGAAGTTAAATAAAATTATATTTTGTGTTGTTCTTGTAGTATCCAGGATTGTTCGCCTTTGCTGATTATTCTCCATCAGACTGGAACTACTACACAGAAAATGATAAGAATTCTAGTCAAGCGCTCAAGCTGAAAAAGATTCATCTTACAAGAGGTAAAACACTTGGAGGATCCAGTGCGTTGAACTATATGTATTACATAAGAGGTAATAAAAAAGATTACAGTGATTGGGTGGCTCAGGGAAACAAAGGATGGGATTGGAATACAGTTTTAAAATATTTCAAGAAAAGCGAACGTCTTAGAGACGAAACCATTTTAAAACAGGATTCTGGTAAATACCATGGTACTGATGGATATTTAGGCGTAACAAGGCCTCTATGGAAGGAAAGGACAGAGAAGTATTTAGAAGCCTTTCGACAAAATGGGCACAAAATACTCGTGGACGTAAATGGAGAAGAGCAATTAGGATATACCATACCACCATATACAATCGACAATGGTCTTCGTCAGCATACTGCTAGGGCTTTTCTCGGACCTATAAAAAATCGCAAGAATCTATTTGTTTTAAAGAAAACGTTAGCTCATAAAATTTTATTCAACAATCAGAGCAAAGCTTCTGGAGTCGAAGTACAATTGTCAAATAAGAAAGTCATACTAGTTGTTGCTAAAAAAGAAATAATTTTATCTGCAGGCGCTATCAACAGTCCTCAACTGCTAATGTTATCAGGAATAGGGCCAAAAACACATTTACAGAAAGTAGGTATAAACGTATTACTCGATTCACCAAATGTTGGGAGAAACTTGCAAGATCACCCGATTGCTTCCATCGCCATAGGGGTTGAGAAAGATGTTTCGTCTATTGTAAACAATATTGAGCTTGTTACTAATCTTGATAAGTTTCCGGCACCGTCTATTATGGGATTTGGGAGCCTAAACAAAAGTCAACCAGTTCCTGATTACCAATCAACTATATTTCCTCTACCAATATACTCTCCTATAACACCACTAATATGTAGTTTTGTTTTCCGACTATATAACGTAATATGTCTAGCGTATCATCATGCAAACACAAAAAGAGAATTACTATTTGCTATATTTACATTGCTACGACCAGAATCCAGAGGAAAAATTTTACTAAGAAGTAGCGACCCTAAGCTGAGCCCCTTGATTTATAACGGCTACTATTCAAACGCAAAAGATTTGGAAAATCATGCACGCTATATCGAGGATTACATCAGTGTGATAAATACAACATACTTTAGAAGTATAAATGCGGAAGTCATTAATGTGAAGGTTCCTCAGTGTAACCACTTGGCGTTCGGTAGTCATGAGTACTGGAAATGCTATATTTTGAATATAATTACAACTCAGTGGCATCCCGCAGGAACCTGTGCTATGGGTCCGAAAGGAGAAGGCGTCGTAGATGAAAGATTAAGAGTGAGAGGGGTAACTGGTCTTCGTGTAGTGGACGCTAGTATAATGCCAACAATAGTAAGCGGAAATATAAATGCACCAACGATCATGATAGCTGAAAAAGCATCGGACATGATTAAAGCTGACAATGCAATAAATATAGTTTGATTGACCATCATTCTTTTAATTTGACTAAACGTTATATGAACCAGTCTGGGTTTGTAGCAATAGCTAGTGCTATCCCTAGAAATATTCATATTTTGACTTGAGAATAGGTAAGTTTCGTGACTCAATAAGGTAATAAACTAATAGGGTTCCTTATTGACAACGGAACCCTCAAAAGGGGTACGGCGGGAGGCGGTTATCCTGGCCCATAAGAAGTATACTCGTTCTAAAGTAAGACATAACCATATACTAATATTATAAGTCAGTCCATGACTGAAGTCATTCGTAATGGTTGTTAATCGCTACGATTAATGAATTGAGGGACGTGATTGCATTTTCTCCTTCTCGGTCCAAATTTAACATAATTCTACTGCATTTCTCCTTAAAATGACTCTGCATAGGACCAAATAATACAAATGAGCATAGAATCCAATTAATAAGGGCAGGCTGAAAGAATAATTCAATCAATTTATAATTTGAAATGAAAGAATGAAAATCAATCAACAGTAATAAACTTAGTTACTTCAGAATATGACATAGGCTCCTTTTTATGCCGGGATTGAGTTCCTGTGGGAAACAGGAACGGTAAAACACGGTAAAACGGTTCACCACGGGGCGGAGGCGCGGGTATCAACCAAGGAGTGCTCTTTAAAAAACTAAAACAACAATTTTATTTTTTACTCCTTAGCATATCCTGCTAAAAACATATTTTTTTAGAAACATGACAAAAATGTAACGAATATGAAATAACGTCACGTTAATAGGACGACAGCGCAGACAGTGTAACCAACTCTGACTACGGACGATAGTTACGCTAAAGATATACAATGAAATGTTCATTTTTGTTTTATATAGCGGGACTGTTATCCTTTAAACGTTTTTAAACGTGATATAGTTAAGTTTTTTTTAGTTTTTAAGCCGAGCTATCTACATACTTGATCTGCATTTTTTTTTTGTTTTCGCGGGGCATGCATTTACGCACCGTCATCCCTGCTGCGGGGGCAGCAGGGACGGTGTGTGGGGCTCCCGGCCCTTGAGAGAGGGCCGTCCTACCCACTAAACCCCGCGGTGTTCTGCCTCACCTTAAAACCGACTCGCAGGGTAGGCCTGAGGTTAAATCACTGCGAGCCGGCAAGGGGCACCCCAGAACGGAGGGGTCCGTCTCGGGGCGGTCGATAAGCGACCACCCTGGAGCTCCCTAAGGAGCTGAAGAACTAGCCCGCACCTCCACCGCTCTCGAACGCTCCTCTGTAAGCAGAGGAGGTGAGAGCGGCCGGTACGGGCGTGCGCAAAAAGTGGGCACCCCCTGGAACACAGAAAGGGTGCCCGTCGCCAAGTGGCCAGTTGGGCGGGGTCCCCCGACCTTCCGCCCACGGCCAGACACTATTCGGGGGCGCGCATGTATTGAGCACGTCGACGCCCCCGAACCGGACGGCGGGGCGGGAGCGTCTGTCCCGTACGCTCCCGCACCCGCAACTCCTCACGTTTCGCCGCCATCACCTCGCTAGCAAACGAGGCGACGGCGGCCCAACACTGTTGGCTGCCGACCATGGCTTGCACCACAGCCGGCACCGACAAATCAAATCCGACAAGGCCTGTAAGGGCGATACGCGGCCCGTCCCACGCCGTGCACACGGCGAGTGTGTGCTCCGCCGTGTCCACGACGCCACTTGGGCAGTGACGACACACGGGGTCCGGCTCCACCCCAGCCACCTCCCACAGGTACTTGGCGAATACGCCATGCCCTGTGAGGAGCTGACTAAGGTGGAACGTAGGCGCACCGTGTGCCCTCTCTACCCAAGCACGTAGGACGGGCCGGACAGCCCCCACGAGCTGGGGGCTAACTGAGGGGCCTACCAACCTCTCGGCCCACTTCCGGAAGAGATCGTCGCGAGCCGACTGTCTCCAGCGGTCGATCTCGTCCGGAAGGGGCCGTCCACCGTTATTCGCACCAGGGCGCTCTCTTCATACACCTTCTTGAGGACTCCAGCCTCGAGATCCCAAGGGAGGCTTCCTGCAATTAGGCACGCCGCCTCGTAGGAGACGGTGCAGTACGCTCGTGCCGCCCTCTGCGCAATCGACCGCTGCTGCACTCATCAATCATATCCGATGTTCCACAGGAGCGGACCCAGTACCGACCCCTGTGGAACACCACACGACATATTTGTGCGGACTACCCTCGACCGGCCCGGATAGGAGATGGCCCGGTCGACAAAGTAGTCCGCAAGAATGCGCCTGAGGTACCACGGGACATTGTGGTACCTCAGCGCCTCGGCGATGGTCTGCCAGGGGATGGTGTTGAAGGCGTTCGCGATGTCGAGTGACACCGCCAGCAACACCTCCCCCCGACCGACCGCCTCTTCGACGCTGTCCCGGAGCCGGGAAATGGCGTCCAGGGTCGACCTCCCGCGACGAAATCCGTATTGGCCGTCACTAAGATTGGGCCCCGCCCCCTCCAGGTGCCCGACGAGACGCGCCGTGAGCACCCGCTCGAGAAGCTTGCTCATCTCGTCGAGCAAGACGATGGGGCGGTAGGCCGACGGCGACTCGGCCGGGCGCCCGTGCTTCTTCAACAGCACGAGACGCCCGGTTTTCCACTGTCGCGCGACCTTACCCGACGCCAAACACTCCGATAACAAGGACAGCGTCTCCTCCTCAAACGCCGGCATGACCAGGGCGATGACGCGCTCAGGGATGCCATCTGGACCGGGGGCGCGGTTCCTCAATTTGAGTTTGAGGACCGCCGCCCCGAGCTCGGCATCTGACACGGGCGGAATCATCGCCTCTGTGTCTGCCGGCGTCTGGCTTGGTGCCATCCGCGGTGAGATCCACTCTTCCCGCGCAGGGAAGAGGGAACTGACGACGTGGCCGACGAATGAGGGCTCGAGAGACTTGGTGAGGGGAGGCGCCCAGGGCCGGAGTTTGTCACTCACGGCTTTGTACGGGCGCCCCCACGGATCTTGATTGAGGCTCTCGAGCCACTCCTTCCAGGCCGCCTCCTTGGCAGCCTTGACTGCCGAGCATAGGGCAGCTCGGGCAGCCCGGTATGCGGCGAGCAGCTCTTCTTCTTGGGCAGGATCACTGTTTCTTCGACCGCGATGGCGAGTGTATCTACGCTGGGCTGCGTGGCATGAAGTACGCAGCCCAGCCAACTCATCATTCCACCAATACACTCGCTTACGCGGCCAAACAGGCCCCGCCCTCTTCATCGCCGCATCACAGACGCGAGTCAGGGCGCCGAAAAACCGCCCAGCCCTCGCGTCCACGTCCGGGCTAACGTCGCCCGCGGCCCATCGCTCGACGATGGCCGCCTCCTTCGTCAGTTCCCGGTCCAGCGTCTGCAGACGCCACCGCGGACCGTCCTCAACCGATCGGCGGTCCCCGACCGCCGGGGTCTCCGGGACCCCGGCGGTCGGGGACCGGTGTCGGCGATGTCGAACCATATGTAGCGATGATCCGACATCGTCTCCACCCCCTCGATCACCCTCCAACCACGCGTGCGGCTCGCCAGGCCAGAACTGGCGAAGGACAGGTCAACTATAGAACAACCTGTCCCCGTTGGCCGCACGAACGTGTGGATCGACCCTCGGTTGAGCAGTACCAAGCCATTGGACACCGCCCATTCCTCTACCAACTCACCCCGGCTATCGGTGGCCGGAGATCCCCACGCTTGTGAGTGAGCGTTGAAGTCTCCAGCCACAACCACCGGGGTGGGGTGCGCTTCTGCCACCAGAGCCCCGACCTCTATTAACCATTGTTCATACTCGGCGAGGCTTCTGTTTGGCGAGAAGTACACCCCGATCACTGCAACGTCTCCCAGCAGCGCGAGGACACAGCCGCGTCCTTGGGAAACACTTTTGAACGCGCCCTGCTGGGAGACGATAGCCACCGACTCGTCGCGGCTGCCAGCCCAGTCATCCCGGGCACGAACCGCGTACGGTTCGGCGACTACTGCCATAGACGCCCGCCACTGTACGACGGACTGGATCAGCAGGTCTTGGGCCACCGCACAGTGGCGGACATTGGCCTGCAGGATCGAGATTGGCGCCATTTAATTTTGGGCGATGTCCATTACCTCTTCGTTTGTCGTGGTGGGCGGGCAGGCCGCTTCCAGCACCACCTTACGCCCGGCTCCACCACGACGCCTCCTCTTTGTCGATGCCGCCAAACAGGCCTTTGTGCCCAGGCGGTGCGCAGCGGCACCTCCCGCCGCCGCGCAAACGGGACATTGGGGCTCCGCTGAGCAGCCCGCTGCTTTGTGACCGGGCTGGCCACAACGGAAGCAAAGTGCACTGCGATCGACTCCCGCAGCGCACCGAGCCCCCACATGTCCGACCTCAAGGCAGCGGAAGCATCGCTGCGGCCTGGACTCCAGTAGGACCGCGCGGACACGGGTCCATCCTACCATCACGGGGCGGCCATCAGTAATCTTCTTGGCCACCGCGACCGGGCACTTGACCCATGCCGTGCCCTCCCGACCTGTTTGACGGACAATTCGACAAACAACAACGCTGGTGGTGGCGCACCCTCCTACGTCCGCCACCACCTGCGCTACGATCTCTTGTGTAGCCGCATCGCCGAGACCGGAGATGCGCAACTCCGCGCACTTCTCCGGTCGTGCGATGCGGACATCTTCTCCAAGGACAGATTTAAGGTGCTCTGCCAGAGCGTCGGCCTTCTGGGACCTTTGGGCGCCCGCCACCTCTAAAATTCTGCCTCCGGTAGCCGCCGTACGGAAGCGTAGGCCTTCGATGCCAAGATCATTTAATTTAATCTTTTGCTCCGCTTCGGCGAGCTTAGAGGCGTACGTCACGCCCCTCTTCACCGCGTCCTGCTGCAGCGTTATCACTACCGCAGCAGTGCGAGGGGCGCGAAGTTTTGAGGCGCGTTTTTTTTTGACAGGCGCCTTGACGGGCGGCGGAGTTTGTTTTGCCGCTGGCGGCTTGGACGCCGGCACCTTTTTTGGACGCCCAGCGACCACATTCCACGCCTCGGTCAGAGGTTGAGGCGCGGGTGCTACCTGAGGGCGTTCCTGGCGCGCCGCCTCAGCTTCTCGTGCTGCAGCGCTTTTCTTCTTCCTCCCTTTCTTACTACTTTTCCCCCGAGGAACAGAGGGAAAAGCCGACGGAGAGGCTGCAGGGGCTTCCGTCTCCTCCAAAGAAGGGTTGGAGACGGTAGTAGAAGGACGCTTGGGGGCAACAGGGCGCTTGGAGGCAGTGGTGCCAGAAGACCGACTGTTGGAAGTACCAGCGGTGCCAGGGCAGACGTCCGAAGAAACGGCGGGACGGGCGACGGCGTTTGGGCCGACAGAGCGGCCGACGTTGGACTCCAGTCCAACAGCAGTGGAACGGGCAGCATTACGTGCGTCCGCCTGGAGAGGGGAGCGCAACCGTGGCTCTGGAAGCAGACGGTCTCCTATGCCGTCGAAGCGCGCGTCCAGGAGAAACATTATCTCCTCGCGCGACATCGACGGCGGGGCGTGCGCCTGCTTTTTAAGCGCCTCTACCTCCGTCCGCAGGGCAGCCAACTCTCGCTGCAGGCGGACGTTCTCATCCGACTCAGTGCGGCATCGCAGTTCCCGCACGTGCTCTAGGATAGAGCCAGCAGCAGACCTCAGGCCCTGAACGCTTTGGCCCTTGAGGCGGGAGGATTTGTGAGCGATAGAACGAATCGCCTCCACCGCCTCCTCGACCGCCTTCTCCAGCTGCTCGGCCCTGAGGTCCGAAGCAGCGACCGATGGTGTCTCCACTGGAGCGGGAGACTGACGAAGGAAGGAGAGTCGCCTCTCATCCCTCCTTCGGAGCTCCTCGGCGAGCTCCTCCTCAGCTTGGAGCTCTAGCTCCCGCTCTTTGGCCGCGTTTAATTCGGCCTTCACCTTGGCGAGGCCCACGTATTGCCCCGTTGTTGGGGGGCGACCGCGGCCCCGCTTACCGGGCTGGCCCCGGGCAGAACCGGTGCCAGCCGACTCCTCACTGTCCCCCTCCGACCCCGAGTTCCGGCGCTTGCGCCACAGCCGGGAAAGCGGGGAGGGGGAGGGACCAGGAGACACCTCTATCATCGAGACCACACTGCTGTCGGAATCCGACAGCAGTAGGTCTCCACATACTCTGCGCGGCGGTGTGTCGCACCGCGACATCGCCACTCGCAATTTCTTTAGGCCTGGGATCGGAGTCCCGGGCCTAACCTCCTCAACAGCCTTCACGTTGTGCAGTTCTGAATCCTTTATCATGCCATAGTCGTTTGTTTGTCCCCCACAAAGGGAGATGATCGATCGTTTTTTATTTTTTTATTTAAGAGCCATAATTATTCCCACGATTATGAGACGAAGAGAGTCGACTCCCTGGGTGACGCTCATTCCAGGGAGCGGGATGGATACTATGGGGTGCTCCAGGTGCCCCACAGGTTTTGACGACTTCGCTGTCGGGTGTTATAGACTTTTCCCTGTCGCGGGCCGGCCAATGAAGGCAAGCCCTTCGGTCCCCAGGACCACCGCGTACCAACTGGTGCCACCAGTTGGATTGTTGCGAAGACCCTGGAGATTACGAAACGCGGGGAGGGGGGCTAGCCCTCCCCAACTCCGACGCTGGCACGAATGCCTGTAGGCCCCTGCGCGAGCAGACAGCCTACGCGTCCACACCACAAAACCTCGCTACTATCGGCCGTGGCCGGGAGCGACACCAACGATGTGATGCATCTACCGGCCAGGCCGGGAGCGGTCACAAATACCGTAGGCCTTGCAGACCAACCATACCACGACCCCCTCGTGCAATGGAGTCAACTGCACGTCCACACAACGGCAACAGAGAGCTTCAACCGGCCGAAGCCGGGAGTAACGACAACGAGAACGAAGGACGTAAACGAAGCGCTACTACCGGCCAGGCCGGGAGCTTACATCAATACGCAGGCCTTGAAGGCCTGCCACACCGCGACCCCCACGACATGGGGTCGACTGTCGGGATATTGGTACATTGGTTAACACACACAGTGCTGAAGACTGCGCCCATTAGCCGATGCTCCAGGGTGCACCAGCAAAGCCCAGTTTCCACTCCCACCCGGGCGGTCCCCGGGGGGGATAGGAAACTGAACCGCCAACGTGGAGGTTCCCCGACCTAGCACCCCACTTGATCTGCATTAGTACAGATTGTAATAGCGTGGAGATTTCACGTCGTTTTGTTTAAAAATAGCTGAGTGGACGAACGAAACAAAATATTATTTTTATATAATTGTACTTATCGACTGCTGTACTTGACGAACATGAACTAACTACTGCGCTTGCAAGCATATGGATAGTCGATGGTTGGTTTGCCAGCGCTTACCAAATGGCTTGTAACAAGAGCCCTGGCATGCTGTGGACGTAACATTAGGTACAATTTCTGTGACTACCTAGTGATGAATGATTATTTTAGGAATTTTCATTAATAAAAATCTTTCCAACTTTATCTGTGGGAACGCTGCGGTGAGACTCTGACTGACCAGCAGATCAAATGCCGCAAGTGAAAATGGATCGGTCAACACTCTGAAGTGACTCCGATCACATAACGAGGCAAGTCCTAGACTGGAATCCCCAAGCAAAGCGGAAACGCGGTCGCCGGTGGCGCGGACGATTACTGCAGAAGCGAAGGCTAAAAACGCTATAAACGCTAAGCTTAAATCACTGTGGACATAATCATCCAGGGGACATAGGATGTTAAAGAAGCTGTCATTTTGCTGGGGATTTTATGCGGCAAAATGACGGACAGCCACCGCTTGCTGATTATTATTTCCTATAAATACTTAGTGCATTTGTCTAGTTTTATGTGTGGGAGTGGTGGTTTCTTGGACAGAAAAGTTATGTTCAGGTGCTTTATTGAAAGATAGTGATAAAGGTATATGCAGTCAAATGCGATTTTCCGCGTATAATCCACTGAAACCTATATATAAGAACCACTACTATACTGGGGTGAGTCTAATCTTGACTTAAGACTAGACTTGACTAGACGTAGAGGACGGGACATTTTAGATAGGTATGTAGGTAATAAGAAATACCAAATAAATAAAATGCACAGACATCTTATATTCTTGTCTATCTTATAATATCTTATCTATCTTTTATTATCTTACTCTTGGTAAGATAAAACGCTAAAATATCTTAGGAACCAGGCATTAAAATAACAGAGTACCATGTGAAGCTGTCATTTTACTGTCAAAGTCAAATTCAAAGAGAACAAAAAAAAATAGTTGAATAGGAATGAAAGTGGACCGAATTTTGGTCAAATTAGTAGAATCTTATTTTTTTTAAATAAATTGGTATTTAACTTTGTGTATTTTATTGAAATACTAATTTTTTGCTTTAAAGTTCATCTGTGAACCCCGTGGATATCATGACGAATCTAGATGTAAGTATCCTATTTTAAATAGTTTTATTGATAAACACTGTTTGAGCGTTATCCAAACAAATGATGTAAGTGTATCCTGTATTGGAGTTAAAGCTATAATACCCATGACATTATAATTAGGCACTAATTAATATAGATCTTATAAGTAGGTGTAAATTTCTATGTGTGAATTCAGAAAACACTTCTCTGAAACCTTGTTGACTAGGGTTAAGTTTTTTAATCTTTGAGACAAAATTGACAATACATTGAATTATATAGTGACTCTATGCCGGAATATTCAGGATCATGGTAGTTGACTAATCTTGTATTCAACCTAAAATGTTGTGGTGTTACTTACAAAACCCCATAAAAAACAGACTTCGTACTCTGCTTAGTTGTTTTTTTTATTAATTTTGCTACATAATTTCCCTGTACCTTGCTCCAGACCAAGTCGATCAGAGTTAACTTACATGGGCATGGAGATATTCACAAAATAGTAACACCTTGTTCTCCATTTAACCAAATACAGAATGGGGTGCAATCATCTCAATGTGGTACTGCACACATCTCTTAGAGGCGAGAGTTGCTTGGCCCTGGCAGCCATGTCTTTAGAGTTCTGGAGACATCCTTCCTCCATAGGAATTCCTGAGTCTTCTAGCACAGAAAAGAATTAGACTGTGTATTTTAGTCTGCAGAAGTCTGAAATATGGACATACCCATCGCACTGAAATGTAATAAGTTATAAATCTTGAGTATTGGAAGTAAATTATAAAATAATCTATAGTAAAGTAGGCACTGTCATTCACTAAGATACCCCATCAGTCTTCCATTCTCTTTATTAGATTATAATATGTTTAGTACTAGCTTTTTTTATGAATGCCTTATAAAGCCTTCAACTTGAACTAGGAACTTCTATGTTAGTAGCAACTGGGACCAATAGCTTAACATTCATCCGAAGCACGGAAATACTCTTATTGGAAATGCCATCTCAGGCACAACAACAGCATAAGACGTTTAACATAGTGATCATTTACAGATCAGAGATAAAATTTAGAATTGCATAAATAAAATAGTTTTTAATTGACAAATAAAGCAGAATATCTGCCTTTTTAAAAAAAATAATGGTGTTTTTTTTTTATTCAACATTACAGTCAACTTGACTAAAGTGCAACAAAAGAGTGAGTAACAATTGACACAAAATATATATTGTTTGAAAGTAGAGGGTAAAAGGACTCAGGGTAGGCTGAGGGCCGTATTTTAGAACGTTACTCAATACTCAAGAAACACTTGAGACTAGTATTTTAAGGCAAAAACTAGCCTCAAGCGTTTCTTGAGTATTGAGTAACGTTCTAAAATACGGCCCTGAGTCACTTACATTTGAAGACCACTGAGCAGGACTTATCAAAATCTGATGATAAAAAACAATGAAGAAAAACTGATGTTTAAAGCAATTAATGAATGCCTGCTGACCTGTCCTCTCTGACTACCCCGCCAGGGATATAGAATATAGTAGGAAACCCCAAAAAAAATATTAGTACATTCACAGATAGTAATAAAGACACTAGATTATGTATTATTACGTATGTGTATGAAGCGATTGATGAATCTTAAAGAGCAAAAGAAGTATGCATGAATGGCGAAGCCTGGCGATCTGTCATCTCTGACTACCCCGTCAGGGATATTTGTAGGTCTAGCGTAATTGGCACTTACCTCAAATAAGGTATTAATTTTATCATGGCAGTATAGGTAGGTATGGATTCTCGGTACACGAGTCTGACTCGTGCTTGAGCGGTATACTATAAGGTACAATGCTTATTTTGTACTTCTTGACATTTCGATCAGATTACACCAGCTTGCCCCTACCTTGTTTATAGTGAAAACAATTTTTTTTTTTTAGAATTCTAGCATGCAATCAGTCCAGGGACTATAAGCAGCTGCTGTAAGGTTAAAATTTGTCATGTTAGACATGCCTCTCCACTGACAGGCTGTCTATGATATTAGTTAGATTCAATCCCATGTGTGAGCTCTTTTTAGCCTTCTCATTGTCAGAGGGTCTTTTAGTGCCAACGCCAAACTATTAACATGAGTAAGAATTCTTTCCTAATAAGATTTGCAGCTACATTCTACTTCTTCTTTTATGGTAGGTATTTCCAGGTATTGATGTAGTTCATCATTTTTGGTGAACCATGGTGCATTTGCAATGTTTTTCAGGACATTATTTTGAAATCTTTGGAGTATTTCAAGGTTATTATTTTTAGCGGTGCCCCATAATTCGATTCCGTAACTCCATGTGGGCTTTAGTACTGCTTTGTAAATCAGTAGTTTATTGTTGACTGATAATTTTGAGGTCCTCCCTAAGAGCCACTGCAATGACCTGTGTTTATGGTTTGCGCTATCACTTTTCCTTTCTATATGGTTGCGCCAAGTTTGTCGCCGATCCAGATAAAAACCAAGATATCTAACGACATCAGTGTGAGGCAGTAATTCCTGACCAAGTTTAACAGGTGGACAGTTCTGACGTCTAAGCGTGAATGTTATTTGGTTTGATTTTGCAGCACTAGCTTTCATTCGCCAATTCCTCATCCAAGGGTATAGCTTATCTAGATGTACTTGCAGGTTTTGCGACGCCAGTTCAGGCACACTATGAGATGTCAGGGCAGCTGTGTCGTCAGCAAAGGTAGCTGTCATCACATTTTTAGTTTCCGGAACATCAGCTGTATAAATTAGGTATAGGATTGGACCAATGACTGAACCCTGTGGGACTCCTGCAGCCACATCATAGAGAGGTGACATTTCTTCGTTTATTTTCACGAAAAACGTTCTGCCTTCCAAATAGGATGTGAGTAAAGTATACAAGTTGTGTTTAAATGATTTTTTTAGTTTGAAAAGTAAACCCTGGTGCCAAACCTTATCAAATGCCTGTTGAATATCAAGAAATACCCCTGCACAGTACTGCTTATTCTCCAGGGCGGTACGTACTTTGTCGCTTACTCTGTGGACTTGCTCTATAGTAGAATGCTTACTACGGAATCCGAATTGATGGTCCGGAATAATATTATTGTTCTTTAGAGCTTCCTTCATGCGATGTGCTAGTATCTTTTCAAACACCTTGGATATAATAGGAAGAAGACTAATCGGGCGATAGGATCCTGTCTGATGTGGTGGTTTTCCTGGTTTTAGGATCATAGTGATTTGTGCCGTCTTCCAATTGCTAGGGTAATGCGAGACTCTCAAGATACCATTAAACAATACTGTTAGGAATACTATGGCTTTCTTTGGTAACTGCTTCAATATTTCTGGGGTTATTATATCAAAACCTGGCGCTTTTCTTGCTTTCAGATTGCCAATAACACTTCGAACCTCTTTTGGAGTACAATATTTCATAGGTAGGCTTAATTGATGGTCACTCTGTAAATACTCTTGTATTTCTTTATTTAATGTTGCATTACCGGAGTCTTGGTTAGGAGTGAAGACATTTTCCAAAAAAGTTCCAAATGCATTTGCTCTGTCCTGGTCAGTCTTAGTCCACGACCCATTCTCGTTCCTTAGTGTGTGTTGTTGAAGATGTGGTTTTTGGGAAGACTTCATAGTTTTCCAGAGCGAATTCTCATTGGAACCATTTGCCTTAAGTTGCTCTAAATTACGCTGAATTGTGTCATTCTCTATTTGTGCTAAGTAGATCTTGAGTTCCTTACATTGATCTTGATCTTTTGAAACTTGATCAAGTAGAATGCCACACTCTCCTGAGGCGTCTCTTTTCCAAAACACTATGTTTCACCTCTAATGGTACATTTCGATGCATGTCATTGCTATGTTTTTTTATTGTTGGCGTACACAACCAGGCTGATTTCTGAATTAGGTTAGTCAAGTATATTGTAGCATCGTCAATATCCTGCCCTGTTCGTAATTTTAATTTTAGGTCTATATTCTTCTCAAGGTATTTTCTAAAGCTGTCCCAGTCTGTGCGGCTATTACAGAGATACACTTTGTTTTCTTTCTCTATGACGTGCATACTTATGGTTGCAATTACTGGAGTATGGTCAGAAGAACCATCTAAGCAACTCTCTATTTTCATATGAAAATTTCCAAGGCTTTTGTAAATGAAAAAAAATATCAGGTCTGGTTTTTTATTTGGGTCTCCCGGCCATATAGTGGGTTGACAAGTTGTTAGTAGAATTAATTTGTTTCTGTCTATACTCATTTTCAACTCTCTTCCTTTTGTATTTGTTAGTCTCGAACCCCAACTTGTATTCTTGGCATTCCAATCCCCCCAATAATACATCTATTGGTCAAGGTTTTGAAGAAGTCATTATATTGGAGAGAAGTAACTTTGTATTTAGGTGGGCTGGTATAGTAGGATGTGATTGATATGTACCCTTGTCTATCAAATACAATAACAGTAGCTGCCTGTATGTGTTTTGCTTGATAGCCTTGCATCAACCGGTGCTTGATGGTTTCTTTTATTATCACTGCAGCACCAGTGTGTGAGGTATTATCCGGGTGACAGGTAGTGTATGTACAATAGCCTCGAAGGATAAAGACGGCTGTAGGTGTCATATGCGTCTCTGTCACAAGCAGTATATCTATATTATGATGCTTTATAAATGTATCAACTTCATGTTTGTTACTTAGCAATCCATTTACGTTCCAAGTTGCTATAATTAATGAATCCATTATTTGTTAAGATTTGCAATAACAGTTGTCAATAGGTTCATCAGCGTACCTATTTCTTGAATGAGTATATCTAGCTTTTCAGCTTGTTTTGAAAGTATTAGTTCTATCTTTGATTCTGTAATATTTTGTTTAGGTTCTTCTGCTACAGCTTGTGCATAGGTTCTATAAGATGTTTGTCCTTTGCCTCGTTCTTGGGTTGAATTCGGTTGTTGGGTGTTGTATTGCTGTTCTACATATATTGATCTATTTGTTGTTTTTTCTTTAGGTTTAGTGAATTGTAGAGGGTTTTTCGCCATAACTTTCCTTTTTTGTATTTGTTGAAATATTTCACAACCTTTATAGTTTGCAGGATGATCACCTAGGCATAGAGCACATTTAGCTGGGGTATTTTTATCAGTTTTAGTGCAATCTGTTGTTTTGTGAGCACCAGCACATTTTACACATCTATAGGGTCTTAGGCAATAATTTCTTGTGTGCCCATATTGTTGGCATCGCTTGCATTATGGTACTGTTGCCTTTTTCTTTGGGTCTTCAATTGTCACGATGATATTATATATTTGCTTCAGTTGTTTAACAGCCTGGTTGTTAGTACTTGGTTCTAGATTGACAAAGAAGGTTGATAGGGGTATTTTGTTAGGTCCATATCTCGCATTAATTATTTCCCCCTTTACTTTGTTGCCTGTTTTGTTTTGTTGATTTTTGTTGATTTTTTATGACCATTTGGTAGGGTCTTTCATCCTTCGGTGTAAAGGTATGGCCGATAAGGTTCTTTGACCGAACGCGGTTCATTAGCTTTTTGTAAGATTCAATAGTATTGCATGTGATGCACAGTTGCTTTTTAGTAACGATTTTGTAGGCATATGCAGTTTTCAACAGAGTGGTCTCAATCAGTGCCGTTAGGCTCGGAACATTTTCTATTCCATATAGGATGATTGGAGGTGGTTGGGTTTTAGATTTTCTTCTCTATAGTTTTGGCAGTCTTGGTCAACAGGTAATCCTGTATAGCTCATAATTTGTAAGTATAGGTAAGTCTTCAGGAGTAGACGAACGATTTATACGCCTCTTTTTATTTTGGCGGAGGGCTGGTACTGATTGCCACTCATATAGACTAGCGTGGCTTGGGGGGTTAGAACTAGACCCAACCTGGTCTTGACATTTGTCTACTTTCTTTGACATGAACATTGCTGGATGAAAGACTTGTTGAGTTAATGTCTTTCTTGGTTTAGGTACATTATTATCAACCACATTTCGATTAGAGGTTTGATAATCAGTAATTAAACACTCTTCTTCTGTATCTGAACTTGCCATGTTGCAGAGATAATGTGCAGTTTAAGTATTTTGTAAGTATAAATCTACGTATACCGTATGATGCATTTCTGAACGAAGATATTTAAATGCATAAAACGAAACGCATACAATTGCAGCTTGACAGCTTTAAGGTGTCAAAATCAATTTGATGTGCAAATGTCAAGATTCACAACAACTATAAAAGTGGGTAGATGGTATTTCACTTCACTGGAGTCTATTTTAAATCACTGTTTTTACGAATAAAACAAGTGTATAACACTGAGATAACACTATCACAGTTATATTTTTACTCGAGTTCAACTTTGCAGACAATTTTATTAATATTTAAGCAGTTTAATCACTTTGATATTGTTTTCTTTACACACACGGAAGTTGAGTGAAAACGAATTAACGTCGAAAAAAATTAAAGAATATCAGGAAAAACAAATGTACGTCGGTAAAACTAAATGAAGTAATTTAATTTAATGGCCTAAGTGGTAGACAGTGAAGTCTGACAGCCTGACACTGAAGAAGGAGAGTTAGTCAGCAGGTGAAGTTGCTTGCAACCTGTAGATCTTGGTCCCTTACACCTTACACCAAAGTGTATGTGCGTTGTGCTAAATATATTTATATTTTCCAACTAATACGCCAACTGGCTTTTCTATACATAGATCAACATTTTTAATTATTGTCATTATTCTACTCTGTTCTAGGTCAGTAACAGTAGTACCACAGACAGTAGTTCAGGGTCCTCATCTGACTCGAGCAGTAGTGGTAGTTCCTCCACCAGCTCAGGCTCTGCATCTAGCAGCTCAGACTCAGAATCGTCCGCCTCCGACACGCTAGCAACAACAGCAACAGTTGCTCCTGCTCCCAAATCTCCAACAAAACCTGAAGAAGTCAAAAAGAAAGAAGAGCCAAAACCACGCAGACCATCTAAAGTGAAAGTTTTGTCTTCAAGTGAGGATGAAGCACCTAAGGCTGCTAGCCCTAAGCCATTGGCACCTAGACGGCGTTGTTCTGCTAAACCAAAATCGGCTGCAGCGGTTCTTGTTAGGGGTAAAACAGCACCGAAAGTACCTGCTGGGGCCAAAACACCAAAGCCAGCACCGAAAACTGTTACTAAACCAACTGCCAAAACTGATTCAGGAACATTAAAAAAGAAGAGCATATTTTCACCGGACAACAGCTCTGAGTCTGAATCGGAAAGTAAGTCTTCGAGCGCCAATGCTAAAAGTCCGAAAACATCGCCAAGGCCTAAAAGAGGTTCCAGAAAATCTAGTGATGAGAAAGACAATTCTCCAACAACTGGTGATAATGAGGACTCAAAAGACTCGAAAGATTCAAAAGACTCAAAATATTCTAAGGACTCCAAAGACTCGAAGTCTTCTAAAGACTCGAAGTCTTCTAAAGACTCGAAATCTTCTAAGGACTCGAAGTCTTCTAGGGACTCGAAGTCTTCGAAAGACTCCAAAGAATCGAAGGATTCTAAAGACTCAAAAGATTCCAAAGATAGCGCTAAACGCAAAAGTGGCAACAGACCAAGTGGACCGCCACCAAAAAAGACTATTGAAGAAAAGAGTGCCTCTTCATGTACCTCTAGTCAATCTTCTGTGGAGTCCGTGTCTTCAGATAGTGACAGCGAGCCCACACCTAAAAAAGAACCTGTCAAAACTGGAAAAACGAAACCCCCCGCAGTTACACCAAAAGTAAGTACTCACATTTGTGATACTTTTGCAGTACTTTCAGACTTGAAATTTTCTAAAAAAAATTAAAGGCAAGGATTACATAGTCAATAAATATCGCAATCCAATATCGTGATACCGGTCTCAGTAAATATTGAATCTCATAGCGTATTACACTTTCAATAAATAGTGACAACAAATTTGTCAGTATTCATTGGTTCACCATTCCGTGTAGACGTGTTTACAATAGGTTTACCTACAATAACAAAAAAAAAAAAATATCCATCACGCCTTATCCCCGAAGGGGTGGCAGAGGCATATTATATGCCCACTTTTCACCGTGTGGATTCCTGTCCCACGTAATAGGTGGTGAGCCCATTGCCGTTTACCTACAATTACATTATGGATTTAAAAACAAAAGCTTGTATCGCCATTATGTTAGCATTAAATGTAGGGAAAACAAAAATGTTAATGTCCATGCGTTATAAATATACATGCATATTTAAATTTATTAAATGAAATAAAACTGTCGGACTCTGAAGATTATAGAAATTACTTTCGTATGAATAAATTATTTATAATCTATTTTTGAGAATTTATTAGACCGCATACCGCCATATGTTACCAAACAAGATACTCTGCTGCGTTACTTTGCTACAGGAAGATTGCTCATAGATTTGAGTTATACCAGCATTTTGTCCCCGGCTTCACTCAAAAGTTGGATTTCTAACTTTTATGTCCAATAAAACAATAGTTAGGTAACACTGTTTATTATTTAGCACTCGGTAGCACAGTACAAAACCACATTGAGAACATGCATGATCTTACTGCTACAAGTAGGTACTAATGAAAACCTTATATATCTAAAAGATTTCAAGTACCCACATTATTCATACACAACATACCTTTCCCCCAAGTATGCGGAAAGAATACAAGAAAGAACACTACTATAAACATATAAAACCTATTTCGAAATACACCTAAGTTTATTCAATTAAATTAAGAGAAGTATCTGACAGTCTAGCATAAGGAGACTTCGGATAAGAAATTAATTTGTTCTTTAATTTTCCACCTGCAATACTAGCCTCAGCTCCTCTAGGTATTCCTAACATGTCAGCCCATTGTTCTGAACTAGGTATTTCTATAATCTGTTCAGTTTGACCTGACTCTGTTATTTCCTGATCTTCTACCTGGCTACTACTCTGACCTTCTTCATATTTTTCAATATCCATGTCACTTTCTCCTTCCTCTTGAATACTTTCAGCAACCTCCGTTGGCTTTTTTTTTATCAACTGGTCTATGTGTCTACTCACAATATCACCATCATCAGTGGTCACCTGATAACTGGATGGTCCATCTCGATTAGTTATAGTACCCGATAGCCAACGTGGACCTCTACTGTAATTTCTATACATTACTGGCTGGCCAACATCTGTACAGCGATGTCTTTTTTGAGCATTATTACATATTTGCTGTTCTACTTTCTTATGTTCCTTATTAATTGGGTTAACACTATCTAGTAGCGTCCTTAGCCGCCTATTCATTAACAGTTCAGATGGACTCTTCCCTGTTCCCGAACACGGTGTCCCTCGTAATGCTAACAACAAGTTTGGTAACTTTACATCCCACGATATTTCATCCATCTTGCGTAATTTGTCTTTAACCGTTTGTACCATACGTTCGGCCAAACCATTCGTTGCAGGGTGGTATGGTGCTGTGGTGATGTGTTTAATCTTATTAGCGTCAAGAAATTGTTTCATTTCACTAGACACGAATGGGGTACCATTATCGGAAACTAACGTCTCGCATAGTCCATGTGTCGCAAATAGCATTCGCAAATGCTTGATTACTGTTCCTGTAGTCATGTTGTTTACAATAAATACTTCAGGCCACCGTGAATAAGAATCCACTACTATAAAAAATAATTTATTTTTGTAAGGACCTGCAAAATCAACATTTAATCGAGACCAGGGTCTCGTTGGTACTATCCATTCGTATGATGTCTTTGCAGGCATGTGTCGACTTTCCAGACATTTGGTACAATTGCCTACTAAAGCTTCTATATCCTCATTAAGTCTAGGCCACCACACATAACTTCTGGCCAAAGCTTTGGTGTGAACGATACCACTGTATGCCTTATGTAAAGCGTGTAATATGCTTTTACGGAGCGGTGGTGGTACTACCACGCGACATCCCAGTAATATACAACCTTCGTGTAACGACAGTTCAGTTCTATGTAACCAAAATGGACGCAACTCTTCTTCCACAACCTTGGCTGGCCAACCACTTAATAAATAATGTATTACTCGTGATAATGTCTTGTCACGCTTACTTAGCTGTTCAATTTGTTGAACATCAACAGGAAAATCATTTGGGCTTTCAGCCATTAACAATATATCCGACAATTGTGGTTCGGGTTGTTCTGGCACCGGTTGTGGCCATCTGCTAAGGCCATCAGCGTTGCCCATTTGTTTTCCTGGCTTATACATAATGTTGTAATTATGTGAAGTTAACACAATAGATATCCGGGTCAAACGGGGTGACAACATGTCAGATATTGGCTTTTTGGGATCGAAAATACTGACCAATGGTTTGTGATCTGTAACTATGGTAAAAGATCTTCCCATAAGATAGTTATGAAACTTTTGAATACCAAACATGATTGCAGTAGCCTCCTTATCTAGCTGTGAATATCTACGCTCATGTGAATGTAAAGTTCTCGAGCTCATGGCAATGGGACGCTCCAGGCCATCGCTGACCACATGTGACAATACTGCACCTACTCCATATTCTGAACTGTCACAAGTCAACACTAAGGGTTTATGTAAATCATAATGGATTACTGTGATATCTGAGGTTAACACCCGTTTTGCTAAGTCAAAACTCTCTTGTTCATGGTCTGTCCATTGCCACTTACGCGACTTATCTAATAGTCTATGTAGAGGCTCGAGTATGGTTGCCTTGTGAGGTATGAACCTTTCATAAAAGTTGTATAAACCTAAAAATGCCTGTAATTGTTGAACATTCTTCGGTTCAGGGGTTTTGATAATAGACTCTACTTTGCTAGGAGCAGGATGTATTCCGTCGGCGTCAATGACAAACCCCAAAAATTCTACACGCTCTTTAACAAACTTGCACTTACTTGCGTTCAGTCGCAAACCTGCTTTCTTAATTCGTTCCAACACTGCATCAAGGCGTCGCCGCATATCCATTATTGTCCGGCCGCTAATAATAATGTCATCAATTAGTACAGCTACGCCTGGAATGCCTGCCAAGAGCGCTGTCATTAATCTCTGAAAAATTCCAGGACAAGCTTGGACTCCAAAGGCTAATCTGTGAACAGTATAAAGACCCTTGCAGGTGTTTAAGGTAACCATCCTAGCTGTATCTTCATCCACAGTTACTTGAGTGTAAGCACGGTCCAGATCTAATGTAGTAAAATACTTGCCGCCAGCTATAGTAGCAAACACCTCATTAGCAGTTGGCATAGGATATGTATCCGACTCGGTAGCTTGGTTAACCGTACTGCGATAGTCGCCGCAAAGGCGAATGTCTCCTGTCTTTTTAATTATAGGTACGACTGGAGTCGCCCATTGAAAATAAGATACGGGACAAAGTACTCCCTCTACTACTAGACGATCTATTTCCTTTTCAACCCTCTCTTTAATAGCGAAAGGAACGGGGCGCGCTTTAAGAAATCTAGGAGTAGCATTAGGCTTTAAATGTATTGTTACAGGGACCCCACGGTATGTACCTAGGCCTTCCCTAAAAACTTATATATGACTCTGTACAATATCATTAGTGGTATGGCTACAATCATCTGAAATTACATTAATACACATCTTAATGTTAAGTGCTGAAAACCAATCTCGACCGATTAAATTCGGCCCTGCACCTTTAGCTACAATAATAGGTAAAACACAAGAAATGTCCCTTAAATTCACGCGTACTGTCGTCTGGCCGAGTACCGTGACCGGCGTCGCAGTCCACGTGCGCAGCTGGTGCGGCGCGGGGCGCAGAGCGGCGGCGCGGGCGCGCACTCGCCTCCAGGTGCGCTCGTTGATGAGCGAGAAGCCCGCTCCGGAGTCTATCTGCATACTCACTGATATACCGTTCAACTCGAGGTTAACGTCATATGCCGCTACTCTCACAGATGTACTACCGACTTCGACATTGTATAAACCATTCATACTGTCTGTGAACTTGTCGTCAAATTCGTAGTTGTCGGTGTAATTATTTTTTCTTTTCAAATCTTTTTTCTTACTTATGCAAACTTTCTCTAGGTGTCCGATTTTATTACAATAACGACAGGTAACTTTAGTATAACGACATTCTTCATCATGCCGATCGCCACAACGATAACATAAACGATTTTTTTTTTCGAGATAGTACCGCATTAATGTCCATGTGTACAGCTGGGGTTATTTCAGTAGTCAATGATGACCTTGCATGAAACCCGTTTGTACTATTCCTTGTGTTCATGTTTTCGTTTTGCATCATACATACATCTTTATTTGCGTTTTCTGAAGACAGCATTGTTTGAACCACATAGTCATATTTTAAATCATCCATTTTCAATAGCTCATACTGTAGTTTGTGATCCTTCATCCCACATACAAGTCTGTCGCGTAACATACGTTCCAAATCCACAAAATTGCAATCTACACTCATTTTTCTAAGTTGCGGTATGTATTGAGCTGCTGATTCACCATCTTTTTGATCACATTTATAGAATTTATATGACATAGATATTTCGTTAGGTTTTGGGCTGTAATGTTTTGTCAACACAGTTACGATTTCACTGAATGTCACATCACTAGCTTTTTTAGGTGTAATTAACGCTAAAAGTGTGTCATACACCTTTGAGCCACATATTGTGCAAAAATTTGCTCTTTTGATCGGATCGGAAGTGATGCCATTTGCTTCAAAACAAAATGTTAATCTCTCGATATAATTGTCCCAATTGTCCGTGTGGACATCAAATTCTTTGAATTTCACTGCTTTGCACTCCATTCTGAATAAATTTATTCTTGGTCGCCACTTTTATGTCCAATAAAACAATAGTTAGGTAACACTGTTTATTATTTAGCACTCGGTAGCACTGTACAAAACCACATTGAGAACATGCATGATCTTACTGCTACAAGTAGGTACTAATGAAAACCTTATATATCTAAAAGATTTCAAGTACCCACATTATTCATACACAACACTAACCATTCACAGCTCAGGAAGCTTTTCGAAAGTCTCTATAAATTGTTAAGAACAATATTGTTACATTCTGCTTCTGACTTGTCCAGTGAACCAGGCGAAGCCACCCAATCCTCAATTAATGCATCGTCTGACATGTTCACGGTGCGCAGGTCGGGCAGGTACTGAAAGTATCGCTATCCACGAGCGCTCACATAGTCAATAAATATTGACTATTATTGATGGATCACAAAATATCCAAATTTTTTGTCAATATCGTCAATAAAGTTTCAGATTCAGTTTACACATCAATAAATATCGCGAGATCGCAAGTATCGCGATATTTATTGACTGTGTAATCCTTGCCTAAGATTTAAAAAAAAGTTACGGGCCTTAATAACGCATAAACTTCAGTGCCTACTGTTTATCAATCACGCCTTATCCCCGAAAGGGAGCGAGAGGCATATTGTACGTCCACATTTATTTGTATTCCTGTCCTATGATCCTGTCTGACTACTGGCTAGTGTAAAGGATTTTATAACATAATATATTTCACCAAGGTCGTCCAAACCAAAGTCTTTCAAGCTTGTGCACCTGCACCTACTGACTGCAGACTTATATTGCCATATTGCGTAGCAGTTTGTTACGTTTTCGGTCGGCCAAGTTACCGCGCACAATTTTTGAAGTGATCGCATCTCCACATCATTTAACTTACTTCAATGCATCTTCTGACATACCCAAGTTTCGCTGCCGAAAAGCAACGTTGGTACTAGCACTGCGTTATCTAAATATTCTACTACTCATTTACTCAATTACAAAATGATAGTCACTAAAGACTTCAGAAATAATTGACTAGTCTTAATTATTTCGTAACCTTATAAAACTATCAAGAGTTTCTATAGATTTAAAGAACATTCTGTAATAGAAAGACTGGACATAGGTTCCTTTTTATCCCGAGAACAAGTTCCTGTGGCAAACGGGAATACTTATCCAGGGGCGGAGTTGCAGGCTTCCAGTTTTTATATATTGTTTTTTTTATAAGAATTTAAAAACAATAAAATAGGCAAAAAAAAGTCAAGAAAGTTGTGTACTTACAAATCTTTTAAAATAAGCTTAGTATTAAATTTTAAAAAACGTAACTTTTGGCAACTCGTCACCTAATCACAACTTAATATTTTCAGCAAGAGAATACGCCAACCAAAAGTGGCGACTCCGGGGACTCAGCCGTGGCAACGATGCCTAGGAAATTGACCAGGTCTCTTTCAGCCCGAGTATCAAGACTAGCCACCGTATCTCGGCCGACACATACTGACACGGATTCAGATGTTGACGAGAAAAGCATTGATAATAAAAAGTAAGTACTTAAATCATACAAGTGTGAAATTGTTATTAACTAATTATAAATTAAGTACCTATGATATGAAATACTGTGTGTCTAAGACTAAGCGCTATCATGAATATGAAAAAAATTACAAAAAGCGATTTATGAAAAAAAAAATTGATTAAAATAAATTGGGGCCTTCAAAGAGCAGGTTTTGTTATTTGTAAGATTTATTTATTTATTATTAATGAAGGCTTACAGACTAATATTTATACAGAGTAATATTTTTAGTTAACAATCAATATTACCAAATCGCTATTTACAAGCCTCCACGTTTAGAAGTAATATAAGATGTAAATATGTTTGTTTCTATGTATGTATGTATGTATGTTATAGATTTTCTCAAAAACTAAAAATTTATTTTCATTACGTATTTTTTATAAGTTTAGTTTTTCATTCACAATAGTCTCATTCTGTTCATACCAAGTAACAAACCTTGCGAGCTTAATTCATGTCAGTTTCAATACTTTTAATTTGCTCGCAAAACACACTTGCGAGCAAATACACTACAAATAGTTGTTTAGACAAAAACTGCTACACTAACCACCACTGACCTCTTAAATCAGACACAATCGGGATGGAAAATTAACAAACTAACAAACATACAAGCGCAGTAGAAAAATGTCTGACATCACACTTGTTACTTCATTTTCCACAAGAAAATTGAAGAGAATATTTCACAGTAGTAAAGACTCCAAGAAGAATATAAAAAGTCGGGGTGCTCCTGCCTGGTCCCCGGCAGCACTGGCCACTCTGTCCGAACCGGCCCAGCGAAGGTGTCCAGTTAGGGGCTGCGACTCTACTGGCCATCTTGGTAAGTCTTCAACTTCAACTATTAGTTATTTATACTGTTGATTGATGGCGCTCGGTGGAACTTGCTACATCACGAGAATGCCGTGAGGCGAAACCGGTCAGGTTTACAAACTAAATGTTGTGTAACAGTACAAGTGGTGTTATTTAATATTTTCAACTAAGTATTAGATTTTGGCATTTATGGAAAAACTACCACTAGTCCGCCAATCTCATGTTTTGGACTGTTTCGGTACGGAAGGACGAACTGTCAAACTTATTGTACGGTCTGTCAACTGAACAGCCAAAAGGAATTTATTTTCCGACCAATTGTTTAAAATCTAAATGTTTTTACCTAAGTATTTGGTAAGTAGAACAATAGTAAAGAAGGGGATGAGGATCCCATCACACACCCTCGATTCGTCAATCCTAACGCACAACGATCAAGGATAACCTTTAGTAAAGGAGGAATGACGAATCGAACCGAACTCCTCAAGGAAAGATGGTAGGATAGGTAAAAGGAAACCTTATCCTCCAGGTTGCATGGCATCTTCAAGAATGCTTGATAGCAAATTGCTATTAAGCAGTCTTGAAAGATGCCTCGTGTGTAGGCGAAACACGTGTCTACTTGTCGACTAAGTGTTACCTTGTAAAGTGGAGTGTTGCAAACATTTTGACAACCTGGAGGGTAAGGTTTCCTTTTACCTATCCTACATCCTTCGGTTCGTCATTCCTCCGTTACAATAAGTAGAACATCTACTTATTGTTCCTTGACCGTTGTGCGTTAGGATTGACTCCTCTCCTTTATTATATTCTACGATGGATTTCCACCATGTAACGCTCGATTCAATTAGTTATCTATTTGGTAAGTCTTAATTCCTCAGTATGCTCTTTATTTTGACTGACTCGGTGGTGTAAATTGTAGTGTATGCGATTGCCGCGCTGAGATCCCGAGTTCGATTCCCGGGTCGAAACTAATATTTCTGTGATCCACAAATTTTGGTTTCGGAGTTTGGGTGTTTGCTACGTATAATATGTATGTATTTAGAAATATATAAGTATGTTTATCAGTTATCTGGGACTAGATTGGACTAGATATTGCTATGTAAAAAAGTGTCCCAAAATATTTATTTATTAGACGCCCGCTGTTTCACCAGCGTATTAGCTATTCCTGCTTTCACAACATTATCAAATGCTTTCTCTAGATGCACAGAAGTGCAGAAAACCTGACTGAAAAAACGCCAGAAACTTCTCCGTGAACTTGCGAAGAGATCTTGATCCATGCAACCTCTTCCACGTCAGAATCCGCATAATTGTAGAACTAACCAATTATGGGTTAAATTTCATTCATTCATTTTTCATTAATTCAAAAGGATTCATTTTTTGGGCTTGCTCGATTTGATGATTTTAATATTGAATGTTTATCAGTCACGACTTTATCCTCGAAGAGGTGGTAGAGGCATATTATACGCCCACATTTCACCGAGTGCATTTTTGTCGCATGTAACAGGTGGTGAGCGCATTGCCGTGTTGAAATGGACAATCGCAGCTTGCTACCTGCTGTTTCAATCAAAATTTTCAAGGCCTTCAACGTGGCTTAACGATTGACGCCTCCTGTAGGTTGAATAGAAGCATATACCACACATTTGCGCAGGTGGCACTATGGAAACACACGTGACGTGGGACGCGTGTCCCCTGTACCATAACGTGACTCCTCTGTCATGTGTGGCGGCCAGTGAGGAACGAGCCGCGGCAGCCGAAGCAAGGCGGAAAGCACTCCGTCTATTACACGCGCGACCGAGGCATCAACCTACTATCGAGCAACGTGCTTATCAGCTCAAAGTGAAGGTAATACGAGGTGTACATCATACATTCATAATTGTCACGCCTTTAGTAGTAGAGACATACTGTACGCCCACATTTGGTTTCCCTCCTCTTACAATCCTGGGTCCTTTAAGAGAAGCATTAAAAGGCATATTTCTGGGCCGTCAAGATGAGGGTCGCTATCGAAGCCTTGCGGGTGGAAATAGCAGCCCCAATCACGGGTCGTCGTCTTTGCTTACTATCAGGCTGGCGACGCCATTTTAACGTGTCACATGTAAAAAAAACTTAACTGTATACATTTTTATCTCACGTAACAGGTAGTAAATCCATTGCCGGAAATGGACAACTGCAGGTTGCGGCTACCTGCTGTTAAAATTTTCTAAGCCTTATAAGGCCTTGAACCTTTCTCAATCGACTGCCATGCTACTGGCAACAGGAACTAACGGCTTAACGTGACTTTTAAAGCACGGAAACGCTCATTAATGGAAATACCAAAAAGCGCTTGCATATCTGAGGACATATCACGATATCAGTAACATAAATACCTTGGTGGCGCAGTGGTAGTGTATGCGACTGCCGCGTCTGCGGTCCCGGGATCGATTCCCAGGTCGGAAAAAATATTTTTGTGATCCACAAATGTTTGTTTCGGAGTTTGGGTGTTTTCTACGTTTCTATCTAGAAAAATATAAGTATGTTTATCAGTCGTCTAAATCCTTTAACACAAGCTTATATTAGCTCACTTCGGGCTAGATGGCACTGTGTAAAAAAATGTCCCACCATCACTACATATTATAAAACAAAGTCGTTTTTCGCTGTCTGTCCCTATGTATGCTTAGATCTTTAAAACTACGCAACGAATCTCGATGCAGTTTTTTTAAATAGATAGAGTGATTCTTATAGAAGGTTTTTATGTATATTTTGTTAAGATTTTGTATACATTAACTTAATTATAACTATATATGTTGGCGGTGTCGGAAAAAATGAGTCGACTGGGAGCTTTTAACGAAAACGCTGCCTAAACCCTTTGAGATATAACAAAATTATGTATTGTGGAATTGTGTATCTAATATAGGTCTACAAAAAAGTCAGCGACGGTATATGTCTATCTCTTAAGGATACCGTACTATATCCATTTTAATACTTTAAAAAAACAGCAATAATAAAGCGGTAATTTAAAGGCTATTTACACAAAACCATTATTAATGCTTATCATTTTAATATATTAGTTGGCTTCAGCATTTTATGAAGATTATTTTGTCCCTTTACACTTTGAAAAATAAATGAATATCTTAGGCGATATGACAATATCAAAAAATGCGCAAATAAATTAATTTCGTGTAACAATAATTCGACCGGGCCGTGCGGGCGCGGGCGTAGTACTTGAGAGCGGAGAAGTAATCAAGTAATTTGGAAAATGTTCATACATTATCGTGAAATTAATAAACGACGGGCTTAAATGGGTGCCACGGGGTTCGAAGTATGTCACGTGCGAAGCCGGGCGGGTCAGCTAGTATTTAATATATAGCAGTTGTTAAGCCAAGTTGAAGGCATTTTAGGGAAATGATTTAATTTCAACTGCAAGCAGTCACAACCTGGCCCCGTCTATTTCAACTCTGCAATGGGCTCACCACCTGTTATGCATACGGTGAAATGTGGGCGTATATTTTGCCTACCCCTTCGGGGATAAGGGAGTGACAATATGTGTGTGTATGTAGTATAGTCGTATGCTAAACTTCGTCTATACATTCAAAAACAAATTGTAGTCATGTTCTAATCAATATTTTGTACCCCCAGGACATGCGTTCTAAATGGAAAGGTAGCCAAGAACTCCGCGAAAAGCTAGCGGCATCGGGTAACGAAGAAAGTGAGGACAGGGAACCGATTCTAGACGGATTTGCCCCTGATTACGATCTGAAACTGTTCCGGGAAGCGCAGGCGCTTGCTGCTATTAAGATTGAAGAGGAATTAAGCGACATACCGACGGACAGGGGCACGAGGTACAATAGATATTAAGACTGCAGGGATATATACACAACTAAATGACACCCCACGGCTTCGTCCGTGACGTATTTCGTCCTCCTATCGAACCTATTTAATCCCGTCGTTTATAATATAAAATTTTCCCCGATTTATCGACATCTTATCACTTCGTTAAGTATTCGGTCGTATATATTACTCGTAGTATCGATTAATATGTAAAATGACCCCATTGTAAATTACATTTGGCATACTTCTTAATCTTAGCGTATTTGAAATTGCTTTAAAACTCTTACTTAAATGAAATTGGGGTATAATTTTGTTATTTTGATTTTTATTTATAACTCGACGCCCGCGGCTTCGCAAGCGTATAGAAGTGTTCCCGTTCCCGTTTCCCACAGGAACTTGTTCCCGAGATAAAAAGTAGCCTATGTGTTATTCTGATACTATATTATTGTAAAGTTTCATTTAAAACTATTCAGTAGTTTTTACGTGAAAGAGTAACAAACATCCATACAAACTTTCACATTTATAATATTATTAAGATCAAATCACCTTGGTGATTTTGACCCATATCAACAGCGAGTCGCCACAGCCTGCGCCTGTCCATTTCAACACGGCAATGGGCCCACCAGCTATTACATGGGACAGGAATACACACAGTGAAAAGTGGGCATACAATATGTATGCCTCTGCCACAACTTCGGGGATAGGGCGTGACAGATAAAAAAGTGTAAAGTCTGAAATTGTGTTCCAGATTCGTAGTGATGGGTAAACACATGATGGAGGTATGGTACCAGTCGCCGTACCCGGGAGACGCGGCGCGAGTGCCCCGACTGTTCGTGTGTGAGTTCTGCCTCAACCACCACAAATCTGCCACGGGAGCCACCAGGCACAAGGTCAAGTGTGTCTGGAGACATCCGCCGGGCGATGAGGTTAGTTAACCACCAAAACCATAGAGCTGAAGTATGTCGTTATACTTGGTTGATAAGGTTTATTAAAAAAAAGGCAATATTCTTGAGAAGTGTTGTATTGTTGAGATTCTGAGTACCACTATGTCTTAAAAATAATTAATAGATAAAGTAAACTGTAAATGCTGACAATGTATGCTGAACTAGTCTACCGCGTACGTCATATGTGGCTATGTTGCAGCGCATAACGTTAAGTTGCAGTCATATTTTAAAATAGACTTTATACGTATACTACATCTACCCCGAAAGTTGCACCTACACCCCTGATAGCGAGAAAAAACGTATATACGTATGTAGCAAAACCGGCTGTGCTTTGCTAAATTGGGGATGAAAATCTACACAGATTATCAAGCGAGTTTGGGAGCAGATTGCAGACTCAGAAAATAAGTACAGTATTAGCCGCCTTACCTTCAGTCCCAAAGCGAGGTCTACCAGTTCTTCTCACGATTCACACACACGACAGCACAATTTTGGAAATGCTTTCGTAATATAATTAAAGGAATAAAATATTGCACATTCAACGCTGCACACGAGACGCGATACGTTTTCTTACTCAAGATGGTTGTCGAATAGTGACGTGTAAGGTGCGGTATGCGCACAATCGGTATCGGTACTTTATCGATTTGGTAGTACAAACTATCGATCATCAACACGATTTCCCATGTGGACGTATGGATCCCTAATACCCATCCAGGAAGACGGCTTGCATTTTTCATCACGCCTGCACGTAATTATCTGAAATCCAACAATTCACAAATCGCTTGGAAATTATCAGGGAAACGATGCGAATACGAAACATGCCGCCCACCAAAATACACGTGAAGGGTATTTTCAAAATACCGTTAAAGTACTATTACATAAAATGGGACATAGTCACGATATAAGTGCAATGATTTGACCATGCCAGAGTACTTATAAACTATAACCAAATGAATAAAATCCGTTTTGAATGTATACGAACAACGTTACATACGATACTTATAATAAATTGGCTTAAACTAATTTATAATAATAATATAAAAATATTTTTGGGACAACCCACACAACGCCATCTGATTCTAAACTAAGCAGAGCTTGTACTATGGTAACCAGATAACTGATAAACATACTTATATTTCTAAAAACATACATATTATAGATAGATAACACCCAGACACAGAATAAACCATCGTGCTCATCACACAAAGTTTTATCCTGGGTGGGAATCGAACCCACGACCTTTTGCGTAGCAGTCGGAGGCACTCCCACCGCGCCACAGAGGCAGTCTATATAATTATAAAGGAACTAACATTAATAATTTAATCAGTTTGATTTGGCAAAGGACATACCTTTGCCAGCGGTCGAGTAATACGCGAACCATTTAGTAAACGTAATCTAGCGACACGTATTACTCCATCTGGTCCAGGAAAGAGTTCCTCAACACGAGCCAATGGCCAGTGAAGTGGAGGTGTACCTGTATCTAAATTAATTATGACTACAGATCCGATCTCCAATGGTTTTGAATACTTTGTCCACTTGGCCCTCTGCATAAATGAATGAATGTACTCATTCCTCCATCGCTTCCAAAAGTCTTGTTGCAATTTTTGAATTAGTTGCCAACGGCCTAGACGACTAATATTAACAGAACTTAAGTCCTCGTCTGGAACTGCTGTGAGCGGTTCCAATGTTAAAAAATGTCCGGGAGTTAGTACGGATACGTCATTAGGGCAAGAACTAATAGAATATAATGGACGTGAATTTAGCATAGCCTCAATTTGTACGAATAACGTAGAAAGTTCATCTAAAGTTAAGCACTGACAGTTAACCACGCGATACAATGTTGATTTCACCATTTTCACTTGAATTTTCCAAGCGCCACCGAAATGGGGACTGGATGGCGGATTAAATTTGAATTGGAAGTTTTCAGAACAAGCTGCGTCTTGAATATACTTCGATAATTCACGTTGAGCACCTACAAAATTGGTACCACGATCTGAATAGATAATTTGAACTCGACCACGACGTCCTACGAATCTTCGAAGCGCAGCAAGAAAAGATTCTGATGTCAGATCAGTAGCTACCTCCAAATGAACCGCCTTCGTGACCAAGCAGACGAAAAGGCACAGATAAGCTTTACTTATTCTTGCACCACGATATTTACCGGATTTTATTCGGAATGGACCTGCGTAGTCCACACCAACGTTGCTGAACGCTTTAACTTGATTTACTCTAAATGCAGGTAAATCGCTCATGAATGGCTCGAGAGGAATCGGGTTCGTTTTATAACATTTTAGGCACTTAGAAACACAATGTCGAATTGCCCGCTTAGCTGATAAAATCCAAAATTGTTGACCAATTAGATACTGCAACGTATTGATTCCAGGATGACAATTTTCCTTATGAAAAGCTTCTATGAGCATATAAGTCAGTTGAGCATGTCGGGGTAGTAAGGCAGGATGTTTGTGGTTGTACTCTAACCCGGATCTCGAAAGCCTACCGCCCACCCTGAGGACTCCCAGCGTATCGATAAACGGAGAAAGCTTTCGCATTGGTTTTGAAAGAAGTGTACCTTCTTTCAAACGTCTGATTTTATCACTGAAGAGTACAGATTGAATATGTTTGACTATTACCAATAAAGCATTGTGAAGTTCTGGAGGCCTAAAAAGGCAACATTGTATATTTCATATTTTGATCATCAAATGTTTCATTACACTTTTTGTAAAATGACAAGTTATTTGATGAATCACAAAATGAAGGTCAAATGTTTCATATTTGTAAATCATCGTATTTGACAGTTTTGTATGGAAATGCGTAAAATGGTTCATTTAAATGAATCATCATTAATGTCAAATTGGTGAAATTTTAGATGTTACTAGGTGACTAACATTTTACGTTCATATTTAGCAATTTCACTGTTGTTATTGAATTTTAAGAGCTAACATTGTTAAATTTATACATTTTTGGGACAATGGCAGACTTGGGACAGTAAATAAAAACTTTTTAAAGCATGCTCGTCTTGAAGAAGCCTGTATGTATAGAAAACGTATTGTAGGGCTAAGGAACTTAGAGTTGGCTTTTAAGATGCCTGACCCTGAGTTTATTTTAAATAATCGTTTGACTCAAATATTTATAGAATGAGAGCCTTATTTAGGTTGTTTTCATGGGACACATTGCCGCTGTCAGGCCATTTTAGTATGAGGAAAGGTATATGAATCAAAAGAGGTCTTCTTCATTTTTGCGTATTCCCAGTTACTTCCCAAGTCAAACAGTGAGCTTGGAACTATGGGTCCTCCTTTATTGGCTGCTAGGACCAGCTTAAGTTTTGCTTTCATTCAATAATTGTATATTATTCAATATTGTATTGAATGAAAGCCATATATTAGAAGTGCTTGTGGCCCTGCGGACTCAGTGTTCTGTAAACGATCACTGATTTACGCAACTTTCACTATGCTATGCCCCAATGTCCTCGGATGGGTGACCACTTTGTGACATTTACTTTTGCGAGCGTTTCCGTACTTCGGAAGGCACGTTAAGCCGTTGGTCCCGGTTGCCAGTACCATGACAGTTCTTAAGTCATGTTGAAGGCCTCATGGGCGGCTTGAAATACACATGGTGAAAAGTGGGCATATAATATGCTTCTGCCATCCTTTCGGGGATAAGGCGTGATAGATAAATATATAAATATAAATTACCAGTAGAATTATAATAACAAAGCAAGTGACTTATTAACGCTAGTAGCATTTCAACACAAAAGGCCCACCAAAATTTAAAGCCCAAGCCAATCCCATCTGCCACCTGGAGTATCTGCCAATCAACAGCGGATGCCTGCTTTCTTTGATTGAGATAGCAGAGATCAGTCGCTCCCGCAGTGGTAATGGTATGTTAATGCTAATGTGAAAAGCTTTACGTACAACCGTCGTCAACGCTCAGATGATGATAATGGTAAAGGTGAAAATAGACATCTAAAGAGATAAAAAAAAGTGTTCGAAATTAGCATAGAGCTCTTGCATCATTTATTTATAACAAAAGTAACATGTTCCAGTAAGTTCACTGCTATGGATCTTTTTATGGTCACTACTCCACTTCCCACAATCAGTATGACTACCCTATAACCGTTCCTGATTAAATGTAGAAAGATCCAGAGATTAGTGTGTTCAAACAAATAGTCTTCAGACTTAGAAGAACAAAGAAGCAATATTTTATTAGTATTTTCATGTGAAAATCAGCAATGTTGCTGAGACCATTTCACTTAAAAATTTGTCGTGATTCAGATTTAAATATTATAAGTTTTAATGCAAGTCACAAAGGAACTAATCATTCTTCTTATTTGTAAATTGTCTTGAATCTGAAAATAAAACATTTTGGTTATTAGAAGTGCATTTATATATAGTAAGGAGATACACAATTCTTGTTTATCAAACTTCTAAAACATTTTATGAAAATTTCAATTCGGGCTGTCCCCGACACTCAAGTTTAATGACTCCAATACTGCGCACTGAACCTGATACCACTACATTTTGTAATAAAAAATTGGTACATAAGATTTATTTACCTTTTATTGATTCCAATTTCGATACACGTTTCTCTTTTGGCTAGCCACTCCAAATTTTGGCCTATCTCTTACATAGCTACGAGCTATACTATGTAAGAGGTCCAAGCTTGTTCTACATCTGCTGAAACTCTTTGATTTTCTTTTTCAGAGAAAATTCTCCATCTTAGTGTCATTATATTCTTCATTATAGCCAGGGGAAACAAAAGATTTCATAACTGAACTTATAAAACCGGGCCACTTGAAACCACCTATTAATAAATCTTGAGTACTTCACAGTATAAGTTAATATAATCAGACAGACATTATATAATTATGTCGTAATATGCAAGTTCCTAAATTCAACTCGACCCTATCTAAATGTTAAAAATTTTCTGTAGACATACAAAGCTACAATGTTTACACAAAATAATAAATAAATTCACTTGACACTCGACTGACATGTACGCATCAAGGTCATACATCAATAATTACAAGCAGCAACACTAAAATAAAATACATATTTATAGATTTTTGCTTCGCTTTTTATTTATTTTATATTTATTAGATAGAAATAACGAACTATTGTTAAATGGAACTTAATAACTACAATTTCACATTGTGGTAAAGGCAAAATACTTTTTTAAACATTAACCGTATAATTACGATTCGGTGTGACTCTTTATTTTTTTCAGTGTAGCAACATCAATATCAAATATGATTGGAAAATGAAATGAATTTTAGATGATTCATTTTTTTAAGTCGCCATTTTAAGGTCTTTAGAGCATTTCTTCTACAAATCTGCAAATGAATCAGAGTACGGATGAAACATACAATGTTGCCTTTTTAGGCCCCCTGAACGATTTAATGATAGGTGGGAACTACGATTTTGTTTACAACGCAGATTATTGATATAACGAATCCATAGACCCACAATGCGCTGGATCTTACGGATGGAGGAAAAACGATTCATTAATTCATCAATAGGGTGTACTAGAATATCACTCATTAGAAGAACTTGTGCCTTTTCTTCAGCGCGAAGTTCGTTCTCGGAGGGATCAAATTTTGAAAAAGGCCAACTCTGAACTTCTTTAGATAGCCAACTAGGCCCTGCCCACCATAACGTATTGTTAACCAATTCGGATGGAGTCTGTCCACGTGAAGCGACGTACGCAGGATTGTCCTCCGATTTGACATGACGCCATTTTGCGTCTGGAACAGTGTCCCGAATATAACTGACACGATTTGCCACAAAAGTCTTCCAGCGTGAAGATTGAATCCACGAAGGCGCTACAGTGGAGTCTGACCACGCGTAAATAACTGAAATGGGTAGCAGCTGCTGGTAAGATTGGTAAACGAATTGAAGCAATTCTGCGAGCAGTACACAACCACATAGTTCGAGTCTTGGCAAGGAAACCACTTTCAAATTATCCAATGCGTCAACAATACGAAGAAATACTACACCGGCGAACCCACGCTGCAAACTGTCTGCGAATCCATGAATTTCGCACGATTTGAGATTATTTAAGGATAAATATCGCGAAATTTTATGATTCTGAATTAATAGTAGTTTTGAGGTGTAGCGTATCCACAGCTGTTCGATGTCTTCTGGAGGTTTCTCATTCCAGGAAACGCCTCGAACCCACAACTGTTGCACTAGATACTTTGCAAAAAAGATTAATGGGGATAAAAAACCACACGGATCATGAATCCTATGCGTATAATGCGCTTAGTACAAACAAAATCATTAGGTTTAACTTCAAAGACAAAGTAATCAGATGCAGGTTCCCATTGTAGACACAAAATCTTCAGGATATTGGCCTTCTGAACATCCAACGAGACTGTGTCAGTGAGACAATACTCACGGGGAATATCAAAAAGTAATCTAGGATCATTACTGCCCACTTTCGCAGCTCCATGTGACCACGTTTGAGAAGGTCTATAACTTCCGATTTAGCTTGAATTGCTTGATTTAGGTCTACACAGCCGGTCACGATATCGTCGGCGAAGACGTCAGTAGTTAAAATACTTTTACCTAAAGGCAGATCTGCACCTTCATCGTCTGCGAGTTGTTTTACAGTTCGGCAAGCTAGAAACGGCGATGAAGAGACACCGTGCGTGTTTAAGCGATATTCTAAGATGAGTTCATTTGAATTAAATCTCCAGAAGATTCTCTGAAAGTCTCGATATTCCTGGTGTACAACAATTTAACGGTACATTTTGCATACATCCGCAGAGAACACTATAGGATGCAGCCGAAATCTCAAAAGAATGTCTACAATGTTAGATTGTAATTTAGGCATGTCAATAAAGTCTCGTTTAATGACATGCCTGTGGTTGGGTCACGATTAGAAGCATCGAATATCACGCGTAATTTTGTGCTACTACTCTCCGGCCGTAGAACACAAAAGTGAGGAATGTAATATTTTCCTTTGTTTAAATCTTTTGGCGGTACAGGCGTCATACGACCACAGTGAATATACTCTGCCATAAAAGCTGAATACTGTTCGCGTAGAATAGAATCGGACGAAAGTTTCCGTTCTAACGAATGATAACGCTTAAGAGCTGTGTCTCGGGAGTTAGGAAATGTAGGTTCCTTATCTTCTATAAAAGGTAAGGCAACGCTGTAACGGCCGGTTACATCGCGAATCGTGGTACTACGATAAATCTCTTCGCACCGCTCCTCACTAGCGCTCAGTTTAGCGATACAAGGAAAATCATCCAGTTCCCAAAACTTCTTGACTTCCTGAAGCAATTGATTATCTGAAACGAGTAATGAGTTGACTTGCTGTTCAGTAGAGCGGTTATCAGCACTTCCTATAAGAATCCAGCCAAAAACAGAATTCAACGCCGAAGGTTGCTTTGGTCCTCCACTCACGCATCCAGGTCGAATGAGCATAGGGAAGATCTCAGCACCGAGAAGAATGTCAATTGAACCAGTCTTGTCACAATCCGGATCCGCCAGATTAAGACCGCGAATATGTAACCACGAAGATTTATCTAGCCTATAGCTAGGCATATTTTCACATATGCTAGGTATTGTCAAAGCTTCAATATTGAAAACCACTTGATCATTAATACCTATCTGAAGATGAACAGCTCCGGATATGGAGGCTGAAGATTGACCAACGCCACGAATTTGACGAGAGGCCACACGTTTGACAAGTCCAAGTCGATCCACTGCACGTTCTGAAATGAGCCTGACTACCAGTATCGATTACACAGCGGAATGACTGATAGCTGCCCGATTAAATGAATGAGCTAGTTGAAATAATCTAAGTACATGCTAAAATCTTTAATGCATCCAGAGCATCGTGGAAGATCAATCTTAGGTAGTCTCATTACAGGAACGTGTGACTTATGTTCACAAGATAAAGTATTAGAAGAAGAATCAGTCGGAACAAGTTGATTATGTAAAACTAATAACTGAATATGAATATCATCAAATTCGGATCGAATCTTATCTTCCGATTCAACATCTGTCTCATCGATAATACTTAAGATATCCATATGCGCTTCCTCGAAGTTGTATAAATGCTTGTCGATATTTGAATAATGCGCTATGAAGTTATCTAAATGAGACGCATCGGATTTAGCTAGTTGTGCCACTTCTAACGTTTTCCGCAATCGATTTAATGCTAAAGTTAGCTTTCGACGCAATACTGGCAAGTCGACGTACGTAAGACCAGCATGTTCGATTGATGTAGATTTAGACATCTTCCTTGTATTACGTTTCGGAACAACAAAAGCCATATTTAAAGTTAATGCTTTGACAACAATTTGTTGCTTCGAATAAAAAAAAAATATTAATTTTATTTTATGACAAACTTATGCTAAGTGATAATCGAATGACAAAACACAAATAAATCGATACGAAAATCGGTATCCGGTATCTATACCTGAATATATTTGAATGTCCACTCACTAGGCAGTACACTTTATTTAAACCTACCCGACGTTTTATTTTTAGTACACCCACAAGTTAAGGATATAATTTTACTATTAAGACTGTTAATGATTACGATATTATATGACGTTTATAGACTAAATGAACCCTATATGTAATGGCGTAATGACGAACTGGCGATTGATTGGTAAACGAATGCTAAGTAATTGCCGTTTTGCCTCTACTTTAGATTACGATTTGGTTTAACGATTCGAATTGATATGTATCTATAAAAAACGATTAGTAACTTTACAACTTGCTACTTTAACAACGAAATTTCACAAATTATTAAGCACTTAATATTATTATAGCGATAGACTGTACGTGAAAATACATGTACTGAACAAAACGAATGATTTACATGCATTCACAGCGTTCGGGATAATAATATTCTGAACGGAGTATTATACAAATCACTGAAGATTGTGCAACAGTTGAATGTACCTGATGAAGTAATAATCGAATCACAAATTTAAAAAACCGAAGAGAAGTTTTAGTACCTAAAATGGCGGAAAGAAAATTTCTCTTTAGGTTACGGATATTGATGTTAATTACTTTACAAATCTTGTATTTTATAAGAAATAAATAAAGTAAAGTTTAGTTGCATATAATAATTTTGTCGTGATGTTCCTATATATTCGTATAACGGAGAAATATGCAAATTATGGAAGATTTTGTTGTAGGTATTTAAACAATGATTTAAATATCAAATTCAAATAATGTGAGGGACGGTTCCCGGGTTTCGGCACCATAAAAAATGTAGCAAAACCGGCTGTGCTTTGCTAAACTGGGGATGAAAATCTACACAGATTATCAAGCTAGTTTGGGAGCAATCAGACTCAGAAAATAAGTACAGTATTAGCCGCCTTACCTTCACTCCCAAAGCGAGGTCTACCAGTTCTTCTCACGATTCACACACACGACAGCACAATTTTGGAAATACTTTCGTAATATAATTAAAGGAATAAAATGTTGCACATTCAACGCTCCACACGAGACGCGATACGTTTTCTTACTTAAGATGGTTGTCGAATAGTGACGTGTAAGGTGCGGTATGCGCACAATCGGTATCGGTACTTTATCGATTTGGTAGTACAAACTATCGATCATCAACACGATTTCTCATGTGGACGTATGGATCCCTAATACTCATCCAGGAAGACGGCTTGCATTTTTCATCACGCCTGCACGTAATTATCTGAAATCCAACAACTCACAAATCGCTTGGAAATTATCAGGGAAACGATGCGAATACGAAACAACGTATACTACAGAGCAAGGGGTGGTTTTGGCGCCAATTCCTGAACATAACACGGTTGTCGTATTTTACTTTCCAATACTAGTGTCAGGGGGTACCAATGCGAACAAAATATTTTTAATAACATTAAATTATCCCTAGATGTCAGTAATGGTATCAAATTCAAGATTACAAAAAATAAAAATCTTATTTAGCTGTTTAAAGTCCGGTATATGATTTTTAAAATAAAAACCATATTATAATCTGTGATATTAACATACTAAACTCGTTAATAATACAATTAATGTAGATTGCGTGAATAATTGGTTCTCGATACTGTTCATTTATAATAATAGATGGCGACGTAATAAGTTGAACAGTTCTGCACCAACATTCGTCTCTCTATGCCAATAGTACCTGTAAAAAAAAAAGAGCATTCTATCTCTATCGGTCGCGCACGTCACAGCGATGCACGCTAGAATAATAAACTTATTTGTAAAAATATTGTGATATGACGACGAGGATTAATAAATATCCGCAATAATCAAGCAGTAGATAAATTCATTACATTACGTTACAGTGTGTGTGGCCTGGTGGTTAACGGCGAGAAGTAGTAATATTGTTAATTTAGTATTTTTCCCAAGTATAGAGTCCCAAGATCGAATCCTCATTGTTTTGATTTTTGTTTTTGCATTTTAAAATAAATATTAACAATTGTGAATACAAAACACCGAAAAAGTAATACTTTTTTTTTGGTTTTATAGAAATTTACTAAATAAGTGTTTATTACATTTTTTTTAATTCCAGTAATAAATCGTTTTATTTTATATCAAACGCGATGTGGCATCTGAATTGTAATCAAAACAAATTCAGTGATCCGATCCGCCAAAGTAAACGATATTGTACTTAAAATAAAGTTCAAAATAGAAGCGCGTAATAACTGTCGGTGTCTGTCAACCTGCTGATAAGGTTCAAAGTGGTATGACCGCCGCGCCGGCACTACTCTTACGTCAAAATTCTATTAGCGCTGCATCGTATATTACGATAGTACATTGAGCTTTGACAAGTTAAAAATATAAAAAAAGCTAGTTGACGGCCGCGGCTCCGCCTTCGTGATGGGAACTTGTTCCCAGTATAAAAAGTAGCCTATATGTTGTAAATCCATTCAGTACTTTTTACGTGAAAGAGTAACAAACATACATCAAATCTTTTAAACTTATAATATTTATATCTTATATTTATATTAAATTTATATATTATATAATTTATAATTTTTTTTTTATATTATATTTATTTTATCTTATTTTTTTGAAGCGCTCGTGGCCCCGCGGTCTCAGTGTTCTGTAAACGATCACTGAGTTACGCAACTTTCACTATGGCTGGTCCTCGGATGGGTGACCACTTTGTGGCATTTACATTTGCGAGCGTTTCCGTGCTTCGGAAGGCACGTTAAGCCGTTGGTCCCGGTTGCCAGTAAAATGGCAGTCGTTAATCCTGGTTGAATGCCTTATGGGCGGCCTAAAAAATTTCAACAGCAGGTAGTCACATCCTGCGTCTGTCTATTTCAACACGGCAATGGGCTCACCACCCATTACGTGGGACAGGAATCCACACGGTGAAAAGTGGGCATCTTACAACCTAAACCCCGAGATCTCGACCATAGACTTAGCTACCTCGGAGCCAGGGGCTATAGACATCCATTGACTCTAGACAGTTGACCTTGACCTCAGGATCTAAGGTCTCGGGGCCCTACCGGCTCTAAGCCCACAAACTCAGATTCTAGCCCAGAAGCCTGGACTTCGGATCTAAGACCCTGGAATCTTGACTCAGGACCCTGGACCCCGGATCTCGGGAACAGGATCATGAACCCTAGGCCCTTAACCTTGGATCCTAGCCCCTGTACTGTGAGGTCTCTAGAGCCTCTACTGCATACCCTCGATGGAGAACCCAACCCTTGACTCTAAACAGAGGATCTGGAGTAGCTGACCTTGGACTCTCGATCTAAGACACAGAACCCGGAATTCGGGATCCCAGACCCCGGGTCGGGAATATGGGCTCTACGTCTTCGAACTTGGATCCTGGCCCCTGAACATTCATGAAGCCTGGAATGGGTTTATAATGTTTATTTTAGAAGTTCCTATGGCCACCTTCCAGTGTCCTCTACAAACAATCTCCATGCATGGAAATTACAAATGGTCACTTACGAGTACCTACGCTACGTAACTAAAAAACACTGAATGAACTAACTCTAGTTTTATAATATTAGTACCTATAGATAAAATATCCAAATAAGTAAAACCCTTATTTGTTGCTTTATAACATGACCTTTATCATGCCCGTACAGAATATTGATAACGTCAATTAGCTAGAAAAGGCATACGGCAGAGTATTTCTGTTTATAGTGACATCTAGTGTAGTGTAGTAAATAATAAGAATAGTTTGCCAAAACATTGTCGCCATCTATATACAAACTCCCGTACTGCCTGCCTGCTTGGAAAGTTAAGGCCGTGACCATTTTTAGTTCCCGTTCGTGCATCTGTATAAGAATTATATTATATTATCTGTGCTAGTGTATAATTCGTGATTTTATGTTTTTATAATGGTGGATTATGTTTATGATACAAAAAGTATTAATTAAATGTGCATGAGTGAATGAAAGTTAAATGTTGCAGTGAATAGCGGGTGTTTTTTGTGTTAGTGCCAAATCGCCATAGAAAGCCCTACTAAGGAGTCCATTGCTTTACTAGGGTAAGGACCAGGACCAAGGATTGAAGACTCGACATCTATAAGGATTAAACATGACTAAAACTAAATAATAAGAAAATATAAAGACAAGGCTGTATGGTCTAAGTTTCCTTTGCCTGCCAAAGATGTGCGAAGACAACTAACCACCATAGAGCAAGGTGTCTTTTTTTATACCACTTAGGTGGCAGACAAGCTTACGGCTCACCAGATAGAAAGCGGTAACCTTATCCTATGGACGCTTGCAACACCAGAGCCTCTGTTTAAGGAACAAAAATTGGGAATATTATTTTTAGAAATGCCACGCGTTAAACATTTGGGTGAAAGAGACCAGCTACGACTAGAACTCCGGGGCCCAAGTGACCCCAACTGCAAGTGGTGTACCTGAAGGGACGAAGTAAAGACGTTGGCGCCATTACGGAATTCAGAGACAATCGGACTTGACATTGCCCTAAATAATAAGCTAACCGATAGCTGCTCCAAAACCATAAAGTTTTTCGAAGAAACTGGGAATAGTCTGAGATAAAGAATGACTCGGTAGACTACATTGAACGTTCCTATGGACTCGTCAAAGTTAATGGCCATACACCACTAGATTCCATGACGTTGAAAACTATTGTATCTGTCTTTTAGGTTCAATTTTATGTGCATTTTGCATCTTCTATGACTTTTCAAACCATTCTTGAGTATTAGTGTCGGCCGATTGAAAGCATTTTTGTGTCGTCGAGGTTTAGATTTGTATACTAATGTGAGCATTGTATGTAGTCGGCAGTTTACGCAAACTACACCAAATCGATTAATTCATTAATTTATATATCATAGACTACTTACCAAAATCCGGCTCGAAGGACCATAACGTACGATGGCACGTGAATAATAATAAAAAACGTTAGGACATAAATATTGGTCTATTTTCTTAAATTTAAGTATTGTAGCCTCAGCCACTAGTTAATCGTAATTACTATTTCTACCTCCATCAGATATACAGAAAAGACAACCTGTCGGTGTGGCAAGTGGACGGTCGGAAGCACAAGCAGTATTGCCAGCAGTTGTGCCTGTTGGCCAAGTTCTTCCTGGACCACAAGACGCTGTACTACGACGTCGAGCCGTTCCTATTCTACGTGATGACGTGTGCGGACGATGAGGGCTGCCACGTGGTTGGATACTTCAGTAAGGTCAGTCATCTGAAATGAAATGAAAAATCTTTATTCATGTAGGTCACATAGTAACACGTATACATACATACATATCGTTACGCCTGTCTCCCCTCGGGGTAGGCAGAAACTATGGCTTTCCACTTGCTACGATCCTAGCATACAACTTTCGCTTCTTCAACTTTCATAAGTGTTATCATACACACACGCCGGTTAAGGGTACTCTTGACCTGACCTTTTTCCAAAATCTCCAGTTTGCCCATTCACTCTTTACAGTAACACGTATGAACGTCAAGATTGATGCTGATATATTTACATTTACTGCCAGATTCGCAAAGCAATAGGTAGAGCCTGTGGAAGAACCTGGCAATTAAACTCATGGCCA
Source organism: Thumatha senex (assembly GCA_948477245.1). NCBI lineage: Eukaryota > Metazoa > Arthropoda > Insecta > Lepidoptera > Erebidae > Thumatha > Thumatha senex. Next base: position 26,677,753 of record OX419731.1, on the reverse strand, counting down.
CTCTTTTCTAACCGCCAGTAATTTCATTAGTTTTAATTACGTGGTATTTGAACAAATTATATAGTTATGAGTTTATATAAAAGAAACAAAATCAAATGAACTAAAATCATTCAACAATACCTAATAAAAAATAATAAAAAGCTTCAACACAATTATTGTATCTATGATAAATAGTATACTATAGTAATTATTATAATAAATAATTTATTTATGTAAGTACTTTGTGGTGTGCATGAGTATATTTTATATATCTATCTATTTATGTATATATTTACATATGTACGATATTATAAATCTACACTTATCTTTGTTAAATTACTTTTAGAAGTCTGTATAGCCTAGGATGCAATATTCAATATGATGTCTCATACCAACCATGCACACGCACAGATAATATATAAATTCCTTAAACCCCAAAACAACTCACAACATCCTTACACATCATCTACCCATAATAACACAACCCAAAACCATTGAAGGCACATTGTCGGACGTATAAAATCGCGTTACTTTGTACCTTTCAAAGTAAAACAAAAAAAAAACAAAAAGAGAGCGAGAATGTATTTAAGCTGATACCACTTTTATAGACACATCCATTATTTTATTGACTTTTTTACACAGCGCCATCTATCCCAAGTAAGCTAATATTACCTCGTGGTATAGGTTCTAGACAACTGATAAACGTACATATATATTTATAAATACATATAAATTATACATAGGAAACACCTAAACTCTTGCTATAAACTAATATTTGCGGATCACACAAATATTCTCTTATGTTATAGTAAGCTGGTATGTTACCCTAAGGAAATATACACAAGCCTTCGCGGATTTTTCTGTATAAGGTACACAATTCAACCATACATTATTTTGTGGAAGCGTTTTCGTCAAAAGCTCCGAGCTTATTTTTTCTGACACCTGCAACATAATTCGTTTTATTTTAGGAAAATTAAAAAACAAAGCTTCACAAATATTATACTAAAATCTTCTTCGAGAACTACTCTATTCATTGTTTAAAACAGCATGAAAATCAGTGCAGTAGTTTTCAATTACAAATGTATGCACTTACAGAGGAAATGCATAGAATCATCATTTATGATAGTTGTTATTGATAAGAATTATAAAAATATTAATTTCACTTATTTCAAAAAATTCACAGATTTTTTTGTCTTCAACTATCGAGCACATTGAAAATGATCTACAGAAAAGGAAAAAATATGTCGTTCTGCCTTTTTTAGAAAGGTTAGGCTACAACGCAAACCCTTAACCGATCGTTGTTTTAGGTTCAATTTGTAACTGATTAAATTGTCCAGAGGAGATTTCCTCAAATTTTTGAAATCATTCCTCCTACCCAAAATATCGAGCTTTCATTATACTCTCTAAGGCATCACATCAACACATTCTAAGATATTGGAGGTTCTATATTCATATCAGCGCACCTTTCGTACCATATAACTACCGTCTAGTATAAAGAGATTTTAACTTCATGCGCCATAATATTATGTGAATTATTTTTTATTAGAAAGCGAAATTTGTGTAATACTCACACTTCTACGCATACCCTTTTGGCCCTTGCGTTGCTGCACTGGCGCTACCGAGTGTTGTGAATATCCATAGGCTACGGTGAACACTTTCGCTCAAGTAGACCGTATCTGCCACCTCAGTGGTATAAAAAAAACTTTAGTATTGTTAATACTTATAATTCATAATTCTTTAGTCCCTTCTCTATAATGAGACATTATAGATACATTGTTTAATTACCTTTGGAAACAATTTTAGAACAAATCCATTTAATAGGCAGTTAGTTTTACCACAGATAATATAATATAATTCTTATACAGATGCACGAACAGGAACAAAAAATGGTCACGGTCTTAACTTTCCAAGCAGGCAGGGGACTACGGGAGTTTGTATATAGATGGCGACAATGTTTTGGCACACTTTTCTTATTATCTACTACACTACACTAGATGTCACTATTAACAAAAATACTGTGCCGAATGTTTTCTAGCTAATCGACGTTATCCATATTCTGCACTTTGGGGTACGAGAAATATAAAGGTCATATTATGTGGATATTATAGTAGTATTATAGTGAAAATTAGAGTTAATTCATTTGTTTTGTTTGTTTGTTTAATTGAAGCGCTAATCTCAGCAAATACTGGGTTGAATTAGAAAATTATATATTTGTTATGATATAATTATTATCAACTAGTTGGCGCCTGTGGCTTCGCCCGCGTAGAGTTGTAATCAAGTAAAATCACATTACTATAAAACATTTTATTTATACCGTGTTTTTTTAGTTACGTAGGTACTTGTAAGTGACCATTTGTAATTTTCATGGAGATTGTTTGTCGAGGACACCGTTTGTTGAGGTGGCCATAGGAACTTCAAAAATAAACATGATAAACCTATTCCAGGGTTCATGAATGTTCAGGGGCCAGGTTCCAAGTTCGAGGACGTAGAGGGCCATAGGGCTCCGATTCCCGACCCGGGGTCTGGGATCCCGAATTACGGCTTCTGTGTCTTAGATCGAGAGTCCAAGGTCAGCTTCTCCAGATCCTCTGTTTAGAGTCAAGGGTTGGGTCTTAGGTTTGGGTTCTCTACCGAGGGTTTGGAGTACAGGCTTTAGATACCTCACAGTATAGGGGCTAGGATCCAAGGTTAAGGACCTAGGGTTCATGATCCTATTCCCGAGATCCGGGGTCCACGGTTCTGAGTCAAGAATCCAGTGTCCAAAGTCCAGGTTTCTGGGCTAGAATCTGAGTTTGTTGGCTTAGAGCCGGTAAGACTCCAAGACCTTAGATCCTGAGTTTAAAGTCAACTGTCTAGAGTCAATGGATGTTTATAGTCCCTGGCTCCGGCGTAGATAAGTCTATGGTCGAGATCTGGGGGTTTAGGTTGTAAGATATACCTATTGTCTACAGAGACCAAACCCAGGGGTCTGGGGTCCTCAGTTCAAGGCCTAAGGTCCACTGACCAGGCTCTAAGGGTTGAGGTTCAGCCTTGTCTAGGGTCCTCAATTTAGATTCCAGGACCTGGGGACCAGAGTCCAGGGCACAGTATCCGGGACTAAAGTCTACAAGCTCCAGAGTTGAGGATTCATGATCGTCCTGGAGTGTAGGCCACAGTCATTTATTTTCATGCGTGGAGACCTATAATTGGCTTTCAGGTATTTATTATACAAGTCGATTGGTGTTATTATTAGCTGTTCGTTTACCAAAAAATAAATAAATAAATAACAAGAGGACCCTCCACGCCTTGCCAGTGACATATGTCGAACTCGAACTCCTAACGCACCTATTTAATCCCGTCGCTTATAAATCTTACAATAATGCATAAAAACTTGCCCGATTTATCGACATTTATTATTACTGCTCCGCTCCCCAGGGTAGTAGCGTGATATATGTACAGCTTACAGCCTTTCTCGATAAATAGGCTATTCAACACAAAAATATTTTTTTAAAACCGACCATAGTTCCCGAGATTAGCGCGTTAAACTAAACAAAAAATCTTAAGTTATATAGTATAAGTATAGATAATCTATTGTATCAGGCCTTTGAACGTGAAATATATAATTAATGAAAACAAAATAAAAGAAAGTAAATAATATGTTTGTTTACTCTTTGACGTAAAAGTGCTGAATGGATTTACAACATATAGGCTACTTTTTATCTTCCGGAACAAGTTCACTTCACGCGAGCGGAGCCGCGGCCGTCAACTAGTTATTTTATATTTTTAACTTTTCAAAGCGCAATGTATCGTATACGATGCAGTGCTAATAATATTATGACGTAAGAGTAGTGCCGGCGGTCAGACCACTTTGAACCTTATTATCAGAGAGACCGACAGTTATTACGCGCTTCTATTTTCCACTTTGTTTTTATTGACGTAACGTCGCTCAGTCCGCGCTGTATAGCCGTTGATACTTTGGCGTATCGGATCACTGGATTTGTTTTGATTACGATAAAGTTTAGACGCTACATCGCGTTTTGGTATAATAACCTAACCTAACCACTCCGGGAGTGCCGACAGAAGTGAAAACTCAATTTATTAATAATTTATTTATCTAGACGCGTTGGTACATGCATATATGCACACACTATAGCTGCGTATCGTAACGGGGTGTAGCGAGTCCAGAGATTTATCTCATCTAAAAAATTGCGTACCGCGCTAAAAGAAGTTTTTCCTTCAAAAATTGACCGGGATCGACGTTAATGATGATGATGAAAAATAAATCTACACTGAAAGAGTCCTAATTGATTACACAGCATTATTTAATAAGACCTGTAGATGACCGGAATCAACGTTAGATGATGATGATGATTATGGTCGCGAGTCCAGAGATTTATCTCATCTAAAAAATTGCGTACCGCGCTAAAAGAAGTTTTTCATTCAAAAATTGACCGGGATCGACGTAAAGATGATGATGATGAAAAATAAATCTACACTGAAAGAGTCCTAATTGATTACACAGCATTATTTAATAAGACCTGTAGATGACCGGAATCAACGTTAGATGATGATGATGATTATGGTCGCGAGTCCAGAGATTTTATCTCATCTAAAAATATGCGTACCGCGCTAAAAGAATATTCACTTCAAAAATTGACCGGGATGGACGTTAATGATGATGATAAATCTTACGCTTTTTCGATCAGGTCACGTGTCCTGACGCGAGTTTAAGATTTTATACCCATTACAGAAAAAGTGCTCAACGCCGCTAAAGAAGTTTTCACTTCAAAAAAAAATGTTTAAATTCTGAAATAAAAAAGAAACAATATTTTGGGCCAGAAACTATATTTAGTAAATTTTTATCAAAAAAAGTATTATATTTACGGTGTTTTGTATTCATAATTGTTATTAAAATATTGATTTTAAAATGCAAAAACAAAAACCAAACAATTAGGATTCGAACTTGAGACTCAGATGCAGTATCGATTATCCTATGTCTACTTGTCGCGATCAGACACCAGACCACACACACGGTTACACAATTTGATGAATTTATCATGTGCTTGATTTTTGCGGCGCAATCTTCGTCGATATTACAATATTTTTACAAAAACAGAATTAAATTTTATAATTCTACCGTGCATCGCTGCTGTGACGTGCGCGAGCGACCCGCTTGCGCACACACGTTCTATCTCTTTTTTTTTACAGGTACCATTGGCATAGAGAGACCAATGTTGGTGGAAAACTGTTCAATTTATAACGTCGCCATCTATTATCATAAACGTACAGTATCGAGAACTAATTATTCACGCAATCTACATTAATTGTATTACCAACGAGTTTTATATGTTAATATTACAGATTTCAATATGGTTTTTATTTTAGAAATTAATTACCGGACTTTAAACGGCTAAATAAGATTTTTATTTTTGTAATCTTGAATTTGATACCATTACTGCCATCTAGGGATTATTTAATGTCATTAAAAATATTTTGTTCCCATTGGTACCCCCTGGTTTTACTTACAATAGTGCCAGACAGGATAGGATAGGTTTGTTTAATTTATCGTTTAACGTTTGTCTGCGGTATCGACTGTGGCGTAACCGCCATAGCGAAATTTACAATGGCTACAGATTTTACACTCTAAAAATACTCTTCGGTAGTTAGGGTAATAGTATTTCATACATATACTAATGGGCGCTCGCTATATTTCATAAACCCTTCTCATCAAAAGACGTTTTGGATTAGCTAATTATTGAATTTAAATTATGATCAAAATTTAATCACTTTAGCTATCGTGCTTTTTAACAGGTATATTAATCGTTAGCAATTTATGTACGATTTTTTTCAAATTAGTACAATAATTATACTGTGGAGATGCGATCACTTCGAAAATTGTGCGGCCTAACTTTGGCCGACAAATACGTAACGAAGTGATACGCAATATGGCATTTTTGAATGAAAGTGTCAGCTTTAAACTGTAAAAGGGCGTGCTCCGTTGGTTTGGACACGTCCAACAAATGAGTGAGGAACGATTGACGAAGAATATATATTGTGCGATAGTAGAGGGTAGAAAGAGTCAGGGTAGGCCGACACTGACATATGAAGACCACGTCAGCAGATTGCTCAAAAACGGAAAAGTCAAAAGTACTCGGACACCCTGACGCGCGTGTATGAAGCGATTGATGAATCTTTAAGAAGCGAAAGAAGTATGCATGGATTGCGAAGCCTGGCGATCTGTCCTCTCTGACTACCCCGTCAGGGATACTGTGTGAAGATAGTTTAGTTTAGTTTTTTTTTACAATTAATATGAACTTAATCGTAAATGAAATAAGGTAAACAATTGTGACGACGACGACCTGAAAAAGGTCGCAGGGAGGGACTGGATGCGGAAGGCGCAGCACTGTGTGTTGGACGTAAATTGGAAAGGCCTACGTCCAACAATGGACTGCTATAGGCTGATTTGATTGACTGATTAAAGCAATTGTTCAGTTCGAAAATATAAATAATTATGTCCGCCAAAAATATAAATATTATTTTATGCCCGCCGTTACAAGGTTTATGTGGTTGGTGAATTTGATTTATCTTATAAATTTGGTCCTACAGTAATTACGCTTACTGATTATTTATTTAAACAAATAATGTACTTTAGCAATTACCAATTTATATCAAACTTTTCTATACGTGTTAATCGTAACTGGTTACGAAACTTCTATTTTGTAGACGATCTAAAGAAATAAACAAAACATCATTACAAAATTCATTCTTTTCCTGCATTAGTTAAACATAATTATGTAGTACAATAATCGTACTACAATAGTGCCGAGTGTAGAACCTCGTACTATGCCCGCCATTCAGCGACGTCGCGTCAGCTGTGAGGGTAATGACCTGTCGGGGGTGTATCGGGATGGAAAGGGTGCGACACACCGCCACAACCCCGAAATGCACCCGCTTCGGTGCGAGTGCGGGCACTGCAATACAGACAAATTAAAGGTGCTTATTAATATTTTGTGGGTTGTGTTGATATTCACGGCGGGGGATATTAGATTCTGTGTTCTTTGATTGGAAGATAATTTTATGAGTTTCTTTTGTATCAAAAGTAGTATTGTCGGTATAAGGGTCCCATCAAAGTATACCGTCAAGGTTACGATAGTCTTCCCGGTGAATTCAAAGTTGGGGCATGCTACCTAAAGATCTGAATATATTTATTTATTTGATTTTCATTTGTTTTTGGCTTTGTTGAAAGTGGTTGTCGTATGATTTCCTAAAAATGGCTGCATTTCGTGCTATTCTCTTCCTCCGATTATCGCGCCTCATAAAAAAAATAAAAAAAATATTGTGGTACACTTTTCACACAGCGCCATCTAGCCCAGACTAAGCTATAAGCTTGTACTAAAAGATTTAGACGACTGATATACATACTTATATATTTCTAAATACATACATATTATACATTGGAAACACCCTAGGGTAATTAGCTTGAGTTTCTGAAAAAAATGGAGCAAACCATATTAAAAATAACTAGTGGGCTTCCCAAGAAATAATTTGGCTGCAAATAGAGCTTACTATATAAACCTAAAGTGTTATGAAATTAGAGTAGTAGCTGCAATTATAGTTTGCGACGGCAAAAAAGAGTTAGTTATAAAATATTACGCTTACAGTGACAAAGCAAGTTTATAAGAGCAATGTGTGAAGGTTAAACGCGTAGAGCAGCGATTATTATCCCTACAATACAGACCAAAGCTTCTGTGTTATAGCTTTGAGTGAATCTTACTACTATAAGATCCATATTAAAAATTAACATTTATTATTGACTTGCAGTTCTAAGCAAGCTACCAACTCTTTCAAAGCACTGATAGTTGCACAATATGAGCAATCAACGCTACTAGCTCTACAATGGTGTTTTATAAATTTACAACACTTAACTCTTAAAGGGATACAAAGGTCCCTTGTATAGTTTAGGGCTGAATAGCAGGGATATTTCTCCCTATAAATAGAACGTATAATGTCAAGTATAGCCTCTATATTATTTAAGGTTGAATTATTGAGTTCGTTACCTTAGTACCCCTAATTGGTCATGTAAGCATAAATTGGCGCCGCAACAGAGCTCCTTTCAAAATCGAGTATTATATTGAGTAGTGATGATGTAAATAATACCAGTGATTATATTAAGAATCTTTCATTTTAGTGAAAATTTGAGGACATGAGCTATTAAGAATATTAAACAAACTGCTATGAAAGATTTGATGTTGATCTTAAATGACAGATTTGGATTCTAACAAAAGATCCTCGAACTATTTTACAAACACCAAAAAATATTTTAATACAAATACTATGTGGCGATAGTGAATATTGGCATAAATAAAACACCAGGTCAGTGCGAGCATTATGTGTTATTACAAGTTAGATCATTTGTACGCTCCACAATCGATTTACAAACAAAATTATTACATCACTATCGATTAATATCCGCGTGCAATGTAGTGGCTGTATTGTCCTTTCTCTAAAGTTCTTACTATTTTGAACGGCATTCTGAAATTGAAATATAATTGTAACATAATCAAATAAAATATAGTAGCGTTTATGTCGTCTTGTACTCCTATTTATTTTAGCAACCCTATTACAATTTATTTATAATATTAATTAGTGTATTAATAATATTATTTAGAGCTCGTGGCCCCGCGGTCTCAGTGTTCTGTAAACGATCACTGAGTTACGCTACTTTCACTATGGCTGGTCCTCGGATGGATGACCACTTTGTGGCATTTACATTTGCGAGCGTTTCCGTGCTGCGGACGGCACGTTAAGCCGTTGGTCCCGGTTGCCAGTAAAACGGTAGTCGTTAAGCCTGGTTGAAGGCCTTATGGGCGGCTTGACAAAATTTCAACAGCAGGTAGCCACAACCTGCGTCTGTCTATTTCAACACGGCAATGGGCTCACTACCTATTACGTGGGACAGGAATCCACACGGTAAAAGTGGGCATATAATATGCGTTTGCCACTTGATAAGGCGTGATGGATATTTATTTATTTTATTTTATATTATTTAGTGCTAATTTACAGAGCGACACTTTTAAAACAGCGTAATCGAAGCTACTTACGTAAACAAAGCTACGAGTATAGCAGTAGGTACATAGTTTTTACGCAGTGTCCGACCACAGCGTCAAAAACAACAAATGTCACGTCGAACTTAGTGGAGGGCAGAGACTGAATGGTTGATACTTATTTTATTTGCGCCCGGACTTGCTCTCGTTGTGTAGGTACAAAAAGCTAATTAGAATCACATGCAAAGTTTAGACAATTGACGATTCGTTTATGAACTTAAGGAGTTTATGCTGGAAATAAAGTCTTAACTTCCATTAAAAAAATAACATTCCATTGCTACAAATATTCAAAGGCTTTAACTGGCAGTTAAAGTATTTAATTTTGTACACAGAAATATGTAGGTATTAAATTCCAAATTTTTTCAATTTTGGCAAATCAAACAATAAAAACAATTTAGCACTCGTCCAACTAGGAGATACCTACGTGTAAAAGTCGTGCGTAGGCTAGGTAGTGGTTTTGAAAAATTACTACATATCTCCAAATTCATGGGTCCACCATTTTTAGATTATGAAATTAATAAAAAACAGTGAAACGGATTCAAAGGTAACATAATACAATGAAGGTATTTATTTTTATAGCATTCTAATAACAGGGTCACGACTCTTTAAGTCAATAGGCAAAGTTTTGTTACAAATTTACTAAAAATAATGTTTTGCTCCATGTAAAGCAAAATATTTTTTAGATAAATACACCGCAAAGAGTGGGCGCTTCAATTATTTGCTAATAATATATACACATATTCACAGTTTACTAACCTTCGCTATGAAAAATCAGTTAAAAGTTTTGCACTCAACTCCGCCATTTATTTTTGTAAACACAACGCATTACACTATGTTTATTTTATCCCTTTGAAAAGGGAATATCTTTCTTAATTCATTTTACAAATTATAAGAATAAACTAAGGAAAGATATATCCTTAGACGCTGTAATTTCCTATTGTAGATCCATACTGCAACTCAAGGCGTTACAATTTACCTTATTACCACCCTCTAACCGCTAAAACCGTAAGCAAGTTACATCATAGATCTACTATACCCCTTACGGAGTTTATATTCATTAATTTACTATCTTTATAACGCTCAAAGAGTCAGTAAGCTGCACGTAGCTCTACCATACCGCTTAAGGAGGTAATGGTCACTAAAATACTACTCTTACAGCGCTTTAGGTCTCAGTTAGCGCTACTGTTCCTCCACAATTGCTCTTCTATACCTCTTAAATTCATTCTATAACTCCACGACATTGCCATAGTTGAACCTAAGATCATAAGAATTTGCGCCCAATCCGGGGGTATAGTAAAGTTATAGCTCGCTATAACTCCTATGTGATAGCACTTATTGATGACCTTAGGATCTCTTTAGCTCTTTTATATATCTGTTCTAACTCTTATAGTAGCGCCTAATGTTAGTTGGGTTGTGTCATTAACTTTTTAGTAAAACATACTTAGCGGGACATTATATTCGGGATCAAAAAGTTCCGTAATACTAGCAAAGGTTGTGTAACTTTAGAGGTTAGTTTAGGGGTTCGCTTTTCTATGCTAATATTATAAATAGGAAAGATTTGTAAGTTTGTTTGTAATGAATAGGTTCAGAAAATACTAGGTCGATTTTAAAAATTCTTTCACCATTAGTAAGCTACATTCTTCCTGAGTTCCAAAAAAATTGGGTTTCGTTACGGAATGCGCTTTTACCATCCGTGCGAAGCCGGGGTGGGCACTAGTATATAATCATCTAATATTTTACATAAGCACTGCCAGAAATGTTTTATGTTATATTATATACTACTTTTGACGTCTCATCACGATTTCAATACTATAGACTAAACTCTTTACTCTAAACTAAAACATCATGTTTTTGAAGAGAAGGTGATGACGACACTTTTCATCACTCACTGGTGATGAAAAGTTGATCACCAACGATAAGACCATGCCAAAAACGTCATGGACATAGGGCTGTCAAGCCCTTGTTACAAAACTTTAGATTAAACCACACCAAAGTGAGATTGTGTGTTTGGTGGGATTGGATGGGTATTTCTAAAAACATCTTAATCTTAATAATATTATAAACGTGAAAGTTTGTGTGGATGTTTGTTACTCTTTCATGTAAAAACTACAAAATTGATTATAATGAAACTTTACAGTAATATAGCTTATACATCAAAATAATACATAGGTTACTTTTTATCCCGGGAACAAGTTCCTGTGGGAAACGGGAAAAGTTCACAACGTGGACGGAGCCGCGGGCGTCAACTAGTTAATCTCGGACATATTATAAAACAAAGTCGTTTTTCGCTGTCTGTCCCTATGTATGCTTAGATCTTTAAAACAACGCAACGAATTTCGATGCAGTTTTTTTAATAGTTAGAGTGATTCATAGAAAAGGTTTTTATGTATAAAACTAACGTCGGAAAAAATAACGTCGGAAAAATAAGCCGTCTGGGAGCTTTTAACGCAAACGCTGCCTAAACCCTTAGAGATATAACAAAATAATGTACTCCGGAATTGTGTATCTAATATAGGTCTACAAAAAAGTTCGCGACGGTATATGTTTGTCTCTTAAGGATAACATACTATATCCATATTAATACTTTAAAAAAAACAGCAATTATAAAGCGGTAGTTTGAAGGCTATTTACACAAATACAGTATTAATCCTTATCATTTATAACATGTTAGTTGGCTTCAGCATTTCATGAGATTATTTTGGCCATTTACACCTTGCAAATTAAATGAATATCTTAGGAGATATGGCAGAATAAAAAAAAGGCGCAAAGAAATTAATTTCGTGTAACCAAATTTGACCGGGCCGTGCGGGCCTACTTGAGAGCGGAGGATACATTATTGTGAAATTAATGTGGGGTTCGAAGTATGTCACGGCCGAAGCCGGGCGGGTCATCTAGTAATAAATAAATAATAAATATCTTGGGGCAACGCACACAACGTCGTCTGATACCAAACTAAGCCGAGAATAAGAAATATTTAAGTATGTTTATCGGTTATCTGGTTACCATAGTAACCAGATAACTGATAAACATACTTAAATATTTCTAAATACATACATACATATCATACATAAATAACACCCAGACACAGAATAAACCATCGTGCTCATCTCACAAAGTTTTATCCTGGGAAGGAATCCAACCCACGACCTCTTGCGTAGCAGTCGGATACAATTTCACCGCGCCACAGAGGCAGTCAGTCATTATTTCAAATCTTTACTACCAACAGCTGATGAGGGTCTGACCTAGCAATGCTATCTAATCACGGAATCTGACCAAGGAGTCTTTTAATTTAATCGATTTGACCAAGGACACAAATGAGTGGACGTGGTCACACTGATCTAACAATGCTATCTATTTTTTTTGTACCACAGAGGTGACAGCCGAGTATACGGCCCACCTGATGGGAAGTGGTCACCGTAGCCTATGGACGTTTGTAACACCAGAGGTGCAGCATTCGCGCTGCCGACCCTTTAAAAACCTTCTAAGACCCCTTTTGAAGAATCCCATACTGTAGACGTTCGGGAAAACCCAAACAGGGAGTTTATTCTGATCTAATACGGTCTAAATTGAGCAATAGAAAAAGTTTGATCTCTTATCAGGATAAGAGCCTACCATACGCTTCTTTAGCCACTCCACAAAAATTAGGAAACCTTTGCTGGGAAGTGTTAATTCATCCACCATACGGCCCTGAATTATCACCTTAAGATTTTCACCTGTTCCGGTCTCTTCAAAGTGATTTAGGTTGTGTCAGGTTGGTGGGCAGTGGCTGGAGAAAACCCAAAATGTGCTGGCTAGACTTCGTAGGCGAAAGGTATGCGTACCAATGGATTCATTAGAGATTCCGAAAGTCGTGCGATGTGGAGAGGAAAATGTAGGAATGTGGACCCCAGGCGTCGCGAGATACAACTGTGACAAACGTTCTGATTATGATGATGATGTCAGGTTGACATCAATAGTGAACTATCAAAATTATTTCTCGCAAAATAGTTAGTATTCGTCGTAATTTTTTTTGATTAGAAGTCACAATATTTTTACTGCAAATGCATTTATGTCACTACCTACAAAATATAAGTTAATGAACAAAATGGCGTATTATATTAAAGACATATCTATACTTCTATACTAATATACAAAGTTGAAGAGTTTGTTTGTCGTATGTTTGTTTGTTTGGTACAATGCGTTAATTTCAGGAACTACTGCTTCGAAATGAATATTTTCTTTTGTGTTGGTCTGCCCATTTATCGAGGAAGGCCACATATAATCGCGCTACTAGCCAGTGGAGTGGAGCAGTATTTATAATGCAACGAATCGGGCAAATTTTCGTACATTTGGTTAGAAGTACGTCACAGGCGAAGCAGCGGGTCTTAGCTAGTTTAAATATACAATGCAAAAACTATGGCGTCTATTGTTTATATAAAAAACGAAATAACTTTTTTCCCCCGACCTTATATTTGGTCTACCAGCCACTTCCAAATGAATTAGTAAGTATTTTTAGTTTATTTTGAAATAATTCAGACATATCTGCATAACTAATTAATCAAATACAAATCTTATTACTACTCACTAAGGTATATATTTCAACTCAACGTATTTTACAACTGTTAATACTACTTGTTGTACAAATGATGTTAACCTATATAATGTTGAGCTTAAAGTTGGTTTTCCAAATGCATGTCTACTGTCTACGCCTATCTAGTTGTAGCGTCTCTCGTAGACGACGTATACGTGACGTAGCTCGTAGAGGCTCTACGGCGTAGGTCGAGTGCCATGCATAATTTAGGTTGTTTTTACTATACGCTACATTATCTTTTATATAATTTAAAGTACATGCCCTTTGAGTAACACTGTGTGTGACACAGAATTTTTATTTACTTGTATTAATATTTGAATTGGGCATTGGTTATGGGTTACTTGTTAACCTTTTCTGCCTCGGGGGCGCAGTGGTTGTGCATATGACTGCCGCGACTGAGGTCCCGGGTTCGATTCCCGGGTCGGAAGAAATATTTGTGGGATCCACAATTGTTTGTTTCGGAGTTTGTGTTTTTCGTATATATAATATGTATGCATTTAGTAAGTATGTTTATCAGTGGTCTAGACCCCAAAACACATGCTTATATTAGCTTACTTTGGACTAGACGGCGGTGTGTATAAAGAATGTCCCACAATATTTATTTATTTATTATTTTCAGATATTCTAACCACTTCGAAAAAGGGTTGGGAAATTATATAAAAATTTAAAATATTGATTCATTTAGGGACACCGCAGACTATCTTTTACTTAACTTCTAGCATCCGCGGGCGACTGTATCGATGCTGCATCGCGATTTTGCGGTATCGGAGGCCGAGCCTGCTATTTCAATCGTGTCGCTCAATTGAAAGCCACCGGTACAATTTTGACAGTTTTTCGTAGTCTACTATTACAATCGTACTCGTACGTATCGATCAGCCGATACTAATCTGTGGCGTCCGTTTATGGTGGCAATGACCTTTGTAATGTTATTTGTTATTACTCCTTTAAGCCTATATTTTATCGCCGTTTAGTGTGCTAAATACGACCGGAATACCTTCAAATCTTTTCTTTAAAGCGATAGTGATCAATAGGTCTGACTAACTGCTAAGGCCCGAGGTATAAACTCTAGACCACTGTGCAAAAAGCGTCTGCCGTTTTCTCTTACTTCTCATAAAACAGTTATTATTAGCAAACCTCGGAAAATATTGATTGAGCCCTTTATATTCTTGTATTAACAACTACACTCTTCTAAATCCACAATCCAAATCCCTTAAAACAAAACGGTGCACCCCTAAAATTAATTTCATACCAAAACCGCACAAACCAAAAACGCACACAAAGTCGTCTAGACAACAATACACGATAAATCGTTCGTAGGTTCGTACCCTGACGTGTCCGGATATAGGGGTGAATGACCCCGCATCTCCGGACAGACGTCTTGTGTACATAAGATGTGACATTTTACAGACTAAAGGAAGTATTGATCAGTCTACGTTTTGTCTGGCGCGATTTTAGGGGTGTTATTAACTGTTCAACAACTTTTTGTCTCTCAAACTGGAGGTACTCGTATTTGGCTGTAGAATAATATTACTTGTGTGTTTTATTTAAACTAGCTGACCTCAGCGGCTTTGCTCGTGAATTACTTCGAACACCCTTCGCATCCCTCGTTTATTACTTTTACAATAATGTATGAAAATTTTCCCGATTTGTCGAAATTTGACTACTGCTCCACTCTCCAGGTAGCGTGATGATACATAGCCTATAGCCTTCCTCGATAAATGGGCTATCCAATCCAACAAGATTTTTTAAATTCGAACCAGTAGTTCCTGAGCACGTCCAACTAAACAAACAAACAAACTCTTCAGCTTTATATTTTAGAATAGATATAATAGTAGACACCCCGAGATTAAACCCACGTAGAACCCGTTCCCTTAGGAATATGGGTATAATATGTAGCCTAAGTTACACCTTATAAAATCAGCTATCTGCCAGAGAAAGTCCCGTAAATTGGTCTAGTCTTTTCAGCCGAAATAAACTGACAGACAGAGAAAAAAAATAGAAATTGTTTTTTTTTTAATTAAATACCGTATATACTTCCATTTGTTTTTAGTGATGAAAGAATACAAGCAAGAACAGTAGTAAAATTTAAACGTAAAGTATAAGGGGCTCCACCAAAATATACGGGGTCCAAGCCACCTCAGCTTTTAGCAGCGCGTCTGCTGACTAACGGACGAGGCTACAGGGCACAGGATTTGTAATGAAAGGGTTTGCTAAAAATTATTATTTTACGGCAGTTAAAAAGCTTGTTTTTAAAAATGCTTTTTTCTTATTTATTTATCTATCACGCCTTAACACCGAAAGGGTGGCAAAGGCATATTATATGCCCACTTTTCACCATGTGTATTCCTGTCCCACTTAATAGGTGGTGAATCCCATTGCCTTGAGACAGACGCAGGTTGTAGGTACCTGCTGTTGAAAATTTTCAAGCCTTCAACTTGACTTAACGACTGCCATGTTACTGACAACCGGGACCAATGGCTTAACGTGCCTTCCGAAGCACGGTAACGCTCGCAAATGTAAATGCCACAAAGTGGTTACCCATCCCTGACCAGCCATAGGAAAAGTTCCTTACCGCGGTGATCGTTTACAGTACACTGGGTCCACGGGAGCACGAGCGCTTTTTATCTATTTATTTTAACAAAACTCTATTAATAAAATAGGTTTAGGCTCAATTTGCTAAAATAGAGGCTTCGCATTGTCACATAACATTCCCTGTTATACCTTACGTGTGTGGGTTATGGTTCACCAAATATCGACATTTGATTTGGTACTTTGATCCCCTTATGTTACGCTCGTGTGAACTGCTAGGGCTGCTACTGCAATGTTTTTAATAAATAAATATTGTGGGACATTTTTTCTTCTTCTTTTTTTCACAGCTCCGTCTAGCTCAAAGTAAGCTAATATAAGCTTGTGTTATGGGATCTAGACGACTGATAAACATACGCGTGTTTAAAATAAACATTATATCATTTCATAAGAAAATTTATTTAATGGGTCTGACCAACGGTTTTTACTTTAAATGCCAAATAATTCTACAACAAAATAAGAGAAATCCGGTGTTTTTACTTGTTTATATTTATGATCAAAATGCGTGTAACGCAGGTGACCGCCTACGTCACAACCCTGCTCATTCAACAGTCGCGCTCTCGTTCGCACTCGAACGACGCGGCGCGCCTTGTCGCAGTCTGTGCGAGGCTGTGACGTCATAATGGGCTAGCCTAATTTCGGAAATTCTAAAACGCACTAAAGCGTCTCTTTGTTATAACTTCGGAAATACTGCATGTATTGAAGTGATAAAAAAAACTAATGTATTGGACATGAGCTACGCTCCAATGTTAACTGTATTTGACAGTAACATATTGATCCTATTGTGTTCTCCACAGTGCGAGTTTTCGCTGTAAGAACTTTTTAGGAACATTGTCGAATGTGTTTGTCAGGATTAATTTGAAATGTTTAATTGTTAACTTTTTTTATAATATTGTGAAACATTTTCACATAGCCCAAACTAAGCTAATATAAAATTGTGCTATGGGTTTTATAAAACTGATACACATTCATATATATTTCTTATTTATATACATTTTATTTATAGAAAACATCTAAATTCCGAAACAAATATTTGAGGTTCACATACGTATTTGCCATTATATTATACACCGCCACTTATGCCATCGAGGCAGTCAAACTTTTGTACAATCTAGTCATGAGGATTTGTATATGAATTATAAAAACAAAAAACAATAACACCCTTTATCTGCAAAAGTAAACTACGTGGTAAGGGAGCATTGCGGCATACCAGAAGATGTAGTGACTAAGATAGAAAAAGGGTATACTTAAATGGTTCAGACTCTTTGAGAGAATGGATGCATAAAGACTGACTAAGCAGATTTATGTGGTGAGAGTGAAAAGACAAACGGGTAGGGGTCGACCTCGGCGTACACATGTCAATCAAATCGAAGATCTTTTGGAGAAAGGCCAGGTCAAAGGTACCCTTTACAGGTGAGCTTTTATAAAAACACTTAAGAAAATAAAAGAAGCAAAAGTTGTATGCCAGGATCTCTCGTAGTAAATGGAAAGTCACAATCTCTGCCTACCCAGATGGGAGACAGGCGTGATAATATGTATGTACGTGACTCTATTTTTAAATTTCTAAACAAAAAACAAAACAGATTGAACTAACATAAAAATTTCACAGGTAGTTTGTATTGAAAAATTTAAAGGTGATATATAGTATTTTCCTTTATTTATTATGTATGTTTCTAACCGTTTAAACGTTCCCTGAACTTTTACAAACCATCAAAATTAGCCAAATCGCTACAGCCATTCTCGAGTTTTAGTGAGACTAACGAACAGAAATTCATTTTTATGTATGTAGAATATAGATTTAGAGACGACAAATCACGAGACAAGATTTTCACCATGAAAATTTCTTATTACCAGAAAATTAGAACACCTATTGTTATAATAGCACTGGCGCCAACCCTACGGGGTGACAATTTAGCGATGCAAACACCCACCAACCGTAGACGTCTAGACGACGGGTTCTCACTTTATCTAACATATTATTGCGGAATTCATTACCTACAGTTCCCGACAGGCATCACTCGAGATAGGTATATTTAATTCACGTTTAGTTGAACAAAATTTTGTGAACAGTTCCACCGTCTGTCTGCCTACCGTATTGCATGCTCCGTCGCACGCCGATTCGTGGCAAACAGGGTTAGAAATTATTTTCTGTTTATAATATTTCTTTATAACATTACAAAACAAATATCTTCTTCTTCATTTTAAGTGTTTTCCCAGTGGTTTTCAAATTCTACTTGGATTTGGATTCTACTTTTATTATGGCTACTATAAGCAGCAATCGGTTGACCCCTTTGGTAAGAGCTACTGCCGTCTGGTCAGACGGTTACGAGGTTGGGGGGTCCCCTAACCCCGTAGTGGTGACAGCGTCGTTGCCTCGTCCATTAGAAAGCAGGAACACCGCTGCACTTGGGCCCCGGAGATATAGAAAAATTAATGCTTATAAAAATATCAATAAAAATGCATCCCAACATTCCCAATTCAATAGGGTGCTTTCAGTAAAATAAAAGAGCTTCAAAACTGTGATCTAGGGCAGACTTTAAATATTTCTAAAACATTTGAGTCATGTCTTTTATTTTTGGAATATGCCGACGATGATGGCAACTTCCATTGGGTTTCTTCAAATGTATGCATCCATGGCCATTCAGGTCATGAAATAAATTTGTAAAAAAAGTTCTTTAACCAGTTCATCTTTTAAACATGCACTCTGGATTGCTGAACAAGCAACATGAACGTACCAAACTAGAACGGTTTTTACAATGACTGATTGACTGCCTCGGGGGCCGGAGGCTAAGCACGCATTGCGATTAAACGCCCGTGTTTAACCGCAGGTCACAAACCGCAAAGAAAATGTAACACATAGCTTTCTACAGTGCCGCAAAACATGACCATATCAACACTCTTGCAGCTTATCTCCAATCTCACGAACATGAAGGCTGTCACGGATGCGAGAGTTCCTTATGCAGTCTATCCGCGTGACTCCGCACATCTACTGCAGCATCTTTATTTCCGTGGCACGCAGCTCCTGCTTGTGTCGCTCCAATATTCATCACGTCTCACTGCCATGTAAAAGGACAGGTCTAATAATGGTTTTATAGACCTGTCCTTTTAACCTGATTGGCATTTTTGGGTCACAAATGACACCGGTCATCTCCCGCCACTTGGCCTACGCGGCAGCAATGCGTGACTTGACATCGCAATCGATGTCACTGGACGTGTGAAATACAGATCCCACGTATTTAACCTGGTCCATGCGCTCGACCTAATCACCGCCTATGCGGATGGATGTGGGTTCTGTAGAGTTTAGTGCCATGTACTTTTGGCAGGAGGTACATCAAAATGTGTGCAGGAATTAGACAATCTTGTCGGAGGCAGAAAAGAACCACTCGACAAACATTCTAAAATAAGTTTAAAAAACAATGGGATGCTGATGCATGTTGTTGTACTTTGCAAGAGTATCTTTTCAAATGTCTGACAGATTAGTGGGTGTACCCAGTACATGTGACAGCGGCATTGTTGATGTTTTAATTTTTTAATTGCAATTCCAAAGCCGGCATACTGTTCGCCAGAAATCCATAGAGGAACTAAAATTAAATTTGAGCAAAACTCCAACCGAAGTGCGTGTTAATACGCGGTTTAGCGTTTTCATATATTCCTAAACTGCGGGCGTTTGCGTGCTAAGTCTAAGTAGTAGTGTGTGCGATTACTGTGCTGAGGTTCGATTACCGGGTTTGAACAAATTTTGTGTGATCCGCAAAAGTTTGGATGTTTCCTATGTATAATATGTATGTATTTGAAAATTTATAACTATGTTAGTTATTAGATCCCACATCATAAGCTAATATTAACTTACTTTGGGCTAGATGGCGCTGTGTAAAAAATATTCCACAATATTTAAAGGATAAAAAAATGCAATAAGAAAATCACTATCTAAACTCTTATTTCTTCAAAGAAGTTTGGCAATAAACTTCAATAATATTTACGCAGAGGTCAAGCTTTAATGTTTCTGTAACCTCCCCCGCCCTTTCGACGCGCCGCCTTCCCCTCTAGCCCCCTAAAGTTCATTGACCTGATGCTGCAGACAGACAGGACGTTCGTCTGGATTTAAGGCACTTCTAACTTTAAAATTTAACTTAAAATGTGCATTACTTATAGAAAATCGTCTGGGTTTTGAGTCTTAAGTGAATTATTTGAGTGATGCGATCTTTTACTGTCTTGTTCGCGTCTCGTCGTCGTAATATTTTAAGGCTTTAAGTTCCTTACGACGATATGACAAATGTACGAGATTGAATGTCAGATTTCTTAAAGAAATATTGCTAAATTTCTACATTTCTGTGTTAACTTAAATTAAATTTATAACAATGTCTTAAAAGGTATACCTTGTCTCCATCGGTAAGTGATATGCTGCTATCGCTCAGAGCTCCTGTGTTCAATTCTCGGGTCGGAACAAATATTTGTGTAATAAAATCGCCATCCTTATGTACCTAGTATATATTCATTATTTTCATGTTTGTTTAACATAATTTTTTGAATTATGTTTCTTATTTTGACAGGTTTAGAGATTTTATTTCAGTGTTTGATTTCTTAACATTTTAATTAATTAAATTTTCCTGGCCACCTAAAATATAATCCTAACACAGTCCTATCAACAAATTTAGAAAGTACTTTTTTTGCGTCTAGAAAATCAGTTCGCTATTCAAAAGGAAAATTATTCTTCACTTCCGGTGCTCTAGGGATACAGCGCTGCAGGGATCAGCGCTTAGTGATCCATTTGTCCAAAACCTAGTGCTGTAGAGCTCCGACGAATGAATGTCCGATGTATGAATGTTCGAAACAATCAATTTCTTCTCTAAATATACATTCCAGGATTTCTTTTTGATTTTTTTTATTTCTGTGTCGCATCTTATTTATTTACTTAATTTCTAGAAAAAAATTAAAATCACCTGGCAGTTATTCTGTTTATGTTTTGTGTGCAGCCTTCACGTAATAGAGTACTCAAAGAAAATAACAATTATAACATTTAACATTAATATATTTAATTAAAATTATTAAATTAATATCTTTGGTTCAGCGCCACTTATGAAGCCCGACGGAAAAAGAATGCAACGCTACGCAAATTCAGACTACACTATTTTTGGAAATAAATTAATAATATGTCTGAGTGCAGTGATGACGACAATATTCTCGTTGTAATTTTAATAAGTTGCCAGATATTGTTCCTAACGCCTGGAGAAGTCCTGACTGCGCTTCGCCGCATGAAGAATCGGAAAGCTGTCGGACCCGATGGAGTCCCCATCGAAGCCTGGAAGGCGATGGGTCCTCGCGGTGTGGGCATCTTAGTAAACCTTTTTAACCGCATACTCCTCAGCGGGCAGATCCCAAACCAATGGAGACTGAGTATTATTACTCCAGTCTTCAAAGGTAAGGGGTCAGTGCAGGAGTGCGGGAGCTACCGCGGTATAAAGGTGATGTCCCACACCATGAAGATCTTCGAGAGGATTATAGACTCTCGGATCCGGCAGGAGTGTACTCTCTCGGAATGTCAATATGGGTTTCGCCCTGGTCATGGGACCACGGACCCTGTTTTTGCCCTGAGGGTTGTCGCAGAGAAATACAGGTCGAAGAACACGCCTCTGCACTGTTTGTTTCTAGACATGCAGAAGGCCTTCGACTGTGTTCCTCGTGCGATGATCTGGTGGGCACTGCGGTCCAAAGGGGTTCCAGAGGTCTATATTGACACTATCCGGGACATGTACTGTGACTCCGATTCAATGGTTCGGACTGCTGTTGGCGACACGAAACCCTTCCCCATCACCGTCGGGGTACACCAGGGTTCGGTCCTAAGTCCGCTTCTGTTCAGTGTAATATTAGACGAATTGTCGGACAGCATCAGAAACCCGCATGAGCAGCCTCCATGGTTGCTCATGTATGCTGACGATATTGCGCTGGCAGACGCGGACAGGGGCAGATTGGTGCGACGTGTAAAGGCGTGGAAGGAGACGCTTGAGAACGGCGGTCTGAAACTAAATGTGGCGAAGACCGAGTACTTGGCACTAAACTCGACAGATCCCACATCCATCCGCATAGGCGGTGATTTGGTCGAGCGCACGGACCAGGTTAAATACCTGGGATATGTTTTTCACACGTCCAGTGACATCGATTGCGATGTCAAGTCACGCATTGCTGCCGCGTGGGCCAAATGGCGGGAGATGACCGGTGTCATTTGTGACCCTAAAATGCCGATCGGGTTGAAGGGACAGGTCTACAAAACCATTTGTAGACCTGTCCTTTTACATGGCAGTGAGACGTGGCCGATATTGGAGCGACACAAGCAGGAGCTGCGTGTCACGGAAATGAAGATGCTGCGGTGGATGTGTGGAGTCACGCGGATGGACCGCGTGAGGAACTCTCGCATCCGCGGCAGCCTTCACGTCCGTGACATTGCAGACAAGTTGCAAGTGTGTCGCCTTCGCTGGTATGGTCACGTCTTGCGGCAACCGCCGGGCTACGTAGGTAACAAATGTCTGGCCATGTCAGCCCCGCCGGGTCCCGGTAAGAGGGGAAGACCCAAGAAGTGCTGGCTTGACGTCGTAAGGGATGACATGCGTGCCAATGGTCTCACTACAGGGGATGCCGATGACCGTGCGAAGTAGAGGAGAAAATGTAGGAAAGCGGACCCCAGGCGTCGCGAGACGCAACTGGGACAGACGCTCGGATGATGATGAGATATTGTTCCTAAGTTTACGATAGAATAAGTCTTATAATAATTGGACAAGAATTAGACAGATAATTTTTCAAAATAATAAGTATATTTGAAAATCACTGATTCGATTCATACATGTTTGAAGTCCGTATCGGTTCATTCACAATCATCGATATTTCTAATCAGGTCAATCTCACTATGATGCTAAAACTGACACTTGTCAAATGTGGCCTATTATAATGACTCAACTATAGTTTTTTTTATAATTATTTTATGGCCTGGTTACGAAGACCTTTTAGCCAAACATTATTGTTTATATCATATTTCTTTAGTCTATCTTCTAATTAGTCCAGTTTTTGTTGATGTCGTGTCCTCAGTCCTAGGTCCTGGTCCTTGCCCTCAGTATAATGGTGATTCTTATACTGAGGTTTTCAGTGGACTTTTCGCGGCAAGAGAGAAAATAGCATTTCACTGCATATATATCATTGTCTTTCACTATAGCACGTTAACACAACTTTTATGTCCAGGAAACCACCACTCCCGCACATAAAACAAGATAAATACACATTGTAGCGTCCGCACTTGTCACTCTTACCGCCAAAAGTCCCAACTACAGTTATTCTAACTATGCATAACTAAACTATGCAGATGAAACTATAAGAGTAATAATCCAATACTTAATCTACTTTTGTATTATTTTAGAATTCAGGTATAAAGACCTGTGCATAATTAATCGGTTCTCACATACTGCTCACTAAATTCCTTTGGCGCTCAAAATAAACAATTGCTCGCAAATTTTTTTTTTTAAAACATGTTATATAAGATTTTTTTTTTCATTTACTACTGCTACTACTACTATTTACTTACTTATCTGAATTTCAATTAAGTAAGTTAAAATTGGGTTGTCACGTTAAGCCGCCAATCCTAGTTACCTGTAGGTAATATAGTAGTCCTTAAGTCAAATTGAAGACCTTATGGGCGGCTTGAAAAAAATTGAAGAGCATACAACCACAACCTGCGCCTCCATTTTAACATGGCAACAGGCTCACCACCTATTACGTGAGGTAAAATTCAACTTATGAAATGTAGGCGTAGAGCCTGCCTGCCCCTTCAGGAAAAAAACATATAAAAGGCTAATGCATATATATCAATGAAATAAAGGCTGTACATAAATAAATAATTTCCATTCACAAGCTTGTACTCGTAGAATATAATGCTTGTGCTAAGAAACCGTTTCCGTAGAACATAACTAGTACGCGTAACAACAAACAACGAGGTGCGAGCTCACTAGTGCGTCAGAGCATACGTCATACGCGTTTATTTTTAAACTTCGAACCATAAGACCAGCCTTCGTGATAAGTATTTATAGGCTCTATGACGTTATGTCCTATGCTTGCTCTATAATACAGGTTGTGAAACACCTGTGACATTGTATTTTCAATTTAAATAATTTCAAATCAGAATATTCCTGATCTGATAGGTATCTATGATCCTGATCTGATAGCGACCCCTCTATGTTCAAGACCATAGAGGGGTCGCCCCGGGTTTTAGTTAACCTCAATAGCAAGCCGTTGTACTTTCTGAAAGATGATTTCTGAAGGATGAACGTTAAACGACAGTTGTTTCGTTGAAATATGCTACGCCACAATTACTTTTCATAACCAATGATCTAGGCAATAATTTGTAATCCTCAAAGCATAAACTGAATTTTACTGATAAAATGTCTTTGGTCTGATATTTAGAAACGTTATTCTTTATCGCTGTTTCATTCACACACACATTCTTCTCTTCTTCTTGTGCATTTCAAGTTGCTTTCAAACCTAAATTGGATTTGAAACCTACAGTTTACCTTTATTTGACAGCTAGGAGAGTAGCTTTCGTATGGCTTTTGATTTTCGGTATTGTAGGGAGCGATTTATTATTATTATTATCTTTATCTATATATATAAAAATGAAACCCGTTTTCCGTTGTCACGACATCACGCGTGAACGGCTGGACCGATTTGAAAAATTCTTTTTGTATAGTATAGCCCATTTATTGAGGAAGGTTCTTAGCTATATATCATCACGCCACTACACAGGAGAGCGGAGCAGTAATCATAAATGTCAACGAATCGGGAAAGTTTCTTGGAAAAGTTAACTTTTCCAAAAAAACTTTTTTGGAAAAGTTATAAGCGACGGGATTAAATGGGTGCCACGGGTTTGGAAGTATGTCACGGACGAAGCCGGGCAGGTCAGCTAGTATTATTATAACGGACTTCGGGGATAAGGCCAAATTAATAAACTAACCTTTCTTTTTATTGGTGCAGTAAATTTTCAAAATGGGTAAAACTTGGTAAAACCCAAGTCTCGGTGCCCAAAATGTCACATCGATTAGAAAATAAAAAAATCGATTGTCCACAGGAAAAGAACTCGTTCCTGAATTACAACGTGTCCTGCATTCTCACGCTACCACCATATCAAAGAAAAGGCTACGGCAGACTTCTTATTGATTTCAGTAAGTTCTTACGACTACATCTCTTTAAATAGTAATTAACTATCTTCACGCTGTATCCCTGACGGGGTAGTCAGAGAGGACAGATCGCCAGTCTTTGCGATCCATGTATTCTTTTTTTGCTTCCTGCAGAATCATCAATCGCTTCATACATGCTCATCTGGGTAACAGAGCACTTTTGACATTTAAATAGTACCGTGTCAATTTCAGCTTTGTAGGGCTGGTTAATTTTTATGATGTTGCTATCCTTCAGCTTGACTTCTGCAAGGTAAACGGGATGGACTGATCTATCTTAATGCAGCTCCAATGGTAGATGAATGAGAATTGTCTCAAATCTGGCACACAGATGAAGTAGGTATCCAGTAAAAGAGGATTTCCAAAGGTGGATTTTTAGAAATCGTCTTTTGGGATCCGTCACTGCACCCGTTGTAACGGATCTCAGTCAACTTTATCTGCAAATAACTAACTAACTATCTTCACGCTGTATCCCTGACGGGGTAGTCAGAGAGGACAGATCGCCAGGCTTCGCGATCCATGCATACTTCTTTCGCTTCTTCGAGATTCATCAGTCGCTTCATGCACGCTTTATCTGCAAGTGTTGTACATATTGACGGGCTGCGGGCGTAGTCGCCCATAAGGTGGATAACAGGATATGAGGTAGACCAAAGTACTAGCGCATGAGAGAGCAGTGGACATCGTGAGCGTTAATTTACTTACATAGGCATTTTTGAAATAAATTTGAAAGATGCTTCAAAATATAGATACTTCTAATGTAAATAAACCAGTAACTGTTTAAAGAGGTTTAAAGCCTTGAGCGCCATTTATAGAAATCTATACTAATATTATAAAGCCGAAGAGTATGTTTGTTTGTTTGGTTGAACGCGCTAATCTCAGGAATTACTTGACGGATTTGAAAAATTCTTTTTGTGTTGGATAGACCATTTATCGAGAAAGGCTATAGGCTATATATCATCATGTTACTTCCCTGGAGCGATGAGCAGTAATCATAAATGTCGACAAATCGGTCAAAATGTAGTACATTATTGTAGAATTTATAAACGAAAGGATTAAATAGGTGTGACGGGCGTTCGAAGTATTATTATTATTTTCTTGTTGGGGACGCCGGCACCGCCGAGCGAACGATCCGACCGCATCTTTTGCCGCCCACTTCGCTCATTTCCCCGAAAAACTTCTCCTTGCGGTTTGGATTGGGTATCCCAGCAGTCTTCACGGCGCCCCGTCGAACCTTCTTGTTTCCTTGCAGAAGCTTACTATCTGATCCACATTCAGATGTTCTATGTCTTCTTCTTCTAGTCTGTCGGTGCCCATAATTTCCCATCTTGTTAACGAATACATGGGGCACTCAGCTAGTAGGTGGAAGCTGGTTTCTTCTTCCTCCATGCATTCTGGGCATAATGGGTCATCCATTACTCCTATCACTGTTAGGTGCCTGTTGAGGCGACAGTGTCCTGTGATGATCTCTATGACAAGCCTCATGTTTGCTCTGGTAAGTTTGACCAGTCGGCTTGTCCTTTTCGCATCCATTCCCCTGATGAAGATCTTCGACTGTCTCATGCCTATCGAGGACCTCCATCTGAGGTTGGTTTCTACTGTTATGCTTCTGGTAATTACTCCTTTCGTGATCTTATGAGCGATCGGAAGCCATGGCTCCGGTCCGATCACGCATTCGTCAGCCCCTTCCCGGGCTAGTTTGTCCGCTAGTTCATTGCCCGGGACTCCCTCATGTCCGGGGACCCAGGCAACGTGGACTTCAGTTCTTTCCGCCAGCTTTTCGAGTGATTTTTTGCACTCCTTGACTGTTGCTGACATTGTCTCTACTTTATTTAGGGCTTTCAATGCTGCTTGACTGTCACTGTAGATAGTCACCTTTTTTATGTCTGTATGGCGATGTATAGTTTGCGCACACTCTGTGATGGCGCATATTTCCGCCTGAAAGACACTTGCGAATTTGCCTAACCGTATTGATCTATTAATCTCCGTTCCATTTGCACATTGTATGTGCACTCCGGAGCCGGAGAGCTTAGTAGATTCCTTTCTAGAGCCGTCAGTGTAGCAGATGACGCCTCCGGTGTCTTCCGTCTGCCAGCTCTCTCTTTGTCCTATATGTATTCTATACTTTTTGTCAAAAACCCTCTCCTTCTTGATTAGGTCATTGTTAGAGAGAATCATTGACAATTTGTCTTCGTATTTCTTATTGATACTAGCATGTCCGCCATCTTGAGGATTACCTCTCCACAGGCCCACGCTTTTCAATTTAAACCATTGTTCAATTGCTTTCTTTTTAATTTCTAGATCCAGAGGATGGAGTCCCAATACGATCTCTAGCGCAGCTGTGGGAGTTGTCCTCATAGCACCTGTTGTCATCAGGGCTGCCAGCCTCTGTACCTTGTCTAATTCTATTTTGTTTGTCTTGTTCGCTGCCTTGTGCCACCATACTATGGCCCCGTGCAGTATTCTGGGTAGGATAATTGATTTATATATCCATATGACTGTTGCTGGTTTCGTTCCCCAGGTTCTTCCTATTGCACTTTTACATTGCATCAACGCCATTTTGGCTTTAGTGCATGTGTTCTTTATGTGAGTCTTAAAAGTCAATTTGCTGTCCAGTGTGACTCCCAGGTATCTGATATTCTCAACCACCTCCA
This sequence comes from Thumatha senex, assembly GCA_948477245.1. Taxonomy (NCBI): domain Eukaryota; kingdom Metazoa; phylum Arthropoda; class Insecta; order Lepidoptera; family Erebidae; genus Thumatha; species Thumatha senex. The sequence goes on along the minus strand of OX419731.1, from coordinate 26,649,675 downwards.
GGGTGTGGTTGTTTAGTCTCACCGGTCCAAAATTGTCTTTCTTCCTTTTATTCGTAAATGTCACTACCTTTGTCTTGTCGGGATTCAAGTTTAACCCTTTGCTTTTGCACCATGTTAGAGCTACCTTCAGTCCTCTATTCATGATGTCGCACATAACACTTGGCACCTTGCCGGTGACCAGTAGCACGCCGTCGTCGGAATATGCCTGTGTGTATATGTGCAAGCTGTTAATTTTCTTGATAAGTTCATCTATTAGCAGGCACCATAGTAAAGGCGATAGGCATCCTCCCTGTGGAAAGCCTCTGCTTGCCTCTACTTTTAGGGTCACGCCTGCCATCTCTGCCTGTATCAGTCGGTGCCTCAGCATTAGTTTCACCCATTCTGATATGTCTTTATCTATTCCTTCGCGGTCGAGGGTAGCTTCTATCGATTCGGGAGTGGCCATGTCGAAGGCTCCCTCGACGTCAAAGAAGCATCCTAGTGCATATTCCTTATTTTCTATCGATCTCTGCACCCTGTTCACCAGGTTGTGGAGGGCTGTATCCGTTGATCTGCCCTCCATGTACGCATGTTGATTTAGGTGCAGAGGTGATTCACTTTTATCTATTTGTTCTCTTATTATCCTGTCTAGTATTTTTTCCAATGTCTTGAGTAGGAAAGAGGAGAGACTGATACACCTAAAGGCCTTTGCCTCCTGGTAAGATGATTTACCAGGTTTCGGTATGAAGACTGCTCTGACCTCTCTCCATTTCTTTGGGATGTATCTTGACTTAATGCTGCTGTTGTACAGAGCAAGTAGGTCTTCGCTTATGTGGTTTATTACCGTCTGCAGCATCTTCGGAAGTATCCCATCTGGTCCAGCAGCCTTATAAGGCTGGAACGATTTGACACTCCATCTCAGATGTTCCTCTGTTATACAACTATCCAGCATTACGCTCTCGATGTTAACTGAGTCGACTGGCGTTGTGTTATCTGTGTGTCTCTTGCATTCGGGGAAGTGAGTTTTCAGCATGATCTCCAGAATCTTTTCGGGATCAGTCACTAATTCTTCCCCGTTCTTTATGCTGCCTAGTTTGCAGGAGTTGACCTTGGAGAGCGTTTTCATCAGTCGTGCAGCATCTGGTTGCTTTTCGACCCCCTCACAAAACGCTCTCCAACAGTTCCTACTTTCCTTTCTGCATTCTTTTTTGAACGAATTTCTTTCTTCCCTATATGCTCGCCAGCTTTCCTCATCCCCTTTTTTGAGGGCTTGTCTAAGGGCCCGGCGAGCTTTTTTCCTTTTCTTACCTAGTGTTTTTGTCCACCATGGTTGTCCTTTGCCCGGTTTGATCTCCCTTAGAGGACATGCCTTGTGATATGCCTCTCTCAGGGTTTCGTCCAGCCTATTGGCTTCCCGTTCTATATCACTGGTGCTTCTTATCGGGATTTTCTGACTAGGGTTCCAGTTTTCCTTCACATAGCTTTCGAACTTAACCCAATCAGTTTTCCTCGCGTTTCTAATCATTACATTTTCAATATTGCTCTCCAAACTGAAAGTGATTCTCCTATGGTCTGACATAGAGTCACTTTCGTCCACTTTCCAGTCACTAATGTGTCGGCTTATTCTATCAGTTGCAACAGTAATATCCAACACCTCTCGCCTCGTTCGTGTAACAAAAGTGGGTGTGTTTCCCATATTTATTATTCCTAAATCTGAGGCACTTATGAAGTCTAAAAGTAAGTCTCCCTTTTTGTTGCAGTCCGTGCTGCCCCAGGCAACATGATGTGCGTTGGCATCACAGCCTACAATAATAGGTATGCACTTACCCTGGTATTTTTCTGTTAATTCTCGAAGTTCTTGTGTTGGCGGCTCGAAGTCTCTCTCGCTTGGTAGATAGGCTGAGACTAGGAGTACCCTTTCCTTCTCCTTTCGCGTTTGTAGCGTTAATTCAACGCTCGCGAGGTCACTGTAACAATCTGCCCTTATTAGTCCTAATGTTCTCGTCCTGCTGCTGGCATAAATGCACGCTCTCGGGGTTGACTCACCATTTTCATGATATATGATGTCTCCTCCCAGAGAGCCGAGCCCAACTATACGTTTGTTTAGTACGTATGGCTCCTGCAGTAGGGCGATATCTATTGTCTCTTCCACCACATAGCGGCAAAGTTCGATGGTAGCCTCGCGGCAGTGGTGAAGGTTTAGTTGAACTACTTTTATTTTATTGTGTTTTTGTGTAGTGTTTCTGTGTGTTGACATCTGAGTGATGAGTGTGAATGTAGGCTTGCGTGAGTGTTTGTGTGTCCTCCTACTTACGATCTGCGTCTGCGGCCCGCCCCCCACACCAGTACGGCTGCAAAAGCGCCATGCTCGGCGGGGGGGTCAGGTCCATCCGCGGACTAGGAGGGGTGTGTATGGTGGTGTGTGTTGGCGTATGTTGGTTGGGTGTCGCCTGCTGTTCACTCGGTGCGTCACGATTATCAGAGGGTGATTCCTTACGGATCTCCCCCTGCATTTCGCCCACGCCATCCCGGGGTACAGCCCTACCCGTTGTGTGTTGTGGTGTACTGTGTGTTGGGATAGCACTCCGTTGACCCGGCGAACGCCCCCCAGTGGCACCTCCTGTAGAGGTTCCAGGCTGGGTGACGTCCCCGCCGCCAGCGAGCGCATTTCCCTGTGTTGTGCTCCCTATTCTTTCTGGTGGTGCCTTTGTATTGAGTGGTCGTGCGAGCACCCGTGTGGCCTGGTAATTCAGCCACACATTACCCGCCTCCACTGCCTCCTTAGGAACGCCCACCACAAGCCGCACTCCCAGGGGTAGTGTTTCTTTCCTGATGGACGTCCACTGCGAAACTTTTAGGTCCTCTTCCCTGTTGTCGTTTTGGGCCTTAATAAAGTCCAAAGGCTCTATAGTAAGGCCCTCCGCGCTTCCAGGTAGCCAGATCATCATCCTGTGACGCTCCAGCCTTTTCGCCTTGAGTGGCACTCCGTTCTGCTCGCCGAACTCGCAGCTTAGGAGCCACCTCATCGACTCCTCGGTGCCCGGTGTCACGAGATAGAACCCCTCGGCCACCAGGCCCGAGGCGACGAAGGTCAGGCTTCCACTGCGCAGTCCGGCGATGATGCCTTTTTCTATTTGCAGCGTAAGTCTGCGCCTGATTTCAGCAGCCGTCGCCTCATCCACCGAGACTCCATCCTCCCGCTGGATAATGACCGAGAGATCACTGTGACCTGCTTGTGGTCGCCTTGATCCCTCGTCCCGACCAGTCTGGTGGTGTTTGGGGCGCTTCGGTGGCTGCTGCTGCGTCTGCTCACCAGGGTCAGTTCCCTGCCTTCTTACTTTGGCAGGCCTGGAACCTGCAGGCCCCGCAATCGCATTGGCCTGGTTAGCCATTGCCACGCCGGGTCGAGCTTGGCCCTGTCCTGACTCCATTTTCCTTCTGCGGGCCTTCTTGAGGCGCTTCCATTTGGAATTGGAGACCCAAGCTTCTTCATCTCCAATCCTAACTCTAGACAGATCGTCCCCGAGAGTCTCCGAAAGAGACCTACCGGGACGCATCTGTCCGCGACTACCTTGTTCCTTTGTACTCGTTGTGTTTCGCGCAAGTTGCTCCTCCACAGATACGGAGCTGCCTGCGCCACCAGCTGCAGCACTGTTCGATACTGCTGGTGGCGCAGGGAGGGGTTCTCCGGCTCCGCCGGTACCCTCCTGTGGTAGATACGTTTGCTTTTTGGACATTGCGCATTGGTGGTTTTTTTTCCGGGGCTGCCGGTTTGTGGGGGGAGGGGTTGGGTGGATTAGGGGGAGGGAAAGGAAGGGGATGACCAGGAATGGGATGTGGGATAGTAATTTACCGTCGCGCGCGCCAGCTCGCAGGCGTTCACCTCTTCGTGTTCGCCAGTCCGCCAGCGCGCCCGCCCGGGTGGAGAGGTTGGGAGTGGAAAAGGTAGTGAAAAGGGGGGGGGGGGGGGGGGGGGGTGGAGGGCGGCCAGAGGTTTTGGTTGCGTCAATTACTGATGGTAATTGACCAAGAACGGGCAGCAACCTCGAGAAGGATAGTCCTCTGGCCTTGTCTGGGGGATCTTTGCGACCTGCGCTACTCCCTAGACCGTTCGCCAAACCCAACATCGGACAGATGTTGAGAGTAGGAGGACGACCAACCACTCATTTAGTTGGTTGATCTTCCCCCCGCCCGGCGTTCGAAGTATGTCACAAGCGAAGCCGGTGGCGGTCATCTAAACCTATATAAAATAAAAATAGTAGTAGAATGAAACGACCCTTTAACACACAATAAAGAATTTAAATTATAATTTAAATTTAGAAAAAGTTAGCATACTAATTGCTTTTCAAAATTGTTTCTAATGTTTAGGCAGGTGTCATCAGAAATCGAATGATTATAGATGCAATTCTATACATTCGTACCGTGCAACTTTGCTAAGTGCCGGTAGATGGCGCCTTACGTCGCCTTAAGACGTAAAGAGGTTGATTAATTCGTCAGTTACGAGCTGGTCACGGTGGTGTAGTTGATAACGCGTCTGGTGCGTTGAACCAGAAGACGCTGGTTCGAGTCCAGCTCGTGACTGAAAAATGTTTCCACTTTATAATTTAAATTTAGAAAAAGTTAGCATACTAATTGCTTTTCAAAATTGTTTCTAACACAATAAAGAATTGTTTAAGATTTAAAAAAAACCTCGTAATTAGACTTGATATACTAATTATTATTTCATTATTATACATTATTTTAAAAATGAGAACAGGGATCACAGGGGAGGACGGAACTTGAATCCTGCGATTTTTTCGTAACCTGGACAATGCTCTAAGCTACCAGAACAGTCGCGACCTGAAACATTTTGTTCCGTTTACTTTAATAAAAAGGTATTGAAAAGAAAGTTGTTTACTAATTGCTTTAAAAAATATCATAATATTGACATTACTAGTTAACGCCCGCGGCTTCGCCCGCGTAGAGAAATTTTCTCGTTCCCGTTTACCACAGGAACTTGTTCCCGGGATAAAAAGTAGCCTATGTCCGTTTCCTGGCTCTAAGCTACCTCCCCACCAATTTTCGGCTAAATCGGTACGATACACCCGTTGTTGAGTTAGGTATAAATAGTGTAACTAACACGACTTTCTTTTATAAATATAGATATTCTCCAAATTTCATTCAAAAAGAAAAAAGAATTTCTTTTTATGGAACTAATACAAAAAAAACGATTTTTTTTTATCTGAAATTGAACTCACTACGTTTATTCGGCCAATTACAATAAATACTATTCAATTACACTCTTTACCTCGCCCGCACCTTTTATTAGACACAAATTGCTAAGAGTTTAACCTCTAGAACTTTGTTCAATGAACTCGTACAATAACCGCGCCTATGTCAATGTCACTGCAATGTGACAACGCCCTTATAATTATGAATGAGGCCGCAATGTCAAACGTATCAACAATAAAAGAAAAAAAACAAAAGGTTACATTATCTGTGGCACTATCTGTGGCATTTGAAGTTATCTATACCTACAGATAAATAAAATTGAAACGTTTGTTTGTAATTCCAAATTAACAGCTTAAGCTTACACTAAATGCACGTGAAACTAGGTACTTACATAACAAAATCATTTTCAAAACTTTTTCTCTGTCTGTCTCACTGTTTGTTCCGGATAATCTCGGAACGGCTATATTGATTTTGTTTAGGTATCAATCACGCCTTATCCCCGAAGTGACAGAGGCATATTATACGCCCACTTTTCACAGTGTGTATTCCTGTCCCATGAAATAGATGGTGAGCCTATTGCCGTGTTGAAATAGACAGACACAGGTGGCTACCTGCTGTTGAAAATTTTTAAGCCGCCTTAATGCCTTCAACTTGGCTTAACGACTGTCAAGTTACTGGCATCCAGAACCAACGGCTTAAAGTCCCTTCCGAAGCACGAAAACGCTCGTAAATACCACTACGTCACCCATCCGAGGACCAGCTACAGCGAAAGATAAATAACGCAGTGATCGTTTACATTACAAAGTATAGTCATATTAAAGCCAGAAAACTACATAAAGTAGGACTATGACAATCCGACACCCGCGTAAAATTTTATTACATTTTCTATAGGGAAAGAGATGCTTTTTCCGGGATAAAAATAGCCTATATATAATAATAAATGGCCTACAATAGATCTACAATCAATTAAATCAATCAAATCAGCCTATAGCAGTCCACTGCTGAACATAGGCTTCTCCAATTTACGCCACAATACACGCTCCTGCCCCTTCCGCATTTAGTCCCTTCCTACGACCTTTTCCATGATCGGTCCATCTGGCAGCGGGTCGTCCTATCTTACGTTTGCCGAATCACGGTTTCCGCTCCAGACCTACAATATTGTCCCCATTTAAAAAAAATGCCAATTGCTTGCTTGCGATATGAAAAGACAAACTAATATGTATGAAGTATAAAAGAATTTATTAGATGATGTCCGCGGCTTCACCCACAAGGTGCAGTTCTCCCTTACCCTATTACCACAGATAAAAAGTTAGCCTATACCCTATTCTGATTTATAAGCTACTAGCTCACTCGCCCGGCTTAGCCCGTGACATACTTCGAACCCCGTAGTACCCATTTAATCCCGTCGTTTTTAATTTCACAATAATGTATTAACATTTTCCAAATTAGTTGATTACTTCTCTACTCTCCAGTACGGCCCGGTCGAATTATGGTTTCACGAAATATATCTTTGCGCATTATTAAGATTTTGCCATATCTCCAAAGATGTTCATTTAATTTGCAAGGTGTAAAGGGACAAAATAATCTTCATGAAATGTTGAAGCCAACTATGAAATATATAAAAAATGATAAGGATTAATAAGGTGTTTGTGTAAATAGCCTTCAAATTACTGCTTTATAATTGCTGGTTTTTTAAAGCATTAAAATGGATATAGTATGTTATCCTTAAGAGATAGACATATACCATCGCGGACTTTTTTGTAGACCTATATAGATACATAGTTCCACCTATCATTATTTTGTTATATCTCAAAGGGTTTAGACAGCGTTTTCGTTGACAGCTCCCAGACGGCGTTTTTTATCCGAAACCCCTAACAAATATCGTTATAATTTACGTAATATACAGTATGGCTCATTTAAAACGGTCAGTATGGGCAACTCTGAAACTATAAGACATAGAAAGATCTCTTCTAAGAAACTATGTCACCGATTTTGATAAAAAGAAAAACTGCATTCATAGATATAAAAGAAAACTTGTACTCGAGTCGGGAATCGAACCCGGAATTTCGAAGAATAAAACTTGCATTATTTTTAAATGAATATCGATTGAGTAGATCTTAAGCAGTAAATATTACTATGAAACATGACACCTAAAATGAATAAAAGTCATTGTTTTTCACATCATTCAATTTAGTAGGTGATTGAAATTACCATCTTTTATTTCCAGTACATTATTTTACTATTAGCGTTTGTATCTTCAGGTGGTAAATAAGACTTAAAATTGAATCTATAGTATTCTTGATAACATAATAGCTTTTTTTTATACACTTTGTCCCTTTTGACTGCCTCTGTGGCGCGGTGGGAGTGCATCCGACTGCTACGCAAGAGGTCGTGGGTTCGATTCCCACCCAGGATAAAACTTTGTGTGATGAGCACGATGGTTTATTCTGTGTCTGGGTGTTATTTATCTATAATATGTATGTATTTAGAAATATATAAGTATGTTTATCAGTTATCTAGATCCCATAACACAAGCTAATATTAGCTTACTTTGGGCTAGATGGCGGTGTATGAAAAGTGTCCCATAATATTTAAAAAAAAAAATATAACCTCACAAAAATAGTCTAGTTGTGTAAAACAGGAGATATCGCGCGCTGGCCATTTAAAAGGGTCATTAGTACCAATCCATTTTTGAGAAAAGTTATGATTCAAAACGTCTCTAGACATTTGACTATTGTGAGTCGGTGCTCCATTTTGTTAAAATATGAAAGCAGTGTATGTTATAAGGTGCAACACCGACCATAGGTACAATTTTATGCGCCTAAATGAAATGAATGTTGTACTAAAAAGCGGATCATCATTTGAACACCTATGAAATTACATTAAATGATATGAAAAACAATGACTATTATTCAACATAAAAACGTTCCTTATGAATTACTCTATCTATTAAAAAAAAACCGCTTCAAAATTTGTTGCGTAGTTTTAAAGATATAAGCATACATAGGGGCAGACAGCGGGAAACGACTTTGTTTTAAAATATGTAGTGATATTACAGTAAAGTATTGAAATTCATGCAGTAGTTTTTGCATGAAAGAATAACAAACATCTATTTCAAATTTCACGTTTATAATATTGATGTGTTGTGACAAATATGCAAATGAATAAAGTCATAATAATCGACGAAGCTTAGCCAGTTGGCTTTGGTCTATGTAATATGGAGCAAGCCTATTTTCATAATGTACCGCTCATCAGACATGAGTAATAAGCTTTGTTCTCTGTGTGAGCCTCGGGGCAAGTATGAAATAGCAGTGACAGCGCTGCACAAATTAGATGAATTTATATCAATAAATTCCCTGACTGCCCCCGAAAATTCTTCAATCTACTGATGATGTACGTGGAAAGTGATCACAGATTAAATGTTTCAACTCGCGAACAGTACTAGTATTTTAAACTAGTCGACCCTCCGCTTTTTCACCCGCGTAGTGCCTGTTCCAGTGCGAATACTGAGATAAAATTAGCTTTAGTTATATCTGCTACTTATAACTTCAGCTATCTGCCAGTAAAAGTCTCGTTAAAATCGGTCTAGCGGTTTCAGAGATAAACCAGAACAAAAAGACAAGTTAAGTAACGTAGTTTCGTGAAAAGCTGTTAATTTGGAATTACATAAGATGTTCATTTAAAAATGCATACGGTAAAATGGAGGCGTAAAGTATGCCTCTGCCTACCGCTTCGGGAATAAATTCGTGACAATATGTATGTATGTATGTTTATTTGCCCGTATAGTTGGCAAAATCGTCATTTCTTGGAGAACAATCCAAAATCAAAACACCTGTACGGTCAGTGCGTTAACACGTTAGGTTTTGTTTTGTCCCCCGGGGGGCGTGCGCGACGGGGCCGTCGACCCGACCTCGATCGATGCAGTGCAGTATAGATCGGTCTGCCGTCTAGACTCCCCCCGTCGGCCCTGGGGGTTGAGACGTAAATAGGGCTGCTGCGATATAACTAACCTAGGATAAGCCGTTGCGTGTGTATGCAATTTGTACGTTCGGCTCGCGATCCGACGGGGGGGAATTATTGCTGGTTTGTAAATACGTTTCGGTAATTGAACGGTTTAGTATCAAAGTTTTAGGTATTGTTCTTTATGTGAGTCGAGTGTTTTGAAATATGAATATTTATTAAATTGATCTTAAAATTCGGTTTCATGGAAATTATGACACATCAATATGCCAACTTTCACCATTTGCATATATTTATAAATATTTCTTTTTATAGCTCTTTCTATTTTTAATTTGTCTGTAAACGATTACTGCCTTAAGCAACTTTTGCTATGACTGTTTACGGATGGGTGACCGCTTTGTGGTATTTTCATTTACGATCCTTTTCGTGCTTCGGAAGGCATAAGGCCTCTGTCATCCCTCCGGGGATTAGGCGTGATTGATAAACCTAGCTTATGACTTCAAACGTCTATTACCTTTTGGGTAGAAGTAGGACTATGTCATAATCACTAACTCGAATTGTGCTTTGATAGATCAGTCGCGGTTACTTGTTATAAATGGACTAGCAGACGCCCCGTGGTTTACCCAGCTGAGTTCCCGTTACCGTGAATGATTAACTATAGCCTAAGTTTCTCCTTATAACATCAGATATCTGCTAGTGTAAGTCACATGAAAATCAGTCTAGCTGTTTCAGAGATTAGTCGGAACAAAAAGACTGATAGGAAAAAAAATTGTTTCAGTGCCGGGGGGCTCCGCTCTCTAGGGTAGTGACGTAATGATATATAGCCTTTTTCGATAAATGGACTATCTAACACTAAAATATTTATTTTAAATACGGCTAGTAGTTTGTGAGATTAGCGCGTTCAATCAACCAAACAAACATACAAACAAACTCTTCAGTATTATAATATTAGTATGCATTTAGAGAAAAGCTGTTAATTTGGACTAACTTACTATCTTCACGTTGTTTCTCTGACAGAGTAGTCAGAGTGACAGATCGCCAAGCTTAGCGATACATGCATAATTCTTTCGCTTCTTGCAGATTCATTAATCGCTGCATACATGCACGTTTGGGTATTCGAGTACTATTGACTTTTCCAACTAACTAACTAACTATCTGCTCACGTGGTCTTAATATGTAAGTCTCAGCCTATCTTGACTTCTTCTACCCTCTACTTTCGCACAATATATATTCTCTGTCAATCGTTCCTCACCCATTCGTTGGATGTGTCCAAACCAACGGAGCACCCCTCTTCCCCTTTTTTAATATGGAATTACAAATTGTCGTATTGATTACTAGACGCTACTCTGCGCGCATAACATGTCTTTATTTCCTAGTATGTGTTCTTCAAGATCAAGACATATCTATATATCTTTATAAAAATGATTGATTGTCCTCCAATCAGGTTATCTCTTGACAAAGGAAGAAGGCAAAGTTGGCTCCCCAGAGACTCCACTATCAGACCTGGGACTCATATCATACAGATCATACTGGAAGGAAGCTCTACTGAAGCGGCTATGTTCGGCCCCTGGTCCCACTTTGTGTATAAGAGACTTGAGTAAAGACTTGGCGATCGCATCATCAGACATCGTATCAACTTTGCAGGAGAGAGGGCTGATGAAGTATTGGAAAGGAAAGCATATTGTCCTGAAGAAACAGGTATGTGACTTTTTATTGTCATTTTTAATCTATGTTAATCGATCAATGTCATAAATATATATTGGTTCAGGGCCGGACTCAGGAGCAAAGAAATTTTATTTTGTTTTTAATCAACTTATATAAAGTCATTATTCAATCACTTTTTTTATTCTATCTCATAACTGATTTCAAAATAATATTATTGCTTTAGTGTTGTTCATCTTATTTGTCCGTGTAATTTTTTTTTGTTAATATCGTCCTAATGATTAGTTTCATTTATATCGACGCAGCGCATAACGTTGATGAAGTACGAATTTAAATTAAATGCAAATGAAATTTTTTTGCAAATGAATTGTGAAATCCAAGTACCTATAAGTCTACAAGATGACTTTGTATCAAATTCTTGTAAATATTTTTTTGTAAAAGTAGGGTTTACCGAAAAAAGCAAGCAAGGCTGGAATGACCGACCAGGTGTTGAAAAAGAGCAAATGATTTAAAGCTTGTTACTTTGGTGTATCAATAAGCGCTAAAGGACACCTCAGATTAACTACTTTTAGCATCGGCGACCGGCGATTTGGGCTTTTTTTAGAAATTAAATGCAGCGATCGAACTTTCTACACCAGTCGATTGAAGAAAATTCGCGACTCTGATTCTACGTGCGGACACAGGAGAATTGGTACGCTAAAACGCAAATACTGTCGCAAAATCGCCGGTCGCCGAAGCTTAAATTAGCTAGTCTGTGATGTCCATAGAAATCGTAAAAACAGGAGAAATGGCATGCGGTAACGCTCGTGTATCGCCGCGACAAGGGGGCCGTGTCTACTATTGACAAGCCGTAGAATAGAACCAGAATCGCTGTTTTAGCTGTCAAAATGTTAGTAGACTATAAAAAATGCAACTGACTAGCGGCCACTGGCGCGGTACGTGTTAGTAGAATTCTATCGGAAGACCGATAGAAGACTATTGAAGTACGATTGTAATATTAGACTACGAAAATGTGTCAAAATTGTACCGGTGGCTGTCTATTGAGGGATTTCGATTCTATTTCGACACGATTGAAATAGCAGACTCGGCTCCCTGCTCAACGTGCTCATAGCGCGTGAGTGTCATTGGTTCCTTGATCTATGGTTTTAATCGTACTTAATTGTTCATCATATTGCGGCGAAACGTGGTAATACCACCATGCCACTTCTCTTTTAAATTTAACTAGAAAACTAACTTTATTTTCACACATTATAAATAGGTTAACGGGATTACTCACTTTTTACGATGAGGTATAGACCGACCGGTTTCAGCTGTATTAAGACAGCTTTTTTCAGATGTGCAAACCGTTCGCAAGAAGCGCGCAGCGCGCGAGCGCTGTGGGCAGATGCCTCCAGTGCGCGAAAAGAGTCCTCGGTGATTGGGTCGCACCTCTGAAAAAGGCTGTTACATACACAATACAGCTGAAACCGGTTGGTCTATACCTACGCTGTAATTCACAATTCATTCATAGAACACGAATGTCGATGACATTTGCGCAGTAGAGGATTTGGATCCGAGATTTGTGAATTGCGTTTCTGATTGTAAAACGTGAGCAATTCCGTTTACTTATTTATAACATGCCACTTCTCTAATTTGTATCGTGGAGTTCCTGAGGCAGCTGGTATTGGTATACAGGATGTACTGGAGGACGTATCTCGAAGGGCCGCGCGCGCACGATGTGTGGACCCATTGTGCTTACGCTGGTGGGGCGGAGGTCCCAACCCGCCGGCGCGCTGACGCCGCGCCCCCGCGCCTCCGCGCCGACACCTCCGCCCCTCCAGCAGTGCCGCCAGGGCTCTGCTGTAGGGGCCCATCTACAAGTATGCTGTTCTACTTTCCACTTTGCAAGAACTCAGGCTGTCGATTTTGAAAACGATGTGTTCTTTAAATTTGGGTCTCATTTTAGGAACTGCCTTTTCAGTTTTAAGAATCATTCTTTCTATTTATAGTATCATATACTGTTTATATTGACCAACATAAACACTATATACCTAAAGTTCGTTTTACCGTATACGTTTTCAGTAGCAATGGCGTATGTACTAGTAATTATACGAGCGAGTCAATAAATTACGTAATTTCTCATTTCTGTCTCATTTGTTCACGTATTATTGGTTTGTATAAACAGTAGAATGCACGGTGCATACAAATATACAAAATTAATTTTCTTAAAAAAGTATTAAAACTGTAACTTAATATATTATCAATATAGAACTGAATGCGTATCTGTAAACTACACTGCCTTTTAATGTGTGTGTGTGTGTGTGTTGTGTGGTTAGCAACACAATTTTTAGCTAATATTTGAGATATTTTTCTCAAATCTTATTTAATTCCAATGATGGAGGCCTTTGTTATGATTTTCAGTCGTCATAATTAATGCTGTATACTAAGTTATTTGTAAAACATCAGCAAACTGCTAGGACTAGATAGCTATCATCATATAAATGTTATTATGAATTATTTTTTCATGTCTTTTTTTATATTCTATTTTTTTTTTGCTCAAATTTAACTTTAATGTACTGTTTGAATTATATTACGATACAACTCGTGGGAATTACAGGGGGTGGGTCCTTTGACCTTGACCTATGATCTTAGCTTTCTACATTGCCGGTGTTTTACAAATGACCCTATATTTAACGGAAACGTATAAGTAATAACACTCAGTATGATAAGACTAGATATTAAATTGTTTAGCAGTAATGTAAATATAAGTAAATGAATTAAGCTTTAATATAAGTTTTTGTTGACTACTTAATCTTGCAAAAAAGCACGAATAAAATATGACACGATTATGAAGTAAAGCTGAAACTACTGTCATAATTTTGAATGAGTATCTATTACAAGATATAAACTTCATACAAACAAAAATGTGTGCAATAAGGGTTGTAAATAAAGAATTTCTTATATAAATAGGAAATTCTTCATGTTCGTTTGTATGGGATATTTCGTATACCTGCTTCTGATAAAAAATAAATATACACGTTTCAGAATTTTACAAAATGTCACCCAATGTTAAGGGTGTAAAATAGGGCATGAAAGTTAGTATGAAAATGATAAAGGGGGTATTATTTGTATTAAAATGGAAAATATGCTCATAGGTATTTGATCAATAAACCAGTAAACAATATTACCATCTCTATGATTAAAACAGGTCTACAATAATTACCCATAGTTAAAATTAGATTGGCGATACCTTGCTAGTATGAGTTGTATGTTCTGTGTATATGTTAAAAAAGTGATAAGTTAATTGGGTGAGAAATGACTTGGAAGCTTTATTTTGTAACATGTCGCAGACATGTTCGATAGGATTTACGTTGAGTTGGTACTGTGCAGGCCTATTTAAAACCCAAATGTCATAAACTGGGAGAGCAGCCGACACAAAATGGCGCCGTATGGGAAGGTGCATTACTTTAGCTGTAAGCCTAAAGTCAGTGCTCTAACTCAGTGCTCTGTAAACGATTACTGATAAACGAACGTTTCTGTGCTTCGGTTGGCACGTTAAGCCTTCAGCCCCAGTTGCCAGTGATCAATCTGCGCCTGTTCATTTCAACTAACTAAACTATATAGCTATCTTTACGCTATATCCCTGACAGGGTAGTACTTTTCAAAAACGGAAAAAGTCTCAACACGACTAAAATGCATGTGCATGTAGATGTTTTGCAAACGTCCATAGGCTACGGTGACTACTTTCCATCAGGTGGGCCGTATGCTTGTCTGCCACCTCAGTGGTGTAAAAAAATGCATCTGTATACACCTCCAGGGTTAATGCGTGACTGATAAATAAATATAATCGCTCCATTTGCATTATTAAAGTAAATTATTATTAATTTTGAGTATCAGATCGCATCACATTCTTCTATTTCTTGGTTATTTGTACATTTCTTACCCCTCGTTTTGGATTCGAATTCCGACTTGGAACAAATAGGCATTAGTGTGATCCGCAAATGTTTGTACCTGTATTTTGGGTTTTTTTGTATGTATTTAAAAATATATGTGTGTTTATCACTTGTCTCTAGATCCCTGAGCACAAACTTATTATAAGCTTAATATGGCGCTGTGTAAAAATGCGTAATAGATGGCGGTGTGTAAAATATCGTTCCACAACATAATTTCTACATTACTTCATATCCTTCAGCCTTTAATCTCGCCTGACTGCTGAAAAAAATCACTTTGTAAGCAGTACTGTTGTGTTTGTATTCATTTATTTATAATTTGTATGTCTAAGCTATATGTATACATAAATGTTAAATAAATCAATAAATATTTACACAGTGTGAAATGATCGGATTTCTAAATATTCTGTACTTTTTTATTTCTTAATAACATTATTGGATGCCTAATAGTTGATTGATGAAATGTTATGATTTTCAATCAATGACGTCACAAATTGCAATTTCATATGCAATTTGACATATGTATTATCTTTGTTATATATATATTTGTAAAGATGAATTAAAGGTGATTTAAATTATTATACTTTTTTGAGTCCACCGGTTTCGTAACTGGCGCAGCCGGTAGGACATCGCAAACCAGCTCCAGAACATTAGAAGTATTTTAAGTTTGATTTCGACTCGACTTAATGGGAAATAAACATAAAAATAACTATATTCACTCTTTATTTCTGACGTGGTATGTAGCAACTACGAAATAATTAAATACAAGTACAAAAACGTTTCTGAACCATCAGGATCTATCTACTTTGTCCTTCGGCAACGTGATGTGATTACAATCACCACACAGTCAATAATAATGTTGAATACGATTAGCTAAACTTTTTTTGTAAAGCTTACAGCTTTTGATATCATTAAATTGTATGAGAATCCTTTAATAAGCTAACCATTGAAGTCAGTTGTAAGCTTTTTGTCAAAAATATATAGATATAATTGCAATTTTAGATTGTGATCTCTTCTTGTATTATAATTTATTGGAGTTTTCAAAAGCTCGTTATTAAATTGATTTTATTTTGTAAGTAAATTATGTATATAACAGTATGTGTGAATTCAAATAATGATTGCAATGAATTATTGTAAATCTTGATATATAGTACAAATTACTAAATAATAAATTATACATTTATGGTAAAAGAATTTTATTTTTTCACTGCCTCGCACACAGGCGCTAGGCCTATAGGGACTTCGCCAGATGTAATACTAGTTTTTTTTCAGTAAATTATTATGTTTTTCACTATTGCCTAAAAAGTACGTCGTCTCTCGTAAGTGGACATTGGAGCGAAATACGTTGCCAAAGTACTGTAGCCATTTTTGGGAAAAACACCGTCCTTTGTTAAATATTATCGCCATTTTGAGAACATAAAATTGGAACCGGATGAGATATTGGTAAGTTTATAGCGTTCTAGAACAAGCAAATAATATAAATTTAAACATTTAGGGAGATTTTAAAGATGATTTGTCAATTAACAACGAGTCTACATACATTAACGAGATAGATGTCTGATCATAAATAAGTCCTCAATTTATAAAAAAGAAACAAAAAATTTGAAAATGGCATTATGCGAGCGCTCTTTCAATAATCACGTAAATTATGGCACCAAAACCCATTTGTACATCTAGTCTTTTGCTAAAGCTGGGGAGTAGAACAACGTCGTTCTAATGGATTATAAATTAGTACCACACAGTGTACTTACTATTAATGCTTAGTAATTAAGAACAGACTATAGTTATTTATGCAACTGTTGTAGGTAGGTAATAATAAAGGGTATTAAAACACTAATGTGGATTTTATTCGAGGCGAAGCCAAGTGTTTTTATACCTAATCATCAACAGTTGCATACAAGACTATCCACACCCATAACATAAATCCTCTTTATTACATTCTGAAACTCTAAATATCGTAGAAAAATGACGGGGATTCGAATAACCTATTTTTTTACGTCGCGTAGCGTTCTGATATTGAATTGCGCGTGCATGATAATGTTCTTTTATTGAAATTCATATAAGTATCGCATTTACACTCTCGCGCGAGTCTCGAGACGAGCCGCGAGCTCGAATATAAATGTACCATAATCTACACTATCTATAGTATCTATACTAATATTATAAAACTGAAGAATTTGTTTGTTTGTTTGGTTGAATTCGCTAATCTCAGGAAGTACAGTCGGATTTGAAAAATTCTTTTTGTGTTTGATAGCCCATTTATTGAGGAAGGCTATAGGGTATATACCTATCATCACCCTGGAGAGTGCAGCAGTACCCATAAATGTCGACTAATCGGGCAATTTTTTATGCAATATTGAAGAATTTATAAGCGACGGGATTAAATAGGTGCGACAGGAGTTCGAAGTATGTCACGGGCGAAGCCGGGGGGTTCACCTAGTAGCACATAATACTTCGTCTACACTCGCGGCTCGTCTCACAGCTCGCCTCGCAGCTCATCTCGTGACTCGCGCGAGTGTAAATGAGGTACCTAATACATATACGACGTAACGAGCAGTAAGAATGTGACTGTCTGTTGAGTAGGTAAACATTTTCACCCTAAAGGTAGCCGTTCTTAGCGACCCACGACACGCGACGGCGACCAGACGACCACGCAACCGCGGTCGCCTGTCGCGGGACGACCACTAGCTTTGGCTAGCAAATGGCTTTCCATACTAGTGTGATAAAAAAATTCGGGATCATTTTTTGAGAGTCCGCCTGGCCAAGTCGTGTGGTCGGAAAATCGTATAAATAGAAGAAATTTATGTTTCAGTAAAGTCATTTCAAAAGTGTTTTGAAAAAGTGTAACTAGTAGATATATTTAGAGTATATCTCGTCGTCGCCGCGTCGTGTGTTGAAAACAACGCTATTTTGATATATTTCTCGCCTGCGTTGCGCGACGGCACTGCCTCCGACGCGACCGGGTCGCGGTCGCCGCGCGACTCTAGCCACGCCCACCGGTCGCGCGACGCGGTCGCTTTATGTGTTTTGTGTTCCATACAAATTCATACGAAGCAGGAGGTCGCGCGACTCTGTCGCGGTCGCTAAGAACGGAATGCTACCTTTATTAATAAACATAGACCAAACCTAGAGTAACTATAATTAATCGGAGTATTTAGACAGGAGTAACAAATTAATTTTTACCTATCTATCACGCCTTATCCCCGAAGGGGTGGCAGAGGCATATTATATGCCCACTTTTCACCATGTGTGTTCCTGTCCCACGTAATAGGTGGTGAGCCCATTGCCGTGTTGAAATAGACAGACGCAGGGTGTGGCTACCTGCTAAAAGTTGCTTAACGCAGTGATCGTTTACAGAACACTGAGTTAGCGGAACCACGAGTGCTTTTTAATGTGTAAAATGTTATAAAACACGTAATAATCCACTTGAAGAAGCTCAAAAACAAATATAGGTTTTCGCGAGCCACTGCTATTTTTATTATAATAGATAATGATCGAAATAGATTTATTTAGCTGTTTCCCAGAAGTAGTCATATACCACTCCATGTGAAATGTTTAAGTGCATTTAGGACATGGGCACGTGGAGAAGTAGGCGCAATATTATTTTTTTAAAAACTATAACTATATTCACGCTGTATCCCTGACGGGTAGTCAGAGAGGACAGATCGCCAGGCTTCACTATCCATGAATACTTCTTTCACTTCTTGCTGATTCATCAATCGCTTCATACACGCACGTCTGGGTATCCGAGTACTTTTGACTTCCGTTTTTGAGCAGTCTGCTCACGTGGTCTTTATATGTAAGTCTTGGCCTACTCTAACTCCTTCTACCCTCTACTTTCGCACAATATATATTCTTCGTCAATCGTTACTCACTCCTTCGTTGGACGTGTCCAAACCACCGGAGCACGCCCCTTTCCAGCTTAACGCTGACATTTTCATTCAAACCTGCCATATTGCGTATCACTTCGTTACGTATTCGATCGGCCACGAACAATTTTCGAAGTGATCGTAGCTCCACAGCATTCAATTTACTTTCATGCATCTGCTGACATACCCAGGTTTCGCTACCGTAAAGCAACGTTGGCACTAGCACTGTGTTATGAATCGCGTCGCGTGTCGTGCTTCTTTTACGATGCTTTGTCGCTTTTCCAATTGGGACAAAGCACCGTTAACTTTGTTTCCGGCAGCTACTCGCCGTTCTACATCCGATAGTTGTAACCTTTGCATATAGTTTTGGTAACCTTGGAGATATGTAGGGAACACTCAAAGAATCACCTTTGCACCAGCTTGCAGAGCATGAAGATTAGGAGTGGGTATGGACCAACCTGGAGCAGAGAAATACCGGAATTTATATAGAGATGGCGCCAGGTATCTCTCCATCAAACGAATGATGCAATTAAAAACACAGCTTATTAATTACATTTGTTTAAACGATTATCATATGTAGACTTAAGTATACAATGTGTTAAGAAAAGCCTGTCCAACCCGAAAGTGGCACATAGGCACTTCAATAACATAACTCAAAAAAATTAAAAATGATATTATAAAGTATAAAATAGTTATCATTTTTTAAATGCGTGTTTTATTATCTGAATTAGTCCAATTTCCTTAAAATATAGCGAATTTTCAAAAACTGGCAACACTTGTTGGCATGCGGCGACGAGTGTATGTGATATCAAAAGAAGCCGCCGGCAGGTGAGCTTGCATTTCCGAATAGCCCTTTCCCTGTGTTGCCATGTAAGGTACCACATTATATTAATTCTTGATTAATTTTATTCGGGGTAAATTTTTGGGGTAATTATTTTGTGGTAAAATTTTGAGGTAATTTCCAAAAGGATTACACGAATAATCCACCAATATCTACCTTCACGGATCGGACAGGGTTTTCTTAACATATTGTATATCTATGAAACAAAAAAGAAACGGCATAGTCAAGCATAGTGGGAATCACAACATAAAAAAATATTTTAAACTAAAGTATGGAAGTCGGCGTGGCCTAAAATGCCAAGTATTAATGCAGTTGCCAGACGCCTTAAAATACCTAAATTATATCTTAATAAGTAATATTATAAATGCAAAAGTTTGTATGGATGTTTGTTAATCTTTCACGTAAAAACTACTGAATGGATTTTAATGAAACTTTACAATAATAATAGCTTATACATCAGAATAACACATAGGCTTCTTTTTATCCCGGGAACAAGTTCCTGTGGGAAACATAAAGAGAAAGTTAAACTATTTCTGAGTGTTGATTACACCCATCACCGGTTCCTATCATTATCATCATCGTAAACTACAACACAATAAGGTAGAAATAAAATTTCACATAAGTACTCCTTTGTGATAATTAATAAAAAGATTGTTAAACATGTTTATAGAAACGTTCCACCGGTAATCCAGTATATTAAAGTATCTGAATCTATATAGGTAACAGAAAAATTATTATTTAAAGTTAAAAGTTATTTCTGTTAAAGGAAATACTTATTACAAACTATCAACATCGGTCGGTC
This sequence comes from Thumatha senex, assembly GCA_948477245.1. Classification (NCBI taxonomy): domain Eukaryota; kingdom Metazoa; phylum Arthropoda; class Insecta; order Lepidoptera; family Erebidae; genus Thumatha; species Thumatha senex. The sequence goes on along the minus strand of OX419731.1, from coordinate 26,629,422 downwards.
TTCACCGAGTCGTTCTACATAAAAACTAATTAAGGATTACTACTTATCTGGATATAAGGTTGAAGAATGTCCAAAGCATTCACATCTCTTACTATTCTAGAAGTCCAGGTGGCAGGTAACCTGAGTAGGAAAAATATCCTCTTGTTTGAGTATTCATCAGCTTAATGGAAATATCTTTTTAAAGACATTCACCAGAAGAAAAAATTAATGATCACTCAATGTGTCATAAATAAATACATTCGTCTTGAAACATGTTAAAAATTATAAGGTCTAACATAAGACCTAGAATAACGTACCAAGACGTACAAAATCGTAAAACGTAAAGAAAATCTTAAAATATAAAACGTAAAAACCCATAAAAATCGTAAAACCCCTGTAACAAAGGAAAACGTACGAGCATTACCTACTTATTTGAATAATAAACACAATCACCCTCACTCACTACAACATTTAGTTAAGTAATTCAGTTTAGGAGGTTATATAGTTTCAACTTACCACTTATTAAGCTGGGTTTTTGATTGGCAGACTGAAGGCTGCCTTCTTGATTGGCAGACTAAAATGGTCTATGCAAAATAAAGATATTTTTATTTTTTTTTTTTAAATACAAAGTACAACCAAATATAAGAACATATTATTTGACAAACGCTAAGTATCTACGCTAACTATTTACAGGACAGGGATGATCTGCTGGCAAATAAAATATTATAGTCATAAAATATTAAATTGGAAATAGGCCATCAAAAAATAAGCCTTCCTAAGTTTCTTGCCGGTTCTTCTCAGGGGCCGCGTCCCGAACCGGTGGTCACTTTAAATATACAATTTTTTTCTTTAGTTTTAGTGTATGACATTTTGTAAGCGCCGTTGAAATGGTATATGCAAAATAAAGACATTTTATTTATTTATTATTTATCTACAAACTTCGAACAAAATTCGACAAACGTCAACAATCTTACCGATTACGAAGAAACAATTCGAAATAAATATTCTCATCTCATTACAATAACTATTGTATAGACATCATAATAGTTAACACTTTTCAGATATTTATCGGAATGAAACTAACATGACTTTGCCTTTCATTTGCCCATTAGGTACAAATCAGATCATAAGCAATTGGCATGCTAATACTTGTGATCTGTTAACAGCTTAATCCAGAAACCTCACAATCAATGCCTTTTTCTATGTTAAAATATTTTATATAATAAAACACATAAAAGTGCTCTATTGTCATTTTTATATAGATATAAGTACCTACTCATTTATGATCTACGGTTCGATGCATATGACTGGGCTCACGATGTGTGGACATGCCTCGCCGTGCCAACTACTATGTACAATACCAACGAGCAAATACGTTAATTTCCCATATATCATACGGCTCATTATAGTTTTTTTTCATATTAGCGTCTTCTATGTAGCTTTCTAAACCTACATTTTTTCTTTAATTCAGGTCCGCTTTGCTTAAAACATAGGTAGGTCTGTACCTACCTATGTTTTTTGTTTGTTTTACAAACAAAAAACATAGGTTATACGGGATCCCCCTTCCAGAAGAGCCTCATATTCAGACATAACCTTAGCCGGGTCGTTGTGAATAACCCTCATGCCTATCCCGCGACCCGGTTGGGAAGAAGGCGGAGCATTGCGGGGTTTAGTGGGTAGTATAAGTTTCCAGACGGTAAGGCCAGACGGCCCCCGTTCCTGCTGCCCCTGCAGTAGGAATGACGCCACGTAAACCCCGTCAAAAAAGCTAATAGGTACGGGATAAGCACCCATATAAACATCAAATAACGTCGTAAGGGATGACATGCGTGCCAATGGTCTCACTACTATGCCGACGACCGTGCGAAGTGGAGAAGAAAATGTCGGAATGCGGAACCCGGGCGTCGCGAGACGCGACTGGGACAGACGCTCGGATGATGATGATGATAAACATTAAATAACACCGGTTCAGTCATATTCTGCCCATTCTGCACAAAAATCCAGCCCTCTCAGCTTAATGCTGTCGACTGACATCGACAGCGCATTGAAAAAAGCTATTGTGTGGGTTCTCAACGGTATCTGCACCAGACCCTAACCGTAGACTCCTTTCAACATTATGGTAGGTTTAACCCTCTTCTTCATCTTTCTGTATTCGCAATTGCTTCCAGAACCTACCTGAACTTCACTTATATTTGATTTCCAGGAGCAGCTATTTTTTGTTTTTCGACTTTGTTGTAAGCGACGCCAACTGATTCCCCATCTTTAGTGAAAAGCACCAAAGGCACCTGCATCTCGTTGCTTCCTCCATTAGTCAGCAGATGCACCTAAAGCAGATAAAGTCGCTTGGGCCCCAAAGATCTCAAAGGGGCCTCTTACAACCTGTGGGGTGTGGGGACTCAGTTGTCGTGTGGAAACGGGCAGGATGGAGCTACCTGCTGTTGAAATTTTTCAAACCGTAAAATAACTAGATGGCCTTTTAACTTGACTTAACGACTAGTTACTATGTTACTGGCCGCTGGTACAAACAGCTTGTCGTGTGGGAAACGCTCTGAAATTGAAATGCTACGAAAAGGTCACCCATCCCAGGACCGACCATTGCGTAAATGTTTACAGAACTTTAAGCTTGTAGGGCTACGAACATTTATGTTAACCTCATCATCTTCCTTTTGCCCGTGTCCGAATGTATTTGCATATCACGGAGTTGGTGCAGTATATCTTCCATTCATCTCTGTTATTCATCATCTGATCATTCATTCCTTTCATATCCATATCATTCCTTCACAATCCAGCCATATTTTCTTTGGCCTCCCTTTTTTTCTTTAATTTACATGACTTCTCATACTTTCTCATCACACGCGCTTATCTAGATTCCCTATCATTTTTTCAGTCACTGGTGCCAATCTCAAACTTCCTTTGGTGTAGGTATCAATTCGTATTTTATCCATTCTCGTGATGCGTGGGGTGCACCTACTCAGCTTTCAAAATGGTGCTCCATTTAACTTGGTAGTACCTAACTACATAATAAAACTGTCTCTAGTCGCCTGGTCACCTACGAGTACACGCCTATACCTATAATTTCAAAGGAGTAAGGCAGTTCATATTGTTAATTTGGTTAATGGTTATGGCTTGGAGACTATAAAATATAGGTAATACTTTATAGTCTCCAAGCGGACCCCCGCGGATTTGCCCGCGACTACTTCAACCCCCCCATCGCACCCATTTACTCACGTCGTTACTTACCTACTTTTACAAAAATGAAAATTTGTCCGATTTGTTGACATTTATGATTAGCTACTACTCCGCTCTCCGGGTTAGTAGTGTAATGATATATAGTGTATAGCTTTCCTTGATAAATGGGCTATCTAACGCAAAATATTCTTTATAATTTTGACCAGTAGTTTCTGAGATTAGCGCGTACGATCAAACCAAGAAACCAAGTCTTTAGCTTAAAATATAATAAAAGTATATATGAAAAGTATGAAAGACTATAGATGACAAGTCTACTTTGGTAAGCGGGATCTTCATGAGACCCCAAAAGATATTTTGGCATGTGATTACCTACATACGAAGTGATACGGAATATGGCAGGTTTGAATGAAAGTGGAAAAGGGCGTGGAAAAGGTTTGGACACGTTCAACGAATGAGTGAGGAACGATTGACGAAGAATATAAATTGTGCGAAAGTAGAGGGCAGAAGGAGTCAGGGTAGGCCGAGACTTACATATGAAGACCACGTGAGCAGATTGCTTAAAAACGGATAGGTCAAATTACTCGGATACCCGACGTGCAGGTATGAAGCGATTAATTAGTCTGCAGGAAGCGAGAAACGCATGCATGGATCGCGATGCCTGGCGATCTTTGCTCTCTGACTATCCCATCAAGGATACGGCGTGAAGATAGTTAAGTTACATACGTCTTTGGAATTAGGTATACTCAGGTATACCTAGTTTCTCCCCCGTATAAATACCTCCTCGCTGAAACATTTTGATTACCGTTAACTAGAAAGGCAGTAAGATAAAACTATCAAAAGTGACGTCATTAAATACGCATCAAAACACAACCAGATCGTATTATTTCTCCTACGTGTCGTCTATAAATCATTTTATCAACGCATTAGCCATTAACATTCATATTATCGCTTTAATTAGATACGAAAGCCAACGAACTCCGCTCACCAAGGTTAGGAATACTGTGAAGCATTTTTTATTTATATACACAAGAGTTTAATTTGATAGGTATAGCTACGTAGTGTAAATGTATTGTGATTTTTTATATATATGACCTTGGATGCACACCTATCTGAACATGACGTTGGATATTTTATGCTTTCTTAATCAGTGTGCGGCCCTGATTATAAAAAGGTTATCGTATTCCAGGGATAGGTGTCTATCTCGTAAACTAATTCAATATAAAAAAATGAAAACTAAAATTATATAAGTTCTTAACTGAACTATTTTCACGCAGTATCCCTGACGGGGTAGTCAGAGAGGACAGATCACCAGGCATCGCGATCCATGCTTACTTCTTTCGCTTACTGCAGATTCATTAATCGCTTCATACGTGCACGTCTGGGTATCCGAGTACTTTTGACTTTTCCGTTTTTTAGTAATCTGCTCACGTGGTCTTCATTTGTCTCGGCCTACCCCGACTCCTTCTGCCTTCTTCTTTCGCACAATATATATTCTTAGTCAATCGTTCCTCACTCATTCGTTGAACGTGTCCAAACCAACGGAGCACGCGCTTTCCTAGTATTTTAGTTTGTTCGTTTTTGCAATAGGTAAGTAGGTATTCAGTACATTCATTCATAAGTATATATATATATATATATCTCTCGTAAAAATCGGGTGATTCTCATTCCAAATCGTTCCTGATGTAAAGGATGGCCATTGCCATTCAGAGAGGCAATGCCGCCTGTGTCATGGGCACCTTTGCGCCAGGAGAAATGGGTGACGGGTTAATTTTAAGGACAATTATTGACACGTTGCTACTATATTTGAAATCAAAAATAATTACTGTTTTACAATGGATTTCCGCCATGTAACGCCTGATTTGATTTTTAAGTCAATACGAATTTTAAAAGAAAATATCACACGTCCGAGAGAGTCCACAACGTATTTTTATAGTCATTACCCTCACCCTGAAGTTCACGCCTGACTTAAAGGACAACATTTCGGATTATAGGACAGGGGAAACACGAAATTTGAATGGACCGGAACTACTGGATTTGTTAATAAATAAATAAAAATGTTCTTTATTTCAGTAAGAGTTACCCAGGGTTACATTATTAAGATTTCCCAGTAAGTAATTAAATACTTGTGTTGGGAATATCTCGCACCTCCCTATTGGTATTCATTGCTTACCTATGTTTAACATTTTTGAGAATACGAAGTAACAAGATAGAACAAAACTATTTGCATGCACACAAAATATGAGTGAATGATCTCCTTTAGTAGAAGTATTTGAGGTTTTAATAGACAAGAAAGTAATATTACCGCGTGAAAGATAGTATTGCAACCTTAATGTATAAATTACAGTTATGTGATATAAAGAGTTGTGTGTGTATGTATGTATGTGTGTGCATGTGTGTATTTGTGTGTCTGTGTGTATTTGTATTTGTGTGTGTGTGTGCGTGCGTGTAGATGTGAATGTCTGTCCGTTTGTTTGTTTCTAAACGTGTTAGGCGATTCTGACGAGGAGAATTTCGATCTCATCATATGAGAGCGCCTTCAACCACTATCAGGGCGAGTTTACATTTCAGCAGTGTCATGGGGTATAATTTTAGTATACGATTTATCTTGTTGTATAAGTATGGGGCCTGGCTGTCATACTGTATGTTGTTTGTTTGTTGTTACTGGGCCCATTTCCGCACTTAGCCACTTGATTGGGCCATTGTGCGTGTATTCTTCATCCATTCACTCTAACCATCCAAGGCAGTCCCAGAAGGTCAGCAGCCTTTTAAAGCCCTGGCATGCGTCCGGGAGTGATTGCGGCGACTGTAGGATGCGCGCCCGGTCATCTGCCACGCTCCTGCACTCTATGAGCACGTGGTGTGGCGTTTCTTCTGCCTCCATGCATCCTCTGCACAGGGGGCTGTCTGTTACACCTATGGTGAAAAAGTGTTTGTTAAGGGGACAGTGGCCTGTTAAGATTCCTACAATCTTGCCTATGCTTTCCCTATTTAGCCTAATGAGGTTGCGGGTAAATCTTTTAGATATCTCCGGAATCGCCATCTTAGTTTGCCTACAACCTTCGAGGGTTATCCATGCGGTCTTATGTGCTTCTTCAGTGTTTGTGCGCAGCTATGTCTTTATCTGTGCCTGGGGTAGGGGTAGTAATGGTTCCGGTCCATATACTGTTTCTTCTGATCCCCTTTTGGCCAGTTCATCTGCTGCGTCATTTCCCATTGAGTTACTGTGTCCTTTTATCCATTGCAGGGTTACTTTGTTCTTATCCGCAATGTGTTGGAGTGTGTTGTGAAATTCCAATATAAGGACCGATGAAATTTTATTATTTTGTAATGCTTGTAGTACGGATGCGCTGTCCGAGATGATTTTAATATTAAAACCACGTAAGTCTCTGGCTGCAACCGCTTGTGCTGCCTTAATTAGACCTACACATTCTGCATGGAAGATTGTGTTTCGTTTGTCTAAAGTGGTTGATATTTTAATGTTTAAGTCGTCCGAGAAGACGCCAACTCCAGTTCCGTGTTTGGTTTTGGAGCCGTCTGTGTATATCCTAAGTTCATCGATGCCAGAGCTGTCTATAGTTTCAGCGATAAGTTGGATATTATATCTTCGGTCAAAGACGTAGTACCCCGAGGTTTTGTCCATGGGGGCCTCAATAAGAGGGTATTTCTCGAGAATCTCCTTTCGGACTTTGGTATGTGTAGTTTCTATGTTTTGTCTCCATAGGCCGTTTGATCTTAGTCTTAGTGCAGCTGCTTTTGCTTCTTCTTGTATGACGAGATCTAGTGGTCTCAAGTTCAGCAGATACTCGAGTGCGGCTGATAGGGTAGTTTTCATGCACCCAGTGGTTACTACACTCGCCAAGCGTTGTAGGCTTTGCAGTTTTGTTCGTGTTGTGGATAGTTGTGTTCTGGGCCACCATACAACTGCTCCGTCCTCAGGAATTCCAAGGATAAGGTGAACTACCTTCTCCCTGGACCCTGCCTCAGTTTGATCGTCCGCCGTCATGTCGTAACACTGCCACGTGTCAACTTTGTACCAGGGGTTCTGGGCACGAAGGACCTTCTGCAGCGTGGCAGCGTCGGTGATGCGCTGCGTTATCGCTGCTGCGGCAGTCGTCACGATGTGTTCTTTTTTTGGCTTAGGGGCTTCCCTCGCGCGCCTTTCCGGGCGACTGCGTTCCGGTTTACCCTTCAGCCTTTTCTGTTTCGTTTTAACCGCGCGCTTGTGGGCGACTACGGTCCAACAATCTCCCTTACCTACTTCGTTTTTAAAATTAATGGCCTCTACGAGGCCGGACATGTCGAGGCTAGAGCCTGGCTTATGGCACAAAGTGTCCCCCCAGAGTACGTGGGACTGACCGATTGCTCGGTGAGGGATTCTCCGCCTTCGGCGGTACCCTCCTGGGGTAGTTTTCCTTTAATTTGTGCTGCCATGGGTTTCGAGCTATTTAGATGAGACGCATACCACCAGCCCATAGTGAGTATGCGAGATGTGGGTATTGGGACGGGAGAAAGGAAGATGAAATAGGGTGCAAGAAGGATTTTAGGGTAAGGTAGGATAGGGTTTTGGGATGGGGTGGGGTTGAGGAGTATACAACGGCCAGAGGTATTTGTTACGTTAATTACAGAAGGTATTTAACCAATAACGGGCGGCAACCTCGAGAAGGATAGTCCACTGGCCTTGTCTAGGGGATCTTGGCTACCTGCGCTACTTCCTAGACCATTTGCCAAACCAAACATCGGACAGATGTTGGGAGTAGGGGAAATGCCAAGCACGCACCCAGTTGCTTGATCTTCCCCCTGCCCTTATGCCCCTTGCCAATTGTAATATTAATAATGGTTAATGATGGCGATGATGACTACTAGGTCCCTGTATATAATAAATAAATTGATATACAGCCAATGTAGTTTAAATTACCTTAACAGTACATCTAATCATGAAAGGAAATCTTACATTGTCTCATTACGGAGACATGAACTAACAAACAAACAAAAGTTATAACTCGGTTCAGGCGCCAGGAGGATAAGTCATACCAACTTTATGCAAACGGATATGTGTCATACTGTATTAGAATTGTATTAGAATTGACATCTGTCACTCCGCTAGTGTTGATTTGGATACCAAAGCAGCTGGTTAAATATGTAAAAGTTCAGCAGAAATCTGTAGATGCAGTAGCATGATACAAGACAGGACGAAACACAGCTATACCTAGGTAGAAGTAATTCTGATTTCATATTGTTAGTAATCAAAATGCTCCGAAATCGATTAACCGATTTTCATAAAAAAAAATGTTTTCATTTAGTAGGTCTGAGAGTAAGTCGTAATTTCTTTTTATAGGGTAATAAAGGTGACATTGCTGCATTGGCCGGGTCAGAGATCAAGGTTTAGAATTCTATTCTCATTGAGAAGTCAAATTATTAGGTACTTATAAGCAGCCGCTCCGGCCCGTAATGTTGAATTTGCAAAATGTTGAATACTCAAAATGTTAAATTTAACCGTTTTTTGTCCCTCAAGAGGAATAGTCGCAACATGGCCGGTTTTGGAGACAAACGTGGCCACCATTTTTTTTGCAACACTCCTTGAACGAACAATTTTTGTTGGCTTTAACTCATTTTCGAACACCCAAACTCGTGACTGGTTTTTTGTTTCGGGTTCGTACGCGTATATCCAGGATTCGTCACCTGATACGATGTTGTATACAGCATTTGAGGATCCTGCGTGGAATCTTTCGAGAGTTCTGACGCACCAAGTAACGCGAGCCGATTTTTGCTCTTCACAGAGCGAATGCGGTATCCATCAGGAAAACAACTTTTTTACACCTAATTGTTTATGCAAGATTATTTGTATTTGACTCATGCCAATGTCTAAAGTTGCCTGAATTTCGCGGTATGTCACATGTCGATCTTCCTCAATCAGCTTACGCACAGCATCAACGTTTTCTTCGGTGACTGCAGTTTTTGGACGACCTTGACGGGGATCATCACTGAGCTTGACACGTCCACGTTGAAATTCAGCAAACCAGCGATAAATTGTGGTTTTGGATGGGGCTTTATCACCAATCACCAAAATGCAGAAATCATCCGGTCAACACACTGTTTTTGTGTCTTCCACTTCGAAAGTCATAATAAATCATTGCTCTTGAATTTTCTCGAGTCAATTCTATTTTCTCAACGACTAAACATGTTTGACAAAACCTTGTGACAAGACCGAGAATCTTTTTTTAAATAAATAAATGGTATTCGATTTTTAAAACCAAGGAGTTTTCAATTAAAAAGATTTTAATATGACAGGAACAGTGGCAATGTTCCATTCCCGATACTTTTAGTGCAGCCTATGTATTAGGCATATTTTAAAGTATGTGCTAACCTTTAAAAATGCCGTATGGCGAAAGCGGTCAGGCTTAAATAATAAATAAGTGGAATAGTACAAGTGTTTTTGTTCAAGATAAATCTTTCTGCCACGAAAAGTAAAGAAATATCTAGGTTAAAAAAACTCGCCTTTGACGCGTATGACATTTTAATCGTCATTTAAAAAGAGTATGACCAGAGATCTATCTAGCTACTTAACACCTCGATATCAATGAACATGCAGTGTTACAACCATTTTTAAAGATTGATGCGATGGACTCCACTCAATCTATACATAAATTTTTATTGCAATTATTATGCTAAATTTCTCATAAATTTTTAATAAAGTGAAAAAATACGGTGAAGAATTTCAACTTGTTTCGATACCGTTTGGTAGTTCAGTGGCTAGAACATTGCCCTGGTTAGACAAAGGTCACGGGTTCAAATTGTTTATTTTTTCATTTTATAAAAAATTGCGATAATTAGTATACTTAATAATTGCTTTGAAAATTTATAAAAATAAAAAAAATAAATATCCATCACGCCTTATCCCCGAAGGGGTGGCAGAGGCATATTATATGCCCACTTTTCACCGTGTGGATTCCTGTCCCACGTAATAGGTGGTGAGCCCATTGCCGTGTTGAAATAGACAGACGCAGGTTGTGGCTACCTGCTGTTGAAATTTTTAAGCCGCCTATAGGGCCTTCAACCAGGCTTAACGACTGCCATTTTACTGGCAACCGGGACCAACGGCTTAACGTGCCTTCCGAAGCACGGAAACGCTCGCAAATGTAAATGCCACAAAGTGGTCACCCATCCGAGTACCAGCCATAGTGAAAGTTGCGTAACTCAGTGATCGTTTACAGAACACTGAGACCGCGGGGCCACGAGCGCTTCAAAAATTTATATATATCCATTAAATAAATAGGTCCAAAATAAGCTATACCTACCTATTAACGTTGTGTAAAGATAATATCTAGGTATAGGTACAATTTATTCAAAACAAACACACAGAATAGATAGTAGTAGGTATAATTTACAAAGGTCACCGAGAATCCCTATTAACAAAATTGTGATCCTGCCAAATAACTCACAGTCAGACAAAGGAATCGTGTTATTCGTGTTCATTAATATGGGTACAATAAAACAAATGGATTACTAAATGATAGGGTTGGCATTTTGTGTTATCACAGTCTAAATTAAGACTGTGTTTTATCATGTAGGGAACTTTTTTGATCTCATCTTGATTGATTAAGCATACCTACACTCCTCCCTTGTTTGCAGGTATCTCCGAGCGCTCTCTCACTCAGTCTCAACTCCCTCTGCTTTCATAGAGTTCCTCGATAGTGGCCATAAATTACAACTACTGGGGCTCGTGGCGACCCACGAGCCATCAGGCTTTTCAAGAAAAACCCCGTTTCGGGGCATCCCTGGCGTGAGTTCTCAGGCTAATCCTACAGTTCGGTAAAGACGCTTCGTACCCCGTGGTGGTTTCCGTGGTATTCTGGTCCCTCTCTAAGACTCGTAGTCCCACAAAGCCGCCATGTTGCCGCCAGCAGGGTAGCAAAGTGCCCAAATGCATTCCACCACATAGATAAAAACATAAGTTTATATCAGTTATTAAAAGTTAGAAGGTTATTGGTTTTTAATTTTCGGCATTGTTGGGAGCGAATGTCGTCTGGTGTTGGGAGGTCGCTGCCTCGTATGGTAGTCAGCATGGTGCATCTCTAGCAAGTGATTTCGCTTACAGTCATAATTTTTAAACAATCTAGCCTCGTTTAATTCAGTTGGTTCATGGTAGTAGGCAAGTCAACACCTCTATGAGTATGAGACTCACTTTTGTAGAGTTAAGGACTAAGTACTAGTGTAGGAAATATTAGCGTTTGCAATCATATTTAATTGCTAAGACTCCATTCGTATTAATTTAATGAACAGTACTTGGTAAAATTAATTATTGCTAAGAGACATCGATTACGCAATAATTGACAATTCGTCACGAACCCACAATCTCCCTCCAAAACATGACTAAGCGCATCGACGTTCGCGCCGCTACTGAGTGGCGAGTTGTGAATGCTAAATTAAATTGCCAAAACACATAATTATAATTCACGACAAATTCATATCGCAGGCGAGCTGTGAACGCTGCGTCGCTGCGACGACTAAATCATGAGGCAGGCGAGCTGCGAATGATGCGTCGCTGCGATTGCTAAAATGAATTTTCACGTCTAATTCATGAATGGATCGTGTCATTGTGCTATTGCGAAATACGGAGTGTGTGAATGAAAAAGTGCACGGTTGATATTTAGCCCATTATTTTTAACTATTAAATGCTTGTGTTTGGGGTTATTTATTCCATTTTAGTATAAATTTTTTGACATTTTGTGAATGCCATTGAGTTGAGTAAGAAGTCGAAATTCGTACGTACTTTTTACGAGTGTAGATACTTTGGTTTTTATGTATTATTCTTTTATTTTGAATATATAAACCCTAAAATCGTGTGATTGTACTTTATTGTGGAATAAATAATGTAATACAAAATGTATTTTTTGGGTTCCATCTCTCGAAAGGAAAACAACGGAACTAAAGTTTTTTTATTTTTATTGAATTGAAAACTTCTTTTAGAGCGGTACGCTTATTTTTAGATGATATAAATATCTGGACCCACGACACCGTTAGGCATATGCATGTTTATATAGCAGACCGCGAACGCGTCTAGAAAAATATTTATTCTTGACAGTTAATTTGTAGATTCAATATCTTGCTACTAAATAATAGAATCATCATCATTATCATCTAACGTTAATCCCGGTCATCTTCAGTTCTTATTAAAAAATATTGTGTAATCAATTAAGACTCTTTCGGTGTAGAATTTTTTTTCATCATCATCATCATTAACGTCGATCCCGGTAAATTTTTCGTTTTTTGGTAATTATTAAATTTTCTCAGGAACGGAAGGACCTAGCAAGTTGATGTTTACTTCATTGATGTTCATATTAGCATAGCAATAGTACGTCGCATGCTAAGAGATAAAAATTAGCACGCTAGTGAAATTATCAAAAAATAGCATTAATTTCCATCACTACTAAGTACTGAGGTATTCTCTCCACCTGCTCCAATCGTATCTGTCAACACGATAAAACTCATTTCAATATTTCTTCTTATAATATAAAGAAACTCTCATTGTTACCAAGTTATGTTTAATTGATACCAAGTTTTTGTTGAATCAAATATGTTGTAGGTTTTCAGACGAAACATAATATTTTTTACAGGTTGACCGTTGGACTCTCTTACACACTTTTAAACGAAGGTATTTATTTTAAAACTGCCACCTGTAATTTTCATTTGATTTTATTTCCATTTTTGAGCAGTGGAAAGGTCCAAAGTACTCGTATACCCAGATATTCATGTATGAAACGTAATTAATCTGCAAGAAGCGAAAGTAAATACATCGCGAAACCTGGCGATTTGTTCTCCATTGCTACCCTGTTAGGGATACAACGTGAAGATAATTATATAGTATGTTTATTTAAAAAAGGTTAAGCGCGTTGGATTCAGTCAATTACATACAAACATTTGTAATAACACCTAAGATATTACCGAGCTCTGCTTAATACAGTTAATAAGTACTTATATAATGTGAAAGCCCTATGTTAAAGGTCTGTGCACTTGACTTGGGGTTGAAATAAAAAGTTACGGAGGTCGTCGACGATTCGCCCTTGTTGTCTCCTCAATGTGAAGCGAATTGTTCACCCCGCGACCTTCCGAAGGTGACATACAACGTGATTTACAAGGATTCTTTGTTGCTAGCCGCCAGAAACACTGGATAAGTTCAATATCAATATATTAAGTAATACCTGAAGCGAAAACCTTGTACCCTTTTTAAGAACATTACTCCAGCAGATTTGTCACAGTTGAAGTTTATGTGGAGAAGAAGTGCACAAGTTATTTTTTTTTAAGTTGACCAATAGGCGAACACTATATTCCTACGAGAAAATTTTAAACAGTAGGTCATCTCAGCCTGCGCCTGTCCATTTCAACATGGCAATCACCACTTGTTACGTGGGCAAAAGCATGCGGTGAAATGTGGGCGAGGGCATCAATGGTCCACTGAACTATCAGACTGACTCACGTTTTCCAACACTAGTGTAGACTTTATCCAGAACCAGTTCTGCATAAGAAATAACTCTAGTGTTGCAAACGTCCATAGGCTATAGTGACCACTTTCCATCAGGTGGGCCGTACGTTTGTCTGCCACCTCGTTGGTTTAAAAAAATACCTTTTTATATGTGTCCGGTTTTTACGGGCCCCACTATTTTTAAATACTGTGGAACACTTTTTATACAGCGCCTTCTAGACCAAACTAAGCTATAAAACTTGTACGAGCAGCTTCAAAGAAATATCACCCCTTTAGAGTGTAAATGTAAATGACTAGGGGTTAGATTTCTATGGGATCAATACAACTGATATACCGACTTTATATATTTCTAAATACATACATATTATATTAATATGATTCAAGTGTTATAAATAAGTAAACGGGATTACTCACGTTTTTACGACCAGTAATAGACCGACCGGTTTCAGCTGTATTTAGACAGCCTTTTTCAGAGGTGCGAACCGTTCGCCGAGCACTCTTTACAGACTTTAGAGTGCTCGGCGAACGGTCTATTACTGGTCGTAAAAACGTGTATTACGTATTTATAATGTGTAATAATAACGCTAGTTTTCTAGTTAATAAAATATTCAAGTATGTTAAAATTTCTAAATACAATTAATGTATAATTTGTATATAGAAAACACCCAAACTCCGACAATATTACTCCACACAATATTTGTTCCGACCCGGGAAACGGGAACCCGAGACCTCACTGCGGCAGTCGCATACACTATCACTGCGCCACCAAGGCAGTCAACTCTTTACACTTTACTCCAGCAACGGTGAGATGGGCATAAGAACTCTGACCAGTCGGGTACCAGTAGGGTTAAAACATAAAAGACCGCATGAATGCTATAGAAAATATTACACAGAGATCTCTCTTCATCTTATGTGTTTTCCCAGTTGCTTCCAAAACCTAACTGGATTTTGGAGCCTGTGGTCCACCCGGCAGAAATGTCAGATGTCTGGATCACACGATCATAAAGTCTAAAGCTAAGGCAACCTCTTTGATCCTAAAAACTTGTATCACTGATCATTTACCGATAATCTTGAGCTGCGATATTGATATTCAATTAAAGCAAACAAAACAACAAACCAAGCGGTTAGACGAAAATTCTTGCATAAAAGAACTAATGGAAACTGATTTCAGTCATGTTTTGTGTTGTTATCGCGCAGACCAGGCAGCGACGCTATTGGTTAACACCATGTCACGTAATTTTTCAAAACATACACGCGTAGTGGCTATTCCAAGCAGGAAAATAATATTAAAGCCTTGGATCACACCTGGCCTCCTGCGATGCTTAAGAAACCGCGACAAACTTTACCGTTAAATGAAAAAAAAACCCTGACAGTTCAATTGCATCAATTACCTATAATCATTATAAAAACTTTTGTAACAACTTACTAAAAAAAGTAAAAATAGAATACGAACGTGATCAGTTTCAACGGGTTAGAGGAAACCCCAGAGCTACATGGGACCTTATAAAAAAAAAGGTAATCTGGTCAAACAACAAGCACCTGGCGACGAACTTCTGAGCGCCTACTCTGTCCCGACCTCTGCTGTGAACAACATAAATATATACTTTGCAAATATAGGGAAAAATTTGGCCTTAAAGATTCAATCAAACCCAGAGTATATGGACCAGGGCTCTGGGGGCACTAGTATCCCTCCCCTAAACTCAATGTCTCTTCTTGCCACCGACGTTATCGAAATCAACAATATCATCAACAGTCTCAGGAATACTTCGGCTGCTGGTTGGGACGGGATGCCTGTGTCAGCTGTTAAGAAGGCTAAATCTATCCTCATACAAATTCTTGTCCATGTCTTTAACCTCTGTCTCTCGGAGGGTGTTTTCCCGGTGGCTTTTAAAACTGGCCTTGTTCTGCCAGTACACAAGGGTGGAGAGAGGGGCAATGTTCAGAATTATAGGCATATTTCAATCCTTACTACACTTTCAAAAATATTGAAAAAAATCATCAATGTTAGACTGATAAAGTACCTGAGTTATAACAAGGTTCTCGCTGACAATCAATTTGGCTGTCCCAATTCCTGCCCTACTTAGGAAACTAGACCGCCTTGGTGATAGAGGAATCGCCCATGAAATCTTCAGGAGCTATTTTGAAGATCGTTTCCAGTGTGTCAGGAACTTGATTAGCGAACGAGAACCCATTATTATCTTTGGCGTGCCCCAGGGGAGTGTTTTGGTGCCTACCCTTTTCCTAAAATATATCAACGACCTCTGTAAATATTCTCTCCGGAATTGTAAAGTGATAACGTATGCCGATGACACGGTATTGCTTGTGCACGGGCCAAATTGGAATGACACTAAACTCCTTGCTGAATCAGCATTGTCTGCTGTCACGAGGTGGCTCTGCGAGAATCTTCTTACATTAAATATTGACAAAAATGAAGTGTCTTACTTTCGCAGCAAATGCCGTATCCCCCTTCCTCTTTTAGCTTAGTCGCCCATGGTACAAAATACCAATTTGTGGTAATAATCCAAATTGCGACTGATTGCAAATCGCTTGTGAGCCGAAAATCAAATACCTTGGCGTCTGGATTGACAATCAGCTCTCCTGGACCGAACACATAAAAGTCACAACTGGGAGAATTAGGAAACTGATGTATCTATATAGACAGTTGCGCTTGGTTTTGGATGTAACTTCACTTAAGATGGTTTTTCATGCCCTGGTACAGTTAGTGGCAGGATACTGTATTGCAGCTTGGGGTGGTGCAGGAAAATCCAATCTTCTTACTCTTGAAAGAGCACACAGGGGTGTCTTGAAAATTATGACATTTAAGCCTATAAGGTTCCCAACCTCTCAACTTTATAGCAAACTAAAAATTCTAACGGTTAGAAAGCTTTTCGTACTAAGAGTTGTACTCCATAAGCATACTGAGCTTCCTTACTACGGTATCCCATACAAACGTAGATCTGATAGGATCTGTGTAATAGAATTGTGTAGAACTCAACTTGCCAAACGACATTATCACTTTTTAGCCCCCTCACTGTATAATAAAATAAACAGAATTTTAAATATTTACCCTCACACTATGTTGTCATGTAAAACACGAGTAAATGACTGGCTATACGAACAATCTTACGAGGAAATTGAAAACTTAATCAGTTCCATCATTTAAAATGGGTTATACGCTCTAAGCTTCACTCATAAAACATTTATAGTAAAATTGAAATTAACATAAACCCCCACTTATAAGACCAACCGTAACCGACTGATGGACTACAAACAAACACACTCATACACACACATGCACGCGCGTGCGCGCACACACACACACACACACACACACACACACAAACACACTAGTGTACACTCCACAACTTTTCCAAATTTTATGTACCTAATTTTACTTAATTCAATGCTACTTGTAATAATAATGGTTTATTTATAAGGCATCTTTAGGTTTAGGATTGTCTGTTTATAAGGAACACAATATGCACGAGAGGAGGGCGTTAGTGACTGTGCCACAGTGTTTCACTACTGCAGTCACTATCAAAGTATGTTAAATGTAAATCTGTCTGTTCCAAATAAATATATTTTATTTTATTTTAAGTCCACAATTCTAACGACCAACGCCAGTAGCTTCTCCTCTGCTGACCTAGGCCGGGAGCTTAAACTCAACCGCGGGACTTGCGACCCCCTTGTGCAATGGGGTCAGTTACCGAGGATTCGTACGTCAACCACCAGTTGCAGCGATAAGCAGTTCCATGATGCACCAGTCTTGTTTTAACTCTCCTGAAACAAAGTATACCTATGCTAACCTAGATAGTGTGTTACATTTAGATATGAGGTCAATATAATTATACTGATTGATAACGGTAACTTATCAGGGAAAGTACCCTACGGTATATATACATCAATATAGATAAATAAAATTTAAGTGTTTATACTAAAACATATGAAAGTACCTGTGGTAATTGCATAAAAAAACTATTATTAATTTTATTTTCTGTCTTATAGCAGCGCCCGTGGCCCCGCTGACTCAGTGTTATGTAAACGATCACTGCGTTAAGCAACATTCCCTATAGGTGGTCCTTGGATGGGTAAACACTTTGTGGAATTTACATTTGTGAGCGTTTCCGTGCTTCGGAAGGCACGATAAGCCTTTGGTCCCGGTTGCCGGTTGACTTAAAAAATTTCAACAGCAGGTCGCCTCAGCTTACGCCTGTCTATTTCAACACGGCAATGGGCTCACCACCTGTTACGTGGGACAAAAATGCATACGGTGAAATGTGGGCGTATAGTATGCTTTTGCCTATCCCTTCGGGGATAAAGGCGTGACAATATGTATGTAGGTTTTCTGTCTTTCTGTCTGTTTGTTCTGGCTAATCAAGTTCAACGGTCTGTGCTCTGAGGAATTGTTTGACATGACCATCACGGCTACTTTGTAACATCGCACCGCTTTACATAGACAGGATGTTCACCCTCACACTTTGAGTTCGGAGCGCTCGCATGCAGTAAGGTGCGATAGGGACTTTCTTCCGCGTACGCTAATATTGTGAAATGAACTCGCTGCCTGGGTTTTCCCGAACGGTTACAGTAGAAGGTTTACACAGGGTTTTTACAGCGCGAGTGCCGCACCTATGGTGTTAAAAATGTCCATAACAACAGTGACCACTTTCCACAGGTAAGCCGTATGCTCGTCTGCCACCTTAGTGGTACCTATTAAATAAATTTGATGTCATAAGGAGTTACTTAGGCTCCAGATACTAATGCTAGAATTGTTTCAGTTTATTTGCTAGAGTAAATACAAACATACACAAATATAGTTACATCTCATTGTCGTAAGCAGAGGCATACCCACATTTCACCAGCTATATTTTCGTCCCACGCATTAGATGCTTTGAAATTTGATTGCCATGTTGAAATTTACACAACACCTTAGGGGCAGGTTTTGCCTTACAACTGTTTAAATTTTTCAAAGTTTCATTGAAATCAAACCTATATTAGCTTATTTTGGGATAAACAGCGTCGTGTCAAAAAAATGTCCCACAATATATTTATTTTATTTATATTTTAAGCTACCGAAAAATAGGGGAGAAAACTGGTGACTCTCGCTCCGGCTTGTACCTGGTGCAAAGGTTAGCTATTGCCATCCAGCTTGGAAATGCGGCCAGTGTTCTGAGCACTTTTGCACCGGATACAATCCGGGGTGGGTTATTTCACTAACAAACATTTGTTAGTTATAAGTTTGTTAATTATTTTTAGAAATTTGACAGTGACATGATAAATTTTATTAATTTATTAAATGTCAAGAATTCAATATAATGATAATTTATTTTAAGGCCTCCAACTTAGCTTAACGACTACCATATAACTATAGCTAGGTATGGCAAACAGCGTAAACTGCCTTCAAAAACAGGGAGACCTTCGTAATCGTCACCTATTTCAGGCAGAACATCCTAATAATATTATAAGCGTGAAAGTTTGTAACAGTGGATGTTTGTTACTGATTCACGTAAAAGCTACTAAATAAATTTTGGTGAAACTTTACAATATTATAGTTTACACAACAGAATAACACATAAGCTGTTTATCTCGGGAACAAGTTCCTGTGGGAAACGGGAACGTGAAAACTTCATCACAGCCCGTGGGAGCCGCGGACGTCAATAAGTACAACATACTGCAGTGTTCGTTTACAGATCACTGAGTAAGCAGGATCACGAGCTACTAATTTCTTTTTGTAAATGTATCTCTAAAATTAGTAAACAAAAGCTACTGCATTGTCATGAAAATCGGTGACGTCACAATTATCGGCATAAATATTGACTCTAGCTAGAGATGTCTCTGGAGCTTAATAAATAATAAATATTGTGGGACCTTTTTTTATTTTTTTTCACATCGCCGTCTAGCCCAAAGTAAGCTAATATAAGCTTGTGTTATAGGATCTAGACAACTGATATACATACTAATATATTTCTAAATAAATACATATTAAACATAGGAAACACCCAAACACCGAAACAAATATTTGTGGATCACACAAATATTTGACCCGACCCGGGGAATCGAACCCGGGACCTCAGTCGCGGCAGTCGCATGCACTACCACTGCGCCACCGAGGCAGACTTGATAGTCAGTTGATAGTCAGAGGCAGCTTGTTGATACCATGCCTGCTTCTAACATTACGAACCGAAAGGAATGGATTGTTGGCTCATTTGTGTACCCCAGTAATACTAGGTATTAATTTTAGTATTACCGTGTCTATATTAATATTATGAAGAGGATTTTTTTTATTATTTTATACCGTATAAACTCTGGTACTACTGTACCGAGTTTTAAAAAAAATTACAAGTAGTGAACTTAATAATTTGAAATCTCTTGAGGTGGCTATTATCTATATTTTTTATACTACGGAGGTGGCAGACAAGCATACGGCCCATCTGTTGGAAAGTGGTCACCCTAGCCTATGGACAACACCAGAGCACTCAAGTGGTCGACCCTAATGATTTTCAACTATGGACTGGCAGTAACAAATTTATACTATAAAAGCATCACTTATTAAGTGATAAATTTTTAAAGCAATTATTTGCTAAATTTCTCATAAATTTTTAATAAAGTGGAAAAAGACAATTTGATTCGAGACAGGGATTGAAACTGTGACCTTTGCCTAACCAGGGCAATGTTCTAGCCACCTGAACTACCCGAACCGTATCGAATCAAGTTGAAATTCTCTAACATATTATATCGTCATTTTAAGAGTATGACCAGAGCCATCTATCGAGCTAATGAAGTATTATGAAATGTAATACGTTTTTTTTGGTTTTTGGTGTAATAATTAGGTATTATAATGTTTCTCAGATTATTATCGCAATCTCTTTGCTCTAGTTCATATATCTACTTAGAGTTAACGCCTGCAGTTTGCATCCATTATCTCAGCCTCGGAGCCTTGGCTAGCAAAGTTAAATTTTTTTTTTAAATAATCTTGCCAGAATATGAAATCAAATGTAACCTTGTATTTTTAATGTAAGTATGTCAACGTATAAGTACAATACAAACGACGCGACGACGCTTCAACCGACGTAAGCCTGAATAGCAGACCTGTTTTGAAATTCTGAACAACATTCTTGAGTGAAAGTGACTGAAGGACTCGTCACGATGGTGAATAATCTTTTTTGATTTCTATTGACATGAAATGGTTTCAGTAATGGATACAGGTACTGTGCAGCTTCATTCGCACGGTTTATTGTGACTAGCAGCTGATCCGCCTGAAAGATCGCATATACATCCTCATTCTCTCAATGTTTACAACTCGCATCCGACACCCTTCAGCATCCACTGAAACAATGGAACACGTGAAAAAGAGTGTCAACTTCTTGAGCCAAAAATCATTCAACACCCAAAGTTGGTGAATGTGAGAGCGGGTGGAGAGGTGGCGCGTCAGGCGTCAGATTCGCGAGGAGGCTTCCGCGGGCGGGGTCAGCGACCTCGCCCCCCGCGCCGGCGCGCCGCCAATGTCAGGGCCGGTGCAGCCGCGGTCAGCTGACGTCTGGCGACGCGCGGGGGCCGCGACGCCGGCCCAGAGCTGCAGTCGACTGCCAGCCGGCCTCCGGGCCGCACGCTCTCCGCGCTCCCGCGCCACACACGCGCTATTTATAGTAGCAGGCGACGGCGGCGCGCGCTACTCCGGCGCCGGGACTGTGCTCTAGAGTCAGGTACCTGAAGTAGCGCGCGCCGACCCGCCAGCCGCATCACGAAGATATCCCGCCGCAACAGCCTCACACCGCCGCACGCCCATTGTACTTCATCAGGTGCTCTGGTGATGATAGTTCCAGGCGCTTGTTGGAGTACACTTACCGTGTCGGCGGTAGTCCTCGCACAGGAGCAGACCGGAGTCCGTCATCGCGTCAGGAGAGTGCCAGCACGTGGTGCAGGTGAGTAGCCGGGCACAAAGAGGAGAGTGGCGGCCGGGGCCGGCGGTGAGTCACACTCACACCCGCCGGTGGCCGGTTGTCGACCGCTGCAGGCTGCACGCTCCGCCCACCCCGCACCTCGCGACACCCGCTCCACCCACCCTCGCACCTAAAATCGCACACGTACATTTGCATTGGTCATCGAACTTCCCAAAGATATGAACAAAAGCAGCTCAAACTGGTTTTGGCATGTTTTTCGACAGCCGCCGGCTGGAGCCATTTTCATGTCTGCTACGACGTCCCCGTGTAATATTTTGTGTCAGGAGTATTTTCAGAGGAAGAGTCACAGAAAGAGTGTACTAGACAGAAGTGAAGAGATTTGTCATAAGCACTATGGCAGAGGTCGATGTAACCGTCACCGGCAGGCGCGGCGACCAAAGCGCCACATTCAAGTAGATAATAGAGAGGCCTCATTGCTTCTTATTAGAATAATTATGTATGTTGCTGGATGAAATCTGTGTGACGTCAGATGAACGCGTTAGTATTTCACCGGGTGGTGACTTTACCGAGGTGATTTTGAATCGAAATGTTTATAGCTCTTCTTTCGCATCATATCGACGTGTATCAGTCTGATACACTGCGATATCCTCATGAAATCCACGCGATGCGAAATTGTGCGAACCGCTACTGTATGTAGCGCTTATAGAGATTCAATTGCGTGCAAATGCAAATAAAATCTTTGTGGAGACATATTGCAAACATTCAAATACGTGTCTCGGATGGATGAGTCAAAGGAATGTTTTTATTATTGAAGTGAACACAAAGAATACATCGTGTTAGATTTCAAATTAAAGTGAAACGCTATCGAGTTGCGTTAGTAAATTACACGATTATTGCCTTTACGTTCGCAACGTATCACGCGAAATCATTCTAGAAAAATGTTCAATGTCTTACACAAATTAGTTCTTGAGTCATCACAATGTGTTAATTCTTAAATTATAAGAACTAGGAATTTATATCACTCATTAACATTATATTACAACGTCTGCTTTAGTTTCTGCCACCGAGCGTCTTATGATAATTATTTTGCTTTAATTATTTTGCAAAACTGTTTCGTAAGCGTCTGCCTAAATTTTTTATCGCCCGGTTTCAACCTGGATTCATGACAATAAGTTCTATTAGACAAATTGTTATATTGTGTCTTTATATACCTAGTTTGGTTGATTTTGTTTCTTTGTTTGTACCTTTAAGTGCTGATTGGTCTCCCACAATATTTTATCCACGATCTTTGTATACAATATGAACAAATATGTCACACGTATTATTAAATCAAGGTACGAACTTATACATATTTGTGTTTGATGAGATATCTAGACCAACAGCGGCCCACAAAATTCTATCTAATACTTCTCAAGCATCTGCCTAAGTTTTTATCGGTCGGTTTCAGCCTGGATTTTAATCAATAAGTTCTATTAGACAATTTGTTAAATTGAGTCTTGGTATGGATTGGTTGATTTTGTTCTCCTTTTGTTTGATTGAACCTTTAAGTGCTGATTGGTCTCCCACGCTATTTAATCCATGATTGTTGTGTTCAATAACAACAAACATGTCATACATATTATTGAATCCAGTACTTTACTTTGTTTTATGACATGTCTAGACAACAGCACACTGCGCCTGTCCATTTTAACACGGCGATGGGCTCACCACCTGTTACGTGGGACAAAAATGCATACGGTGAAGTGTGGGTGTTTAATATGCCTCTGCCTACCCCTTCGGGGATAAAGGCGTGATAATATGTTATATGTTATGTTATGTGTAGACAAACAGCCAGTCCAGAAAAAACCTTTTTTTTATCACACTGCTTCATCTTACGGCCCCATTACTTGCAACATTGACAAGACAATATCATAACTTCAAGAAGCAGACGCCATACCAATAATGACTGAGTTCCAGTCATTGTGTGACTCAGTCTCGTCCAAAACGATAAATTGTTAAATACCTGAGTCAGCACTGGGCTTAACTTTACTTATCTTTTAATTTGTAAAACTTTCGTGTAGATATGAATTTTTAAGATAAGCTTAGGTATTAACTCGTGTTTTACACGTGTTAATATAGTTTTTTCCTCTATTTCTTCACATTATCTCTTCTTCTTTGCCTTTTATCTCATCCTCTTTTCTTTATGCCTTGCAGTTTAATTTCCGTAATCATTTACATCTTTCTTATCGTCACCATTAAAGTGTGAAAACCCTCGATTTGGAGCCCGAGTTTACTTTCCTATTCTTATCCTTCTACTTTGCACGGTCTGTTGACAGCTTAATGTATCTGTGTACGGAAATTAGTAGATATATTGACTCAATTAGCTAGGCTATCCAGTTTTTGGGTGTCTCACTATCTAAAAAGATGGAGCTAAGAAATAGCTATAACTTTTTATAGGTATATTTTTTGTTCTATGAATGTTTATGAGAGATAGGCATAAATCTTCGTATTTATTTATTCGAGTAGTCGATTTGTTTTGTCTTTCACGAGCACTCATGGTTATATTTTAGTCGGACAAGTTTCTTAGAGGTCATTGGAAGTCTTCTTGGAATTTAGTAGAGGTCAAATTGCTCGTTACATTTGCGCAAAGAGTTAAAGTAGATTTGACAGGTTTGTTTTTCAAAATCTTGTTTTGTTAAAAGCCCATTTGTATTTATATGTTTTACCTAATGCTTAAGTACTTGATAGATCTTAATGTTATTTAAATCTTAAGCAAACAACTATTGTTTTCGAAATTCAAAATTTTGCCATTCAAGTAAGAACCTTCTAAACTAATTGCAGTTTTCTGATTCTAATGCTATGCGTACCTATTTGAACGTTAAAAATTTTCTGCAAAGTTGATCAGTAAAATCAACATCCCTCCTGTAGTAGATACCTATATCTAAGTATATATGTAAATAGAGCATGATTGATTCTTTCCTCGTTCGATTAGTAATATAATGACTAATAATATTACATACCTACTACAAGTACATACCTTTTACCAGTACAGATCTAATTTTATTCTGAGATATTAAAGCACTCGGTACGATGTATTTTATGTTGTTTTTACGAAAACTTTACTTTTACGATTCCATCCATCTATTTCTAATATTATAAAGCTGAGAAGTTTGCTTATTTTTTTTGGTTCGAATTAAATAAATGATATTGTTTGGATGCCCATTAATCGAGGAAGAGTACAGGCTCATACATCATTACGCTACTAACCAAAATAACGGAGTAGTCGTTTTAAATGTCGTCCGGGACTTGGACTACCTTGCCGGTAAAGATGCTTAACCAACTATGCTACCGAGGAACGCACGAAGCTGACAAATATTTCCACATCATAAATTTTAATAAACTTATCTACTTCAAACTTATGATGTACCTGGTCAGTGAACAAATTTTTATTCATAATAAGTAAGACGCATAAAGTAGAAAAAATATGGAATACTTCGAACACGTTATGTTTTTAAAAATAAACTTGAAAGTTTTCGTTTAACGTATGTTTTGTTGTTCATGATTCCTGATCGCCCAAAACTTAAAGCTCATAGTGACCTTTTAATTTGAAGATCATCAGATACATCGACCGCTAATCTACCGTTATCCACACGTTTTATGTATTTCAGAGTAAAGTCCTTGACATCTACATAAACAATAGGTGACAGAACTCGAGAACTACTTACGATAATAGAAGACCTCAATTGTCAAGAACCATTAATAACAATTCTACAACATTTGTTTTGATAAAAAGACGTTACACACGATCAAGATCATTGACTCCTACTATATCTTTAGTCAAAGGTCGTATATCTTAAGTCAGGCATCTGCCACACATAGCAAATGTCTTAAACATGACGCAAACGCCATTGAGTATTCCGAACGGAACTTAAATAAATAAAATAAATATCCATCACGCCTTATCCCCGAAGGGGTGGCAGAGGCATATTATATGCCCACTTTTCACCGTGTGGATTTACCTGTCCCACGTAATAGGTGGTGAGCCCATTGCCGTGTTGAAATAGACAGACGCAGGTTGTGGCTACCTGCTATCGAAATTTTTCATGCCGCCCATAAGGCATTCAACCAGGCTTAACGACTGCCATTTTACTGGCAACCGGGACCAACGGCTTAACGTGCCTCCCGAAGCACGGAAACGCTCGCAAATGTAAATGCCACAAAGTGGTCACCCATCCGAGGACCAGCCATAGTGAAAGTTGCGTAACTCAGTGATCGTTTACAGAACACTGAAACCGCGGGGCCACGAGCGCTTCAAACTTACCTATAAAATATTCTTAAAGTTGATCTTTAAACTCACACAATTTGTATAATTCATTGTGATTTTCGGGTCTATATCGTCTTTTTTTAAACTTACCTAATTTTTCGACGTTTTTAGTATATTGCAAGTGATTTTGCCAGTTAATAAAAAAAGTAACGATCCCTCTAGTATCACAGCGAAGGAATAAGACGACTTCTAAACCGAATATGCAATAATACCAAAATCGGAAGTGGTAGAAACTTCAAACTCGCCTATGCTCGAATTCATGCTGTCTTGAATCGAATGCCGTAAACCGTTTGTCTCTATCTCCTATGGTTCCTGAGAAATAAGATGCAGCGGACAGACTGATCTGTTTTATAAGACTTTCCTAAACTTTAGGGGTTAGAAGTCTACAATGGTGATGTTTTTCCTTACCCGCTTCCCAAAAATAGTATCTATCTATGCTATCCTAAAATATTGACGATATGCCACCGCGGAATTTCTGTAGACCTACAAAAACGGAACAATATCGTTCTTTTTTTTTTACGTCTGGTTTTAGTCAGCGTCTTCGATAAAAGCTTAATATTTCGATATGGAATAATCTTTGCCATATTTTAACCAATTTACGAAAAACTTTGACAAGTTTATGCCTAAACCTCAGGAATCCATATTGGTGAAACAATCATGATAATCCCTTCAGTATCTTTTTTGTCTGGTACAGACATATAGACGCGGGGGCACCATTGTTTTCTAAAATACTACCGACACAGCTCAGTTTTGCACGGGTTCAATGTAGCTACTAACAAGCTAGATATATGTAAACCTTCCTCTTGAACCACTCTATCTATTGTTGAAAACTGCATCAAAATCCGTGGAGTAGTTTAAAAGATCGCACAGACAGCTGAAGTGACCTCATGTAATACTATGTTAAGATAACGATAAGATAGGTATTGTAAATGTGCTAAATGAAGCGTGTAGAAAAGTATATTTAGTTAGCATTATTGTGTATCATGATTATATTTGCAATTCGTAGCAGATCATAGTACCTAATAGAGTCTTCAGGTTTTTCAGGTTATTGTCCTCACCATCATTTTCAGTTTGATTCAATTACGAGTTTGTACGATTTAAAGATGAATTAAGTTACTAAAATTTATTACAACAAAACGAAAAACGAATTAAACTAGTTAAAAAGCTACCTACATTCACAAAGCCTGGTGATCTGTCCTCACTGACAACCCCTTCAGGGATACAGCGTGAAGATAGATCGTTAGACAAAAAGCACAGTAAGCTATACTGCAGGAATACGCGAACACCCTGTGGATTTCGTAAATACCTGCAGTATTAACACTACCTGGTGTCTTAAGACACTAGAGTTCTCATCACGACGCTGATCACCAAACTGGAGCGAGAAGCAGTAAACGGAACATTGGTAAGTTTCCGAATTCATACCCTTTTCGATTGATTACACAATTATGATACTTTAATTAATGTTTGGAATTGTATGTTGTTACAAATATTAAGTCAAGTTTGTTTTTGAATTGTACTTGTAGATGCAAGTGCTACAATTGCGTCATGACTACATGTTTTTGGTTAGTATAATAGTAATTGTAACAGCCAACCCAGTCAAAAAATTCAAACAATTTAGTTGCAAGAAAGTACCTACTCCATAATATAGGTACACTTTTGATTTACCTAATTACGAATAAAATGATACGTCAATTGCTATCTTTGAGTTTTACACAAGTCCAATGGCCTGCCGGCTTGAAAATTCGATATAGATTTCGACTTGATACCTCCACGAGTTTCTGACATAAAGGATCTTGACAGTCAGATCCATATACAACAAAATAAATCTAAACGGATTCTGTCTTTATTGTCTTTCTATAGAGACCTTGAACTAAAAGTATTTATAATTTAAAAACTAAAGTTCTAAGTCAATGTCATTTACCGTATCAAAATTAAATCCTTCACATTTGTGATTGTGATTCTACTGACATCGTATACCAGCGAGTGCAGTTCCTAATGAAATATGATCATTACATTTGAATTCGACAATTAATACGCGTTGAACACATACTGTTGTATAAAACGAAATTTCTCTCGGAACTACACATATTTTAGTTAAAGCTTTTAATAACTTTTGTTCATCAACGGCGTTTCGACAGGATTGTGGACTTATAACGGTCCTCGGAAGAAAAAATATCAATCAATTTTATTTACATGTTTATATATATTTAATAAAATAAATAAAAATATCCATCACGCCTTATCCCCGAAGGGGTGGCAGAGGCATATTATATGCCCACTTTTCACCGTGTGGATTCCTGTCCCACGTAATAGGTGGTGAGCCCATTGCCGTGTTGAAATAGACAGACGCAGGCTGTGGCCACCTGCTGTTGAAATTTTTTAAGCCGCCTATAAGGCCTTCAACCAGGCTTAACGACTGCCATTTTACTGGCAACCGGGACCAACGGCTTAACGTGCCTTCCGAAGCACGGAAACGCTCGCAAATGTAAATGCCACAAAGTGGTCACCCATCCGACGACCAGCCATAGTGAAAGTTGCGTACCTCTGTGATCGTTTACCGAACACTGAGACCGCGGGGCCACGAGCGCTTCTTATATTTAATTAGTATTTATTTATATGTGTTAGTATATTTGTTTGGTATTTATTTATCTTATTGTATATTTATTTGTTGTTATATATTATATAGTGTTATGTAGTTACGCTCTTTTGTATGTGTGTTAATTTTATTTTCTATCTTTGCTCTCTTACTTACACACTTTTTCTTGTTATTTTCCTACTTCACGTTCTCCTATCGTCGGTCTGCTGGGAGATATTTCTTTTAGAAATAAGCTGTACCATTGTACCTATGTGTCCTTCAACTATTGATATCTGTTACCTAGTGTGTACATAAATAAATAAATAAAATAAAAAATGGTAAAAATCCTTTAATTATAATTTAGAGCTGCTTCAAATTTTTTAGTAACTATATAAAGGGCTCCGTCGGGATCTCAAATCCTAACACAAACTCAACAACGAGGTGACTATGAGACTTTGACGTTACGTGCTTTCTTGTCAGATCAAGAAACTACCTTACTATATACAAATATTATAAATGTGAATGTAAGTTTGATTGTTACGCCTTCACGCGAAATCTACATCATTTTCATTTTTCATTTTTCATTGAAGCGCTCGCGGCCTCGCGGTTTCAGTGTTCTGTTTACGATCACTGAGTTACACAACTTTCACTATGGCTGGTCCTCGGATGGGTGACCACTTTGTGGCATTTACATTTGCGAGCGTTTCCGTGCGTCGGAAGGCACGTTAAGCCGTTGGTCCCGGTAGACAGTAAAATGGCAGTCGTTAAGCCTGGTTGAAGGCCTTATGGGCGGCTTGAAAATTTCAACATCAGGTAGCCACAACCTGCGTCTGTCTATTTCAACACGGCAATGGGCTCACCACCTATTACGTGGGACAGGAATCCACACGGTGAAAAGTGGGCATATAATATGCCTCTGCCACCCCTTCGGGGATAAGGCGTGATGGATATTTATTTATTTATTTTTCATGTTCAACATAGGATAAGTTTTATTAAAAAAAAACCATTTTATTTACATGTTTATATAAATTTAATTGAGAGATTAACAAAGTTGCACAGGTCACCTAGTAAAAGATTAAATAAATGACTTTTCCAACTACTCATAAAACCCGATTGCATTCATGCCTACAGGTAATTAGAATACGAACACTTTTTCCGTATAATTGGACGAATAAAAATACACTTCCATGTCTACGAAGTGACATAATCTACTTATACGATAAAATATCCGCACTTTGGTGGTAACTAGGAAACATACTTCAACTGCTCCCAAACATTCACCGTAAAATGACTGTTTAAATCCAATTTTTGGAAATTTAAACTATGACTTTTCATTAGAAATTGTATTTTTACTAAAACTTAAATAAAATTTTAATTTTTGCAGTAATTTGTTTACTCAATTTTTCTCATAAATTTATTCATAGTGAAGAAAGACGACTTCTCTACTTCACTATGAATATATTTATTTTTCTTTAACTTAATTGAAAGTGACGACGCACGGTGCTTTACAAAAAAGGTGGTAACCACAAAAATGCTACCAGGCTTGATAGCCAGACTCAACTTTCACACTTTTCTTTCAGATATAATCAAATCTTTTTTTCAGAGGACTGCTTGTAAAGAGCATCTATTGTAATTTCTTCTGCCAGGTTCAACATTCATTACAATGAAGTCCAAACCTGGAGCTTTTGTCAACACGAAATGGTCGTAAGAAGACGCATTATGCACACCTTCTGTATCTTTTTGCTACAGTCCGCGAAGTCCAAGCTGAGATGAGTTACGTCATCACCATCTCGGCTAATTGACGCCCACTGCTGCGCATAGTATACCAAGGATCACTACAAATCCATATACTCGTAGGTATATTTACGTACTTTTTATACGCTGGTTTTATTTCGATTCAAATTCAAGATTTCCTTATATTCATAATGGATAGTGCGAAATTAAGCCTTAGTCGCCTTGTACGACATTCCTTGTCTAACTAGGCAAGGTCAGTTGGCTTAGACCATTACCCTGATTAGGCCCGTCCTGAACCGGGTTGCCATTTTCATATTAATAATTCTTTCCATGTTATTTGAAGAGCTCTGAACTCATATTTCAAAATTTGATTATTACAAGAAGCAAACAGTCTTCAAAATTTTTAAAATTCTAGCCTTAGATTGTTTTGTATTTATAAGACAAGTCCGTCTTCTTTAGTAACGTTCTCCTAAATTTTGAAGGGTAACCAGCATCTGCTCAGTATATTGCTGATCTATGCAGTATCACCCGTGTCAGTACGACTATCACCATGGTTTTATAGCATACCATTAACACAAAAAATAGGAGTTGATACTAGTATAGTATCAACGCATCATAATATTATTATAATCTTTTATGTTGACTCATTCTTGAAGAGCCTCGGTAAATCAGTGTTCTATAAACAACGACTGCGTTGAACATCTTACGCTGCAGGAGTCCTTTGTACTAGGATTGATGCGCGCTTACAGACTACCCACTACTTGCTAATCATGATCAACAGGCTTATGTGGGGGTTATCCAGCAACTGATCGTGGTGGCACTGGGAATACCCACTAAAATCCCTCGGCTACCTTTCTGCCATAGTAGACGTGTTTTGGGACCTGTTAAATTCACCAATGTACTTTCTGAAGCAGGCAAACGTTCGTGAATAGAAATACCACAACGCAGTCACCCATTCGAAACTGCAACGTAGGCGGCAACGTGGAAACAAATGTCTGACCATGTCGGCCGCGCTGGGTCCCGGTAAGAGGGGAAGATCAAAGAAGTGTTAGTTTGACGTCTTAAAGATGACATGCGTGCCAATGGTCTCGCTACAGAGGATGCCGATGACCGTGCGAAGTGGAGGAGAAATAGTAGGAAAATGGACCCCGGGCGTCGCGAGACGCAACTGGGACAGACGCTGATGATGATGATGAGTCACCCATTCAAAAACCAGTCAGGGCAAACGCATGGGTTGCTAAACGCAGTGATCATTTACAAAACACTGAGTTAGCGGGGCTACGAACGCTTCGGCCTGGTATACTCGTACATCTGTAGTAAATAGTATAACCAAATGAGAAAAAAGTTATGGTTACGGATGAAATATAAACAGCAAGGCGTCTCTAGTTGAACGCAAGTGATACTGGTTCCTTGCTCTATGGTATAGTCTGACGTGATTTCTTGAACACATTATATTATTTGCGGTTCCTACATAAAAGTAGAAAGCTGACAGTCCGCACATGCTCACATTAAACTGTAAAATATCGCGGATTTCATTGGCTAGTTGTATTTTTATTTTTAATTGGGAAGGCTCTGAGTAATGTGTTAGTACATGGTGCATTAATTATAATGCTCTAAACTCATATACTTTACGATTGCTCATGCGGTAAGCTGATGAAAGTTTATAATTTTGCAATAATATTTCTGCATTAAATAAAATATGAGTGTCTAATTTCATGAGTCATACAACGGTATTGCCAGATTGAAAAAAAAGTCATTTAGTAAATATTTTGAGATATTTTTGCAAACAGTAATTTTTTGTCCAAATTATAAAGGACGAGTTGACGCCCGCGGCTCCGCCAGCTGGTAGACGTTTAGCCGTTCCCGTTTCGCTAAATATTTGTTCGTGGGATAAAAGAAACCTATTCTGATGTGTAAGATAAAATATTATAAAGTTTCATCAAAATCCATTAAGTAGTTTTTGCATGAAAAAATAACCATCCTACATTCTTACAAACTTTCGCGTTTATAATATTAGTAGGATATACCTACATTTGCGGCTATCTTAAATATTAGGTGGTATAGATTTGTTATACTGACATATATATCATCACACTATTACCTAAGGGAGGAGGAGAGATGGCGCTACTGTGCTAATGTCAACATCAGCTCCGTATATAGATAGAATTAAAAATAGAAAAAGTGTTAATTAGTGTAAAAAAAGTAATTAGTTCTGCTATTTAAATGTGTATCTCGCCCAGAGAGTGTTATTTGTGAAATTTTTCCACATATTTTAAAAGAACTAAAGAGTAAACAACAAAAAAAAAATTAAAGTGTCCTACCGTGTAAAGGATTAATGTTACAAAAAGACCATCTTGATGGTCAAAAAGAAGGTCAGTTGATGTATATATGAAAATAGATCATATTTATCAGTCTAAGTACACATGAAAAAAAACAACATGAAATAAATATAGTATAAACTAGAAATTTATTATCGCGGCATCTAGTGGCAAGAGGCAAACCAATCAAAGTTAAAAATTTCTACTTGAATTTTCATGCTTTTGCATGCTACTCACCGCTAGAGGACACTTTATAAAAATTGAGACTATACAGAAAATGTTGGAAACAATACAACGCGATCTAAACGAACAAAAGGAAAGTTTAAAGAATTTAGAATACAATATTACCACAAATATCAATAAAAATATAGATAATAAGTTCACTATAATGGAATCAAGAACTCTTAAGTTAGAAAAACAAGTTAATGAGCAACGAAAAATAATAGAATATTTCGAAAGACAAGAAAAAGTAAAAAATGTTATATTTTTTGGAATCGAAGAGACAGAACGTAATTAAGCAGATTTACAGGAAAAAATTCTAGACATTATAAACAAGGTAATGGGAGTTCACTGCCAAATAAGTCAGGTGGAAAATGTAAGACGACTTGGTAAAAAGAAGGGTAAAACTAGGCCTGTGATCCTTACGGTAACAACTGTAGATAGGAAAATTTACATAAAAAAAAAATAGATTGCTTAAAGCGTTAAATGTTAACGTAAAAGCAGACTACACTCAAAGTGTCTTACAAAAGCGAAAACTTTTGCAAGAAGAGCTAAAAAGAAAACAAGAAAATGGAGAGACAGCGTTTTTGCGTTACGACAAAATAATAACTGTAGGTGAAAAACAAAATAAACAAAAAAGAACACAGAAAAGAGATCTATCAGAATCGCCAGTAACTATAGGTATGGATCAAACGAGTGAAGAAATTAAAAAAGGAAATTTAATTCATCAAAGCAGGAAGAAAAACAAAATTTGCGTTATTTCAGCCTACATGCAAAGGCCTACCCCGCCACGTATTAATATAAGAGAACAGTATAATGAAGACAAATAGCATAACCCTCTCACAGCATCCTCTAGGCAGGCTGGTCCCCGGAACTGCAGTTGAGGATGTAGACTACAGCCCCCCAAAGCAAAACACAAGAGAAATCCAGCCTATGAAAAGAATATTATACATTGCTAGTTTAAACGTAAAAACCTTAAAGTGCGATTCGAGCTAAACACAAATTAAATTGGGACATTATCGGTCTGTGTGAAACGAGAAGGGAAAAAGAAGAAATATTAGAATACTCCGAATATTTTATAGCACAGAAGGTACAAAGGGTCAGTACGGAGTGGGATTCTTGATAATGAAACACCTGAAAAAGAATATCATTCAGTTCAAAAAGTATTCATATTGAGAAAAGGAAATACATAAAATCACCAAGAGAGGTGACTATGAACTTGCCGAGACTAAGCAGAGAGAGAGTGGTAAAGAATGGATGGAAAAGTTTTCAACTGCGGTGGAAAAAAAGTCGGATGTTCAAAAACAATATACTATTTTCGAAAAATAAATGAGCAATTTATTAAGCCAAATACCTGCGATAAACAAATTATGAAAAATTAGGAAATCCCGAACAGAAAAATTATTACAAGAATAGAAACAACTAAATCGCGAAACGAGAATCAAGGAAATAAAAAATTAAATTACGCAAATAAGTAAACAAATAAATGGAGAAATTTCAGAAAATATGAAGGCGCGTAGAAGGAAAACCTTTGAAAATTACATATGAAAAACGGGAGCAGTCAAAAAAGCATACAAAGAACTTTGTACGTCTTCGAAATGGACGCCATGCATAGCGGATAGAGCAGGAAACAAAATAATAAAACGACAAGATATAATACCAGAAGCTACGAAATTTTACAGGGAACTCTACACTACACAATCCCCGTCGAACTCTAACATGCTTGTTACGGAGGGCGGTGAAGGTAAGGAACTCTACACTACACAATCCCCGTCGAACTCTAACATGCTTGTTACGGAGGGCGGTGAAGGTAAGGAACTCTACACTACACAATCCCCGTCGAACTCTAACATGCTTGTTACGGAGGGCGGTGAAGGTAAGGAACTCTACACTACACAATCCCCGTCGAACTCTAACATGCATGTTACGGAGGGCGGTGAAGGTAAGGAACTCTACACTACACAATCCCCGTCGAACTCTAACATGCTTGTTACGGAGGGCGGTGAAGGTAAGGAACTCTACACTACACAATCCCTGTCGAACTCTAACATGCTTGTTACGGAGGGCGGTGAAGGTAAGGAACTCTACACTACACAATCCCCGTCGAACTCTAACATGCATGTTACGGAGGGCGGTGAAGGTAAGGAACTCTACACTACACAATCCCCGTCGAACTCTAACATGCATGTTACGGAGGGCGGTGAAGGTAAGGAACTCTACACTACACAATCCCCGTCGAACTCTAACATGCTTGTTTCGGAAGGCGGTGGAGGTATAGATACGTATTTACCTCCAATATTGTCTTCAGAGATAGAGTTCGCAATAAGGACACAAAAAAAAAAGACAAATCACCAGGGGACGACAAAATAACGAATGAACTTCTCAAATCGATATCGTTATCTCTTCTGGGACCACTACAAACAATGTTTAATAATATACTTAGAAAACGTTCAACTCCGATTCAGTGGTCTAAATCTACAACAATTCTTCTTTACAAAAAGGGTGATAGAGGCAACTTAAACAACTACAGGCCCATTAGTCTTATGAGCAATGTTTACGAAGTTTTTTCAAAGATCATACTCAATAGACTCTCCACCGTCTTGGACGAAAATCAACCACGTGAACAAGCAGGATTTCTGAAAAAAATTTCGACTATCGATCATATTCACGAAAATGAATTGATAGAGAAAAGTAAAGAATATCAAATGACGGTGTACATTAGCTTTATCGACTTTACTAAGGCATTCGATTCCTTAGAAAATCACGCTATATGGAAGGCACTAATACAGCACAATATAGACCACGGGTACATAGAGCTACTTTGCAGCATATACTCCCAAAGTACGGCTAAAATAAGACTGGAGACGGACGGGCCAGAATTTTCTATAAGGAAAGGAGTCAGACAGGGCGATCCGCTCTCACCAAAAATATTTTCTGCGGTTCAGTCTTCAGGAAAATTAACTGGGAAAACCAAGGAATTAAAATTGATGGAGAATACTTAAGCCACCTTCGATTTGCAGATGATATTGCTATATTTTCCGAGGACAGTATACAGTTATAACAAATGATTAATGATTTAGCAAGGGAGAGCAAGACAGTAGGGCTGTCGATAAATATCTCTAAAACTAAAATTGTGACTAATGGTAGAGAATGCGCCGTCAAAGTAAATGGCGAAAATATTGACTATGTCATAGAATACATTTACTTAGGCCAATCAATTTCATTTAAAGATCAGACAAAGAGAGAAATAAACAGAAGAATTGCAATCGCTTGGAAAATATATTATATAAATAGAATATAAAGAAATTATGAAAAACAAAGAAATAAACATTAACATAAAAAGTAAACTCTATAACATGGTAATCATACCATGCCTAACATATGGTTGCCAAACATGGTCGCTACGAAAAATAGATGAAAATAAACTAGCAATACACCAAAGAAAAATGGAAAGAAGCATGTTAGGTATTAAACTATTGGATAAAATTAAAAATAAGACAATGAGGAGTCGAACCAAAGTAATTGATATATTAGAAAAAATTAGAAGTACTAAATGGAATTGGGCAGGTCACGTGTGTAGGATGCCATGCGACAGATGGACCAGAAAAGTCACTGAGTGGGTACCACGAGAAACACAAAAAGAGGCAGACCAAGACAGCGATGGGAAGACATATTTAGGCAGAGATGTGGACCGTACTGGACAAGACAGGCGAGAGACAGAGAGAAATGGAGGAAGCTGGGGGAGGCCTACGTCAAAGAGACGACTTCCATAAACGTTAACTTTAGTTAAATTTGATGTACTAACAATTTAATGATTGAATGTTATATTAACTAATTTATTTATTTATTGCATGTTTTAATTTTATATATTTAATTATTTTTATTTGAATAATTGTGCAATGAAAGAAGTAAGTATTGATTAACTTACATAATTATACAACGTAGGAAATGCAACACCAATAAATACGAAAAGTTTTTAATTTTTATAAATGTTGAGATGATTGAGTTTAAAAGCAATTAAATAGAATAATGATTGAATCTTATATCATTTATTTTATGTTTTAATTGATGTACTTATATTATAATTATATTATAGTTTTTTAATTTGAAGAATTGTACCAAAATAAAAATAAAATTTTTAATGTAAAAGTTTGTTTATGGTAGAATAAAGGCTATTTTCATTCATTAATTTTCATTAATTACCTAAGGGAACGGAGTAGTAATCATAAACGTCAAAAAATTGGGCTAACTTTTATAGTTCAATGGTAAACTAATTAACGGGCATACATTAGACATACATTATAGTACAAGGGGCATACATTATAGTACAACGGGCATACATTATAGTACTACGGGAGTGTGAGGGAGAGTGGGAGGGGGGGGGGGGGGGGGGGGGGCACGGTAAGTTTTACACACTCATTTATTGTTTTCAATTATTCAAGAATTATGTGTGCGTAGACGAAGAGTGTAGAATCAATTGCTACGAATAGGGTAATAGTTTCGTAGCAGTTACCTACACCTAGGTCAATCAGATAGAATAAGATACTAATATAGATCAATAAGGTACTCAAACGGTAGTTTGCGAGTGTTCATGCACAATTTAAGCCGGAATTTAATCTATTGGTACTAATATTATACGCTGAAAAGCTTTTTGTTTGTTTATGCGATAATCACATCATAAAAAATAATTGTATTTTGATTTTTTTTTTACAAATATCAATTTATTTTATTGCACTGCTTGACCTTTTTTACCCAGAAGAGTAAGGGTAAATAAATGTCCACAAATCATCCGGCATCATCGGCATTAAAAGCCCCATGGAGGTTCAAGGTATATTACAGGTTATACGTACAAGACATTATCCATTTCAAATTAACTTTCTAAGGTTCTTTAACGAATGAATAAGGAAAAATTGACGAAGAATGTTTATAATCTGCGAAAGTAAAGGGGAAGAAAGTGTCAAGGTAGACCGAAACTAACATAATAAAAATTGACGTCAGCATATTGATTAAAAACGGAAAAGTCAAAAGTACTCGGATATCCAGACGTGCATGTTTAAACCAATTAATTTGCAGGAAGCGAAAGAAGTAAGCTTGGCGATTTGACCTGTCTGACTACCCCGTTAGGTATACAGCGTGAAAATTTTGTAAGTGAACGGTAACAAATTTTTCATTTAATAACTGCAAATATATTTAGTAGTTTTGATGCAGTTTTTTTTTTCTTTTTTTTTTATGAGGTAACTGTTTGGTTACCTCATAACAATTACAATCTAGCCTTGAGGCTAATAAGTAATTTAAAGTTAACTTAACTTGCTAAAAAAAACTTACTGAGTAAAGAATATGTCCATTGGCACTTTTCTTATGGTCTCTATTATAATGTACACATTTGTTCATGACATGTGTTCTTCAGGGGTGGCACTTCACTGCACTCCGTAACACTATTTTCACTAAACTAACTCAAAAGGCTTAGTCCTTTTTAGTCTTCTTACAGTGTCCGTGGTGTCATGGAGCTGGATAGCCTCGACATTCACATGTTGAAGAAGTCTTTTTTCGTGAGCTTAGGCGTATTTTTTCATAACCTTAATAACAAGGTCCACTCCTAAGTCCCTGTGGATGTCCTCATTTCTAGTGTACCAGGGAGCGTTTACTATACTCCGAAGTACTTTACTTTGGAACCTTTGTATAATTTCAACATTAGTGCGTTTTGTACAACCCCAAAGCTGAATACCGTATGTCCATACAGGCATAAGTACTTGTTTGTATAAAAGAACTTTGTTGTTCACTGACAATGATGAATGTCTGCCAAGTAGCCAGTACATACTCTTGTAGCGTAGATCTAACTCCTGGCGTTTCTTTTTGACATGGGCCTTCCATCGAAGCTTTGCGTTAAACGTCATACCCAGATATTTTGCCGTATTTTCATATGGTATTATGCTACCGTTAATGTCGATGCAAAGTAATGACAGTTTAATTTTTCTTATTTAAATTGTAGGTAAGTAAGTAAGTAGTAAGTAGTTTTGCTCATAATTTTTAAGCACCTTTTTTACTATCCTGGCGACAACTCTACTCATTAAAATTTCGAATACATTACGTTGCTTCAAGTAACCTTGAGTTGCAAGGATTTTTTATGGCACTGTTCTGGCAAATTCGCACTATTTTTAAAGCATTGTTCGCATTTTACTATTGTTTTTTAAGGGATTAATGATATTTTTACAAGTTTTTTTTCATATATATTGCATTGTATAGCATGTTAACTCAATTTTAAGGCAGACATATTCAACCAATTGTGCTGAAATATTGTATACATGTTTACTTTGAATGACAATGAATGTTCTTTTTTTACTTGTTGTAGTTTTTATGCATGTGGGAAACGTTCTTGGTAAGCTTTGTGACGTCATTTTAAATCCGGATTTGGAAGTAACTGTAAAACAGAAGAAACACACTATATGCCTCTGCCACCCCTTCGGGGATAAGGCGTTATGGATAAAAAAGGGGAAAATGTTTGTTAAAAATAAATAAAATATAAGCAGGATTAATGGGAACACATTGGGTACATAAAATTACCAAACAACAAAATATTTATTTTCTAATCAGTAATAATACCAACAATATCTCCATGATTACATCACCGATTTAAAAAAATATTTATCTCAAACACGGAAACGTAACTATCTTTTAGTGAAGTCCAAATGAAAACGATATAATTTAGAACTGTCTACATTGCCGAGAGCTTTTTCGAGGGCGTCTCGAGGTTAGAAATAATAGAAAAATCCCCTTCGGGCGTCACCCTCGCGTTAGGGGGACATTCTCGTAGGCCTACCGACCTACCCCAACGTCCTTGTCAGGGTTAGGTCAATACCGTAGACACGGGGAAGGGGGACAGACAATATTAATTTCGTATGAATTCATACTTTGTATTCAGTGCTGTAAATGATGTAATGTTTATTTTTATTATTATTAAACGCAAAACAGATTACAGAAAATATATTTTTATACATATGAAAAATATGGGTTTAATATAGCTATAGTTATTCATTCAGGTATTAATATTATATAAATATTTTTAGCATATTTTTTTATCTGTTTGACACATTGTTGTGTTTCACATTGTTCTCTAAGTTTATCACAAAGGTTAATCTAAAAGTAGTCATTTCATTACAGTAAGTAAGCTGTATATAATATTAAGTTTTATTTTGTTTAGGGCTTGGCACCGAGTTTAAACCTATCAATAGATAGCACTACAAATAGTAGTATTTTATTAAAATTAAAGGTATTAGGTTTGCATAAGAGGTGTATTAAATTAAATCTTAATTAAGATTTAATTTAATACACCTAAGTTATTTCATAATTTTAAGTTTTAGAAGTCGGTTTTTTTAAACGAAGTTTTTTATTTATTGATAGTCTACTTACATTTTGACAGCTAAAAACAGAGATTCTGGTTCTATTCTATGGCTTGTCAATAGTAGACTTGGCCCCCTGCTTAATGGTGTGCATGGTATGCCGTACCAACGGCTTTCCGTGCTTTCCAATTTTCATTATGGAAATTGAAGAAACGCTCATCCATCTCAGCACTGACCGTAGCATATAATGTTAAATGTAGTGCTGGATTACAGAACACTACCAGAGGGGCTACGAATTGTACGTCCGCTAATATATTTTTAGTTTGTCGAGTGTCACTTCTCAGAAATGTTTTGACGATGTTTATGAAATTCTTGGTGTATATTTCGTGGATGTAAAAAGAAATATGTGTGTGTACTATAGTACTCAGGTAGGCAGTGAAACTTCTTTACTACATTTTTTACAGCTATAAAATTTCTCTCATATGTCTATAAAGAAGTTTCACTTATGATAAAGAACTTTTACTTCAAAGCAGCATGGCGCGTAACTGAAAAACGTGACGATGTTTTTACAGCTATACAATTTCTCTCAACTTCGATAAATAAATTTCACTTATGATTAAGAAGTTAGACTTCAAATAGGTCATAGGCAATAATTATATAAAATTGTTGTAAGCGAATGCGTTTGCCCGGTGAGCTAGTCAAAAAAATATAATAATAAATACAAAATTAAAAAGCTAATAAATTAAATTTATAAATTAAATTATTAGTGTTTACGATATCTTAAATTATACAAATTAGGCTGTAAACCGGTTTGTAAATATTGTAACGAGGTTGGATATAGTTTACATCATGACTTATAATTATAAGCCGCTCATTTAGCGGAACATAAAAAAAAATGCTAAATATTATTCAAAACAATTTTATTTTAATAGTTGTGTCAGATTTGAAGTCTCAAATATCCTCTGAAAATACCTCAATTACTTCATAAGGTTCACCATTTACTTTGCACCATCTTACACAACTTCACCACTCCATAGGCGTAAACAACTCTTTCCTTTTGAAAGACTTTTCAATTAGGGCATGAACTCTTTCACCCTCCTGCTGAGTGTGCCCTTTTTCAAGAAATCTGTGTCATATGTGTACATTTAATTTTTTGGCGGCATACAAGTACATTAAAAAATATGAGCCATTACGATTCTGGCCACCACAATTATCTGACCATAAACGTATGTCTTTGATACCCTTCTTTCTCTGCAGCTGTTGTTATATTAATTGTACAAACAACTGGCTACTTCATTAGACCCACGTTTCACGATTGTTTCATCCCACATATAGCATATTCATTTCTTATGTCCCATGTCAAATATTGTAAAATTAAATACCGAGAATATACGCTTATAGAAAAATGTACTAGTTTCACCATGCGGGGTTGAAAGAATTTTCTAAAAAACAAATGTTGCGACTAATACCTCTGTTGGCTTTGCCTTTGCAAGATTTTTATATTCAAGTTTAAGCGATTTAGCCACCTTTTTATTTTTGATATGGTTTACATTAATTGTATTTGTTTCATCAGTATGTGTTTTATTTTTCTGAACCGTACAGATATCACAAGCACCTTTTTTAGGAACAAAAAATTCTATATTTAAATTAGAGTTCACTATATCGCCATATTGTCTAAGTATGCTTACTTTTTCTGGGATATTATTTTCAGCATTGAATTAATCACAGATTTTAGAATAATTAGTACGCAAGCTTAAATATGTCAACCTCCCGTGACGAAACGGTCAAGTAACTGATACCTTTGTTTATGAAGCGACGCGCCAAATTGTCCGACGGACACACGGACAAGTGTATATGCCCGTGTGTACTTCGTTGCATTCTAAAAAAAGGGTGTAGGTGTCTTTTTATACGCTGCAAAATACCACTAAATATTTTTTTTCTGTTATGGTGTAATTATTATATTAAATATTACATCATAATTATTATTACAATCTAGCCGTTAAGCTAATTAGTAACTTAGTTTTAACTTAATTTGCTAAATACTTAAATGTTAAGAATGTGACCAATGTCACTTTTCTTATTGTCTCTATTGAAGTAGAATATCACTTTCTTAATGTGTTCTTTGGGCACTCACTTATTCTTGTAGCACTCACTGCACTGCACTAATATTAACTCTAACTATACTAACTCAAATGGTTTAGTTCTTTTTAATCTTCTTACTATGTCCGTGGTGTCTAGCAGTTGAATAGCTTCGACTTTCACATGTTGATGAAGCCTTTGTTGATGTGCTTCGGCATATCTCCTTATAACTTTAGCAACATGGTCCATTCCTAAATGTCGGGGTATATCCTCATTTCTGATATACTTGACAAAATATTTGATTAAAAAAAAAAATGTCCAAATGGAAGACAACATTCGAAATTAAATAATTTAAAAAAACGATTTTCGCAAAAATGCAGATGTCCGTTTGCTCTTTGCTCCCGTAGATATAATAAAAGCGCGTGAGGCGTGCACTTTTGGATTTTCCAAACTTTTTTGTATCATATTTTCTGGTTTTTATTCGTTTTTTTATACGGTAAACTGGTTAGACATTACAGTTGGACCACTGCCCCGAAACGAAGGCGTTTCGTAGGGGAATTCGTTTCGGGGCAGTCTTACGAATTAATTACATAAATAATAAATACTGTGTGACAATTTTTTTACACAGCGCCGCCGCCGTCTAGCCCAAAGTAAGCTAAAGCTTGTGTTATGGGATCTAGACGACTTATAAAGCTACTTATATATTTCTAAATACATACATATTATACATAGGAAACACCCAAACTCCGAAACAAACATTTGTGACAAATATTTTTTCCGACCCGGGAATCGATCATTGTACCTCAGTCGCGGCGGTCGCATGCAATACCAGTGCGCCACCGAGGCAAATAAAATTATTGGACATTTAGCCACTCCTGGTGCGCTAGGAGGTAAGTTAGGTACTTTATATTTACATAGTGAGTCAGCCTGCCTGTGCCAACATTAGGTACTACCAGTTACCAGTAGAGTAGTTGGTTGGTGTCTCGTGTGCGCACTGCGACCTTGCCCGGCCAACCGGCGCGACACATCTACAGATAACCACGCTCCGGTATGTTGATAAGCCTTTAAATACGTGTAGGTACATTTAAAACACGTGGAAATCTTTTACCTACAATATGCCAAGGATGACTGCCTCGGTGGCCTAAAAGTAACTATCTAACTAACTATCTTCACGCTGTAACCCTGACGGGGTAGTCAGAGAGAACAGATCGCCAGGCGTCGCGATCCATGCAAACTTCTTTCGCCTCCTGTAGTATTCTTATTCGCTTCATAGCACACTATCACACATGCACACATGCACGTCTCAGTATCCGAGTACTTTTGACTTTTCCGTATTTGAGCAATCCGCTCACGTGGTCCTCATATGTAACTCTCGGCCTACCTTGACTCCCTGTATCTCTATTTATGTATAATTAGTATTTAGAAAAATATACACACTTGAATCAAGAGTATGAAAACTCAAAAATGATTGAACTAAAGGCTAACAGAACTATTAGACAATCGGTTAGAAAAAAAAGATCAAAGAGTTCATTACAGATCAACAAAGCAAGCAGACATTTTTTTTTGCGCTGACTCTGCGGACTTCCCATAAATATTATTCAGCCGATGAGATAGACATCTGTCAGTCTCGAATACAGTGTTTTGCTAGAGAGAGATTACGTAATTCAAAATTTACGAGGTTGAAGCAGGCTGACGAATGACAGAAACACATTCTCTTACTGGTTAAACAAAGCAATTAATGTTACTCGCCCTCTTTCGGTTCTGCTCCAATAGAAACGAAGATATACATAAATACATATTGTCACGCCTTTATTCTCGAAGGGATAGGCAGAGGCATACTATACGATCACATTTCACCGTATGCATTTTGGTCGCACGTATCAGGTATTGCGCCCATTGCAGTGTTGAAATGGACAAGCGCAGGCTGTGGCGACTTGCTGTTTGTTGTTGAAATTTTCAATCCGTCCAGTAAATGCAAATGAAATGCAGAAAAAAACTTGACGTTTAGGTGTGGTTCACATTCAACATC
The DNA here is from genome assembly GCA_948477245.1 of Thumatha senex. Taxonomy (NCBI): domain Eukaryota; kingdom Metazoa; phylum Arthropoda; class Insecta; order Lepidoptera; family Erebidae; genus Thumatha; species Thumatha senex. The sequence goes on along the minus strand of OX419731.1, from coordinate 26,585,282 downwards.
GGCCCTTAAAATTTATCCACCTGTTATATAGAAGCGAAAGAAGTACGCATGGATCGCGAAGCCTCTGTACTCTCTGACTACCTTGTTAGGGTTACAACGTGAATACTGAATTAGTTTTAGTTAGTTATTAAGGTCCAACCGATTTTAATTTTCTTTGCTTGTTGGATCTATCTCTACCCCGATAGCCGAATAAAAATACCTGGAAAGTTCTGAGAAAAGAATGGCACGTCATATGTTTTCTATGAATTTTGTAGTCCACTAGTATTTTGCATAATAAAAAAAGGTGGCATTTGAGAGTGTAGTGCAAATTAATAAATAGGTTTTGTGTAGGCCAGGGTCAAATTCTTGAAATAATAATTAGCTACTCAGGAAGTTCTAACATAGTTCCCAACTGTTAAGTAATCTTGGACATACCTAGTTCTTGGGAAATAGTTTTATCAATTAGATAATTATCCAATTTAGGATATACAACTACTATCTATACATATAAATAAAAATAAATGGTCTGCTTGTAATTAAATAAAAAATAAAAAATAAATGTCCATCACGCCTTATCCCCGAAGGGGTGGCAGAGGCATATTATATGCCCACTTTTCACCGTGTGGATTCCTGTCCCACGTAATAGGTGGTGAGCCCATTGCCGTGTTGAAATAGACAGATTCAGGCTGTGGCTACCTGCTGTTGAAATTTTTTAAGCCGCCTATAAGGCTTTCAACCAGGCTTAACGACTGCCATTTTACTAGCAACCGGGACCAACGGCTTAACGTGCCTTCCGAAGCACGGAAACGCTCGCAAATGTAAATGCCACAAAGTGGTCACCCATCCGACGACCAGCCATAGTGAAAGTTGCGTACCTCAGTGATCGTTTACCGAACACTGAGACCGCGGGGCCACGAGCGCTTGTAATTCCAAATTAAAAGCTTTTCATTAAATACATATGAAAGTCTGTCTGTTCCGATTGATCTCTCAAACGGCTGGACCGATTTTAACGAAATTTTCACTAGTAGATAGCTGATGTTTGTTTCCAAGGAACCGGAAACTACGCTGGTAAAAATGTGGGAAATCCTTTACTCTAAAAAAAAACGAAGTTTGTTGTTTTGGTTGAACACACTTATTTCTAGAAGTGCAATGAATGAGAAATGTATTTAATTTGTAGCCCTATCTTTGACCGATAAGGGTAAAATGGAGCCTTAGAGAGCCCTACCACCCTCATCTAAAAGTTCTTCTACTGCATTCGAATCCACGTTCAGCATTGCACTGTGAATACCAAATTTGATTGGTTTATTGATGGGCTACCTAAAATGACGTTTGCAGAGTAAGTGCAGCACCCTTGGTGTCACCACAGATAACGGAAATTGTAATTCTGATCTCACCACAAATAACGTAATTAATATTCTGTTGCTCTGGTGTTACAAACCTCCATAGGGCATGGTGACCATCACAGAGCAAAGAAGAGACAAGAGACGACTTTCTCTACATGCTTCATTCAAACATGCGTGTCTGGGGACGTCGCCATTTATTCATACAATTACTACAGACGAATGGCATGCAACTGACATCCCGTGCATTCGATTTTCGAGTACAGTCGGATATAAACTTGGCACGCGGTATTATATTTAGTTTCATCTCTATTAGAGCACGTGCAAGGGAGTGATCAACATTCCTTTTCGATCAGGTGGGTCATATGCCCCTCTGTCACCTCAGTGGTATAAAAAAGTACACGCAATAATGATCCAGTCTCCAACAACTTATTTCGTTTTGAGAATTCAACCGACGAAAATTTTGTTTTAGAAAAATTTTAAAGCTCTATGTATAAAGAAGCGAAAGAAGTATGCATGGATTGCAAAGCCTGGCGATCAGACTGGTACTCTCTGACCACCCTGTCAGAGTTACAACTTGAAGATAGTTAGTTTTAGTTAGTTTTTAAGGTACTACCGACTTTCTCTACATGCTTCATTCAAACATGCGTGTCTGGGGACGTCGCCATTTATTCATACAATTACTACAGACGAATGGCATGCAACTGACTTCCCGTGCATGCGATTTTCGACTACAGTCGGATATAAACTTGGCACGTGGTATTATATTTAGTTTCATCTCTATTAGAGAACTTGCAAGGGAGCGATCGACATTCCTTTTCGATCAGGTGGGCCGTATGCCTCTCTGTCACCTCAGTGGTATAAAAAAATGTGTGTGTACCAGAGTACACTGGTAAAGAGTAAAACTTCTTTACGATATTTTTTACAGCTATAAAATTTATGTCATACGTCGATAAAGAAGTTTCTCTTATGTTAAAGAATTTTCACTTCTGGCGCGTTACCGACAATCGTGACGATTTTTTTTTGCAGCCACATAATTTATTTCAACTTCGACAAAGAAATTTTATTTCAAAAAAATACACGCAAGAATTTCTTTGAAATCTATTCTCAAAAAAAATGTAACTTCGGTAACTTAGTTAGACCAAGGATTGTGTTGATAATCCGACGCAAGTTTTCTTGTAGCTATGAAATTGGGATCAATATTCCACACGAATAAAACCATGTGCGTTCGTTCAACAGTAATTTGCGAACGTTGCAAAAACTATGTAGCATTGAGCGAATGACCTCGGTAAACACTGAACACCATTGTCTTTTATCAATTTAACAAATATTGGCAGTAGGTGTTGCCAACAACATAGATATCGGTAAAAGTTTGGCTCGCCAATGATCTCACTTATCGAGAAAGGTGATTGCTGTTTGATGAGTTTATTGGAAGAATTATTGAAACGTTTATTGGAAGGGATCAAGGACCACTCATCAATTGAGCTGGATAGATATGTAAATCGCGTCACCATCAGACTCTTTTCAAGAAGCTTCGTTCGCTGCTATTCGAATGATTTAATACTACAACCCGATGTATTACTACATTTATAACTAGAACTTTCACCCATTAATCACAATATGAGGTCTATCACGTTCCTCGATTGTTGTCGTCAATTACAATTCAAAGTCAATCACAGATTGGTGTCGTATGTTGTTTAACTTGTGTCTTGAACTAAAACACTTGTACTGTTACTACTTAAACCTGACCGGTTTCGCCTTACGGCATTTTCAAAGGTTAGCACATATTATTTATATTATATTTATATATAATATGTGTTTTTCAGAAATCCTGAGTTTATTAGATGCCTCCGTCATAATATTTATCGATATGGCACATTTGAGTCCAACCTGTTAGGTGAGTTTACCTATATATTTATATTTCATGTGTTATTTCTTTATTACAGGTTTAGGTAGTATTAAACATACCGAGTAGTATAAAATCAAACCCGGTACCCACAGGATAGAAGGCAGTTATATAACCAACTGAGCCAGTGGGCCGGTCAATGTATGTTTACCTATAAACAAATTTGAGCTTAAACATACCGACTGCCACTGGCTGAAGTAATCAGTGCAGTTGTTATATTGAAGCTTCGCTTCGCATAAATTATTAAAATTGTTTCCAAGACCTTTGTTTTATGCTTTCAGTATTAATTATTTTAGTATATTTATAAATTTATTAGCCACGACTTTATCCCCGAAGGTGTGGCAGAGGCATATTGTGGTGAGCCCAATTCCTGTGTTCAAAATGGACAGACTCAGATTGTAGTGACTCGCTGTTGTAATTTTTAAGTTGCTCAAAAGGTATTCACTTGACTAAACGAGTGTCGATTGCAACGTTACTATCAACTGGGACAAACAGCTTAATGTGTCCTTAGAAACACGAAAACGCTGGTAAATAAAAATGCTACAAAGCGGTCATCCATCCAAAATCCGAGAGAGTTTCTTAAATCAGTGATCTTTTACAGAAACCAAGTTAGTACGGCTACGAGCGTTTTTGTTTTTACTTTATGTTAGTAGCCTTAAACAATGTATAACATTTCATGTAACTAATAATTAATAATCCCAACATTTTAACGCGAAGGTTTTTTGCGCTTTAGTGGATCTGTAGAAAGCATTTGATAACATTGTGAGAGAAACACTGTGGTCCTCGTCCGTGTGGCCTGGCTGGCCATCCACACCATATCCAGGCAGGATATGGTGAGGACGGCCAGTTGCTGCGGGCGATACAGTCTCTTTATACGGACTGTAAAGCTTGCGTGCGACCAAGGGGGATGTTCACCTGGCGCCTCTTTTTGACTTCTGTTCGGGCGTCAAAAGGGGTTGTGTTATGTCCGCCTGGCTTTTTATAGTGTATCTGGATAGTTGTGCAAAAGTATGGCTACAGAAGTTCAAAGATTATGATGTGTTGTAAAATTGGAAATTTTACAGTACATTGTCTGTTGTACGCTGATGATGCGGTAGTGATGGTCTCATCAGAAGCCGACCTTCAGGCATTAGTCACTAATATAAAAGTAAAGGTCTTCGCTGCATGTTAAACTAATATATCGGGCGGGCGTCAACTAGTATATCATAAACCTAAAATAAATTCCAACACAATAACAGAGATGTTCCATTTCGATTGCTACTGCCAATCATTTTTACTGTGGCGTGCCAGCAGAAAATACATCGTCGATCTATCTTGGCGGGGGCTGAGGAAGCGTTGTGGTGCCTACGCGACTTGGCCTACCGGCCCTTAAATGATGAATCACAAAACCGCAGCGTTGTTTGCAATAACGGCCATTAACTTTGTGTCTATCGAAAGAAAATTAAAAATAATTCCTGTCTATGACGCAACAATGACCGCAGCTAAATCATTTGATAAAGTATCTTACACAGAACACATTATAGGATGGGTGTTAGAGTTTAGGCGGCAAAATGGCTGACACTATTTGTTTGCTGTATATTATTTTCCTTCCTTCTTGCCTTTCCGTAAACTCCACTGACAACCTCAGTATAACAACCACTATTATACTGGGGTGAGACTGACCTTGAGTTAAAACTAGACTTAACTAAGAAGTAAAGCAAAGGACCTTTAAGATAATAAGAAGATTCAATAAATATGAAATAATTAAGATTTGGCAAAAAGGCCAGGCTGTATGGACTAAGTTTTCTTTGCCTGCCCAATATGGGCAAAGACAAATAACAACAGAATGGGTGTAAGTGGCGCCACCAAGATCTATGGAACCCAAGCGACCTTACCAGCTATCGGTGCACCTTCTGAATACCTGACGAGGCAACGACGCAGGCACCCTTACGAGGTTCGGCGGTCAGATGACAGTCGCTTCCAACAAGGCCAAAAATTAAAAGCAAACGATATCTGCTCCCAACAGTCAAATAAAAATGAACCCAGGCTTCGAAAGCAACTGGGAATTTAGGCTTTATGTACAAGTACGAAATAAAATGTCCCGTACTCATAATACCTTTTTATTAAATAATATTAAAATCAAAAAATCAATGTTATGTTTCTGTCTTCGGCAGCTAGTCATGTTGTTCTTCAGAACATATCTTCCGTCCGCGCTAAACATTCTCCTTAAGTACACAATTTCATTCAATTGCTCTAAACGTTAACGGTTTACCCAAATCTTGCTTGTAGTTCTCCACTCAAACGTTCAAGCTGCTAAAGCAGCTGACTTTTTTTGCCTTTTCTTTTTTAGAACTGACCTCATTTCAAAACCTTTTTAAACAATGTTGTCTGTGGTTTTAATGAATAAATTTTATACCATTAGAATTGTGGATAAAAAGCCCGTGTATTAGAGGTTTAATATCTATATGTCACAATATCAAAATTCAAAGTAAATGCGGTATAAACATTGCCGGCGGCCATTTTCCCGCCATTTTTTTAGTTTTGCGTTAAGATTTAATGGGTTAACATATTTTTAGTTTTTTTTAGAATAATTATAAGTTATTAGTGTCATATATCGTTTTAATCGTTATAATTCCAAGAATTAAATTATGTAAAAAAAATAGTGTTTTATATTAGTTTTTCGTGTGAGTGGCAATTTTTTTAAAAATAATGTTTATTTATTTTTTTACCGACTTTTTCGTGTTTATACCAATATATCAGTTAATTATGATTAAAATTTCAAATTATTATAGCTATAAGTTTTATCTTTATATATTATACGATTTTTCAGTAGTTAAAATTTTTTGTCTAGATATTATAGTTTCCAAGATATCACGATTTTAGTTAATTAGGTCTTAGGTTAATTACAAAAAATGCGCTGCTCTGGCAGCGCGAACTGATAGTGAACGTTTAAGTGGTTCTTACTTTTTCTTTTACAAATACCCGATTTTTAGTTTAACATGCAGCGAAGACCTTTACTTTTATATTAGTGTCTAAAGGTCGGCTTCTGATGAGACCATCACTACCGCATCATCAGCGTACAACAGACAATGTACTGTAAAATTTCCACAATTTTACAACACATCATAATCTGTTAACTTTTGCAGCCACACTTTTGCATAACTACCCAGATACACTATGAAAAGCCAGGCAGACATAACACAACCCCGTTTGACGCCCAAACAGAAGTCAAAAAGCCAGGTGAACATCCCCTTGATCGCACGCAAGCTTTACAGTCCGTATAAAAAGACTGTATCACCGTCCACACCATATCCTGCCCGGATATGGTGTGGACGGCCAGTCAGGCCACACGGACGAGTACCGCAGAGTTTCTCTCACAACTTTATCAAATGCTTTCTCCAGATCTACTAAAGCGCAAAAACCTTCGCGTTAAAATGTTGGGTTTATTAATTGAATGAATGAATGAAAAATCTTTATTCATGTAGGTCACAAAGTAACACTTATGAACGTCCAGATTATTGCTTCTACATTTACATTTACTGCCAGATTCGCAAAGCAATAGGTAGAGCCTGAGGAAGGACCTGGCAATGAAACTCATGGCCACTCTTTTCTAACCGCCAGTAATTACATTAGTTTGAGTTACATGATGTTTGGCCAATTATATAGTAGTGAATTTATACAAAAACAAAAAACAAAATCATGTTGTGTTTAAAATCATATCAAAATTAGAGCTATTCCAGTTGCTAGTTCTAAGGTCAGCCTACACTTTAAGAAGAAGAATCTAGCAAGAAAGTCAATGAATGCTCTTTTAAAATGTAGGTATGGCTTACAACATTAAAATTACACTTACATTGTTCCTTTGGATTTATGTGAGAACAGTCGACTAAACTTAGTTTGCCTTAAATTTAAATTATATTATTTGTAATAATTGCTATATTATTATTAATTAATTAATTAATTATTAGTTACATGAAATGTCATACATTGTTAAAGGCTACTAATATAAAGTAAAAACATAAATAAAAAGCGCTCGTAGCCCTACTAACTCGGTTTCTGTAAAAGATCACTAGAAACTCTCTCGGATTTTGGGAGGATGACCGCTTTGTAGCATTTTCATTTACCGCGTTTTCGTGCTTCGAAGGACACATTAAGCTGTTTGTCCCGGTTGATAGTAAGTTGCAATCGACACTCGTTAAGTCAAGTGAATACCTTTTGAGCAACTTAAAAATTACAACAGCGAGTCACTACAATCTGAGCCTGTCCATTTTGAACACAGGAATTGGGCTCACCACAATATGCCTCTGCCACACCTTCGGGGATAAAGTCGTGGCTAATAAATTTATAAATATACTAAAATAATTATTACTGAAAGCATAAAACAAAGGTCTTGGAAACAATTTTAATAATTTATGCGAAGCGAAGCTTCAATATAACAACTGCACTGATTACTTCAGCCAGTGGCAGTCGGTATGTTTAAGCTCAAATTTGTTTATAGGTAAACATACATTGACCGGCCCACTGGCTCAGTTGGTTATATAACTGCCTTCTAATCTGTGGGTACCGGGTTCGATTTTATACTACTTACAGGGATAATTCTAACACTTCTGTGAAGTGTAGGTACTTTATTTTATATTAAAACTCTTATATATTTTATTAATCTATCACGCCTTATCCCCGAAAGGGTGGCAAAGGCATATTAGTATATACCCACTTTTCACCATGTGTATTCCTGTCCTACATAATGGGTGATGAGTCCATTGCCGTATATAACTCTCATATATATACACTATATAAAGCTAACTCCGGGCGTCACGAGATGCAACTGGGACAGACGCTCGGATGATGATGGAATGCTTACTGCTCTCATAAATATACTGTGCCATTGCGAAAAAATAGCAAGGGGAGCACAACGAAAAAACCTAACACAGGTCCTACCTCATTAAGCGCTAGCGCGCGACTGATCAGGCCTCAGCGTCGCGAATCTGATATTATTAAAACATTTGTTCTATAATAATCACTGTATATAGTCAAAGTAAGCCATTATGTCTATAAATATTTAGTAGCTATAGTTGTGTATAAAAATTTCATTAAAATTATCTGTAGTTTAGATTTGGCATACAAAAAACATTTCGTAAGGGGTCAACTTTGGGATGTTTTTCTATCAAGTGAAGTTTATTAGATTTTGTAACAGAAAGCCATTTTGACTAGCTTAAATCATAAACTAACATATATCTCTTTTTCAGAATAAAAAACCCTTTCTTCTACGATTCGCATTGTTTTAAAAAACTCAAAAGCGTGGCCTCGGCAGGAATACCAAGCCTTAAACAGCAGGTAGCCATAACCTGCGTCTGGTTATTGTAACACGGCAATGGTCTCATCACCTATTACATGGAACAAAAATACACACGGTGATATGTGGGCGTATAATATGCCACCCCTTCGGGGAAAAAGGCGTTATTAATAAACATGTTTTTCAACCCCAAATTAATCCATACTAATTTTCATAAACACCGAATTAATTTTGATTGTTCAGACGTAGAAGCGTAGCGAATTGTAACTTCTCACATATATTATGTTTCGTGGTGGGGCTTCATAGTGTGTACATAAACTCCAAAATACGCTTCCGTAGTATGTTGCCAACTTAGTTATTCATTAATCGAAGTATATAGAGAACAGGATATTACGATTTATGTAGGTAAGTACATAATATTGGTTCCCAATTCGCCTTCATTTTCCTGTTCATAACAAATAACAGGGAATAAATAGTATATTCACATTAGCCTACATACTTACATTCAAAGTTACCTCAACTGCGATAACATTAGTAATATTTTTCGCTCGGTGCTAATAACGCTGCCCAGTAATACTAAGAAAGGAAAAAACTTCATTAGAAGATAAATATATAGAATGATTATTGATAAAGTAAAGTTTGCTTCAGGCAGAGAACAATAAAAATCAATAGGAAGATCAATAAATTAGGGAGCATTAAAAAAAAAATACCTTTATTTTGCATAGACCATTTTAACGGCGCTTACAAAATGTCATACACTATTTAAAATATTTAAAGCGACCACCGGTTCGGAACGCGGCCCACCTGAGACGAACCGGCAAGAAACTTAGGAAGGCTTTTTTTTTTGATGGCCTATTTACAATTTAATATTATTTCACTTTGCCAGCAGATCATTTCCAGGCGTCCCTGTCCTGCAAATAGTCTGTAACGGAGTAAAAACCTTTTTCACAAAGCTTGTTTTTATTAAACTTTTTAAATTTATTTAAAGGTAAATTTCTCAGGTCACAGGGAAGCTTATTGTAAAAGCGTATACAGTTACCCTGGAAAGAATCGCCAATCTTATGTAGTCGACTGTGGTGGACTGAAAGATTATTTTTATTTCTAGTGTTTATATTATGTTTATCACAGAGTTTAGAAAACTGTGATAGATTTTTCTGGACATACATAAGATTGGCAAAAATGTAATGTGATGGTACGGTTAGAATATTTACTTCTTTGAATTTTTCTCGGAGAGAAACTCTGGGGCCCAAATTATAAATAGCGCGTACAGCCCGCTTTTGTAGAACAAAAATAATATTTAAATCTGCAGCACTCCCCCAAAGGAGAATACCGTAAGACATAATACTTTGAAAATAGCTAAAGTAAACCATTCTAGCCGTATCCACATCTGTTAGAGTCCTGATCTTTTTTACAGCGTATGCAGCCGAACTTAATCTAGAGGCTGTCTTTTCTATGTGTGGGCCCCACTGCAAATTGGCATCAATAGTTATACCTAGGAACACAGTTGATTCTACAAACTCTAACACTTGTCCATTCAGTTGAACATTGGCCGCAACTTGTTTTACATTTGGTAGAGTAAATTTTATACATTTAGTTTTATTTTCATTAAGGCAAAGATTATTTGAGCTGAACCAATGAACTACTCTTTTTTGCAATTTTACATCGTAAAATTGCATTGTTTACATCGTAATAGTTATCTAAATGTCTTTTAATTTTAAAAATTAATGAGGTGTCATCTGCAAACAAAACAATCCTATTCCTGTCCCCTACATAAAATGGTAAATCATTAATATAAATGAGGAACAAGAATGGCCCAAGTATCGAGCCTTGCGGCACACCCATTGTAGCCATGGATCCTACAGAACGTGTACCATTAATATCGACCCTCTGTATTCTATTGTTCAAATATGAAGACAGAAGGTCGAGAGCTTTGCCTCTTATTCCATAGTGGTGTAATTTTTTGCACAGCGTTTCATGTTGAACGCAATCAAAAGCCTTTGATAGATCGCAAAATATACCTAATGCATCGTGCTTGTCTTCCCAAGCTTCATGAATACATTTTAATAACTCAACACCAGCATCGGAAGTTGAGCGCCCTTTCGTAAACCCAAATTAATTCGCATGGAGTATTTTATGAATATTAAAATGGGATAGCATTTGATTCAAGATTATTTTTTCAAATACTTTGCTCAAAGTTGGCAGCACTGACACTGGTCGGAAATTAGACGGCTCTGTAGTGCTGCCAGCCTTGAACAAGGGAACGACTTTGCTGGGTTTCATTAAATCAGGAAACGTACCACTAGAAACACAGTCATTAAACACAGTTGCGAGATGGGGCGCCATTACCTCAATTATACATGATGCAATTTTGACCGATAATCCCCAAATGTCCGCGGTTTTCTTAATTTCGATATATTTAAATGTTTTTACAATGTCCTGAGCACAAATATCTGTGAATACAAATGCATCCCTGCAACAAAGAACAGATTCTTCTAATAAAAGTTCAGCGGAACTGGAAGATGCTTGGAGAGATTTTGTTGTCAATATAGGTACATTTTTGAAAAAATGTTCAAACTCCGTAGCCACTTCCAGGTCCCCTGTAACATGGCAACCATTTACTTTTAAGTGGAAATCCCTTTCAGTCACTAAAGATCTACCGCATTCAGAGTTAATGATGTTCCAAGTCATTTTTATTTTATTTACAGAATTATAAATTTTATTTTTAATGAAGTTTGACTTAGCAAGATGACACGTTTGTTTAAATATCTGTGAATAATTTTTAACATATTCCTGAAAGGTTTGCCTAAAATTATATGATTTTTCTGAATATAATTCAAATAATTTATTTCTACTTTTAAAGATACCTGGTGTTGCCCAGTCACTGAAAACAGGACGACCACCAATCTGTAGTGTTTTTGAGGTAAAACCTTTGCCAAACTCATCGTTAATCAAATTAAATAAGTGTTTATATGACTGGTCTACACAAGTGAAGTTAGGTAGAAATGGTAATCTCTTTAATACATTTTCTATAAAATTATTCAAACGACTTTGGTTAATTGATACATATTTAATTTGTTTTTTGCTGACTTTGTTACTACTTTTAGGAAATTTTATCCATTGGCCACGATGATCTGACGCCACAGGATCCACAATACCTTTATCTATAGGTTTAATAGATGGAGCAGCCAATTTCTGGAGTAGAGACCTAGAAAATGAACCGCAAAGAGGGACTAGATATGGAAGACGCAGGACCGTGTGTTGTAGTGCGATTTGGGGGAGGTCTACGTACTGTCATATCTTGATTTGATTGATTTTTAAAATTATCTGTAACCATAATTCGAGGTGTTTCTTTATACCACTGAGGTGACAGGCAAGCTTATGATCCACCTGATGGAAAGTGGTCACCATAGCCTATGCACGTTTGCTACACCAGAGCTGCAACCTTCTAAGACCCCTTCTGAAGAACTGCAGACGTCCGGGAAAACCCAGGCAATGTGTTCTCTCAGGGTGTTGTAGTGATTGGGAGAGATAACAACAGAATAATTCGATTTTAAGGTTTTACATACATACATACATATTGTCACGCCTTTATCCCCGAAGAGGTAGGCAGAGGCTTAATAAACGCCCACATTTCACCGTATACCCACATTTATGTCCCACGTAACAGGTGGTGAGCCCATTGCCGTCTTGAAATGGACAGGCGCAGGCTGTGGCGACCCATTGTTAAATTTTTTTTAAGCCGCCCATAAGGCCTTCAACTTGGCTTAACGACTGCCATTTTACTGGCAACCGAGACCAACGGCTTAACGTGCCTTCCGAAGCATGGAACTGGGGTGGGTCTAAAGGGCCGAATAAATTTAATAAAAATAAACTGTGTCTATTTTAGATGGTAAATTTGGAAGAAATTTTGAACCCGTTGCCTTTTTAGTGAGGTGGTAACAAAAAGGCTAAAGGTCTTATGTGCTAGACACTAATTAGCACGACCAATTAAAGTCCTGGTAGTCTCGGACTGGTTTAAGGTTTTGACTTCATAAATTCTGTGATTGCAATCAATATGAAGAAAACATGTCCTTTGAGATAAAACGTTGACTGAGTTAAACATTGAGATTGCTTCACTGGCATTCACACTTCCCATGTCAGTGGCCTCTTGCACGAGTACTTGGTTTTCTTACGTATGCTGTTTTTTTTTAAATATAATGGAAGACTTTTTACACAGCAAAAAAAAAACTTTAAGCTTGTGCTATAGGATCTATAGAACTGATAAACAGACATATTATTTTATTATAAAACAGACAAATACATAGTACATATATTCATAGAAAAAACCCAAACTCCAAATCAAACATTTGTGGATCACTCAAATATTTCGATCGTGGCAGTCGCATTCACTAATACGCCACCTAGGCAGTCGATTCATCATCATCAGATCATTGGTTATTCTGATATCCACAAAAAGAAACCCGTGACTCAACTTTGTTATAAACTGTGTACTGTAAAATAAATTTGATTCTTTTCGCAAATTGTAATCAGATTACTGATTGAAAATTATGATTACATTGTGTTATCTTCAATCACGATTATAGATTAACGACAGTAATTAAAAAAGTTCTCACAAGAGATATAATGATTACATAAATATTTAATCGAAATCTTGTTTTTTTTTTGTAAATAATAGGTGTAAATCTAATGTATTGGTGTGCGACCTTAGAGTTCCGGGGCCAGAATCCAAGGTCCAATGCCTGTGGTCCATGACCATGTTCGCGAGACGAGGGGTTCAGGATCCCGAGTCCAGGTTCCAGGGTCTTAGAACCGAAGTAGAGTTTCCTGGGACTAGGATCAACAGACCCTACTCCAGTGTATATGGTCCAGAGTGCAGACTCCAAATTCGATTGCCCACGGTTCAGGAGTCATGATTCAATTTCGAGGGCTTCAGGTCCAAGATCCGGGGTCATAGACCCGGGGTCTGGGCTCCCGAGTTCCAGCTCCAGAGTCATAGATCCGTTCCAAAGTCAACAGTCCAGAGTATAAAGTTGGGTCTTAGTACTTGGCTCCGGGGTATATGGTCCAAACCTCAGAATTTAGGGTTTGAAGTATATAGTCCTCGGTCCAGGGACCAAAACTGAAAACAGGCGTCAATCGGCCCTGGGTCCAGTAATAGCGGTAGTAATAGCGTAATCACTTAATCTTGATTACATTTTAGTTTAATCATGATTTATGATTACACATCAATCATGATTGAATGTAATCTTGATTAAATGTAATCCAGATTGATATAATCATGATTTCTTTCAAGCAGATTAGTAATCTGAATATAAAAGTAATCGATTACGCCCATCTCGGCTCCTAACACTATCAGATAGATCGTTTTAGCGACCATCTCTATTACAGTCTGTATAGGTAATATTTCTGGTAAGTTCTAAATTTAAATTTACGTCTACGAATAGTCGATTAAACAAATTACCTGATTAACTTACTCAAGGTTGTATTTGAGTGAACATGTCCTATCACACTTACTACAAGTAGGTACCGAATTAAATTACTTTACTCATCGTCACTTCTCGCTTTTCAAGCAAGACAAACGTCTGGTTTTTCTGGACATACATAAGATTGGCAAAAATGATTGTGATGGTACGGTTAGATGGTACGTCTGGTTCTAACAATTTTTTAATAAAATAAAATAAATATATAAAAATTTCTTTATTTTGCATAGACCATTTTAACGGCGCTTACAAAATGCCATACACTATTTAAAATATTTAAAGCGACCACCGATTCGGAACGCGGCCCACCAGAGAAGAACCGGCAAGAAACTTAGGAAGGCCTTTTTTTTGATGGCCTATTTACAATTTAATATTATTTCACTTTGCCAGCAGATCATTTACAGGCGTCCCTGTCCTGCAAATAGTATTTAACGGAGTAATAACCTTTTTCACAAAGCTTGTTTTCAATTAACTTTTTAAATTTATTTAATGGTAATTTTCTCAGGTCACAGGGAAGCTTGTTGTAAAAGCGTATACAGTTACCCTGGAAAGAATCGCCAATCTTATGTAGTCGACTGTGGTGGACTGATAGATTATTTTTATTTCTTGTGTTTATATTATGTTTATCACACAGTTTAGAAAACTGTGATAGATTTTTCTGGACATACATAAGATTGGCAAAAATGATTGTGATGGTACGGTTAGAATATTTACTTCTTTGAATTTTTCTCGGAGAGAAACTCTGGGGCCCAAATTATAAATAGCGCGTACAGCCCGCTTTTGTAGAACAAACTTAATATTTAAATCTGCAGCACTCCCCCAAAGGAAAATACCGTAAGACATAATACTATGAAAATAGCAGAAGTAGGTTTACTTCAGCTAGAATGGATATTCTAGCCGTATCCACATCTGTCAGAGTCCTGATCTTTTTTACAGCGTATGCAGCCGAACTTAACCTAGAGGCTGTCTTTTCTATGTGTGGGGCCCACTGCAAACATTGGCCGCAACTTGTTTCACATTTGGTAGAGTAAATTTTATACATTTAGTTTTATTTTCATTAAGGCAAAGATTATTTGAGCTGAACCAATGAACTACTCTTGCAATTGCATTGTTTACATCGTCATAGTTATCTAATTGTCTTTTAATTTTAAAAATTAATGAGGTGTCATCTGCAAACAAAACAATCCTATTCCTGTCCCCTACATAAAATGGTAAATCATTAATATAAATGAGGAACAAGAATGGCCCAAGTATCGAGCCTTGCGGCACACCCATTGTAGCCATGGATCCTACAGAACGTGTACCATTAATATCGACCCTCTGTATTCTATTGTTCAAATATGAAGACAGAAGGTCGAGAGCTTTGCCTCTTATTCCATAGTGGTGTAATTTTTTGCACAGCGTTTCATGTTGAACGCAATCAAAAGCCTTTGATAGATCGCAAAATATACCTAATGCATCGTGCTTGTCTTCCCAAGCTTCATGAATACATTTTAATAACTCAACACCAGCATCGGAAGTTGAGCGCCCTTTCGTAAACCCAAATTAATTCGCATGGAGTATTTTATGAATATTAAAATGGGATAGCATTTGATTCAAGATTATTTTTTCAAATACTTTGCTCAAAGTTGGCAGCACTGACACTGGTCGGAAATTAGACGGCTCTGTAGCGCTGCCAGCCTTGAACAAGGGAACGACTTTGCTGTGTTTCAGTCATTAAACACAGTTGCTAGATGGGGCGCAATTACCTAAATTATACATGATGCAGTTTTGACCGATAATCCCCAAATGTCCGCGGTTTTCTTAATTTCGATACATTTAAATGTTTTTACAATGTCCTGAGCGCAAATATCTGTGAATACAAATGCATCCCTGCAACAAAGAGCAGATTCTTCTAATAAATGTTCAGCGGAACTGGAAGACGCTTGGAGAGATTTTGTTGTCAATATAGGTACATTTTTGAAAAAAATGTTCAAGCTCCGTCGCCACTTCCAGGTCCCTTGTAACATGGCAACCATTTACTTTTAAGTGGAAATCCCTTTCAGTCACCAAAGATCTACCGCATTCAGAGTTAATGATGTTCCAAGTCAATTTTATTTTATTCACAGAATTAGAAATTTTATTTTTAATGAACTTAGACTTAGCAAGATAACACGTTTGTTTAAATATCTTTGAATCCTTTTTAACATATTCCTGAAAGGTTTGCCTAAAATTATATGATTTTTCTGAATATAATTCAAATAATTTATTTCTACTTTTAAAGATACCCGGTGTTGCCCAGTCACTGAAAACAGGACGACCACCAATCTGTAGTGTTTTTGAGGTAAAACCTTTGCCAAACTCATCGTTAATCAAATTAAATAAGTGTTTATATGACTGGTCTACACAAGTGAAGTTAGGTAGAAATGGTAATCTCTTTAATACATTTTCTTTAAAATTATTCAAACGACTTTGGTTAATTGATACATATTTAATTTGTTTTTTGCAGACTTTGTTACTACTTTTAGAAAACTTTATCCATTGGCCACGATGATCTGACTCTACAGGATCCACAATATCTTTATCTAGGTTTAATATCAGTAAAAATATTATCAATACATTTTGCACTGGTGGCTGTAATACGAGTGGGTTCTAAGAATGTACTATGCAGATAGAAATATTTTTTTCATTTTATTTCTATCTGATGGAGTTAATGATGTATCTAATATATCAACATTAAAATCTCCACAAACTATTATAGATTTCTTAGAACATTGGCATTTGAACAGTGCTTCTTCAAGCTTTTCTTCAAATTTAATGTAAGAAGCATCAGGGGGACTGTATACGCTTAACAAGATGAAATGCTCAAACTCAATACTGGCAATCTCAATAACTCGCTCAATGGAGAGGGCTACTAAGTCTTTACGTTCTTTGAATTTTAAATTTTTATTAATTAATATTAAAGAGCCTCCACGTTTAGAATGTTTTCTATTGAACGAGCTAGTAACTTGGTGATTTACGAAGTTTAACAATGTGATTTCATGATCTTTTAACCAGTGCTCTGTAGCACAAAAAATATTAATAGAATTTGCATTAATGTATAGCTCTAACTCTAAATCTTTACCATATATTAAACCTCTAACATTATGGTGCACCAGGTTTATAAAAACAATATTTTTATTAAGATTATTCTCAGGGGCCAAAGTCAACTGGCCAGATTTTTTATCTGTTGTCCTATAAACTGGTTTTTTGGAATTTCATTTTCCAAATGTGAAGTATCAACACTATCCTGCTCAATAAAAGCAGTTGTACTTGCCAATAATTTGGCATGAAAAATTAAAAAAAATGATAGCAACAGAGCTACCTTTCGTTGTAAAAATTTTGATAGAAAATATCTATCTAATGTCAACAAACTATTATTATTGAAAATTATGTTCCAATCGAACAATTCAATTTTTTTTGGAATATGATACCATGGTATGTAGTTTCATATTTAATTTGTATCTTACGTGATTTTCCTTGTGGCTCATAGCAGTGCTGTATGGCAAGGTAGACAAAATTACTTGCTTTACTTGCAGACTTGATAACTTATCAAAAATTTTTAAAAGTTTGTCACTATTAATATTGCCTCTTCTACCAACCAGCACCACTATAGTAGACTGCATGCAGTGTTTACCAGTCAATATAAAATCTATAATTTGAGAGTATGAAGCTCCTGGATATGTATGATTTATTACAGAATGACCTAACTGTGATAAATAATGTCCAAATTTTTTACCTATTTGATCGCAATAGACTATGGTCTTTGCATCACTTTTTATTTGCAACTTTCTTATTATAGATGCCTCGCAAGTACTACTTGAACTTAATATACTATTATCCACACTGCACACTTTTAATTGGTGAAAATTCATCATTGCATCTAATTCTTTCACAACTCAAGGGTGAGGAGGGAACATGGCCTGCGGATATCAATTGGTCATTTTGACAATGATATGAATTTACAAATTTATCTATGGCTAACACCTGTTCCCTACTCTGTTTCTCTGCTGTTTCATATTTATATGAAATTGATTTCAAAGAGTCTTGAAGTCGGTCAATCTGACATTGAAGGGCCTGTGTATCAGTTTTGTACTGTTGTGCGACAGTATCAAGTTCTAACATATACATATTTACCTGGTCAATCAGTTGCAATCTCTGTTTATTAAGTATAATATATAATAAATAGAGATGATGGTGTGAGATTAGCGTACTTGCTTAAAACATTTATTTATCTATCACGCCTTATCCCTGATGGGGTGGCAGAGGCATATTATATGTCCACTTTTCACCATGCGTATTTCTGTACCACGTAATAGATGCTAGCTATTAATAAAAAACTTGTTTTTATGTGTCAATCTATCAATCCCAGTCCTCAGCATGTAACATAAAAAATGTAGGTTTGATTGCAATAATGAAAGTATAGCAGGAACCCAAAAACTTCTAGATGCTTAGTTTTAACTTTTTGTAAGTGGGTAGGTACCTAGTGTGCGATCGGTTACTTGCTGAATTTCCTCTTCCCCCAAATACCGAAATTCACAAATTGTAACAGCAATCAATAAATGATTTTTATTCCTTACCGATCAAAAATCGATCGACAAAAAATTGTAGTACTGCTGTAGTTACTGCTTTAGTCGAATATTCTGACCAAAACCTTTAGAGATAAAACACAGTTCTCTACACAATCGACTAACCAAGGCGCAACTTGCGATATAAAATGTAAGTAGGTATGTACTATCTTCAGATATGTCAAACGTTCCCAATCAAATCCGAACTATTCAAGACGAATCAAACTTCCACATAGGCACACATATTAGGTCACATAAATGTTTATGTATCACATATTTGCTTGTCTGTGTGTATTTTTAGATGTGGGCGGCGGACGGCTCGACCTTGCGCCTGAGACGAACTACCTACCTACAACAACGGCAGATTTCTATAACATCGCAAACATCAATACCATTGAAGTTTTTGTTTACTAGCTGTAAGATGTCGTAGTTGCAAAGAAGCGATGTACAATGTAGTGAACAGAAATAACGTTAAGGAGATAACTTGCGAGTGGAGCTGTCGGACGCGCGCCTCCAGTCTCGTTTGCCAATTTTGCGCACAAGTTCATCGACTTTGGCCAAGGATGTATGAATCAATGTATATTGAAATGATACGGCATCAGTCTTTCTTTATAGCATAGCTTGCGGTCAGACCATTACCCATATGAGACAAAAGTAATGAGTTCAAGACCCTTTTGAATCACGTTGTTTTATTTTCACTATATATAAAATAATATGAAATAAACCATATTACTAATAGTTATTACAATTTCGTAAATTTCAAAATTCATCAGTCGTAGTTTGTAATAAATACTTATTATTTTAGGGTTGTGTTTTAAGAATTTCTTCCTACACATTTTACAAGGAATGAAATCCCTGACAGGAAATAGTTTAAAAACAATTTTAAAATAAGTTACTCTCACGTTCCAGCTAGAGATAATGAGAGAGGTAATAAAGGACAATATAAAATGACATTAATGCCTGATATTAATAATTGATACGTTGGCTTTTTTATTTTTTTATTTGGATCATTCTGACTTTGGACTAAATTTTCACGTAACTACTTTCGTGAATTAACTTTTATGTATTTGTACTGTTGGAATGACTTCATAACCTGAAAGGAAAAAAATAATGTCAAAGCTTCGTCTGTACGTCAGTAGGTGCACTAGCAAGAAGATGACCTTAGAACACATTGAGTAGAGCCTTAATGACCTCTCGTAAGATCTCTTGCAATTATATAAAAGATTAGCAGATGCCCCGCGGGTTTA
Organism: Thumatha senex; assembly: GCA_948477245.1. Taxonomy (NCBI): domain Eukaryota; kingdom Metazoa; phylum Arthropoda; class Insecta; order Lepidoptera; family Erebidae; genus Thumatha; species Thumatha senex. The sequence continues at coordinate 26,565,475 of OX419731.1, read as the reverse complement.
CGTTCGTAGTGAAAGTACTTTATATACTTTCATATATGCATGTAGTAAAAAGCTAAAAATTTGAAATAACAAAAGACACTTCTCTTGAACAACGATGATTTTTAGAGTCAAAGAGTATTAACATCCGAGGACCAGCCATAGTGAAAGTTGCTTAACGCAGTGATCGTTTACAAAACACTACGTCAGCGGGACCACGAGCGTCAAAGAGTATTATTGTAAGTAAATACAAACTAAATAATCTCTGGTGATGAAGAGTAGAAGCGGGCCCGTCGCCATGCCTGCCAGCCAAGGCTGCAATTCTACTCCGACACGAGTGCTACGAGGACGATTAAAGTAAGGGCGTGCCCCCGAGGCGACGCGCACCGGTTCGTCCTCGTTGGTGCGAAAAGTGTGTGCCAGAGCGGCGTAGGGGACAGCCACCCTACACGCGCGGCCCGACACGACGGGAAGTGGAGGACGGAGTGCAGGGTACCTGCGTGGAATTTAAGGGGAGGAATGGAAGAGAAGATGAATGAGTTGATGGATGTTATGAATGTGAGAAAATTAGATGCTGTGTGCTTGACAGAGACCAAGCGCAAGGGCAGCGAAGTCTTGGAGCTCCCGGGTGGGATGCTCGAGCTATGGTCTGGATAATGGATAGTCGGCTCCGTAAACAGGTGATGGACACAGAGGCTTATCGTGGCGCTGAGCTGGGATCAGACCACTACCTAGTTATAACTAGGATTAGGGATCTGCTCGCGGGTTGGCGTCATCGTGCCGAGTGTCCTGAACCTGAGCCGACTTATAGCATCAAAAGCTGGAAGCTGCAGGATGCATCCATTGGGGATAAATATAAAGAAAGGGTAGCCGAAAAGCTTGGCGACGTCAATGTTAGTAGTGAGAATGTGGAATGTGTATGGAAGAACCTTAAGGATAGTATGGTAAATGCCGCTGTGGAAGTGTGTGGAGAGACAAAAAGAGGCAGAAGTAATAAACACGGTGCATGGTGGAATGATGAAGTGAAAGAAGCCGTACCAATGAAGAAGAAAGCATGGTTGGACTACTTAGCCTCGCGGAATGATTTGAATATGAAAGAGAGATACAAACTGCAAAAGGTTAACACTAAGGCACTGATAGAGGAAGCTCGTGAAAGGTGCAGAATGAAAGCGGATGATAGGTTGTCGTCCAATTTCCGAGATAATGCCAAGCTCTTCTGGAAAGAGGTAGGCAAGACTCGGAGTTGTTCGACAGTCTGCAGTATGAATAGTGTAGTGAATAGTGCAGTATGCTTAGTGTTGACAACGATGTCCTAACAAAACAAAATGACGTCCTGCAGAGATGGAGTGAATATTATGGAAGGATGTATGCAAGTAAAGACAGAGATGCCGCATCGGGAAGTGGAGCTCACTGTGACGCTCCGGATCCTGGTTCATTGAAGTCATTAGTATGAAAGATATTGAACAAGCGATAAGAAGTATGAAATGTGGTAAGGCTGCGGGAAAAGACAAAGTTACTGTTGAGATGATGAAGTACGGTGGGTCGCGCGTCTGGGACACTCTTTGTCTGCTATGCAACTTATGCTGGCGGACGGTTGAGGTCCCAGATAACTGGCGAATAGCAGTTGTAGTACCTATCTACAAAGGGAAAGGCTCTAGCCTAAATTGCTCCAGCTACAGAGCGATCAGCTTGGTCAGCTTAGCTAGTAAGGTGTATGCAAAGGTTATAACGGCAAGAATGCAAAAAAAGTCTGAAAGGTATTTGTGGGAGGCTCAATGCGGATTTCGACGTGGAAGAGGTTGCATGGATCAAGTGTTTTCTCTCCGCATGATCGCGGAGAAGTTTCTGGCTGTTAGCCAGAAGGTTTTCTGCACTTTTGTGAATCTAGAGAAAGCATTAGATCAGGGTTGTGTCATGCCTGGCTGTTCATAGAGTATCTGGACAGTTGCCTGCAGAAGTTGAAAGATTGTGATATGGGTGTGAATTTGGGTGACTTAACAGTAAATTGTCTGTTGTACGCTGATGATGCGGTGCTCATGGCCTCATCAGAAGCCGACCTTTAGGCATTAGTCACTAATATGAAAGAGGAGTGTGAAAGAAAGGGTCTCCGCTTGAATGCAAGTAAAACTAAGGTTCTGGTATTTTAAAGAGAAGATGTTAGAACTAAGTGCGAGATTTTGGTAAATCAGGAATGTCTAGAGCAAGTGAATTAAATTGTGTATTTAGGGAATATGTTTAGAACTTATTACTATAACTTTACTATAACTTAACTTATTACTATTACTATAACTTACTAATAGATTTTTTTCCTTGTGGCAACCCTAGGTATAACAGCTGATTTGAATTGGCTCCGTATTTTATATTGTAATATTGCAAAAATAATTATAATTTTAATTAAAAACCAATTCATCATTGCCAAATAATACCATATTGAGTGTTAAATAATCATTTTCACCATTTATTGTGCTAAAAGTAGATAAATATAAACTTAAAAATTGTACCGGTGTAGTGACAGTTTGAACATCGGAAAAATTTTCAATATTTGAAATTATTACTTGGATTTGGCAAGATTTATAAAACTAATAGTTTTTTCAATCAAGGTTTGTGAGTTTATTTACTTTTACATCCTCATATGTCCATTAATAGTGCGATTTTGTAATTTTCTTTTAATAAAACATAACCTCGTTTTGTTTCGCATTTCTTTGCTCTAAGTCTACTTTGCTATGAATTACTGATTCTGTAGCACGTAATTATAACAAAATGTCGAATACTAATAACATGATAATGACGCGTAAAGCCTTGGCTCATCAACAAGAGACAAGGCTTCAATTAACGTTGAAAGAGTTACAGATTTTGAGTGAGAAGTGCGATAAACTGAACAAGGAAAGGGACGAAAATGAGTTAGAACTGCTAGGTATTTTAAGTAAGAACGGACAACTCAAAAAAGAACTGACACAGTTGCATTTACTGTATACTGATACTTTACAGGATCGGGATAGGTTACAACTTATAGTTAACAGTTTTGACTCATATAGGGAACATTATGAACAAACTCTGCACCAAATTAGAATACTAAAGGAGGAGCTACAACAATCAGAAATCAAATTATCGCAACTAGAAGACGAGAAACAGAGCACAGTGGTTCAATCAGAGTTTGTTCGATGAACTGATGGTTACAAGCTTAGATACTGCTACAGCTCACCCTTCCATTGTCATAGACCTCACTTCTGATGATGAAAACGGGGGCTGTTCTAAATCATTAAAAATTATTAAGTGTAGTAAGAATAAGTTAAAGAAATATTTAAAAATTAAAAAGTTTATTACTAAATCTAAAAAAATTATACATAAATACAAGTTTTTTATAAATAGCATGTCACTTAATAGACAGAGATTGCAACTGATTGACCAGGTAATTATGTATATGTTAGAACTTGATACTGTTGCACAACAGTACAAAACTGATACACAGGCCCTTCAATGTCAGATTGACCGACTTTAAGACTCTTTGAAATCAATTTCATATAAATATGAAACAACAAAGAAACAGAGTAGGGAACAGGTGTTAGCCATAGGTAAATTTGTAAATTCATGTCATTGTCAAAATGACCAATTGATATCCGCAGGCCATGTTCCCTCCTCACCGTTGAGTTGTGAAAGAATTAGATGCAATGATGAATTTTCACCAATTAAACGTGTGCAGTGTGGATAATAGTATATTAAGTTCAAGTAGTACTTGCGAGGCATCTATAATAAGAAAGTTGCAAATAAAAAGTGATGCAAAGACCATAGTCTATTGCGATATAATAGGTAAAACAATTGGACATTATTTATCACAGTTAGGTCATTCTGTAATAAATCATACATATCCAGGAGCTTCATACTCTCAAATTATAGATTTTATATTGACTGGTACACACTGCATGCAGTCTACTATAGTGGTGCTGGTTGGTAGAAGAGGCAATATTAATAGTGACAAACTTTTAAACATTTTTGATAAGTTATCAAGTCTGCAAGTAAAGCAAGTAATTTTGTCTACCTTGCCATACAGCACTGCTATGAGCCACAAGGAAAATCACGTAAGATACAAATTAAATATGAAACTACATACCATGGTATCATATTCCAAAAAAAATTGAATTGTTCGATTGGAACATAATTTTCAATAATAATAGTTTGTTGACATTAGATAGATATTTTCTATCAAAATTTTTACAACGAAAGGTAGCTCTGTTGCTATCATTTTTTTTAATTTTTCATGCCAAATTATTGGCAAGTACAACTGCTTTTATTGAGCAGGATAGTGTTGATACTTCACATTTGGAAAATGAAATTCCAAAAAACCAGTTTATAGGACAACAGATAAAAAATCTGGCCAGTTGACTTTGGCCCCTGAGAATAATCTTAATAAAAATATTGTTTTTATAAACCTGGTGCACCATAATGTTAGAGGTTTAATAAATGGTAAAGATTTAGAGTTAGAGCTATACATTAATGCAAATTCTATTAATATTTTTTGTGCTACAGAGCACTGGTTAAAAGATCATCAAATAACATTGTTGAACTTCGTAAATCACCAGGTTGCTAGCTCGTTCAATAGAAAACATTCTAAACGTGGAGGCTCTTTAATATTAATTAATAAAATCTTAAAATTTAAAGAACGTAAAGACTTAGTAGCCCTCTCCATTGAGCGAGTTATTGAGATTGCCAGTATTGAATTTGAGCATTTCATCTTGTTGAGCGTATACAGTCCCCCTGATGCTTCTTACATTGAATTTGAAGAAAAGCTAGAAGAAGCACTGTTCAAATGCCAATGTTCTAAGAAAGCTATAATAGTTTGTGGAGATTTTATTGTTGATATATTAGATACATCATTAACTCCATCAGAGAGAAATAAAATGAAAAATTTATTTAAATCCTTTAATCTGCATAGTACATTCTTAGAACCCACTCGTATTACAGCCACCAGTGCAAAATGTATTGATAATATTTTTACTGATATTAAACCTAGATAAAGATATTGTGGATCCTGTAGAGTCAGATCATCGTGGCCAATGGATAAAGTTTTCTAAAAGTAGTAACAAAGTCTGCAAAAAACAAATTAAATATGTATCAATTAACCAAAGTCGTTTGAATAATTTTATAGAAAATGTATTAAAGAGATTACCATTTCTACCTAACTTCACTTGTGTAGACCAGTCATATAAACACTTATTTAATTTGATTAACGATGAGTTTGGCAAAGGTTTTACCTCAAAAACACTACAGATTGGTGGTCGTCCTGTTTTCAGTGACTGGGCAACACCAGGTATCTTTAAAAGTAGAAATAAATTATTTGAATTATATTCAGAAAAATCATATAATTTTAGGCAAACCTTTCAGGAATATGTTAAAAATTATTCAAAGATATTTAAACAAACGTGTCATCTTGCTAAGCCAAACTTCATTAAAAATAAAATTTCTAATTCTGTAAATAAAATAAAAATGACTTGGAACATCATTAACTCTGAATGCGGTAGATCTTTAGTGACTGAAAGGGATTTCCACTTAAAAGTAACCGTTTAACTTTTATTAGAAGAATCTGTTCTTTGTTGCAGGGATGCATTTGTATTCACAGATATTTGTGCTCAGGACATTGTAAAAACATTTAAATGTATCGAAATTAAGAAAACCGCGGACCTTTGGGGATTATCGGTCAAAACTGCATCATGTATAATTGAGGTAATTGCGCCCCATCTAGCAACTGTGTTTAATGACTGTGTTTCTAGTGGTACATTTCCTGATTTAATGAAACACAGCAAAGTCGTTCCCTTGTTCAAGGCTGGCAGCGCTACAGAGCCGTCTAATTTCCGATCAGTGTCAGTGCTGCCAACTTTGAGCAAAGTATTTGAAAAAATAATCTTGAATCAAATGCTATCCCATTTTAATAGTCAGTCATTGGGAAGACAAGCACGATGCATTAGGTATATTTTGCGATCTATCAAAGGCTTTTGATTGTGTTCAACATGAAACGCTGTGCAAAAAATTACACCACTATGGAATAAGAGGCAAAGCTCTCGACCTTCTGTCTTCATATGTGAACAATAGAATACAGAGGGTCGATATTAATGGTACACGTTCTGTAGGATCCATGGTTATAATGGGTGTGCCGCAAGGCTCGATACTTGGGCCATTCTTGTTCCTCATTTATATTAATGATTTACCATTTTATGTAGGGGACAGGAATAGGATTGTTTTGTTTGCAGATGACACCTCATTAATTTTTAAAATTAAAAGAATTAGATAACTATGACGATGTAAACAATGCAATTGCAAGAGTAGTTCATTGGTTCAGCTCAAATAGTCTTTGCCTTAATGAAAATAAAACTAAATGTATAAAATTTACTCTACCAAATGTAAAATAAGTTGCGGCCAATGTTCAACTGAATGGACAAGTGTTAGAGTTTGTAGAATCAACTGTGTTCCTCGGTATAACTATTGATTCCAATTTGCAGTGGGGCCCACACATAGAAAAGACAGCCTCTAGATTAAGTTCGGCTGCATACGCTGTAAAAAAGATCAGGACTCTAACAGATGTGGATACGGCTAGAATGGTTTACTTCAGCTATTTTCATAGTATTATGTCTTACGGTATTCTCTTTTGAGGGAGTGCTGCAGATTTAAATATTATTATTGTTCTACAAAAGCGGGTTGTACGCGCTATTTATAATTTGGGCCCCAGAGTTTCTCTCCGAGAAAAATTCAAAGAAGTAAATATTCTAACCGTACCATCACAATATATTTTTGCCAATCTTATGTATGTCCAGAAAAATCTATCACAGTTTTCTAAACTCTGTGATAAACATAATATAAACACTAGAAATAAAAATAATCTTTCAGTCCACCACAGTCGACTACATAAGATTGGCGATTCTTTCCAGGGTAACTGTATACGCTTTTACAACAAGCTTCCCTGTGACCTGAGAAATTTACCATTAAATAAATTTAAAAAGTTTATTATAAACAAGCTTTGTGAAAAAGGTTTTTACTCCGTTACAGACTATTTGCAGGACAGGGACGCCTGGAAATGATCTGCTGGCAAAGTGAAATAATATTCAATTGTAAATATTGTAAATAATAAAAAAAAAACGGCGAGTAACTGCCGGAAACAAAGTTAACGGTGCTTTGTCCCAATTAGTAATTCGACAAAGCATCGTAAAAGAAGCACGACTTGTGATTCATAATGCAGTGCTAGTGCCAACGTTGCTTTACGGCAGCGAAACCTGTGTATGTCAGAAGATAAGATAAGAATAAGATACACAGAAATAGAATAGAATAGAATTTATTTGCTTTCAAACATGGTTAAATTAAGGTCTTATATTAGTTGTGTACATAGCACAGCATGTTTAGCCGCAGTTTGTGGCATGCAAATTTTAATTTGTTATCATTAGTTACAGTAGTTAGCGCGATATCAATGTTACACATAAACTGCATTATACAACTTGCCAAGCACAGAATCAGCCACTTACACTTAAGTACATAATCTGTTAATGCCAACCCTCAAAATATATGATTAGTTTACAATGTCAACTTTATACAATCTAAATAAAGTTAAATCATTAAAATTCAAAATGTCTAGTACAAAATAAAACTATTATTACAACATGACAAAAGAATACTAGGTTTAGATAATGGCACGTCACTAGATAACGATTCAGTTATATCGTTCCCTACAATCCAAGAACTCCTGGATATCATAAAAACACTTTTTCACCAGCCATTATTTTAAGTGTTTGATGAACAAACGCTGTGGTATTTTATTATATATTTTTACACACATGTTATCGGAGTTTTTCTGACGTAACGTTGTCCGACATCTCTTGACCACCAATTTGGTTGGGTCTCTTTGACTAAAACAACTCGTATCACCTATGCTATCGAACAGATGTAGGTGTTTTCTAACGAAAAGACCAACTTCCATAATATATAGGCCAGTCAGTGTAAGCACATTTGTTCGAACAAACAATGGTCTGCAAGACTCCAGAGGGCCAGCGTTACATATCGACCTTAAGCACTTTTTTTGGGTTCTAAAGACATTAATAACTAATGTTGAGTTGCCCCACAATAATAGGCCATATCGTAGAATTGAACCAATGTAACCATGATAGGCCGTTAAGGCTAAACCTTCTGACGCCAACTTACGAAGTTTGCGCAAAGCAAACACAATTTTTTTAATTTTTTTGCACACGTCATCGATGTGTGATTTCCAGTTACAGAAACGGTCCATTGTAACCCCCAGGAATTTTATTTGGTCAGTACTTTTGATAACGTTATGTTTGTATTTTATTTTAATGTCACTTGTGGGCATCTTGCAACTAGAGAACTGAATATATTTAGTTTTAGTATAATTAATAAATAAGTCGTTTGATTTTAGCAATTCAATTATGTCAAATAAAATGTAATTTACTCCTGTTTCATGGGTTTGTCCTCGATTATCGTCAGGTATAGCTATAGATACGTCATCCGCAAATAGAACGCATTGATTCTTTGTAATATTAGGTAGATCGTTTATGTACAAAAGAAACAACAGAGGTCCGATCACACTACCCTGTAGGACTCCTATCGCGTTCCTTTTGAATATTGATCTGTATGGCGTTGATACAAGACTACTATTCAACTGGTTCATTTCGACGCACTTCGACGAGTTCGAAGTTTTTTTTTATCTATATCATCTGTGATTGTTATAAGAGAGAAAGCTGCAAGTGTTGTAGATTTGTTCTTTTGAAAGCCATTTTGTTCGTCCTTAATAATTTGGAATTTGTTTAAAAAGCTGGTAATACGACTATGCATTAGCTTTTCATATATTTTTGAAATGACTGGTATTAAAGTAATGGGCCTGTAGTTGCTCATTTCAGATGTATCATGCTTTTTAAACAAGGGCCTCACCACTGATATTTTTATCCTATCTGGAAATAGTCCTTGACAAAATGAAAGGTTTATCAAGTAGGATAAAGGTGTGGATATTACCATAGCGCTGCTTTTGATTATCATCGTAGAGATATGATCATAACCCACAGACTTAGTGTTATTTAGAGATTTGATAATTTTTTCCACTTCAGCTGGGGTACAGAGTAACAGAAATAATGACTTATTTACCCTTTTTATGGAATTTAATTTGAATGAAGAAGTATTTTTTGGGGTCCCTGTGTTTATATAGTATTCATTGAATGCGTTTGCTATATCTATAGGGTTCGTGAAAACAGCAACACTGCTTTTAATAAATTTTATATAGTCATGCATTTCATGCAGTCATTTTTGTTTTTTATAACATTCCATATGGCCTTGCACTTGTTCTTTGATTTTCGTATATGGGTGCTATATGACTGTAGTAGAGTTAGGGCGATGCAGTGCATTTTTATACTATTAAGGCAAACAGGTATACGGTCCACCTGATTAGAAGTGGTCATTGTAGCCTATGGAGGTTTGTACTACTAGACATAATATACAGCCAATATTGAGCCACCATTGCAATACTAGATTTAATATAAAATGAATGAGGAACGATTTACGACGAATATATATAGCGAAAGTAGAGGGTAGAAGGAGTCAGGTTAGGCCGAGACTTATTTATGAAGTCCACGTGAGAAGATTGCTCAAAAAGGGAAAAGTCAAAAGCACTCGGATACCCATAGCTGCATGTATGAAGCGATTAATGAATCTACAGGAAGTGAAAGAAGTATGCATGGATCGCGAAGCCTGGCGATCTGTCCTCTTTTACTACCCAGTCAGGGATACAGCGTAAAGATAGTTATGTTTTTATTTAATTTTAATATAGAGCCACCATAACTTATAAGTGACTTGAATAATTTTTAGATCTCCAGGGTCCAAGCGACCGCAGCGTTGCACCTGCTAACTAACTGACGTGGCAACTGGTTGGGAGTTCAGACGGCAGTCGCTCCCAACAAAACCAAACGATAGCTGCTTTAGCAGCTAAATAAAAGTGAACTCTAGACGCCAAACACCCAGGTATTGTATGAAAGCACTGGAGAAAACACTTAAGATTAATAAAAAGTAGCCACAATCTACCCCTATTCATTGCAAGAACACAATCGAGTCGCACAAATCAAGTACGGCTTTCAACTTTTCTTGACTACCTTTCCACTGGTAGCTGGGAGGTCGGATCTATGCCTTAACATGCCTTCTGAAGTACAGAAACAAGCAGAGTTTCGCCGCCATTTTCTTGAAAAAAAAACGCGTAAGAATAAAATTTTAGACAGACAACAGAACTAAAATAAAATACCGCATCCATGGATTCATATAGTTAATAAAAACATTTTGTCGTTCTGCGTAAGGAGTGTCACGCACACATTGACAATCAATTGTGTCCACGTACACAATACGCATGCACACACGCACAATGAATTCGTTCCCGTTTAGCCACTACCCGTTCTGAGGCTGATAAAAAAAAAGTATCTCCGAATTCAGACATAGCACAGGACGAGCTATTTGGTGCTCTAAATGAGGCTTAAAAACAATGATGATAGCATTGTTTTAGCTCATTAAGAGACATTACAAGGTCATTAACATTGTTTTAATTAAGTACCTAGGCATCCAATAATAGAATAAAACAGTTTGCTATAAAGGTAATGTTTTAGTATTATTAGTATCAATCACGCCTTATCCCCGAAAGGGTAGGAGAGGCATATTATACGCCCACTTTTTACCGTGTGTATTCCTGTCCCACGTAATAGGCGGTGAGACCATTGCCGTCTTGAAATAGACAGACGCAGGTTGGCTTAACGACTGCCATGTAAACAAATAAAAAAACAGATAAAAGACATTTAGTAAAATATTTACAAATTTTTCTTCTCAGTTTCTCAGCGGATATACTATATTTTTATTTCACTTACTCATTCACTACCTCCGACGACATCTCATTATCTCTATCTCACTCTCTCTCCAAAATAGTTCACATCATATCCAGAATTCTCAGATATCTGATTTACCTGCATCGACCACTCTGTCTGATACAAAGATATTGAAAGAGAGATGAACAAAGAAATTGAAATAGCACGATTTTCCGATTTCTATGGTCTGATTGTACTTTGTTGATTCCCTAAACGGTCAATTTGTATGTATTTCTGTCATTTGCTCATCCCTCAGTAAACAGTGAATGCTGGTGAGGTTGGCTAAAGCACCAGAAATGGTGATGACGGTGAGTAGGTACTGTTGTTTGTGTAGACGGTAGTTTAGTTGTAACGCTTTACTAAATTATAAGTTGTTGCGGTTTTAAATATCGGTTCCATTTTGGAATGGGCTAGTAAAGTATTAATAGACGTTTTAACACAATAAAATGTTAAAAAGAAAAGGTTTTTGTGACAGACTTTTTATATCTGCTATTTTGTTCGTGGTCCTTTTTTATTTTTCACATTTACAGGCAATTTTATCCACTTCTATGCTCCTTTATCTAGCTTATCGGGCCTTTATACATATTAGAAAATTCAATCTGGACAGAATACAAAAGAACAATTTAATAAAAACATGGTAAAAAGCGAACCCCTTGAAGCGCTCGTGGCCCCGCTAAATCAGTGTTCTATAAACGATCACTGCGTTAAACAGAATTTGCTATAGGTGGTCCTTGGATGGGCGACCACTTTGTAGAATTTACATTTGCGAGCATTTCCGTGCTTCAGAAGGCACGTTCAGGCGTTAGTCCCGGTTGCCAGTAAAATGGCAGTCGTTAAGCATGGGTGAAGGCTTAATGGGCGGCTTAAAAATTTCAACAGCAGGTCGCCACAGCCTGCGCTTGTCCATTTCAACACCGCGATGGGCTCACCACCTGTTACGTGGGACAAAAATGCAAACGGTAAATACATACGGTGAAATGTGGGCGTAAAGTATGCCTCTGCCTACCCCTTCGGGGATAAATGCATGACAATATGTATGTATGTATGCACTTTGTCACAGAAAAAGTAATCTACTTATGCATGGCGAGTGGTAGTGTATTCGATTGTCGCGCTGAGGTACCGGGTTTGATTCCCGGGTCACATCTAATATTTGTGTGATCCAAAAATGTCTGTTTCTGAGTTTGGGTGTTACCTATGCATAATATGTATGTATTTAGAAATATATAAGTTTGTTTATCAGTGGTCTAGATCCCATACCATAAGCTTATACTATCTTACTTTGGGCTAGATGGCGCTATGTAAAAAAATGTCCCATAATATTTACGAAACTATCGTTCTACCGTGGTCTATGACATCACAAGTGACTAAATAGTAGACTTTAAATTTGGCACATCTCTACGTAAGCATTGAATACACATACAAAGCGTATAGTTTCTTAGAAACAGCTATCAGTATTTTCCAGTTACAGAACAGTTAAAGTATAATCTCTACATTGAAATCTAAACAGTCATAAAATGTAGGTCATGATAAACCAAGATAAACTTTAAAAAAAATCAATAGACCAGGCAAATACAGGGGCCCACTGTTGGAATGGTCACCTCGTTTTATAGGAAATAAAATGTCTGGATATGGTATTATCAACAGGATCACGTACTTTCAGGCCATCCCTTTATCGAGTTCCAGTAACCTACTCCTCTGGACCTCGGAAACAAAGTAGAACACCGTGATGGTATTTTCGGTAGTATTTATTACCATCTCTAGAAGACTAGGAGTTCCACACAAAGCCATCTATAGGCCTATTTAAGAACTCCTAGATCAACAATGTAGAGCAAGACATGCTTGCCAATGGTCTTATTATATTAACCTACAGAAGATGAACAGATATTGCCTTGTGCGGTAAGACTGCCAAAATTGTAAAAGCAGCAAGTCTGTGAAATGTAATCCAGTTTTATGGTTTTCCTGGGGTTAAAGTTATCCAAGAAGTGCTAGCTGGACGTCGTAAGGGACGACATGAGTTCCTACGGACTAACTACTAGAGATGTGGATGACACTTCACCCGAAGTGGAGGAGAAAAAGTAGGAAAGCAGAGACGTCAGGCGCAAATGGTACTGACTCTCAGAGAAATATGCTTTTTGTAGTCTAAATGGGTAACCTTCATGGTTTACACGTTATTCCGTCTAGCGAGCTAAAGATTTGCTTGCGTACAATTATATGAATGCACTTTAAATATACCTACTTAACACCATAATCGTTTACAAATTATTGATGTAGTTGGGCTACGAGCGCTTCTTAGTTCTTTTTCTTCTCAGTATTTCAGTTAACGAGAGAGTATTATTTATAGAAAAGACTACTTTACTAAATAAATAAGGAAAACGAACATCAGGTCATTGACAAGTGAATACTAAATAACGCAGTGAGTAAGCCACTTAAACTTAAGATTAAACTTAAGTTTATCTTGGGCTATGCACGCGTTTATTGCTCTCAAGGCTTTATTACTCGTTACAAAGTAAGGAACCACCATTAGAGTTTTTTAACTGGCTGCTAACAAGTCTCCTTTGTCATCAATAGTAGTAGTAAGACGACAAGCTTAACTTGAATTCCTATTGAAGTGCAATTTCCATGTAGATAGGTACGGAGTAAACCTCTACTTTGATCATAAACATTTCGACTTAAGAATAATAAGGAAAGGATATACCACATACGCTCAGTAAAGAAGATTTAGTATTAAATGACCTATTTATGAAAATGACAACAGACTTTAAGAATTAAATTTAATGGTAAGAACTGTTAAGAATTTACATTACTAATGACAGGTGACAATGCAATAGTTAGAGCAGTGAAAACAGAATTTGGTAACCTCACACCACATTTTACCAATAAATGATAGTTTATAAACGTCGAGCTATTAGTGACAGTAGCGACTTCAATTTAGATACTAATATGCATGTGTTATAATAAACCTTCCTCTTACTCAGTCTATATTTGAAAAGCGCATGAAACCGCTAAAGAGTTTGCTAACACTTAGACCCCAAAGTCTCGACCTCAAACAGCTCAGTCACAAATTTGGCCTTGAGTTTAGACTATTTTTTCCGTACGGGTCTCTTTTTCGTAGAAACAGCGATGCTACTATTACAGCCAGCGGTATTGGAAAGATGAAACGATGCAAGAGTGTTGACACACATGGCGTCCAATACTAAAGATCTTAGATTTTACAGCATTCAATGCATTGGGAAAAAAATTAAGTACGTTCAATGAAACTAGCAGAACATTTACGCGGATTTTCATTAATAACGCTAAAAGTTATAATTTGCAATTCTCAAGGACCGGGTCCAGTCACCAATTCAAAGCTATATTTAGAACTGGACTGTCTGTACGAAAATAACTCTATACAGATGAAAATGATGATATCATTAAGCAACAGGAACAGTAGTCTAACTTGATATGGTTATAGAAAAGGACTATGTATTTAAAAAAATCTTGTTATATTGAATTAGCTTTTCAATATAATTACATGGAGTCAAATAACGTACTGTTGTAATAATTATTTCCATCTTGATTGTAGCTTTGCCGCTAAAGCTTGTTTACGTTTTGTACATTAACTAGCGGCCTGGTCCGGTTTTACACGGATGCAATGTAGATACTATGTAATATGAATATATTTTATACATAAACAAAAAAGAAAAGAAAGTCTTCCTCTTGATTCACTTTATCTCTTGCTAAAAACTGCAGTAAAATCCGTTTAATTAATTTATACAATGCAAGATTGAGTAAATAATCTGCATAATGATATTCGTAAAAGTGTTCTTCATAATTTACTAATTAAACCTTTCTAATGTAATGAAGAAACAAGAGGTACGTACGTAAGTACGTCAAACCATGTCTGGAGTTTATTGGGCATTACTAATGGAGTTATCCTGAAATTTACACGGACGTACGTGGTAGGACAACAAATAAGAAAGGATTTCTATCATTCCGAAGTTATGATCATATTTAATTTTATGTGTTGTGGATCTTTTTGATTGTTTATGGTCTTATGGTCAATGATTAAATCTTTGTACGTGGCACCACAAATTTGATTTTTATTTTGCATACGAATTTCTCAAAAAACTTAAAGGTTACAGAGGTTTCTTTTATAACAGACAATTTGACGCGATTTACTACTGATTGATATAGGAAATTCTCTACTTATACTATTTTAATATACTCCATTCATTTACATTTTATCATTTAAAGTCAGCTCTTGTTTCAACTTCTGCTAATAAACTCCGCATTGCCATGACTGTTACAATCCTACGCAACCCTGTGTGCACAAAGGGAGACATTTATTGCTATATTTGAATATCAAGTGGGATTGAGTAGTACTAGGTATTATATATTATTATCCTTTGTAGTGTGTTCTAAATTACCACTACTTTCGCGATTTCCCTGCCTTTTTGATATTTTAAACTTAATTGGATATTAGAAACAATTTTGAAAGGCGCGAGTAATAAACTAACTATATCCAAAATTTTAAATTTAAAGTGGATTTTTTTTCAGTTAATTTGGATATGTTTAATTCAAAACTATGAAACTTAAAAAAACTCATGTATATTGACGAATTGTAGATATATCATATATGTATTTGGGCCGTATGCTTGTCTACCCCTCAGTGGTTTAAAAAATAAATATATGTCACTCTGTACTTGCGATAACACTGTGTATACAAACACGAACGATTTATCAATAAGAATTAAGAATAAATATTAAAGCTTTCGTTGAACCATGTGTGCAAAAAAATGTAACGATATCTTAAACAAATTTGAATTTGTAAGCAAACCAGTTTTCACTGGAGTATGGCTACGAATTCGTAATGTGTGTAATCATTATTGATAAGTATTACGATACAGACTAAACCGGTTTAAACAAAATACTAGCTCTGTTTGTTCAAAAGGTCCACCAGGTACAGGTCACAAACGGCTAAGATTTTAGTTAAAGGTGAGAGTTCACTACATAAGAGAGCCTGCCCTCCAGCGGGCGCGAAAGATATGCTCGCGAAAGAGGCGGGGGAGAGGGGGTGGGAAATAATTCTTCCTCCCGAGTTCCACAGTCAGCAACGAGGGCGCTGAGACTGGTCTTTGCCCAAGACTATTGACGTCCATGACCGGGGGCCTTCTACTCGCCGATCTTACAAATCCCAGCTCTAGATGATTGAGGCGGCGTGATAGCTACACGCACGCCTTTCACCCTCTCAATAAAGGGACAGCACCGGACCCTCCACAAAGAAGTGGGATAACACCCGAACCCTCAAAAAAGCGGAATAAACCCCAAACCACCCCGAAGACGAGTTGGCGGATAAAGTATGTCAGGAGCCCTGGAACTACCTTCCGAGGGCTAACCTGAGACTTCTGGCTATATGCCAATGGAAGAGTATCGTGTCTTTTAGTCGGTAGGAGTTTGGCAATAGCATCCATGAGGATTTCCATACTTGAAAAAAGAGCTAGGGGTTCGAGAGTGTCCGATTGAGGTAAACTAAATCTTGCCCAATTTGACCCTATCAAGACTCTGTTCTACATTTACTGTTAAGAAAACTCAACTCTATAATAGGTCACACCTTTCACCATCTCGTATAATATCGGGAACTGATATGTCGACAATCTCTAGTGACGTTGAGTATCGCAAAGTCATTTAGAAGACACACTAAATATTTCACTGCGGTACAAACATTACTTCTTTTTAAGTTGCAAATGCAGCCCCTTATGGTATACTGCTGTCGCCTGACCTTCACCCGTTTGAGTCGGTACAGAAAAAACAGTATAAAATGTAGTGTAGGACAATGTTTCGTAAAACATAGAGTGTAAATAAAGCATTCAAATAGATAGGGGAGATTGAGATACCCACTTTTAATAGTGTCTGTCGTACCTCGATTATTCAACATCCCTGTTTTTTCTGTTCTGTGGAATCGGTACAAAAGTGACCTATGAGGGTTATCAACTACCCGTGCTATTTAAAGAGGTGCCGAGCCCATTCGTGACAGAAGAGACTTCATGCTTATTCTACCACTTATACTCTGAGGACTTGTTTGAAATGATGTGCACAATTACTGTATACAGCCAACGTGTTCATTCTTACACTTTACATCCAGAGTGGGCGTTAACGATAAGGTCCATTAAAGGCTTCCTTCTGCTTACGCTTAGATTGTGGAATGAACTTCCTGCTTCAGTTTTCCCAAACGTCAAGTTGATCAGTTTCGCAGTAGATACGCAACGCATACAGAATTTTAAATTAATGTTAATCATTGCCTTGAGACTATACTAGGACTGAGAATTAGAGACTGACTCATCTTATTTACTAGAAGGATGTAATAGGTTCATCAAAATAAGGAAAATGCATTTTTGTAACAGGAACGTCTCCATAGAAGTTTTGTGCAAATGTTCCACATTCATCTATTTTGACGTTGTATCCATAACGGAGTAGTCCTTCCTGACATGAAAGTCAGAAAGGGCAGATCACTAGGCTTCGTGATCCATGCATTCATCCGCTTCTTCATAAATTGTTTCATACATGCACGTCTGGTTATCTGAGTACTTTTGACCTTTCCGTTTGAGCAATCCGCTCACGTAGTCTTCATATGTAAGTCTCGGTCTACCCTTACTCCGTCTACTCTTTACTTTCGCACAATAAATATTTTTCGTCAGTATTGTTTTTTATATATCACTAGGTAGTAAGAGCAGCAGTAGTATGTAAGCCTGACATATTACTCATATAAACTTGTAGTAACTTCTACCCTCCGCATTTACAAAATTAGTTACAAACCAGATTACGCTTACATCACTTCGATAATATAAGTATATAGTCTGAATTACCAGTATAAACCGGTTCGCGCAGTCCTATCTAAGATCTGATGATCAAAAAGCCTTTTTTTTTGTTTGCACAGTTCAACGTTTCTTTTCGATAAATCCATGTCCACTGTTTGAAATGTCTTATCGTGACTTTTCTTTATGTAATATATGGCTGAAACGGTGAGGGCAAAGGCCGTAACATTAATACATACATACATATTGTCATGCATTTATCCCCGAAGGGGAAGGTAGAGGCATACTATACGCCAACATTTCACCGTATGCACTTTTGTCCCACTAACAGGTGGTAAGCCCATTGCCGTCTTGAAATGGATAGTGGTTGAAGTGGCGACCAGCTGTTAAAAGTTTTCAAGCCGTTCATAAGGCCTTCAACTTGGCTTAACGACTGCCATTTTACTGGCAACCGGGACCAACGGCTTAACGTGCCTTCCGAAGCACGGAACCAAAGCCAAACCAAAGCATGTAAATGCCACAAAGTGGTCACCCGTCCAAGGATCAGCTATAGCGAAAGTTGCTTAACGCAGTGATCGTTTACAGAACACTGAGTTAGTCGGACAAACCAAACAACCTAAGTTGTTTAACTAACGTCTGAGCCTTAGATTATATAAACACCGTCTGAGCGTTTTTCTCAGTTGCTTCTAGCGTCGCCGTCTACTTTCCTACTACTGCTCCTCCACTTCGCACGGTTTTCGGCATCACGGGTTGTAAATGAGACCATTGGCACCGCATGTCAACCCTTGTTAATAAGGTAGTGCGTAGTAGCAGAGTATGAAGAGAGAAAACCTTACCAAGAAGAGAGTATTTCATTCATGTCGAAACAGTATGACGACGTTATTATGAAAATAGTGACCTTGGAGGCGGAGCGTACGGTGGACCGCACTCGCATTCAACGGCTTGAAGATACGGTTGAAATATTGGAACGACAATTATGCTCGTCTAAAATACATATAATAAATATTCCACCAACACAAAATGAAAGTAGCCGATCTGTATGAGATTGTGATGGAAACTGGAACAGTACTTAGTACTCCAACTTCACGTGAAAATATTAAAGATGTGTTTCCAGTAAACAGAAGGAATGACGCGCCGCTATTAGTGGTTGACTTCACTATTGAAGTCAACCACTTTTAGCGGCGTATTAGTGGTTGACTTCACTATTGAAGTCAACCACTTATAGCGTTCTACTAAAATTGATCTACTAAACGGAGTTCGCCAGTTTAATAAGAAAAATAAGGAATGCAATCTCACCTATTTGAAAATAGCGGGGCCAACACGGCCTGTTTACTTATCGGAGAAGTTAACATCGAAAGCTCAACACCTTTATTATTTAGCACAAAATTTTGCTAACGCCAGCAACTATAAATACTGTTGGACTGTATCGGGCTAAGTATTTCTTCGTGGAACAGATGGTCAGAATTGTATTCTTGTCCGCTCTGAAGAAATCTTAAAAAACCTAGAGTAGAAATAGTGACTGTTGCCAGCGGATCAATGTCTATTTTATAGATTTTTTCGATATATATATCTATATATTCGATATAGTATCAATGCTTGTATACATTTGCTCATATTGCACAACTACGCTTTCCACACACAACAACACATAGTTACACTTTACTTATATCACATATATCTACGTATTGTCACACTACACTTGTCTATACTTTACATGAATTCTCTACACTACTTTAAAATACCTAAAAAGTTTCCATACACAAATGGTTTGGTTAGTCCCGAGGGCTACTATGCACAGTATGATACATAATTACACAGCATATTTACTAAAGAAATACTTTCACGAACTATTGATATACTTTTATGTGCTTTATTAGACATGCAGAAGGCCTTCGACTGTGTTCCTCGTGCGATGATCTGGTGGGCACTGCGGTCCAAAGGGGTTTCAGAGGACTATATTGACACTATCCGGGACATGTACTGTAACTCCGATTCAATGGTTCGGACTGCTGTTGGCGACACGAAACCCTTCCTCATCACCATCGGGGTACACCAGGGTTCGGTCCTTAGTCCGCTTCTGTTCAGTGTAATATTAGACGAATTGTCAGCCAGCATCAGAAACTCGCATGAGCAGCCTTCATGGTTGCTCATGTATGCTGACGATATTGCGCTGGCAGACGCGGACAGGGGCAGCTTGGTGCGACGTGTAAAGGCGTGGAAGCAGACGCTTGAGACCGGCAGTCTGAACCTAAATGTGGCGAAGACCGAGTACTTGGCACTAAACTCGACAGATCCCACATCCGTCCGCATTGGCAGTGATTTGGTCGAGCGCACGGACCAGGTTAAATACCTGGGATCTGTTTTTCACACGTCCAGTGACATCGGTTGCGATGTCTAGTCACGTATTGCTGCCGCGTGGGCCAAATGGCGGTAGATGACCGGTGTCCTTTGTGACCCTAAAATGCCGATCCGGTTTAAGGGACAGGACCGCGTGAGGAACTCTAGCATCCGCGGCAGCCTTTACGTCCGAGACATTGCAGACAAGTTGCAAGAGGGTCGCCTTCGTTGGTATGGTCACGTCTTGCGGCAACCGCCGGGCTACGTAGGTAACAAATGTCTGGCCATGTCAGCCCCGCCGGGTCCCGGTAAGAGGGGAAGACCCAAGAAGTGCTGGCTTGACGTCGTAAGGGATGACATGCGTGCCAATGGTCTCACTACAGGGGATGCCGACGACCGTGCGAAGTGGAGGAAAAAATGTAGGAAAGTGGACCCCGGGCGTCGCGAGACGCAACTGGGACAGACGCTCGGATGATGATGAAATGAGCTTTATTTAAACATATTTTATATTAAACAATTCTACTTCTACCTCCCGGTACCTACCCCAACCTTATACATAACAAAAAACATAATTGTATATGTCATATATTATTACTGTGTCAATATCCTGTCACAATCTGCTCAGTGCCTCATCAGTTACTACATGCTACTACGCCTGAGCAAATTTTTGGAACATAACCTAGATATGCTTTGGAACCCCACTTAAAAAACTAAATTCGATAATAACATCAAAATACAAAACGATTTAGATGAAGTCTCGGTGGCAGAATCGATGACTTGTTTAATGGAAGACTGCCGTATAGTCAGAACGCACAAATCCGCTTTTAAGTTGTTCTGCCAGAACATTAGGAGTGTAAACAAAAATTTCAACGAAGTAACCGCGCTCCTTGAAAGGAGTAAAACTATGTGGGACCTAATAGTTCTAACTGAGTGTTGACTCCTGAATTCGTCTCCTATACCAGTTCTCCAAGTCTACTCTTACTTTGCCACTTCCAGGAATTATACACAGAATCAGGGTATAATAGTATATTTTCAAAATGACCTTTAAATGTTTGTCACGGAACCTTATGTTCAGGATACCAATTGCTTGGTCTTAGTTCTAAACCGGGACACTGTACTGATTATCGGGCTCCAGGTTATCGAGATGTGATGGCATTTATTAATTCTTTAAATGGGCTCTTGGAATCTCTTTCTTTATATAAAAATATTTTTCTCACAGGTGATATTAATATTGACATATCAAACAGTAACCATGATCGAGAACCACTGGAATATCTCACCATGGTGGCATACCACGGTATGCAACAAAACTTGCCTTGATCACATGATCCTCAAAACAAAAAACGCAGCGTTCTGTTATGTCGCTTACACGTCCATCAGCGATCATGATACAATCCTTTTATTTCTCTATAACACCTATACGACACACAGTGCTTCCCTCGCTACTAAAATCATTAAGAACATTAACTATGAAAACATCGAACGAGATTTGCTTAGTACCGATTTTAGTCCCGCTTACGAGTGCACAGATATTAATGTGGCCACAAACTTCTTCATTGACACCTTGAATAAAATTATAGTGTCCAATACAATCTCTAAACGAATCCCATATCGAAAAAGACTTAGGAAGCCTTGGATGACCCCAGGCCTACTTAGGTTTCTACGAAACCGAGACAACTTGCACTTAAAAGTATAAAAGATCCTGATAATAGCACCCTTCTTACCACATGCAAAAGGTATAGAAACTATTGCTCAATGCTATTAAAAAAGACTAAGCTGACACATAACAGAGACCTAATAAACGCATCTAAAAATAACGTTAAAAGGCTTTGGGAAGTTATTAAAACTGTAACTCATTCGGAAAGGCAATATTGTTATGCTAACAATCTTCTTTCACCGTCTGAACCTTAAGTTTCTGTTGACCAGGTAAATTCTTATTTTGCAAACATAGGTCGCTCTATGGCTGAGGGGGTGATTGCGTCCTCTGCAGGTACTACTAGCACCACAATGCGGACTCTCAATCAAGTCAGTCAAATTCCTAAGCACCATCGAAGGATAGTGTTATTGGAGACTGGTGAAGCTGAACTTGACGTCTTAATTACAAACTTGAGAACTAATTGTGCAGCGGATCACGATAATATTTCGGATGCATTTATTAAAAGATTTAGAAACGTATTAGTTTCTCCTATAACGAGCATTTGCAATTATTATTGCTTGAATACAATCACAGGAGTAGTTCCTGAAGCATTCAAGCTAGCTGTAGTGCACCCCATATTTAAGGCAGGTGATAAAGATCGACCAACTACCGACCTATAGCTATTTTGCCAACACTGTCAAAACTTCTTGAGAGATTAATTAATAATAGACTCATTAACTTCTTAGAGCACAATCAGCTTTTGTCAAAATCTCAGTATGGTTTCCGGTCGGGAATATCTACAAATTCAGCTGTCTTAAATCTGACAAATCATATTGTTGCGCAAATAGACAATAAAGAAAAAGTTCTTGGAGTGTTTTTGGACATAGCAAAGGCGTTTGATACCATATCCGTTTCTATGCTATTAACAAAGCTGGAAAAGACTGGAATTAGAGGTGTACAGCTGGCTCTCTTTAAGAGATATCTTACCAATAGACGGCAGTGTCTAAGGATAGGCGGCTGGACAAGTAGCGAGCTCCCAATAGCTTACGGGGTGCCTCAGGGCAGTATCATCGGGCCGACACTGTTTTTAGTGTATATCAATGACCTTTGTCAGCTCGAACTTACTAACGGTGCCATTTTCACCTACGCCGATGATACTGCCTTAATATTTCATGGCCCGTGTTGGCATTCAGTGTTTGGGCATGCCCAACTAGGTTTTGACGTAGTATCTAAATGGCTGACACAAAACCTCCTAACATTGAACGTCAATAAATCGACATATATCGCGTTTTCTCTATCTTCACGCACAAAACCTTTAACGTCTGTTCACTCGCTAACTGCGCACTCATGCGCTACAACCTGCCTCACAGATGTAACGTGTTCCTGTCCTACTCTAAATGCGTCACATACTGTGAAATACCTTGTTGTTTTGATCGACGAAAAGCTGTCCTTCTATTCACATATTGAGACTCTAACCAACAGGTTGCGCAAATTAATTTATTTATTTAAAAACCTTCGACATGTTGCTGATACTACTTTGCTTAGAATGGTCTATTTAGCACTATGTCAATCAGTCATCCAATATTGTATACAATCATGGGGAGGCTCCGCCAAGACTTACATTTTGAAATTGGAACGTGCCCAGAGAGCGATACTGAAGGTTGGCTGGAGGCTTCCTTATCGATATCCGATGACTAAGTTGTACAACACCTGCGACGTCCTTTCTGTTAGAAAACTGTTTTTGCTAAGCCTGATCCTTACAACCCATGCTAAAACTCGGTAAGATCCCGAAAAATTTTGCACCAGACGACGTAAGCATACCGTCGGCCAACCGGTTTTGGTTACATCTAGCTCGCAAAACAAAACTTTTTATTTCTGAGTGGTTACGTCTACAACCGGGTAAATAAGATCCTTAACTTATATCCAAGCTTAGCGCTCGCGGCCCCGCGGTCTCAGTGTTCTGTAAACAATAATAATAATAATAATAATATCTCTTTATTGTACACCAAATTTACAATATAACATTGATAACAGTTTGCAGATTATAGGTACAATTGGCGGCCTTATCGCACAGTGGCAATCTCTTCCAGGCAACCATACAATCACTGAGTTACGCAACTTTCACTATTGCTGGTCCTTGGATGGGTGACCACTTTGTGGCATTTATATTTGCGAGCGTTTCCGTGCTTCGGAAGGCACGCTAAACCGTTGGTCCCGGTTTCCAGTAAAATGGCAGTCGTTAAGCCTGGTTGAAGGCCTTATGGGCGGCTTGAAAACCTTCAACAGCAGGTCGCCACAACCTGCGTCTGTCTATTTAAACACGGCAATGGGCTCACCACCTATTACGTGGAACAGGAATCCACACGGTGAAAAGTGGGCATATTATATCCTCTGCCACCCCTTCGGGGATAAGGCGTGATGGATATTTATTTATTTATTTTAACTTATATCCATTGTGCAGAGCCGAATGCAGACAGAAGGTGGCACATTGGCTGCATAGTCTGGACTAGTCAGGACTATCCACATTCACGCATACACACACGCACACACATAGACATACACAAATGCACAATCACTTTCACTTGGACGCAACAAACTCTTTATTTATTTATTTATTTATTTATTTATTTATTTAGTGCATATAAATAGATGCTCCTAAAATACCTAAAATATTTATAATATTACGTACATTATGTTACATACCTTTGTAGTTGCAGCTTTTGTTCTTCACATGTCAACTGCTTTATTATTTGAGTCATTTAATTTGTAAAATGTTAAGGAGGGACTGGAGATTTGTCATACAGGTTTCGTGCGTAGTACGGACTACAGCTCTCACAAAGGTTACAAGACAGCTGACTCACTTCTAATTTGTTGAGTATTTTATATTAAATAGTTACTTTTGTGAGAGAAATAAATAACCTCAAGAAAACCTATCTGTTTTAAAGTAACAGACTTAAATTTTATTTCAACTGTTTACAGTCAAGTCTTGTGCGTCACGATGTCAAGATGTATAATTTCAATTAAGAAATTTAAATATTTTTTATTTCACATAAAATACATAACAATATATGTCAAAGTTTGGATTCAAAACTTGTAACTAAACCCTTCAAAATGGGTCTTAGAAGGTTTTTAAAGGGCCGGTAGTGCGAGTGCTGCACCTCTAGTGTTGCAAACGTCCATAGGCTACGGTGACCACTTTCCATCAGGTGATATGCTTGTCTGCCACCTCAGTCGTATAAAACATAAAAAACAACAAAAAATGAAGTTTAAATGGTGCCTAGTAACAACTTTATCAAACACATCAGAGTATTTCACAATGTTTTGTTTTGCTTGTCACAGTGTAAGTAGATGTCAGGAATGGACAGGTTACCAATCAAACATTTCGTGCCTTGCTGAATCCTGGTCTTAGCTATGACAGATAGTTACTTCACTCCTCCATGGACACCTTGATGGTAACTGGTAAAGATTCGATTCTCTGGGTGCAGATCTCAAACCCTGCTCTTGTTGGTACATAAGTAGGTTTTCTTTTCATGTCGAAAGCTCATGGATGCTATGCCGGACTCCTACCGACTAAAACCTTCCATATGTCTATAGGCGGAAGTCCCGGGTGAGCCCTCGGAAGGATAGCCCCGGGACTCATAAGTAGATTACGAGTTTAAAATATATGGACAAAAAGAAGAAGAATTTTATTCATGTAAAAGGAAGAATTTAAGTAAACTAACTGGGTACCTATTAGAAAACAGTGACCATGAGTTTTATTATCAGATTCTTTCTCAGGCTTATATCTATTGCCTTGCGAAACTGGCAGTGAATGTAGAAGCAATACTCTTGACGTTCATAAGTGTTTTTTCGTGACCTACATTAATAAACGACTTATATAAAGGATTGTCAGGACTTTTCTACAGATTCCTACAAGCTCCGCATGCGTGGTGAAGTTTTTCCGTTCCCGTTTTCCACAGCAACTTGTTCTCGGGATAAAAAGTAGCCTATGTGTTATTCTGATGTGTAAGCTATATTATTGTAAAGTTTCATCAAAATCCATTCTGTAGATGTTGCGTGAAAGACTAACAAACATCCATACTTACAAACTTTCGCGTTTATAATATTAGTAGGATTCGTCGAACACACTCATCATCAGCTCGTCATTTTACTGAACTGTGGCCTTAGGATTTAAAAACTCTTATAATATCGTTTTATAGCCACAGTGCAAGGAATCAATGTCACTCCTACTACAGACGCCTTATTCCATACATTTTATACAAACCAAGCTTGTAAGGGGCTTCACCGTTTGCTCATACTATTACACTAATTACTACTAGATCTGACGAATAGCATTCAACTGACAGGCCACGTATGTGATATTCGTCTACAGTCGAATGTCAACTAGGCACGTGGTATAAATATTACTTTCTTTTACTGCCTCATGGCGCAGTGGTAGTGTAAACGACTGCCGCGACTGAGTACCCGGGTTCGATTCCCGGGTCGGAAAAAGTATTTGTGTGATCAACAAATGTTTATTTCGGAGTTTGGGTTTTCCTATCTATAATATGTATTAAGCAATACATAAGTATGTTTATCAGTCGTCTAGATCCCGTTAGCTTACATTAGCTTACTTTGGGCTTGATGGCGGTATGTAAATAAATAAATTCCCACAATATTATTTTCTGTATTATAGGAGGAGCAAGTGAGGGAGTAAGCAATATTCTGCTCTGTGATTTATAGCACTGCTCAATAGTATGATTACTTAACGCCATTGGGCTAGATTTTTACAGTAAACGCTAAACGAAGTTCAACGACCGATTCTAAATATAAATTAAAGAACGCGTCACCGCGTCCGTTGGTTGCTGAGCGGGAAAAAAATGCGTGTGCGTTTGATGTAAACATTGTATATTCACGTGTTCTGATGAACTAGTTTCAATATATGTTTCATTTACATACTTAAAATAACCTTAGTTTTAGGTCCGTATTCCAGAACGTTTCTCAATACTCAATCATCGCTTGAGGCTAGTTTTTGCCTTATAATATCTACTCTCAAGGGTCGATAGAGTATTGAGAAACGTTCTGGAATACGGCGCTTAGTTTATCAATCACGACTTATACCCGAAGGGGTGGCAGAGGCAAACTATACCTTCACATTTCGCCGTGTGCAGTTTTGTCCCACGTAACAGGTGGTGAGCCGATTGCCGTATAGAAATAGACTAGCAAAGGATGTGACGAACCGCTGTTGACATTTTTCAAACCGACTATAAGGCCTTCAACTTGGTTTAACGACTGCCATGTTTGCCATTGCCTTGGCAACCGGAACCAACGGCTTAACGTGCCTTCCGAAGCACAGAAACGCTCGCAAATGTAAATGCCACAAAGTGGTCACCGATCCGAGCCCCAGTCATAGCGAAGGTTGCTTAACGCCACTTCGTTAACGATCACTATCTTTAATAGAACATTAAGTCACTCTCTGCAATATCGCGGCAAAGCCAACTTTCCCAACTCCGTACTAGGTCATAAAGGTTACATCTCTGATGCGAGTATTCCTTAAGCCATACCTTAAGGAATACTCGCATCAGAGATGTAACCTTTATGACCTAGTATCTGGTCTGGCGGGAAATATGTTTTCACGCGGTAAAAAAAAATCTAAATAATAAATATGATTCGCAAAATATGTTGCTATGTTGCGCAAAACTCGTAAACAACAACTCGAAAACTAATAAATTGGAAAGAAAAATATTCCGTGAACTCTGAGATAGCTTTTTATGGAGAGAAAATTGGAATAATTGCATGAATGGGAACAGGAAAGCTTCATTATGCGGGCGGACCAACTAGTAATATTTTTTTTTTTTATTCTATTATTTTAATAGGGACTTTGACGCGTAGCGTATGTCAGTCAATTAATAAATTTAAAATATTTCAACGAATTAATAAATTATATTGTAGGACAATTTATACACAGTGCCATCTAGCCTTAATTATGCTAATATAAGCTAGTGCTATAAATAAATGTTTATCAACAAAATCGTACATCTGAAGTAGCTAGACTGGTACGAGTATAGACAATACTTATGTCATTCAATAAATAAAGTATCTGAGTGTTGTTTGTTACCACTTTGCAACAATAAATGTTTCTTTCTTTCTTAGCCCCGCAAGGGGCTCACCAACTATTGATGTGTAGGTGTGGTGTGCCTCTGCCTACCCCTTCGGAAATAAAGCGGTGACCATGTGTATGTATATTTTTTTTCTTTCAAGTATGACAATAAAACTAAAAAAGTTACGATAGTTGCCTACTTTTTAACATGTCACTATATGAAATGATTAGCAGCCCTCTAATTATTTTCTATTCTGTTTAGGTTTTCGTATTTGATAGTGCACCTGCTGACTGACAAACGAAGCCTTGGCAAAGAAAACTCGAAACTAAGCGATGAATCAACCCATTTAGCCAGCATGGTACATTCATGCCAATAATCCTCCCAAAATAATCGATGAACGATAATATCTATGGGACAAGAGAGATTAAAAGTGACCAGGGGGCCGAGTCTACTATTTTCCAATACAAAGTCGTTTTGTTTTATTTTATAGCGGTTCTATTGCGATAAGTCCAAAACTAGGTAGTCTACTAAAACTAGAAATATATTTCACAATGACACTTCTCAAGCTGCAGAATTAAGACAAAATAGCTGTTTTTAGCTATCAAAATATTAATATAGGCTAAAAATGCTCATTAAGAGCTACTTAGGGGCGCTACACGTGTTAATAACAGTCCATCGGCCAGCCGATAGAATTCTATTGAAGCGCAATTGTATTAGTAGACCACGAAATCTGTATATTTTTCTGTCGACTCTCTATTGAGCGACGATTTCTATTCTTTTCTGACGCTTTTAAAATAGTAGATTTCGCGCCCCGATATCTAGTAGGTACTAAACTCTAATTATTGTAAATGTACACGGTAACCATAAAAAATAAAAGCACGAGATATAGGTGGATCATAATGTGAGGAATTTGTTAGCCAAATAGAAAAATGGCTAATGGAAAATTGTTTGTGCTGTATATTTTTACATTAGTTGACGCTCGCGGCTTCGCCGGCGTAGAGAAGTTTTCTATTCCCGTTTCCCAAGGAACTTGTTTCTAGGACAAAAACTACTGATGTGTAAGCTACATTATTGTAAAGTTTCATCAAAATCTATTCAACAGTTTTTGTGGGTAATAAATCTTAATACTATATCTTAATTTAAAGTTAATAAAACTGAATCTAAATTCCTGTGTAAGTTCTGACATTAAATTAATCGAATTGGAAGCCACCGTTACTCTGCTTTTTTTTTAAGTCGCTTAATTTTATTTTCATATCTATATCTTACTAGTCGGTGCCCACAGCGTCGCCGTGTGAAGAAACCCTCAGTTGACGTCATTATTTCCGACATCTTGAACAATTATCGCCCTTTTCACAATTAACACAACTAAACTAACTAACTATCTTCACGCTGTATCCCTGACGGGGTAGTCAGAGAGGACAGATCGCCAGGCTTCGCGATCCATGCATACTTCTTTCGCTTCGTCGAGATTCATCAATCGCTTCATACACGCACGTCTGGGTATCCGAGTACTTTTGACCTTTCCGTTTTTGAGCAATCTGCTCACGTGGTCTTCATATGTAAGTCTCGGCCTTCCCTGACTCCTTCTACCCTCTACTTTTGAACAATATATATTCTTCGTTAATCGTTCCTCACTCATTCGTTGGACGTGTCCAAACCAACGGAGCACGCCCTTTTCCAGCTTAACGCTGACACTTTCATTCAAACCTGCCATATTGCGTATCACTTCGTTACGTATTCGGTCGGCCAAGGTAACGCCGCACAATTTTCGAAGTGATCGCATCTCCACAGCATTCAATTTACTTTCATGTATCTGCTGACATACCCAGGTTTCACTACCGTAAAGCAAAGTTGGCACTAGCACTGCGTTATGAATCGCCATTCGTGCTTCTTTTACGATGCTTTGTCGCTTTACTAACTGGGACAAAGCACCGTTAACTTTGTTTCCGGCAGCTACTCGCCGTTCTACATCCGAATCACATCTTCCATCCGCGCTAAACATACTTCCTAAATACACAATTTCATTCACTTGCTCTAGACGTTCCTGGTTTACCCTAATCTCGCATTTAGTTCTTACGTCACCTCTTTCAAATACTACATTATTAACACAAATACAATATTATTATACTATTTTAACCTTTTTACTTAAATCATTGTACATAATGATAAAAAACTGCTTTCTTAGATTTAAACAACATTTTATACATGTAAAGCGGGAAGCGACTTCATTTTATACATGTAAAAATAAAGATACCATCACGTTGTACATTGTTATAGTTTTGAAGTAAAGCATTTTATGGATACTCTGCTATAATGTCCTAAGTCAAAACCTGTCAGTCACCCAGTCAACGCAACGGATGAGCTGCTGTAAATCGTCTAAGACCTTGAGATTCAGATATTATAAAGCGAGTTAAATCAATTTAGTAAAAGCAGACCCTTATATTAGAGCTCTAGAACGAATGCTCTAGATGTAGGTGAGAAGAAATGAACAGAAGAGTCCCTGATAATCCCGTATAGGGATTCCAGTCTTCATTCTAGCCAAATTTATTATATTCTCTTATCTAATTCTGTATTTAATTTTACTTTATTTTCTCTTCTTTTAGTGGATCTATGTATTTCGGTAATGACAGAATCCTCATGTCCGAAAATTTTGCCTAGGCCAACCAGAAGTAGATAACAGAATTCACTCGTAATAAATTAAACTTTAATGGAGGAGCCCTATTGTCCTTCTTTAATAATAATAATAAATCTTTATTCATTAAGGTCACAAAGTAACACTTATGAACGTCAAGAATATTGCTTCTACATTTACATTTACTGCCAGATTCGCAAAGCAATAGGTAGAGCCTGGAAGAACCGGGCAATAAAACTCATGGCCACTCTTTTCTAAACGCCAGTAATTACATTAGTTTGATTAACATGATATTTGACCAATTATATAGTAATAAATTTATACAAACAAAAAAACAAAATCAATCAAAATTAGAGCGATTATAGTTGCCGGTTCTAAGGGCAGCCTACCCTTGAAGAAGAAGAATCTGGCAAGAAAGTCAATGGATGCCATTTTAAAATGTAGGAATGGCTTACAACATTAAAATTACACTTACATTGTTCCTTTTCTCAGGTGAACAGAAGACTGGAACATAATCTTTTCATTTCAAATATCATTGTCGCCCTACACATTTAAAAGATTGAACGTCATCACTAGCGCGAGTGTAACCTAGATTATGAACTAAAAGTGCGATGGCCCGGAACGATCTCGTTAAATAACCATATGTTACTAGGCGACCTTTAGTTATAAATATACGTATGAATCAAATATTGTTCTAGGGTCATGGATATATAAAAAAACAAGTTTTTTTGGTAAATTGAATAACTTGTCCTACTAATATTGAGATGTTTTGCTAAAATGGCTGAATGGATTTATATGTTTTTGTATTATTATAATAATAAATATAGTAGGATATCTTTTACACAGCGCCATATACTTAGGTTAAATTAATTGATTTGAGCTTGGGATCTAGACAACTCATAAATTACATTTTCAATAATAACACTTGTACTATTCCACAATATTTACTTGATAAACCTTACCGGTTTCGCCTCACGGCATTCTCAAAGGCACACAATATGGTTGTCATTGGTTTATTAAGTAAATATTGTGGAATAGTACAAGTGTTATTATTGAAAATGTGTAGCAAGTTCCACCAAGTGCCATCAATCAACAGTATAAATTATCATAAATTACACTTACATACTTCTAAATACATTTAAGTACATAGAAAACTAGATATTTTAGTTGACGATGGTATAAAACTTACGACTTTCATGAATACCGTCAGTATTGCGACAGCCGTTGAATGAGGGTTTTTTGATAAGTTCCCCGTGAGATGGCAGCGCTGTAACGTCAGGTCCAACTACCTGTCAAAACACATACACGATTTATATTTTTCGATCATTTTTTGGTTTATTTATTCTTAAAAACGTTACAAACGGAATATTGTTTTCCAAAATGCCACAGTGTTGTGCAGTGCCTATGTGTGCAAATAAAAAAGGAGGCCTCTCTTTTTGAGCTCAATCTTCAGTTCGGCAACCTTTCTTTGGCCGTAATCCATAATAAAATAAATAACACTTCCAAATACATAAAATTTTACTAAAATAATAATACGTTCGGTAAGATTCTGTGCTATCTGACAGCTGTTTGGACCTGACGCATACGAAGCGCCGCCTGGCGGCAGAAAAAGTATCGAAAACCCTCATTGGGTTTGAAACCCGGATCGGGACCAATAAAAATCAATAATCAAAAATATTTTTATTCGTGTAGACCATTTTAGGCACTTATAGTCATGGCAATAATTAAAATGAAAGCGATTCTAGTTGCCAGTTCCAACGGCAGCTTCATGGAGAAGAATCTGGAAAGAAACTCTATGGATGCTCTTTTAAAATGTAGGTATGGCTAACAATAATTAATTTCCATTCTTCTTTGGAGTACAGTCGACTTTTGTCGTTTGCTTTTAATTTAAATAATATTATTTGTAATACTTGATATAATTGATATAACAGCTATGAGCTGACCAGTCCCAACAGAAAGATATTTGTGTAATACGCTAATGTTTGTTTCGGATTTCCTATGGATAATATATTGCAACAGCGCTACCAAGGTAGTGGCCAAAAATTATATTTATATTAAAGTTTGCTTTTAAAACTATTATAGGTCGAGGCCGTCACTAAGCATAATTTAGGCTTCGCTAGCACCATATATTAGAGCTGAGCATCACAGTAATATCACTGATGATTATTTAACCAATAAGATTCAATAGAATATACCTACGCAATAACATATTTATTAAATACTAGCTGACATGCCCGGCTTCGTCCGTGACATACTTCCAACCCCGTGGCACCCATTTAATCCCTCCGCTTATTACTATTCCAAAAATGTATGAAAGTTTCCCCGATTTGTTGACATTTATGATTACTGCTCCGTTTTCCTGTGTAGTGGCGTGATGATATATAGCTAATAACCTTCCTCAATAAATGGGCAATAAAATAAAATAAATAATTTTTCAAATCGGTCCAGCCGTTCACGCGTGAGTAGTGACTAAGGAAATAGGGATTCAATTTATATATATACAAGATAAATAATTATGATAGATAGATTTGCATGAGAAGGCAGTAAACAGACAGTTTGTCAATGGAAAATCCCATTGACTCCATGTTTTTGGTAATAACTTTATTAATTTCGCGAATTTAGAAATACAGGTTCCGTCGCGATTTAGATTATAACCTGCAAATTTGATTTAGTACAAAAAATACGAAATTCGGTAAAGAACTCGAAGACTTATGGCGTCACATACATTTCGCCATTGAAGCAGATCCATGAGATCTCTGCTCCAGTAATTAAACTCAGGATAATACCAAATCACAGCGGTCAAGGTATTGGAATTTTAACCAATTTAAAAGCAACCGGGACTTAACACACAGATGAAGAACAATGTATAATGCAAATGGACGCGGATCATTAATTGCTTCTAGTTAATCACAAAAAAAATAGATTTTAAACTAAATACCACTCGTAGGTATAAGCATTATTATGGTGTTCACCCGTCCAAGGAAATTTCTTCAAGACTGTTTAAGCTTCATGGTTTGTAGGCAGGGTGTTCCGTATTTTAATATTTATAAGCTATTAAAATGTTTCCGGTCTACTGTATTTTATTCCTGTTTACGACAAATATATACAGATGTAGGAAAAAATAAGTATGTATAACAATTATTTAAGACTGGGACAATATACCACAATACAAGATTGAAAGTCACATCCAATCCATTAGTCTGGTAGCAGTTATTAGAATCCTCCCATAGATGTTATGCCAGTCTCGAACCGACTAAAATAACACGGACACTACCTGATTGTCTGGTGCCGAGCGCCCCACGTAACTCCCCGAAAGGATGTCCTATAGTTCCGAAATCCCGACACACTTTGACTAAGAGTTCGGCTGTTACCGTTTTTCTTATATCAGGCCGCCATCTTGGGCCTGCTTCTGTAAAGACGGCAAGTAGAACACCCGCCTTCTCCAGGTAAAGTACCTATTGTAAATTATTAACATAATATTAATTTATACTAACTACCTACTTTGCGCGAGTTATTGTGCTAATTAATTGGCATTTTTTATTTTTTAATTTTAATATTCTACTATTGTAGTCAATGAAGCGCGAGTTAATTTAAGGTATGTGATAAAATTATAATCATCTGCGTATACTCCCGGCTGCATATAAGCACTGGCTCACATCCAAACTATAAAGTAGCTATGTATATTAAAAATCCTATTTTTCAGTCACCATTCCTGATGACGCCTCAATGATACAATCATTGGTATCTATATCTAACATGGGGGAATACCTAAGATGGCAGACCTGCTATTTTTAATGTACAATATGGCTGTCAAACAAAAGAGCTGAGGGTACTTACACATGTGATCCTCTATGGCGTCTAACTCTCAGTTTTTGTGTAATCCTACCGGCCAGACCCTAAGAGGGTTATAGCCTCTAGGGGTCTATCCGAAGCGGTTTAGCAAAATAGTTGCTCAGCTATAGCTCGTCGACTACACAATAAATACATTTTGCGCAACGCCAGTTGGTAGTTTGGTTTAATGGAATAATGGAAATGGCAACCGTTCTGTCTCATTTTTACGAGCATAAAGTTAACACTATCTCTTTCGTTTGCGTATCTTTTCTCCGCTTCTTGTGTTAACTAACTGAGGCTAAAGAAGCGGCAACTGCCGGAAAGTAATTTGAGTAATATGGCAAACTTACCACAACCAGTTCTCCATCCAGAAAGAATAAAGTTCCAATCCCATTTGCTATGTCCTCTCACGTCTTGTGATTTCTAAATTTACTAGTCTATTTTTAGTTTTAATAATTAGTTGCTCGTCATCGTCGTCGGCGTTGGGACAACTCACACAACGCCACCTGATTCCAAACTAAGCAGAGTTTGTACTATGGTAACCAGATAACTGATAAACATACTTATATATTTTTTTTCTTAATATTTTTATAAATAGGTATATACATATTATAGATAAAAACACCCAGACACAGAATAAACCATCGTGCTCATCACACAAAGTTCTCTGGGAATCGAACCCACGACCTCTTGTGTAGCAGTCAGATACACTCCCACCGCGCCACAGAGGCATTCTGCGAAATATAAATTACTAATATGTAAACTAATATTATAAAAAAGAAAGAATCGTTTGTTTGTAATCGTTAAAGTCTGGATGGAAGTACTAAACAATTTTTGAAATTCCTTCAACTTTCGAAAGCCAAGTTATTCAAAAGCAACATTGGCTATGTATCACTATGTTGTTATCCAAGGAAGCGGAGCAGTAAAAATAAACGACAAGTTATCGGGCAGATTTCCCTATATTAATGTAAATACTGCCTATGTGTGTTAAATGGTGCTAAGGGGTTATGTGTCTATAACAGGCAAAGCAAAGGACAGTTAGTTATTAAAAAATCAGTCGCATACAAAATATAAGAAAAGTCTTCAATTACTACAAAATACTGAGTAAGTGACCATAAATTACTCTCGAGTCGCATCACAAAGCTCACCAGTAATATTAAAAGAACGTATGGCACAAAACGACCAAAGCCTCAGCCATTAGCTTCAGACCACATTCCCTGAGAAATGACTCACAACGCGGCGACTCGCTCTGACTGACTCATTTCCGAGTCGGATTCCATCCTGACGTCAGAGGGTGCGCGAGCGCCGACATGTCGCTATTTTAAACTTCATTCCTTATTTGTGGACAGCTATTGTAAATGAGGTTCCATATTCATATCTAGGTACTTAAATTGGTAGACAATATGGTTGACTTATTAAGTAACTGTTATGGTATTCCTATAGGGTACCATTATCACTTTACGTCTAGTTTGAATAAAGTCGTAAAGAAGACACAGAGAGCACAAGACTCATTGCCGATGTGTACTACTGCCACGATAAGACTGTACTCCGCAGTTCCTTGCACTTAGACTCATAGAAATGTAGAAACTCAGATTTGTTGACAGCCACCTCAAGACCCAGCCGTTGGATACGCTCGACTAAAAGATATTGGCAATCACAACCGTGTTCACTTCGTGGTACACCTGTCCTCCTATAGTCATAAAAAAATTCATGCTAGAAGAGGCACAATGCCCAGTATACACGACATTTCTTGCATATCTAGCTCTATCCCTTGTCATTTAGATCGATGAGACGAAGATAGAGAGGTATGTCGTGATAAACGAACGCGTCCCTAATTCAGCTCTAAGTCAAAGTTGACTGTGGTAGTGTAAGCGACTGCCTCGTGTGAGGGTTCGATTCCCGCCATTGCTATTTCAATCGTGTCGAAATAGAATCGAAATCGTCGCTCAATAGAAAGCCACCGGCGACAAATTTGACAGATTTTCGTAGTCTTCTATTACAATCGTACTCCAATATACTTCTATCGGATGGCCGATAAAAAAATCGGAGCATTTTGGAATATTGCAGCGTGGTCTGGCGACCACACTACGCAACCCAGTCACTGCGTATTGAACGTGTCCAAAAGCGTTTCCTTTGTCATCTAGCGTTACATAATGGTGTACAAAAAAAATTCGCTCCTATCACGACTTACAAATTTTAAAATAAAATATCTTACCGACCGCAGATTTATCAATGACTCAATGTTTGCCCATAAAGTTCTCCACCGTTGTGTTGACTGTACTCCACTTTTGGCCCTTTTTAAATTTCGCGTTACTATCAAGTTTTATACTATCATATTTATTACTATCATATTTTAATACAGGTATACTTAGTTATTTAAAGAATTAGTTCATTAAGATTTTTGTAGTTCTTTTTGTGATCGTTATGCATGTTGAGTCTACTTATAAGTGATTGTTATGTTTATAATTAAAATTTGTAAACGATTGTTGGTGGACCTAAATAAATGAATAAAAAATAATAAATTAAAAAATCTAAATATGACAAGATCGTGACGGTGCCCAATTTTTACATTTCGTTCTAAAAAATGATAATGGGCAGAAATCCGATCGTCTATGGGGAAATGCATCGATAACAAAAGCGCGCATTTTTTTGTTTGACTGCGGCGATCTTGTAAATTATTAAAGCTACAAAATTCTCAAGTCGAAATAATAGACAAAACAAAATTATCTGAATTAGCATAACCGGGATAATTACTGGGAATGTCGGAGCTGATAGGCTAGAATAGAACTGCACAAGTGTAAATTGTCTATAAGTACATACCAGTTCGCGTGCCCAACACACTTCACTACGTTAATTACTGAGAAAAACGCGTCACGGAGAGCGGGTGGCGCGCGCGCAGTTTTTGCTTTGGCGTACTCTCGTCCGGAAACACACGCGCGATTGGTATTTTTTGTAATAGTGCATTAATTTTTAATGCAATTCAGAGCATCGACCGTTTTGTATATTGAACTAGTTCGGTGTATGTGAGCTTCAATGCAAGCAGTGTGGTAGGGGAGGTGGTTAGGGTTCGATTTGATGTGTAGTCTTAGCAGTATCTGAGGCATGGTAATATTGGAATTTCAGTTACTATTTTATTTATTTTAATAATTCGAAATTTATTGATTTATCGTTCACGCCTCTTTTCTCGAAGGGGTGGCATAGGCATATTATACGCCCACATTTCACCATAAGCATTTTTGTCCCACGTAACAGGTCGTGAGCCGGTTGTGGCCCAATTTTGAACAGCAGGTTCAAAATTTTGAAGCCGACCATAACGTCTTCAACTTCACTTAACGACTGCCATGTTATTGGCAACCGGGACCATTGGCTTTACGTGCCTTCCGAAGAACGGAAACGCTCCTGTATAGAAATGCCACAAAGCGGACCCGAGGGCCAGCTATAGCGAAGGTTGCTTAACGCTGTGATCGTTTACAGAACACTGAGTTAGCGGAAGTACAAGCGCTTCAAAACATTCCACTTTCTCCCCGAAGAGAGATTAGAGATAGAAGCAGAGGATGCTACTTATAGGGTCGTGCTCCAAGGCTGCCTCAAGTCGTGCTTGGAAGTAGTACAACTAGCGACCAACGGGCGAGGTCAAGAAAAAGAAGCGTAGTACAGTGGGGCGAATCCCCCTCCTATAATGACTAAAACTAGGAGACGTCTACGTCCAGTAGTAGACTGAGTTAGTTTGATTTGATTCGATGCTTGTGACGCTGATACTCGATCATCGTAATGAAGTAATAGAAGAGCCGCTACTCACATCGACTGACCCTGGTGAATTTTAAGCTGCATCAAGCGAGAGACAGCTCCAAGTTCAGTCACTTTTGGGGCTTTTCTAATGAATTAGTGCTGCTTATAGAGGGAATACCCATCATAGATGCAGCTGCGATGTATCCTTGTATTGGTCGTAAGCGTTGGAAGTCTCATGGTGCTGGTCATGGTAAGAAATGAGATTGATTGGTATTTATGTATTTGGAAAGGATTTGACAGGGAGTAATACTAAATCTTGGTCACATTTTACCAGTCTTATTCGATCCCACAACAGGGCTTAAGAAGCGTTAATATCTATCTCAGTTACACCTTCTTTATTTTAAGTGTTTTACCAGCTGCTTCCAAACCCTACCTGGACTTGGAGTCAGAGGTATACTTTTATTTGGTTAATAGGAGCAGCTATCGTTTGGCTCTTAATTTTCGGCATTGATGGGAGCGACTGCCGTCTGACCGCCCAACACCGAAAGGGTGCCTGCGGCGCTGCCTCGTTCGTTAGACAGCAGCTGGTGCACCACTAGCAGGTGAGGGCGTTTGAGCCCCGGAGATTTTGGTAGGACTGCTTACATCCATCCATCACAGTCATACCATTGGCCAATGGTATCATGAAAATCGAACCCAAGACCTCAGCACAGCCGGTTATAAACACTAGGTACCTCTACATTATCTTATTCATCTGAGTGTGAAGTATCGGTTACTCCCAATATCTTCGCCTTGGACTTTACGCCGGTCCGCACCTCTGCAATCACTGACGTATAATCTTCTTGTTTTGAACTAAAGGACTATAAAAATGCTTTTTTTTCTAAATTTATTAAGATGGTCAGATATTTGTTATTTAATATTCGTCCTATCCCTGCGTTTTCTCTCGTTGTCTGACCTCTAGGTTACACGTTCGTTGCTCCGTCTGGCCTCTTAGAATAATAAGAATCAATGTTAGAATTAAATTGGTTACCTGTATTATCATCAAGAATGAGACGGGTAACAATTTTTTTTTATCTTTATACTGCTTTCAAAAAGCGCCTACGTTTTTAAATTAGGGTGTACATGAAGGCGGAGTACTTTTTTATTTACCTATCTCTCATCTTAGCATC
This sequence comes from Thumatha senex, assembly GCA_948477245.1. Taxonomy (NCBI): domain Eukaryota; kingdom Metazoa; phylum Arthropoda; class Insecta; order Lepidoptera; family Erebidae; genus Thumatha; species Thumatha senex. The sequence continues at coordinate 26,526,411 of OX419731.1, read as the reverse complement.
GATATTACAATTGCCATTTTATTTACTTGTAATACGGTGCCCGCAATGCACATTTTTCTAACAAACATTACACCTAAGTTCAATTCATCAGTCTTTAAAACCTTTTTCCAATAGGTTTGATTTGTAAAGTCAAGACTATCTGTCAAACTGTTTCGATTCATCGAAATAAGATACCTGAATGTGAATAAATAGCTCAATAGGTTTATCGAAAGTCAAATTTAACGAAAGCAGAAAATTAAAAAAATAGGAATTTGTTGTCTCTTGAAGAGTGACAGGGTCATCAAAATCAGGATACGTGTAAAAGTAACGGCAATTAAAGCTGCGCCCGGCTCCGAAGCCTGAATTTCAGAAGCAACTGAGCAGGAACCAGCAGCGCTTATGTGGTAATACATTCTAAAAGTTATCTTCAAATTCATTGAAAACTTTTGAGTAAAAAGTAGTAAACCATACGTACATCCTGGTAAACTTTGATCTTTAACAAAATGTGGTTATTCAAAGCAAACTTTTAAAGAAGCAAATAGTTTTGTTTGCAGAAGTCGACGTCGCTCCTGTCAGTCAATAGGTGTACCATCAGCTCCAGGCAGAAATTCCGTTTGGCAACTCAGTATTCGCTTTGATTGACTGTTAGGTCCAACTGCGTTTTGTTTGTGTGTGTTGACATTGTTGACGTCGAGTGTAATCTGAATTTTCAACACCTTTATAACAGAGCTTAGATTATACGTATTGCAGCTGTGGATAGTTTAAGATTTGGAGCTTCTGTTACGAAGAATTTGGAAATGGGGCCCCTATCACAATTTAGCAGTAATTATCTCGAGTAATTATGATTAATTAATAGTGTTTAATTTTGTTTAGTGTTATATATTTTAAATTCCAAATTGATATTTGAAATTTAAAATATATTAACATGCGGTATACGGACAAGAGTTCATTTGTTAAATTGCGTTCTTCGATCGTATAATACGTAGGTACGATGCTCTGTAGGTAGATGTTTATCTGTAGGGTCGCTGGGATCGTGGCCGTGGCATCGACCCCACGACATTGAGGCAGCAAGGTGCCCTAAACATTGATAAAACTTGTAGCGCTACCGAACGGGCGATATCGCGAATTCGATACAAATAGATACATACATATATAAATAAATATACAGCTACGCCTTATCCCGATAGGATATGCAGAGGCATAATGTGACATTTCGTATTTGTATTTTGTCCCACGAAATAGGCGGTGAGTCTATTGCAGTGTTAAAGTAACATTGATAAGTGTAGGTTGTGGATACCATTGACAGTTTTCAAGGTGTCCATTGCTCTAATTGCATAAACGACTACCATGTTACTGGCAATAGGGGGCAACAGCTGATCGTTTACTGAACACTGAGCTAACGAACGAGCGCTTCATTTACAATTTCACACAACTAAAAGCATAAAGTATATAATGTTAATAAAAAGGACTGTAGGTAACGGTATAGTTTCGTTATAGGACGCGTATTGTTTCACACAGTAGTACAGTTTTTAAAAGACATACTGGGAATAGGTATACTTAAATAAATTACCATATTTGAATTTAGGCCAAAAAAGCACGAGATTTCCATAGTTGATATTGACTACATGACAAAAATCTAAGCCCTCCCCGCCCTATGACCAAATGTGATATTTTGAAGATCCTGACACTGAACTGGTCTCGTAGTATCGGTACATTCCCTTATTGGCAACCGAGGTTATTTATTAGGGCGTGCCCTGTTGAGTTCGACACGCCCAACGACTAAGTGAGGAATGACTGACAAAGAATATATACTGTGCGAAAAAAGAACGGAGTCATGGTAGACCAAAACCTACATAATGAGGACCACTTGGGAAGATTGCTCAAAAACGGAAAGATCAAAAAGTTCTCGGATACCCAGACGTGCATTCTATCTGCGGGCCGATAGAATGCTATTAACACGTGTAGCGCCTGGAAGTAGCTCAAAATTTGCATTTTTGGTAGTCTTTATTAATATTTTGATAGCTTAAAACAGCTATTTTGTCTCTATTCTGTAGCTTGTTCTGCTTAAGTGTTGTTATGAAATATATAATAGTTTTAGTAGACTTTCTAAATTTGGACTAATCGCAATGGAACCGCTATAGAATAGAACAAGAACGGCTTTCTATTGGAAAATAGTAGACTCGGCCCCCTGGATTCGCGTACCATGGGTTGATATGATGCATGGCCTATGCTATGAAGTTTATTAAATCAGTTTTTACATGAAAACACCGTATTTTAATCAACCTTTGCGGTGAGGATCAAAGTACAACTTTTTTTCTAAAGCCGGTAGCAAATAATCTGAGCACAAATGTTCTAACATGACACTTCTCTTGTTCTTACGATTCCTCTGTTAACCACCAACTGCACTATCAACATGGAAGATTAAGTTCATGCCCTCAGTGTAAAATAAAGTGCTTTGGAGTTTGGTTTTGAGGTTGTTTTGGAGGTCATGGACGGTAATAAGCAGTTAATTAAACTGTTACCTAAAGAAACTGCCCCTTACCGTCTAAGACCTCCAAAACACCGTTTAGCAACCGGGACTAACACGCTCTAAATTAATTGCCATTTCACAAAGTTCCTTATGCATCTGTTATTGTGTAGTGACTAGTGATACATACTCATCCTATCGTGAAACACGCGATCACCTTTTTCATTGGTGCATCGGAGCGAGTGACAGGTGGAAAAACTTGGAATGGGGTTAGGCAGAACGGTATTGCGAAAAAAAAAGCTTGGTTCAGCGTCCGCTTGGAGGCCAGTTAATTATAATAATACAAAGTTTACGCTGGCGTTAAATCATTTTTCATATTACTGTTATGCATTTTCCTGATGTAGACTAGGCACTTCCGTAGATTATGTACCTGCATACATACATATTGTCATGTCTTTATCCCGGAGGGGTAGGCAGAGAGAGGCATACTATATATTATTTATACTGTTGATTGATGGCGCTCGGTGGAACTTGCTACACATATTAAATAACACCACTTGTACTGTTCCACAACATTTACTTTGTAAACATGACCGGTTTCGCCTCACGGCATTCTCAAAGGTACCCAATATGACGACCCGTCATATTGTGTACCTTTGAGAATGTTGTGAAACAGTACAAGTGGTGTTATTTAATATGCATACTATATACCCACATGTCACCGTATGCATTTTTGTCCCACGTAACTGGTGCTGAGCCCAGTGGCGTGTTGAAATGGACAGGCGCAGGGTGTGGCAACCTGCTGTTGAATTTTTTCAAGCCACCCATAAGGCCTTTAACTTGATTTAACGACTGCGAAGTTACTGGCAACCGGGACCAAAGGCTTAACATGCCTTCAGAAGCACGGAAACGCTCGCAAATGTAAATGCCACCAAGTGGTCACCCATCCGTGACCAGCCATAGCAAAAATTGTTAAGCAATTAACAATTTTTCAAATCTCGCAGTGATCGTTTACAGAACACTGAGTCAGCAGGGCCACGAGCGCTTCTTAGGTACCTACGAAGATGGTAAACTAAAGCTATTCATTCTCATTTAAAAAAATCTCACGCTTTGCATCCGGAGCGCTCGCATACGGTTAGGTCCGACAGGAGCTTCTTCCGCGTACGCTTGGATTGTGGAATGAGCTATCTGCCTAGGTTTTCTCGAACGTCTACAGTACGGGGTTCTTCTAAAGTAGTCTTAATGGGTTTTTACAGGGTCGGCAGCGAGACTGCTGCAAATCTGGTGTTGAAAATATCCATAGGCTACAGTGACCACTATCCATCAGGTGAGCCGTATGATTTTCTGCCACCTCAGTGATATAAAAAAAATAATAACAGAGAGGTACCGACCGAATTGTGTATCTGTCTGACGGAGTAATTCTTTTTTGTTCTTTTCAGTCTCAGTCTTGGACCCAGTAGGTCTCGGAAGGGCCCCATCCCTCATCCCTCGAACTTTCGACTTGGTAGAAGGTCGTGCTATGAGGATTGTCAACGATCCTTTACTAGCGGATGGTGTCGAACCACTTCGCGACAGGAGAGACTTTGCCTCATTATGCGTGTTCTATCGCCAGTACAACGGTCTGTGCTCTGAAGAGTTGTTTGTTATAATGCCCAAGGCTACCTTCTATCATCGCACCGCTCGCCATAGACAGGGTGTTCACTCTCACATTTTGCGTCCGAAGCGCTCGCATACGGTTAGGTCCGATAGAGGCTTTATTCCGCGTACGCTTAGATTGTAGAATGACTGGGTATTACCGAACGTCTACAGTATGGGGTTCTTCAAAAGGGGTCTTAGAAGGTTTTTAAAGGGTCGGCAGCGCGAGTGCTGCCCTGGTGTTGCAAGCGTCCATTGCCTACGATGACCACTGTACATCAGGTGGGCAGTGTGCATGTCCGCCACCTCAGTGGTATAAAAAAAACCTAAACAATCATAGCTTACCTTTAAATAGCTATAATAAAGGTCTTATGGACCCGTACCAGGTCTGTTCTACTTTAAAATCTCAGCCCCATCCCAGGACCTTATTGAGGTCGTAAGGGCCTTGCGTGAGGCGGCGTCGGGAGGGCCTGCTCATGCTGTCTTTTCCAGCAGAAGAAAACTACCTACCTACTGTGGTATAATATAAAATGAGGTTCCTTTTATTACATAGGTATACCATTGCCCTGGGGCTATCCTTCCGAGGGCTCACCCGGGACTCTTGGTCAAAGACAGATAGAAGGGTAACGTGTGGTTCAAAGTCAAGTTCATGAATCAACACGACAAATAGATATGGGCGAATATTGATTTTCGCGAAAACTTTTATATACAAAAATTTACTTTAATCTTCAGCTTTTATATTTCAGATCTTTCCCTTTACTTGTGCTATAAGACCTTACTTTTAACCAAACTTGACAATCTTAATAATATTATACTTAAATGCGAAAGTTTGTATGGATGTTTGTTACTCTTTCACGTAAAAACTACTGATTAGATTTTAATGAAACTTTACAATAATATAGCTTATACATTAGAATAACACATAGGCTACTTTTATCCCCGAAACAAGTTCCTGTGGGGAACGGGAAAACTTATCTACGCGGGTGAAGCCACGGGCGTCAATTAGTTTTAGATAAACCGGAAGTACCCTATAGTTTTTGGGTCGAAAACCTATAAGTACGGTAATTCCCCTTGACTTAAATTCACGAAAATTGGGTGCAATTCATACATAGTAAACTCAAATTAACATAAATCTCTGAGTTAATAGGCGCTCATACAATTTTGCACCATCTTAAAATAAGTTACTAATTTTATAATTGCACTATAATGAGTAGGTACGAAACCCTTGGCGCACGAGTTCGACACACGCTTCACCGCGTTTTTTAGAATTAGGAGATCATCTTGTTTACCGTATCAATTCAACTGCAGCTATTAAAAAAACAACGTAATTCATTTTCTGCTAGTGCCATTGTACTCTTTTTCTTATAACTGTTTCTTTATAAAATATGTGTGTACATAAACTGTTAAATAAATAAAATAAAAATAATATTATTTTTAAAGATGATAAGGATAATCTTGTTAAGCCTACGCTGAGCGACTCATATTATGTGCAAATTTTGTAGTTCAAAACGGCAATGCATATTATGTTACATTGAATTTGACATACACAACTTGATTGACATGTTATCTATGTTGCCATACATTACTATTTTTTATAAAACATACGCAGTGCACGGTACAGCCGGTACAGTAATCAAATCACATTATTAAATTGTCAATGTTTAAAGAAACCAATTGAAATAATATGAAATTGAGTATTAGAGTTTCAATCACGCCATTTATACTCTGCCTCTGCCAGACCATATTAGAGTCTTAAAGTTCTTATATTGGGAATAACTCTAAATTTTAATAATATATTGTAAACCTTTCGGTTCTACATTACCCTACAGGAGATAAATGAAAGTAGAAGTATGTAGTTAATAAATATCCATCACGCCTTATCCCCGAAGGGGTGGCAGAGGCATATTATATGCCCACTTTTCACCGTGTGGATTCCTGTCCCACGTAATAGGTGGTGAGCCCATTGCCGTGTTGAAATAGACAGACGCAGGTTGTGGCTACCTGCTGTTGAAATTTTTAAGCCGCCCATAAGGCCTTCAACCAGGCTTAACGACTGCCATTTTACTGGCAACCGGGACCAATGCCACAAAGTGGTCACCCATCCGAGTACCAGCCATAGTGAAAGTTGCGTAACTCAGTGATCGTTTACAGAACACTGAGACCGCGGAGCCACGAGCGCACGAAGTATGTAGTTAGAATATAAATATATTTCCCGATATGGCCAAAAGAAGTCAAGTCAGGGTCGCGGGTGTTTATTTATTTAAACTTGATGCACAAAAATAGTACAATGGCGGACTTAATGCCAAAGGCATTCTCTACCAGTCAACCATAAGGTGGTGCAGAGCAAAAAACAAGGTAGGCGAATTTATGTCAGATTAGCAAAATATTTAATATGATGTTTTAATCCAACAATATTTTCTTTTAAAATACAATTCAATTACATTTAAACATTAAAATAAATACAATCACATATATAAACACACATAGATATACATACATAAATAACTACACACATACATAAAATATACATATAGATTTTTGAAAAATTTTCCACTTCTGAAAAAAAGCAACTGTCGCACTCTGGCCTTAAATATATTGAGATTATTTGACAGTCTGACCTCAACAGGAAGCGCGTTCCAAAGGAGAACAGACTGGACTAAAAACGAAGAACCTAAGAAACCAGTGGTATGAGAAGGACACAGAAGAAGTAGATTGAGGAACGAAGATTTCTTTCATGATTAGTCGATAAGAATTGGAAAGAAGAAGTTAAGTAAGTAGGAGAAGTAGGAGAATTAAGAATGTTAAAGAGAGTAGTAAGTGAGCGTAACTTACGGCGATGACGGATATGCAACCACTTGAGTTGGGAACGGAATGAAGACACATGTAAGTTCTTACTTTATTGTACCCCAAGATTACAGTTTAACAGACCTAGATATAAAAAAAAATGTACAGGTGATACAATTGGCGGCCTTATCGCACAGTGGCAATTTCTTACAGGCAACCATGGGATGAACACTGCGATAAGGATTTAAAGATGGGGCAGCAAGATGCATTTTTTTTTTCAATTTCTTACAACTAACTATGTACATTATATACACAAATTCACAAATACTAAACACACTGAATACACATTTACATATCTATACATATCTATAATACATATACATATAAATATATAGATTCCTACACACATATACATACAATCACAAATATATAATCATATATATAAATATACAATACATATACACAATGATGATTTCTTTAAAAAAAATATCAGGCGTAGCCAATCTCTCGCAAATAATGATCATTGACTTGCTTTTTAAAAGAAACCAAATTTTGTGCTCGTCTTATAGTTACCGGTAGAGCATTCCACAGTCTCACCGCTTGTACTTTTTCACTGTAACATATATCGGTTCCATTCAGTCTCACTTTAGGAAGAAGTAACAGGTCAATTTTTACTACCATCCTGGTACTACCAACAATGATGACCTGACTCTTACTCGGGTTAACTTGCAGGCCAAACGATTTACTCCAGTTGTAAATGCTGTTCAAATCTGTATTGACGTTACTGATAGCTTCGTGTAATTTGTCATATGAAGCTTGGGAATAAATCTGGAGATCATCTGCGTAGAGGTGGTAGGATGAAAGTAGGTTGTTTGTGATTGAGTTTATGAAAACTGCGAAGAGTAGAGGAGAGAGTACGCCACCTTGTGGTACGCCAACAGATGTATTGCACTAAGAAGATGTAGTATCCTCAATATTAATACGCTGCCGGCGACCAAACAGGTAACTCCGAAACCAGTCAATTACTGTTGGAGATATGTTAAGAGAGGCCAGTACACCAAGTTATATATCGAAGTCAACAGTATTAAAGGCATTACTGAAGTCCAGTAGTGCTAGAACCGTCAACTCACCACTCTCCACACCCGCTCTGATGTCCTCCGTAATATGAGTCAATGTAGTGGTAGTACTGTGACCAGTGCGAAAACCAGATTGTAAAGGATTTAAGAGTTGGTTTTTGGAAAGAAAGCTAGTAAGTTGAGTGTGAACGAGTCGTTCAAGAACCTTGGAAAGAAATGGTAGAATAGAGATAGGACGATAATCAGAGAAGGAGGAAGGATTGTTCTTTTTGGCAACAGGAGTAATGTGAGCATTTTTCCAAGTCATTGGAAACACACTGCATGATATGGAAAAATTTAATATATGACAGATTACAGGAAGAATTTCATCCATAATAGGAAGAATCATATTACGGCTTAAACAGTCAGAACCTACCGCATTAGAACAGATCGACATTATACTCTTCTCAACATCACAAGCAGTAAATTGACTAAACAAAAACGGAGAACAGTCGGGAGGGGAAACAGTTGAAAGATTGTTAAGTGTAGTTTCTTTTGTTGGCCCATCAAAATTTGACGAAACAGAAAAATGATAATTGAGTAAATTTAAATCAAAATTTTTTGGAATGGTCTCTTCACGAGGTTTCCCAACTCCCAATGACCTCAGAAACTTCCAGACCTTTGCTGGGTCTCCATTGTCAACAGAGCTGTGGATATGTTGGCGTTGAGCATTCCTACACACCTTGCTGCATTGATTCCTGATCAGTACGTACTTTTCCCAATTTATAGCTGTAGGACATCTCTTATACTTTGACTTCGCTTATGCATTTTTGGAAATAAATGTTTTGATATTTGATGTTAGCCACGGTGCGGGTAAATGTTTTACTTTGATTCTTCTAGCTGGAGCATGTTTATCATAAAGTGATATTATATTTGAAGTGAGTAACTTTACCTTTGTGTCAATACAGTTTGATTGAAGTAAAGAACTCCAGTCAACGTCATGGGCGTCCTTGCGCAGGGCATCGAGATCCATGTTACTAAAGTTGCGTCGTGGCAGGATTTTTGGCTTGGGTTTAGGTAGACGAAGACGATAGGAAAGAAAATTAGGTCGTGATAGGAAAACTCATCAGCACTACGCTGGCCATATTTAGCAATTCTATTTTGAGAAGAAACAATTTTCAGGTCAAGAAGCGAAGGACGACAGTTAGGAAAGTGATGGGTGGTACCAGAAGGGAGAATGGACATATTACAGGACTGGATGATAGATTGGAAAGTAGTACATCGAGAGTCACCTTTCAGAAGACAAGTGTTGAAATCACCCATGAGAATTGTGTGGTCGTAGTTTGGAATAAAATTATCTAGAAGGAGTTCTAAAGAAGAGAAATAATTTACATGGGAAGAAGGACCATAATATACACCAAGAAGAACCTTGTTATAGGAAAGTTCAACCTCAAGGAACAGATGCTCACCGGCCTGTGGTAGAGGTGGTTGTGGAGAAGAACTAACAACGGTATAAGAGATATGTGAACGTAGGTAAATAGCCACACCACCATAACCATCCGGACCGCGATCGTTACGAATGAGGCTGAACCCAGGCAACACGTAAGCAGATGAAGGTAAACATGGCTTTAACCATGTTTCTGAGACGAGTATGGCATGAATATGTGTACAGTCAAAAGACGCCAGCATATTTGTAAAGTGAGCCGGAATACTTTGGGCATTTATATGAACAACATTGAAATTGCCCGCAACTTCAGAGAACTGACTCGAAAGAAAATCCGCAAGTGAAGGCACCATTTGAAAACTGGAGTTACTGTCTGCAGAAAAATAATCATCACTACTAATACTACAGTCCAAAAACGACATTATAATGTGTATAAATATACTAAAGTGGGTAAATAAATAAATATGAATACTATAAATAATAAACAATAAATAAAGAATATAAAACAATTAAATATAAAATAGCTTATTAAAGTGTGTACTAAAGTATTAAAATTATTGGGTAGCAAAAACCCATCTGCCGGTTGCGAGTTTACAAATAAATAAATTAAAAAAAAAACCATACAAATTAAATAAAAAGTAAATAATCGATGAAATGGTGTTAAACTACGATTCAACCACAATTTAGCAGTCCAGTTTACCTTTTCGACAGTCTACAACATTTTTTTAATTACACAGTTTACAGTCGGTCATGTTTGGTGTCTAAAAGGACACAAAAGGTGAGACAGTTACACAAACAAAACTAAAGCACGATAGGTCAGTAGCCACATAAAACAAAACAGTAATAAAATTATATAAAAGTCATACGCAAATAATGAATTCGGACTTTTGGAGCCAACATTAGTAAGGCGAAGGCTAGGCAAAGGCAACTAACAACAGATTAAATTCACAGGACTTTCAGCAGGAAGAGTGACAAGTGCGGACGCCTGGTGCATATTATTTTCTAAAACTAGTGCTTCAATCCCGCCCAACGTGCGGGAAAGGTGGCTTCCCGGACATAAAAGCTGTGTCAACGCGCCATAATGAAAGACATAAGAATAAAAAAAAAGTAAAAATAACATTTGGCTAAAAGTTCCCCGTAACCAGGCCAGAAAATAATTATGAAAAAAAAAAAAAGAAACGCAGTAATCTGTTTGGTCTGTGGCTAATCAACGCATACGCATCCTTTGTGTTTTGATTTTGTTTTGCTATGAAATAATTATTGACTATAAGCCAAAGATTCTATTAAACATACAATTATTAAAATTAAAGTATAAACAAAACGAATAGACAATAAATAAGAACAGTTTGTGAAGGATTCATCAAAGTTGAACTACGACTGTAAAATAAAAGATTATGAAGATCAACTTGGACCGCTTAAAACCATGATAAAATTTAAGATAATGTAAATAACTTCACTTTTTTACCACTGCAGTTCGTCTGGGCTGCTTCGTCGTGGTGCTTCTAGTACCCGCGACCTTGGATGTAGGAGCCGTGGCTTTTGAAGGCAAGTCACAAATTTTATTTAGATCGGCCTGGCATACCACCCTGTGCCGAACATCATCAGTTCCCAGAACGTAGATAATGCCATCTTTAGTCCAGCTCCTAGTGACTCCAAATTTATCACGGGCCGCCATAAACACATCATGCCTCATCTTCGTTAAAAACTCAGTCATTGTGACCCCAGTACCTTTCAGTTTGGACTTTGAATACCAGAGCTTATCACGTATTGATGTATTATGAAACTTAACGAGTATGGGCCGAGGCTTTTTGTTGGAAGTAGCTCGCCCTAACCGCTGACAACTCTTGATGTTGCTGGAGCAAATGTCTGGGATGCTGCAGTGCTTCTTTATGCTGCTGACAACTGTGTCACTAGGATCTTCATCCTTCACTTCCTCAACACCATGCAAAAGCAGTATTTTCCTACGTCTCTGCATTTCTATGTTGTCCACCATACGTGACAGTGCCTCCATCTGTTGCTGCAGCATTCTCAAAGACTGAGTGACAAATGCTCTAAAACCTAAAAATTCGTTGCTCAAACTTGAAACACTTACAGGTCTATTTGGAGATTTCAGGAGCTGTGCTTCAAACTCATCCATTACTGTTTATACTGACAGCCAAGACATCAATAGTATTCTGCATTGTATCCATCCTTATAGATATGATAGTACAGTGAAGCAGTTATAATTTGATTTTAAAGAGTTATTTGAAAGGAAATAGTTGTATCCGGCAGTTTGGGTGTTCAACTACCCGTATGTATCATCTAATTATGAATATATGCAATGTAATTAATTTTAAAATTAAAAATATTACAGAACAAAATTTTTTCAATGTTTACGTACAACTACCCTCTAAAAGCTCTAAAAGCCTCTAAAAGCACATGGTCAAATTTACGTAAATTAAACACGAATCGAATGCCGTTATTGAGAAGGCGGTCATATTTATTGAGAAGGTCTGCATTCAGGTCATAGTAACACACATCACCATAGTCGATCTGAGGAAATATTAAGGTTTGAGCCAGGGTGGCTTTTGTATTTGTAGGTAGAAAATTCTTCAAACGATACAGGGCTCGAAGTGTGCCAGTAACTTTCTGGCTAACGTGTGCAGCCTGTGCTCTCCAGTCGAGGTTCGTATACTGCAATGACCGCGCGCACGCCCGCATCAAACTTTCGCAATAATTGTGTTTTCTATGGATAAATAGTGTTTTCGTGCAATGGAACCAGGGATCCAAGTCCAGGGACGTCCCCGGCAGCCTCCACCTCAGCATCTCGCAGCAAAAGCAAGGTAGTGTGCCCATTCCTGTTTTCCATTCTTTTCCGTCGACAACCGCGTGTAAGTTTCATTATTGTCTTTCCCCGCAAATACAGTCCACTTTGAATTTATTTATCTCGCCCGCTCAGCCATTTTCTCACCGTAAGGTGGACTCTGCCGCGAGAGGCCGTGGAATCTGGACTTATCTGAGGGAGGGCCAAGTGATCTTCCACGGGTCGGATGTTGTTCCTCTCGCAGTTTTAGTAGGTCCTCCGGCTTGGCGACGGCTTCCACTCCCGGTCTAGGCGCGACCAGAAGGAGCCTCGGAGCAGCGCTCAGCTATCAGGTAGTAGTTGTAGTGGTGGAACCGTAAAGGTTCAACCGTAACAAAGGACCCTGGAAGACAGAAGCCTGGGGTAAGAACCTCAGCCGGAAACCTAAAAGGCTTCCAGCCTCTCCTCAGGCCCAGGTTGGCTGGAGAGGCGGGAAGTCTTACATATACGTTGTAGGTACATAGAATTAAATTTAATAAGGGTTGGTTGGCACACTAGTGAAAATTAAAGCTTTAAACGTATTCCTACCCACTTATAGCTATAGCTGAAAATTAGCAATTATAATTTAAAAAAATTACCAATGATAAAATTAGCTATTAGTTGCGGTAATACATAAGCTGAAAAGGAAATAGGTATGAACACTATAGATAGAAATAGATTTAAACACTCCTTCCTGCAGGAACAAAAGTTAGTAAGGATGATTGATTATAATTAGAAACTTACTGGGATATTCCGGGTCCAATATTTTTACAAATATTTTATAAATGAATATAGTTTTAGGAAAGTACTTTAAAGAGCAAATTGTATTTAATTTGCAATTACTTTATTTTATAATTCTATTTTTTCGAGACTGACTATTGTGTGGTAGTACACAGTAGCGTAATTGACAATCTAGGTTGTTTCCGAAACTTCCTGTCAACTGCTTATATAGGGCCCAGGGGTGGGTCAATATGCGGGGGACGGGACCTTAACTCCCACTCCATGCTTATACGGGAGTAACTTCAATGCCGCATCAGTCCGATAGATAGCGTTAGTCGTATGATGCCGCGGCTCGACCACGCATCATTACAATATCTATACCTACGACGTCTAAATGGGTACTAAAATTTAAAAAAAAAATTTAGTACTAATGACCACAATGACGGAGAGATTATAATCTATTTACAGGAAACCAGTATTTTTTCAATCAATATTCATAGAAAAATGTGATACGTTTCAGATACGTAACTCGTACGTAAAAAATAATGACAAGTAATGGCGTTATTGTTTAAATAGATCTACTAAGTATCGTTTAACAATTTTAAATAAATAATAGGTATAAATTGACTGTCTATGTGGCGTAAGTGTATGCGACTACTGTGCTGAAATTGAAGCTCCAGGTTCGATTCCCGAGTCGGAATAAATATTTGTGTGATACATAAATGTTTGTGTCAGATATTGGATGTATACATGTATCTTATTGTATGTATTTAGAAAAATATTAATTATTATATGTATGATTATGTTTATCAGTTGTATAATTCCCATAGCATAAGCTTAAAAAAATTAGTTTGCTAGCAAAAAAAGCCCCAATTTTCAAATAACGCCAAAAAAAAAAAATAGCACTGTGTGAAAATTTACCCAACAATATTTTAATTATAGTTTAAATTAGAAAAATAAATAGTAGCTATCTGTCCTCTCTGACTACCCCGTCAGGGATACGGCGTGAAAAGTTACTTTTTTTATTAGAAAAAGCTGCTTACCTACTCTACGTCGACATTAAAAGTTTGGAATTTGGTTACCGAGACTGGCAACATAAAAACACACGTCAGTCACGTCATATTTCACATATAATTTTCGTTGTTTTTAGCGAATTTCTTTAATACCACTTGTATTAGTGTTAAAAATTTCTGTAAATGATTTTCATCCTTATTAAACAACAGTTATTTGTATACATAAGGAAGTAAACATGTGGAATAAATGTGCAATTACTTTATTTATTCTGCATATAAGGTAAATATACATACATTTACAGCTAATATTGTATTTTTTTTACATACGTACACTGCCATTGTTTTGAATATTAAACTTTTCTATTATTATTTCAGTTTGGATTTTTCTCATCTAATGCAGATCAAACATTTAAGTCATAAAGATTTTAGTGCAAGTACAGATTGGGATTTTTTGATATTTACACAGCACTGGCCTGCAACCGTATGTAAAGACTGGACTCACAATAAGCCTAAACATAGTTGTGCTTACCCTAAGAAAAGTAATACCTGGACTATTCATGGCATTTGGCCAACAAAAATTGGCACTAGAGGCCCCGAAAATTGTAATAACACTTGGCTTTTTGATCCTGAACAAGTAAGACCCATTGAAGATGAATTAGAACAAACCTGGGGTAACATTGAAAAAGGTAAAGTTACTATTGTAAACATTAAAATGTGATCATGATATCCCTTCAAGCATAAGGACTAAAAAATAAGATACCTTGTAAGGGCAACATGAGGGTGACACCAGGCTATACAGGCATATAGCCTGGTGTAAGGGGCTCCACCACAATCTCCAGAGGCCAAGCAACTTCACCTGTAAGTGATGCATCTACTGACTAACAGGCAAGACAAAGACGCCCGTACCCTTAGGGATTTGGAAAGTCCGACAGCCATTACTCCCAACGATTCCTTAAATCAATAGCCAAACAATAACTTCTCTTAGAAATCAAATGATAGTGGCTTCAAATACAGGTAAAGTTAGTTATCAACTGGTTGTGTTGTCCCTTCTGTTACTTAAATACATGTGTAGTGTGTTTTTGAACTGGTTAACATTTTGTGCCTACATTGCAACATCAGGAAGTTTGTTCAACTCTACCCACTCTGTTGCCGAAAAAGTGCTTGTGTGGGTTGTTAATATATATTAATATATAGAGTTATTAGAATGCACACACATTTTATTATGACATGGACAATGAGTCATTAGTTCATTAAAATTATCCATGTAATAATTTATAAGTATTTGAAGCTTCAAATGAATATTTTTATACTAATATAAGGTCGCAGAGAAGCTTATGACCCACCTTATTGAAACAGGTCACAGTACACCTTGACTCGAACTGCAAGCCCTATTGCAATTTTAATAGGGCTAGCAATTCAAGGTGTACTGTGATCATGTGTATGTGTCAGGCTGGTGACTTTGGTAGCAAACCAAGATAATTATGCTAAGCAAGCCCTGTGCAGCTTGATTTGTTATGGAGTTCTGGAACATAACTAACTGCATGAAGCTGTAATTATTGAAAACTGGTTTGTGCCCTCAATTTCGAACATGTAGACAAGTTACTTTGGGCAGTAATTTAAATGTGAAGGTTACTTGTTATGCAAACAACAAAATCTATGAACAAAATTAATAAAAACAACAGTGATACAGTTAATTCAAATTATTTTTTAAAAAATATGTTAGAGGATAAAATTAACAAAAACCTACTTATTGAAATAGAAAAATATATACCCACGCATAAGCAAACACTTGCTGGTTGGTACTGACAAAGCATGCACGGCACGACACTATCCTTTTAATATGGTGCTTGGCCTAGCTGTGAAAATGACAGTTTTTCACCACTTCAAGTCCTTTTTTGCCATACCTTTGTATGTTCTTTCCTAAGCTCTAATTAATCTGTACCAAATTTTATCAGGATCGGTGCAGTTTAAGGTGTGATAGCATAACAGGTACTTTCTTTTACATATAAGTATTAGTAGTGTTTAGACACTAGTTAGTATATTAGTTATATGAAGAATCCTCCTTGTGGGTAAAGTTTAATCCCTTACAATATGTAATTTGCAGGTACGCCCATCTATGAACTTTGGGCACATGAATGGAATAAACATGGGACTTGTGCAGCAATCATAGAACCCCTGAACAATGAGTTTAAATATTTCAAAAAAGGCCTGGAATTAATGAAGCAATACTCTATGACTGACATACTAGTTGAAGCTCATGTACTGCCTTCAGACGACCACCCAGTGTCCGTAGAACAAATCAGTGAAGCAATAGTATCTAAGCTTGGCAAGAACGCAATGATTCAGTGTAAATATGAAGACCACATACAGTATCTCTTTGAACTGCGGCTTTGCTTAGACAAGCAGCTAAATCTAATCCAATGTCCTGACCATCAGACTGGTGTACACAAAATTAATGGTGTACCAACTAATTGTAATTTACAGGCAGAAATTTTCTACCCTGTACAATACCCGCCTAACAAAAACTTAGTGCAAATATATAAATTTGTCAATTGGTTGCAGTGGTTTACATTATAATTTGTACTATTATGAGGCATTCACATAACAAGTTCTACCGAAATGGCTTTTATTGAAAACCAGCAACCGGCAAGGAGTAGATAGCTAAGGTCATTACCAACAACTTTTGTTCAACAACTAGTAGTATGTAGCTAAGTAATGAGATACAGTGAACCGTTAAGCTACGTCATGTAGGCACTTGTCTCAAAGAACTCTGGGTGGCTTCTTCATCACGGATTGTGTGCCTCGACAGACGAAGGTCACGCGCCCATCGTTTGAGAAAGGTTAAGATCAAAGGATCTAGATATCAGTAATTATATTTGTAAAAAAAGTAGAAAATTCTAGAAATATTTTTTGTATGATGTTAGCCATCTAGTCCTGGCAGGTGCTGGTGTTTTACAAATGAGCCTGAGCATAAGAAGTTAAACTACTACTCACTGTAATACATAACCCTAGGACGATTTAACCAATCTTACCGTTTGCGCCTAAACCCCGCTTGCCATTTGCTAAGCATTTTTAGCTAAGTCGCTGTTCCGCGGACTCAGTCTATCGTACACGTTCGGAGGGTAATTTATAAAGAAAAAATGACGAAATGTGCTGTGAAATGGTGTAAAAGTTCGAACAATTAATGTTTGTTTTCAGTAGTAAGTAAAAAATTTACCCACCGCACGAAAGTTGGTTGAACGTGATTTCATACTTTATTGAGTACATTACGCGTCCAAGAAGCGCTCGTGGCCCCGCGGACGTAGTGTTCTGTAAACGATCACTGCGTTAAGTAACTTTCACTATGGCTGGTCCTCGGATGGGTGACCACTTTGTGGCATTTATATTTGCGAGCGTTTTCGTGCTTCGGAAGGCACGTTAAGCCATTGGTCCCGGTTGCTAGTACCATGGCAGTCGTTAAGCCAGCCTTATGGGCGGGCGGCTTAAAAAATTTCAACAGCAGGTCGCCACAACCTGCGCCTGTCCATTTCAACACGGCAATGGGCTCACCACCTGTTACGTGGGACAAAAAGCAAAGCATTCGGTGAAACGAGGGCGTATAGTACGCCTCTGCCTACCCCTTCGGGGATAAAGGCGTGAAAGTATGTTATGTTTATGTTTATTACGCGTCCATTGGTTAAAGCGTCCTAGACCTAACCTTAAGGTTAAATGTAATAATAACTAGTTTCGTAAAACTGTAACTGCGAACCGCACTACTAACTAGTTTCGTAAAATTGTAACTGCGAACCGCACTCCTATGCTTATAATCCATAATAAATTACCAAAATTCAACTGACACATTTGGAAAATTGCAATAGAAATAAGATTTATCAACTAAAATCATTTCAATTCGGTTGGTAAAATCCTGTAACGTTTACATAATTTTGACAGAAAAACAGTGCTTTTGCGTAAATCTGTCGGTCTGTCTATTCCGGCTAATCTCTGAAACGGCTGGACTGATTTTAAACGGGCCTTTGGCATCGGCAGATAGCTGATAGTATAAAGAGTAACTCGGGGCTCTCTCATCTAATCACTGGAACGCCTCTCTACGCGGGTTTTCCGCCGAGATTACATATTTATTTATATATAAGTACATTCTCTTATCGCAGTTTAGGTCAAATGTCGCTAGTACTGATAAATACGGTTAAATATTTGTTTTATTTTTCGTGTATCGTAAACGACACCACTATGGTATAGGTGAATTCAAACATCTTGGTCCCTCTGAGTTGTAGCGAGTCACTTGCGCAGAACGCAATATTAGGTGTCGTAGGGAATGGGCGCGGGGAGCGGGAGGAAGCTCGTGCTACGTAATCACACGAACGTTTCCGAACGCCGAGAATTCGGGGGGGTCATCGCGCCATACGAGCGAGCGCGAAGAAAGTTGAATTAAACGTAGCTTGTTATCCTGCTCATTCGTTCCTAGAATACAGTCGGAAATAGATTGAATAATTAATGTTTTTAAAATTTTATATATTATTAGTTACTTTCCGTGTTTGTTGACTGTTATTGTTCTTAGTTTTAATTGGTTTATTTACTTTAAATTTTTAGCTTTTTTTAAGATTTTGTTTAGCATTTGTTTTTGTTTTCTTTGATAAGATTATTAAATATGCCAAGACGCAATAACGTTTTACGTCGGCAATCGAGAAAAATGGTGTATAACGTCGTGCAATTCATGAAAAAGGAAGCTGAGCAGGGAATAAAAATTGACCTTCAGAGACGAACTGCATCAGCTACCGGAGTGTCAATAATGACAATATTATTTTAATTATTATTATTATATTATTACATTATTTTGTTATATCTCAAATGGTTTAGGCAACGTTTTTGTTAAAAGCTCCGAGACGGCTTATTTTTTCCGACGCTGCCAACATATATTGTTATAATTAAGTGATTGTATACAAAAACTTAACAAATTATACATATAAACCTTCCCTATAAATCACTCTAACTATAAAAAAAACTGCATCGAAATTCGTTGCGTAGTTTTAAAGATCTAAGTATACATAGGGACAGACAGCGAAAAACTACTTTGTTTTATAATATGTAGTGAGGATAAATTCGTAAGCAATTGTCTACTTAACTGTACGTGCGCGAACCGAGCGCGGCTCCTACTTCAGAGGGACCAAGATGTTTGACTTAGACTGTACCTACTTTACAATTATTTTTTGACAATGACATCACTGTCCACTAGAGATGTGTAGTGAAAATATAATGTGCAACTATAATTAATATCGATAAACCATACATTTCTAAATAATTGGTTAGTGGGTACCTAGTTGGGTGAAAATTGGTTTCTAAATACACAATCATTATTAATATATTAAAATATAACTCAAGTGGTGTTGTTGGCAAAAAAATGTTAATGTAATGTCATTTACAATACACGTTGATTTTTGTAAAAGTTCTAAGTGATTTTTCATTTTTATACACCATTTTGTATTATAAATTTTAGTCATCTTTGGTTAACAATATCAGTGTGACGTAGGTATGATATCTATTCTTGACTAATGGTACTTAAATCATCATCATCATCCGAGCGTCTGTCCCAGTTGCGTCTCGCGACGCCCGGGGTCCGCTTTCCTACATTTTCTCCTCCACTTCGCACGGTCGTCGGCATCCCCTGTGGTGAGACCATTGGCACGCATGTCATCCCTTACGACGTCAAGCCAGCACTTCTTGGGTCTTCCCCTCTTACCGGGACCCGGCGGGGCTGACATGGCCAGACATTTGTTACCTACGTAGCCCGGCGGTTGCCGCAAGACGTGACCATACCAACGAAGGCGACACTCTTGCAACTTGTCTGCAATGTCACGGACGTGAAGGCTGCCGCGGATGCGAGAGTTCCTCACGCGGTCCATCCGCGTGACTCCACACATCCACCGCAGCATCTTCATTTCCGTGACACGCAGCTCCTGCTTGTGTCGCTCCAATATCGGCCACGTCTCACTGCCATGTAAAAGGACAGGTCTAATAATGGTTTTGTAGACCTGTCCCTTCAACCGGATCGGCATTTTAGGGTCACAAATGACACCGGTCATCTCCCGCCATTTGGCCCACGCGGCAGCAATGCGTGACTTGACATCGCAATCGATGTCACTGGACGTGTGAAAAACAGATCCCAAGTATTTAACCTGGTCCGTGCGCTCGACCAAATCACCGCCTATGCGGACGGATGTGGGATCTGTCGAGTTTAGTGCCAAGTACTCGGTCTTCGCCACATTTAGTTTCAGACCGCCGTTCTCAAGCGTCTCCTTCCACGCCTTTACACGTCGCACCAATCTGCCCCTGTCCGCGTCTGCCAGCGCAATATCGTCAGCATACATGAGCAACCATGGAGGCTGCTCATGCGGGTTTCTGATGCTGTCCGACAATTCGTCTAATATTACACTGAACAGAAGCGGACTAAGGACAGAACCCTGGTGTACCCCGACGGTGATGGGGAAGGGTTTCGTGTCGCCAACGGCAGTCCGAACCATTGAGTCGGAGTCACAGTACATGTCCCGGATAGTGTCAATATAGACCTCTGGAACTCCTTTGGACCGCAGTGCCCACCAGATCATCGCACGAGGAACACAGTCGAAGGCCTTCTGCATATCTAGGAACAAACAGTGCAGAGGCGTGTTCTTCGACCTGTATTTCTCTGCGACAACCCTCAGGGCAAAAACAGGGTCCGTGGTCCCATGACCAGGGCGAAACCCATATTGACACTCCGAGAGAGTACACTCCTGCCGGATCCGAGAGTCTATAATCCTCTCGAAGATCTTCATGGTGTGGGACATCACCTTAATACCGCGGTAGCTCCCGCACTCCTGCACTGACCCCTTACCTTTGAAGACTGGAGTAATAATACTTAGTCTCCATTGGTTTGGGATCTGCCCGCTGAGGAGTATGCGGTTAAAAAGGTTTACTAAGATGCCCACACCGCGAGGACCCATCGCCTTCCAGGCTTCGATGGGGACTCCATCGGGTCCGACAGCTTTCCGATTCTTCATGCGGCGAAGCGCAGTCAGGACTTCTCCAGGCGTTACCGGTGGCACTAGTCCTTGATTCGGAGGGAGGTCCGGAGGCTGCACCTCTTTATGCTGCTTATTAAGCAGCTCGTGGAAGTACGAGCGCCATCTCTCCTTTACCGCGAGGTCTTCGCTTAACAGGTTGCCCTCAGGGTCTTTTACACAGCGACACTTGGATATATCCTGTGCCGCTTTGACCCTGGAGCGCGCCAGCTTATAGATGAGCTTCTGCCCCTCAGACGATTCCAGCTTATCATACAAAGGTTGTAAGTGGTCTCGTCTGGCTCTGGCTACAGCTCTCTTTGTGGCGCGCTTGGCAGCCCTGTACGCGTCGCGGTCTTCGGAAGATCCGGTCGCTTGCCACTTTTTAAAGAGGGCTTTCTTCTCCCTGGTCTCCCTCAGGACTGCGTCGTTCCACCACCAAGTTTCCTTGTCACATTTGCGTCCACCCTTAGACTCACCGAGCACCACCTTCGCCGCTCCAAGGATGGCCGCCTGAACTTTGTCCCAGTAATCTTGAACTGGTTCGCCTTCAGTGTCGGTGCACTTGTCACCGACAGCTGAGACGAACTCCTGGGACCTAGTTTCATCAAGCAGCCACCATCTGATGCGGCGCTGGCACCGCTCGATGCGTTTGCCTTTAGGCTTCACGCAGAGGTCCATGACAAGGAGACGGTGTTGTGCAGTAAGACTCTCACCGGGTATGACCTTGCAGTTGGCCACCTTGCCGATGCTGTGTCGCCTAGTGAGTAGGAAATCGATCTGAGTTGTACGCCTCCCGCTCTTGTAGGTGATGAGATGTTCGGATTTCTTTTTGAAATACGTGTTCACAATGGCCAGATCGGCAGCCGCACACGTTCTGAGGATAGTTTCTCCTTCAGTGTTGCGGGTGCCGTATCCAAAACCACCATGAACACGTTCAAACTCCTCACACCTCTCACCCACATGACCGTTTAGGTCGCCGCCCAAAACGATTCCCTGTGACAACGGAATGCTCCGAAGCACTCCCTCGAGTTGGCCCCAAAACGACATCTTATCGGCGTCGCTACAACCGGCCTGTGGCGCGTAGGCACTTATCAGGTGGGTAATAATCCCATCGATAAGCACCCTCACGATCATAAGCCGGTCGCTACAGCGTTTCACCTCCAAGATGCCGCTCTGCAGCCCTTCGGAGAGCACCACGGCCACCCCGTTCTCCCCACCAGGCGCACCCGTGTAGTACAGCTTGTAGCCTTTCTGCAAAGGCCGGGCTCTGTTGCCCTTCCACCGAGTCTCCTGCAGGAACGCCACGTCCACCCTCCGCCTGGAGAGTACTTCGGCCAACTCTACCGCACGCCCAGTCAGCGTGCCAATGTTCCAAGATGCGAAGCGGATTCGGGTTGGGGCTAACTTCTTTAGCCGTGCTGGCCCGACACACGGCAGCCCTAGCCCACTTGCCACAGGAGTCGGGCGGGGCTCCTGCGCGCCGTTTTGCGGCGGCGCCCTATCCCTAGCAGCATTCCTTTTACTTCTTTTCATTATTTGTTTCGGCGGGTGGCTTTTATGGGAGCGACGCCCTCAGACCTCCCAACCCCAGAGGGGAAAGCCAGCGCCAGAGCCTCGTCCGTTAATCAGCAGGTGCACGCACTGGCACGGGAGGTTGACTTGGGCCCCGAAGATCTTGGTGGGGCCCCTTACACCCAATTTATTATGCATATTTAAGTACTAATGGTACTTAAATATGCATAATATATTGTTGTAAATCAGCCATAATTGTAATATTATGTAATAATGTATAGTATAATAATTCTGCTAATAATATTATTTTATTGGCGTTGTATAGTAGGTAGGTACTTGTGTAGATATATCGCTTCGTTTGTCTCTATCCATGTGAAATTTAAGAATATAGGATAAAAAAAAGGTGGTGGAAGGTGTGGCAGAGGCATATTATATGCCCACTTTTCACCGTGTGGATTCCTGTCCCACGTAATAGGGGGTGAGCCCATTGCCGTGTTGAAATAGACAGACGCAGGTTGTGGCTACCTGCTGTTGAAAATTTTCAAGCCGCTCATAAGGCCTTCAACTAGGCTTAACGACTGCCATTATACTGGCAACGTTAAGCCGTTGGTCCCAACGGCTTAACGTGCCTTCCGAAGCACGGAAACGCTCGCAAATATAAATGCCACAAAGTGGTCACCCATCCAAGGACCAGCCATAGCGAAAATTTAGAATATAAGATCTGATAAATTATGTAAATAATTGGTAGTACTGCATAGTAAAGGCACTATTTTCGTGCAGTTTACTGACAGAACTAACGTGGCTGTATTTTGTTACAATTCTCGTGCAGATGAAACAAATGCATTGAAATTATAAATGGAGTGCAAAATGCAAACAATTATCAAGCGATTGCGTACCTACTTCAAATAACTATGTACTTACTTATTATTTTTATAAAAAGTCAAAGTCACTAGAAAAAAAGTAATAACTGTCATAATAAATAGTATAAAAAGTAATAATTGTCATAATAAATAGAATAAAGTAATAATTAGTATAATAAACAAAATAAAATTATAACAGTTTTAAGATTTTGAAAGTTGGGTTTTGAAGGCTTTACGATTTCGTCACCAATCAGTAAAATTCTGTTCTTTGTTTGGATAGACTACATTTTGCATATGATATTTGAAAAGTTAAGCATTCAAGTAAATTGTCGCGTGACGTCAATGAAGTGCCTTGTAACGGTCTTCCAATTTTTTGAGTATTTTATAGCCCAATCATATTTTTGACCTAATATACTCGTAAAATGTATGAGACCTTCGAAAAATACCCATGGGACCTTTGCACCCCCAGGAACAATGTAGATACCAGTAGTATCAATAGCTAGTTCCGATGAACCCACCAATCGAATAATGATGGACCATGACAAAGTAAATGTAGTACGTACTTACTAGGATTTATTTAACGCAGTGTCAGTTAGCTTTTCTGAACGGAATAATATTAGTGGGGGGTGGCCACGCGTTCTTAAAAAGTTGAAAAGGGCATGCGATTCATTTCTTTCAAGGACTTCGCCTGAAGATCTATTACCCGGTCTTTGGTATATAATACCTATTACTATATAAGCTTTCTTATTTTGTGTGTAGTAGTCATTACTTTGCTTTTGATGTGTATAATATTTCATATTTTCGGGTCCGTAGCGTTATTTCGAGAGTCAAGTGTTCGATTAACGGTAAGTCGACTAAACGATTGATCGACCGAAATTTATAACGAAACTTTGTTTTTCGATTTCGGCAGAATGATTCTTCAAATATTTATTGATCTTTTGAACGAATAATCATGACTAAAACTTATGATTATTTTATGTTTGGGTAAAGTATACCTACCTATATGTTATAAAGTTTAATCATACTTAGAAACATAAAATTCAGTTTAGTAGAATAGATGTAAAGTTCTCGTTCAAAAGAGCAAGTCATCGATTGATAAATATAAGAAGAATCGTTTAGTCTACTAACCCGTTAATCGAACATTTGACTCGTTATAACGTAACGAACCCCTTATTCTTCGAGATTTGTAAATTGTTCAATGTACTCAAAGTATTCTATATTTATTAATGTTAACATTAATTCGATATTGAATAAATTTTTACCATTTGTATAGTCGTTTTACTTTGAAGCTTTTTTTAAGAAACTCGATGTTCTACGCGTAATGCATGTTACGATGTTGCCCTCATGTGTGAATGTTCATGCTATTTCTATTTACGAGGGTTTTCGTGCTTTCGGAAGGCACGACATTGTAGGTCCCGACACAGTAACATTGCAGTCGTTGAGCCATGTTGAAGGCCTTATGCACTTATTATATACATACATACATATTGTCACGCCCTTATCCCCGAAGGGGTAGGCAGACGCATATTAAACGCCCACATTTCACCGTATGCATTTTTGTCCCACGTAACAGGTGGTGAGCCCACTTGGAAATTTTCAAAAGGTTCATTTCAACATGGCAATAGGCTCACCACCTAATACGTGTAACAAAAAGTATAACTGGTGAAAGTGGACCTTAGTATGCCTCTGCCTGCTGCTTCACTACCTATTATAAAACTAAGTAACTTCCCGCTGTCTGTCCCTATGTATGTTTAGATTTTTAAAACTGCAACGAATTTCGATGCGGTTTTTTTTAATAGAGTGTTTCATAAGGAAGGTTTTTATGTACAAGTTGTTCGTTTTGTTTACATTGACTAAATTATAACGATATCTATTGGTTTGGTGTCGGATAAAAATAGCGTCGAAGAGATTTCAACGAAAAAGCTGCCTAAAGCCTTTGAGATATAACAAAATAATGTATTGTGGAATTGTGTATCTAATATAGGTCTACGAAAAAGTCCGCAACGGTATATGACTGAATCTGTGGCGCGGTGGATTATATCCGGCTGCTACGCAAGAGGTCGTGGGTTTGATTCCCACCCAGGATAAAACTTTGTGTGATGAGCTCGTGCTCATTACACAAAGTTGGTTTATTCTGTGTTTGGGTGTTATTTATCTATAATATGTATGTATTTAGAAATATACTATGTTTATCAGTTTTCAGGTTACCACAGTACAAGCTCTGCTTAATTTGGAATCAGAAGGCGTTGTGTGAGTTGTCCTAACGATATTTATTTATCTTAAAGATAATATACTATATCCATTTTAAAACTTTAAAAATCCAGCAATTATAAAGCGGTAATTTAAAAGTTATTTACACAAATGCGCCAAAAGTTGGCTTCAGAATTTCATGAAGATTATTTGGTTCCTTTACACCTTGCAAATTAAATGAATATAAATAAAATAACATAAATAAATAAATATCCATCACGCCTTATCCCCGTAGGGGTGGCAGAGGCATATTATATGCCCACTTTTCACCGTGTGGATTCCTGTCCCACGTATTAGGTGGTGAGCCCATTGCCGTGTTGAAATAAATGAATATCTTAGGAGATATGGCAAAATCAAAATAATGCGCAATGAAATTATTTTCATGTAACCATTATTCAACCGGGCCGTGTGGGTGTACTGGATAGCGGAGAAGTAATCAACTAATTTGTAAAATGATCATACATTATTGTGAAATTAATAAACGACGGGATTAAATGGGCGCCACGGGGTTCGAAGTATGTAACGGGCGAAGCCGAGCGAGTCAGTTAGTCCTGTAATAAAGCGTTACTTTTATGTAACTTTTTATGCCACGTGACAGACATGCAAAGACCAGCTAATCAAGAGTAGACTACAGCCTAAGTACGTTTGTAACACCCAAAGGTGCTATGCGATGTCCGAAGCCCCCCTGTATCAAACCTTGGCGTTTATAAATAAAAGATGATTTACACAATAAAGACTATATTCACGACCACTCGACCGAGAATATTAGATAGAACATTTGTGCCGCTGCCCAAAACCGAATATTATACAATGTCAAGTGCTCATTGGCCTCGCGAGACTATGATCACAGCTGAAGGCACCAGACCTGGAACAGAATACCACATTAGATTATTGAAGGTATGTATTCCAGAACGTTTCTCAATACTCAATCAACGCTTGAGGCTAGATTTTGCCTTTTAATTCTACTCTCAAGCGTCGATTGAGTATTGAGTAACGTTCTGGAATACGGGCCTGGAAGACTTTGAATATGGGTTAGAGAAGAAATGCACAAATCAGATACACGAGAGAATTGAAAAATTGAGTTCTTGTGTAACCTCTACTCCAATTTTTTATTTTATTTTTATTCAACTGAGGTCGCAGACATGCATACGGACCACCTGATGGAAAGTGTAGCCTATGGACATTTGCAACACCAGAGGCGCAGCACTCGCCCTGCCGAAAAAAACAGGCAGTTAATTCATTCTACAATTTTATCTTTTTATGAAGTGAAACTTTTTTATCGACGTATTCGTAAGCCTAATCTACACAATTTTCGTGAAGTTGTAAATACCTAGTAGAAAAATTATATGTCGTGAAGAAGTTTCACTTCTTTCTCTGGTACACACACATACTTTTTCTTTTCGGACCTAACCGCATGCTCACGCTCCAGAAGCATAGTGTGAGAGTGAACACCTCTATGGCGAGTAAAGTAGCCGTGGACATCATATCAATGTTTTTCGACAAAGATACGCGACCGAATTTTTGTATTTTACCATGCTTTTATTAACTCGCATTCTTGTATGTCTTTTACGGGTGGAATTTTGTCATTGATTTAAAACTAACTTTCCGATGGTTTTTATATTTGAACTAGATGACTTCGCCCGTGGAATATTTCGACCTCCCGTCGCACCAATTTAATCCCGTCGCTTATAAATTTTACAATGATTGCATAGACCATTTCAACGGCGCTTACAAAATGTCATACACTAAAACTGAAGAAAACAATTGTATATTTAAAGTGACCACCGGTTCGGAACGCGGCTCACCTGAGAAGAACCGGCAAGAAACTTAGGAAGGCTTTTTTTTGATGGCCTATTTACAATTTAATATATTATGACTATAATATTTTATTTGCCAGCAGATCATTTCCAGGTATCCCTGTCCTGTAAATAGTCTTGAATAGAGTAATACCCTTTTTCACAAAGCTTTGTTTTAATAAACTTTTTAAATTTATTTAATGGTTAATTTCTCAGGTCACAGGGAAGCTTGTTGTTAAAGCGTATACAGTTACCCTGGAAAGAATCGCCAATCTTATGCAGCCGACTGTGGTGAACTAAAAGATTGTTTTTATGTCTAGTGTTTTTATTATGTATATCACAGAGTTTAGTAAACTGTGATAGATTTTTCTGGACATACATAAGATTGGCAAAAATGTATTGTGATGCTACGGTTAGATTATTTACTTCTTTGTATTTTTCTCGGAGGGAGACTCTGGGGCCCAAATTATATATAGCGCGTACAGCCCGCTTTTGAAGAACAAAAATGTTATTTACATCTGCAGCACTCCCCCAAAGGAGAATACCGTAAGACATAATACTATGAAAATAGCTGAAGTAAACCATTCTAGCCGTATCCACATCTGTTAGAGTCCTGATCTTTTTTACAGCGTATGCAGCCGAACTTAACCTAGAGGCCGTCTTTTCTATGTGCGGGCCCCACTGCAAAGTAGTTCCTGAGATTAGCGCGTTCAACCAAACAAACAAACAAACTCTTGAGCTTTATAATATATGTATAGATTACGGTTCCCATAGATAGCACCCCAGGGGTTGCTATCTTACCATGGGTTCGGAATGGAAATATAGAATTTAGCTAAAAAATGCATGAACATTTAGAAAAAACCAGTGTGATAGGATGGTGTCATAAGTTTTCACTACACATCTTATAGGTTGGTTACTGGCTCAGCAGTTTTCGTTTGAAAGCATATAATCTCGCGTAAACAATACATATTATCACGCCTGTTTCTCATCGGGGTAGGCAGAGACTATGGATTTCCACTAGCTACGATCCTTACATACCACTTTCGCTTCTTCTGCTTTCATGAGTGTTTTCATACACAATAAGTATAACAAATATACATACCCAATAGATCCAATGGTTTGTCGTAGTCTTCTGACGTGAATATTTTCTTTGGAAATGTAGTCATAAGCTTGAAGCTGTCCTCTTGAGAAAATTCTTTTGCGTTCATTTGTAGATACAACCTGAAATCAATGTTTAAATATCATAACTATGTATTCTAAGTACCTAATTGCGAACATTGTTTGTGACTGTATTTTGATTTTATATATTTTAGAATATATATTGTGCGAAAGTAGAGGGTACAAGGAGACAGGGTAGGCCGAGACTTACATATGAAGACCACGTGAGCAGATTGCTCAAAAACGGAAAAGTTAAAAGCCCTCGGATACCCAGACGTGCATGTATGAAGCGATTGATGAATCTGCAAGAAGCGAAAGAAGTATGCATGGATCGTGAAGCCTGGCGATCTGTCTTCTCTGACTACCCCGTCAGGGATACAGCGTTAAGATAGAAAGTTAGTTGTTAGTTTGTGACTGTATTGTACCTTAGGTCTTAGGTAGATTGTGCCTCCTGATTTTGTTACTTTTAATTTCTACTACATGCACACTTACATAATTCACAAATTGAAATTATTCATTCTGTATTTTTTTATGATAACAAAACGTTTAAAAGTAAATAGTGTGGAATAGTACAAGTATTTTTATTCAAGACTATTCGCCCGCGTGCGTACAGGGTGCAGTGGAAGGAGCTGGAGGAGGCCTAAAAAGCACACTGAGCTCAGGGACATAATCTGAGCTCGGAAAAACGGGCTTATTATTATTATTCGCCCGCGTAAAGAAAATTTTCCCCTTTCTTGTTTCTCACAGGAACTTGATCCCGGAATAAAAAGTAGTCTGTCTAATGTGTAAGCTACACACATCAACACGGTCTAGGGATATTTTTAAAAAAGCGAATTACTATCAATGTGTTAATTATTTATATGACATGTATATATTTAAAAGATACGTTATTTAATATTCTACCATTTTTTAATAATGGTTAAGGTACTCGATTAAAATTTCAGGATTTTATGGAAAAAAATGAAGCATAGACGGAAACCGTACATGAATTAACTTTTAATTTATGAGTAAAAACTGAAAAAAATAGAAAAATCATTTAATTTGTGTTTATAAACTTTAAGTTAGTAGTCTGAGAAAGCGCCCATGATGTTCATAACACATCGGCAACGATTCGGCATGCTCAGAACAAGGTTGCCAATGTCTTGCTGCGGAATATTGTCCCATGTCCTTCTGAGGTGCGCAAAAAGTTGATCTTCTGTAGCCAGATTTTCAGGAACTTCCTTCAGAGCTCTTCTTTGCAGCATATCCCACGCATGCTCAATGGGATTTAGATCTGGCGATTGAGCAGGCCAGTCTAAGGCCCTAACATTGTGTGTATGTAACCAAGCTGCTACCGTTCTCGCCGTGTGTGCCCGGGCATTGTCGTGCATGAGCAGGAAATCTTGCCCCATTTGTGTTCTGTGGGGCAAGATTACGGGCCCCAGCACCTGTTGGACGTATCGTTCTGCCGTCATATTGCCCCGCACCCAAACGAGATCCGTCCGTCCTCCAAGACGAATTCCTGCCCAAACCATAATTGTTCCTCCTTGGTATGGGTGAACTTCCTGAGGGTTCTGAAGACGGCTCCATCGTCCAGGAACTCGCCAAACACGCGTCCTTCGTGAATCTGGATGGAAGCCGAACCTGGATTCATCCGTGAACAGCACATTGGACCATTGCTCACGGCCCCAGTCCACGTGGTTCCGAACCCATTCTAATCGTCGTCTACGATTGCCTCTCCGTAAAGGTGGGACCCGGAGTGGTCTACGAGAGCGTAGATTGCTTTCATGCAGTCGCCTTCATACAGTTAGGTCACTCACAAGCACTTGGTGTTCCACTCGCAGCCTTTGGACCAATTGAGTCGCCGTTGCATTTGGTTGAGCTCGCGCAGTAATTTGCAAAAATCGGTCTTGTCTGGGGGTAGTGATGCGACTTGGCCCCCGGTGCCTCTCCGCTACTTCACCTGTGGCACGATAGCGTGTCCACAATCTTGAAATTACATTTTGGTGGGTCCCTATGGCCTCAGCAACATTACGCTGAACAGACCCAGCTTCCAGCATTCCCACAGCTCGTAACATCTCCGCCCTCGTCAAATGTTGACGTTGCATGGCTACAATACCTCAATTTTAACTTTATCTTTCGTTTAAAAATGAAAAAAAAAACTGTAACTAAACGTAATTCGTATTGTTTTCTAAATTTCGCACAAATGAAAATTCCCTCTCCTACACATCAAGACATTTTTATGCC
Organism: Thumatha senex; assembly: GCA_948477245.1. Classification (NCBI taxonomy): domain Eukaryota; kingdom Metazoa; phylum Arthropoda; class Insecta; order Lepidoptera; family Erebidae; genus Thumatha; species Thumatha senex. The sequence continues at coordinate 26,495,657 of OX419731.1, read as the reverse complement.
ACCGAAACAAAAGAATTTATAAAATTTTGAATTTGGAATTAGTCTGAGATAAATTACAAACAAATCGGTGTATAAAAGATCCCAATGCGGCCAGTACTTTTCGAGTTATTTAATTGAGTATGAAATATCCCTAGACCGTGTTGATGTGTTTATATTATTGTAAAAGGTTTATCAAAATCTATTCAGTAGTTTTTGTGTGAAAGAGTAACAAACCTACATCCATTCATTATTACAAACTTTCACATGACTGCCTCGGTGTATGCAACTGCCGCGCTGAGTCCTGGGTTCGATTCCCGAGTCGAATCAAATATTTGTGTGATTACCATAATGATGGTTTCGGAGTTTGGGTGTTTGTTATGTATGCATTTAGAAATATATATTTATGTAATAATTGACAGCCTCTGTGGCGCGGTGGGAGTGCATCCGACTGCTACGCAAGAGGTCGTGGGTTCGATTCCCACCCAGGATACAACTTTGTGTGATGAACACGATGGTTTATTCTGTGTGGGTGTTATTTATCTATAATATGTATGTATTTGGAAATATATAAGTATGTTTATCAGTTATCTAGTTACCATAGCACAAGCTCTGCTGAGTTTGGAATCAGATGGCGTTGTGTGAGTTGTCCCAACGACATTTATTTATTTATTTATGTATATCAGTTGCCTAGATTCCATAGTACAAGCATATAGTTCAGTTTGGGCTAGATGGCGCTGTGTGAAAAGGGACCCACAATATTTAAAAAAAAAATATTCGAAGGATGTGTATCGAGTTTCACCAAGTGTCATCAATGAACAGAATCGCACATACCTGACAGCAGCGAGTTGTTCCTTAGCACCGAAGGTGTGTGCGAGTGCCTTTCCGTCGGGTAGCCGCAGTTGGATCCGAGCCTGCTCGTAAGCCACCTTGGGGCCGGGCGGGGCAGGGGCGGGCGCGGGGACGGAAGCGGGGGCGGGGGGAGGGACCGGCTGACCCGACGCCGCGAGCCTAGAGATGGAAATGATTGCTATTTAGTTTCTCAATACTCATTCAACGCTTGAGGCTAGATTTTGCCTTATAAAATCTACTCTCAAGCGTCGTTTGAGTATTGAGAAACGTTCTGGAATACGGCCCTTAGAGATCATAAGATCAAATTTTGGATAAAACGCTTGTACTTTTAAGGACTCGGATACCCGGACGTGAGAAAATGAAGAGATTGATGAATCTACAAGAAGCGAAAGAAGTATGAATGGATCGCGAAGCCTGGCGATCTGTCCTCTCTGACTACCCCGTCAAGGATACAGTAAGATAGTTTAGTTTAGTTTATTATGATCAAATGAGTTTTTTTAAAAACAGTGAAATCACCTGCTATTTTTCTTTTCTTTTTTTTTGTTATTATTTTATGGTCAGGTTTCTAAGACCTTTTAGCCATATCTTAATTCATATTTCTTCAATCTTCTTTCTTAATATCTAAAATGCCCCAGTCATCTATTAGTCAAGTATAGTCTTAAGTCAAGGTCAGTCTCACCCCAGTATAATGGTGGTTGTTATACTGAGGTTTTCAGTGGATATACGCGGCAAAATAGAAATTAGCATTTCACTGCATATATATCATTGTCTATCACTATAGCACGTTAACACAACTTTTATGTCCAAGAAACCCCCACTCCGCACATAAAACAAGATAAATGCACTAGTTTTAGAAAACAATATACAGCAAGCGTCCGCACTTGTCGACTTTTCCGCGTAAACCCTGTTTTTTTCACATGTGCTATTTTTCATTGAGAATGATTTGCAATATACCTATATCACATAACAACAAATCATATGAAAAGTAAATAATTCAATCACGACCTTATTGCTTTCAATTTAATGTTTAATTTAGAATGTAAACATTAATTGCGACGCGGGTCACAGGTCAATCGGAGGCACTACTCGCAATCATGGATTGTTTGCCTGAGTGGATGCGATTTCGCTCACTCCTCGATACTCGCTCGTATGATAACAATATTTATTTTATGACCATTGTAGAGGAGAAGTAAGCGAAATTTTCCCCCCCTGTTTTAGCAGTTCGTATAAAATGTCTTTTGGGGCTGGCATATCTCCTTAAGATAATGGCAGGGATACATAGGTGTTGGGGAGATGATGAAACTTCAAAAAGCCCCATGACTACAGAAATTTATAAGATTTATAATACCAGCAAAGAAACATGGCTTACTTTATTTATTTACATGTATACTGTTTAACCTATCTAATTTGTATTTAATAATTAGTATAATTTATGTGTATTTATATATATTTATATAAATAAATAAATATCCATCACGCCTTATCCCCGAAGGGGTGGCAGAGGCATATTATATGCCCACTTTTTACCGTGTGGATTCCTGTACTACGTAATAAGTGGTGAGCCCATTGCCGTGTTGAAATGTACAGACGCAGGTTGTGGGTACCTGCTGTTGAATTTTTTCAAGCCGCCTATAAGGCCTTCAACCAGGCTTAACGACTGCCATTTAACTGGCAACCGGGACCAACGGCTTAACGTGCCTTCCGAAGCACAGAAATGCTCGCAAATGTAAATGCCACAAAGTGGTCACCCATCCGAGGACCAGCCATAGTAAAAGTTGCGTAACGCAGTGATCGTTTACAGAACACTGAGACCGCGGGGCCACGAGCGCTTCATTATATGTATTTATAATTAGTATAATAATAAGTATAATTTATGTGACAGGTATAACTGAAATCTTTTACAATTATATAATTTACTACAGTTACTCTGCCATAAGGAGATTCATAAGGGGATTCAATCGCATAATCTTTTTCAGCATAATGTAGTTTGGCATAACAGCATAAAGTTTTCTCGCATAAATACTGTTGTACGCCTAAGGATATTTTATCATAAAATACAAAACGCATAATGGAGGTATGCATAACCGTTTAAGTCATAATGAATAATAAATTCGACTAAGAATATTTTAGAAATGATAAGACACAATTGTAAATAATCATCTCAATCATAGCCAAGTTCGTAAGCTGTAACATATGAAATGATATTTTAGGTTTTATTAATTTTAGACTAGTCTTGTGCAAATTACGTCTTTCTCAAGACTAGTACAAAACATAGGTGCGACGACCAGCGAAGCGAGGAGGAGTGTTAGGTTACTTGTGACCACGCGCGAGCCGAGCGAGCGAAGCGAGCGTGCCGCTGCAGCGGTCGGCGATTCGCCAGAACTGAATCATTCGTTTTAATCTAGTTACCTAGTTACCTATTTTGAACTTCAGTATAGTGACTATCGACATTTTTAATCATTTGGCATTTCAATCTTAGACATTTCAAGCTTAGATATAAAAATAAAAATATGTACTTGTTAACATTATGGTATTCTATAATTATGTACGATCTTTATGCCACATTTTAAGTGAGATGCTATGATTGATGATAAATGTTATGATTAGTAATAGTTATTGTAAAAATAAAATATGCGTAAACATTTTATGCGGGAATATCATTATTATAAAGAAGTTATGGGAAAATAAAGTATGCCTAATGATTTATTCCGTTTGAACATAATGCAAAACGATGAGTATGGCAAAAAACATTATGCAGTTTAAAGTTATGCCTCTTGAATTTATGCAACCCAATACGGACCCATTCATAAGTTGGCATTTACTTTTTAATTTGACAAATTATACACAACAATTAAAAAACTTGATGAATTGCACAGGATGAAAGGCACTCACTCCAAGAAGGACAACAAATATAAAAGCATAAAACTTACTTTCTGGCCTGTTTGTCTGCTTCAATTTGTGCCCGCACTCTCTCTCTAGCCTTCTGGTCTTCAATTTTTTCTCTACGCCGCTGTTCCACTAATTTTTGCATCTCTTGCTCTTGCATACGCTGTTTAGCATCTTGCATTTCTTTTCCTGACTTTATACGCACACGCTCTCGTTCTAATGCTTCAGCCTGAAGATAAATAACATGAACTTATATACACACCCCCTACTTAGAAGATTTTTAAATATACATTCAGCTATACGAATGACGCCACCCTCCTGATGTAAAGTTATGGCGACATGAGTCGCTATTGCTTCTGGAAAGGCAATTAAATGTAGCCCTCATGTTGACGCCTATATCATACTTAACTTGAAAGAGCAGTTGTAAGAGCAGAGACACAATCCACTGCTAAAGAATGCTAAGGGCCGCATTCCAGAACATTTATCAATATTCAAGAAACACTTGAGAATAGATTTTATAGGGCAAAATCTAGTCTCAAGCATTGATTGAATATTAAGAAACGTTCTGGAATACGGACCTTAGTCTCTATGGTATATGTAATAATATTAATGGTTAGTTAATGGCGATGATGACTATAATGTATATAGGTCCCTGTATAAAATAAATAAATTGATATACAGTCAATGTAGTTTAATTTACCTCAACAGTACATCTAATCATGAAAGGAAATTATGCATTGTCTCATTACGGAGACTTGAACTAACATACAAACAAAAGTTATAACTCGGTTCAGGCGCCAGGAGGATAAGTCCTACCAACTTTATGCACACGGAAATCGGCGATAGAGATTGAGCTTCTAATCATAAGAGCAGGAACCAAAAATAATAGAATACATCTCTAGAAGAAAGTTTCTATATTCTTGGCGAATTGATTGAATATACATTGTATACCTTATCACTATTGGTATAACCTATTCTAGTGATTTAGTAAGCTAAAGATTAACTATTCACAGGGTTGAGGCGTGAAATTTAGAATCGTGAGATCCAGCATAATGGCAGATTATGAGTCAAAAAAATATATCGGAACATGATTCAAAACATGAGCTAAATCATTGAGTCTAATCATGGAGTCATTACATGGGCCTAATCATTGAGTCGTAAATCGTTGAGTCTAAGCATGGAGTCATTACATGGTCGTAATCATTGAGTCGTGCATCATTACTAGATTAATCTACACAAAAACAATTTTAGATAGGTACCTGAAGCGTGGTTACATTACCACGGGATTCGAAATCACATCTGCAGACCGCGACAGGTGCCGTCTCCACGAGAATGACGAGCCCGAAACCACATGGTCAGCATCCATGGCAAACTTTATCCAAGAATAAAGTTAATATTAAAAATATTTAAAGAAAAACCAATGAATCTTGAAGAGCAGGCAAATATTCCATTACGCCATTCTAAGCATCGTAATAAGCTAAATACATAGTTATAATAATAATAACACAACACACAATGATGAAGTTGTTGCAGTTGAGGCTATATCCGTAAGTATCCAGTGTAATAATAACTTAAGGAGTGCATTGGAGGATGCGATTCTGGAATATCGATCTATGAGTCCAGGCTGTAGACCTAGCCTACCGCGTTTGCCTATGCATAAACGGAATATGGCCTTGGTGTGTGCTCTAGATTCGCTATTACCTGATTATTTGGATAATAGTGAAGACCTTGGTGATACGCACTCGATCCTATACTGTGCGGCCGTTGCAGCATGTAGAGTAGCTGAAGTAAAGTTTTTTGAAAAGAAACTTGCTTCTTCTCCTAAACTTGCTGTACCAGCTTGGCAGTGTAGAATTGAGCGTCGTATCGCTCGGGCTAGGGCACTCATTGGGAAGCTAATCTGCTTTAGATCGGGAAACACTCGTCCGAGGGTCATGCGCTTTGTGAAGCAGGCGTTTTCAGGCACTAACATCACGCCTCAAGAATATGTGGGAACGTCATGTATCACGGAGCGCATTGACTTTCTGAAGCAGAAAGTTTGTGCATGGGCAAACCGGATTCGTCGTTATAAGAAACGCGTAGAGCGATATACCCAGAACCGCATGTTCCAAAAGGATAAGAGGTGGGTTTATCGACGGTGGGAAAAACCCAATTCCGGTGTGGATAACGGACCGCGACCAAATGCTGATATTACAAATGCATTTTGGCGTGGTATTTGGTCGAGGCCCGTTAGTCATATTGAAGGTGAATGGATGAGAGATGTTGAACGGGAATGTGAATCTATACAGGCAATGGAGTCAATTAATATATCAGAACAGGATGTAGCAAATGCAGTCCGTTCTTTGCCCAACTGGAAATCAGCGGGACCGGACGGACTGCATAATTTCTGGCTTAAGTGGCTCCGTAGTTCACATTCTCGTTTAGCAGGTCAATTCCAGTCATGTGTAGAGTCGGGCTCTCTGCCCGATTTTATAACAACTGGAATAACCCACCTTCTCTATAAATCTGGCGATGCCTTGGATCCCAAAAATTATAGACCTATCACATGTTTACCAACAGTCTATAAACTTCTAACATCCATTTTGAGAATCAAAATTACTTCACATTTAGATAAAAATTCAGTCTTGTCTTTGTCTCAAAATGGATGTAGAAGTGGGACCCGAGGCACCAAAGAGCTCCTTATTATTGACATGATCATTAACCAACAGGTACGCCGTAATCGTCGCAGTCTGACGACATGTTGGATTGATTATAAAAAAGCTTTTGACTCTGTGCCTCATACGTGGCTTCTGAGGGTGCTGGAGCTGTACAAAGTGGATGCAACTCTTTGTACTTTCCTGCAGTCATGTATGAGGCAATGGAGAACAGACCTTTGCTATCCAGGATGTCGTCAGACTGTAACAAATGGCTTGCCTATTGAGCGGGGTATATTCCAGGGCGACAGTCTCAGTCATTTATGGTTTTGTCTAGCACTGAACCCTCTTAGTACTATACTAGAGAGTTCAGGGCTAGGCTTTCAGTTGCGAAGAGAAGGTCGAGTTATATCCCACTTGCTTTACATGGACGACCTTAAGCTATTTGCCACCACCAAATTGGAACTGATAGAACTATTGAAGTTAACAAAATCCTTTAGTAGTTCTATTAGAATGGAATTTGGCGTTGACAAATGTGCAGTCATGCATGTAAAGAAGGGTGGGATTGTGGAGTCTGAAGGTGTTGATCTTTCAGATTCCATAATACTCAGATCTCTCTCCGCCACTGAGACCTATAAGTATCTGGGTATATCGCAGGCATTAGGAATTAACGAATCTGGTGTGAAACAAACATTGAAGGAGCGATTCTTTGGCCGTCTGAAAAAAGTACTGAAAAGTCTTTTATCAGGCGGTAATAAGGTGCGTGCCTTCAATGGGTGGGTCATACCGGTCCTAATGTATTCCTTCGGTATACTTAGATGGACTCAGACTGAATTAGATGCCCTGGATAGGAAAGTGCGGTCCTTGTTGACCACATTTCGAATGCATCATCCTCGTTCATCAGTAATGAGGTTGTATATCCCTCGGAAGTGTGGAGGTCGAGGCTTTTTAAATGTCAAGACCCTCCATAACCGTGAGATATGCAACCTCAGAGAATATTTTCTCAATGCTGACACGAGGTTGCATCGCGATGTGGTTGCAGTGGATAATGGACATACCCCGCTCACGTTGGCTAAAGAGAATTGGCATAAACCTATAGTACTTGGTGTTACTGATCGCAAGGAGGTATGGAAGAGTAAGGAGCTGCATGGTCGTTTTTATCAGGCCTTACACAGGCCTGATATAGACTTCAATGCATCAGTATCTTGGCTACGATTTGGTGATCTCTTTGGAGAGACTGAAGGGTTTGTTTTTGCAATTACTGACGAAGTTGTAATGACAAAGAACTACAGGAAGTATATCCTGAAGGATGGTACGGTGGACATCTGTCGGGCATGTCATCGTCCCGGAGAATCCCTTAGGCATATTATTTCTGGTTGTTCGAGTCTTGCAAACGGTGAGTATTTGCATCGACACAACCAAGTAGCCAAGATCATTCACCAGCAACTTGCTCTTAAGTACAATCTTGTTGATTTAGAGGTACCATACTATAGATATGTGCCCGACCCAGTTCTCGAAAATGGTCATGTCACATTATACTGGGATCGATCTATTATCACGGACAGGACTATTGTCGCCAATAAGCCTGACATAGTGGTAATAGATCGATTAGAACGCCGTGCAATTATTGTTGACATCACCATACCTCACGACGAAAACCTCATGAAAGCCGAGGTAGACAAACAAAAGAAATATTTAGACTTGGCTCATGAGGTTGTCGACGTGTGGGGTGTGGATTCAGCGATCATTGTACCGATAGTCATATCTGTCCATGGACTTATAGCCAAGAGCCTTGACCAACACCTACAAAGGCTCGCGTTAAACAGCTGGATCAAGGGCCTGATACAGAAAGCAGTTCTTCTCGACACGGCACGTATTGTGAGGAAATTCCTTTCTCTGGAGCCCTAACCACCGGTAGCTTGGTCCCTGTACCCGATACCGGTGGGTCACTATTTTTTATATTTTTAAATGTATTTTTTATTTTATAGATATATTTAAAAATGTAATTGATATGTTGTATAAATAAATAAAGAGAATAATAATTAAATATGGTGATTGTATAGGGGGCCCATCTAATGAGTTAGCGAGTCACCGTCTGCCAATAGTTTAATAATAATATATTAAAAAGGCAGACGCCGTTTTCATCAATAGCTTAAATCACCCAATCCATTTAACACCCAACCCAATAGCCCATTTCATAGTTAGCACATTTCACAATAGTTTAACTCCCATTGGAGGTGATCCATTACCGTTCTTCTACATAAGGCGGGCGTGGACTATCTGCAGTGAGGGTCCCATTCCCTATTAGATTAAAATTCTCAAAGGGCCTCTGCGTGTTGGACCTATGTCTCCATGTAAGCCTACCAAAAGCCCGGGTATCTTCAAGAAAAAAAAGAAGATACCCGAGAAAAGAAGAGACATAATAATAATAATAATAACCTTTATTCACTGACACTTATAACTATTTACCTGTAACCTATCATATATATTTTATTGTTTCATTCGGTGATACCGATGTGTGACATCGTCCACCGCTATTTGGTCAGGCTGTCCCTTGACATAGGTCTCCTCCATACTTTTCCAATCAGCTCTATTTTTAGCTACTCTTCTCCATCCTTTGGGTAGGTCGTCTTCCCATCTCCTTATCTGTCTACCTCTTCTTCGTTTACCGTCTCTTGGGTACCATTCTGTTATATTGTTCGTCCATTTCTTGGTTTTGGATCTCATCATATGGCCAGTCCAACGCCATTTTAAGGTTTTTGCTTTTCTTACTACATCAACTACTCCTGTTCTTTCTCTGATATCCGTAAGCCTTAGTCTGTCCTTTAGTCTAATGCCTAGCATACTTCTCTCCATGCTATGTTGGCATACTCTTAATTTATGTACTGAGGCAGCTGTGAATGGCCATGTTTGGCACCCATAAGTCAATACTGGCAGTATGCAGGTGATAAAGACTTTTTTCTTTCCAGAAATAGGTATGGACTTACTTTTCATTACTTCCTTTAATGACCAATACCTTGCCCAGCCGTTGTTAACTCTCCTCTGTATCTCTTTTATAGTTTGACCGCTAGGTGTTATCAGTTGACCTAGGTATACGTATTCATCTTCATATTCAATCTCCCTGCTATCTACTGTTATATTGGTTTTAATACTATTAGTCATTATTTTTGTTTTGGCTGTATTCATATACAGACCTGCTTTTTTGCTTTCATTAGAAAGTGATTGCAACATGTTTTGTAAAGTTAGTGGATCTTCTGCAAACAACACCAGATCATCAGCGAATCGTAGGTGGTTTAGTCTACTTCCGTTTACATTGATTCCTGTATCCCAGGCTAAACTTCTGTATATTTGTTCCAAGACCGCTGTGAACAGCTTAGGAGATAGTGGGTCGCCTTGTCTCACACCTTTCTTTACTTTAAATGATTCGCCTATATTTTCTAGCTGGACTTTCGCTGTGCTGTTTTTATATATTAAATATATTAATTTTGTATATTTTTTATTTACTCCTTGAATATGTAGAGCTTTGTATATGAAGCTGTGGAATAGGGAATCAAAGGCTTTGTTGTAGTCCACAAATGCAATGTAATACAATTTTCCGTATTCATTGAGTTTCTCTATTAGTTGTTTTAATACATGCATATGGTCCACGGTAGAAAAATCACTCCTAAATCCAGCTTGCTCTTTGGGTTGTTCTTCGTCTAGTGTTATTGCTATACGTCCAAGTATTATTTTTGAAAAAATTTTGTATATATTGCTCATTAAACTGATTGGCCTGTAATTATCTATTTTTTTTCTGTCGCCTTTCTTATGTATCAATACTATTGTTGAATTTGTCCATTGTCTCGGTATTTGTTCTGTATACAATATTTCATTGAACAATTCCGTTAAAGGTTTGTCTATAATGTCAATTAAGTGTTTAAGCAGCTCATTGGAAATTTTGTCTTCACCTGGTGCTTTATAGTTTTTCTGTGAGATTATTGCTCGCCTAGTTTCACTTGTGAGGATGCTGGGAACTAGTTCATGGTCATCTGTAGTGTTTATGATCCAATCTATATTTTCAGTATGTTCAGTATTGTAGAGGTTTTTGTAAAAGTCAGTAGCTATTTTCCCTATTTTTGACCTGTTTGCTGTGGTTTTGTCTTTTTTCGAGTTGTTTATACTTGGCATCCATGTCTCATATTCTTTAAGTTTTTTTAATGCTTTTTTTAGTCCACCTGTTTTTTCTATTTCTTTTTGCATGGTTTCTATCCTTGTGTATTGTTTATGTTTCCTTATGCTCGATGTTATCTGTTTACTGATATTTTCTATTTTATTTATGTTAGTTTTTCTGTCTTGAAACATGTTTCTCCTTTCCTTTATGAGATTTCTTGCTTCATTTCCAATTCTGTCTTTCTCATCCTTAACTGTAGAAAGTTTTTTCCCTGCATTCAGTATATACTTTTCTAATTTATCATATTTATTTTGCATTGTTATGTCAGATCTAATGTCTGGAAATTCTTCTTTCAGCTTTGTTATCACTTCATCAGATAATTTTTCTATTATTTGAGTTGAAGCTGTTTTGCAGTATTTTCTTGATCGTTTTATGTTTGCTATTTTGAGAGTTGCTCTCACCATTCTATGGTTTGTACTAAAATTTAGCTTGTTAATTGTTTCAATATTTATAATATGGTGGGACATATTAGATGTAATAAAATCTATTTCATTTTTGTATTTACCGTCAGGTGATATCCATGTCCATTTTCTATTATGTTTTCTTTTATAAAAGGTATTCATTATCTTTAAATTGTGCTCCATCGCAAAATCAAGTAATCTTTGTCCGTTCTTATTTCTTTTTCCTGTGCTGAAGTTGCCCATTATCAATCTTTTTCCTCCCTGCATTGTCCCCACTTTACTGTTGAAATCTCCTAGTACGATTTTATGTTTGTGCGACTTTTCCATGGTTTCATATAGACTTCGGTAAAATTTGTCTTTTTCTTCCTCTTCTGCCTCTTCTGTTGGAGCATATACTTGGATTACTGATATTGGATTTTTATGACCAGGTAGTCTGATGTTCAATACAGCAATTCTATCAGATATTCCTATACATTTCTCTATATGTTGCCTGTAATCTTTTTTGATGATGAAGCCTACACCATACATTCCCTTCTTTTGTCCATAATAGTAGAAAATGAAGTCATCATATTCTCTGATCTCTTCTCCGAACCGTCTGACTTTGCTCAATCCAATAATATCCCAATTCACTGTTTCTAATGCATGTTTTAGTTCTTCCAATCTTTCTTCTGTGCTCAATGTTCTTGTATTTAGCGTTGATATGTGTATATATTTATCTTTTCTCTGGATTTTTATTGTATGTTCCGTGTTGTATTTTTCTTTAGCTGATTTTGTGTCTGCCGTTATTGTTGTGTAGGTTTGTTTGTATGGAGGGTGACATTTTATATAACTATAGTTATTTAGGTATAACTATTTATAAGAATTCACAGGCGTGAACTTCCATATACAATTTATAAAAGATTACTTCCTTTTAGCGAAGTTTAAAAAATATATTTACAATCGACATCTTTTTGACGTCGATATAGCTAGACGAATGACATTCCAATTTTAAAATACTTTTTTGTTGGCATGGCTGACAAGACATTGACCAATTGACAAAACTATTTTATTTCTTTTTTTTTTCTTTCCAAGTCTACCCTATGGCATGGAAACTAAGGCAGGCATACCGCCTTACAGAAATCGCAATTTGTTTAAAATCGATGACACACAGAGCGAAAGCAAAAACAATCTACTCACCTCTCTCTCTCTAAATCTCAAGACTAACAATGACATTCCAATGTGACGTTTTACAATGTTACATATATAAAAAGTATATATGGTTCAAGTTAAGCTATGATTCTGTTTACAGTGAGTTTGGCGCCTCTGCCCAGCAAGTGGTGTTCAGAATTTAAAATTACAGGATGACATCAAGTGAAAAATCTGTTCAGAACACAGTGGTAGATTGGAGAAAAAGCAGCCAAGGAGGCTATAGTTCTTTGCTATGTCATTGGTTGCGGTTTCCAGTGACAAAGACAATCTATATTCAATAATACATGCAGGGACAAACCTTAATTTAGTATAACAAGCAAACATCTTTTCTATAGCGTGATAAACTACTTTACTCTTTTGAGGACTGCAGCTCTTAGCTTATATAAAGTCAACCTTCAGTGTAATTTTTATTATTCAGATTACAAAGAATGAATTCTAGCAGGATTCAGGCATTATCAGTTGTTTTAACTGCCTGCCTGGTAATATAATATTACAATAATTATGATGATTCAGAGAATATTAAGATTGTTCTGCAAACAAATAATCTGAAAAGTCAAAGTTGCTGACCCTAGTGGGGACGACTGCACCAAGAAATTTATACAGCTATAATTTTCCACACCACAATGAATTAGTGAGAGAATAATTTTTTTAACATTTTGCCCACTAGTAGTTGTATTAAACCAATGTATATTGTCAAATGCCATTGCCATTGAATACTTTCAAACTTCTAACTACAGACGAAGAAGTTGTTGCATTAGTATCAATCAGGAGACACAAAAATTTAGTTGAAATTTTAATTGTAGCCATTTTATTGGTCACTGATAATCTTATGACTGACTGACTTCAATGTTATACAAATCCAACACAAAGTAACCTGCATAAAATAGTAAGTAGCAATGAGTTAGAGCTTAGATTTGCATACCTTTTCTCTTTCCTCTCTTTCTTTTCGTTTCTGTTTCATCCTCTCTTCAAGTAGAGCCAGTTGAGCTTTCCTTTCCTCTTCAGTCAGGGGCTTTTTCTCTTCAGTGGACTCTGAAAAACTGCTGTGTTCTGTTTTAGCTGCGTGAAATTCCATTTCATCCTGATTTTTCAACAATTTACCACACTCGTCACACTTAAATGACTTAACTTCAGCATTCTCGTTTTCAGCCTGGTCTTGCATTGAGGATGCAGATCCTGGCGCCGGGGCGGCTGCCGGTGGGGCTTCGGCATTCGTTGATCCTAATGTTTGTCCTGCGTCAATTGCGGGGTCGTCGGCGTGTGCCAAGAGCCATTCCATAGCCGGCTCTACACCTTTGTAGCTAGTAACTGCCAGAGCTTTTTCACTACAATGTACAAAGCAACAAACATTACATATTTCCAGGTTACAAAAAAATCTTTTCAAAAATCTAATTTTACTCACGCTCGCTCTTTTGAAAATCCCATTTCAATGAGAGTTTGTATTTCTGCCATTTTATAGTTATTACTATGCTTAACTTATTAAATCTTAGTATTTTCTTTACAATAAATTATATTCAATACCAAAATAAAATAATTCGTAAATCATTCACACAGTGGAGTGACACAAGATGACAAGACATTTTTTTTAATAATTATTTTACTGGCTTTGGCCTCAGCCTTTCAGCCTGACACAAGTTATGGCAGACCATTTATGATCCAAAAATGCCGATCAGGTTGAAGGGACAGGTCTATAAAACCATCATTAGACCTGTCCTTTTACATGGCAGTGAGACATGACCAATATGGAGCGACACAAGCAGGAGCTGCGTATCACAGAAATTAAGATGCTGCGGTGGGATGTATGGAGTCACGCTGATGGACCGCTTGAGGAACTCTCACATACGCGGCCGCCTTCACGTCCGTGACATTGCAGATAAGCTGCAAGACTTCGCTGGTATGGTCACGTCTTGCGGCAACTACCGGGATGCGTGGGAAACAAATGTCTGGCCATGTCGGCCCCGCCGGATTTCGCCAGGTTCCGGTAAGAGGGGAAGACCCAAGAAGTGCTGGCTTGACGTCGTAAGGGATGACATGCGTGCCAACGGTCTCACTACAGGCGATACCGACGACAGTGCAAAGAGGAGGAGAAACAGTAGGAAGGTGAACCCCGGGCGTTGCGAGACGCAACTGGGACAAATGCTTGGATGATGATGATGATGATGACAAGTTAAGGCAGACCAATGCCGCAAGGGATGCTCGTTGTATATCGATTTTCGATGATAATCGATGTTAGAAGCTTAATAAATAATGTGTGGCATATACTTAATATAACCTTGTGGCATTGGATCTCGAAGACTGATAAATATACTTAAATATTTTTAAATACATAAATATTATACATAGGAAACATCCAAATACCGAAACAAACATTGCGGATCACGCAAATATTTGTACCGACCGGGGAATCTAAGCCAGGCCGGGATCTCGGCGCCGCAGTCGTATATTCTACCACAAATGCTAACGAGGCAGTCCAGTGAATAAAACACCGGTGTTTCAATTTTTATGTTGCTTTACGAAATATTATATTGTATCATCTATGATAAGGGTGAGAAGATTGCCACCAATAGGAAATTCGTTCAGAGTTGAACTACCTAAGTACGTTTTAAGGTACACCGTGACTAATCATAGACAAAATTCTAACCAAATTTGGAATAAAATCGTCAGTTTTCTATAACTAAATCATTTTGCTTTAATTATAGAAAACTAAATAATTAAATTAGCGGTGAATTATTTAACCTCAATGCGATTCGAAAGACTAATTTCAAAGGATGTCTCAATCAACTCAATCTACAAAGAAATTAATTATGATCTAAAATAATTATGTTCTGAGGTTAAAAGTTTCTACTTTACTAAAGTTACATTCTCTTCAGTCACTTGATAATTTTGGACATTTAAATGACATATTTGAAAGTTCAAAAAATCGATGTATTTTTAATATTAATCATCATTAAAACAGTTATTTACAACCGTAGACAGAGAATACTCTGTGTACGGTCACAATTTATTTTTAGCAGATTCTGAGTTTTGTTGAAAAAGAACATGGGGATTTTTTTTTGTAACACGGGGAATGCTTTTACACACCGTCATCCCTACTGCAGGGGCAGCAGGGACGGTGTGTGGGCTTCCCGGCCCGCGAGAGAGGGGCCGTCCTACCCACCTAAACCCTGCGGTGTTCCGCCTCACCTTAAAACCGACTCGCAGGGTAGGCCTGATGTTAAATCACTGCGAGTGTAGGCCTAAGGTTAAATCAGTGCGAGTTAAATCACTGCGAGAGCAGAACAAGGGGATTAACCAAAATTGATTCACCTTATTTTTATTTTAGATTTTGAAAACATAGAGGAATCTAAGAAATTGGTTTGAATATTTTTGTTATATTCTATATTAATTTAAAATTTTAAACATATAAAATTACCAGTCACGAAGACCAGTCATCAGCGACATGAAATCTTTGAACCTTTGCCTGAAATACTAATAATCTTTCCAAATAAATTCTCCCCGTCAGTAAAATTACTTTTGAGTTTCTTACGTCGCTCAATACAGACGGCTAAGTAAGCGTCTAAAACCAGTCCGGTTAGCGACGTGCGCGCATCGGATGACTAAGCCACGCAAAGGCGCTGCGTTCCCCGACACTGAGCTACGGAAAGGCTGGCTATCGGGTGACTTCCATAAAAATACGGACCTTTCATACCTGCATTTTCACGACCACCTCTTACAATGGGATCAGCTGCCGAGAATAAGCACGATGGCTAACAGTTGTAGCGTTACGCACTGCCCGTGTGAGGCGTCGCTCCAGAGGGTACCAGTGGTCTTATTATACATTGGTCAATATATGGCAGGAACAATATCTGTGGGCAGGCAAGTGAATTTATTTACTTAAAAGCCTTACATAAATGTAGGTATCCGCCCCCACTGACTCAGATACCTTCCTCTAATTGTGGCCCTTGCTTGCGCTTTCTCAAGCAAAGATAAATTAATAAGTACTACTTTATAACTCTGGTTCAAAGATATTCGACCTTAAATTTATAAGAATAAGGTCGAATCAAGGACCTTATATTATTAGACCAAAGTTAGCATCTACCCCATGAAGGGAATGAACTGTGGACGAATAACGGAGTAAGATCATTATATTGTGAAGCGGTAAATTCAAAGACAATCAAAATAATGACACAAAAAAATTTAATTAGTCAATATTTAAAAACAAATCATTTTGACAGAAGGACAGAAGAAGTTCATAATCATATGAAAAAGCTTTTTATATTTATTTTACCCACACATTAATATACTAGTAGCAAGCTAATTTTACCCATTAAAATATTAATGTCTACAATGCCTACTTTAAAAAAATGCAATAAGCGTAAATACGTACAACACAGTGACCCAGGTAAAATAATGGACCTGGTAATGAGTTTAACGGACGATACCTGTGCACTTCTACAAACCAAAATAAATACATATGTACGTAACTGCTTTTATTATATACTTTTGTTAAACCATAGGCTCAGTACCTACATTACCAGTTGAGATTAATTTTTATCAAGCATGAAAAGAGTTTCGTGAGCATTAGCAACTACACATTATTCGCCATAGACAGGGTGTTCACCCTCACACTTTGCGTCCGGAGCGCTCACATAAGGTTAGGTCCGATAGAGGCTTTATTCCGCGTACGCTCGTTGTGGAATGGAATCATGGAATGAGCTCCCTGCCTGAGATTTCCCGAACGTCCACAGTATGGGGTTCTTCAAAAGGGGTCTTAGAAGGTTTTTAAAGGGTTTAAACATCAATAGGCTACGGTGACCACTTTCCATCACATATGCCGTATGCTTGTCTGCCACCTCAGTGGTATAAAAAAATAAACTTTATTTTAAGTAAATTAGAATTTGGAATTATAATAAAAATTAAAAAAAAAATTGTCGCGTTTGTCGGTTACGCGCCATGTTGTTTTGAAGTGAAACTTCTTTATCGACGAATGAGAGAAATTTTATAGCGTAAAATCGCGATCATTTCTGATAAGCTGAAACCTCCCTGGGTTTCAGCTTATCAGAAATGATCGCGAAGACGGGCGTGCTGGTGGCGTAGCTATATATCTGCGCACATATATTGCCTATAAAATCATAAGTATGTCAGCGCAACCACCTCCACCTAACGCCGGCGAGCATTTGTTTCTGGAAGTTGGACTCAATCACGCTAAGGTCCTTCTCGGCGTATATTATTGTCACTTATCTAGTGTACACTTCTTTTCTTCTTTAGAGACCTTGCTGGTAAATCTAATGCCTTCTTACAGTCATACAATCATTATGGGTGACTTTAACGCTTGCCTGGATAAAAATGATTCTCGTACTTCTTCCTTTCGCGCCCTCTCCACCTCCTGTAACCTATTCATTCTTCCTTTAAATGCTACGCATCACTTTCCAAATTGCAAACCTAGCCTAATTGATTTGATACTAGTTTCGTCCCCAGAGCATGTTTTGAAGCATGGGCAATACCCAGCTGATGCTTTCTCTTATCACGATTTGATTTTCCTATCCTACAAAATCCGTATCCCTAAAGCTAAGCGAAAAATCCTAATGCAGCGCAATTTTGGCGGCATGAACCTGGAGAGCCTCCGTCAGGCTACCCATAATATCGATTGGAGTCCTCTAATCCCCTCGGGGTCTACAGATGAACAGGTGAATATTTTTAGCACTAACATCATTAAACTTTATGACAAACACGCACCTATCCGGGCTGTCAAAATGAAGCGCTCTCCTGCCCCCTGGCTCAATGCAGATATTAAAAATCTTCACTTCGATGCTCCGGATCCCGATGTCATTGAAGTCATTAGTATAAAAGAAATTGAAAAAGCGATAAGGAGTATGAAATGTGGTAAGGCTGAGGGAAAAGACAGAGTTACTGCTGAGATGATCAAGTACGGTGGGTCGCGCGTCTGGGACACTATGTCTGTTATGCAACTTGTGCTGGCGGACGGGTGAGGTCCCAGATGACTGGCGAATAGCAGTTGTAGTACCTATTTACAAAGGGAAAGGCTCGCGCCTAAACTGCTCCAGCTACAGGGCGATCAGCTTGGTCAGCTTAGCTAGTAAGGTGTATGCAAAGATTATAACGGCAAGAATGCAAGAAAAGTCTGAAAGGTATTTATGGGAGGCTTAATGCGGATTCTGACGTGGAAGAGGTTGCATGGATCAAGTGTTTTCTCTCCGCATGATCGCGGAGAAGTTTCTGGCTATTAGCCAGAGGGTTTTCTGCGCTTTTGTGGATCTGGAGAAAGCATTTGATAACGTTGTGAGGGAAACTCTGTGGGATTTGCTGCCCGGATATGGTGTGGACGGCTCGCTGCTGCGGGCAATACAGTCGCTTTATGAGGACTCTAAGGCTTGCGTGCGAGTAGGGGGGGATGTGTCACCTCTTTTTGATGTCTGTACAGGCGTCAAACAGGGTTGTGTCATGTCCGCCTGGCTGTTCACAGTGTATCTGGACAGTTGCCTGCAGAAGTTGAAAGATTGTGATATGGGTGTGAATTTGGGTGACTTTTCAGTAAACTGTCTGCTGTACGCTTATGATGCGGTGCTCATGGCCTCACACGACCTTCAGGCATTAGTCACTAATGTGAAAGAGGAGTGTGAAAGTAAGGGTCTTCGCTTGAATGTAAGTAAGACCAAGGTTCTAGTATTTGAAAGAGATGACGTAAGAACTAAATGCGAGATTAGCGTAAACCAGGAACGTCTAGAGCAAGTGAATGAAATTGTGTATTTAGGGAGTATGTTTAGCGCGGATGGAAGATGTGATTCGGATGTAGAACGGCGAGTAGCTGCCGGAAACAGAGTTAACGGTGCTTTGTCCCAATTAGTAAAGCGACAAAGCATCGTAAAAGAAGCACGACGGGCGATTCATAACGCAGTGCTAGTGCCAACTTTGCTTTACGGTAGCGAAACCTGGGTATGTCAGCAGATGCATGAAAGTAAATTGAATGCTGTGGAGATGCGATCACTTCGAAAATTGTGCGGCGTTACCTTGGCCGACCGAATACGTAACGAAGTGATACGCAATTGAAAAAAAAGGGCGTGCTCCGTTGGTTTGGACACGTCCAACGAATGAGTGAGGAACGATTGACGAAGAATATATATTGTGCGAAAGCAGAAGGTAGAAGAGGTCAGGGTAGGCCGAGACTTACATATGAAGACCACGTGAGCAGATAGCTCAAAAACGGAAAGGTCAAAAGTACTCGGATACCCAGACGTGCGTGTATGAAGCGATTGATGAATCTCGAAGAAGCGAAAGAAGTATGCATGGATCGCGAAGCCTGGCGATCTGTCCTCTCTGACTACCCCGTCAGGGATACAGCGTGAAGATAGTTAAGTTAAGTTAAGTTTGATCTCTTCACTGCTTGTGATGTTAGGAAGGCCATTATAGCAATTTCATCAAATGCAACCGGTGTAGACTGTATCAGTCGTAATATGATCTTTCCTATACTCAATGAACTCCTTCCTATTATATGCTACATCTTCAACTATTCTATCACTGGCGGAGCATTTCCTACTTCATGGAAAAGCAGTCATATAATTCCCATTCCTAAAAAATCCAAGCCGCTGTCTTTCACGGACTACCGCCCTATATTCATTCTCCCCTTCCTATCTAAAGTCCTTGAGCGTCTCGTACACACACAAATCAGTGCATTCCTTCGCAAAAATAATATCCTGAATCCTTTTCAATCCGGCTTCCGTCCCGGTCATAGTACTGTTACAGCTCTGGTTAATATTACGGATGACATCAGCTATGCATATGAATATCGATGACATTTGCGCCGTAGCGGATTTGGATTCGAGATTTGTGAATTGTATAGCAGATCCGGTATGGACGTCGGAAACCTAACAATACTTGCATTGTTAGATTTTAGCAATGCCTTCAACACTGTTGATTTTGATGTAATGCTATATGTTTTGCGCTCTATTAACATATCTCCGACAGTGATTGATTGGCTTCAGAGTTACCTGTGTGGTCGCCATCAACGTGTATGTATTGAAAATACATTATCCAATTGGTGTAATACTAGTGTCGGTGTACCCTAGGGCGGAGTTCTCTCTCCTTTACTCCTCTCAATTTTCATAAATTCCATCTCAACTCATATCTCTTCTTCTTACCACCTATATGCTGATGATTTACAAATATACTGTCAAGCACCACCGTAACAATTAAAGGAAGCTGTTGAGTCTATTAACATGGATTTGAGTCAAATGAGTAAATGGAGTGGATCCTATGGTCTTAAGGTGAATCCTCTGAAAACTCGAGTTGCGATCTTGGGTAGTTCCAGAATCCGTTCAAAAATTGAGTGGGCAGGTATCCCACCGATTATTTTTGACAAAAATATAATTCCTATTAGTGATAAAGTTAAGAATCTGGGGATATATATGGATTCTACATTATCTTGGGAGCCACAGCTTCAAGAAGTAGGGCGTAAGATGTTTGCATCGGTAGGCTCTTTTCTGTTCGATCTCGCCGAATACCAATTAGACAAACTTGAGCATCTTCTTATATTTGGCTTACTCAAATATGACCACGTCTCACAGTTCAGGAACGCAGCTTGGGTGGTTATCAATACGACTTCGCAGGGATGCTCATGTTCTTTCACAACTATATAGTACATTATTTAACCCTTCTACTCCTTCCTATCTTAAGGAACGATTCGTGTTCCTTCACGATACGCATTCGAAGTGCCTGAGGTCGTCGGAAAACATAAGGCTAAAAATGCCGTCTCACTCGTCAACATTCTACGGCAATTCATTCACGGTGACTGCGATTCGACTATGGAATCAACTTCCAGTTGAAATAAGACGAGCGCAGACAATATCCAAATTTAAAAAGATGGTTCTTCTTCATCATCATCCGAGCGTCTGTGCCAGTTGCGTCTCGCGACGCCCGGGGTCCGCTTAAAAAGATGGTTAAAGATCACTATTTATCTATGTAGGGTATGTATATATCTTTTATATATATATATTATGTATTTATAATTTTGTAAATTTATGTTAACGCATTATAATATTCTTCGTATCTATAGTATTTAAGTATATTAGAAATTAAGTACGCCACACAATTACTACTCATAACCTTCAACCAACTTTCTCCATCCAAAGGTTGCCTGGTAGAGATTGCTGTTAGCGATAAGGCCGCCCATTGTACTTCTAATTGTTCCGCATTTATTGATCCCAAATGTACATGTATGTATGTATGTATGTAATTTACTTGGCGTACAATAAAGTGTATAATAAATAAGTAAAAATATCGTCATGTTTTTCTGTTACGCGCCATGTTAGAATTCAAGTGAATTTACAATAAAAGAGGTTTTATATGATTATATATTTCGTTTTATAAATTCGACACGTCAGCGTGATTTTAATACTTATTTGAGGCTATCCTCACTTTTTGATGGTAAGTATCAGTACCTAAATGTATATAAATCTGTTAAAATTAGCAATTATTAATAAACATGTATAATAGAAAAATGATATGTCGAATGTAGCTTCAGTTCTTAACTGTGTACTCTGGTAGACACACATTTTTATTTTCACAGCTTCGATTTTATTTTCAACTCGATACATACACACGTTCCCTACAGATACGACCGGTCTTGACAGACAGACGGATGGACGGACGGACTGACAACAAAGTGATCCTTATTATATATATAAGTCTTTCGTTTTATCTTGTTGAGTCAGTCTCCCAAGAAGCGCTCGTTCTGTAAACGATCACTGCGTTAAGCAATTTTCGCTATGGCTGGTTATTGGATGGGTTTATAAGCGACGGGATTACAAGGTGCGACGGGATCTCGAAGTATGTCACGGGCGAAGCATAGGTCACCTTTTTCTTTGAATAAAGATAATCATTTTCAGGTAAAGGAAGAGTGCGAAGCAGATACATTATTTCTAATATTAGTGCAAGTAGAAAGGAACGAGGCGTTTATCGAAGCTGTTGGTACCAGTGTGCTGCCTCGAAGGATGAAAATTAAAGTAGGCTAACAGATATTACGATTTAATTTATAAAATATTGTGTGACACTTTAGAACAGTGCCATCTAGCCCAAACTTAAGTTATAAGCTTGTACTATGGTGGGATCTATACAACTGATAAACATACTTATATTTTCTAAATACTTATATTATACATAGGAAACACCCAAACTCCGAAACAAACATTTGCTGACTACTCCGTCGTTACATTTGCGAATCACACAAATATTTGTTCCGACCCAGGAATCAAACCCGGGAGCAGCGCGGTAGTCGCATACTACCACTGCGTCACCGAGGCAGTCAAGATTAATTACCTACTTGAATATTAAAAAGAAGTCCTTTGTGCTTTTATTGTACTAAAGGTTGACATTTTAAAACAAGCAGAGGTATAGCAGCGGTGCATTTTGTGTTCTCATTTTAGGTTTTTTTTTACCGATACCACGTAACCTCACGAAGTTCTAAGAATTTATTTTGGGACATCTAATTTGTAAAATGGTGAACATCTAAATATAATTATCTATCTATATCAAACACCACGCTACAAGGGTCAAAAATCGACCCTTGTCACACTTGCCGCCCCCCATTTTACAGCTAGATGTGAAGAACTACCTTGTGGTTTAATTTTTTTTATACCACTGAGGTGGCAGATAAGCATACGGCCCACCTGATGGAAAGTGGTCACCTTAGCCTATGGACGTTTGCAACACCAGAGGTGCAGCACTCGCGCTGCCGACCCTTTATAAACCTTCTAAGACCCCTTTTGAACCTCATACAGTAGACGTTCGTGAAAACTCAGGCAGGGTTCAAATGGGTTCCATTCCGACCCAGCACACTTTCTCTACCAGAGAGCTCCGGCGGAGTGCAGTCTTTACTGCTGCAAACTACAGATTAAATAGGTAGAAAGAAATGTTGAGAAAAAATGAGTATCATACTGATTGCCGACACATGCAGATACTTACTTAACACTTTATGCCCAGATGATACCAAAATACGATGTTATTCTGAAAAGTACTTGCGAAATATCTGACTTGCTGTCTAACTTTGAGCCTGACGTTCAGGAAATTGTTACACCTGTAAGTATACCTTTACTTTTTACTTGTCCCGAATAACACGTGCGAGGCAGAGACAGAGACCTTTATACCTACACAGTGAACGTAGGTACCTACCCGTCAACAATCTGAGTGCCCCTGTCGATATTCCGGTTATGACAGTCGTGACAGTCACATTTGGCAAGGACGGTACCTAATAAATAGGTTCGACTGCCGCGACGGAAGTTCGAAACTATATCACAGGCTACACGGGCGAAGCTGTGGGGGTCAGCTAGTAGAAGCAGGAAGAAGTGTGAGATCTTATTAATGGGGCTAGCAGCTGTCCATTTAAACATGCACGTGTGCATCTCTTCTGGAATTTAAATGTCATGTTTTTGAACGATTGACGAAGAATATGTATTGTGCGAAAGTAGAGGGTAGAAGGAGTCAGGGACAGGATATGCCGAGACTTACATATGAAGACCACGTGAGCAGATTGCTCAAATACGGAAAATTCAAAAGTACTCGGATACCCAAACGTGCGCGTATGAAGCGATTGATGACTCTTCTAGAAGCGAAAGAAGTAAGCATGGATCGCGCAGCCTGGCGATCGTTCTCTCTGACCCGTTAGGAATGTAGCGTGAAGATAGTTAGTTAGTTATGTTTTTGAATGAGAAGCTCTCGTAACATCTCTAACTCAGTTTTCTTTAAACTACATTTTAATGAAAATATCTTTATTCATGCGTAGGTCACAAATTAACACTTCTGAACGTCGAGATTAGGTATTGCTTCTACATTTAATGACCGATTCGCAAAGCAATAGGTAGAGCCTAAGGAAGAAGAACCTGGCTATAAAACTTATGGCCACTTTTTCTAAATCGCCAGCAATTACATTAGTTTTCGTTTACATAATTAAAATGAAAATGTTTTATTTTATTTTAAACAATATTTTATATTACATAATATTTATTATGTTTTTTTTATTATTATTTTTTCTATTTGTATGATACATGTAGACATATATGTTTTTTATACACCTGAGGTGGCAGATAAGCATACGGATTTTTTTTACTATTAATATTCCACCTGATGGAAAGTGGTCACCGTGGCCTTTGGACGTTTGCAGCACTATGGGTGGAGCACTCGCGCTGCCGACCCTTTAAAACCCTTCTTAGACCCCTTTTGAAGAACCCCATACTGTAAACGTTCGGGAAAACCCAAGCAGGGAGCTCAATCCACAACCTCGGCGTATGGGGAATAAAGCCTTTATCGGACCTAACCGAATGAGAGCGCTCCGGACGAAAAGTGTGATGAACCCTGTCTATGGCGAGCGGTGCGATGTTATAAGGTAGCTTTGGGCATAATTTCAAACAATTCCTGCCAGTACAGACCATTGTACAGGCGATAGAACACACATAAGGAGGCGAAGTCTCTCCTATCACGAAGGAGCTCAACACCGCCTGCTAGTAGAGTATCGTTGACAATTCTCATAGCACGCCCTTCTACCGAGTCAAAAGGTCGAAGCTGGTATTCAGGTGCACCAGCGAAAGGTAACAGCAGTACTCCATGTGCGGCGTACTTATAGAGGAGCAGTGTTTGTTCCGCAGTAAAATACTGCCGAGCCCTGATTAGCACGCCTAGCTTTTTGGACGCCAACTTCGAAATATATATGTATTAGAACCAACAAACCTAATTATCCTATCATGTTTTTTTTTCCAGTATATCACCGTAGATGTTCCGAAGAAGCGCGTAGTGATGTACCCGTTGCAGGACAGACCCTTCGCCGTGATATTTTGTGTGGTAATGCCAAAAATTCAAGAAGAACATGTAGCTATTGTCATCCAGGAATGCTCCTTGTGAGTGTCTAACATTGATTTTGTTAACAGTATATTTATACTTGTATACATTGGAGGGTTACTGGTCGTTTCTAGTACCTACATATCGTATTATCAATACCCCGGGTTTATTTTTTTGAATTGACACCATCTAACGTCCGTGCTATTACGTCAATAGTTCCGCAACTAATGTCAACCTTAATACAACTGACAATTCTCC
The DNA here is from genome assembly GCA_948477245.1 of Thumatha senex. Taxonomy (NCBI): domain Eukaryota; kingdom Metazoa; phylum Arthropoda; class Insecta; order Lepidoptera; family Erebidae; genus Thumatha; species Thumatha senex. The sequence goes on along the minus strand of OX419731.1, from coordinate 26,470,431 downwards.
TCTATCTAACCCGTAGACAGAGAATACTAGTATTCTCTGTCTACGATCTAACCTACCAAAAAAATATGAACTTTGTTAATTTATCATTGTGTCAAGTTGTCAAATTAGTAATACCTAATGTACAAATGGGTGCGAACGCAAGGGGCCCTAGTTGCTTCGCCTTCAAATTTTTGAGAACAATAAAAAATAATAACTAGTAGTCAGCCAGTAAAATGCAAACAAGGCTCAAACGATTAAATAAATAAATATTGTGGGACACTTTTCACATAACGCCATCTAGCCCAAACTAAGCTTTAAGCTTGTGCTATGCGATCTAGACAACTAATAAACAATTCTTATATATTTTTTATTCTTATTTATTTCTAAAAAATACATATTATACATAGGAAACACCCAAACTGCGAAATAAACATTTGTGGATCACATCATCACTAATTACTGCAGGTACTTGAATGTTCTTTATTGATTATCGTTTCTAATATTTAGCTTGCCAGACGCCGTCCGTCCGTTTGATGTTAAGCCATGGCATGGCAACTTAGGAAATTGTGGGTCATTCTGGAAAGTCCACAAAATTATTCATAGCGGCCCTCAAGTTGACAGCCCTACTAGAACTCGGGGGTCCGCTGATAGATTTCCAAGATTCTATGGTTCAACAGAGAAATGATCTTGTTTCTGAAAAACGTCTGCTGCACTTATTTATTTTGCTCGTATTTCTTTTTAGATTTATTTGGCCTACTTTGAAGAAGACAATTATTTTAGAGTACGAATGCATGTTGAAACAAAAATGTCAGCTATTGCTTCGAGCTGTACGGAAAATAATTGCTCAAGTAACTAAACAGATTATTAACGTGACCGAACTAGTGTCTATTTTGATCTATTTACTTTGAGCAGGTAAAGTTAGCTAAAACACGAATATTTCAATTGAATGCGATCGAAAGCTATTGATGAATAATTACGACGTGAGGTTAACTTTTATAGTTGTAGATCGTAGATATAGTAAAAACAGTAAGCTGGGTCTGGCTCGAAGGACCAGAAGGTGTACATTCATGATATAAAAATCCGTTTCAAAAAGATCTGTCCAGTGTGTTATGCGAAATAAATTTCGGAGCATCAAGATTTCTCAGATAGAGGGAACTATGTACACACAAATACATACACATGGAGAAAAATAACCGTAATCATTTGACAACTGGTCTCCTTTAAAAAACCAGCGCTGTCACAGAGGCTATTTTACCTAATGCTAAAAAGAGCTATTTTTCAGCGTGGCTGGTTTGATATATTTCGGCATTCGGAGGTGCAGCAACTTTATTTTAAATAAGCCTTTCTGTAATCAGTTTTATGCCCATATTTTATTTTCCTTCTGTCGATAACGTTGAATTGTTTTTTCTTCTTTTTGTGTCGGTGGGTTGCCGATACTCACCACCGCTTAAGGTGACGCAGACGTTTATATTAAGATCTCAATTTTGCCTTTGCAGGTGGCTTGTGTGCGGACTTTAATGCACGTGGTCACGGAGCAAGCTAAGCTGTTGGCTAGGGCTCAGGAGTGCGCTCTAATATTGATAGACGTCGACAACATGGCCTTGTATAATGCCACCGACGCGGTATGTAGCTATTGATTCGTAGGTTTTGAGTGGTCTCGGTAACTTAGTTGGTTAGGCGTCTGACCCGGCTATACAGAAGACGCTAGTTCGAGTCCAGCTCGAGACGGAATTTTTTTTTCACTTTTAATTTAAAATATATTTAGCAACTAATTGCTTTTTAAAGTTATTTCTACAAATAGTGCATGGGTTTATCTACATTGTGGATCATCTGTTACTCTGCGCCATCTAGCCTAAATAAAGCTAATTTAAACACATACATACCGGAATAACACATAGGCTACTTTTTATGCCGGGAACAAGTTCTTGTGGGAAACGGGAACGGGAAAACTTCACCATGCGTGCGGAGCCGCGGGCTTCAACTAGTACAGGTCCGTATTGGGTTCCATAAATTAAAGAGGCATAAATTAAAACTGCATAACGTTTTTTGCCATAGGTACTCTTCGTTTCGCATAACGTTTAAACAGAATAAATCATTAGTGTTCTGTAAACGATCACTGCGTTACGCAACTTTCACTATGGCTGGTCCTCGGATGGTCACCCAGCACCTACTTTGTAGCATTTACATTTGCGAGCGTTTCCGTGCTTTGGAAGGCACGTTAAGCCGTTGGTCCCGTTTGCCAGTAACAGGGCAGTCGCTAAGTCAAGTTGAAGACCTTATGGGCGGCTTGAAAAATTTCAACAGCAGGTAGCCACAACCTGCGTCTGTCTATTTCAACACGGCAATGGGTTCACCACCTATTTATTACGTGGGACAGGAATACATATGGTAAAAAGTGGGCTTACAATATATATGCCTCTGCCACCCCTTCGGGGATAAGGCGTGATAGATAAATAAATATATTTTTTACAATAACGATTACTAATCATAACTTTAATTAGTATCTCTTTGCACTCTATGGCATAAAGATAAATAATTCTATATCATAGCATAAGATAGCTATTATAGAGTAAGATGCTGAACGCAGTGATCCAGTGAGATAGCGGGATACATCCTACTACTTAATATTATAAACGCGAAAGTTTGAAAGTAGTAAGTTTGTTACTCTTTCATGCAAAATCCACTGAATGGATGTTGATCAAACACAGCCGCGAGCGTCAACTAGTAATAATATAATACAGCCAAATAACCAGGATACTATTACAATTTTTTCGAGAAAGTGCAATATTCAACCAACCTCACGTGCTTGACTAATATCTTTGCAGTTATATTCCCATCTACGATTCCCTATGCACCTTGGCATCGCCGGGGAAGTGATAAAGACTGGTCGTGCAATCAACGTGCGAGACGCTAAAGAACACCCAGCCTTTGATGCCACTATAGATAACATGTCAGGGCAAAACTGCGGGTATCGTATAAAATAAACATCATAATTAACACCAAATGAGACCAAACGACATCTATATTAATAAAATCAAGTGTGACTCACTTATCTATAATTACGTAACGTAAAGTAAGCTACCCTTATAATGTAGGCAGTCACTAAAAAAGGATTTTTTCAAAATTCCACCCCTAACGGGGTAAAATATAGCATAAACGGTTGTATAAAAGTTCAACATTTTCAGTGCTAGAGACATGATATTACGTATACCTATTTCTTATTACAGATGAATAGACACGTGTATCGCAGTTTTGCTAATTTTTACATTTAAAGAGGAAAAATGGAGGTTGTTTTTTATTGATAAAATTAGTGGGTGACTCATTCTTATAATCAACGTCCAGACGAAGCCCTTTGACCAACAAACCTAATTTTTTTAGAGTAAGCTAATCTTATATGGTTTGTTCCCACTAAGAAAGGGTTTCATGAAATTTCAACCGTAAAGGGGAAGCCACTGGGAATTCGCTAAGAAGTAAAATAACACTCTGGTGAGAGTAGTTTGGATACTTTCGATTACGTAAACAAGTAAATAATTGAAATGCACCGTAAATATTTCAATTACGACGTCAATATATTCAGGAAAGCCCACTTATCGTTCATTGTCTGTGCTGGTATGACGTTGCGTCCAATCTATCTAAGTATCTATCTTAGGATAATAAAGGAGGTAGTCATCTGCTAGTTTAACTTTGAAAACTGTATATGTATACCCTTGTCTCTTTAAGGTCCGTATTTCAAAAAGTTTCTCAATATCAATCAACGCTTGAGGCTAGTTTTTGCTTTATAAAATCTACTCTCAAGCGTCGATTGAGTATTGAGAAACGTTCTGGAATACGGCCTTAAATTCCTTTTTAGAGACAGCTATGGTTTGTTTTTGTTTGATATTCTATGAAGCGTACAGTAATTAGTTAATTTACCATCACCAGAAGCCTTCTTTGCTTCCCAATTCGAGAGCGAGCGGGAATCATCGGAGCTGGTTTGCTCACGAACAAAATAGAAGACCCGTACTTCGATGTTATGGATGAGGAGATGGCGCTAGCGTTCAGTATTTATTGCGGGATTTGTATCGTGCATTCCACCATGTACGGCAAAATTCAAGAGGCTCACATCAGGGCTGCTCTGGCGAATGAGATGGTCATGTATCATTTAAAGGTACGGTGCATGTCATTCAGGTTAAGGTCATTATCATACTAGCGTTAATTCCGATTTTGTTCCCCTGAAACTTTCGCTTCGGAATATACAGAGAGTATGAAAGCGGACCCCGACTCTTTTTTATTCCCATCAGTTCGATCGATTCACGATCTGCAAAGATACCTATGTACCTACATAATAAGATCATTTCTTGGGGCTTGTTATAGCTATAGAAGAAAAAACGTCAATGGATTATGGTCGTCGTAATATTATAGTGTGATGTAGTGCTCAGTGTAGCTAGTACTGTGGCAGAGGCATATTATATGCCCACTTTTCACCATGTATATTCCATGTATATTCGGCTTAATGGGCAGCTTAAAAAAATTCAACAGCAGGTCGCCACAGTATGCCCCTGTCCATTTCAACACGGCAATGGCCTCACCACCTGTTACGTGGGACAAATATGCATACGGTGAAATGTGGGCGTTTATTATGACTCTGCCTACCCCTTCTGGGATAAAGGCGTGACAAAATGTATGTATATTCCCACCTATTTATATTTTATCAGTTATAATACTTTTGTGGTTAAACTTAGGTACTTTGCCCATAATATTCTTGTCGTATTTATAAGCAAAGAGACGCCCTAAACAGGGAGTCTCTTCAAGGGGGAGGGGTTACCAGCGGACGGAACCTCGACTTGGACAATATCGGTCGGGCAATCACGTCGGCGCGGCCCTGAGAACCCCTATGAAAGCAGAACGCCAACGAGCGAGCTTTAGGAGGCATCCTCGAAACATGGAGGAGTAACCAACACCCACTACCGTGTTAGGCGACATACGGCCAGGGGGCTGAGTCTATTTCAATCGTGTCGTAAACATCGCTCATCAGAAAGCCACCGGTACAATTACGTATGTCAGTTTATCCTAGTTAGTGACTTTTTGATAATCTACTAACATTTTGACAGCTAAAAACAGCGATTCTGGTTCCATTCTACGGCTTTTTTTTTGATTGGTACTAATCCCACCCACAGTCCCATTACTGTGACTCCTGTAAACCAGGATCTACAGCAATGACCAAAACACCAAAAAATTTAAACCGAGCTCGATCTCGGTGATGTCCCAGGGGAAGTTAGCATGTCTTGGAACCCGCAACGAAATTAATCAGAAGAATTATCTTCTGATTAATTTCGTTGTTTTACATGTGTGATTAATTAGTGAGGAAGTAAGAAAAGAACGTAATGCCTCTCCCCTCCTTTGCAAAGCGGGAGACCTGGAAAGCAACTAGGTGTAAATCCTATAGAAATAGGGAAGCACCACGGTAATAGTATATTACGGGTCCTATGTAAGCTATGTTTGATTCCAGTAATATGTATGGCAGAAACGTTTAAAAGCACGAAAATTTACCCTCGATGCCACGAGATCCGCATAGTAAACTACTCCCGACGTTACTTGTAAACAATTAAGCATATTATATCGCTCATTTTGCCAAATGCTACACTCCGGCTACGGCTTGTCAATAGTAGACTCGGGCCCCAGGAGGTTGCGGCCGTAATCTCAGGAACTACTTGGTCGGATTACATTTTTTTTTGTGTTGGATGACCTATTTATCGAGGAAGGCTATAGGCTATATATCATCACGCTACTACCCTGGAGAGCGGAGTAGTAATCATAAATGTCGAGAAATGGGGCAAATTTTTATACCTACTATACAGTGTCTTTATGAACTGAGACAGTATGAGGAAATTCAAAATCGTAGAAGATACAGGGGACACGGCCATAGGAATCATTTGTTCTTTTTTTGTAAAAAAAAAAATTGACTTACAACTAATTTTTTGGTCAAGCGTGAGTATTATATATACGTGAGTATTATTCCCGTCGCGCCCATTCAATCCCGTCGTTTATTACTTTTACAATAATGTATGAATATTTGCCCGATTTGTTGATTACTGCTCTGCTCCTCATAATAATTAATATATATAATAGCGTGATGAGATAGCCTTTTATCAGTCACGCCTTTATCCCCGTCGCTCCCATTTAATCCCGTTGTTTATTATCTACTTTAACAATTGTGTATGAATATTTGGCCTATTTGTTGATTACTGCTCTGCTCCTCAGGGTAATAGCGTGATGAGATAGCCTTTTATCAGTCACGCCTTTATCCCCGTCGCTCCCATTTAATCCCGTTGTTTATTATCTACTTTAACAATTGTGTATGAATATTTGGCCTATTTTTTGATTACTGCTCTGCTCCTCAGGGTAATAGCGTGATGAGATAGCCTTTTATCAGTCACGCCTTTATCCCCGTCGCTCCCATTTAATCCCGTTGTTTATTATCTACTTTAACAATTGTGTATGAATATTTGGCCTATTTGTTGATTACTGCTCTGCTCCTCAGGGTAATAGCGTGATGAGATAGCCTTTTATCAGTCACGCCTTTATTCCCGTCGCTCCCATTTAATCCCGTTGTTTATTATCTACTTTAACAATTGTGTATGAATATTTGGCCTATTTGTTGATTACTGCTCTGCTCCTCAGGGTAATAGCGTGATGAGATAGCCTTTTATCAGTCACGCCTTTATCCCCGTCGCTCCCATTTAATCCCGTTGTTTATTATCTACTTTAACAATTGTGTATGAATATTTGGCCGATTTGATGATTACTGCCCTGCTCTTCAGGGTAGTAGCGTGATGATATAGCCTATAGACTTCCACGATAAATGCGCTATCCGACACATATTAGTATAGTTATTAGTATTTTTTATTTTTTTGGGACAACTCACACAACGCCATCTGATTCCACACTAAGCGGAGCTTGTACTATGGTAACCAGGATAACTGATAAACATACTTATATATTTCTAAATACATACATATCATAGATAAATAACACCCAGACACAGAATAAACCATCGTGCTCATCACACAAAGTTTTATCCTGGGTGGGAATCGAACCCACGACCTCTTGCGTAGCAGTCGGATGCACTCGAGACGCGCGGACTTCGCAGAGCTCGCTCGCTATTGGCTAGTCGCGACATCGCGCATGCGTAAATCGCAAATCATCGGCCATACTTTTCACTTGTCATTTTAAGACCAATTTTTTCACAATAAAATGATTATAATAGGTTAACCTTAAAAGATAGGCAAATGCTGTCGTGGACTTTATTTTAGAACTATTAAAGGGAAATAAATATGTAATACATAGTTTTTGCGTAACTTTAATCGTTTACGCAGCGTTCGCAGCGGAAGCTATCAAAAGGAATATTTTGTCCCCGATTTTGCCACATTTATCATTGCTGTTCCGCACCTATTGGTCGTAGTATGATGCTATATATCCTATAGCCTTCCTCGATAAATGGACTATTCAACACAAAAATAATTATGCAAATCGAACCTGTAGTCCCAGAGATTAGCGCGTTCAACTAAACAAACAAACAAACTCTTCAGCTTTATAATATTAGTATAGATTACGCTACTACCCCGAAGAGCGGAGCAGTAATCAACAAATCGGGCAAATATTCATTCATTATTGTAAAAGTAATAAACGACGGGATTGAATGGGAGTGACGGGAATAAAGGCGTGACTGATAAACTAACGGGAGTTCGAAGTTTGTCACGGGCGAAGCCAGCAAGCTAGTATAATATAAACGCCGTGAGGGCCACCTTATTATTTCTAAGGTCCTCATTATACATCTAATCTTCATATTTTTTCATTTTCAAGGTGGATGATCGAGAAGTGACATATATGTTAGATTGTAAAGGTTTCCACGATCACCCTCAATTGACCACGTTAAACTTCAACCCACGAGCGTTGCCTCTCAGAGAACTGCCTTGTTATGTTCTCAGGATGTTCACGGATCTTGGATTGGATAGGAAGTGAGTTCTATTTATTTGAACTGCCTCGGTGGCACAGTGGTAGTGTAAAAAATATTTGCGTGATCCACAAATTTTGTTTCGAAGTTAGCGTGTTTAAAAAAATATAAAAAATATGAGAGCGATATCTATTATGCTTTCAGATTCAACATAAAACGAAGTGTGTTGGCCCGCTTCATCTTACAAGTCAGGAAAGGGTACCGCGATGTACCCTATCACAGTTGGTTACACTGCTTTAACGTGGTGCAATGGATGTATGCTGCGATTGTCAACTTTAAACTTAATTCTTTCTATACGTGCGTATACCTCTAAATGCGTTAACCTCCGTGTGAGTGAGTCGGGTAGATAAATCTTACTGAGCGACGGGGACAGATAGCATTGTGATACAAGTCTTTTTCTGCTCCGCAATCATGCAAAACAAGCCTCCTTTCTACCTGTTTCTATCTCTCTAAAAGAGTTAGTGTTTCCAATCCAATATTCAGGTTTTCAGTTCTGAAATTCGTCATTATCTTTAATTTGAAGGAAAGTCGAGCCGTATACGTTATCGATTCACCATGCTTTAGCGTTAGTTATCCCTCGCTTAGGCATACCCTAGCTAGATCAATGGTTGACAAATTGATTAGACCAAAAAGCTATTGTTACCCCGTCAGAGATGCAGCGGAAGATAGTTAAGTTCAGTAAAATATTGTATACTGTACAAACACAGTACCATCTACCAATCCTACTAATATTATAAACGCGTAAATTTGTAAGTATGGATGTTTGCTACTTTTTATACATAGGCTACTTTTTATCTCGGGAACAAGTTCCTGTAGGAAACGGGAACGGGAAAACACACAACGCGTGCGAAGCCGAGGGCATCAACTAGTTACGTAAATATCTATCTTAAAAACTTAGCTTAACTATCTTCACGCTGTATCCCTCACGGGGTAGTCAGAGATATGTACCTAGTATATACCTATCTACTGTTTAAAATTTTAATTTTCTATCAATAGGATATGCTATGTACCTAGTACTATTTTTAAAGTATTATTAAATTAAAAATGTTTGCAGTGATTTGCAAATATTGATGTTCTTAGTAGCTGCCTTAACCCATGACCTGGATCATCGCGGGACCACCAACAGCTTTCAGCTCCATGGTAGTAAGTAAACTATGGTATCTACCTCCCTTCTCGAAATACTGATGTGTGTTTTTGTAACAAGAGCAACTGACAAAGGGTTCCATAGGTTCCCAGGGTAATAATTTTCCATCAGGTGGGCCGTAGGCTTATCTGTCAGATTTAGTGCCCGTGCTGCCTCACCAACTTCATTAGTCATTACAAACACAAGTTGGGTAAATAATACTGAATGCCAAAAAAATATAATCACCTTTACAGATTCGTGCAAAAAATTACGGTCCATCCATTTAAAAACAAAAATTTCTATGCATATTATGTCACACAAGGTACCTTCTGAAAATCAACATTCCCCTACATGACATACTCCTGTTTGGTATGTAGCATAAAGCTGAGACTGTCTTATGTGTACAAGTATTTAGGTGTTGATATGTAAGAGGAGTGGACCTCACCGAGATATATCCGGGGTTCAGTGACCTCATCTGCTATGCTAGTGGTGCACAGTGGCGTACACAACAAGGATTTCGGATAGGGTAGGGGCTGTTCTGTAAACGATCTCTGCGTTAAGGAACTTTCGCTATGGCTGGTCACGGATGGGTGAGCACTTTGTGGCATTTACATTTGTGAATGTTTCCGTGCTTGTGAGTGGTCCCGGTTGCCAGTAACATGGCAGTCGTTAAACCAAGTTGAAGGCCTTATGGGCGTCTTTATAAATTCTACAGCCATAACCTGCGTCTGTCTATTTCATCACAATGGCAAATGGGCTCACCACGTAATACGTGGTACAGGAATACACACGATGTAATTTAGGCGTATAATATGCCTCTGCCACCTCTTCGGGGATAAGGCATGAGGCATGATGGTGCACCTGCTGACTAACTGACAAGGCAACGAGGGAGGCGGTTACAGGTTACAAGCTTACAGAGTTGGATATTACTCACAATAAAGTCGAACGAAAATTAAAAGTCAAAAGATAGCAGAAGCAGCAGCTCCCAGCAGCTAAATAAAAGAGGACCCCAGGCTGTAGGGTTTGGAAGCAACCGGGAATATACCAAGATGAAAAAGAAAGAAGGTAGTCGCTTTCATCCAACATTATTAAAATAACTGAATCACTGACTCTAGCTAAGCAATTCAATCCTCTGACCTCTCGTCTTAGCAAAATGAGTTTTCTTTATCAGAGACAACCCTGGCCGCTTTATACTCGTCGGAAGGTAGTGTGATGGAGCGTCATCACCTCGCCCAAGCGTTGTGCCTCCTCAACATGGAGGGCTGTGAGATACTTGACACACTACCGAGAAAGGAATATGACAGAGCGCTCATTATGTTGAGGGATTTGATCGTCGCCACCGATGTCACTAATTACGTTGAGTAAGTTGTAAAATTTTGCGTTTGAATTATTTTTTAGCACGTAGGTACTTTTCAGTTACTGGCTGATAGGTACTGCTTGATGAAATTCGATGACTATAGAAAATCGTGTTCTCACTTTCTAGGAGGATAAAGATACACTTTTTCACCCCTGTCAAAACCTAGACGTAATGAAGCTCTGTCAAGATTACGTAAAAACTGGACGCATTGACTTGATACTGTCTGTGATTGGTTTTATAAAAAATGGGCATTCTGATGGTTGTGGCATTAGAGCATTAAAAATAAGACTTCAGAGAGATTTTTCAATTACTTATACTCATAATAGTCAAATATAGTAAGTATATTCAGGGTACTTACTAAGGACTGGACCTATTACGTGGGACAGGAATCCACACGGTGAAAAGTGGGCATGTAATATGCCTCTGCCACCCCTTCGGGGATAAGGCGTGATGGATATTTATATTTATTTATTTTTACTTACTAAGGATGTTTTGGATATAATTGGCACATTACGCTTAGACGAGTTAGGCAGACGTAAAGAACCGGGGAGTAAAAACAAGTAAATTAGTAAAGAAAGAAGTCTATTGCACAGCAAAGAAGAGCTGAACCAGAAAAGGGTTGAATACTTTTGACTGAGTTTTGATTCGAGTTATCCTTGATCTGTCACTGCTATATTATGGTGTTGGTGGAATTCATGACAACACCATAATAATCTCATTTCAAAAATAAGCAGTGGAGCCGCGGGCATCCCCTAGTCTTACATACCTAAGTATAGACGAATCCCATTTCTTGATTTTGAAGAATAGGTTTTCATTCTTTATAGCAACCTGAACGACTACAAGGCCATAGTAGAAGAATTCACACAGTACAACCGTGAGCATATTAACGCGTTGAGCTGCCTTCTTATGACATGTGCAGACTTCAGTGACCAACTGAAGGAATGGAGTAGTGTCAAGAAGACCGCCGTAAGACATTGCCATCTAGCAATTAAATTTTCTTTTCTTTTTTGTGTTTTTAAACCCAACTTTATCTGGCTATCGTAGTTTAGGTACTGTTGGACGTGAACTTCTCCCAATCATTTAAAGGTTTGGTTTTACTGTACGAAGCTGGTAAGACGGTTTAAAAGGGGCTTTGTTTCGGAGTTTCCTTCTCTTCGCCATGACCTCATCAGTTAGTCAGCAGGTGCACCTCTTGTAGGTTAGGTTGACTAGTGTTCGGAAGATCTCGTTGTACGTATCTCGACTAAATAGTTATTATGCACAAAGAGATTTTGATGAACAATGTGAAATGAAGGAAAAAACTAGGATAGTGGTCTTTTGAATTGCGAATCGAGGACTTGGAATGCAACTGGAGCTAGAACTCCGATAATGATGACTTGTTAAGGACATAAACAAAACGCGAAAGTTTTTGGAGCAATTTCTGTATATGAAGTGAAAAAGAGGTGCATCTAAATATAATTATAAAAAAATCTTCTATAGTTTGGTAACGTTCGCAAATTAGTCAACTTTAGGAATGAATGCGGGTAAATTTAACGGATTTTTTATCTTTCCATTCATTCTATAGGCATCAGCCCTAACAGAGTTCTTCAAGCAGAGTGAAGCAGAGAAGAGTCGAGGAGAAGTATCTGCCGTGCAGTTGGATAAAGACAAGTTCTCTATTCCGGACCTCGAAATAGAGTTTCTTACCGATATTTGTATACCGCTGTTTGAGTTAGTTCAAATCTACCGTTTTAGTTTCTTGTCTGTTTCAAATGCAGGAAGGGTTTATTAAACTTTACAACAACGAGGTAATGTCCTACTGCCGATAGAAAACTTCCCGTGAGTATTCTACTTTTACTGTAGGTACTTATTTTATTTCGAATAGACTGTAGGTATATATACCTATTACTTTATGGGAACAACCATATAATATGCAAACTTATGTACCTGAATCCTGAGGCTTCGCTTATGACACGGAGTAGAGAATAAAAGCGGAGATGCCGCTAGGGCAACAGAGTTGTGTGCCACCAGGTGAGTAGTTACGTCACAGAGTGGGCGGAGTCACGCGCCACAGTTTCATGTAAATCGTTGCTGTGCTCGGTTGAGAGTCTGAAATTTATTTTCGCTAAATTCTATAGTTATTGACGGTGTTCACCATAAAGTATGCTATTCTTGAATGCAAAAACGATTGAGAAACTTATTTTAAACATAGTGACGGTATACCATTTCATTTGTAAGTATTTTTATTTAATGAAAACAATTTACAAAATATTTATATCTTCAAACACAATTTATATCTTTAAACAATTTATATCTTTAAACAATTTATATCTTCTTTAAAAATGTAAATCAGAGTCATCTATGAGACGATAGATGCAAGTAACTTTTGACATGCACCTATTGAAGAAAAATAGAAAAAATAATACTCAATGTATACTTTTGTAAATACGCCACATTATAATGCTTGTTCATATTTCTGCCCAAAACGACAATTATTTTGTGAGTCGCAGCGTATTTACATGATATGACGAAATTTTAAATAAGAATAATACCATCTACCAGCGCATAAACCAATAATTTTATTGATAACACATTGTACATTATTCTAGCGGGAGCATTATTTGGAGTTTCATAGAAGAACATAATATACAGACCTAAAGTAGAGAATGTTCTAGAAAACTAGGTAGCGCTATTGTTGCGAGTAGACAAACTAAAATGTTCATTGGATCTTCAGTTCTTTGTGTTGCACGATTATGTCGCTAGATGGATTTACAATTAGATACGAGTTAAAGACGGAGTTAACCGCCCCTTTTCCCCCCGCGGCCCCATTTCCCACCCGCAGTTTGGCACGCGTATTACTTAAGAGAAATTTGCTTGCAACATCTCCGTTCTTTCTGTCCTCCGTGGCTCATGACAATTCGAACCCCGTGGCACACATTTGAATCGCTTATTAATTTTAAAATAAAGTTTGTAATTAGTCCGATTTGTTAACATTTATGATTTCTACTCCGCTTTGTTGGATATAAGCATGATGATATATATATAGCCTATAGCTTTCCTCGATATATGAGCTATCCAACACAAAAAGTAGTTCCTGAGCTTAGGGCCTTCAACTAAACAAACTCTAGAACTTTACAATATTTGTTTAGAGGTTTGACGTCACTTTGGTCCAGATATGTAATGCGGCGATAAATAATGCTGTTTTTCGATCTCTGTCTGTATAATTGGTTCTATCTCTGTTGCACAAAACGCTAACAGTCTAGCTAGCGTTATGACGTAGTGTGCGAGAGAGATGGCGCTCTACCGCCGGTTACAGTATGTGCGTACATTTTTAGCATCAGTTGATTTAGTACAACATTTGCAGAACCCTAAGCCTGATACTGCCACAAGCTGAGGAGTACATTAAGGTTATGCATGAGCATATTGAGAAGTGGGATAATTGCAGATCCGTGTTCTTTGAAGTGAGTAATTTACACTTATCCTTATTGTCTGACTTATCTACATACAGCCTAAAACGAGGCGGTTACAAACTTACAAATTGATGTGACGTAGAAAAAACTAAGAAATGACAACGGTAAAGCATTGTCATACAACGTGGCAATCTTCTGGGACATTTTGACGAACTTCGCGAAGAAGAGTGAGTTATCTACACTTGTCCTTATAAAACTAAACTATCTTCACCCTGTATCCCTTACGGGTAGTCAGAGAGGACAGATCGCCAGGCCTCGCGATCCATGCATACTTCTTTCGCTTCTTCAAGATTCATACACGCAAGTATGGTAGGGTATCCGAGTACTTTTGGACTTTTCCGTTTTTGAGCAATCTGCTCACGTGATCTTCATATGCAAGTCTCGGCCTACCCTGACTCCTTCTACTTTCGCATAAACATAACATGCATTTGTCCTTATTGTATGATTTATCAACACACAACCTAAAGCGAGGATGTTATAAACTTGTAAATTAGTGTGACGTAAGTATATACAGCAGAAGCGCTCGGGCTGCCGCTGACTCAGTGTTCTATAAACGATCACTGCGTTAAGCAATATTCGCTATAGGTTGTCCTTGAATGGGTGGCTACTTTGTGGAATTTTCATATGCAGCGTTTCCGTGCTTCGGAAGGTACGTTAAGCCGTTGGTACCGTGTGCCAGTAAAATGGCAGTCGTTAGGCCAGGTTGTAGGTTTTATGGGCGGTTTGGAAAATTTCAACAGCAGGTCACCACAGCCTGCGCCTGTTTATTTCAACACGGCAATGGACTAACTACCTGTTACGTGTGACAAAAATGCATACGGTGAAATGTGGGTATATGGTATGCCTCTGCCTACCCCTTCGGGGATGACGGCGTGACAATATGTATGTATGTAATTGTATGCATATAAAAATAAAAAATGACAAAGATTTCTGAAGTCTTCTGGGAATGCTACTACACGAGGACTGCTATGCGGAGAAATTTTATAATGCATGTTATGTTAGTGGTTTTTTGTTTTGATTGCTTCAATTATCTTAGTTTAGAATTTATTAACATGTAAAGAATTTCGTTTAGATATCATTTGCATAAAATATTAAAGAAATTTAAAATTCTGTACATTAGAAAAGTTGCAGCAAAGCATTGAGAATTTTCAAACCAGCGAAGGAATGGGTAGCGAAGGAATGGGACTATGGCCCATGATACCACCAATAATACCCCTGGGAGACAAAATTACAGAATTCCTTTCCAAAATTTAATATGGCCAATTTATTGTTTCCAGATTCCAACAGTGGCAGGACTCGCAGTAATTCTGAGTCCTGAACTGGACAATCTCATTGAACTGAATATAAGAGAGAAGGAGATGGAAAGAGAGAGGTTGGAGCGAGAAAGAATTGAGGCAGAGGAAGCAGAGGCTGCTGCTGCTGAGAAGGCTGCAGAAAAGGCAGCAGAGAAGGCTGCTGCAGCAGAAAAGAGATAAGATTATGGCACTGAGGGCAAAAATGACAAAAAACGGACCGTGCACCGATTTTGCAATGCGCTAGGAATAGTTTGATTTATGAATCTAAACCATCCGGGGCGCCACCCAAACGCATACAAAATAGTTAGGGCTAGTTTACCATGTATAAAATAATCTACAAAACTATTAAAACAAAAAAATGGTCCATTGATAATTTATCAAAACAGCAAAACTTGACAACGCTTGAAATTGGTGCCGGTAATTATTGAAATAACGGAAAATTGGAAAAGTTAAAATCAAATGTTGGGAAAAGTATACCCGTCATAAATAAAGAATAACAATTATATCTGTTTTGTTTATAAATTCTCGTATCGCGAATACTTATTTTTGAAAAAAATCTTATAATACTTATTCATTATTTTATGAGAAATTCGGTACTACAACGACATAGTTTAGAGCAAAGTAAATCATCACCGACGGAATGTGTCAATGTTTATCTTATTACTTGTTTATGTACTTGTCTCTATACAATCATATGAATGTACATTTGTTGTACGTACATTCCAATCTCTATCCACAAATATTGGTTTCGGAGTTTGGGTGTTTTCTATGTATAATATGTATGTATTTAGAAATATAAAAGTAATAGGAGACCCAATAAACCAACTTAAGCGCCTTTACTTTTAATTTAATTTTCTTTGATTTTTGAATCTAAACCATCCAGGGCACCACCCAAACGAATAAGAAATTGTTAGGGCTAGTTTACCATATATAAATTTATGTATCGAAGACAGTTTATATTCATTAAAATGTAGTAAATTCTCTAGAACTCAATGTGAAGTATTTTACGCTACGACGATTTAACCAATGGACGCGTAATGTACTTAATAAAGTATGAAATCACCTTCAACTAACTTTCGTGAGAGGGGGAAACTACACATATTGTTTTCTTACTCTTGCATGAAGTGTTGTCACTGTCTAACAACCAATAAAAATGTAGCTATGCAATACGAATTTGACACAATATTATTCGGCTAATTTGAGATGGTAACTCTTTGTATCATGTTTATAGAGAATGAAAGTATATTGAATATAGGCCGATTAAGACAGGGACTTAGCTAAAAATGCGTAGCAAATGGCAAGCAGGGTATAGGCGCAAACGGTAAGATAGCCATTGGCTAAATCGTTATAGATTTTACGCCTTTAAATACTGACAAATGAATGACAAATTCTTTTGCACGTGTCCGAAGTCTTTTATTTCACTAGATTCATAGATGACATGTTTATATAATTTAGTTTTATTGAGAACATAATAAGATACATAATCCTATTTCTAAACTTATATTTGATTATATTTTTAATTATTTTAAAGAACTATATTGATAGACTTTGGATTGTGTATCTCATTATTATTTGTATTTTTATTAAAATATAATATTGTCTTATCATGTTACCTTATCGATATATTAGATAACTTTCTGAAAAAATGCATTACAATTTGTTATTTTAGAAATAAAAGATATATTATGGCTTGAATGGTTTTATTGTCGTAAATAAGTAATAATATTGAAAACACAATATTAAATGAAGTTTAACTATTGGTACATTTGAGTCAAAATATACAAAATCTTTACTACCTTGAAGACCCCAGGTCTGACGAGTGAACATAAATAGCTTCCACCAGAAAAAAAATTTCAAACTAAATCTGCCATGAATAATGTGGCATTGTATTCTAGTACTTTAATACATTAAAGTATTTAAGTTATAATTCCGCGATGATAGACCTTCTTTTCCTTGTGTCCTATCAGAATGGCCAGTCACTTCCTATTTTATGTAGAGATCATTATAGAAAATTGCTTCCTAGTTGCTACTTAAATATGACTCAGATAAATGGCATTTACCTCTAAAATCTAATGTATATTTTTTAAATTTACTCGGCAATGGGCCCCACCTGTTACGTGGGACAAAAATGCATGCGGTGAAATGTTGGCGTAAAGTATGATTCTGCGTACCCCTGCGAGGACTAGGGCGTGACAATATGTATGTATGTATGTATGTAGTAGTAACTAGGAAGCAAATCTCTTAGTGCATTTATTTATTTATAAAATGTCGATGTATAATATCGGTAGTGATCGGACACATTTTTCTTTACAAGACGTGAACACATAAAAGACAGGACATACAATAGTAATAAATACTCCTGAAACGGTACCTACATATTATAGCGGCAGGGCAGGGGTACGTTATATTTGTATAATAATGTCATAACACAAAATACATATACAAATTTCGATTTCCGAAAAATCAATTTTTTTCCTTATCACAGTCAAATATCTAGTTGTATCCTCATTCAATGCAACCTTGTCGTAATAATAAATAAGTACTGCCAACATTCTAGCAAATATTGTCAGAGATTTCAGTTTTGAAAACAATTGTGTCATTAGTCTCTTTGATCATCTAAATATAAAAACAAAATATGATAAAAATAAAAAATAAAATATATATTTTTTTAATATATGTAAATTAATATTCCTTACCTTCCTTTTTTAATGTGTAAAATTTATTAAAAATTAAATATATAAGTATTAAATTTCGATATTAGAGTTAAGACTGTATTAAATGGCAATTTTATCATGAAAATAAATACTGTTATTGTATTGTATTAATAATCCACACCTCCCTTTTTTGTACTGTTTTCTGTAAAATGTTAAATTTTAATATGTTAAAATATATTTATTAAATTATATAGTGCTTTTCTAGATAAATGAGCTATGTAATAAAACATTATTAATACATAATTAGAACGTAATTTTACAAGAAAGATAGGGACAGTAAATTAAATCACAGTACGGTGTAAATTTCTTTGGTAACTGAACACTTTAACTGTCACAAAACCCTTTCTCATCCTATTTTTTATTGTGATAATCCTACGAAATAAAATGCGTGTGCGAAATAAAATTGAATTACAAATGGGCATTTTACTAACACTATTTCCTCGCAAGTTTTCATACCTTTTTGTATTATCAAACATTTTTATAATACAGTTTCTGCAAGGTTCAGGACATAATTGTTTATGCTATCTATGTATTTTTTTTAATTAAATATTTTTTCCATTTCTATATTATTTTGTTCTTAAACAAGTTTTATATATCATATTATATAACATCAAAGATTAAGCTTATATATAACTGTTTTAGTAAAGTTGACAAAACAAAGTAAACAGCGAATAAGACATTTCTAATGCAATAAACTGACGAAGGCAATATAGAAATAAAAGAGGGGTCGACTCTTTTATTTCTATATTGCATTCTTTTTCTTCTACAAATAAGTATAGATCATTTAATCTTAAATTAAAATATTATAAAAAAAAAAAAATTTAAGTATTAATAGTTCAATAGTAATATGCGTGCGTTTCTTAATATTGGTAACTTTAATAATGGATATTTTAAACGTTCAGTAAGTATAAATGTTAAATATCAAAACAGAAGAGAACATAAACTAAAAACTGGGTCTAGTTTCATAAAAATTGTGTAAACTTCGAAAATATAATAAATATATTACAGAATACAAAATGTACGATGTAATATAACACATTGGCTACGTTCCACTTATCGACCGCAATAATTATAACACCCTCTGTATCGTTCCGCCTAAAGCTCGTGGTCATTGCGAGCGATCGCTTGACGTCATTCATGACGTCACTGTACGCAGATTAGTGAATTCGATTGGGCTTACAGCGCTTAAGATGTGCGTTCCACCTAAACCTTTTGCCTAAAATGCTTGCGGCCATTTTACGTTACTTGAAATTGCATTTTCAGCGGTCGCGGTCGAGAGCGTTACGAGTCCGGCCGAGTGGCCATTCAAATTCAATTCGCGGAGAACGCCGCCGTTCCTCGGACATATCGCTATCTCTGTCGCTCGCTCCGCGCTACCGTCCCGTGCGAGTAGAACAGCATAATGTCTGTTCGAAATTAGTAGAAATTTGTGTGATGAAAAATGGTGAATCAACTGATTATATTTTGATTTTCTTTAAGACATTGTGTAACTAGACAATATAAGCTGTGTTTCTGTTAAAATTTCATAATGATTATTTGCGTTTTTAATATAAAACAAATAGGCGGAAAATATCTCGTTAATGTCGAAAAATTTACGAAATTTAATCGCATATATTTTTAAGTAGGTAAATATTTATAAGAAAAATTAAGAACCAAAACATAGATAAATATTTTCTTAATCCGAATAACAGCGATGATATGTCGAGATATTCTCAAATTGAAAATGATTTTGGTATTACGTTTGTATGGGAAATTAGTTGTTCGCCGGCTTCTTAAGATTGCGTTCCACCTATAACCTTTGCCTAAACTGCCTGCGGCCATTTTACGTTAGTTGAAAGGCAATTTCGACGGTCGCGAGTCGAGGGCTTTCAGTGGAACATACCCGTTAGCTGAAATATGTGCAACACGAAATTAGCTCTATAAGTGCGCCTACAGGAATGTTAACAAATAACTAGGCCTACATCTACAACTCTAGCGAAGAATATTTTACCCAATTAGACCATTTTCTGTAGGTTGTACTAATTCTTCTACAAATTCTTTCACCATTACTGCTAATTTACTATTCACCTCTTCTTGTTCTCTGTAACAAAAAAATATATAAATCAGGTAAACAAGCACACGGCCAACCTGATCAAAAGCGGTCGAAAATGATCGGAAGACTGATAGAATTCTATTAAAACGCGACGCGCTAGTGGCCGCGCTCATAAGTAGCATTTTGGTAGTCAACTAGTATTTTGACAGCTAGCAACAGCCATTTTGGTTCTATTCTGCGGTTTGTGAAATGCGATTGTAAAATATATAGTAGACTTTACAGACTACCTAGTTTTGAACCAATTACAATGGAATCGATATAGAATAGAAATAGAACGATTTTTATTGTAAAATAGTGACTCGGCCCCTAGGCGCCGCCTATTCTGTAAAACCGTAAATGACCCTTGAAGAAGCCCATGCTATATATTTACTCGACTACCTAATCGTCCATGGAAGGAAGTCTGTATACACATACTAGCAAATAAAATGCGTCATCTCAAATGCGGCGTTCTGGAGGACGAACACCAAGTGTCGAATAAACAAACGTGAGATGCAGGCGTCAGGATCATAGCCTTATTGCTGAACTTGAATGGTGTGATTTGTAAAATAATAATTTTTAATACAATATTAATTTATTAAAAAAAACAACTCACAAACCTTCTTGTGGGTGCATCACACACAAGTTCTGAGTAGTACTTCAGCTTGGGTTCGGTGCCACTTGTCCGGATAGTCACACTTAGTCCATTATGACATTTGAACAGCACCATCTCGCCTGAAGTGTAATCGCTGTCCAACCCAGTGCCTAGGACTTCTGTTTAAACATAGAGGAAAAACGAATATTGTAATTTTTAATTAATTATTGGAAGCGCTCGTGGCCTAGCGGTCTCAGTGTTCTGTAAACGATCACTGAGTTACGCAACTTTCACTATGGCTGGTCCTCGGATGGGTGACCACTTTGTGGCATTTATATTTGCGAGCGTTTCCGTGCTTCGGAAGGCACGTTAAGCCGTTGGTCCCGGTTGCCAGTAAAATAGCAGTCGTTAAGCCTGGTTGAAGGCCTTATGGGCGGCTTGAAAACTTCAACAGCAGGTAGCCACAACTTGCGTCTGTCTATTTCAACACGGCAATGGGCTCACCACCTGTTACGTGGGACAGGAATTCACACGGTGAAAAGTGGGCATATAATATGCCTCTGCCACCCCTTCGGGGATAAGGCGTGATGGATATTTATTTATTATTTATTTAATATTGTAAATATCCTTAATTACATCTGCCTAGTGTAAGCCTATAAAAGGTACTACTAGGTACTACTAAAGCTTCTTTTAAAGTTCAGAGGCCCAATTCTCGGCCATACGACTTGCAAGCGTAGACAAAAATTTGCTGGTGATATGTCGTTTATTTTATATTTAGAAACGAAACACGAGACAAAAGACACTTCATCCGTAAATTTACGTCTACGCTTTCAAGTCGTGTGAGCGAGAATTGGGGCCCTGCACAGCTTTGATTTGACTTATTTAATACTGTCGAAGGTCAGGCTGTGTTTTTTTAACGTGCGACTTAAAACTATGTTGCACTTAGACCATAATTATTTTTATAAGTAAATTATAAAAATAATTATAAATAAGCTCTCAAAAAAAAGCCTTCCTAAGTTTCTTGCCGGTTCCTCTCAGGTGGGCCGTGTTCCGAAACGGTGATCACTTTAAAAATCAATATATATAAAAATCAATGCCACTTTTCGTTGTAATTTTATAACTCAAGAACGGGCTCACCTATCCAAACCAAATGTTTAGGCTTTGTTGGGACTATTTAGTAGATGGTTTATGTAAAGTTTGCACAAAATCGGTAGAGCGGTTCATTTACGAGAGATAAAAAATAATTGGTGGCGCTAACGAAGTTGCGAGGGTCAGCTAGTATTAAATGTATCTTTAGTTCTAGTGTATGACATTTTGTAAGCGCCGTCGTTAAAATGGTCTATGCAAAATAAAGATATTTTTAATTTATTTTACTAGCTTTCTATCTATTTTTTTCAGAAATAATGTTAAAATTAATATTGTACTAGAATAATCTGAATCGTGTACATTTTAATTTATAATAATATTCGTGCCCAAAATCTTTGATTGCACCAATTATTGTAGAACCCAACAACTTGGTGGATGCAATGTAAAGAAAACATAGATAGTTTTGCTTGTACAAATAAGGATATGATATTTTATAATACTTATAAACACACCAAGTGGTTACTATAAATTAAATCATGTCCTGACAAATGAGGCTGCTTTCGTGCGTCTTCACCTTTACAATATCCCACTACGAAGCGCAAAGTTTATAACGCCATCAAGCAATCGCTCTGTATATATAGTATGACAATATTTGAAAGAATGTAGTTATTACTGAATCACCGTTGTAGTTTTGTGTGAAACTTACTCCAGTCACTTCTAATAGGCTAACTATCACCATAGCCAATTAGAAGTTCCTTGGGCATGTTAACCACAGCATAATAAAATGTCACACCTTGCAAGCCGCGGTAGTATCTCCAAATGTGACGATGTTGTTCTTGAAGTGTTGCTGTTTGTTGACGTAGCCAAGTGCGTTACCCTTGTTTCTTTAAATTATATTAATTGAAAACCATAAATTAAAGAAACTATTGGCAACGAACTAGACATAATTGAGCAAACGTTGCATCTTCTATGACCTTGTTGTATGACATTTATAAGAAACATTCGACAGTAAACAATGTAAATATATTTATTACAACCATCCGCCTACGGCTCCAAAATCATGGAACGCTGAATAAGTAATGCCCTCCCCCAAAATAAATTTCATCAAAGCCATTGTTAACAATAAATTTAAACGTTTCTACGTATGTTAATAATTGTCTAGATTCCATAGCACGAGCTTATATTTACTTAATTTCTAAGAACATCCCATAATATGTATTATTAGTATTTATTACAGTTCTACTTAAGCGATTGAAAAAAAATGTAAATCATATTTAAACCAGAGAATAAAAATGTGCCTCCAAATTGGCAGTGGTGGTTTTCGCATTTGTAGCGGGAAAAATCTAAACGAAGACGGTAATATCACCAATACAAAAGTATAGCCAGCATGATTTATACATATTTATACAAAATAAAATTAGAGTAGTCCAATATAGATTATACATTGTTAAGTTTTTTTTTTAAAATGACTATAATGTCTGTTATGTGGTTAAGAATAGACATAAAAAAATAACAGACAGTAAATTGCAGGTACTATTTAAATACAATAATATAATTGACCACATCAGACGAAGCTCTGGTCCAGACGTTCTTAGAGACATTGGAAGTCGGTTTCGACAATGTCAAGAAATGCCACCCCCCAATTAAAGTAGATAAGAGGCTACAAAATTGAGCAGAGCGAAGTTCTACGTTTGGATGTTATAAGGGCACATAAGGCAAGATCACTTAACTTATGATTCAGTTTTTCACACTACAACAACCCTGTAAAAAATTGAGCAGCTATTTTAAATAGATTTATGCTTATATGTGTTTGATTTTTGAAGTGAAACTTCTTTATCGACGTTGAGAGAAATTTTAAAGCTTTTAAAAAAATCTTTACGTTTTTCGGTTACGCGTCATGTTGTTTGTACTGAAACTTCTTTTTCGACGTGGAAAAGGAAATTTTATAGCTGTAAAAAAACAATGTCGTAAAGAAGTTTCAATTCTTACCTGTGTTCTCTAGTAGACACACATTTTTTTTCTTCATTCAGTTTACGCATCTAGGAAAATTTGATAATAAATCGTTTTAGGTTTTGACAGACTGTACTTACTAAGATGATTAGCTTCACCATTGATGTGTTCAGGAATTTTGATACCAGCTGTGAAATCGTTGATGTATACAACTTCGCAGGAACCCACTCTTTTCGGATACTGAAATGTATAAAGGAAATTACAAAAATAGCAATACATATTAATAAAGTCACTTGATAATTGCTTAAAAGTAAACATTACTTTTAAAATGGACTGTTAAAAGATTTTATATGTGACTCCAAACCTCTCAATGGCTATAGGTTAAGGGAGGGTTTTCAATGACGCGGAGCTGGCTGGGCAGAGTGAAGAGGAGCGAACTGTGAAATGGTGAATCACAATTCTCGAAATTTGGAAAGTGAAGATTTCTAGGACTGTGATTGGCCAAATCACTGATTCCTTCCTCCACTTCACTCTATATAGGTCGGTGTCAATGGACACGCACCCTTCGGTTTACTTTTTTCACACCACTCTGCTGACACAATATGTAACAGTATTCATATTTGCAAACACAAGCATAGATTAAAAAGACTTAACGATATTCATGTACATAACAATATAGCAAATACTGTACCAACATATTAAATATGCTATTTTTATAATTTTATGATAATGTATAAGAGACGAAATCGAAAAGGTTACAAATTTAAGCCCGACATGCCTGAAGTTATTAGTAACAAATAATAATAAAAAAGTAATTAGCAAAATAAATTAGCAACAAAAATATACAACTTTACGAACAGACGGAATGTGCGTCGAATTATGACTATGGTCCTTGCAGTAGATACTACAATCAGTGAGTAGAGAAAAAAGAAGGAAGTAGGCCGTAAAATTACTTTCTTCTTGTTTTCTGTCTACCGTCTGACTGTCTTTGTATAGGACAATAGCTCGTTTAATGCTTAAGTAGAGCGGAGGAGAATCCATTTTGCCTATTTCTAGACTTTTAGAAGCCTTTTGGCTAAAAAATGGGTGTCCTCGGGAAATGATTTGGAACCTAGTATAGCGACACTATAACCACTCTCATGGAAAATATAAGTCGCTCACACACACACACAGTAATAATTATAGTGCTTACAGTTCATACTAATATAAGCGAGCTCTATGGCTTGCTTGATGTAACATTTGGAGCACACTGCAGTTTAGAAAAGTTCCAGAGACTTATGTTGACATAGCTTTCGGTCTGATAAGATATGTGAATGTATAATGTAGAAAGGGGAGAAACAAGAGAGGAATTGTGCTTTATTGGAAGTATTTTACTCTACTATATATAGCCACGACCCGATTATCTCAAGTTGCGAAAACCTGCCCGTATACATGTCAACCTACTTCATCAAGAGGAACGCGATAAACCGAATTAAAAATAGCTGCCAAGCTTAAAGTCGGTGCCAGACGAAGGCTGTTGTGTATGCTGCCTCGCTGTCCCTGACTCTGCTACTTTTGAATTCAAGTGCAACGATCAAAAGAAGAAGAAACATGGGCAGTGAGGTGGCCTTGGAAGCGCAGTGACTCTTCGATCTTCACATGTAGAATAGTGCTAAAATGTTAGGAAAATACTTACACCAATGTTTATCCAGGCAAGCAAAGTTTTAAAAAACTTACAAAAAGTGTTAGGTAAGGTTAGATTTACACAAAAACAGACTGCAACAAATACACAATGCTCGTTGTATGTAATAGAGTAGTAAGTAAAAAATGTACAAATATTTTCCTTTATGTACTGTTAGTGTTGTATAATATTATTTTAGGCTTAGAATAAGAACGGAAAAAGAAAATACTAGTACATTTTATAAGTAGTTATAAAATTATCACATTTATAAACATACAATATGTACACTATTTGTAGAAAGGCGATTAGATGACAGTTCTACACAATATCAATCGCCGAGCTTTTCTGTATCGTGCAAACGAAAAGTTCAGAGTGGTATTGTGCAAAACTGTAATCGTTAGAATACTAAAAATATTGTTGTTAGATGTGGAAAGAGTACCAGTAAAACATTGTGACAAAAATTACAGGCATAAATTTATATCTTAAAAATTGTTTTGCAAGAAACAGTGCAAGTCTTTGCAAGAACAGTGACACAACTGATATAAAAATGTCTTCAACATATTTATAGTTCAAGTCAGCTAGTCTAAACAAAGCTTTAAGGTTATAGATTCAAATCCTGTTTACACTTAAGCGACAATGATCAGTATGAAAAAAATAATTTCAGTTTTGGAAGACTTACTTGCTGCACTCAGAGTTGATTTAATGATTGATTAAGTAGTTTTAAGTAAAGATAAATAAAAATTCACTCTCAGAGACAGGTAGGCATTATTGTCATTTAATGTCAATTAACTTTAATGGCCGCTGAACGCTTACTTAAATCTTAAATAGACATTAAATTGACGTTCACGTGTCAAAAGTATGGTTATAGGGCTAACACACGTTCGGATTTGGTTTCTCCCGATCTCGGATTTGATATGCTTCCCGACCAAATCTTACCGTGTGTTCAGCAGTCCAGCGGACATAATTATTATAAATTGAATTTGCCTCGATCCGCATCGGATATGATCAATGTTGCCGTCCTAGCTAGTTTTTCGTAAATTTTCCCAGATATAATTTAATTTATCTCCAAAAAGACACTTTTTCATAATGACAGATTTGGTTGGCGGACTCGGCGGATTTGATCTGTCGAGGTCCGGCAGACCAAATCCGAACGTGTGTTAGCGCTATTATGTCACCTATGTTTTTTGCGGAGAGAATCAAAGAGCGATATGTATAGTGATCCATCCATATCTATAGTCATGCATTCAGGAAATATTCTGTAGTTGATAGTAAATTTTCTTAAAAATAATAGTAAAACATTAAACTTTTTTTATTTTGAAGGAAAATAATTAATTTACCCTATAAAAACTACTATATTTTATAAAATTATTTTCATGTCCTTAGGTATGTAGCGATTTTGCACTTTACCGACATACGTTTCGATACGGCGCACCGCCCTATGTTGACTTAAGTAGGCATTAACTAATGAACCATTAATTTTCGTCTCTGGGAGCAACGGCCAATTATTTATTTTAATCATAATTAGTTAAATGACAATTTATACTTTTTTTTTTTTGAAAGATAAATTTAATGAACGACTCTGAGTGCGGCTGTAAGTAGACTTAATATAACTATTGATTTTAGTTGTGTCGTTGTTCTGCTGTATTATATAGACTTGCCAATTGCGCAAATATTATTGAAATTATTGTAGATTGGAAATATGACACAAATAGGGTTACAGCAAAGATTAGTAAATCAAATTACTCCTCATACAAACTCCATGCATTCTGCTAATATTATACAATTAATAGGAAAGGTTGTAAGGGCGAATACGGTAACTAATAAAAAAAAGAATAGGAAACATAATATAAAACAGAAATATAAATATGAAGAAAAAGTCATTTTCGAATAGGTTTCATTCAATAAGCTCGTTTCATCTTAGGAAGTTATTACCCGTCCTCTATATCTATACTTTGTTCGCGAAAAGAATGCAGTGACTCATCGTTATCCTATGACCTATCTTCAACTCCTCGATTAGCCCAAAAATCAGCAGGTAGAATTCACAGTGACTAATCAAAGGCATAGTGAAAAAACAGTTGGTAATTTTGAGCATTACATACATTAGGATTTTAAAAAGAATATTTTTTTTTTAATTACATCGTCCCGTAAGGAAAGAATATTTCATTCTTTAAACTATAGTCATCTAGCCTTTATTTAGATTTTTCTTTTTGCCAGTTATAAGCTGTGAATGGGTGCACGGACCTCTCCGAAGAATAAATAATATTAATAAATAAATATTGGGGCACATTTTTTTACCCATCGCAATCTTATAACCCAAACTAAGTAACTTCCAAACTGCGGGGTCATGTATTTATTATATTATTTTGTATTTTCATTATTTACGTATAATGAAAATTATACCAGTACAAAAAAATAGTAAATCAATCTTTCTTAGTAGATAATGAATCTACTAAGAAAGATTGGCTTCGATATACTAGTGTTAACATTCGGACTTGAGTTCTCGCAGCTGAAGTTCGATTCCCGGGCACTAGTAATTTAGCTAAGTTGGAAGTGTATAGAGTAATAAATATAAAAAAATGATACTTACCTCGCCGGGGCTTTCATAGTTCCGAATACGCCTGAATATTTTCTGAATGGTGGCCTGGTCGTGGCAAATGTAGTAACTGTTGAGTGTCACGTGGTATCCATACTCTGCGTACAGAGCGTGTAGTTGGTCCAAAACGGATAGACCCTTGGAGTGGAGATGCGACGCTAGAGATGCGACCTAAAACAGCAAAAAGAATAAAAAAAAATGTATCTTCACGCTGTACCCCTGACAGGGTAGTCAGAGAGGACAGGCCGCTGGGCTTGGCGATCCATGCATACTTCTTTCGCTTCTTCAAGATTCATCAATCGAGTCATACACGCACGTCTGGGTATCCGAGTACTTTTACAATTGATATATTTATCAGTTATGCTTTATATCTTCGAAAGAGTAGGCAAAGTCCTCCTATACGCTCATATTTTACTGTATGCATTAAATTTCCACGTAACAGATGGGGAGCCCATCATTGAAACTGAACATCAGGTTATGACAACATGCTGTGGAAATTTTTCAAGCCCCTCATAAGGCCTTCAACTCTGCTTAACGACTGCTATGTTACTGGCAACTGGGACCAACGGCTGAACGTGCCTTCCGAAGCACGAAAACGCTCGTGAATGGAAATACACCAAAGCGGTCTCGCATCCGAGGAACAGCCATAACGAAAGTTGCGTTTAACGCAGTTATGATTCACAGAAGGAGATCATTTATAGGAGAAGAGTTAGCGGGGATTTTTCTTACGGCTAGATATAATATTGATAAAAAAATAATTACAGTCAAGCAAACGCAAGTGCATTTTGCATATACATGTAACTAACTATCTACACGCTGTATCCCAGGGTAGTCAGAGAGGAAATATAGCATCCATGCATACTTCTTTCGCTTCTTGTAGATTCATCAATCGCTTCATACATGCACGTCGTATCCGAGTACTTTTTATATACATATAATAGAATCAATTGAATAAAACTGTTAGGAATAAGCTGGAAAAAGGCGTGCTCCGTTGGTTTGGACACGTTCAACGAATGAGTGAGGAACGAGTGACGAATATATATCGTGCGAAAGTTGGATAAATCTGAAATTAGTAAATGAATCATAAAAAAATATTCGTTTGTTTATTTCTTTGATTGCAGGCGTTAATTTCAGGAACTACTGGTCATTTTAGATATTTTTTGTGTTGAATAGCCCATTTTTCGAGGCTATAGGCTTCATTATGCATTCATTTCTTATGGGCGGCTTGAAAAATTACAACAGCAGGTCGCCGCAGCCTGCGCCTGTCCATTTCAACACGGCAATGGGCTCACCACCTGTAACGTGGGACTAAAATGCATACGGTGAAATGTGGGCGTTTTATATGCCTCTGCCTACATAGGGCCTGCCTATAAAGGCGTGACAATATGTATGTATGTATGTATGTATAGGCTTCATCACGGTACTACCCTGAAGACCGGAGTAAATTTTAATACATTATTTTATAATTTATAAACGACGGGATTAAATAGGTGCGACGGGAGTTCGAAGTATGTAACAGGCGAAGCCGGGGGGTCACCTAGTTATATATACATAGATGAAAGATCCATAGATAGACATAGTGTAGTACCTGCACGGCGGCCGACACGCCGTCCTTCTCGGGCACGCGGTGGTCGCACATGTAGCCGAGCGCTTCCTCGAACGCGAACAGCGGCACCTTGCCCTCTTGTGCCAGCAGAAGGGTCGTGTTACCTGCATCCCACATACCAATCATTTATATTAATACTAATCTTTTCACCTCTCTGTAAACAAAAGGGAACTTTTGCTTCGTAAAATCTCGAAGCAAAAACGGTTTTTGCTACGAGCTCTTATTAAGGCTATGTCGTTTAATCTAAACAATTGTAGTAATTTATTTTTATTTATTAATAAAATAAATAGTGTAATAAACAGTGTATTTAAATATTGTCTTGCTTTTCTCATATATAACAATGATCTCGCTGGAGAGGTGAAAAGTTGTATGTTTCAAAAGAGAGCAATTTTTTTTAAACTCGTGTCTTTATATCACTCACTGCGCTCAGTAGTCTAATTGCGAATCACTCGCTATGCTCGTGATTAAATTTTATACTACTTCACTGGTTCGTGATTTAACATCAGCACTCGGTGCAAAAAATACTTTTGCTCACTTGTTGAACAAATAACTATTATTGGACATCAATATAAACTGTTCACTACTAAAATTCTTAAATTACATACAAATTACGGCTCCGCACGCGTGGTGATGTTTTCCCGTTCCCGTTTCCCACAGGAACTTGTTCCCGGGATAAAAAGGTAGCCTATGTGTTATTCTGATGATAAGCTATATTATTGTAAAGTTTCATTTAAATCTATTCAGTAGTTTTTACTTAAAAAGTAACAAACATCCATCCAAACATTCGCATTAATAATATTATTAAGATTTAGATCCGTATTTTAAAAGATGTCTCAAGTACCGTTTGTACTATGATCACATGAAATTAGTTTCAAGACAAGATCAAAACTTGTGCATCGAATTTATTATACAACGTGGCTTATGGTTTAATTACTTGAAACTAATCTCAAGTACTGATCGTCGATCGATCGTGACGTTTTCACATGTTCAACATTATTATCCGTATCACGCAGTTTATTCTATCGAAATCATACTATTATAAATATTATGTTTGTGAATTTGAATATATGGAATAGAATATTGTCTAGTGTAGCAATGTAAACGCATTAAAAAGCTTGTTGCTCGCCTATAATTAAATAATATTGATGTAAATATATTTGCCTTGTTTTAAATGCTATAACGGAACGTTAATTTACTGTGTTGTCAAACGAGCTCGACTCACGTAAACAAAGATCACGCCTGTCAAAATCTATGCTTAAGAGAGAATTTAGATTGATCATCAACTGAAATCACGTGAGTTTCGATCGGCCAATTTCGTCTCAAATAACGATCAGTAATACAATATCTACTTGAAAACAGTTTTAAGACTAGATTCATGACTGAGACACATTTCAAAATACGGGCCTTAGACTTACCCATCCATTTAAATCCAGTGAGAGTTTCGACAAATACTCCTTTGCCCTTGATAATGGCTCGCAGCATCTTCGAGCTGACAATACTAGACATGATGTACACTTCTTGGTCGCCGGAGTTCTTCTTAGAATACTGCTGTAACAGCCACCACCCTAGAAGTGCTCCCATCTCATTACCCGTGAACACGTGCCAGCTTTTAGTGCTGCAATAATATAAAATACGTAATTAATAAAAGGAAAATAAAGCAGCTTTTAGTAATAAGTAAGGCTTTTGGATGACAGAGAGAGAGAGAAGGAGAGGGAAAGAGAGAGAGAAGGAGAGGGAGAAAGAGAGGGAGAAAGAGAGTGAGAAAGAGATGGAGAAAGAGGGAGAAAGAGAGGGAGAAAGAGAAAGGGAGTGAGAGAAAGGTTTAAGAGCGAGAGAAAGAGTGGAAAGAGTAATGTTGTCAATTTAGTTGTGACTACCACCACCCAGAATCTATAATGTTTTATAAATTAATTAAAATATGAAGGTGATAGTTTCACAGATAAAATAAAATACCCCACATATTTTGAATATTATCGTTTTTGCAAAAGACTAGAATGCAACTGAGGAAATTAAAAAAATCGATAATTTTTTTAAAACACTTTAAAAACTCGTAACGTTTTCTAAGAGACTTATTTACCGAATTTTAATAATGTTCTCTTATACTTCAATATTGAATATGACATACATACATACATATTGTCATGCCTTTATCCCCGAAGCATACTAAATAATAAATAAATAAAATAATAATAGTTAATATATAAACGCGTTACCTGTCATCGTACTCAGCTACCGCCAGTCTGTCTGCATCGGGATCGTTGACGAGGACAAGTTTAACTCCTTTTTCTTCTGCCAGACTTTTACTTAATTCTAAGCATTGTAACTCCTCAGGGTTGGGGAATGTCACCGTTGGAAAGTCAGGGTTGGGATCTTGTTGCTGTTTGACGCTGATTGGTGGCTGTAGGAATAACGTTTGACATCATGTTTATCAATGTCTATCGAATTTCAAAATGTATTTCTTAGTGATACAAACAACGTTTTAAATTGTTTGTTAATTGCTGACCACAGGATATGTACGGGCTGCCTTTACATAAAGTATAATGAAAACATTCACTATTAGATTCTATAACTGGAGAGGGTAACTTGATTAGACTCAAGAATTACCATTTACACACACTAACGTTCGGGTGACTATAGCGACCCAAAGAATTTGCAGTTGAATATTCTGGTGACTATAGTCGCCCATTTGACCGCGTACATTCAAGGATATTTTAAACTCTATGATTTTAGTTCATCAGACGAACACCAGACGATTCTTCGATAAATTATCTGCCTAGTCTTAATCCTAATATAATATTAGAAATGCGAATGTTTGTATGGATGTTTGTTACTCCTTCAAGTAAAAAAAAACTAAATAGATTTTAATGAAACTGTACAATAATATAGCTTATACATCAGAATAACACATAGGCTACTTTTTATCCCGGGAACAAGTTTCTGTGGGAAACGGGAACGGGAAAACTACTCAACGCGGGCGAAGCCGCGGGCGTCAACTAGTATAATATAATCTCAATCTGGCAACTTAAAATTAAAAGAAAATACGTGTAAATATTGACGTCAGCCATTGTTTATTGTTATTATGATTTAGTGTTTTTTTAGACACTGGATGATTTATCAATTACATACTGCTTGAATTTTAAATACAATCAATTGTATTGTAGTTTTCAAAAATATTTATTGCCTTACCACTGTCGATCGACTGAACCAATGAGTGATGTAATTTCCGTTGGCTTGTCGAATCTCAACAAAAACTAGTTGTAAATAAGGCAAAAAGGCTTAATGGCAAGTTTTAGACACAGATATATAAATAAATAAATATCGTTGGGACAATTTACAGAACGTCATCTGATTCCAAACTAAGTAGAGCTTGTACTATGGTAACCAGGTAACTGGTAAACATACTTATAAATTTCTAAATACATACATATTATAGATTTATAACACACCGACACAGAACAAACCATCGTGCTCATCACAAAAAGTTTTATTCTGGGTGGGAATCAAACCTACGACTTCTTGCGTAGCAGTCGGATACACTCCCACCGCGTCACAGAGGCAGTCGAGAGATAATACTGATTTACAAAGCTTACCTTAAGATTCGCAGCTTTAAAGGCCTGGAGTATATATTCATAGCCTACTCCATGCATGGCACTGTAAACAACATCTATGGCGGCAGCTTTATTCTCTTGTAAGAGCTCAGGACTTAGACCGATGATGGTCTCCATGTATTTGGAAGTGACTTCCTCCTGACAGTCCTTTACTAACTCGTGGGATTGAATATCGGTGATGTTCCAATGTTCTTCAGGGATGCTAGAATATAGAGATTGATTATGGTAACTTTATAGTTATAATCTCAATTATAATGCGCGTACTATATAGAAATGTAGCACACTTAACTATTTGGTTGTTCTGTAAATTATCACTTCGTAAGGGAAAATGCAAACTGGCTAATTTTAGCATCAGTTAATGGTGAGAAAGTCTCTTTTAGAAGCTAAATGCAGCGATTGAGTGCTCCATACTGTACAATTTAAAAACGCAAGTCGCTTCGGCTGGGCTTCTAATAGGCACGACTCTGATACCACATCCGAATGCAGGAAGTCGCGAAATTGCGATGCGACACGTCCAACGAATAAGTGAGAATTGATTGATCAAGAAAATATATTGTGCGAAAGTAGCGGGTAGAAAGAATATGGGTAGAGCGAGATTTACATATGAGGTTTATATACGCGTGATTCCGATGCAGCGTCCGGACGCAGACTTCAAAGTAGCCAACCTGCGTTGCCCGTTAGTAGGCATCTTACGCTGTGGTCGGTATAATAATAATCATATAAATAATATCGTTGGGACAACTCACACATCGCCAGATAATTATAATATAAAAATATATATACAAAATAAAAAAAAAAATCTTTATTTTGCATAGACCATTTCAACGGCGCTTACAAAATGTCATACACTAATACTAAAGAAAAAATAATATATTTAAAGTGACAACCGGTTCGGAACGCGGCCCACCTGAGAAGAACCGGCAAGAAACTTAGGAAGGCTTTTTTTTTGATGGCCTATTTACAATTTAATATTTTAATTATGTATTTTATGACTATAATATTTTATTTGCCAGCATATCATTTCCAGGCATCCCTGTCCTGTAAATAGTCTTTAATAGAGTAATAACCTTTTTCAGAACTAAGCAGAGCTTATACTATGGTAACCATATAAGTAATAAACATACTTATATATTCCTATATAGATACATATTATAGATAAACAAGACCCAGACACAGAATAAACCATCGTGCACTTCACATAAAGTTTTATCCTGTTTGGGTATCGAACCCGCGAACTCTTGCGTAGCAGTCGGATACACTCCCACCGCGCCACAGACGCAGTCGATGAATGATGAATGACCGTCTCTAGTATTTCCATTTACAAACGTTTCCGTGTTTCAGAAGGCATGTTAAGTAGTTGGTCCCTGCTGCCAGTAACATGCTAGTAAATTAACCAAATTGAAGGCCAGCGGCTGTTTAAGGCTAGGATATGCAAATTTTATTCCTATGTAAATATTAAATAGTTACAATAAAAAATCAGTTGCCTTAGTATAAAACACAAAGTGACCATTGGCCGTTTGCACTAAACACAATTTAAGTCAATCCTAACTATGAAACTCTTTAGTCTAAGTATACTCTTAGCCTATGTTGACATTTCATTTGCAGTAATCACGCACTAATGTTATTATCTTAAGATAATTTTAACTTTCTGGTTCATAGCACAGCTATATCTGTGGTTAATAGCTAAGTGAATGAAAATGAATGAAATTGATGATTTATCTATGTATTTTTAGTCTGTTGCTACCTAACACTGTCAACCTCTGTCAACAAAATACACAATTTTTCTGGATTTTAGCTGTAAAAGATATTATTTTATATTAACGAATGTATTTTCGTGTGTTTATGTGTAAAAATGGGCCTAGTATCTCAAACATAAAAGCTTCGACAACGTGTACAAGTGTTGTGCGTTTGGATAAGTTAGCGGAACACAATTTTACTGTTTCTTTTCAAAATCTACATACAGCTGGAATACATTTTAAATTCATAAATATTTTCGAGTGTTTATATGTAAAAATGGTGGAATATTAAACATAGAAGCTTCGACAACGTGCATAAGTGTTGTGCGATTGGAGAAGTCAGTGGAATGTCGTTTTTTCTAACATCCATATGTAGCTCCAGCAAAGTTACAAACAGCAAGTAAATAAACAAACCTATACATGAAAATGCTACTATACACAGAATGTGGCTAAATGAAGAAGATTCTGATTTAGGACTTGAAAACGAAATATAAATAATAAGGAAGATTCTAATTATTTAAATCTAGCACTGGCTCACGCCAAGAAGTCCAAGAAGAAGAGGAAAAATAAGAAGTATTTTACAAACAGCGGTCATGGTCGGAGAATTTATAAAATTGTTATATCTCCTTGAAAACATGGATACATGTTATGTACCTATGACTTCGCGTTTATTATTTTTCAAATCTGATGTATAATTGTATAAGCATTGCGATTTAACGTTGCAAAGCTGCCAGAATTCTGAGTACGGTTTTGGTGGACAGTGCTGTGGAAGAGATTTTGATGCCAATAAATTACAATTGTGTATAATTTGTGTTTTTATTAAAAAAAAACCGGTCAAGCGCGAATCGAACTCATGCGGCGAGGGTTTCGTAACTTAACCATTATACCGACAATGAAATTTGTATATGTACCTAATTTGAGGTATGCGCCATTTAAGCTAGACCTCCAAATTGTACGAGCGCCCATACAACACAGAGGTAAATTTAAGCCCCTGGTGTTTACTCAGGACTTTGATTTTTATGCACCTAATAGGGACTAGATCTCAGTATCTGGTATAAATTTCAACTTGCTAGGGCCACGTCCACCCGATCCTGAGAAATTAGATGATGACACACGGACGGACAGACAGACAAGAAAGTAATCGGTTCCTTTTTTACCTTTTGAGGTACGGAACCCTAAAATGGTGCATTCTTAGACATCAGGAGTTCAAAAACGCATGAGAATAGGAAAGTATGTAGGTTACAGCCTGCAACCTACCTACTTTTCACTGCAACTTGCAGTGAAAAGCGTATTCTGTGTTCTGTTGGTGTTACTTCAAAATCTCCATAGAAAGCAACAGTAAAGGTTCTATCGCTTTACTGAGACTAGAACACTGCACTTAGAACTAGACTTGACGTAGACAAAGAGCGGATAATCACGCATACTAAACATATTTTAAACTAATGACGAGGCAGTATGAACTGAATTTCCGTTGCCTGCCCAAGATAAGGGTTAAAAGAACTAAGAGAAATCAAATGTGACAATGACATTAGAAGTTAGGACATACTTAGGCACAGAAAGCCATAATAAGAATTGAATTGAATTGATGATAAGAGTCACATAATCGATGTCATAACTTTAGGCATCGACTTAGCGTATTTAAGATACGCCTAGTGTTGGTGCAATGTATTTTTTAATTAGGAGTGTCATAAGAACCATAGATGTAAAGTTATGATACTCCTAAGTTTAGTGCAAACGGCCACTTATCTATTGCAATTGCAACGATTCTCGGTTTTAAGTGTTCAGCGCACGTGCACCAAAATTTATTTCATGGCTATAATAATAGAGAATGTAAATAGAGTAATTTCAATAGGCCGCAATTGACATCTAGGTCTCGTAAAACTGCGTAATAAGCGAGTGTGATATATTGTATAAGATTTTTAAAACTTTTGCGGCGTATTCTCATACATACACATTCTCATTCTTTATATACTATTCATCAGTCATCAGAAATGTTAGTGGTAAATGGAATGCCGGTAATACTCACTCCAAACACTGCTGAATCTCCTCCAATATATTATCGTCATGAGGTGTAATAATCTGGCATCCGTTGCCCCAGTAAACTTTGTATCCGTTGTCTTCCTTTGGATTGTGTGACGCTGTGACCATAACTCCGGCAGCTGCCCCATAATGAATTGTACCAAAGGATACAAGAGGCGTAGCACATACTGCCGTAAACATGTGCACGGGGATTGATGACGAAATGAAGACCTTCGCTGTGAGATCTGCAAACCTGTTAACAAACACCGTTTTGAATATTTGATGCAGATTTATAAAACAGTAACAGACTTCAATGAAATTCTGAAACAAAAAGTTTTTAATAATCATCGATATTTTAGACCTTTGTGGGGAGATTGCAATAGTTTATGTATTTATTTATTACTTACTTCATTGTACGCCAAGGTAGTATTACAATATGGAAATTTTATACTAAATATAAAATAATAATGGTTTTATGTTGTTCGAAAGATCAAGTTTTAGTTTTGTCTATTTCGGATCAAATACTTGAAAAACTGATTTGTTTCTTTGGGACTAATTCCACCCGCATTCCCTTTACTATGACTCCTGTAAATCAGGATCTACAGCAATGGCCAAGACCAGTAAAGTGAGCAATGGCCAAGACCAGTCAAGTAACACCGAGCTCAAACTTGGCAACGTCCCAGAAGTTAGAATGACTTGGATACAGCAAAAATAATCACAAGATATTTTGAGGGAGTTGGAATAAAAATAATTATAAATAAGAATGACGTAACTTCATGTATGAAATTTTTTGAACTAATGTTATATTTGTTAGGTACGTTTTTCTATACTTTTGTCTAACCACTAAAATATGAAAGACGCACCTGTCTGGAATTTCCAGACAAATAGAAATGGACCCGGACAACAACGGAAAGATTTTTTTAAAGCGAAACATAGCTATGTACGCTGAAATAAAACATGGCTGCAGGCCTCGAAATCTATTGGGTATACATGACATCATTAAAAATGGAAAAGATATACTTCTAGTTGACGCCCGTTGAAACTTATTTTCCCTTTATGTTGACGTCAGATATTGATTTATATCGAGTTCGTAACCATTTTTTTTTACAAAGTAGTCATCTTCAAATCTTTTAGATACCGCTGCGAAGATTGAGACTAAGAAGAATTTAAAGAGGACCCATTTTGGATTCTATTTCAAATATCATCATTGTCAAAGTAATTAGGTTGTTTAGTAGTAAGTAACTGCAAATTTCGTGCTCGTAATTCAAAGTACGAGTACTTATGCATTGTGTATTGTGAACGATATCTTCCACGAAGAACTAAGTAAGTACACAAACTTGGTTTTCTTAGAAAGGCATTGTGCCTGCAAAACAAAATGTCTATATTATCTTTGTAAGAAAAGCTAACAGCTCAAAAAAATAATTGGTTTTTACTATAAAATAATTAGGTATTGAAAATCCTGTTTATCATAAACAGTTTTCTAATTTGGAACGTCCACCCAATTCTTAAGAACTTGCGGTGTATGAAAAAACCAGTGAAATACAGTAAGATACCTAGGTAGGTAACCTATTAATACTTGTCAGCCACGCCTTTTATCCCCGAAGGCAAAGGCTAACTATACGGTCATATTTCACCGTAAGCATTTTTGTAACAGGGGGTCAAGTCTACTAATTCAATCGCGTCAGAAGAGAATAGAAATCGTCGCTCCATAGAGAGCAGACAGAAAAAACGGACAGTTTTCGTATTACGATTGCGCTCCGGCCGGCCGATAGAATTCTATTGGAGCGCAGCTTGAGGAGTGTGATTGTGAAATATATAATAGTTTTAGTGGACTACCTAGCTTTGAACTAATCACAATAGAACAACTATAGAATAGAACTAGAACGGCTTTCTATTGGAAAATAGTAGACTCGGCCCCAAGGTGTTGAGCACATTGCCGTGTTGGCGTAGGTTGTGGGGATCAGCTAATAAAAAAGTATTCAAGCCGCGTCTTCAACTTGTTTCAACAAGGTAGACCAGAAGGCGCATAGTATGCCTCTGTCACCCCTTCGGGGATAAAGGCGTGACTGATAAACACTGATTAGCTTAACTTATCAGGACTTAATGTTATACAAGCGTATATTATGGATAAAGACAACTGATAAACATACTTACATGTTTCTAAATACAAATATTGCAGATAAATTACAGTCAGATGGGATGAAACCATAATGGGTTGAATTCCCAGGACAAATATTCCCAGAATAAATAATAATTGTCTGCCTCGGTGCCATAAGTGGTAGTAAATTTTATTGCGAAAGTAGAGAGTAAAGAAAGAATTACATACGAAGACCACGTGAGCAGATTGCTCAAAAACGGAAAGGTCAAAAGTACTCGGATACCCAGAAGTGCATGTATGAAACAATTAATAAATCTGCAGGAAGCGAAAAAAGTGTGCTTGTATCACGAAGTCTGGCGATCTGTCTTCTCTGTTTACCCCGTCAGGGATACAGCGTGAAGATAGTTAGTTATTTGTATTTACAACTCGCCCCGCGGTTTCATCCGTTTAGTGCCCGTACCCGTGTGAATACGGGGATAAAATATGGATACATATCTAATATAATAGGGAAAAAATGCTACCTGCCAGTGAGTAAGTCCCGTTAAAATCGTTCCAGCCGTTCCAGAGATTAGCCGAAACAAACAGTCAGATGTATATCTGACTGTTCGTCTCTCTGTATAGAGAGACGAATACTTTATCATTATTATTTATCTATCACGCCTTATCCCCGAAGGGGTGGCAGAGGCATATATATTATATGTCCACTTTTCACCATGTGTATTCCTGTCCCACGAAATAGGTGGTGAGCCCATATTATAAATATGAATAGTTTAAAAATTGTTTTTTTTTATTGTATTTATACGATACTTAAGTATCGTATATACTCAGATATGCATTTAGTAAAAAGCTGTTAATTTGGAATTACTAACAAACAATTTAATTTTATTTATCTGTATAAAATAGATTGAAAGCGAGTCAATTGATGTAGATCTAACTAGATTGTGGGACATTTTTTACCCCAAAGTAAGCTAATATAAGCTTGTGTTATGGGTTCTAGACGAATGATAAACATACTTATATATTTCTAAATACATACATATTGTACTAATACATATATATTATACTACATATTAGAAATATATAAGTATATTTATCAGTTATCTAGATCCCATAACACAAGCTAATATTAGCTTACTTTGGGCTATATTTAAAAAATAAATTATTTCCTATGTATAAATAAATATAATATTTATATTTATTTATACATAGGAAACACCCAAACTCCGAAACAAACTTTTATGGATCACACACAAATATTTGTTCCGACCGGGGAATCCAACCCGAATGTTTTAAAATACAATTTTGTTTATGTTTCTCAAAACATTTCGTGCATCTATCTCCCAATATCTATCAGGGTTATCCTCCAAATTACGATATAAGATAATAATTAAGGAAAACATTCCGTATCGAGGGGATCACTGACCTATGACATCACGATAACATTTCAGTACTGATAACGATTTATAAGCGATATATCTATGCAACT
Source organism: Thumatha senex (assembly GCA_948477245.1). NCBI lineage: Eukaryota > Metazoa > Arthropoda > Insecta > Lepidoptera > Erebidae > Thumatha > Thumatha senex. Next base: position 26,430,016 of record OX419731.1, on the reverse strand, counting down.
GAACGTTGTTCGGCTAGCCAACATTATCAGTACTATCTGTGGCGTAAGATATCGCAGTAATATTAATGACTGATTATTTATAGCTATGTTTAAATGTATGTTGATATGATGACAAAATGTTGATAGTATGTACTAAAAGAATCTTCTTCAAATTAGTGTATTTTTTGAAGTGAAAACTTCTTATAGCGCGGTACGCATATTTTTAGATGAGGTAAAATCTCTGGACTCGCGACACCGTTACGAGACGCAGCTATAGTGCGTGCATATATGCATGTACCATGTAGCAGACCGCGAACGCGTCTAGATATATTTTTTAAAGTTAATTGGTAGATTCAATACCTTGCTACTAAATAATATAATAATCATCATCATCATTTAACGTTGATCCCGGTCATCTACAGGTCTTAGTAAATAATATTTTGTAATCAATTAAGACTCTTTCAGTGTAGAATTTTGTTTTCATCATCCCCGGTCAATTTTTGATGTATGTAATATAGTGTTTACATAAATGCATGTACATATAGCAGACCGTGAACGCGTAAATAAATTATTAATAAATTTAGTTTTCACTTCTGTCGGCACTCCCGAATGTGCAACCAGTATTTTTTTTTGGTGGGACATTTTTTTGCACACCGCCTTCTAGCCCAAAGTAAGGTACACTGGTGTGTCAGTTTTAATTTGAATAAAATAAACATGGTGTCTATATACTCGACACTGCCCTTCAGGGTTTATGAAACGCAGCAAAGCAATGTTCAATGCATAAGAACTTGGCATTTTGTGCATTGTATTTTTGATGTTTTGCTCAGGTTTTTGCTGCTGCATGCTCTGCACCTTTTATATTTAGGTAGCTCCATTGGCATAACAAACATTTGTGGATCACGCAAATATTTGTATCGCCAGTAACTTTCAAATTCTATTTGGATTTAGAGCTCGAGGTCGTTTTATTTGACTGCGAGGAGCACAGCAATTGTATGGATTTTGTTTGTCATCATTGTCAGGAGCAACCGCCGTATGACCTTGACCTTCCAACCCTATAAAGGCACCTGCGTTGTTGCCTCGTCCGTTAGTCAGCAGATGCACTGCTAACGTGTGAGGTCGCTTATGCCCCGGAGATCTTAGTATGTCGGTTACACCTATATTGATCTTTCAACAATGTTTGTGATCAAAAAGTCAGACTAAATGTTGCTCCTGCTAAAAGTATAACTAACTAACTAACTATCTTCACGCTGTATCCCTGACCACGACTTTTTTATTACAAGCTTCTATTACGTTGTAATGTACGCGTATGTTTGTTCAGGTCGAATCTTGCAACTCAATTTTGAAGCATTGAGTTTTGAAGCAGATCTTTAAATAATTGAGTTGAAATTTTATATGCGTTTAGTTAGGATGACGTACATGGTTAGTTGTGTGAAGTCATTCTAAATCCGACTTAGTGGACCCAAGATTGCGGAATAGTTATTTTATTGCTAAAATATAGGTATCAAATGAAAGGACATGCTGAGAATTATTCTTTACACCGCATTTCAAAAGCTCGTCTTAAAGAAGATTATTGACGCTCTTTTCATCTTATTGTATTCCCAGTTAATTCCAAGTTCTATCTAGATTTGGAGTCGAGGGTCTTCATTTATTAAGACTACTAGCAGCTATCATTTGGCTTTCATTCATCAAGGGCGCTTGCGCCGTTGCTTCGTCCGTTAGCTATAAGGGGCCACACAGTCAAAAAAGGGTTAGTAGATTTTAACTATTAATTTACACGGCAATGGGCTCACCACCTATTACGTGGTACAGGTATACACATGGTGAAAAGTAGGCGTATAATATGCCTCTGCCATCCCTTCGGGGATAAGGTGTGATTGATAAACAACAGCAATTTATAATCCGTCGGTCATACATCAAACTCACCTTTTACTGCCATATCTGCCATCGAAACCGATGACCACTCCATTATGCAGTTGGCTCTGGCTGCAGACCTTCTTTAAGTACGAGCATAGACCCTGAAATCAATAATATGTATCAGATACAGCCTCTGCTATTGAAGTACAAGTCAAATATTCAGTCTTAGCTAAATCCGTTTTCAAACAACACGTAACCAACCAACCTCTGTTCCAACCCGGTAGTTTTAATGAAACTTTACAGTAATTTATGTAGCTTATACATCAGCATAAGGCATAGGCTACTTTTACAGGGGGGAACTAATTCCTTTGGGAAACGGGAAAACTTCACCACACGGATGAAACTATGGCCAAATAGTACCTACCTACAAAATGAAACGGGCTCCTTAATACGGTCTTCGATGCTTCGCGACAACAGGTGGATCAGAAGGGGGACTGGAAAATTCTGTTGTACCCATACCCCATAATAAATAGCAAAATAACAAAATTAAATAACATTGTAGATCACGGGCAACACTGGCATAAAATTACGTTTTTCTTACAGGCTGACATAATAACCAACTTCAGTCAATGGGTTCTCCATTATTTAATATGCTACTGTCTAATATGATCATGATAAACCACTTACATAATCTTAGGTTTCTCAACAGCGTAAAGACTTAGTTTTACAAAAGGAAAAGGAAAATCATTACAAGAGAGTGCGATACGATTTTGCGTCGTTCCGCGACCGCCCTTCGTCCCGACTATCCCTTAAATGACGGCTCCTGAGGGGTGGGCCCTTTTGTACTGTCAATAATCGATCTGAGTGGTTCGCATGTAAACTGCGTAATAAACGTTTGTCAACATTGCAAACACACACACACACACAAGTAAGAGTACCTCGTGTACAGATGAAACGCGTGGGGGCTCTTACCATACTGTATACGTAAATTTCATAACTATTATATAAGCGCTCGTATTTATGTGTCTATTTTGGGATAGCCCGACTTGTTTTGGACCTAACACAGGTAATTTTTTATGGAGTCAAATCTGGCAAGCTTTTATTTCAATAGTTTTCAGAGGTTGCTGCCAAATTTGTTATGTGAGATCTCTTTACATTTTTGATTGTATAAAAGAGAATCGTTGTTATCTTCGGGGCTATTAATTAAACTTGACAGATGGATGTGGTTCCTAGAGGTGTTGTAAGATCTCACGGCTGGCTCGTCTAATAATATCTAAAAAATAGGGCCATTCTATATCCTACCAATATTATAAAGCCAAAGTTTGTATGAATGGATGTTTGTTACACTGTCACGCTTCACATAAGAATAACACATAGGCTACTTTTTATCTCGGAAACAAGTTACAGTGGGAAACGGGAACAGGAAAACATTAATAAGCGGGCGAAGCCGCGGGCGTCAACTAATTAAGCTAAGCTTAAGATTGACCGTCGGGAGTGCTAGTTCAAATCAGAAGAGTTATTGTCATCTAATAAAAATTCGTGCTGATTTTTTTTTTCAATATTACCACCCAATTGCTGTTGCTCTCATATGCCGAGAAGATAAAAGACTGTTGTCTTGCTTTGTGTTCCAATTTTCTCAAGCTCTTTATTAATCGCGATAATGAGACAACTGGCAAATATAATTTATCCTCTATATACATCAATTCAACTTTAATTAGGTTAACTAACAAACTATCTTCACGCTGTATCCGTGACGGGGTAGTCAGAGAGGACAGATCGCCAGGCTTCACGATCCATTCATACTTCTTTCGCTTCTTGCAGATTCATCAATCGCTTCATACATGTACGTCTGGGTCTCCGAGTACTTAATATAGGTAACCCTTACCTACATAGATATAGGCTTTACCTACATAGACATTGATACACCGCAAAACATAACAGGTTAAATGAAGGGCAACTCTTGTAGCCTTTCCACAATGACGCTAACATGAAGGTTGTCGCGATGAGAGAATTTATGTTGAGTTTTCTTCTTCAATACCTACCTACCTATATATGGAATTTTTTTTTCAGAAGCCTTGTTTCAGTCTTCGTTTTTGACACATGATTCTTTGTAGATAAAGTAGGTACCTACTAACGTTTACAAAGGAATGTTTCAATTTACGCTTATCAGAGTTATCTTTATTTTGGCAGCCTTAGATAGCACAGAGGATTAACGCAGCAGTAACATGTGGTTCAGTAATTGACTTCAAAAAATAACAATGATGAAATACTAAACAACATATTTTTATTCTGTATCGTAGTTGGGGAATTCCGTAATTTTGAACAATTTACTATCCGTTTACGAAAATGACTCATGTATCACAATAAATTTGGGGATTTATGCTCTAACATAAACCAAAGTAGGTATCACAGATTACTTTATACTTATTTGCCTATACTTTCCTGATCCCTGATGCTGTTAGAGTTGCTGTGCATACTCAGTAAATTTATTATTCTTCTTGACTAACTAATTAACACGGAGAGAGAAACAGTTTATACAGTGCAGAGAGAAGAATTATGATATTGTATTACACATTTTTAATATTGAAATCATTAGATGAGAAAATATTTACCTGTGCTGTTTGAAGTACCACCACATCATTCATAGCCTTGTAGCCCGCTGCCATAGCACCTCTCAGACCCGCTGTGCCAAACTTCAAACGATGAAGCATGGTGCTGCGGAGCTTGTCCCATCTTGAATTTTCTATATCGTCTAGAACTTGCTTGTAAGTCTTTGGATTCTAAAGAAAAGAAATTCTATTTAAGTATTGATGTAAACGGTTTCACAGGGTGTGAGAGGAGCACCAAGATGCCAAGGGCCCAAGTGACATCATCTGCTAGTGGTGGACCTGCTGACCAAAGGAAAAGGCACATTGCAAGTTGGAAGGTCAGAAGGCTGTAGCTCCCAACCATGGCAAAAATCAAAAGTCAAACAATACCTGCTCCTAGTCGACAAATAAAAGTGGACTTCAAAGCTTCAAAGCAACATTACCAAAATGAACTTTACAATAATATAGCTTACACATCATAATATCTCATAGGCCACTTTTTATCCTGGAGACAAATTCGTGTGGAAAACGGGAACGGGAAAACTTCACCACGCGTGCGGATACAAAGCCGCGGGCGTAAACTAGTGCTGATATAAATGGAATGGTTGGCATTGGCTATAAGAGATAAAGATTTAGTTGTAAATTTTGTTAATTTGTGTTATCAACAAGTTGAGGTTCGTTTGGACCCCGAAGATACTGTTGATACAGTCTTCTGTACATGATCACAGCTGTAAGCAACATTCGCTATCGCTGGTCTTCCGATTTGTGACCCCTTTGAGGCATTTCTTTTTATGAGTGTTTTTATGCTTCGAAATGCATGCTAAGCAGTTGGTCCCAGTTGCCAGTAACTTTACAGTTGTTAAGTCAATTTGAAAGTCAGCTGCGACCACAGCAATAATTTCAACAGCATGTCACCACAACCTGCTTCTGTTCATTTCAATAAGGCAATGGGCTCACGGGAAAAGATATAACTTCACTACTAGGGTGTAGTCATGGTCATTCACTAATTATACTATAAAAACAATACAAGTACTGTTTTAAAACCAGTCATCGTTATGATAGTTTTCAAGGTTAAAAGTTACGGCTTAATGAAAATTTGTTTTCTTAATAATATTTTATCACTTAAGTATTTTAGTGTGTTTTAAGATAAACCGCAAATTATCAAATTAAATGAGCAGCTCAAGGTCGAACTAAAAAAAGGAAATACATAAATTATTAATGCAATTACCTAGTATGAATAATAATTAATCTTCAAAGACAATTAACTTTATTTATTTATTTTATGTGTAGAATTTGCAATCGGTCTGTCCTGACCATAAGCAAATATGTTGTATTCATATATTCTTGCAGACCAGTCCCTCCATTAAGGGACCGCCCTCTCCTTCGAAGGCCAACTATCGAATTTTAATGGCCTAGGTCCATGAAATTGTTCCTCTTGAGGCGTCTCATACAAGTGGGCGCTGTAAGTTGGTTTGCCAGCTCGTTAGGATGCCCCTTCAGTCGTGTTTCATATCTACTGGCATACTATCTAATTTCTTCCATTACTGTATTTAGTTGACATACCTCATGCACCTTATCATTACGTATGTACCAAGGTGCATTCTTTATACTTTTATGTACCTATTGTGTTTTGCATGCGTTGTATTATGCTAATGTTGGATTTACAAGTGACGCCCCACAATTGGATGCCATAGGTCCAGATTGGTTTCAGTATGGTACTATAGATTAACAGCTTGTTATCCACTGAGAGCTTTGAATTTCTGCCTAAGAGCCAGTAAAGACATGTGTATTTAGCTTGTAGTTGTGTATGTGTTCTCTTGGATTCTAGATGTTTTCTCCAGGTAAGCCTTCTGTCCCGATGCATTCCCAGGTATTTTACTGTGTTAGTTTGAGGCAGGTATTGGCCTTCTAATCTTACAGGAGGACAATCGTCTTTTCTGTGCGTAAATGTGACTTGCACTGATTTAGTTGTGCTCGATTTGATGAGCCAATTTTCATCCATTTGTCGACACCATCCAGGCTTTCTTGTAGAGTATGTGAGGCTGTTTCAGCATTGTCGCTAACGGCCAAGATTGCAGTGTTGTCAGCATAGGTTGCAGTGGTCACATTTTGCGTTTGAGGCAGATCAGATGTAAAGATGGTGTATAATATCGGACCAAGGACTGACCCCTGAGGCACGCCTGCAGCTATGTCATGAAATGAGGATATACAGTCTCCCTCCATAACCTGAAAGACTCTCTCCGACAGATAAGATTGTAGTATTCCATAGAACGGTTGTGGGAAGTGGTTTTTAATTTTGCACAGTAGGCCTCTGTGCCATACTTGGTCAAAAGCCTGTTGTATGTACAGGAAGACCGCAGAACAATATTCCTTTCTTTCCAAGGCGCCTCTGTTAGAATTACAAACCCTGTGTATCTGTTCCACAGTTCCATGCTTTTGCCTAAATCCAAACTGGTGATTTGGTATAATTGAATTTTCCAGTAGGATAGGATAGGAGTCATTCTATTTAGCAAGAGTCCTTCGAATATTTTTGATGAAATTGGTAGCAGGCTGATTGGTCTATATGAAGACACCTCTTGTGCTGGTTTTCCCTCTTTGTGGATCATTATAATTTGTGATACTTTCCATAGGAAAGAAAAATATCCCACTCTCAGCATACTATTAAAAGTAATAGTTAGGTAGACTAATCCTTTTCTAGGTAGTTTTTCGAGAACCTCCGAGTTATTAAGTCAAAGCCAGGGGCTTTTTTGTTTTTCATCTGCCTTATTTGTTTGGCCACCTCCCACGGACTAAATGGTTTAATGGGCAGATCCAATAGGAAGTCTTTATTCATAATACGGTTTATGTCACTCTCATCGGTACCCTGATCCCTCAGACTAGGAACAAAGACCCTCTCCAGATGGTTTGCAAACAACTCAGCTTTTTCTTGGCCTGTTCTTGCCCATGTTCCCAATTAATTTTTTATAGGAGGCCTGCAGATTTGAGGTTGGTCCGTACTTTTTGTCGCTTTCCACAGTGAGTAGTTAGTTGAGATTGTAGGTGTCAGTGATTCTAGTCGTGTTCGCATAAATTCATCATCAGCCTCTTTAATCATCAACTTCGCAAAGAAAGGAAAGCGGTTTTATCGGCTCTTATTCTGCTAATTTGCCACTTCTGCATTTTTCCTGAATTTTATTGCGACTGTCCCATGACATTGTTTTGTTATTGACAACTGGTGAAAGTCTTAACAGCATCATCAATATTGTCTGGAGTTTTAAGTGGTATATTTAAATTTAAGAGTTTGTCTACAAGGTCTCGAAAAGCATCCCAGTCAGTTTTTCTGTTGTATAGTCTAGAAAGAGGTTCCCATTGCGACACAGTAGCATTTGTTGTCATAATAATTGGGGTGTGGCTTGATGAGCCGTCCAAGCAGGATTCGGTCTTGATTATTATGTTATTAGGCAGTCCTTTTGATATAAAGAAATCGATCAAGTCTAGAAGTCTATTGGGATCTGATGGCCAGTTGGTTGTTTACAATTCCAATCTCCACCTGCTGTGAATTTATTGCCAAGGTTTTTAAAATACTCACCCAGTATGGAGTGCGTGATTTTTCTATTTGGTGGGCAATATACTGCTGAGACATTGAAGGTCCCATGTTTACTCTTGATTGCCACATTAGTTGCCTGTATTGCCACAGTTTGAAAGGAGGAAGTAGGTGGTGTTTTATGTTTGATTTTATTATAATTATAATTTTGATTGGTGCAATAAATATTAAAATTGCGTATCTTGACCTGAGTTTTGCTTGTAACGTGTGTTTCCGAAATTAGAACAATGTCTAAGTTGTAAAAAAAAAAAAAAAACTATCTTCACGCTGTATCCCTGACGGGATACAGCGTGTATGTCTAAGTTGTGAGTACTAATAAAGGTTTCCACTTCCTGTATGTTCGGTGCCAGACCGTCAACATTTCAAGCAGCAATATTTAATTTAGTGCATTTAGTTCTGTATTTTTTCGACGTGTTTAATTATAAGTGTCATAAGGTTGTTGGTTGTCAATTTGTTGAAGTAGCATGTCTAACTTTTCAGTTTGTTTGATAATAAGGTCATACCTGACTTGTGTTGACTCAGTGTTACACTGTGTTTTGGTTTTGAGGACTTCGGAGTATTGCCTCTTGTTGTGTTTATTTTCTTCCTGTGTCGTATTTTGGGTGTATGCTTGGGTCTTTTCTTTTTTAGTATCATCTTGTTTGGTTTGGTTGCAATTTGTCTTCTTGTATTATTTTTCCACTTCGTGATTTCTAGATAGACTTGACAGCCTTTATAGTAAGCTGGATGATCTCCAAGACATAAAGCACATTTTGCAGGGCTGTTGCGGTCTCGTTTTGGACAATCTGAAGTTTTGTGGGCTCCTGCACATTTTACACATTGGAAAGGGTGCAAGCAATTATTCTTGGTGTGTCCATATTGTTGACACTTTGTGCATTGGAGACAGTTTTCCGCTTTTTGGGGTCCTCGATTTTAACTACCGTGTTAGCAATGTAAGTATATTTTTGACATCTTTAGATTCACAAAAAAGGTATAGGTAGGTGTTTTATTGGGGTCATATCTGGCATTTATTATTTCACCGTTGACTTTGTTGACTTTATTTCCCATTTTTTCTATCTCTTCAACGATTTCAGAATGCGGGGTTGTGTGGTGCAAGTATTTGATTACAATTCTATAACACATTTCTTCCTTTCTTGTGAATGTGTAGCCAATCAAGCCGTGTTCTTTTACTAGTGTCATTAGTTTCCTGTAGGCTTTCGAGACCTCACAGCCTATTCTAAGTTGATTTTTATTAATTATTTTAATGCAGTAGTCACTTTTGGATAAGGTTGTTTCTAGCAATTGCTTAAGTGTTTATGTCTTCTACTCCATACAGGATTAACGGTAGGGGTTTGCTTTTCTTTTTGAGTTTCTCATCACCTGTTGCATCAGTATCTAGAACATCAAAGCTATTGAAGGTATTGGATTTGGATAGTCTGCTGTGGTGAGGTTGATAGTTTTCTTTTTTTGTTATTGCTCTGTCTTATCTGAGGAGCTCTTTGCCATTCTGGGTGTTTAGGTATTAGATTTTTAATAATATTATTTAAATTTTATGATTCTGGTTTGTCTACATCGATTACGTCGTTTTCAGGTCTGGCAGTTATTTCACTGCACGATTGCGCTCTTGGCCTAATAAATAGTCCAGGATTAAACACTTGCTGTGTATAAGTTTTTTTATTGTTTAAATCATTATTTTTATTCATTTTGTTCCCACGAGTAAGCACGAAATAACAGGTCTCTTGTAGGGTGACGGCTATTCCCACAAGAAGGCTCATACAGCGATGTTTGCCAGCTTCGTCGAGGTTGGCACTAGTAGCTGATTCTCCCTCCAGCCATGCATTCCATAGGCGCATATCCCACCGTAGAATTCGGGGTGATTTTTTAAGAGGTTTTCTTCCTCGTAGTCCGGGTGATGAAGCCAAGGCCACCGTTCCCAGCACAGTTAGGTGTGAGTTTACGGTATGTAGAGGGCATTTCCTTCCTCCACGCCGACTGTGACTAGACAGACAGCATCATGCAGGGTGGCAGAGAAAGGCTAATGATTTTACCCTAACTTTATATTTAAAGAATAGTTAATGAAACACTACCAAAAGGCTTGGAGATGGGGTAGGTAGGTATTGCGTTTGTTAATACTTTCGTAGAGATATTCAGTTGTTCATTATTTACTAAAGCAATTGTGTGATTATTGAGAACTAGCTGATGCCCACAGCTTCTCAGTAGTCACAGTTACCTACGAAGAATGTAGCTTTCTAATGCTGAAAGAATTTTTAAATGGGCCCAGTACTTTCTGAGGTGAATTAAGGATGTGATGGATTCTATCCTTAACTATCATTCTACAATGAAGTTCTACTATCTCATTTCTTCTTGGGTATCTTTTATTTCTTTATAAAAGCCTTCCAGACTATCTTTATAAAATAAAGATAGTCTGGAAGGCTCCCAAAACATGTGGATATATAATTACATATAAAATAAAGATAGTCTGGAAGGCTCCCAAAACATGTGGATTTATAATTACATTCTGCAAATGATGTAAAATAAAACATTACCCATTAAGGTTTATTTTCCATCCATCTGTAGAATTCATTTACCACAACTCCATGATCATAAGTCACTATACTTTTAGATTGCCATTGGTGCCAAATGAGAAAAGCTAAGGTTCACTTAATAACAAAAAGACTAGCATAATGTGTAGTTTAGGTATCATAGTAGTTCCAAATTTAAATAAAAAGTAGGTACCTACTAGGTATTAGTGTTAATAACAATATTCCTAATGATGAAACTTCAGTAAGATACTATAGAAAGATATTAACTCGATCATGGCTATTTACCTTGAACTAGCATAACATTTCGACTGGTTTGTACCAGCTGGTCACAAACAATATGCTTGTGTATATATATTATAATATATTGTGATACTATCAAAGTTAGTATTCAGTAAGATACGACGCAATTCGAATTACACACCCATGTGAGTATCTGCACCCTATGCAAATTATTGTTGTTTTGAGGAACCATTAGGTAAAACAGTTAATGAAATATAAAGTAGAGACATATAAAAAAAAGGTATGGTATAACTTAATCACACAGGGGTCTTTGTCTATTGCATACAAGAGATGCGATACTTTGCAGCGTTTATTTAAAGAAAAGTACAATTTATTCGGACAAACCTTGTCGTGCTTAAGCCAGCTATTAACTGCAGCATCTAATTTCACATCACCGCTATTACAAACTACGGACATTTTATTGAAGCACTAAATAACTTAATTTTTGTCACTGAGATGCAGCGGTATTCGCCAAGACTTGGGCTATTTAGTTGATGAATCTTGAAACAGTCTCGATTTCGGCACGATAGCACCCGCACAAGACACTGAATTCACTGATAATGAGACCACAAAGCACTGCTTTTATAAATCTTCACACGAACTGTGGAAGAACGAAGAACAATCAATAATCGTGAACTTCAAATTATTATCTTAAGTCAATTATGAAATTTTAACCAAAGTAAACTTTATTTCCCAGCTATAGAGTACTTTATTGTAGAAAATGTCAATTTGTTGCTCATATGTTTTTGACAGCTTGCTGTATTAGCGTTCGGACACACGCACGAAAATCAAAGCTATGATATATACGTTTTGTTATTAAAATATGTATTATCTATTGTACATTACTTTATAAAATACATATTTCTAAATTATAGTTTTTTCCTAAAAGTATTTAAAGCATATTATATATTACAAGCATTACTTTTATTAAATTTTAAAGCTGCTTAATGGACTTTATTGATGGACGGACCTAAGCTTCTTCCAATCATCCTCGGAGGGTGATTGGCATTTACTGCACCATACACCACATATAGTAAGTATTCCAATCTATGCTACATCACATTTGCCAGTAGCGCTCGTGACCCCGCTGACTCAGTGTTTTATAAAAGATCACTGCGTAAAGCAACATTCGCTATAGGTGGTCCTTGGATGGGTGACTACTTTGTGGAATTTACATATGCGAGCGTTTCCGTGCTTCGGAAGGCACGTCAAGCCATTGGTCCCGGTTGCCAGTAAAATGGCTACCGGGACATAAGTTTAGTTGAAGGCCTTATGAGCGGCTTGAAAAATTTCAACAGCAGGTCGCCACAGCCTGCGCTTGTTCATTTCAACACGGCAATGGGCTCACCATCAGTTACGTGGGACAAAATGCATACGGTGGTGAAATGAGGGCATATAGTATGCCTCTGCTTACCCCTTCGGGAATAAAGGCGTGACGATATGTATGTATGTACATTTACCAGGACGGGTTGGTACAAGGTTTTATACTTCAACTTTTAAGGCTAGCTGGTTTGGGCCTTGAAGATCTCGATAGACCATATATGCTCCAAGAGTCGAGTCCCATTGTGCCTAAGCTGTACTTAGGTAAGTTGTGGTAAACTACTAAGTAGTTATCTTGCACCTTGCTCCCACTGAGGTTATTGCCTCAGAGCGTCAACAGACCACTTCGGATCATCGAACCCTCTTAAAATTACTGTAGTTAGGCGGTTGCTCTTGCAAAGTATTAGAGGATGATAGATAACATACACCTACACACTTATTAGATGTTGTGATTGAACTTCTGAACTAAAGCAAAAGTACTAGGTTTCCTTAGAATTTGTTGTTGTAGAAGATCTTGGTGGGGCCCCTTACTCCCATAAGGGGCCCCACCAAGATCTATAGGGCCTAAGCGACCTCATCTGTTAGAAGTGGACGAGGCAACGACGCAAGCGCCCCTTCAGAGTTTAAAGGTCGGAATGGCAATCGCTCCTAACATATCTGAAAATCAAACAATAGCTGCTATTGGCATTCAAATGAAAGTGGACCATAGGCTCCAAATCCTGGAAGGGTTTAGAAGAAACTTACAGTAAGATGAAAAAGGAGACCCATAGAATTTGTTGTCAAGATGGTGCGTTGTGAGGAGAAATAAATACAATATTATGAATAAAGCGTAGATATGATTCATACCTAAATAATGCCTAAAGGGATTAGGACCAACGAACCAGACCAGATATGTAAACAAAGACGGCTAGATTACGTTATCTTTACCCAATATGTCTCAAGATTTTACGTTCCGTATTATGTTAACACCTACATTTATGGATTCCCCGTTTGAATTGAATCTGCTAAACCGGGGAAGTACTTCAAAAGTATGGACGTCCCTGCAATATACAGACAGGTAGAGACTGTGTGGTTTTTGTCGTTTCGAGTTCAGCATAACAGCCGAGGGGAATTCCATGTGGACGAGTTGCCTTTAAAAAAAGAGACGTTGAGAGAGCAGAAGACCTTGGAATCCAATTTCAGATGTTTGTCTTTAATGTAATCGAGTCATAGTTTGTATTTAGGTCGTATGTGCCAACTATACGTAATATTAACATTTGTTTAGGTAATTATAAAGTTTGTAATTAGTTTGGTTTGACTATTCTATTTCTGGTCACATTTCTTCTGCCGCGTCTGTTACTCTGTTCGGGATAAACTTAAAGATTACTGCACCGATTATCATGCTGTTTGCGCCAATGGATAGAATGGTTCTCGATGAAGATTTTAGTATAAAATTTGTTAAGTATTTGTATTGGCTAATATATAAGGTTATTTGTCGGAGGTGTCGGAAACAAATAAAACGTCTAGAAGCTCGAAAACGTTGCTCTTTAAGTTATTAAAACAAAATAATGTGTGGTGGAATCATCTAGGTATCTAATATAGGTCACAGAAAAGTTCGCGATGGATGTCTATCTGTTAAAGAAGCTTAGAAATGGGTATGAAAAAACTTCACCACATGGGCGACGCTATAGATATTTAGTAGTTTTTAAAGTTTGACGTATTTGTAACTAGGACGTTATATTTCAGATTAGACGTTTCTTTTATTTTATTTTTATTTTGTAGTTACATACATTCTGTCACGCCTTTACGCAAATGGATAGCTAGAGGCATACTATACGCCCACATTTCTCACCGTGTTAAAATGGTTAGGGGTAGACTGTGGCGGCCTGCTGTTGAAATTTCGGGCTCAACGACTGCCAATTGGCAACCGAAACTAACGCCTTAACTTGCTTTCCGAAGCACGAAAACGCTCGCAATATGTAAATACCACAAAGTGGTCACCCATCCAAGGACCAGCTAATAATAGAGAAAGTGATCGTTTACAGAACACTGAGTTAGCAGGGCCACGAACGCTTCCTGAAGTTACCTATTTTTATGCAATGTTTCCTTTTTCCTTTGGGACATTAGTTGTGCAATTGTGTGGAATTCCCAATTGAGCAATGTTATTGTGTAATAAAATATATAGAATAGAAAAAATCTTTTTACAACAAAAACTAAAAGGTACTAAAATTATCAACTGCTTTTTTAATTTGAGACAAATCGGTTAATAAAATTATCAACAGCTTTTTTTAATTTGAGACAAATCGGTTAGTTTATAAAATTTGAAGTAATGGATTTAGAACTGGTCGCAGGACAATGGAGCCTGACCCTAATGTTAAGTTTCAGTTTTATTCAAAACTGTAATATGACAGCGTGAGGGCTCCTTTAAGTTCCAGTTCCATCGCCCGATGAGCCTAATGCGTCAGCTATCTGCAAGAGCTCCAATTGTAAGAAAAGTTGTATTGAGCTTTAAAGATTATTGTGTAATTCCTCATATCTTTTCTTATTATGGATAAATTTTTTAAAGCAATTATTTTGCTAAATTTCTCATTTTTTTTAAATAAAGCTATTGTAATGGCTAGAACATTGCCCTGGTTAGGCAAAGGTCACAGGTTCAATCCCTGTCTCGAATCGAATTGTCTTTTTCCACTTTATTAAAATATTTATTATTATGTTTAAAACAATCTAAAATTACAGTTTAATATTACTTATATAAGAAATTAATTCTAAACTAAACTTACTAAAAATAACTAAAAACCAAAGACCTAACATGCGTCATAAAGTTTCTCCGCATCGCAGTCCTAACGTGGTAGCGTTCCTATAATGTTTATTCCTTATATTATATTTACTAATATATGGAACCATTTCATAAACTTCGAAGGTCAGCAGGGACATACTATACGCCCACATTTCACCGTATAAATTTTTGTACCACGTAAGCGGAGACGAGCTCGTTGCCGTATTAAAAAGGTAAGCTTTTACTGCTTCCAGAATCATGGAAATGCTTGTGAATGGAAATATGTATCACAAAATGGTCACCCATCTGAAAAAGAAGTTTAACGCATCGTCAAACATAATGTGACTTTAATGACTGCCTCTGTGGCGCGATGGGAGTGTATGCGACTGCTACGCAAGAGGTCGTGGGTTCGATTCCCACCCAGGATAAAACTTTGTGTGATAAGCACGATGGTTTATTCTGTGTCTGGAGGTTATTTATCTATATTATGTATGTATTTAGAAATATATAAGTATGTTTATCAGTTATCTGGTTACCATAGTACAAGCTCTGCTTAGTTTGGAATCAGATGGCGTTGTGTGAGTTGTCCCAACGATATTTATTATTATTTATTTATAATGTTTACAAAACCACAAGTTAGCGGCGATATAAGCGCTGGTAGCGCTAGGTACCAGGTATATTTTAAGTGATACAGTTTAAAAATGCAGATGATTCATTAATATTCTATGATACTTGATAAAGTATCATAGAATATTAATTTATTATCACGCGGTAGTTATCACTAGCTGATGCCCGCAGCTTCGCCCTTGTTGGAATTTTCCCTTACCCCCAAGTATTACATTCAGCTATCCGTAAGAGATATACATACCCATACCATCGACACAAACACAACCTTCCAAAACACTTCATGACATAAACCTAACCTCTTCCTACTTCCTCATAAAGTCTCTCCCATCTGACTTGTATTACACTCCTTTCTTCCACACCCAGACCTCCAACACCATCACCACATTCTAAGATCAAGTAAGTCGCTTCGCTTAGCCCAACTTACTTAAAATCTTAACCTAACCAACACAAAAAAAATACCTATGCCGTCGCGGACTTTTTTGTAGATCTAAATAAGATACGCAATTCTATCATATATATCATCATCATCCGAGCGTCTGTCCCAGTTGCGTCTCGCGACGCCCGGGGTCCGCTTTCCTACATTTTCTCCTCCACATCGCACGGTCTTCGGCATCCCCTGTAGTGAGACCATTGGCACGCATGTCATCCCTTACGACGTCAAGCCAGCACTTCTTGGGTCTTCCCTCTTACCGGGACCCGGCGGGTCTGACATGGCCAGACATTTGTTACCTACGTAGCCCGGCGGTTGCCGCAAAACGGGACCATACCAACGAAGGCGACACTCTTGCAACTTGTCTGCAATGTCACGGACGTGAAGGCTGCCGCTGATGCGAGAGTTTCTCACGCGGTCCATCCGCGTGACCCCACACATCCACCGCAGCATCTTCATTTCCGTGACACGCAGCTCCTGCTTGTGTCGCTCCAATATCGGCCACGTCTCACTGCCATGTAAAAGGACAGGTCTAATAATGGTTTTGTAGACCTGTCCCTTAAACCGGATCGGCTTTTTAGGGTCACAAATGACACCGGTCATCTCCCGCCATTTGGCCCACGCGGCAGCAATGCGTGACTTGACGTCGCAATCGATGTCACTGGACGTGTGAAAAACAGATCCCAGATATTTAACCTGGTCTGTGCGCTCGACCAAATCACCGCCTATGCGGACGGATGTGGGATCTGTCAAGTTTAGTGCCAAGTACTCGGTCTTCGCCACATTTAGTTTCAGACCGCCGTTCTCAAGCGTCTCCTTCCACGCTTTTACACGTCGCACCAATCTGCCCCTGTCCGCGTCTGCCAGCGCAATATCGTCAGCATACATGAGCAACCATGGAGGCTGCTCATGTGGGTTTCTGATGCTGTCCTACAATTCGTCTAATATTACACTAAACAGAAGCGGACTAAGGACCTAACCCTGGTGTACCCCGATGGTGATGGGGAAGGGTTTCGTGTAACCATTGAATCGGAGTCACAGTATATGTCCCGGATAGTGTCAATATAGACCTCTGGAACCCCTTTGGACCGCAGTGCCCACCAGATCATCGCACGAGGAACACAGTCGACTGACTTCTGCATATCTAGAAACAAACAGTGCAGAGGCGTGTTCTTCGACCTGTATTTCTCTGCGACAACCCTCAGGGCAAAAACAGGGTCCGTGGTCCCATGACCAGGGCGAAACCCATATTGACACTCCGAGAGAGTACACTCCTGCCGGATCCGAGAGTCTATAATCCTCTCGAAGATCTTCATGGTGTGGGACATCACCTTAATACCGCGGTAGCTCCCGCACTCCTGCACTGACCCCTTACCTTTGAAGACTGGAGTAAATAATACTCAGTCTCCATTGGTTTGGGATCTGCCCGCTGAGGAGTATGCGGTTAAAAAGGTTTACTAAGATGCCCACACCGCGAGGACCCATCGCCTTCCAGGCTTCGATGGGGACTCCATCGGGTCCGACAGCTTTCCGATTCTTCATGCGGCGAAGCGAAGTCAGGACTTCTCCAGGCATTACCGGTGGCACTAGTCCCTGATTCGGAGGGAGGTCCGGAGGCTGCACCTCTTTGTGCTGTTTATTAAGCAGCTCGTGGAAGTACGAGCGCCATCTCTCCTTTACCGCGAGGTCTTCGCTTAACAGGTTGCCCTCAGGGTCTTTTACACAGCGACACTTGGATATATCCTGTGCCGCTTTGACCCTGGAGCGCGCCAGCTTATAGATGAGCTTCTGCCCCTCAGACGATTTCAGCTTATCATACAGAGGTTGTAAGTGGTCACGTCTGGCTCTGGCTACAGCTCTCTTTGTGGCGCGCTTGGCAGCCCTGTACGCGTCGCGGTCTTCAGGAGATCCGGTCGCTTGCCACTTTTTAAAGAGGGCTTTCTTCTCCCTAGTCTCCCTCTGGACTGCGTCGTTCCACCACCAAGTTTCCTTGTCACATTTGCGTCCACCCTTAGACTCACCGAGCACCACCTTTACTTTGTCCCAGTAATCTTGAACTGGTTTGCCTTCAGTGTCGGTGCACTTGTCACCGACAGCTGAGACGAACTCTTGGGACCTAGTTTCATCAAGCAGCCTGGCGCTGGCACCGCTCGATGCGTTTGCCTTTGGGCTTCACGCAGAGGTCCATGACAAGGAGACGGTGTTGTGCAGTAAGACTCTCACCGGGTATGACCTTGCAGTTGGCCACCTTGCCGATGCTGTGTCGCCTAGTGAGTAGGAAATCGATCTGAGTTGTACGCCTCCTCCTTGTAGGTAATGAGATATTCGGATTTCTTTTTGAAATACGTGTTCACAAAGGCCAGATCGGCAGCCGCACACGTTCTGAGGATAGTTTCTCCTTCAGCGTTGCGGGTGCCGTATCCAAAACCACCATGAACACGCTCAAACTCCTCACACCTCTCACCCACATGACCGTTTAGGTCGCCGCCCAAAACGATTCCCTGTGATAACGGAATGCTCCGAAGCACTCCCTCGAGTTGACCCCAAAACGACATCTTATCGGCGTCGCTACAACCGGCCTGTGGCGCGTAGGCACTTATCAGGTGGGTAATAATCCCATCGATAAGCACCCTCACGATCATAAGCCGGTCGCTACAGCGTTTCACCTCCAAGATGCCACTCTGCAGCCCCTCGGAGAGCACAACGGCCACCCCGTTCTCCCCACCAGGCGCACCCGTGTAATACAGCTTGTAGCCGTTCTGCAAGGGCCGGGCTCTGTTGCCCTTCCACCGAGTCTCCTGCCGGAACGCCACGTCCACCCTCCGCCTGGAGAGTACTTCGGCCAACTCTACCGCACGCCCAGTCAGCGTGCCAATGTTCCAAGATGTGAAGCGGATTCGGGTTGGGGCTAACTTCTTTAGCCGTGCTGGCCCGACACACGGCAGCCCTAGCCCACTTGCCACAGGAGTCGGGCGGGGCTCGCGCGCCGTTTTGCGGCGGCGCCCTATCCCTAGCAGCATTCCTTTTCTGACTGTTCATTTTTTTTTTTGTTTTGGCGTGTGGCTTTTATGGGAGCGACGCCCTCAGACCTCCCAACCCCAGAGGGGAAAGCCAGCGCCAGTGCCTCGTCCGTTAGTCAGCAGGTGCACGCACTAGCACGGGAGGTTGACTTGGGCCCCGAAGATCTTGGTGGGGCCCCTTACACCCAATTCTATCATATATATAATTTTGTTATATCTCAAAGGGGGCAGCGCTTTCGATGAAGCTCCCAGACGGCTTATTTTTTTTCTGACACCTCCTTGAGGACACACTCCTTATTTGTCAATGTAAACAAATATTTAACAAATTATATACTAAAATTTTCCTAAAGAGCCACTCTCTTCCTGGCGCAAATAAGACGCGGCGGAGGATTTTTATTAGATATTATGTAGTGATATATATCCAACTTTACTTATACTACATCTTTATGTAGCTTAGAATATAGTTGTTTTAACTATATAAGTGATATTGTGGTTAGATTCTACACGCTCCAGAGTCGAAACGAAACAACACTAAACCTTCACCCACATTATAGTACTTCAGAGAGCCAGAGGTCACTCTTTATTAGGAAACAGTTAGTGCAATCAGTGTATAATCATTTAATTGTAATTGCTGGCGGAACAGTCCACTCCATCGACGTGGGGGAGGGCTTCCTTCTTGACTCCCTGATTCTATACTACCTATCATCAATTTGTTCCTCGTTTTCGTAACAAAATTGTGTAGGATATGCGTCCCCCTTTCGTTGTTTCAGGTATTAACTACGGTATTTATATCCATGAGAAAATTGGGCTTTTATTCATATATATCCTCTTGCTTCATGTGATCAAGTTCCGCTTGTTTAGCGTTCTGTAAACGATTTGAAATGTGTGGCCATTAGTGGCGTTCATTCATAATCATTTTCTTTTAGCCAGTAATATTTGTAGTTAAACAATATTAGTTAGTTAATTACTAATGTTATTAGTAAAAAAAGAAGAAGAAGCGCTCGTGGCCCCGCTAACTCAGTGTTCTGTAAACGATCACTGCGTTAAGCAAGTTTCGCTATAGCTAGTCAGTGGATGGGTGACCACTTTGTGGCATTTACATTGGCGAGCGTTTCCGTGCTTCAGAAGGCACGTTAAGCAGTGGTCCCGTTTGCCAGTAAAATGGCAGTCGTCAAGCCTGGTTTAAGGCATTATGGGCGGCTTGAAAAAATTCAAATTGAATCTATACTCGTATCGGTTTATAAACGTCAACACTGGATAAGTGATAAAATCTTAGCCCTTGTAGAAGAAAGAAGAAATATGAAATCTATTGATGCCGATATGAGAAGCTTGAACAAAATGTCTGCTCTTATAAAAAAAGCCTGCAGATGTGATCGTAATGGTTGTCTTCAGAAATTGTGTGCAGAAGTTGAAACTCATGCAAATCGCCATGAAACAGGAGACCTGCACCACAAGATTAGATCCATCCCTAAGACTCTTTCTTCCAGAACATGGGCTATAAAAATTCTCAAGGCCAGCTCCTGACTGAAATTGGCGCAATAACTGAAACCTGGAAAGAGTACTGTCAGTCATTATTTAAAGACCCCCACACCCATAACTCTCCTCCAACAGAGCCCAATGACGAAGAAAAAGAGGCATCTATTCTTAAAGACGAAATTCGAGCCGCTATTAAAAGACTCGAGAGTGAAGGATTGCTATACCGATTGAAACCATTAAAGCATCGTGAGAGTATGGTGTCGAAATGTTTCATACCCTGTGCAACAAAGTTTGGGAAACAGGAACTTGGCCCCAAGAATGGACTCACACTGTCTTTGTGCCTCTACACAAAAAAGGTTCGACTAAAATATGCAGTAACTACTGCCTCATTACTCTAATTTCACATGCAAGCAAAATTTTATTGCATATTTTAAATGAGAGATTGAAGGCGTGCCTATCCAAGGAAATTGCCCCAGAACAAACCGGCTTCGTAAAAGGAAAGGGAACTCGTAAACAGATTCTGAATGTGCGCCAATTCATTGAGAAGGCTAGGCTAGGAAGTTCAGTAAGCCGACCTACATCTGTTTTGTAGAGTTCGCATTTGCATTCGATTCGGTAAGGTGACCAGTACTTTGGAAGACTCGTCTGCATATGGGAACACCAAAACATCTTGTTCACCTTTTCAGAAGACTGTATGAAGACGGAAGAGCCTCAGTCAGAGCAGACGACATTTTATCGAATCATTTCCACCCCAGCGCAGGAGTCCGACGGAGCTGTATTGTGTCTCCAATTCTATTTAACACCTACACAGAACTCATTATGAGAATAATACTCGAGAATTGGTCAGAAGGAATTAGTATTGGAGGCTATAGGATTTCCAATCTGAGATATGCTGACGACACCACACTGTTTGCAACAAGCGCCAGTAACATGGAATCCTTATTAAGCAAAATGGAGCAGGTTAGTCGTGATTTTAGGCATAGGGTTTGCAACACCAGAGGTGCAACACTCGCGCTGCCGACCCTTAATGAACCTTCTAAGACCCCTTTTGAAGAACCCCATACTGTAGACGTTCGGGAAAACCCAGGCAGGGAGTTCGTTCCACAATCTAAGGAGCGGTGCGATGATAAAAGGTAGCCGTGGGCATCATATCAAACAACTCCTCAGAGCACAGACCGTTGCACAGGCGATAGAACATACATAAGGAGGCAAAGTCTCTTCTGTCGCGAAGGGGCTAGACACCGCCCGCTAGTAAAGGATCGTTGACAATCCTCATAGCACGCTCTTCTACCGAGTCAAAAGGTCGAAGCTGATATTCAGGTGCACCAGCCCAAAGGTGACAGCAGTACTCCATGTACGGCCGCACTTGCGACTTATACAGGAGAAGTGTTTGCTCTGCAGTAAAGTACTGCCGCGCCCTGTTGAGCACTCCGAGCTCTTTGGACGCCAGCTTCGCCTTGTCCTCTAAATTACTTTGGTATTGAACGTCACTAGAGATCTCAACACCAAGGATCCCAATACTATTGGAGATGGAAAGAGGTGTACCCTGAAATTGCGGCGCTACAGTACATGGGTCATTTTTAGCCGTGAATGCACAAACTTGGGTCTTGGTAGCGTTAAATTGGACAAGATTTTGTCTACCCCCATCGGACACTCTAACAAGAATAGCCTCGATTTTAGACACAAGTTGTTCACGACTTTCTTCCACTGCAGACCGGAGGATATTGGAGCGACCCATCCATGCATAGCAATGAATGCCGTCAATGGACAGGACAGCATGTCATTGATATGCAGCAAAAACAGAGTGGGTGACAACACTGAGCCCTGCATTGATGGCCATGTAGTCCGACCGTGCTAATAACAACTTGCCAGAAGTCACTAAAATCGCGAGCTGCGATGTCGTTCAGGTACTACCTTGGAGCACTGATGCCAAACAATGGTGGATGTGCAAATGAGGTCAAGCGGCGTATGGCAAGCAAGAGGTCAGCTATGGACAAGCTTCGGAAAATATAGAAAAATAGGAACATCACGAAAGCCACGAAACACGACTCATCAGGGCATTAGTGTTTTCCATATTTCTCTATGGTGCTAAGACGTGGACTATGCGAGAGAGGGAGAAAAAGAAGATAGACGCTTTAGAAATGTGGTGTTGAAGGAAAATGCTTGGCATACAGCGGACACAATACCGGACCAATGAATCAACCCTCCAGGAACTATTTATCAAACAGCGTCTTTCCTCCAACGTACAAAGTCGTATTCTCACTTTCTTAAGCCACGTTTCGCGCCGAGATGATGCGTCTGTGGAACGACTGGTGGTTCAAGGCAAATTCGAAGGCGTAAGGGCGTGCGGTAGATCACCAATGCGCTGGACCGACCAGATAAAAGCGGCACTGAATGGTCCACTCCACAAGTGCACGAGGAAGGCCGCAGTAAGGAAGGAATGGCGTCGTATTGTAAAACGTGCCACCGACCCTGATGTGACGACCACGACCACTCTGTCAAGAGTGTAGCACCTAAGAAGTGTGGGTGTAAGGAGCCCCACCAAGCGATCTCACCTGCTGACCAACAGAGAGATTCCACCACTATTAGACTGACTGACTGATGGTCAAATCTGATATGTATTGGTAACGTACTATTAATCTTATGAATATCAGCCGGTATAAAATTCCTAGTGAGCATTAACGCTACCTCCCTCGGTATTGGAGTACGATTGTAATAGTAGACCACGAAAAACTGACAAATTGTACCGGTGGCTATCTATTGAGCGACGATTTCGACACAATTGAAATAGCTTAAATAAATAAATTAAATAAAAATAAATAGCTCCTCTCGGTCCCCTGAGGCAATTGGCAATGGCAATCGGGGTTCGACTACATTGAAAGGAGGGATTGCCGTGTGACGTCTCAAACCCGTACTGGCGACTGTTTCTTTGCCTTATCCGCGTCCGTTAGCCAGCATGTTCACCACTGGTACGCAAGGACGCTTAGGCCTCTCACACCACACAAAAGTAATTTTCACGTCTGACTACAAGTGCGTTGCTTTTAACAAAATATCAGGCGTTTGTTCAGAACTATACTATTATAATCTATATCTATACTAATATATAAAGCTGAAGAGTGTGTTTGTTTGTTTGGTTGAACGCGCTAATCTAACTATTGGTCGGATTTGAAAAATTCTTTTAGGTTATATATCATCACGCTACTACCCTGAAGAGTGGAGCAGCAATCATAATTGTCGATAAATCAGGAAAAATTTTATGCATTATTGTAGAATTTAATCCCGTAGATTAAATAGGAGCGACGGGAATTCGAAGTAAGTCACGGGCGAAGCCGTGGGGGTCACCTAGTGTTCTAATATACAAAAATCTTGTGTTATAGTGTTTATTATTGAACTCCTCCGAAATGGTTTTACCGATGTTCATGGCATTTTTTGTCTAAGTGTATTTGGTAGATAGGTATAGGTTGTAAGCTTATAAGTGGTGGCTGGTCCTGAGATGGTAATCGTGTTGCTGCTTTTTCCTTTACGACCGTTTGTGTTTTGCGTTTTCGTGCTAGGGAACAAGGCAGTGATTAAGTCAAGTTAAAGGCTTTAGGGCGTCTTCAATAATTTGAACAGCAGTCACAACCTAAGTTTGTTGATTTCAACACAAGCGCTGGGCCCTTGTCTGTTTCCACACAAAAGAGTCGGCGGCGCAAGAGTACGAAGGAATTCAGTGAAATAAGTAGAAAGCGTATTGTAAAAGTTCTTAGACTTCGGTAACCTGGCTACCCCCCTGGAGGTTCCATGGTGGTAGCCAGGGTTTATGGGGTTCAAAACCAAAAAAGTCAACGATATTAACAATCATCATCATCCGAGCGTTTGTCTGATTGTTTTCACGGCGCCCGAGGTCTGGTTTCCTACTTTTCCTCCTCCACTTCGCACGGTCATCGACATCCCTAATAGCGAGACCGCGGATGCAAGAGTTCCTCCACACAACCACCGCAGTATTTTCATTGTCACGAAACGCAGCAACTGCTTTTGTGATTCTAACAGAGACAAAAGGTGTTATAGATAGACCCGTTCCTTATCCCCATAAGTTACCATGGAGGTTGCTCATGTGAGTCTCTGATAAACTGAACAAGAACGGACTAAGGACCAATTGGGGTACACCAGTAGATAGAAACGATTTTGAAGTTCCGATTAAAACTTTTCGGGTCACAAATCTATTTGGAGCGCAGTAGGTCGGAATTATGTATGCTTCATCATTCAGGCCCTTTCGGCGCGGAAATTAAAATTTAGAGATGCTCGGTCAAGTCTTTAATGACTTGGTATTAAACCTGTTTATCACACAAACAAAATATACACTTACTGTCCGTTATGAAGAAGTCTATCTAGTTCCTTGTGACCTTGTCGGGGCAACACCAAGTCCATTTTCTGTGTGGCTTTTTATTAAAGTAAGAATTCAGTAAGAAAAGTCTCTGTGACTCAAAAAAGTTAAAAAGCTCTGTGCCCCACGCCATAAAGATCGATTTCACCACACAGTTGTAGTGAGCCTAAGTAGTACCGTATAATGATGTCGCTATGTCCTCATGCACGGCCTCAACTGCCTCGTCAGTGCTTCGATATACTGGAGGTGTTCACGGATACCTATCGGTGAGCTTCAGTATTAAGTATGCTTCCAAGCAGGAACACTGCTGCTTCCACAACACTTCTAACAAGGTCATTCATCATAAACCCAATACCGCCCTCAGAGGAATGCATCAAGTTCTGTAAGGGCGCCTTACCGAACTTGAGGTAAAACTAGGTCCAGCCGTAGGGTATTTCCATAGGTTGCCAGAGTCAATCGTGTATATCGAGGTAGCCTCCTGTAGCCCGCAGATTCTGGCACCCCTTCTTCCACCGTCATTCCGATCGCTACCGTAATCGAGAACGGCGGAAGTGCTGGGAACTGAAGCCCGTTTTTTATTTATTCTTGTTTTTGCCGCCATATTTGGAGGGTTTATCCTTACTATACTACGCTGGCCAGGAGGGTTGGTACAGGGTTTTGTCTCAATTTTTACTTTTTTTCGCTATGACCTCGTCTGTTAGACAGCAGCAGCACCGCCCCTCAAAACTGAAACCTGGCTACGCTGGTAACCTCTATCGATAGATGGCCTACACCGTATGATGCTCCACCATAACGTTCCGTATTACATCTTGTCCGCATTAGAGCTATAAGTTTCTGAATAAATAGATGCAAATATATACTAATATATAAAGCTAAAGAGTTTGTTTGTTTGGTTGAATGCGATAATCACAAAAAATTATTAATATTAAAAAAATGGTTATGTGTTGGATAGCCCATAATATCGAGCAAGGCCATTGTAGAATTTACAAGCGACGAGATTAAATAGGTGCGACGGGAATTCGAAGTATGTCACGGGCGAAGCCGTGGGTGTCACCTAGTACTGTATAAATTGAGAGTTTGGTAGTTATAGGTAGCTAGTTTACGATACACATAAATAATACCGATACTCTTGAATCTTTGAGTAAATAAATTTAGCTGATGTAGGGCGGGCGTGTGGCATTGGCACTCGAACGCGGGCAGACCGATTCAGATGGTTTGGCGATCGATCGTCCACTGAAGTTTAGTTTTTTTTTAAAAGTGCACTGAATGAATAATAAACTTGACAAAAGAGAAAATAGTTGCTAAACAGACAATATAGAAGTTGTTTTTTTTTATAAAACGCTAATACCTATAGTTTATATCTGTGATGGGTTCTGATGACCCCAACGCGTTGGCTGCAGTGGAATTCGAGGTTTATGGACAAGTACAAGGTAATGGTCTGGACATTTACTAATTATATTTACGATACCTTTCTGTCTTTCCTGATCATCTCTTCCCATACTAAGATTATCTGGAAGAGAACGCTTTTAGCGATAAGACCGCCCATTGTACTCTCATTGTAGTTTTAAGTCCTGAAAAACTGTATGTAATGGTGTGCAATAAATAATTATCTTATTTTATCTTATATCTGTATCATAGTCCCCGGAAAATTTAACCTGAATAATAAATAAGTATTTAAGAAATTTGTATATGGTCTAATCCCGAAAAACAAATTTGCGGATCACATAAATATTTCTATATTGTGCGAAAAAGGGGGTAGAAGGAGTCAGGGTAGGCCGAGACTAACATATGAAGACCACGTGAGTATATTGCTTAGCAACGGAAAAGTCAAAAGTACTCGGATACCCAGACATGCATGGATGAATCGTTTAATGAATCTGCAGAAAGCGAAAGAAGTATGCATGGTTCGCGATGCCTAGCGAACTGTCCTCTCTGACCACCCCGTCAGGGATACAGCGTGAAAAGCGTTAGTAAATTACAAAAATATTTGTTCTGACCCAGGATTCAAACCCGAGACTTTAGCGAACGTGAAGTGACACCCCCCTGCACGAGGTCTCAAGATTGCACTTTACAAACACTATACAATGCACCGACGAGGCAGTTCCACTACGGTTGTAAATGTTGCGTTGTTATGATGTGTGTAAATATGTCCAACAATTACTTTGTCACCCCCATAAAGCTTAGCATTGGTGGAAGTGGTTTATCGAAAGCTGTTTTGGCTAAGGTTCATTCCATCCTCTCCCGATTAGAAAGATACGCCATTTGTACTATTAACATTAGCTAAAAAGGAAAGGGATGAAAGTAAATGTAAACAAGACGAAAGTATTCGTTTTTGAAAAAGAATATCATGACAGATTGCTCGATTTTTGTGGAAGGAAAAAGAGGTGAAAGAATTTTTATATTTGGTTTCAAAATTTGCGAGAGATGGAAAGTGAAGAGTTTTGGCAGGAAATCAAGTGAATGGAGCCATGCACCTACACCTTTATGAGCAGTCAAAAAGTGTCTAGTGTGAATGCTCCGAAGCACTCCCTCGAGTTGGCCCCAAAACGACATCTTATCGGCGTCGCTACAACCGGCCTGTGGCGCGTAGGCACTTATCAGGGAGGTAATAATCCCATCGATAAGCACCCTCACGATCATAAGCCGGTCGCTACAGCGTTTCACCTCCAAGATGCCGCTCTGCAGCCCTTCGGAGAGCACCACGGCCACCCCGTTCTCCCCACCAGGTGCACCCGTGTAGTACAGCTTGTAGCCTTTCTGCAAAGGCCGGGCCCTGTTGCCCTTCCACCGAGTCTCCTGCAGGAACGCCACGTCCACCCTCCGCCTGGAGAGTACTTCGGCCAACTCTACCGCACGCCCAGTCATCGTGCCAATGTTCCAAGATGCGAAGCGGATTCGGGTTGGGGCTAACTTCTTTAGCCGTGCTGGCCCGACACACGGCAGCCCTAGCCCACTTGCCACAGGAGTCGGGCGGGGCTCCTGCGCGCCGTTTTGCGGCGGCGCCCTATCCCTAGCAGCTTTCCTATTATACTTTTCCATTATGTTTTGACGGGTGGCTTTTATGGGAGCGACGCCCTCAGACCACCCAACCCCAGAGGGGAAAGCCAGCGCCAGAGCCTCGTCCGTTAGTCAGCAGGTGCACGCACTAGCACGGGAGGTTGACTTGGGCCCCGAAGATCTTGGTGGGGCCCCTTACCCCCAAATTTATTTTCTGACTCTATAAACATTTTATAAAGTAGTCCGAAACAGCAATAAATATTAAGGTCAAAATATTTTTAGAATTCGGAACGAAAACCTGGGACGAAACAGGAACAAACCCATTTTTCAAACCCCTAGGTGGCATAATAAAGTAGTCCTATTAAATGTACCTACTGACGTAAATAAAACAAATGTAAAAATGCTTCACATCCTTATCTTCATACCCGGTGAGAGTCTTACTGCACTACACCGTCTCCTTGTCATGGACCTCTGCGTGAAGCCCAAAGGCAAACGCATCGAGCGGTGCCAGCGCCGCATCAGATGGTGGCTGCTTGATGAAACTAGGTCCCAGGAGTTCGTCTCAGCTGTCGGTGACAAGTGCACTGACACTGAAGGCGAACCAGTTCAAGATTGCTGGGACAAAGTTCAGGCGGCCATCCTTGGAGCGGCGAAGGTGGTGCTCGGTGAGTCTAAGGGTGGACGCAAATATGACAAGGAAACTTGGTGGTGGAACGACGCAGTCCAGAGGGAGACTAGGGAGAAGAAAGCCCTCTTTAAAAGTGGCAAGCGACCGGATCTCCTGAAGACCGCGACGCGTACAGGGCTGACAAGCGCGTCACAAAGAGAGCTGTAGCCAGAGCCAGACGTGACCACTTACAACCTCTGTATGATAAGCTGGAATCGTCTGAGGGGCAGAAGCTCATCTATAAGCTGGCGCGCTCCAGGGTCAAAGCGGCACAGGATATATCCAAGAGTCGCTGTGTAAAAGACCTTGAGGGCAACCTGTTAAGCGAAGACCTCGCGGTAAAGGAGAGATGGCGCTCGTACTTCCACGAGCTGCTTAATAAACAGCACAAAGAGGTGCAGCCTCCGGACCTCCCTCCGAATCAGGGACTAGTGCCACCGGTAACGTCTGGAGAAGTCCTGACTTCGCTTCGCCGCATGAAGAATCGGAAAGCTGTCGGACCCGATGGAGTCCCCATCGAAGCCTGGAAGGCGATGGGTCCTCGCGGTGTGGGCATCTTAGTAAACCTTTTTAACCGCATGCTCCTCAGCGGGCAAATCCCAAACCAATGGAGACTGAGTATTATTACTCCAGTCTTCAAAGGTAAGGGGTCAGTGCAGGAGTGCGGGAGCTACCGCGGTATTAAGGTGATGTCCCACACAATGAAGATCTTCGAGAGGATTATAGACTCTCGAATCCGGCAGGAGTGCACTCTCTCGGGGTGTCAATATGGGTTTCGCCCTG
Organism: Thumatha senex; assembly: GCA_948477245.1. Lineage (NCBI taxonomy): Eukaryota > Metazoa > Arthropoda > Insecta > Lepidoptera > Erebidae > Thumatha > Thumatha senex. The sequence goes on along the minus strand of OX419731.1, from coordinate 26,400,770 downwards.
GTTATGGGACCACGGACCCTGTTTTTGCCCTGATGGTTGTCGCAGAGAAATACAGGTCGAAGAACACGCCTCTGCACTGTTTGTTTCTAGACATGCAGAAGGCCTTCGACTGTGTTCCTCGTGCGATGATCTGGTGGGCACTGCGGTCCAAAGGGGTTCCAGAGGTCTATATTGACACTATCCGGGACATGTACTGTGACTCCGATTCAATGGTTCGGACTGCTGTTGGCGACACGAAACCCTTCCCCATCACCGTCGGGGTACACCAGGGTTCGGTCCTTAGTCCGCTTCTGTTCAGTGTAATATTAGACGAATTGTCGGACAGCATCAGAAACCTACATGAGCAGCCTCCATGGTTGCTCATGTATGCTGACGATATTGCGCTGGCAGACGCGGACAGGGGCAGATTGGTGCGACGTGTAAAGGCGTGGAAGGAGACGCTTGAGAACGGCGGTCTGAAACTAAATGTGGCGAAGACCGAGTACTTGGCACTAAACTCGACAGATCCCACATCCGTCCGCATAGGCGGTGATTTGGTCGAGCGCAAGGACCAGGTTAAATACCTGGGATCTGTTTTTCACACGTCCAGTGTAATCGATTGCGATGTCAAGTCACGCATTGCAGCCGCGTGGGCCAAATGGCGTGAGATGACCGGTGTCATTTGTGACCCTAAAATGCCGATCCGGTTGAAGGGACAGGTCTACAAAACCATTATTAGACCTGTCCTTTTACATGGCAGTGAGACGTGGCCGATATTGGAGCGACACAAGCAGGAGCTGCGTGTCACGGAAATGAAGATGCTGCGGTGGATGTGTGGGGTCACGCGGATAGACCGCGTGAGAAACTCTCGCATCCGCGGCAGCCTTCACGTCCGTGACATTGCAGACAAGTTGCAAGAGTGTCGCCTTCGTTGGTATGGTCACGTCTTGCGGCAACCGCCGGGCTACGTAGGTAACAAACGACTGGCCATGTCAGCTTGCCGGGTCCCGGTAAGAGGGGAAGACCCAAGAAGTGCTGGCTTGACGTCGTAAGGGATGACATGCGTGCCAATGGTATCACTACAGGGGATGCCGAAGACCGTGCGAAGTGGAGGAGAAAATGTAGGAAAGCGGACCCCGGGCGTCGCGAGACGCAACTGGGACAGACGCTCGGATGATGATGATGCTTCACATACTAACATAGATAAAAACATGGTACGGGCTGTTAACAATAATCCTAACTATTTTTTTTTTAATAATTATTTATTATTATTTATCTATCACGCCTTATCCCCGAAGGGGTGGCAGAGGCATATATATTATATGCCCACTTTTCACCATGTGTATTCCTGTCCCACGTAATAGGTGGTGAGCCCATTGCCGTGTTAAAATAGACAGACGCAGGTTGTTGCTACCTGCTGTTGAAATTTTTAAGCCGCCCATAAGGCCTTCAACCTGGCTTAACGACTGCCCATTTATTGGCAACCGGGACCAACGGCTTAACGTGCCTTCCGAAGCACGGAACTGGGGTGGGTCTAAAGGGCCGAATGAATTTAATAAAATGTGTCTATTTTAGATGTTAAATTTGTAAGAAATTTTGAACCTGAAATTTTGAAATAATTATTATCTCTCATATACGTTTATTTCTGCTTACCTTGATTTTGTATTGAACTTTTTAATTATATTGTGCACCGCACATTCTGTCGTCACGTGCTAATCAGTTAGCACGCTAAAATTAGACGCCTCACATTATACTCGTAGGCAGATAACAAATAAAAATTTGATGACTAAATAAAACTGTTAGGCAGCACTGAAGATTTCAACAGAAAGTAAAAGAAGAATCGGTCGTGGTCCAGCTGACTAAAATTCTTCTGTAAACAATCACTGCGTTACACAACATTCGTGATGGCTAGTTACGGATGGGTGACCGCTTTGTGGTACTTCCATTTGCGAGCGTTTACGTGCTTCGGTAGACACGTTAAGCCGTTGGTCCCGGTTGCCAGTAACATAGCAGTCGTTAAGCCAAGTTGAAGGCCTTATGGGTGGTTAGAAAAAATACAACATCAGGTAGTCACAACCTGTCTGTCTATTTCAACACTTCAATGAGCTCACCACCTATTATGTGGGACAGAAATGCACACGGTGAAAAGTGGGCGTATAATATGCCTATGTCACCTCTTCGGGGATAAGGCGTGATTGATAGGTAAACTCCTTAGACTCAAATTAGGCCTGAGATTGTGGACCATTATGTCTTTCTGGTTTACGAACATTTGTGCTTCGAAAGCCTAGTTAGATGTTGATTACGCCAATCAGTTACATGCTAGTAGGGAAACGTTAAAACAAGACATAAGGCCTTATATTAAATTTATACAAACTTTTCTCTATTGAATGTGCTTGCTGACCTGCTGATGCTGCTGATTAGCCTTTCAATGGGGCTTAACGACTGCCATTTTACTGGCAACCGGGACCATGGTACATACACGGCAACTACTTAACGCGCCCTCCGAAGCAAATGCCACAAAGTGGTCACCCATCCATGAACCATCTGTAGTGAAAGTTGCTTAACAATGATCGTATACAGAACACCGAGTTAGCGCAGCCACAAGCGCTTCAAAGTCTTCAAAAGTCTATTATAAATATAAAATTTACCTACCCCAAATATCAAACTCTGATTAAATTTCAAAGCTATGCAAGTTAAATTTCAAACAAATGCATGTTTCTTCTATTTCAAATAAGTTGCCTGAAAAAGCAGTGTCACATCATTCAATCCTAGAATCTTCCGTTTCGGGCCCTTCCAATTAGATATCGACAGATGCAAGCTATTAATTTTATACCGGTCATTTGAAGGATTGTTCTCTTAGCAGTGTTCAAATTATAATTATTATTTTTAGAAATAGTTTTTTTTGCAAATCCCGATAATTTCCTTACATCTATGCCATCATAATAACGTCTAATAATGAAGTATTTCTTCCTACTGAGACGGAACTACTGCAAAATAATTGGCAATTTGCCTAAATGCTGATGTGAAGGCCATGAGCTGTCTGTCAATCAACGTTTTAGTGCACTAACTCTAGTGACATGTTTTCCAGTCCTGTCTCGTCAACATTGACAAGGTTACCCATATTTTTTGTTCGTGGTATAATGCTTCTAGGTAAATACCTTGATGAAACCTTAACCGCCTACATGCCCTGATAGCAGGTTAGTAAAGTTATTGATCTGCTATCAGAGCATCTGGCGGTTTTATTTGGAATACCCAGAAGGGGGCTGGACTACCAACTTAATAAATAAATAGAAGTATTAAATTTAGTGGGACATTTTTTACCACTAAGTCACCTTGGTGTTCCAAATCGGCTCTACCAAGCTACGGAATAAGCCAGAGGTTAAGTCACTACGACTCGGCATAGGGACACTTTATATTGGAGCTCTCTTCGAGGGAACCAGATAACCAACAAAGCAAATCCACGCGCCTCGAGGTGCTGTAGAGGGCTCCTGTGCTTTTGTTCCCTGTGCTATTCTCTTGTTGCCGTCACTACACAGGCACACACACACCTGTATTTTTTTACATCATCAGAAGTAACTCAGAAAGATAAAATGGAATGCATAATACTTTAATACTTCCGCTATATTTATTTAAATTGTAAGTATTGTAGACTGACATTTTAATAAAAAAAAAAACCTAACCACTCCGGGAGTGCCGACAGAAGTGAAAACTCAATTTATTAATAATTTATTTATCTAGACGCGTTGGTACATGCATATATGCACACACTATAGCTGCGTATCGTAACGGGGTGTAGCGAGTCCAGAGATTTATCTAATCTAAAAAATTGCGTACCTTGCTAAAATAAGTTTTTCCTTCAAAAATTGACCGGGATCGACGTTAATGATGATGATGATGAAAAATAAATCTACACTGAAAGACTCCTAATTGATTGGACAGCATTATTTAATAAGACCTGTAGATGACCGGAATCAACGTTAGATGATGATGATGATTATGGTCGCGAGTCCAGAGATTTTATCTCATCTAAAAATAAGCGTACCGCGCTAAAAGAATATTCACTTCAAAAATTGACCGGGATGGACGTTAATGATGATGATGAAAAAAAAATTCTACTCTGAAAGAGTCTTAATTGATTACACAATATTATTTAATAAGACCTGTAGATGACCGGGTTCAACATTAGATGATGATGATGATTATAGTCGCAAATCCAGAGATTTTATCTCCTCTAAAAATATGTGTACCACGCTAAGAGGCGTTTTCACTTAAAAAACTCAATTTATTAATAATTTATTTATCTAGTCGCGTTGGTACATGCATATATGCACACACTATAGCTGCGTATCGTAACGGGGAGTAGCGAGTCCAAATTTATCTCATCTAAAAAATTGCGTACCGCGCTAAAAGAAGTTTTTACTTCAAAAATTGACCGGGATCGACGTAAAGATGATGATGATGAAAAATAAATCTACACTGAAAGAGTCCTAATTGATTACACAGCATTATTTAATAAGACCTGTAGATGACCGGAATCAACGTTTGATGATGATGATGATTATGGTCGCGAGTCCAGAGATTTTATCTCATCTAAAAATATGCGTACCGCGCTAAAAGAAGTTTTTCCTTCAAAAATTGACCGGGATCGACGTAAAGATGATAATGATAAAAAATAATTCTACACTGAAAGAGTCCTAATTGATTACACAGCATTATTTAATAAGACCTGTAGATGACCGGAATCAACGTTTGATGATGATGATGATTATGGTCGCGAGTCCAGAGATTTTATCTCATCTAAAAATATGCGTACCGCGCTAAAAGAAGTTTTTCCTTCAAAAATTGACCGGGATCGACGTAAAGATGATGATGATAAAAAATAATTCTACACTGAAAGAGTCCTAATTGATTACACAGCATTATTTAATAAGACCTGTAGATGACCGGAATCAACGTTAGATGATGATTATGGTCGCGAGTCCAGAGATTTTATCTCATTTAAAAATATGCGTACCGCGCTAAAAGAAGTTTTTCCTTCAAAAATTGACCGGGATCGACGTAAAGATGATGATGATAAAAAATAATTCTACACTGAAAGAGTCCTAATTGATTACACAGCATTATTTAATAAGACCTGTAGATGACCGGAATCAACGTTTGATGATGATGATGATTATGGTCGCGAGTCCAGAGATTTTATCTCATCTAAAAATATGCGTACCGCGCTAAAAGAAGTTTTTCCTTCAAAAATTGACCGGGATCGACGTAAAGATGATGATGATAAAAAATAATTCTACACTGAAAGAGTCCTAATTGATTACACAGCATTATTTAATAAGACCTGTAGATGACCGGAATCAACGTTAGATGATGATGATGATTATGGTCACGAGTCCAGAGATTTTATCTCATCTAAAAATATGCGTACCGCGCTAAAAGAAGTTTTTCCTTCAAAAATTGACCGGGATCGACGTAAAGATGATGATGAAAATCTTACGCTTTTTCGATCAGGACACGTGTCCTGACGACACGTGTCCTGACGCGAGTTTAAGATTTTATACCCAGTACAGAAAGTGCTCAACGCCGCTAAAGAAGTTTTCACTTCAAAAATGTCTTTATTTTGCATAGACCATTTCAACGGTGCTTACAAAATGTCATACACTAATAATAAAAAAAATTGTATATTTAAAGTGACCACCGGTTCGGAACGCGGCCCACCTGAGAAGAACCGGCAAGAAACTTAGGAAGGCTTTTTTTTGATGGCCTATTTACAATTTAATATTTTAGGACTATAATATTTTATTTGCCAGCAGATCATTTCCAGGCATTCCTGTCCTGTAAATAGTCTTGAATGGAGTAATAACCTTTTTCACAAAGCTTTCTTTTAATATACTTTTAAAATTTATTTAATGGTAAATTTCTCAGGTCACAGGGAAGCTTGTGGTAAAAGCGTATACAGTTACCCTGGAAAGAATCGCCAATCTTATGCAACCGACTGTGGTGAACCGAAAGATTGTTTTTATGTCTAGTGTTTATATTATGTATATCACAGAGTTTAGTAAACTGTGATAGATTTTTCTGGACATACATAAGATTGGCAAAAATGTATTGTGATGCTACGGTTAGAATATTTACTTCTTTGAATTTTTGTCGGAGGGAGACTGGGGCCCAAATTATATATAGAGCGTACAGTCCGTTTTTGAAGAACAAAAATGTTATTTACATCTGCAGCACTCCCCCAAAGGAGAATACTGTAAACTAATCAAAAATAGCTTGTCTGTATATGATTTATACGTATTTCATGTTTCAATTTATCACAAGTCTATTATAAATTCATAAGCGATGCCTAAATAGTATGCTTGAAAGACGACTTTTTTAAAATAATTTTGAGACATTACCACACAAAGCAATCTCACACTTGATAAATATGTGTTTCATTTAAAATATGTGTTGTAGGTTGCTACTTCACAAAGTATTGCAAGGAGCTGGCTGAGCAACTTGGCATCGGAGGCTGGGTGAAGAATTCTAAAAAAGGCACCATTGTCGGCAAGATGCAAGGAACCAAAGCGCAGTTAGACCATATGTAAGTATTTTTCCTTTATGGGTGACAAGGGCACCAAAAAGATCTCTGAAACCCAAGCGACTTTAATTGCTAATGTTGCACCTTCTGACTTACGGACCGCCCTTAAGGGGTAGGGAGGTCAGACGGCGATCCAAACAATGCCGAAATACAAAAGCCAAATGAAGACCGTGGGTGAGCTGCTCGCCGTTCTTACAGAAGCAGACGTTAGACGCTGGCGTGGCGTGAGTGCTACATACATGCCCTTCACCCCCTCGAGGAATTGGAATAACACTTGAACCCCTAAAGACGCGAGACAAATAAAAAATAAGGCTCACCCGGGTCCCCCAGTCATAGCATCTCCTATATGCTAGGCAGCGTTTGGTTTTAGTCGGGAGGAGTCCAGCATAGCATAAACGAGAATTCATAAAAATAAACAAAATATAACCCCAGGCTCCAAATCAAGGTAGGGTTTGAAAGCAAATGATATGATCAATAAAATAAAAAAAATAATAAAAAAAAAACTTTATTTTGCATAGTCAAATGGACTATGCAAAATAAACTTTTTTTTTATTAATTTTTTTATTTAACGGCGATTAATACATGTCATACACTATTTAAAATATTTAAAGTGACCACCGGTTCGGAACGCGGCCCTCCTGAGAAGAACCGGCAAGAAAATTAGGAAGGCTTTTTTTTGATGGCCTATTTACAATTTAATATTATTTCCTGTCCTGCAAATAGTCTTTAACGGAGTAATAACCTGTTTCACAAAGCTTTTTTTTTATTTACTTTTTAAATTTATTTAATGGTAAATTTCTCAGGTCACAGGGAAGCTTGTTGTAAAAGCGTATACAGTTACCCTGGAAAGAATCGCCAATCTTATGTAATCGACTGTGGTGGACTGAAAGATTATTTTTATATCTAGTGTTTATATTATGTTTATCACAGAGTTTAGAAAACTATGATAGATTTTGCTGGACATACATAAGATTGGCAAAAATGTATTATTGGTACGGTTAGAATATTTACTTCTATGAATTTTTCTCGGAGAGAAACTCTGGGGCCCAAATTATAAATAGCGCGTACAGCCCGCTTTTGTAGAACATAAATAATATTTAAATCTGCAGCACTCCCCTAAAAGGAGAATACCGTAGGACATTATACTATGAAAATAGCTGAAGTAAACCATTCTAGCTGTATCCACATCTGTTAGAGTCCTGATCTTTTTTACAGCGTATGCAGTCGAACTTAACCTAGAGGCTGTCTTTTTTATGTGTGGGCCCCACTGCAAATTGGCATCAATAGTTATACCGAGGAACACAGTTGATTCCACAAACTCTAACACTTGTCCATTCAGTTGAACAATGGCCGCATTATTTGAGCTGAACTACTCTTGCAATTGCATTGTTTACATCGTCATAGTAATCTAATTGTCTTTTAATTTTAAAAATCAACGAGGTAAATCTGCAAACAAAACAAACATATTCCTGTCCCCTACATAAAATGGTAAATCATTAATATAAATGAGGAACAAGTATGGCCTAAGTATCGAGCCTTGCGGCACACCCATTGTAACCATAGATCCTACAGAACGTGTACCATTAATATCGACCTTCTGTATTCTATTGTTAAAATATGAAGACAGAAGATCGAGAGCTTTGCCTCTTATTCCATAGTGGTGTAAATTTTTGCACAGCGTTTCATATTGAACGCAATCAAAAGCCTTTGTTAGATCGCAAAATATACCTAATGCATCGTGCTTGTCTTCCCAGGCTTCATGAATACATTTTAGTAACTCAACACCAGCATCAGAAGTTGACCGCCCTTTCGTAAACCCCAATTTATTCGCTTGAAATCATCAGCCTATATCAGTCCACTGCTGGATGTAGGCCTCTCCCAATTTACCCCACAACACACGGCCCCTTCCGCATCTAGTCCCTCCCTGCAACTTTTTCCAAGTCGTTAGTCCATCTGGTCGGTACACTAGATAATAAGAGAATAATTAATAAACTATCACCACGTTAAGTATCTTTCACAATGGCTGGTTCTGAAATCTGTGATAGATTTGTGGCATTTCCATTTACGTGTTGTCGTTGTTGTTGCGCTTAGCCAGTAACATGGTAGTCGTTAAGCCTAGTTGAGCGCCTTAAGAGTTGCGAAATTGACCATCAGGTAGTTACAGTCAGATTCTGGCAGTGTGACCATGGCAATAGGACATAGATACGGCAGCGCGAGTGTAATACCTCTGGCGATGCATAGATTACGGTCACCTCTTTCGATCAAGTAGGCTGCATATATATCTGCCACGAGAGTAGCATAAAAACAGTAAACAGGAGTCATAGAAGGGGCATTGTGAAATATATTAGTGCCAATAATGACCACGTGAACTGGTTCCAATTGATTATTATCATTAAATACTGCGCTCGTGGCCCCGCGGTCTCAGTGTTCTGTAAACGATCACTGAGTTACGCAACTTTCACTATGGCTGGTCCTCCGATGGGTGACCACTTTGTGGCATTTACATTTGCGAGCGTTTCCGTGCTTCGGAAGGCACGTTAAGCCGTTGGTCCCGGTTGCCAGTAAAATGGCAGTCGTTAAGCCTGGTTGAAGGCCTTATGGGCGGCTTGAAAAAATTCAACAGCAGGTAGCCACAACCTGCGTCTGTCTATTTCAACACGACAATGGGCTCACCACCTATTACGTGGGATAGGAATCCATACGGTGAAAAGTGGGCATACAATATGCCTCTGCCACCCCTTCGGGGATAAGGCGTGATGGATATTTAATTTAAATATTAATAATTATTATGTTGTATTATTTTGGATGCTGTCCAAACATTGATGAATTTTTTTGTAATGCCAATTACAACAATGTAATTTACTAACTACGCACTGTAGGTCGCAATCAAAATAGAAATCGATAACATTAATTGTAATTACAACGAAGGACGTTAGAAGAGGGAGAGGACCCACCACATCCTCAATCTGTCAATCCTAGCGCACAACCCTCAAGTGTGGATCGGTGAGCCATCACATCCAGTTACTTTAACTCTTTGATTTTTACTCGGGGAAGTGGAAACAAGATCGGTAGGGCGTGCTGGAGCGAAAACCGTGACGATAACTAACAGTTGAAGTGCCTACCGCTGCAGGCTGCTTAAGTCGTCGTATCAATTCCCGGCAGCTGACTCCATAGCACGAGGTTGTCGTCCCACTTGCATGCTCATCTGGCCCTCTGTTCCCACTAGATCCATTGACTAACCTAATGACACTTTTCCACTTGGTCAATCAACTGAAGATTAATTGGAAAAAGGTTTTATTAGTACACTATTGAAGTGCCGTAAAATAATTCGTAACCCAGCTAACTCTGTTCTGTAAACGATCACAGCGATGAAATATCCATCTAAAATGTTCTGCACCGCGCCTTTCCATAAAAAAATATCATTTTGTTTCAGAGACTTCAATTTTGATAGAAACGAGACTTGTAGATGAGAGTTATGGAATTAAACATAGACATTTTAATTTGATAACCTGATAATCGTTTTCGTTTGCAGGATAGACTGGCTCAGCACTACAGGGTCCCCTGGCTGCAAAATCGAGAAGTGTGATTTAACGAATTGGGAGTATACCACTAGGGTTGCCTTCACAGATTTTAGTGTACGATTTTAGTAAATCGATGCCTTGTACAACTGTCCATAATTTTGTAATATTTTTGAGTTCAAATGGTGTTTTGTGTAATAAATTTTAATATGTAAAGAGTTAAATTATTTCAGTCATACATTATTTTTCATATCTATTGTGTACTCGTCTGTACCTATATATTTATAAAGCTTCTTTGGAATGCCTCGATGGCGCAGTGAATGCGAATGCTATTGTTGAGCTCCTGGGTTAGAATCGCGAGGTAGAACCGACTCTTTTTGAGTTTGGGTGTTTCCTATGAATAATATGTATGCGTTCAGAAATATATAAGTATGTTAATCAGTTGTCTAGATCCTGCCACAAGCATATAGAAGCTGACTTTAGGTTAGATGGCGCTGTGTAAAAGAAAATGTCCACGTTTAAAAAAATAAATAAATAAATATCCATCACGCCTTATCCCCGAAGGGGTGGCAGAGGCATATTATATGCCCACTTTTCACCGTGAAAATGTCCACGTTTATTTATATTTATTTATTCATCACTTGTGTGATCCGTTAATTTTTGTTACTGAGTTTGGGATGCACAGGATTTTTTATGCATATTTAATATTGAAACAAAAAGCATAAATTGTTTAGATTTCATAGCAAGCTTATATTGGTTTAGGTATTTAACGTGGGTTCAACGGCGCAGTGTCGAAACATCCCTAAATATGTATTAAAATTATATATACATACATACATATCGTCACGCCTTTATCCCCGAAGGGGTAGGCAGAGGCATACATACACATTTCATCGTATGCACTTTTGTCCCACGTAACAGGTAGTGAGCCCATTGCTGTGTTGAAATGGACAGGTGCAGGTTGTGGCGACCTGCTGTTGAAATTTTTCAAGCCGCCCATAAAGCATTCAACTGGGCTTAACGACTGCCATGTTACTGGCAACCGGGACCAATGGCTTATTGTGCCTTCCGAAGCACGGAAACGCTCGCAAATGTAAATGCCACAAAGTGAAAATGAAAGTTGCTTAACGCAGTGATCGTTTACAGAACACTGAGATCGCGGTGCCACGGGCGCTTCCTTTTTTTAAAATTATAACTACTTATTTATTATTAATATGAAACTGCCTGTAAATAATTACATATAATTTCAAGACCTGAAGACATAAACGTTGTATGCAGATCTGAACAAACAAACACAAACGTAATACACGAGCAATTGTCAATAACTTAATAATTAATAACTTTTCCCTCGACTTTGTCCGCGTGTAATAGTAACTTTAGAAAGAATTTTAATTTTTTCAGGAAACTTATTTTGTATAGATAAACTTTTTGGTACAGTCAACCTCGGAAGTGTTTATCAACTTCCGAGGTTGACTGTACCAAGAAGAAAACCATGCAAAGTGACATGAAACAAAAAGTAATTTTATAATTTATTTATAAAATTTATTTTTATCTATATATTTATTTTATGTTTATATTTTATAATTTTTAGTTTTTATATGTGAAAGAAAATTTTCATATGCGTTCTTATTTATTTGTGAAATTGTGTAAAAACAATGTATATTTCTCTAATTTTTAAAATAGTACGTATACTACATATTATACGATATACTGATATATTTATATGTGTAGATGATGGTCTGTTAGTCCTAATGCGTATTATTCCATATTAAATAATAATAAAATAAATAAAATATAAATATTGTTGGGACAACTCGCACATCGCCACCTGATTCCAAACTAAGCAGAGCTTGTATTATGGTAACCAGATAACTGATAAACATACTTATATATTTCTAAATACATACATATTATAGATAATTAACACCCAGACACAGAATAAACCATCGTGCTCATCACACAAAGTTTTATCCTGGGTGGGAATCGAACCCACGACCTCTTGCGTAGCAGTCGGATGCACTCCCACCGCGCCACAGAGGCAGTCATATTTTATTTTATTTTTATTAGTTTGTGACCTAACACTAATATATAACTAATAATATTATATATCCTACTAACATTATAAAAGCGAAAGTTTGTAAGTATGGATTTTTGTTATTCTTTCACGCAAAATCTACTGAATGAATTTTGATGAAACTTTAGAATAATATAGCTCACACATCAGAATTACACATAGGCTACTTTAAATCCCGAGAACAACTTCCTGTGGGAAACGGGAACGGGAAAACTTCACCACACTTGCGGAATCCCAGCGTCAACTAGTTTCTAAATATATACATCTATTTTCACGCCGTATCCTTGACGGAGCAGCCAGAGAGGACACATAGCTAGAATTTGCAATCCACGCATACTTGTTTCGCTGCCTGCATATTCATCACGTCTGGATATCCGAGTGCTTTTGACCTTTCCGTTTTTGAGGAATCCACTCACGAGGTCTTCACATGTAAATGTCTGTCTACCCTGCCTCCTTCTACCCTCTATTTTATAGATATTGTTGATTAATTATTATATTTTTGACCACTTTCTATCAGGTGGGCCGTAAGCTTGTCTGTCACCACAGTGGTATAAAAAAAAAGATGTATACTGAACCTGCGCATTCGGCAATCAGTTGCTATTCTACCTGGAGCCTATCTTTGACAATAACTATCCCAAACTTGCCCCTGCTGCTGGACTTAGTTTTTCTCTCCAGTATGTACCCTTAAGTCACCTGTCTCATAGAATTAGCGCGACACCGCTAAGGACTTGGTTTCGAATCTTGGATCGGAAACTGGGGCGTTTCTTATGATTACACGATTTTTAAAAATACGTCGCCTTTAGAAGGTTTTTTTGGATAAATTCGTCAGTTTTAAGTAGGTTTTGGTGGTGTAGTTAGTAAACGCGTCTGGTGCGTTGAATCAGAAGACTCTGGTTTGAGTCCAGCTCGAGACTGAAACATTTATGCACTTAAAAATTTAAATTATTTAAGATGTTCAGTATTAATTAGTTATTGGCTCAATTTGCAATAGAAGGCGATGTGAAAAAATATGTGGTCTAACATTTATGTTTTATTAGTACTGAAAAGTTAGAGGCTAAAATGACTGAAATTTTTCCGGAACCTAGCTTGCTAGCGGTACTTTTGCTGTCTAACGAACGTGGCAACGAAATAGGCGGAGTTGGGAGGTCTGACGTTAGTCTATAGCTACTTCTAGCATCCAACTTAAAGTAAACCCCAGGCGGGTTCTGGGAACAACGGGGAATACACTACGATGAAGAAAGTAGTATTAAAAGACCTTTGGAAATTGTAAACTATATAAATAAATAATAAATAAATAAATATCGTTGGGACAACTCACATAACGCCATCTGATTCCAAACTAAATAGAGCTTGTACTATGGTAACCAGATAACTAGTAAACATACTTATAAATTTCTAAATACATACATATTATAGATAAACAACACCCAGACGCAGAATAAACCATCGTGCTCATCACACAAAGTTTCATTCTGGGTAGGAATTGAATCCACTACCTCTATAAATAAGTACCTTACTCTATTTTAAGGTTTCTATAAATTTTGTAAAGCGCTCCTTCAACATCGTACTTAATCAGTTTTAAATTCACAATTAAAGTTATTAATAAAACAAATGATAAAATATAATAAATTTATTAATCTTTTTATGATAAATCTTAATAATTTATTACTTGTTATTTACATATTCTTGTCTTTTTATTTTTAATATTTTGTGTGTATTTATACTTTGTTTTTCTCGGAACACCTCACAAAATAATTACTAAAATATATAAATGAATATATTATAAAATAGAAATTTTATAATTCGCGTTAAGCCCCGAGTAAAACATAAAGTAAATAAACTAATAAACTATATTTCCGCTGTATCCCTGACGGGGTAGTCAGAGAGGTCAAATCGCCAGGCATCGTGATCCATGCATACTTCTTTTGCTTCCTGTAGATTGGTTAATAAAAAGTAAGTATATTTTATATTAGTGCTAATAAAGACTATGATAATTTGACTTATATCAAATACTTATTAATTTAAGACAAAAAGAACATTACTTATTATCACACTTTTTGCACTGTGTACTTATTGATCTAAAATAGGAAAATGGTACAACAAAGGTATAGTCAACAATAGTATAGTTTTAGAATTGATAATCTCATAAAGTCAAACAAACACACAACTATTAATAATTGTAAAAATCATTTTGTAAATTTACGAAAACTGTTTGTAATCGTAAAATTCAACTTACGTAATTTTCACTCTTTCTAAAAAAGATAATTATCTTATTATTTTACATATCAATAATTTTAATTATATTAAAACGTTCAAACATACAATATCAATTCTCAATTGATTTTTTTTGTTAAAACATCTACATTTATCATTAAGATCACATTTAAAATATTTTTAATACTTTTTTTTACTACCACTGAGGTGGCAGACAAGCATACGGCCCACCTGATCTAAAGTGGTCACCGTAGCCTTTATATATTATTACAACTAAGTCAAAATTGCTTTATTAATATTTTTTTAAAGATGCCATTTTCCTATAGTCAGCATAAGACTTTAGGTGGATTATGCTTATATGGATTTTCTCTTTAAATAAAGGCATACCTGAAGAAACTACATGCTATACCAGAGTAAAATAATAGACTCGTCTGGATGAATATTAACATATTCCTAACGATATTTAGGTTTTTTCACCGTGAGATAAGTTTCTTAAAGTAAATAATGTGTGAATTATTTCGTACACTAAACTTTTCTAATACTCTTTCGGTTTTCGCAATTGACTTTCAGAACCAGTTGCTATAGAAGAATTTTGCTTTGGCAACCGGTTGCGTATAATTTTTTTTTAATAACTTATTATATGATAAAATCAACTCAAATATTGTAAATACAGTAAATATTTAATACAAGTAGTGGTAATACAATAAAATTTAAGATAGCATTTTATAAGTGCGTTTTTGTAAGTCAATTTGTTGTATTTGTGAGGCATCCATTTGTTTTGATCAATATCTATATCCAGTAAAACCGTAATACGAGTAGTTCAAAATATTTCTTTCCTTTAAAGACGATTTTTCTATTATTTGAAAAGTAAATATTCATCTAAAATTATATACTTATAATCAACAAACGAACACATTCGGACATAAACATTAAATTTAGTAATACCCAACGTACTGATTTATTTACAGGTTACGAAGATTACTCGTAACAATAATATTTTTCATAAAGACTGCATTTAATTCAAATTAATAATCTTATATTAATGGCCTACAAATAGTATCTACTAAGAAATATTTATACATTCCCTAATTTAAGGGACCAATGGGAAGACAATAAAAACTATTTACAACACTATTTACTGTAAACAAATCGTAGAATATCTGATATATTACAATATAATAAGAAAATTACAATGGTGTGTGTTCGAGAATTCAGAGTTGCCGACCGTCTTCACTGGGGATATTTTGTCTATGAAATTTGCTTATGCGAAGACATACTTATAACTTAATCATTAATACTATTCATTTTATACGAATAACTCCTAAACTTTTTCTTCGGGTGTTTGTAAAGGAACACTCGCTTCTTCTGGCTTTTTGGCTGCTGCTGCGGCCTGAATAATCGATTTATGTCTTTTCTTTGTTCGCTCTTTGTGGAAGAATAGCCGCAGATAATGACAGGGGAAGACGACGCACTCTCCCGCTGGTTCCTCAGCATCGATGTAAACTCCTCGAACTATGATGGAGTTCGAGCAGTTCAGGAGTATCAAGAACGTAAGACTTATGATGTGAGAACTCCAGTTGCTGAGTTTTGGAGAGTCTGTAAAGAAATTGAAGGTTGTCGACATCATTTTTGCTGTCTCTGCCTCGATACCTATTACATTTGGGTTACTCTTAGTAGTTCGGTGATTTAGCTTGGCAACCGGACTATTGACACTTTTTAGTCTCAGTAGGTCGGTGTTCAAATACTACCGGACTAGTGAGGCATTTTCTTGGGGTAGGTTAATATTTTGCTATATAATTATAAAAAAATACTATGCGAAGTTTTATTTCGGAGCGGGTAACCGCGGGAGCGGGATGGAGTTAGTTGTGTGTGTATCCATCTTGATTTGTGGTTTACTTTGATAGCTGTCGCGTGGAGAACGGACACAAAATCTGCTCTGTATCGGATTAAATTATTGTAATTGCGTGTAATTTTGAATGTCTAAGCATATCGTGCAATAAACAACGTGTAAACGAATTTGCTGTTGCATTAATTTACAGCTAGATTCCTGCAAATACATTACCTATATAACGCTCAGTATATACGGCAACTATATTGAGATATCGAAATATGAAAGGTATGGTGCCATCAAAATCTCAATCAATCCAATAAGCCTACAGTAGGCAACCACTCGTTAGACGTTGGACTCTACCAATTTCATTTTAGGAATTTGGTGTAATTCCCAAAATAAAATTGGAAGAGACCAACGGGTCCAACAGAGTTGTACAAGGTTTTGAAAATTAGAAACTACTGCTGCTGGTAGGAGCAGCTATCATTTGCCTTTTGGCCTTGTTGGGGCAGTCGTACCCAACAAGGCCGACCAAGGGCTGACCTCCCACCGCATAGGCGGCTGCTTTGTTGTATCATCCGTTATTCAGCAGGTGAGGTTGCTAAGCACCTCTACCCTGGAGATCTTGATTTCCCTTACACATTACAAAATTTTAGAAGAAACTAAACTAACTATCAAATTGAAGGCCTTATGGCCAGCTTGAAAAATTACACAGCAGGTAGCCACAACCTGCGCCTGTCTAGTTGAATACGGCAATGAGCTCACCATCTATTACGTACTATTACACATGGTGAAAAGTTGTCATATAATATGCCTCTGCCGCCCCTTCGGGAATAAGGCGTGATAGATAAATAAATATAAACTATCTTTACATAACCCCAGGCTACGATATCATTGCATACTTCTTGAGAAAATTACTAAAGTATATGGCACCTTAATATCAAACTCACCAGGAAAGAAATATATATCAAGTAACCCCCACACTCCTCGCCACACGTTGACGGTGGCTATGAAGGATATTAAGTGGAACACGTCAGCCAGCAGTAGCCTCGCTGCGCCATGTAGCCTAGCCGCTGCCCAGCGTACTGGAGATTGAAGTGCAAAGGTCACCACTACGAGGCTGTAGCCGCCAATCTGTCGACAAACATGCATAATTGGTAATTCGATTCGTAGATATTGCTACGGCGTAGACATTGCTACGATATTTGGTCACTTAATTGTATAAATAGCCCCCAAATTGGAATATTCTTAAATGTTACGTAGTGCTCTATAAGAGTCACAGCAAATGCCCCGTGGTATCACCAACGTAGTTCCCGTTCTCGTAGGAATACGGGGATAAAATGTTGCCTATGTTACTGCTTATGACATCGACCATCTGACAATGAAAATCAAGTTAAAACCGATCCAGCCGTAGAGATTAACCGTAACAAACAGAATTTATTTTATGTAAGTACCAAATATACTTTCATAATAAGCATTTAGTGAAAACTTGTTAATTTGGATTTAGAAACAGACACGTTAATTTTATTTATCTAGTTATATAACATACATATATATTGTCACGCCTTTATCCCTGAAGAGGTACGCAGAGGCATACTATACGCCCACATTTCACCGTATGCATTTTCGTCCCACGTAACAGGTGGTGAGCCCATTGCCGTGTTGAAAAGGACAGACGCAGTCTGTGGTGACCTGCTGTTATATTTTTTCAAGCCGTCCATAGTCCATTTCATAGGTCTTCAACTGGGATTAACGACTGCCATTTTACGTGCAACCGGGACCAACGACTTAACGTGCTTTCCGAATCACGGAAACGCTCGCAAATATACATTCCACAAAGTGGTCACCCATCTAAAGACCAGCCAGAGCCAAAGTTGCTTAACGCAATGATCCTTTACAGAACACGGAGTCAGCGGAGCGACGAGCGCTTCTTAAATGCATATCAAAGTATAATATACAGTATTTATCTTTTCTCTGCCTATCTCTCAGTCGGTCTGTCTGTAGAATTGGTCCGACTAATTTCTGAAATGAAATGAAATATCTTTATTCATGTAGGTCACAAAGTAACACTTATGAACGTCAAGATTATTGCTTCTACATTTACATTTACTGCCAGATTCGCAAAGCAATAGGTAGAGCCCGAGGAAGAACCTGGCAATAAAACTCATGGCCACTCTTTTTTAACCGCCAGTAATTACATTAGTTTAATGATGACATGATGTTTGACCAATAATATAGTAATTAATATATACAAAACAAAAACAAAATCAATGTTATGTTTAAAATCATATCAAAATTAGAGCTATTCTAGTTGTCAGTTCTACGGGCAGCCTACACTTTAAGAAGAAGAATCTAGCAAGAAAGTCAATGGATGCTCTTTTAAAATGTAGGTGTGGCTTACAACATTAAAATTACACTTACATTGTTCTCGATTGGAACGTCTCGACCGTTTTACAGCCAGATAGCTGATTGTATAAGGAGGAACTTAGGCTATTTTTTTTCAAAGTGAACGGGCACCAAACGGGCAAAACCGCCAGCCGCCCGCTAGTTAAAAATAAAACTGTTGACATACAGTGGAAATACCAGGTGTTATAAAGATAAAAGATAATATCTGTTATGTCAAACACACTAAACTATCTAGTAGTGAAAACAACATACAAATATCATTAGTTCATTAGCCTTATTGCCTGTCGTAAAGAAATTCAACATCATACATACATACATACATAAATATTGTCACACCTTTGCCTCCGAAAGGGTAGGCAGAGGCCTACTATATGCCCACATTTCACCGTATGCACTTTTGTCCCACGTAACAGGTGGTGAGCCCATTACCGTGATTCAACATCATTCATCAATACACGCCGTTCGTTTGATGAAAGTCTAATATTAAAGGCCATTATTACAGCTGGATAGTTTGTTATAGTGGCCCTCAAAGAGACATCCCTTAGATACGATTTTTGACGCTAAAAAGGATTTTAGGAGTGTTTTTGTAGCAGGGGAAATTGTAAAAGACCCTACAAAATTGTCCTGACCCAAGCAACCTCCTCTTCTACTGGTGTACGATGATTGACGGACGAGGAAGTGCGGCATAAAAGTTTGATATTTAAGGCAGAGCTTGATAACGTTACCAATTAACATAAAACTTACCGTTACCTAACGTTAATTTCAAATTGATACCTAGTTTAACGTTACAAGCCGCCTTCGCCTCGTTTGCTAGCGAGGTGATGGCGGTTCAACGAGAGGAATTGCGGGTGCGGGAGCGTACGGGACAGACGCTCCCGCCCCGCCGTCGTTTTCGGGGGCGACGACGTGCTGAATACATGCGCGCCTCCGAATAGTATTTGGCCATGGGCGGATGGTCGAGGGACCTCGCCCAACTGGCCACATGGCGACGGGCACTCTTTCCGTGTTCCAGGGGGTGCCCACTTAGCGCACGCCCGTACCGGCCGCTCTCTACCTCCCCTGCTTTCAGAGGGGCGCTCGAGAGCGGCGGAGATGCGGGCTAGATTCTTCAGCTCCTTAGGGAGCTCCGGGGTGGTCGCTTTGTCCGACCGCACCGAGACGGACCCCTCGTCTGGGGTGCCCCTTGCCGGCTCGCAGTGACTTAACCTCAGGCCTACCCTGCGAGCCGGTTTTAAGGTGAGGCGGAACACCGCGGGGTTTAGTGGGTAGAACGGCCCCTCTCTCACGGGCAGGGAGCCTCACACACCGTCCCTGTGGCCCCCGCAGCAGGGATGACGGAGCGTAAAAACATTCCCCGCAAAAAAAAAAAAAGATAACGTTACAAAATGTTTAACGTTACTAGTTTACACTACCGTATTTAACGTTAGGAATTACTGTTAGTTTTGAAGTGAATTTTAACGATATCTGCAGACGCTGCCGTTCCGCGTCCTTTGGTGCGCGGGCCATAGCTGCTTACCCATACCGCCAGCATAGCCGCTTGCCTACATACCTATTGCCACTACGTGCAGACTAAGGGTCGTATTATAGAACCTTACTCTAGCCTCAAGTATTACTTAGAACTAGTTTTAAGCTGAGCTTTTATTATAGAACCTTACTCGATTCGTGAAACGTCAATCTAGAATCACCTGAGAGCTGTCACAGTGAAATGACGTTTGATTCATATTATAGAACAGTGCTCAAGTGTCATTTCAGTAATCCTTTATTTTTAAACCATATTCAGCTCAGATTCGCTACTTGATCGAGATTTGCGAGCAGTTTTCGTAAGTTTAGTCGACACCACGCTCAAGCAGAGATTTTAGTTAACAAAAATAAAAGATGGCCTCCTTTATCTTTCTAAAATTGATATTTTTGAAGATAAATAGACTATTACTTACTTATCATTCACGTGTTTATCCCCGAAAGGGTGGCAGAGTCATATTTACGCCCCTATTTTAATGCCAGCACATTCTACCAAACAGCAGACCCGTACCAATCAATAACAATAACTTTACAAAGATATTAATTCAGTGTTATATCAATACCGAAGACAGTGTGATCTTGTATTGTGTGGCAGTGTGGATCGTATTGCTTCATTCTTTTATTTCAACTACCACACTTTTAATAGAAATGTGATAATAGAATAATACCTATGATAATAATGAGATATGTGGATATTAAAAAATAATGTCATTATATGGTTGTGTTGTAAAGTCAATGTCGCTTACGAGTAGTGTAGCTATGTACCATCAAACACATAACATTAAACACAAGATAATACCTTAAATGATGGAACATTCGTTAAAGCAATACCAGCGTGGATATCCTTTTTATGCCACAGCATCCTTTCAGGATAGTACTGTAGCTTGTGCTGTACTGCACTATTGTGCCTATTATATTAATATCCCCATTGACTTCCAATACACTTTACCCCCTAAGAGAGTACTCTATATAATAAGAACATGATCATTCAATATGTAGGAGGAATAGGAATAGATAAAGGAGAGGTTTGGATAAATTTTCAAAGCAATTTGTAGATGCTGACTTTCATATAATTGTTATTAAAGTGAAAAACATGACTTGGTTCAGGATGGGGTTTGAACCGTAACCTATGTCTAACTAGGGCAATGCTCTATGCCACTGAGGTACCATAACCATACCAAAATAAGATGAAATTATTCACTATATTTTCATTGTCACTCGTTCAAGCCCCATCTTGAACCGAGTTATCTTTATCACTGTAATAACATTTATTGGAACGAGAGGTGTGTACACTACAACTTATAACAACCATCATCAATAGATAAATATTTATTTTAATGATTTATTTATACTACCTATATTAATTAAATATATTAAACAATACAATTATATTTTATTTTATTTTTTTTAATAAAGAACCTAAAAATGATTAATCATTATTTTTATTATTATTTCTTAAGATAATGATTTGATGACAGATTCTTTGGTACTTTCTTGTGGTGAATATTGTGCACGACAGGCTCGGCAAGTTTTTGGACGCTTGTGTCACAGTCGACTATCTCATTAATAACAAAAGGACAAGAGTTTCAACTTCTGTTCTCTGAGATACTATTATTTCCACAGTATCTGTTTCAGCTTACAATATCACTGTAACAAAAAAAAATCTTCAGGTGTGCATGTATTACTGGCTCGGTGGTGTAGGTGATAGTGTATGTGACTGCTACTCATGTGAAGGTCCCAGATTGGAATAAATATTTGTGAGATCCCCAAAATTTTTGTTTAGAAGTTTGGGTGTTTGCTCTATAACAATGTATATATTTAGATATACATAAGTATGTTTATCATGTGAGTAGTTCCCATAACCCAAGCTTAAAGGGTTAGATGGCGCTGTGTGAAAAGTGTCCTACAATGTTTATTTATAAACTCATTACCTACATACAACTTTGATTCACGGTGTTAAAACTTCTGTTCTACATGTGACTTTAAGCTCGATCTTTCTATCCTCTCAAGGTTGTTTATGACAGAGCCCCGAACCCTATGCAACCAATGTTACACAGTGTACAAAACTATAATATTTTCAACAAATAATAGGTAATTACCCGGTATGTGTCAATAGTCTCTGGTATTTAAATTCAGTGCATATGTTAAATTAGATATCTGGATCCATATCGGCATCAGGACAAAGACCTCCACAGACAGTGGCTATATGGTACTGCCTTTCACGCGTAAGTGCATCACGCTGTCTTGCTCTGAAATTTTACCACAAAGCGGCTCACTTGCTCTCCGGATGCCTAGAACAAAAATAGAATGAATCTTATTAAACAGTTATCATGAATTACTAGATGGTGTATATCTGCACAAATATATAAGACCATAAACCTCCAACACTTACCGTTTCGATAGTTTTTGTAGTAAATATACTTTTCTGAAATATTGGCCCAAGACGTTTATGGCATCGTTTTTTATTTTGTATACCTAATATTCTTGAAAGATTTTAATATTTCTAGTAATAGATTCCTTTGGACGATCGTAAAATTCTTCTTTTTTCAGATATGTACAGAATTAGAAGAATTTCAATTAATTTACAATGTAAACATAACACTGGTACGATAATATCAAATGTCAGTCGAGCAAAGTTTATTAAACTCGCTATCCATTTAACGCAGATAAAAGGTTCATTTTATGAGTCCGGGACTTCCAATACAGCAGTTTTTTGTTTAGTATTTTGAAGTAAGGATACTTTAAAGCAATCACAGTGGTGATTAAATCATTTCAATGAAAAAACTAAATAAAAATTAGCTTTTGAAACATAAATATCAAATAATAAGCTGCGTGGAATGAAAACAAAATATGTAAGGAATAAAAATGTAATAGAAAACAGACTGTTTTTAGGATTGCAACATTCAAATGCGTATTCTGGCGATTAGAGATTTGGATATTTACTCAAGGTTACATTTCACCGATCTGAGCATGGGGATAGTTCTATAATAAACCACATGCTTATGTCTAGATTTAGCACTCAAGTGTCAATCTGCTAAATTCCGTTTATGTGTGACTTGAGTTAGTTTCTGTAATACGACCCTAAGTATAAATGTGTTGCCGTGTACGGGATGCGCAAGCAAACAAGTACTCATTTCGCCGTAGTCGAATGAGGTATTTTTTTTTGGTACTAAACCCACCCACATTCCCATTACTGTGACTCCTGTAAACCAGGATCTACAGCAATTACCAAAACACCAGAAAAGTTACACCGAGCTCGATCTCGGTGATGTCCCAGGAGAAGTTAGCATGTCTTGGGACCCGCAACGAAATTAATCAGAAGATAATGTGAGGAAGTAAGAAAATAACGTAATGCCTCTTCCCTCCTTTACAAAGCGGGAGACCTGGAAAGCAACTAGGTGTAAATCCTATAGAAATAGGGAAGCACCACGGTAATAGTATATTACGGGTCCTATGTGAGCTATGTTTGATTCCAGTAATATGTACGGCAGAAACGTTTTCCTACTGTAAATCCAAATTGGTTTTCGTGAAATTTAATACCGCCGGGCAGGAGCCGGGGTACTATGAGACGTTCTAAAAGCTTTCCCAAGGAGGGCAACAAAGTGATCGGTCGGTACGACTTAGGGTCATCTGGCGGCTTGTCGCCTTTTTTAGGAATAATCCGAATATAGCCACATCGCCAAATACGGGGGAACACTCCCTCGTAAATACATCGGTTAAAAACATTTAATATTACTTCACCCGACAGCTTGCAAGCCTCCTTTACCATTTTGTTAGATATTTTATCGTCACCCGACGCCTTACCTATGGACAACGACCTAACAATTTCGAGGAACTCATCAGAAGTTGGTAGGTCTGACTGGGGTGAGTATGGCGGCTCAAGAGTCCACTGTCTTATCTGTCGGTGATAATCACTATCGTTCTCCGAGCAGTCGTCGGGTATAAGAGAATCCAAGAGGTAATCCGCGGTTTCCTTCAGACCTATAGTATGCGAGTTGTTAATTTTGATATTTCGTACATAGGCAAGATCAACAGAACGGTTAGCCCTAAACTCATGGTATATAGGCGACCACGGACCCTCAGCTTCCAGCCCATGCACTAGTTTACGTAGCAAATTACCCTTTGATTTTTAAACAGCCGCCCTGTAATGGGACCTGGCAACTCTAAGAGCAAGTAAAGCGCTATTGTATTCCGCACCGGCACTAATTTTATGTTCTTTAAAATAATTTAATTTTCTACGAGCTCTTCGGAAACGCCTTCGAAGCTCAGCTAAACGATGACTCCACCAATCGCATCTCCGAGTGTTGTTAATAGATCCACGACCAATGGCCACGTCGGCACAGTAGGTAAAAGTTTCTAACATTAACGAAGCACTCTCTTCGACAGACAGGTTACCACGACGAAAATCTTTAGCGTGAGCCGCAAGCAGAGAACCAAAGAGCTCCCAGTTTGCGCCCCTACTTTTATATTTGAAATTACAAGTAGTACTTTGCGCCTCTCGTGCATCACCGGGTAAGAGCTTGTAAACGATTAGACGATGGTCACTACAGGACGCATCCGGGAGGACACGCCATTCGGATATCGAGACGTCGCCGCGTGAAAGCGTCACATCAATAGAAGACTCACCCATAGGGCCGCAAAAAGTAGGTGGTGCATTGGGACAATTGTGTATAGATAAATTCATTTCTGCAATGAATTCTTCGACGGCACAGCGCCGGTCCCTATCGAATACACGTAGTTTGCCATACCATAATTTAGAAGAGGCATTGACATCAGCGCCTATGGTTATTCTTTGACCCGCAAGAGACTGCAGGACGTGACGAAGATGGTGTAAGTGAGGATCGATATGATGTGAATATTGAAAGTAGCAGCTCATAACAAATATCCTATAGGCCGAGGAAGTAACCTCAACAACAGCACAATGAGATGTCATGAGGTTGCTCAAAGATGTTACAGTAAAATTTGTACTAGAAATATAAATCCCAGCTCGTGCCTTGGCATGTAATTGTACCACTCTGTTACGCAGGTGGGCCCTCTGATATTGTTCCTGTAAGAGGACAATGTCTAATTTGTTCTCTATTACTAGGCGGTCCAGTTCCGCCGTGGCTTACACAACGATAGGGCTATCGTTGTGTAAATTAAGCTGTCCTATAATTAGATTTTTCATGTTCCAAAATTTTTTTTTTTTTTATTTAATGAAACAACTACAGGTAGTTGTGCTCAGAATGAGCTGCTGCTATGCTTATAGGTATGACACTCCCGAGAGCTGCAACGGTGGTCATGGGGCTTTTTAAACGTTTTGCAGGTTATACAGATGCGTTTAAAATCAGGACTGTCTTTATGTAGACATGCTCGTGTATCATGTTCCTCGCCGCAATTAGCACAGCTGGGTGACTTGCTGGTACAAAATTTGTGAACATGACCGTATTGTTGACAGTTCATACAATGCACCACCTCAGGTCATCAATAAATCTACAAGTGGCCTAATCAATAATAGCTAATTTTTAATTCGTCCTTAATGTTTTGGCGATATAAGGCTCTAATAAAGTCATGGTCTTCCATAGACCCAGGAACATCTTTAACTCGGATTCGCGGTTTACGACCCTTGGGTTTTTCTAAGCGCAAGCCCGCCGATTTGATTGCGTCCACTGACTCCAACTTCTTGAGTTGGCTTTCGCTCGCAACACGAAATACTACACCCGATTTCGCGGTTTTTTTAATGCCTACAATTTGGAAGCCATCGTCACTGGGCTTGATAGCTTTCATAAGTGCCGGTTTAGTTGAACTCGGTTGAACGATCAGGCGCGGGGTAAGCCACCACACAGGCTCGGGCTGGAAGAGCCTTCACTGCCGCTGGGGCGGGGGCCGATTTAGCTGGCAAACGTAACCTTAGTTTATCCACATATGACATTTTTGGTTGCTGACATTTAAGTGCTTGCAGTTCTTGGGCAATATTTGCCACATTAGTTTCGTTGCATGACGATTTTAATGCCAGAATAGAAATAATGCCGGTCAAGCGCTGGTTTAAATCCATGATAGAAGTTTTATTAGACAAAGTGATTCGCGATCCCTGATCGTTGATTATATTATTTATTGTAGCAATATAACTGTTTGCCTGCTCGACTAACGTGCAATATTCGCCTTGATTATGGTATTCCGACAAGTCACTATTGACCAATTTAACTGATTGTACCCGTTTGTTTACATCTTCGGGTGCTTGGAAAACCGGAGACATTTCACTAAAAAGTCGCTTTGCCGGTGGCGACCTTATAGTAGCACATACGCGATAACCTCCCCCTCTATCGAGAGGTTCATCTCGCAAGGGCATTATTTTTTAACACTAAATATACAGCACAAATAAAAAAAAGTGTCTAAATAAAGTGTAAACAATAAAATTATCGGCGCAACTTAATTTACTAATACCTACACTTAAGAAACGAAAACAAAAAGAAAAAAAAATGAAGGTATAGCGGGCCGCTGCGAACTGTAAACCTACGTGATAGTTTAAGAATAATATAAAAACGATCTAGACGGATTGTGAACCATCCTTATTTGATCAATTCTTGATCTATACTAATATTATAAAGCTAAAGTGTTTGTTTCATCGTTTGTTTAGATTAACGCGCTGATCTCAGGAACTGCTGGATTGGTATTGAATAATTATTGTTTGTTGTATAGCCCAACAATTATTTTTTCAAGAATCGTGAATTGACTGCAGCTGACGTTTTAAATGTACTTTCACAACAAAAAAAAATTGCTTTGCCCCCCGGCTCTGCTTGTGAACACACGTTGCACCTCACACATTTGACCCATGCCATGCCCCTTATGAGTTTTCAAATACTTTTATAGACTTGAACCCCTAGTTTACATCCTTAAGGGTAGAATATTTGGAATACTGGACGTGGCTATTTACTCATTATAAATAAGTAAACGGGATTACTCACGTTTTTACGACCAGTAATAGACCGAACGGTTTCAGCTGTATTTAGACAGCCTTTTTCAGAGGTGCGAACCGTTAGACGAGCACTCTTTACGCACACTGCGCGCATCCGCTCTCGCCGCGCGCGCGCTGTGCGCGTTTTGTTGTTGGGGTATTCGGTGGACGTAGGGTTGCGCCGAGGCACACGTGAGATCCGCTTCACTATCGCTCCCATCCAAACTATTTGGAGCGTCTCTGCATGCATAGCTCACTGTGTCTTCAACAGACTCGCTTTCCACATAACAACGAGCACCACGAAGGCACGGCTTCCATGTAGGAGGTAAACTCCAGCCCCCATCTCTATTAAAATTCGGCCGCCTCCCTATCTCTATGGCTTCTCGAATTTTCCGGGGTACAAAGT
Source organism: Thumatha senex (assembly GCA_948477245.1). Taxonomy (NCBI): domain Eukaryota; kingdom Metazoa; phylum Arthropoda; class Insecta; order Lepidoptera; family Erebidae; genus Thumatha; species Thumatha senex. The sequence continues at coordinate 26,373,313 of OX419731.1, read as the reverse complement.
GCTTCTCCCGCGACAAGATCTTCACCTTATCAAACCGGATAAAGAGAGAGCGGATGCGCGCAGTGTGCGTAAAGAGTGCTCGGCGAACGGTTCGCACCTCTGAAAAAGGCTGTCTAAATAAAGCTGAAATCGGTCTGTCTATTACTGGTCGTAAAAACGTGAGTAATCCTGTTTACTTATTTATAATGTGTAATAATAACGTTAGCTTTCTAGTTAAAAAAGTGGCTATTTACGTTTTATTTATTTTCGCACGTGGTTATTTCTTTTTAATCAAAAGCAGATGTACTAAATAAAATACTTATTTTATTTAGTATATCTGCTTATGATTATAATGGGTATGTGCCCTACCGAAGGGCCCCAGCTTATGTCTGTAAGTACGTACTTAGTTAAAATTTAGGTAAATATACCCCCCATATAGATTATACCCCCCAGCTCTGCCCGTGATATATACTACTTCCTGTGTAACCCTCACTCCCTTCCTCCAGCATTTTAACACTAGCACCTAATTAATACCCGTGGAGGCGGCTTTGCTTCACTTCAGATTATGTTGCTAAGGTAATCTTGGCATGTATGGAATATATATGTTTGTTATATTCCTCACCGCTGGATTTCCGCAGGGGCCAAAAAGCGACCGTGGTTTAATCGGCTTTGCAAAGAAGCTAGAATTCTAAAGGACCATGTCTATAAAGCGTGGACCACGGCACGACTGAAGTGAAACGCAAACCGAATGCCGCCTTGAGGGCCAGCAAAAAAGCAATAACCAGAGCTAAATTTGATTTCATCGGCAGAATTGGTGAACCACTAGCCGGCTACCCAGAAGGGTAGATTTAGGGATAAGGGGATTTTAATACTTTGAAAAATCATCAATTATAAAGTGGTAATTTGAGGGCTATTTACACAAATATGCTATTAATCTTTATCATTTTTACTACGTTAGTTGGCTTCAGCATTTTATGAAGATTATTTTGTCCCTATATAACTTCAAATTAAATGAATATCTTACGAGTTAAAGCAAATTCAAAATAATGCGCAAAGAAATTAATTTTGTGTAACCATTATTAACTGCCTCGGTGGCGCAGTGGTAGTGAATGCGACTGCCGCGACTGAGGTCCAGGGTACGATTCCCGGGTCGAAAGAAAAATTTTTGTGATCCACAAATGTTTTGTTTCGGAGTTTGGGTGTTTTCTATGTATAATATGTATGTATTTAGAAATATATAAGTTTGTTTATCAGTCGTCTAGATCCCCATAACACAAGCTTATATTAGCTTACTTTGGACTAGACGGCGCTGTGTAAAAAAATATGACCCACAATTTATTTATAATGTGCGGCTAATCTCCCAGAAGGGAGTCGTGAATTCTGTTATCTTGCTAAAGCTGCCGATGGACTTTAACTTTTGTCAGTCTTGTTTACCACCTCTACTTAAACCTAACGGTAGTTTGGCTCAGGGTGCCAAGGAGAAATCCGACCTTCTAGGTTCTCTCTTTACCTCTAACTCGACTATGGACGACGGGGGCGCTTTGCCGCCTGTTCCCGTTATTTGAAACTTCCATACCGGAAATTAAATTCACACAGCGTGAGGTCCGGCGGGAGCTTCAGTGCTTCGACGTTCATAAGTTTAGTGGGCCATACGGTACACCCGCGGTGATACTCAAGCAATGTGGTCCCCAATTGTATTCGGTACTTACACGTCTTTTCACGCTTTCTTATTTTATGAAACAAGACCCGGTTTCATGGAAGACCGTGAATAAGAAGGGTGACAGGACTGATCCGTCCAATTATAGCCCGATAGCTATAGCCTTCGTTTTATCTAAGGTGATGGAGCGTGTAATCAATACACAGCTCCTGAGGTACCCGAAAGAACACGATCTGCTCAGTGACCGACAGTACGGCTTCTATCACGGTCGCTCGATTGGCGATCTTCTTGTGTACCTCGCACACCGCTGGGCGACGGCTATCGAGAGTAAGGGAGAGTCTCTATCAGTGAGCCTCGACATCTCTAAGGCATTTGACCGGGTCTGGCACCGTGGTCTTTTATCGAAATTGTCCTCATATGGACTGCCCGTGGGTCTGCGGATGGGTACCCAGCTTTCTGTCCGGTAGAACCATCAGAGCAGTCGCTGACGACTGTTGGTCGGACTACATGACCGATCCCTGATGGGCCCGCTACTCTTTACTATTTATGTGAATGAAGTTGATGTCTGCTTTCGATCCTCGCAGTTCCTTTGCTTTGCTGATGATATGAAATTTTTTCTAAAATTTCATCATTGGATGACATTAAAGTCTTGCAGGATGACTTAGTGCGATTTGAGGATTACTGTATGCGTAATAAATTAGATCTTAACCCACAAAAATGCTCAGTAGTCTCCTATACCAGGAAAAAAGAAATTCTTCCAACCTCGTATGTGATCAAAGGTATTGAGCTTGGGAGATTGGATGTAGTGCGTGACTTAGGTGTTCTTCATGACTCTAAGCTTTCGTTTGCTGGTCATATTGAGCACATCGTTGCCAAGGCCTCAAGGGCTTTGGGATTTGTTATGAGGGTTTCCACTGGCTTCAAACGGGCTAAATCTTTAAAAATTCTGTATTGCACTTATGTAAGAAGTCATCTGGAATATGCTTCACAAATATGGAATCCATGTTATGATAAATATATCAATATTATCGAGAGTATACAGAAACGTTCTATGAAATTTCTATGTTTTCGTCTTCGCATACCGTATCGCTCTGAAAATTATGTAAGTCTTTGTAAAAGGTTCCACTTACAGCCTCTATCCTATCGCCGAAGACTTGCGGACAGTAGTTTTCTTTCAAAAATAATAGGGAATGATTTGGATTGCTCTGCACTGCTAAGTAAACTAAAATTTAATGTTCCGACTAGGTCAACTCGGTTTAATCCTCCTATTTCGGTCCCAAAAGTCTCTGTTAATTATAGGAGGAACTCTTGTATTGTGCGAGTGAGTAAAGATTTTAATAAGTTAAATAAGGAACTGTCGTTTGATCCATATACCGCTAGTAGTAGCTTAGTTCGTAAACTACTTAATAATTTTTTTTTCTCTTCATAAGTTTAACTATTTGTTCTCATTAATATTGGTGTAGATGGTAACTCTCACATACATGTTACTTTATGTCATTTTATGTATTTAGATGTATTGTGCTTGAATAACGCAAGTGACTTATTAGTTTTATATTCTATAAATTTAATCGTGAAAACCTATTTTTGGCATTCTGTCACTTATTGCTTAGTTTATAGGCTGAAATATTGCTGTTGGTTTTCCTATGGAAATAAAAAAAATAAACAAATAAAAAAAATAAATGCTAGGGTCCCGCAGTGCTGAGTGTTTGGCTGAAATTTTGAAAAATCCTTTCTTAAGGGATGACTACATAATATGGGTACCTCACCTTAAAAAAAATTTGGTTTGTACTAAGAGCTTTAGCTGAGCGTTAATTATAAGAATGAGATACTCATTGATTTTATTAATAACTAGGTGACCCCCACGAATTCGCTTGTGACATATTTTGACCTCCCGTCGCACCTATTTAATCCTGTCGTTTATAAATTCCACAATATTGTATAAAATTAGCCGGAATTGTCGACATTTATGATTACTGCTCCGCTCTCCAGGGTAGTGACATGATAGTATAGCAATATAGCTTTCCTCGATAAATGAACTATAGAACACAAAAATATTTTTTAAATCCAACCAGTAGGTTTATAGAATAAAGCGTTCAACCAAAAAAAAAACCCAACCTAACCACTCCGGGAGTGCCGACAGAAGTGAAAACTCAATTTATTAATAATTTATTTATCTAGTCGCGTCGGTACATGCATATATGCACACACTATAGCTGCGTATCGTAACGGAGAGTAGCGAGTCCAAATTTATCTCATCTAAAAAATTGCGTACCGCGCTAAAAGAAGTTTTTCCTTCAAAAATTGATCGGGATCGACGTAAAGATGATGATAATGAAAAATAAATCTACACTGAAAGAGTCCTAATTGATTACACAGAATTATTTAATAAGACCTGTAGATGACCGGAATCAACGTTAGATGATGATGATGATTATGGTAGCGAGTCCAGAGATTTTATCTCATCTAAAAATATGCGTACCGCGCTAAAAGAAGTTTTTCCTTCAAAAATTGACCGGGATCGACGTAAAGATGATGATGATAAAAAATAATTCTACACTGAAAGAGTCCTAATTGGTTACACAGCATTATTTAATAAGACCTGTAGATGACCGGAATCAACGTTTGATGATGATGATGATTATGGTCGCGAGTCCAGAGATTTTATCTCATCTAAAAATATGCGTACCGCGCTAAAAGAAGTTTTTCCTTCAAAAATTGACCGGGATCGACGTAAAGATGATGATGATAAAAAATAATTCTACACTGAAAGAGTCCTAATTGATTACACAGCATTATTTAATAAGACCTGTAGATGACCGGAATCAACGTTAGATGATGATGATGATTATGGTCGCGAGTCCAGAGATTTTATCTCATCTAAAAATATGCGTACCGCGCTAAAAGAAGTTTTTCCTTCAAAAAATGACCGGGATCGACGTAAAGATGATGATAAAAAAATCTTACGCTTTTTCGATCAGGTCACGTGTCCTGACGCGAGTTTAAGATTTTATACCCATTACTGAAAAAGTGCTCAACGCCGCTAAAGAAGTTTTCACTTCAAAAACAATACAAATTCGTCAGCTTTATAATATTAGTATAGAAAACAACCTCTATTTTACCTCTTAATACCTAATTAAAATTTCGCAAAACCGCGATATACGTGTCCATTTATTTGTAATGAGGAATAGGTATACCTAATTTCTTTTAATTTCATTTTCAACTTTGAAAATGACGAACTTTCAAACAACCGTATAGCTTTTATTGTATTTCACACCTCTTCTTAGTTATATTACATTATAAAGATAGCTTACTTTGAAAATTTCATGTTCCTAGGTGTACCTAAGCGTTTCGGCTGGGCGTTGATAGATGAGTGAGTCAGTTCCAACATCAAATTTATATAAAAACCACTTACAATTTCCGCTATCTTAAAAGAAGCGTTCGTGGCTTCGCTAACTCAGTGTTCTGTAATTGATCACTGCGTTATGCAACTTGGCTGGTCCTCGGATGGGTGATCACTTTGTATCATTTACATTTGCGAGCGTTCCCGTGCTTCGGAAATCACGTTAGGCCGTTGGTTCCGGTTGCCAGTAATATGGCAGTTGATAAGCCAAGTTGATGACCTTATGGGCAGCTTAAAACATTTCTACACCAGATCGCCACATCTTGCGCTTTTCTATTTCTACAAGGCAATGGGTTCATCTCCCGATACGTGGGACTAAACTTCATAGAGTGAAATACAATATGCCTCTGTTTATCCGCGAGTCTATCTGTTTATAAGGCGAAATTGTATAAATGTACAAATTTTGCTCTACTTGTTATTATTAGCGGCAGCGAACCAAAGTAATGATTGATTATCCAGCGCAATGACTGTATCCCCCTACTGTACTGCCTACATTTACAAAGTTAACGATACCAAATTGACATTGAACTAACGTTAGTTTTGGTTAGTTTACCATAAACGTTAGTAAAGACTACCGGTATGACCTAATGAAATAACGTTAAAATTAATAACGATACTTTTCTATTAATGTTATCAACAGTCCAAAGAAGGTAACGTTACTTTTTTTTACCGTTATTTGAAGCCTTGATTTAAGGCCATTATTACAGCTGGATAGTTTGTAATTAGTGGCCCTCAAAGTGATGTCCCTTAGATACGCTTTTCTATGAACAAAAGGATTGTAGGACTAAGGTGTGCTGCTAGAAAATTTTTGGTTTTTATAGCAGGCAAAGTGTAAGGAACCCCACTAAAATTTCCGTGGCCCAAACAACCTACCCTGCTACTGGTGTACGATGATTAACGGACGAGGCAATGCGCAGAATAAAAGTTTAATATTTAAGGCCATTATTACAGCTGGATAGTTTGTTATTAGTGGCATACCTGATCAAAATTGGTTACCGTGGCCTATGCACATTTGCAATATCAGATGTGTGTTATAGTTTCGTTGCCAACGCTATTGCCGTCTTCTCCATTCTTTAGCCGCTTATAGGGCCTTTGTTACTCAATCCTGGCAACAATATTTAGGTACAATGATGACATCAAGTGGTTTTTTACGAATGCTAATTTATCTATTAAGAGGCTGTCCAGGAACTGACGTGTATTTTTTGTCAAGACATACATTTATCATTGTTAATCTAGATCAGGATATCACCTCTTATCTGATAAAGTCCATAACCATATTGAATTATTTCATTTAACCTTCACCTTTTTTTCTCCATTATATTCACAGAGCAACCTTACAATACCAATACTCATACCTACAGAACTACTATGTTGTATGATATGCATGCTAAAATTTGCGCTAGAAGTAAATAGAGTTTTTTTTTTATTTATCACGCCTTTTTCCCGAAGGGGTGGCAGAGGCATATTATATGCCCACTTTTCACAAATATTCCTGTCCCACGATCAAATTTATTAAGACGTTTTTACGATTTTATCAAATTTATTACGATTTTTTTATTAATAGGTGGTGAGCCCATTGCCGTGTTGAAATAGACAGTCGCAAATTGTGGCTACCTGCTGTTAAAATTTTTCAACCGCCCATAACCTCGCCTATAACTTGACTTAACGACTGCCATGTTACTGACAACTGAGACCAATGACTTAACGTGCCTTCTGAAGCACGGAAACGCTCCCCAATGTAAATGCCACAAAGTGGTCACCTATCCGTGACCAGCCATAGCGAAAGTAGCTTAACGCAGTGACCGTTTACAGAACACTGAGTCTGCGGGACCACGACCGCTTCAAGAGTAAATAGAATAACTCCTTTAAACAAAATAATTGAAATTTCCAATATTACCAAATTGTAAGAAACTGGTTGACAAGGGGCATGACGTGAGTCTGTTTTTGGAAAAAACACAAACGTCTCCCAAAATCAGCAAGTTAAAATCCGAACCCCACAAGCAGCGGTATCAAACTCAAACCAAAAGGTCGCCGCAGTGGTAGTCTAAGTTTACCGATTACCTTAAAGTACTCCTTCTGAAGACTAGGAGCGCGTTTTCGCTGACGCGGAGTGGAGCTAAAAAAGCAGTAAAAATTGCACCAAGAATTTCTATTGAATGGAGCAAGTGGGGTGGAGAGCAGCCAGCTAGTAAGAATAACGTGTAATTTTACTAGGTGTAAGTCTGGCATCACATAGGAGATTTCCACACTTAAAAATATAATATTTTTGGGTGGTATAAGTTATTCCCATATATCTTTAATGGATACTTTTGAGCGGTATAGGTGGAGTGTATGGGAAAGTTTAATCAAAAAGTTACAGCATAACGCTGAGAATCGTTCGTTACCCCAGTAGCTCAGTGTTCTAAAGTATAAACAATCACTGCATTTAATATCTTACGCCATAGTCAATCTAAAGATCAGTTTCCAAATGACCAAAAGTCAATCAAAAACGTGTGGCACTCTGGGACTGCCGCTGGAAAGCTATTACATAATATTTTTTATCAACTTATGTAATTAGAATTATTTATTTATACTGTATTATTCATATTCATAATAACATTTCTGATTCCTCTTCTGCTAATATCTGGAAGTTCTTAGGAACTCTTGGTATAGGTAAACATCGTAGCTCTGAATTCGGGGCAGCGATTGGTTTGGATGATATCAACAAACATTTCACCACTCTTTCCGAACTTGATCATCAGACCAAGCGTTGCACTTTAGAGTATATTGCTAATTTACCTCATTCCGATACAGACTTGTTTAATTTTTCTCCAGTTGCGCCAAGCGAGATCAAGAAGATTATTCTGTCCATCAAATCTAGTGCTGTGGGATATGATAGCATAAGTCGCCGTATGATTACATTGATTTTGGATCATTTGCTACTGGCAATTACACATATAATTAATTTTTCATTGGACTCTGGACAATTTCCGTCTCAATGGCGCAAAGCTTATGTTATTCCTCTTCCTAAAATCATAAATCCAACCTTATGTAATCATTTTCGTCCAATAAGCATTTTACCTTTCTTATCTAAAGTGCTCGAGTCTTGTGTACATAAACAGCTATCCCGTTTTATATTTCAAAACAAGTTATTAAGTCCTCTGCAGTCGGGATTTAGACCCGGACACAGCACTACCTCAGCGCTTCTTAAAGTTACTGGAGATATTAGGACTAGCATGGATGAAACTAAACTTACTGTTTTAGTATTGATAGATTTCTCTAATGCTTTTAATACTGTGAGTCATGACGTTCTTTTAGCTGTCTTATCTTACTCCATGATCTCGCAAGACGTACTGGAATGGTTCTCTGGTTATCTTCAGGGCCGTCAGCAGGCTGTTCGCGTTGGTGAGAGGCTATCGAGCTGGTGCGACGTGCATGCTGGTGTCCCTCAAGGCGGAATTCTCTCTCCTTTACTCTTTTCTATTTTTATTAATCTTCTAACTCAAGATCTTCTATGTGCGTATCACTTATATGCCGATGATTTGCAGCTATACGCTCAGGCACAAGTGGAGGATTTAGTGGACGCCGTGGATATAGTGAATCGGGATTTGGACTGCATTTACAACTGGTCGAGTAAATTCGGATTGGCCGTAAATCCAAGTAAGTGTCAGGCAATTGTAGTGGGCAGTCAGCGCTTAATGAATAAGGTGGATATGGTTTTACTTTCACCTGTTACATTTAATGGATCCACCATTCCTTTTTGTTCTTCGGTTAAGGATCTAGGATTAATTATTGATTCGACTTTGAGCTGGAAAGATCAGGTGGTTCATGTTAGTCAAAGAGTAACGGGTACTCTACGTTCTTTATATCCCTTAAGAAATCTTCTTCCTACAGATACGAAAAAAATTCTCATGCAGACCCTACTGTTTCCTTTATTGGATTATGGTGATTTTTGTTACTTTGATCTGAATGCAGAACACCTTAATAAATTTGATCGTCTTTTAAATAATTGTATTCGGTTTGTATTCAGCCTCCGCAAGTATGATCATGTGTCTGAATGCCGTGTTAAGCTGAAATGGTTACCCATCCGCCAAAGGCGTGATCTGCGTGCGCTTACCACACTCTTTTCTATCCGTACATCTCCCAATTCTCCTACCTATCTCTCTTCTCAATTTCAATATCTATGCAATAATCACAGCAAAAACCTTCGCTCTCAAAATAACATGCTTCTGCTTTGCCCTTCTCATAACACTGGATTTGTACACTCTTCGTTCACGGTTCAATCTGTCTTACTCTGGAATCCGCTACCGCTCAAGATCAGGGTGGCCACTAGCCGTTATACCTTTAAGAGACAGTTCGAGAATTTTATGGAATGGATTGGCAGGATCATTGCTGTAACCCCAAATGTATTCACATGATTTTATAAAAAATACGTCTCCTTATATTCCCTAACCTTTAGCTTTCTATATTTATTTAGTGTATATTATAAGTATGTATTATTTTTGTTATTTATGTATTAGTATATTTTATAAGTGAATATTACTTTTGTTATTTATGTATTACGTATATATATTCTTATAGTAATGTACTTAAATTTTTATGATATTAGGTTCTTGTATTTTTATCAGTTTTAATTTTCTCAGTTTCGCGAATACACGTTAATGCACCTACTTTGTTTATCTCTGCATCACCTATGGTTGACTGGGAGAGAATGCCTATGGCATTAAGTCCGCCTATGTACATAGTTGTGCATGAAGTTTTAAATAAATAAATAAATTATTAATATATACTAAGTACATGAATAAAATAATAACTTTCATAAATTGATAATTACTAAATAACGGTTGTACTCACGTCCCAAATGTTTCTTAAATATATAGTAACGCTCCCTTCACTATCGTAGCGTATAAGCGACTTCTAAGACGAAACCAGTTTCAAAACTGAAAGCGGTACAAACTTCGAAATCACCTATGCACGTACTTATGGTATACTAGTTGACGCTCGCGACTTCCCCGTGTAAAGATGTTTTCCCGTTCCCGTTTTATACAGGAACTTGATCCCGAGATAAAAAGTAGCCTATGCATTTTTCTGATGTATGAGCTATATTATTGTAAAGTTTCATCATAATCAATTCAGTAGTTTTTACGTGAAAGAGTAACAAACATCCATACTTACAAACTTTCGCCTTAATATATATATAAATTAGTAGGATTCAATCAAATTCCGCAAACCGTTTGTATCTATCTCTTATGGTTCCTGAGTAATAGATTCGTACAGACGTAGGAAACACTGAGCCGTTTATAAGACTTTTCTAGACTTAAAGGGTTATTAATATAAAATGACATTTATAAAAATTAACTATATTTCTGCCCTCCGTTGACAGTCACTTGAATAATACCTCTTTTAAAGTGTATAAAGAAGTGCAGGGTCATAAGTCATGGAATTACTCCGTAGAAAACAAGATAACTACATGCCATATTAAAACAAACTATGAAAATTGAAGAACCTCTTAATTAGTTGAAAATTTTCAAACCGTCTATAGCTTGGTTAAACGACTACCTTATTTATTACTGACAATTGACACCAATAGCTGCAGTTCACGTGGCTACAGAAGCACGAAAACGCTCGTTAGTAGAAATACCACAAACGGCCACCCATCTCAGGACTGGTGGCATTCAAATAAAATAAATAAATAAAAAATAAAATAAAATTATTGTTTACAGAACACTAAAAAAGTGCTAATACGAACACTGCTATGTAATATCTTATTTATCTAAGATTGCAAGAAGCATTGCATTATTAATAATATTATTTATTTGTGTTCAAACAAACGCTTTGTTGGCAGTAATAATAAGTTACATAATTACTATTATCTTGTGTATGTTAATTGTTACATTTTAATACCACTAAGGTGCAAAGAAACGATCATAATTAAATATTCGCAATCACTATATACCTACATGCAGTATCTGTATGTTTGCGTTAAACTCAAAAACTATTGTTTTGATTTTCGTGCTGTTTTCACTAATATATAGAGTGGTTCTTGAATAAGGTATAGGTATACCTAATATGTTGAGTTTTTGTATGAAATATTATTAAAGTAATGCAGTGTAACTTCTAACGCGTGCACATAAGTACACACATTTTTATATATAATAGGATAAATGCCATGCAGGAACATTCATTGTGTCGCCGCGATAAGCTCAACGTGCTCAAGTTAATTCGCAAACAGAGCATCAGACAAATAGTGTTCTTACTTTAAAATATTGTGTTTTCATTAAAAACAGAATAAAAACCTTCACAAGACAGAGATGATATCTATGATACGCAATTACAGGGGGCCAATTCAACTAATTCAATCGCGTGACCCGACAGATAATAAAGAGCTGAAATCTGAGAAAGCCGACAGAAAATAAAATATGTGTGTGTACCAGAGTACACAGGTAAGAAGTGAAACTTCTCTACGACATCTTTTTAAAGTTATAAAATTTCTCTCACAAAGTTTCACTTATGATAAAGAAGTTTCATTACAAAATTACATGGCGTGTAACCGAAGAACGAGGCGTTTTTATTATAGCTATAAAATTTCTCTCAACGTCGATAAAGAAGTTTCACTGTCAGTTTTCGTACATGTTCGATGTTAGTTTCCTATTACAATTGCGCTCCAATAAAAATCTATCGGCCGGCCGATTGAATGCTAATAACACATGTAGCGCCTGTAATTAAAATTTTTGGTAGTCTATATTAATATTTTTATAGCTTAAAACAGCTATTTTGTCTCTATTCTGTAGCTTGAGAAGTATGGTTATGAAATATAGGTATTATAGTTTTAGTAGACTAACTAGTTTTAGACTAATCGCAATAGAACCGCTATACAATAGGACAAAAACGGCTTTCTATTGGAAAATAGTAGACTCGGCCCACAGGCGCTACACTTGTTAAAAACATTCTATCGGCCGGCTACGAAACGCAAAAAATAGTTTTAATTAACTAATTGCTGTACTCAAATATCACATTGGACCCGTTATATAAGTGCCGTGGTGCTTCCTTTTTTTATAGGATATATACCTAGTTGCCTTCCTGATCTCCCGCTTTGCAAAGGAGAGAAGACTTCCTCAAATTACTCTCGTAATGATTTCATTGTGGGTACCAAGCTAGGACGATTGGTTAAATCATCCTAGGTACCAAGACATTCTAGCTTCTCCTGGGACTTCACCGAGTTAGAGCATCGAACACTTGATTTACTTTTCTGGTCTTGATTATTTTTGAGTTTGTGGATTCTGGTTTACAGAAATCAATCAGTAATAGAAATGCGGGAATTAGTCCCAATAAAAAATATATATTGGCCTTATAATCTATAGGAAATGACTGAAACATTCATATGATAGTGAGACCAATCTAAAGAAAAGTAAGTACGTAACCATAGTTATTTTTTAACATGTTGAAGGGAGACAACCTCAAATCAAGTAGAGTTTGTATTTATGCATACGTCGGCGGCTCTTATCGTCTTAAATAGCACTGTGCGGTGTGCTGACTGTTTGTATAAAACTTTGCGTAAATAAAAAGTAACTACAATCTACATTTAAATATGAAAATGTGACCAAGTAGAAAAAAATGTCAAGCAGCACACTATGATAGTTGAGGAAATATTCTTCTGTTTCACACTGGTGGTGACAAAGGGTACTTAGAATTCGTTTCAATACTCATCTTATAACTTTCTATAACAATTGGAATAATTCAAATCCATTTTACGAGTATATTGCCCCATCAAGCCCTTCGAGTTCAAAACATTATTACCTCTCTGTCGCTGGCACTTTTCCTGGTTGGACAGCTGTTGCTCCCGAAGATTAATGAAAAACAAATCAAAGCTCTATCAGCCAATTAAGTTGTTCCCAGGCACCAAATATAGGTAGGGTTTGGAAAAAAATTGGAATGATGCTACAATGGAGAAAAAAAAAGAGAAATATTTTGAATTTTTCAACCCGATATTATAAAATTAACGGGTGACTCACTCATCTATTAACGCCCAGCCGAAACCCTTACACTTAGGAACATGAAATTTTTAGCGTAAGCTACCCTTCTAATGGAGATACCTACCTAGGAAACCCTAAGAAACGATCTTTCAAAATTCCACCCCTAAAGGGGTAAAATGAGGTACAAACGGCTGTATGAAAGTTCGTCATTTTTAAAGTTAGAAACATTAAATGACTTTCTTTCAGCAATCTATAATTATATTCTACAAACTTATATGTTTACCATCAGTTACTAGTAGATCAGATAGTAGTAAAATCCTGACTACCTGAAATAAATAGTTGTCACTTACTTTATATATTTTATTGTGGATGAACTTCTTGCATCTATAATGCATTTCTCATTTAATTATATTGATATTATTTTTATATAAAAAGGTGAATATAATGAGTAGGAGCATTTTATTTGGTACCTGTACATAGAGTATAAATTTATACTATATCATCATATCAAAGCCCTAAAAATAAAGTCTAACATAATAACAGAGATGTTCTACTTCGATTGTTCTACTGCCAATAATTTATACTGTAGTGTGCCAGCGCAAATACATCGTCGATCTGCCTTGGCGGGGGCTGAGGAAGAGTTTTGATGCTTACGCGACTTGGTCTACCTGCCCTTAATTTGATATTTAAGGAATGCAGTCTAAGAGATTATATAGTTTTAAAACCCCACTGAAATAAGTGGTAAGTTAAAACTATATAATCTCTTAGACTGCATTCCTTAACAGAATGTTGAGGGTGTAAGTGATTTTTATAACAAATTACTAATGTCTGTAACTTTTCTGTTATTACAGGGGTTTTTCGTTTTTGTTCTTTTTCGTTTTGGTTCTTTATTTTATATCTACATAATAATTGAGTTTAACGTGTTTCACGTTCTCTGCATTCTACATTTTTTACTCCTGAATGTCTGTAAGAAGACTTAAAGTAAGCTGAGACAATGTGCAAAGAGGATATTTCTCTCTACTCTGGTTACCTACTACCTGGACTTCTAGAATAGGAAGAGATGTGAAGGACTTGGATGTTCCTCAATTATATCCAGATAAGTAGTAATCTTTAATTTGTTTCTCTGTATAATAACCCGGTAAAGGCCGACTGATGTTGATAGTTTAAAAGGAATAACTTTTACCTTTAAATATTCATTTTTCTGTTGCCTAGGTAGATTTCAACTACTTTAATATACTGGACTACCGATGTGACGTTCCAGTTACACATATTTTATAATCTTTTTATTATCACAAAGGAATATTAATGTGAAACTTTATTTTTACCTTGTTATGTTGTAGTGTATGATGATGATGATGATGATGATGATAGGAAGTGGCGTTGTGTGTTTAACTAAACTAAGAAATAGTTTAAATGTATGTCTGTATATAATTTAGATATTTTTAAGGCATTTGACAACTGCTTTAATATTTGTCATTTTAGGCCACGCCCATTTCCATACTTTGGTTTAAATTTTTATTTGTACTAAATATAAACTTAATTTTAAGTGACCATATATATATGGATCCCACTATGCATGACTAAGCCATGTCTTTTTACTTTCATATATGTATATTCATGTCTACATATGGATATAATTAAATAAATATAATTAATAAGTTGATAACTTGAGTTTTTTTAATTGCATCATTCGTTTGATGGAGAGATACCTGGCGCCCTCTCTTTATAAATTATGGTATTTCTCTGCTCCAGGTTGGTCCATACTCACTCCCTATACACATGCTCTGCTAGCTGGTGCACCGGTGATTCTTTGAGATAGTGTTACTTACACATCTCCAGGTATTACCAACCGTACCTGATGGGTGTATGTAGGTGTGTTGTTGCTACCTAGTGCGCACCACCCCTACCAAGCCCGTCAACCGTTACACGTCAACTAGCACCGTACCAATATACTAGACCAACACACTTTAAGTATTTATTTAATTTTTTACACTAATAGTAAGTATATAGAAGTTGATTTTGTACAAGAAAAAATTTTTTTTTTCATTGTACTTTGCACCTATGTGCGAATTGACGACCAGATAATATAATTAAATTAAAATGTGCCATCACGCACGATCGTGCTAGTTTTCTATATGCGAGTTGACGAATAACCCCTTTTGATTAAAAATAAATAAACACATATTTCAGGATTTTCCTAAATTCCACCGTTGAGGGTGTAAAATAGGGGATGAAATTTTTGTTTGAAAATAGTAAGCCATCGCCATTTATAGGCCATCGGTTAGAGGTGTAGGGTGCAACGGTGGTTTGTTTTTGTTCAACGGTGTCGAAATATATCTCGGACGAAGTCGAAAGGCACAGTTAGGTATACAATAAAAATTTGTCTAAATAACTACTTTAAAAGTTGACTTAATCAAAATAATTTGACGAAAATGTTCAACTTTACGGACAAGACAAAAGTCATATTAAAATAGAGGAACCTGCGAGTAATTGAAATGGACATCGACTAACTTATATATCCTCATAGCTCGCTAAAAATAGCTCATACCGCATTGGATAATAGTTCATGCTAAGTGCCCACTAAACTAAATTTCAGTCAGTCTTATAAAATAATGAGTCTGCTAATAAATCTACTCTAAAAAAAAATACGTGTTGCACTTCGGAAGTGCCGACAAAAGTGAAACTAAATTTATTAATATTTTATTTATCTAGACGCGTTCGCGGTTTACACTTCAAAAAAATGACCGGGATCGGCGCTAATGATGATGATGAAAAAAATACTTTTTTGAAACCCAATTACTTTAAGAAAAAGACAAAGGATTCCAATTAATAACTATAGTTGAGTCAATTTAAGACATTTGACACATCATCAAAAATCCCCAACGCATCCTTGTAACGGCGGGTATAAAATTTTAATTAATTTTTTGAAGTTAGAACTACACAATTGCTGAACTTTTCTCACTTACACACATACATATTTTATTGTCTAAATGCCCAAAGAAGGCTATTTTACTATCTACTTTCACAAATAAACCATTGTAAAGAATAACAATAAAGCGCTCGTGGCCCCGCGGTCTCAGTGTTCTGTAAACAATCACTGAGTTACGCAACTTTCACTTTGGCTGGTCCTCGGATGGGTGACCACTTTGTGGCATTTACATTTGCGAGCGTTTCCGTGCTTCGGAAGGCACGTTAAGCCGTTGGTCCCGGTTACCAGTAAAAAAGCAATCGTTAAGCCTGGTTGAAGGCCTTATGGGCGGCTTAAAAATTTCAACAGCAGGTAGCCACAACCTGCCTCTGTCTATTTCAACACGGCAATGGGCTCACCACCTATTACATGGGACAGAAATCCAAACGGTGAAAAGTGGGCATATAATATGCCTCTGCCACCCCTTCGGGGATAAGGCGTGAAGAGTATTTATTTAAAAAACTAAACGTCGTTACAACGTTGCGGCAGTGGATCCTTTTCCTTTTTAAACACTAGGGAGGTTACCAAGAAAATCGAAAGTTAATTAGCAGAATCGAATGTGATGAGACTTATTCGAAATAGTGCACCACTTTTAAAGGTTTGTTTTAATCATACCAACTAATTTTTCGTCATTCTTATGTAGTACTAGTTGACGCCCGAGGCTTCGTCCGGGTAGAGAAGCTTTCCCTTTATGCCTCTGGGGAAAAAAGGTGTGTGACAATATCTATGTATGTTTGCTGATTTTATTTCGATATTTGGTTTCTTACCATGTTAAAGTCTAATGTGCTTGCAACTTTGCCCCTTCAACTCAATTATTCCAATGATCACTTAAAATATGATCCTAACACAATTCTATCAACATAATTTAGGTAGTGCTTTTTTAGGCGTCTAGAAACTCAGCTGGCTATTCACATCCAGTTGTCCCAGATCTAGTGCTCTAGAGCTACGACGTATGAAGATCCAGCGTACAAAATAATTATTTTTTTATCTAAATACATACCTACTCCAGGACTTATTTTTGTTTCTTTTTATTATTTCTGTGCAACTAAACGTAATATTGGTCGCATCTTATTTATTTCATTTCTAGAAAAATAAATTACCTTTTTCAAAATAACTGATTCGATTAATATATGTTTGAAGTCCGTATCGGTTCGTTCACATTAAGCGATATTTTTAATCAAGTCATCTCACTATGAAGCAAAAACTGACACTTGTCAAATGTGGCCTCTTATAATGACTCAACTTATTTATATACCCAAAAAATTGAATTGAATTGAACTTATTTATAGTCCACCGCTCTACCAACTGACCTATCGATGGTTGAAAACTGAGTTTGAAATTATCAATCTAATACTTCAAAACTTTTTATTGCGTCTCGGTAACGGTGTCGTGAGTCCAGAGATTTCATCTACTCTAAAAATATGTGTGCCGCGCTATAAGAAGGTTTTACTTTTATATATTGGCGATTGGAAAAGAGTTGTTTAAGATTTCTTGCCAGATTCTTACTCACAGGCTCTATCTGTTGCTTTGCCAATCTGGTAGCAAATGTTTACTTATGACGTTCATAAGTGTTAATATGTGACTTAAATGAATAAAGATTATTTTGTTGGTTTGTTTTGTTCGAATGCTCTGCAGCTTGCTGATCGTATGAATTATAGTAAGGAATAGGTGTAAGCGGTAATAAAAAACGATATGCTAGTTTAGACAAAACTGCTTGTTCAACAGGAACGCCGCCTCATTGAATTTCAAAAATGTGGAGTTTGTAGTACAAGCTCTAAAAGTGGAAACATTTCTCGGCAGTCAATTGTATTTTATTACGCTATTTTTTGTAATCAATTCAATTAATTTATTATTTCAACAGCAAGTCGCAAAAACCTGCGCTTGTACATAACAACACGGCAGTGGGCTCACCACCTGTTACGTAGGCCAAAAGTAATTACAGTGAAATGTGTGCGTATATATGACTCTGCCACCCCTACGGGGAGAAGGTGTGAATGATAAGATTTTATACAGGTCTGACATAGATACATATAGGCGTTAGAATAAAATTTCAGTTTTGTTTACTCCATTTATAGGAAGTAATAAAATGTGACTATATTTACGAGTATACCGCGCTGTAACCAAGCTAGCGCAGTGTTCTGTAATCGATCACTGAGTTAAGCATCTACAGTTCGTCCTGAGGGCCAAGTCTACTAATTCAATCGCGTCAGAAGAGAATAGAAATCGTCGCTCAATAGAGAGCCGACAGATAAAAATGTCAGTTTTCGTAGTCTACTATTACAATTGCGCTAAAATAGAATTTTAACGGCCGGCCGATAGAATGTTATTAACACGTGTAGCGCCTGTAAGAAGCTCTTAATTAGCATTTTTTTAGTCTATATTAATATTATTTTGATAGCTAAAACAGCTATTTTGTATCTATTCTGCAGCTTATGAAGTGTGATTGTGACATCACTACTTATTTTAAAACAAAGTCGTTTTTCGCTGTCTGTTCCTATGCATGCTTAGATCTTTAAAAGTACGCAACGAATTTCAATGCAGTTTTTTTTTATAGTTAGAGTGATTCATAGGGAAGGTTTTTATGTATAATTTGTTTAGAATTTGTTGCAATAACTTAATTATAACGATGTATGTTAAGGGGGTCGCAAAAAATGAGCTGACTGGGAGCTTTTAACGAAAACGCTGCCTAAACGCTTTGAGATATAACAAAATAATGTATTGTGGAATTGTGTATCTAATATAGGTCTACAAAAAAATCTGCGACGGTATATGTCTCTCTCTTAAGGATAACATACTATGTCCATTTTAATACTTTAAAAAAACAGCAATTTTAAAGCGGTAATTTGAAGGCTAAATACAATATTAATCCTTATCTATATATATTTAAAAAGCAAAATCACTGATTGACTCATTGATCACGAAATCTCTGAAACTAACGGAGCTATGAAGCCCAAATTTCGCATGGGGGTTCCTTTTAACACGTAGGTTTCCCCTAAGAAGGGATTTTGCGAAATTCTACCCCTAAGGAAATAAATAAGCGATAAACGGTTGTATGAAAATTCGTCATTTTCAAAGTTAGAAACATGAATTTATGTACACCTGTTTTTAGTTACAAATAAATGGGCACGTGTATCGCGGTTTTGCAAAATTTTACCTCTATGGCGGTAAACAAGGGTTGAAAGTTTATATGGGAAATTCTTTATTTTTAAACATAGGAACACCAAATTTCTTATACCTGCTTCTGTATAAAAAAATACACGTTAAGGAATTTAGATAAATACTACCCTTGAGGAGATAAAACAGAAGTTGTTATAAATGACTCATTGATCACGAAACTTATAAAAGTAACAACGCTACAAAGTCCAAACTTCGCATGGTGGTTCCTTTTAATACGCCGTGCTCCGTAAGAAAAGTTTTTGCAAAATTGTAAAACTAAGAACGTAAATAAGCGTATTAAACGGTTGTGCGGAAGTTCGTCATTTTCAAAGTTCGATACATGAATTTACGTACACCTGTTTCTGGTTACAAATAAATAGGCAAGTGTGTCGCGGTTTCGCAAAAGTTTACCAATATGGAGGTAAAACAGTGGTTGTATTAACTGACTCATTAATCACGAAATCCACGGATCTAACGGAGCTATGAAGTCCAAACTTCGCATTGGGGTTCCTTTTAACACTTAGGTGATAAAGGAGTTTCAGCGATATTTAAACGGATGTATGGAAGATTGCAAAGTTAGTAACGTGTACTGAAGTACCTTCACCTGTTTTATAAGAATCTTCTAAGGCCTGTATTACCAGCGAGTTCGGTGTTCCCACCGAAACCGAAACTATGTCAGTAAACCACGCACAGCTTGAACATTAAACATGGAAACCTGAAATTTGGCGAATGTATACTTTAAGTCTTTGGATAAGCATTAAAAACGGGATTTCCGATATTTCCATGGAAACGGGAACTACGCGGATGAAGCCACACACAGTCTAAACTATCAAACATAGGTACATACCTGAAATTTTGTGAAAGTATTTATAAGGTATCTACCTTGAATCAGCACTAAGAAAGGAATACCCGTTATTCCCACGGGAACGGGAACTGTGGGTAAAATCAAACACAACTTAAAATTTGGTGAACGTATTCTTTACGTACCCACGTTAGATGAGCACCAAGAAAGAATTCCCGGTATTCCCAGAGGAATGTTCCCAGGGAATTATTATTAAATAGGTAGAACATTTCCTAAAGTTGAAGTCCGCGGCTCCGCTTACTTGAAGTCGTTAGTACACAAAAAGGTTTTCTCGCGGGAAAATGATGTTTTCCCGGGATATAAAGTAGGTACCCTGTATGTAGTGTGTATTAATTCAAAAAATGTCTCGTACAGAATATTCAGTTCAAGTAGTTTCGCCCGCGTGTATATTATTCAGTTGTAAGTAACTCATCAACAAGTATTGCGAATTCATTCAGTTTTTTGTTGTTAAAAGCGAATACTTCAGAAGTAGTTTCTAAAGAATAGCCAACGCGCTACCCTCTTTAACTACTGTATCTTTCTCTTATGTGGCGCTAACGAAGTTGCTCGGGTCAGCTAGTTATTTATATATGTTAGTTGGCTTCAGCATTTTATGAACATTATTTTAGCCCTTTGCACTTTGCAAATAAAATAATTATATTAGGAGATATGGCAAAATAAAAAAAAATGCGCAAAGAAATTAATTTCGAGTAACCAAATTCGTCCGGGCCATGCCAAGAAGTGAGTACCTAATCAACGTATTTGGAAAATGTTTATACAGTATTGTGAAATTAATAAACGACGGGATTAAATGGGTGCCACGGGGTTCGAAGTATGTCACGGGCAAAGTTGGGTGGGACATTTAATAGTTGTAATAGACTACCTAGTTTTGGACTAACTGCAATAGAACCGCTATAGAATAGAACTAGAACGGTTTTCTATTGGAAAATAGTAGACGCGGTCCCCTGAAATGGCATTAACATTTTTGAGTATTTCTATTCTTCGAAAGGCATGTTAAGCCCAGTAACATAGTTATGATTTTATGGGTGGCTTAAAATTTTTCAACGGCTGATAGACACAGCCTGTTCTTATCAGTTTCAATACGGCAATAGGCTGAGCAGCATGAGTGTTACACTTATGGTGTTTATTCGTTTCTAGGCTACAGTAGCCACTTGACCAGGGGTCCGAAATAGAATCGAAATCGTCGCTCAATGGAAAGCCACCGGCACAATTTTGACAGTTTTTCGCAGTCTACTATTACAATCGTAGGTACTCCAATAGGCTTCTATCGGCCGGCCGATAAAATTATACTAACACGTATCGCGCCAGTGGCCGCTGGTCAGTTGCATTTTTGATAGTCTACTAACATATGACAGCTAAAAACAAAGCGATTCTGGTTCTATTCTACGACTTGTCAATAGTAGACTCGGCCCCTAGGTCAGCGGTGTGCTTGTCTGCCTGTGACCTCTTTTAAATTAAGATCGCGACTATACGGTCATCTCGCGAATAAACAATGACACGATCGATCATTGAGCAATAGAAACTCAAGTATTTCAGTCACTGAGAATCATAGTGCGAATATCAATTAGAACCATAGATATCTTAACTGAAGAGATATGAAACAGGCGCGCGGTGCTGTCTCCCTTTTCAGAACAAACGTTCATAATTTTGATTTCAATGTACTGTAAATAATTTGCTTTTTCAATTTAGCAGTACGTTCACTTCAGTCAATGATTGATATGTGAAAACCAAAGTGACATTAGTTTAAAGTGCGTGATGCACATTAGTGAGCGGATTCATATTTGTATAAGACTCGTATGTAGTACTAGGTGACCCCCCGGCTTCGACCTCCCGTTGCACCTATTTAATCTCGTCGCTTATAACTTCTACAATAATAAATTAAAATTTCCCCGATTTGTTTATATTTATGACTACTGCTCCACTTTCCAGGGAAGTAGCGTAATGATATATAGCCTAGAGCCTTCCTCGATAAATGGGCTATCTAACACAAAAAGAATTTTTGAAATCCGCTCAGTAGTTCCTGAGATTAGCGCGTTCAACCAAACAAACGAACTCTTCAGCTTTATAATATTAGTATAGATTGTAGGAAGTAGTGGGAGAAACTTGGCCACACAGTAAACGCTGCATTCGCCATATCTCTTTTCTTTACTTAAGATATCTATGAATAGAACACAACTCTTAAGAATTCATATGTTTGATTGGGAGTTTTTGCGAGAGATAACCAAAACTGGCGTAGAAACACAAGTGTACCTCATTAAGCTAAAAGTAAATCATTAGAAACAATTTTGAAAAGCAATTAGTATACTAACTTTTTCTAAATTAAAATTTTAAAGTGGATTTTTTTTTCCATCTCGAGCTGGACTTGAATCAGCGTCTTCTAAATATGTCAACAGCCAACTCACCAGACGCGTTTACCAGTTACACCACCGTGAGACGAAAAAAAATTCCACTTTAATTTAAAAGTAAATCAATTCATAATTAAAAAAACTAAACTATGTTCACGCTGTATCCCTGACGGGGTAGTCAGAGAGGACAGATCGCCAAGCTTCGCGATCCATGCATACTTCTTTCGCGTCTTCAAGATTCATCAATCAATAATTCATAAGTTATAGTCTAAATACACAACTGATTCACCGATCAATACATATCTATCCAAACACTTGTATTTATCTCTAGTTCCTATATTGGCCTACGCAAAAGAATCTAACAAAGTGCAAGCAAAACACACTATTGATGTTACTACTTATGATACTAAATATCATTTAACATAAATATTAGATACAAGGTCTGTAGTATTGAATATAATAATTGAAATTTAGTCTTATCCATATTTGGTAATATTTTAAAGCTGAAGAGTTTGTTTGGTCGAACGCACTAATCTCAGGAATAACGTTTTTTGGTTCGAATTGAAAAGTTTCTTTGTGTTGGACAGCAAATTAAAGTTATTCAATTTCAAATATATTTATTTGCATTTATCGAGGAAGGTTATTAGCTATACATAATCATGTCACTAGCGACAGGTGAGTGGGGCAGTAATAATAAATGTCAAGAAAATCGTCAAATATTCATACATTATCGTAAAGAAGTAGAAATATGACAAGGCCAAAGCCGCGGGATTGAATTGAATCCGCTTGAATTGATTACATTATGTAATCAATTCAATTATTATTCCTTGTCATTTTTTTTATTAACGTCTCTGTCAGGGGTCAGTTCTCTTCGTTTCTATGTTTCTGAGTCATAGCGTCATTCATTTAGGATCGCTGATGATGACCTACATCTAAGAATCCAAGTAAGAAGCGGTCTCCATGACCTTTCTGGTCTTCTAATTTTGTTACCATACCAGACGAGTATCAATAAAGTTTACTTCAATGGATCCCAGAATTTTTGGGTTATTTTAAGTATTTTTTTTCAGAAGTTATTGCTATAGGTCCTAATTCAAGTGATGATTAAGGAAATGTAATCATCTAAGAATACAATTGATTAAATACAAATCATTAAATAACCTTAAAACTATGATATATAACTAAAATATATTTCTAAAAGGAGTCCCTTTAGGCAACGTTCCGAAGATACTGGCAGCGTCCCCCCTTTGAATAGCTAGACTAATTATTTGGCCGAGGTAGCTGCCAGCTCTTTGGTCTCCTGTGATGTCGACTAACCTTTTTGCTATTTCTTTAAAAGCCTTATAGTGATAGGACCCCACGAACCAAGGGTCTCAACAAAGAATTGAATTCAAGTTGAGTTCAAATCCAATAATAACACAGAGTATGAGTAGTTAGGGGACACAAGACGCGACGACAGAGGAAGGCCCCAATTGCGAGCGAGTAACTGAGTGGTCACTGACTCAGTACGAGCTCAATACATCGCTTATTATGGCCCATATGCGAAAAATGTACTCGTTTTCAAGCAGAAACATCTGTTTCGCTACTTAATTAACAGTGATAGATTTAACAGTAATATACTACATTTCTAGGTATAATTATAAATGTTAAACTTAACTGGACTGAACATATAGATAAAGTTTCAAATAAAATTAATGGGTTTTCCTTTGCTTTGTACAAACTAGCAAGGATTTTCAGCCGAAGCACGGCGAGTACAGCGTACTTTGCATATGTCGAATCTGCGTTACTATATGGATTGCTAGTGTGGGGCAACGGTTCAAATATAAATAAGTTTTTATCGCACAAAAACGCTGCATTAGATCTATATGCAATATCGCTCCGGATGTATCCTGTTGTTCATACTTTAAAGACCTAAACATACTTACCTTGCCATGTCTATACATCTTAGAGGCATATAAATTTGTAAAACAACACCCAGAAATATTTATACACACCAAAGATTTTAGTAATAGAACAAACATAAGAATTTTTTTTTTTCATAAAAAAAATTACGGAGGATAATTGATATTACGGTGTAATATTTTGAGATTGGTACGAAACTGAGTGTTAAATGAAATCTTTATTGCCCTATTTTGAACAACTTGCTGTTTGTTGTAGTTCGTCTCCGTCAGACTGCACCAAGCAGGGGCAGCATATGTGAGGATAGGTCTAACTAGCGTAGAGTAAATACGTAATTTTGTGAAATTACTAAGTTTAGAGTCGCGGTTCAAAATAGGTTTTAATGAGTTCAATGCCCTAGTACCTTTTTTGATAAATTAGTTTAGTCTCTGATCCAACGTGACACCCAAGTATCGCACAGTGTCAATCCAGGGGATCATTTAACAAGACTGATCTAGTGGGGGAAGGCCGCTTTCTGGTAAAAAGAATAGCCTCAGTTTTATTTGCATTTAGTTTACGTTTCCACCTTTTGAAATAATTGGAAAAGAGTTCAAGAGATAGCTCCAGGCGGCCTATAATAATATCCTTTTCTGTATCGGTAGTATACGTAGCAGTATCGTCGGCATACATAGCAAGGTGTGTATGAGCTTGTTTGGGGACATCGTTATTAAACATAGTAAATAAGGCTGGACCGAGAATCGAACCCTGCGGTACGTCAGCGGGAATATTTTTAGGGTCTGAATGTTCATTGCCAATGAACACTGAGAAAAGACGAGTTTGAAGATAATTTTGAATGAGTTTGACAAGACACAATGGCACATTAATTCTTATTAACTTATGCAATAGTCCCTGATGCCAAAGGGAATCGAAAGCCTTTTCTATATCTAGTAAGATCATACCTGTTGATCTTCCCAGATTCAGTCCATGGGCAATGTGCTCAGCCACTCGCGCTAATTGATGTGTTGTTGAGTGGTGTTTTCTAAAACCAAACTGTTCAGGTATCATAATAGTTTCAGTGACTTTAGTTAGCCGTGCAAGTATTACTGATTCCAATAGCTTGCTAATAGATGAAAGTAGACTTATAGGTCGATAGCTAGATGGGATACTGTCAGCTTTGCCTGGTTTTTTAATCGGAATGACTTTAGCATATTTTAACGATGTTGGGAAATATCCAATACGCATACAGTCGTTAAATATCTTGGTAATATACACTATGCCTTTTTGGGAAAGGTTTATTAGTAGTCCATTACCTATCCCGTCGAAGCCAGGAGTTTTGTGAGGTTTTAACTCGTTTAATAATTTGCGAATCTCTTTTGGTCGGACAAGGAGTGGAAATTCGGACATTCGGTAGTCATTCAAGATTTTAATTGATTCACTCACCGCAGCTTCAGTGTCAATGTCACTTTTCCAGTTCATAGTAAGGCTCATGTTATTTGCAAAGGCGTCTGACAGTGCAACACATTGCTCGGCCATCGAAGTGGCAGTATCTGTATCAGTCACTTTCAGGGGCGGTATGGTGGAGGGTTTCTTATTAACTAATTTCACTACGCGTCATAAATATCAGCAGTAGGGTTATTTACTTTGGCTAACTTTTGGCACCAGATATCATCGTTAAAAGCCTTAATATCAGCTTTTATTGAAGCCTGCCTGGCATTTATTTGTGAAAACATATGTTGCCGAACAGCTAGATTAGATTCCTTCAAGGCTAATTTACGTAATTTGTTTTTAATTTTAATATGCAACCTAATACGTCGAGGTAGTTTTCTTATATGTAAATTTAGAATTTTGGGTACGGCTTTGTCCCTAGCTTCAGCAATCACGTTAGTAAAGTTTGCTAGGGCCGTATCAATAGATTCAACTGTGTCAAAAATGTCACTAGTTAGTGTAATGTTATTGTTTACGTAAGATCTATAAGCCCTCCAGTCAGCTCTTCTGAAAGTATAAATTATTTGGTCTTGTCTACAGACTTCGCCACCCACAGTAAAGTAAACAGGAAGATGATTGGAAGACAGACGCACAAGTGTCTCAGCTTGCGAGATAGAATTAACACCCTTGTAAATTACAAGATCAGGTGTGGATGGACTGTATGTACTATGGTAGTGGACCAAGGTGGGATTAGAGGGTGCCAAAATTTTATACTTGTGGCTCGTCATATGTTCAAATAGTGTTCGGCCACGGTAGTTGGTTTTAGAACAATACCAATGAGGATGTTTAGAATTTAAGTTTCCATGATAATTATCCTTGGACTAATTTGAAGCAACAAGTTCAAATCCCTGGGCAAAACAGTCAGGTTGGGTGATTGGTACGCAGAAACAAATGTAACTTGTTAGTCTGATATAGTTATCTGTATAGCTATGGATTCTACGTTTTTAGTTTTAATCGATTTTAGAGCAATATGATTTATGTTAGATCTTATTATTATTGCAACTCCTTGACCAGTCTTGTCAAGCTTCTTATCCTGACGATAACATGTGTAATCAGGAATTTCAAGTTTATGGTGAGATGATAACCTAGTCTCAGATATGGCAATGATGTCAATGGAGAGCTCGCTTACCAATTGCAGCAGTTCTGTTAATTTAGGGCGAATGCCGTCTGCATTTCAATATAATATTTTCAAACAAGGTTGTGTTAGATCCAAATAATATTTAATTTTAAGATTGCATGCTATATTATATGGCTGAATGGGCCTGTGCTATGTACCTATGTAAAACTCAAAATGCTATGTACCCCATTTAAGGCAAATAAATAATTTTGAATTATTTTAAAGGCAAGATGATTGAGTTTAAATTTTTAAGTCATTCAAAGATTAAGAAAAAAAGTTTAGAGCTCAACCCCATTATCAACAAAGAGAGTTGTCAACTTACTTCTTAAAATATAATAGAAACGAATAGAATAATACGATATAAGATATAAAATAATTATGTGTATTACAGTTGACACAAAGCAGATTACATTTAAAATTTAAAGAAGCAAGGGCGTATTTTGTAATGACTAAGCATATTTATAAGACGATTTTTATCTTGTTTCTTTTAAAAAAGAATCCTATCTAATTTTCTGGAAGCGTTTCTCAGTAGTTGCCATCTCAAGTACTGCTTGATAGGGGAGCTGGTGATAATTCCAAGCTAATTTGATTTGTAATAGTTAGTACCTACTCACCATTGATGTCCAGCAGGACTTGACGGCGTCTTCAGGGAATAGGAATATGTCGAGAAGAGCCCAGGAACCACGCCACACGAATACCACGAGGGATCCCACCACAGCTACGGAGAATATACAGTCCAAAATGTACAGCATTGTCTCTCGGCTGTTCTGTAAATAAAAAAATATAGTCACTATTTGCAGAAAGAAATGTCACTTTGGTAATTGGCCCTTAAGAACCACTAGGGATATTTTGATCTATGTTAACATTTTTATTTATTAGAAAAAAAAGCAAAGGACGAAAGCGCCTTGATAAATATGTTCCAACAGGTTTGACACAAGAAATGTTAACGAGAAGAGTAGAATATCCTAAAAAAAAAAAAAAGTCCACTTTTATTCTGCTGGGAGAAACTATGGTTTGGTTTGTTGTTTATTTTTCGACTGCAGCTGGGCATACACTAACTAGTCGCCCGCAACGCCCACGAGCGCGACCGCTGATATGGCCGTTCCACCAAGGTAAATGGGCCGCGGGTGTAGTGGTCGAAATTTATAAGTGGAACGCACATGTTGGGCGCTGTAAGCCAATTTGGACCTACCAAAATTTTGTGGATGAAGAGGGCGTCGTGCGGGCGCGAACAGTGACGTCATGTATGACGTAAGCGATAGCTCACAACGACCACTAGCCATGTAACGATACAGAGGATGTTGCAATCGTTGCGGTCGTTAAGTAGAACGTAGCCTAAGGGATCGTTCACATAAATACGTTAAGTAACGTGATGTTTAAATCTAAGTTAGATTTCAAAGAATACATACATGCATACACATACACATATATATAGACATGCCTTTATTCCAAATGGGGTAGGCAGACGCATATTATAGCTACGCCTACATTACACTGTATACATTTAGTCCCACGTAACAGGTGGTGAGCCCATTGCCGTGTTGAAATGGACAGGCGCAAGTTGTAACGATATAGACAGTAATCGGGGCGTGGTGAAAGGGATTATATTTATAATCATCATCATTATCATTCAATCATTCTTCGTGGTTGCTATCGAAACTTTCTTTTTGCAGCGTCACGTTCCCATTTTTCACATTTTTATTTTCTCTAATAACATATCGATCATGAGATTACAGCGAAGCTGAAAGAAATCCTGTACTAGGCTTGAGCGATAAACATCGAATGTCTCATTGTTTATTTAATACTTCTGCTTTGAGTACAAGGTAGGCTTAAAGTATTAGACGATTTCCACCAGTCAACTAATGTAAATAAGTCATTAAATGAATAGTAACAAAATAAATTGTATTAAATTGTAAGCCATATAACATGTCATGGAACATAATAATCATCATCATCCGAGCGTCTGTCCCAGTTGCGCCTCGCGACGCCCGGGGTCCGCTTTCCGACATTTTCTCCTCCACTTCGCACGGTCGTCGGCATCCCCTGTAGTGAGACCATTGGCACGCATGTCATCCCTTACGACGTCAAGCCAGCACTTCTTGGGTCTTTCCCTCTTACCGGTACCCGGCGGGGCTGACATGGCCCGACATTTGTTACCCACGTAGCCCAGCGGTTGCCGCAAGACGTGACCATACCAATGCAAGCGACACTCTTCCAACTTGTCTGCAATGTCACGGACGTGAAAGCTACCGCGGATGCGAGAGTTCCTCACGCGGTCCATTCGCGTGACTCCACACATCCACCGCAGCATCTTCATTTCTGTGACACGCAGCTCCTGCTTGTGTCGCTCCAATAATGGCCACGTCTCACTGCAGGTCTAATGATAGTTTTGTAGACCTGTCCCTTCAACCGGATCGGCATTTTTGGGTCACAAATGACACCGGTCATCTCCCGCCATTTGGCCCACGCGGCAGCAATGCGTGACTTGACATCGCAATCGATGTCACTGGACGTGTGAAAAACAGATCCCAGGTATTTAACCTGGTCCGTGCGCTCGACCAAAGCAGCCTATGCGGATGGATGTGGGATCTGTCGAGTTTAGCGCCAAGTACTCGGTCTTTGCCACATTTAGTTTCAGACCGCCGTTCTCCAGCGTCTCCTTGCACGCCTTCACACGTCGCACCGATCTGCCCCTGTCCGCGTCTGCCAGCGCAATATCGTCAGCATACATGAGCAACCATGGAGGCGGCTCATGCGTGTTCCTGATGCTGTCCGACATTTCGTCTAATATCACGCTGAACAGAAGCGGACTAAGGACCGAACCCCGACGGTGATGGGGAATGGTTTCGTGTCGCCAACAGCAGTCCGAACCATGGAATCGGAGTCACAGTGGAACATGTCATGGAACATAAACTTATATAAATACATAAGTCATATAAGTATAAACTTACATACATTACTTATTTGTTACTCTTTCTTTGTTTTTATGCCTATTTTATTATATTAAGTCATATAAGTACATACTACACACGTGCGTAGGTACACACGTCGTTGTTGTTTCGGGCAATTTGTAAGGCTGACCGCACAATAACTATATCAGTTTTGGATCGATTAAATGTTTGGGTTAATTGTGTTTTGGAATTATACTTCTTGGCACGATAAAAATCGTCACGTTATTCGGTTACGCCCCATGTTGGTTTGAAGTGAAACTTCTTTATCATAACTGAAACTTCTTTATCAACGTATGAGATATTTTTTTATAATAATGTAAAATTATAAAAATAATATGTCGTAAGGAAGTTTTACTTCTTACCTGTGTACTCTGGTACACACACACATATTTCTTTATTCAATTTTCTGCACAATATTGTACAAGGGCGGACTTAATGCCCTACGCATTTACCAGTCAACTTTAGGACGTCGCAGAAAAGTCAAGGTAATATGTATTTAATGTATTTGTTTACACTCAGTAATGAATTATATAAGTTTATTAGGACTGACTATTTTAATGTTAGAAGTAGGCTTACTGTTTCAGAATCTTTATTGAGGATTCATAATTATGGGTGTAGATAAAGTATTGTATGAGACTTGATAAATAAGGTATTAAAACACTCATATAGAAATATATATAGGAAGCGCTCGTGGCCCCGCTGACTCAATGTTCGGTAAACGATCACTGAGTTAAGCAACGTTCGCTATAGGTGGTCCTTGGATGGGTGACCACCTTGTGGAATTTACATTTGCGAGCGTTTACGTGCTTCAGAAGGCACGTTAAGCCGTTAGTCCCGGTTGCCAGTAAAATGGCAGTCGTTAAGACTGGGTAAAGGCATTATGGGCGGCTTGAAAAATTTCGATAGTAGGTCGCCACTGCCTGCGCCTGTCTATTCCAACACGGCAATGGGCTCACCACCAGTTACGTCGGACAAAAATGCATACGGTACGCGTATAGTATGCCTCTGCCTACCCTTTCAGGGATAAAGGCGTGACAATATGTATGTATGTAAAACACTCATGTGATACTATTATCACACGAGTGTCTTAATGCCCTTTATTATACAAAAATTGTATAAATAACTAATGCTCATCATATAAAGCTGTTTACTTGTTTGTTTCGTTTAAAACCTTAAATCACTTGACTTGACTGCCTCTGTGGCGCGGTGGGAGTGCATCCGACTGCTACGCAATAGGTCGTGGGTTCGATTCCCACCCAGGATGAGACTTTGTGTGATGGGCACGATGGTTTATTCTGTGCCTGGGTGTTATTTATCTATAATATGTATGTATTTAGAAATATATAAGTATGTTTATCAGTTATCTGGTTACCACAGTACAAGCTCTGCTTAGTTTGGAATCAGATGGCGTTGTGTGAGTTGTCCCAACAACAACAACAATAGAAAACGAATTTCTATACATATCTAAAAATAAGACTTGGTTGTTAATTTGTTCTGAAATTGCGTGCAAAACTAGGTATCAAAATCATAGATAATAATTATCTATCACGCCTTATCCCCGAAGGGGTGGCAGAGGTTCAATCCGCCCATAAGGCCTTCATTTTGACTCAACGACTGCCATGTTACTGGCAACCGGGACCAACGGCTTAACGTGCCTTCCGAAGCACGGAAACGCTTGCAAATGTAAATGCCACAAAGCGCTCACCCATCCGAGTACCAGCCATAGTGAAAGTTGCGTAACTCAGTGATCGTTTACAGAACAATGAGACCGCGGGGCCACGAGCGCTAAAAAACATAGATACCATCTGGTAGCAGATTGCACGTGTAAATCTTTTTTACTATAAGTTCGTACTATGGGATATATATTCCATCCTGAGATATAATCATTTAGTTCACCATACTTTAGGTAAGCGGCGTTTGGGCGCCAGAAATCTTGGGCCATCTTGGGCCCCTTGTCTGAGCGCCCGTGTCAGGTTTACTATACAAATACAAATTATTGTAGCATAAGTCACTTATAATAATTTACTTTTACCAACTTACACATAATGTCTATGGACTTTTAAACTAATAGCTTCTCAGTCATCTTCCAATTTTTGGCAAACCATACTTGGAACTCCCGTCGCTCTTATTTAATCCTATTACATCGAGGTTATTGGTGAGTATAGAGAAATGATATAACGGCGAGTATGTCAACGTAGATTGTTTATTGCTTGACTTACAATGATAGAATGAACAGAGAAACATGCGCATATGCTATTTAAGCATAGCCGCCCAATATGGCGTAGTAGGAAACGACGACACAATTTGTGTCGACTATTAAAGATGTTGTCTGGCGTGGCGTTACAATCCCGTCGTTTATAAATTCTATAATAATTATTAAAATTTGCCCGATTTGTCGACATTTATGATTACTGCTCCGCTCTCTAGAGTAATAGCTTGATAATACAAATCTATACCCTATAGCCTTTCATTTTTTCATTTTATTTTATTCAGACTGCGAATATAGGTACGTGAGATGGAAAAGTAACAATATTAAATTTACAGTTCTGAAATCATATTCCACCATACAGCATGCAAACAGTGAGTACCTTAAAATTAAACTTTTTTTTTTAATTGGGGCTAATCCCACCCACATTCCCATTACTGTGACTCCTGTAAACCAGGATCTACAGCAATGACCAAAACACCAGAAAAGTTACACCGAGCTCGATCTCGGTGATGTCCCAGGAGAAGTTAGCATGTCTTGGAACACGCAACGAAATTAATCAGAAGATAATGTGAGGAAGTAAGAAAAGAACGTAATGCCTCTTCCCTCCTTTGCAAAGCGGGGGACCTGGAAAGCAACTAGGTGTAAATCCTATAGAAAGAGGGAAGCACAACGGTAAAAGTATATTACGGGTCCTATGTGAGCTATGTTTGATTCCAGTAATATGTATGGCAGAATCGTTTAAAAGCACGAAAATTCACCCTCGATGCCACGAGATCCGCATAGTAAACTACTCCCAACGTTACTTGTAAACAATTAAGTATATTATATCGCTCATTTTGCCAAATGCTTCACTCCCAAAGTATATGATGGGCGGTCTTATCATATTTGGCGTCAGCAGTTGAATACTGACAGAACGGTAACTCAACCAGCTTAAACGAATGTAATTTGCTCGTAAAGTTACCATGTCCCGTAAGAAATTGAGCAACACAGTGATCAACCTCCAGCCAGGACATTCCTAGGCATTCACGAACGTCTGGGAAAAACTGGTAGAGGTGGCGCCCTTTGATGGAAGTCTTCCAACGCAGCTGCCATTCGTCTAAAAGTTCTTCACGTACATTATCACGATACAGTCTGGCAATTCTATGGCGATCTCTTTCCAACAAAAACCTATCATCCATGCCATCCTTAGCCGAATAGTATAAAGCCGCGCGTCTCTGAATTTCGAGAAAGTCATCAAATCCTAAGTTCCACAAGTGTGGGCCTAGCACAGACCCCTGAGGACAGCCTATTGTTAACGTTTTGGTAGCAGAATAATGACCTAATTTTAAAGTTGTTGTACCTTGTAAATAAGAGAGTAAATATTTCTATAGCAACCGCGAGACTTTAATTTCATTAATAGCATTGGCCCCCAAGCGTTATCGAAAGCCCCGGAAATATCTAGGAAGATGGCAAGCACATATTGAGAAACCGATGAAGTGACAGTCTTTCGCCACTGATATCGCTGCGTCAATAGTTTTTCCTACTGTAAATCCAAATTGATTTACGTGAAATTTAATACCGCCCGGCAGGAGCCGGGGTACTATGAGACGCTCTAAAAGCTTTCCCAAGGAGGGCAACAATTTGATCGGTCGGTACGACTTAGGGTCATTTGTCGGCTTGTCGCCTTTTTTAGGAATAATCCGAATATAGCCACATCGCCAAATACGGGGGAACACTCCCTCGTAAATACATCGGTTTAAATTAATTATTATCATTTATTTTTATTTATTATTATCATTATAGTTTATAATGCACGTAATATGTAGGTACATACAACATATGACAATTACACAAATGCCTTCCTCGATAAATAGGCTATCCAACACAAAAAGAATTTTCGAAATCCTACCAGTGGTTCCTGAGATTAGCCGTTCAACTAAACAGACAAACAAACTCTTTAGCTTTATGTATTAGTATATAAGATTTATATTTCGGCAATCTGCTTATTAGTCAAAATAGTCAGGTTCCCACTTCAGGCAATACTGCTTCATTGACATCTCTCATTAAGGAAAAACTTATTTTTGCCTACATTGCATTTTTAGGTATAACACCTACATCGAATAGCAGGGATACAGTCACCTATCAACGCCTATCTGAAATCCTACACCTAGACACTTGAAATTTTTAGGGTAAGCTACACTTATATTTGGCTCCCACGAATAAAGGATTTCTCAAAATTCCACCCCTATGGTAGTAAAATTTGAGATAAACAGTTTGTTGAAAGTTCTTCATAATGCAAAGTTAGAAATATGAAATTACGTACACCTGTTTAGGTTTGAAATAAAAAAAAACATTTATAGCGGTTTTACATAAATTTACTTATAGGGGGTAAAATAGGGGCTGTCTATATTAATAAAATTACTGGGTGACTGACATCAATCAAGGCCCTGCCGAAACCCTTCAACATTTTGGAATATTTTTTTGTAAGTTATTTAGAAATTTAAGGGTAATAAAAAAAGGGTGCCCTTTCGATCGCATATTTTTTTTCAGCAGAATGTAGTTTGGCATAACAGTTTCAGCATAAAGTTTTCTCGCATAAATTATGATAAGCAGAGTG
This sequence comes from Thumatha senex, assembly GCA_948477245.1. NCBI lineage: Eukaryota > Metazoa > Arthropoda > Insecta > Lepidoptera > Erebidae > Thumatha > Thumatha senex. Next base: position 26,338,761 of record OX419731.1, on the reverse strand, counting down.
TTATAAACGCATAATGGTTTTATTGGCATAACATTAACTTACTCTAATTTTTTTATCATAATTTTAATCAGCATAAATGTAAAGGGTATAATTGTTATACGCCTAAAGATAATTTATCATAAAATTGAAAACGCATAATGGAGGTTTGGATAATCGTTAAAATCATAAATGAATAATAATTTGACTAAGAAAATTTTTAGAAATGATATGACACCATTGTAAATAATAATCTCACTCATAGCCAAGTTTTCAACATATAAAACGATATTTTAAGTGTTATTTTTTTACACTAGTCTTGAGCAAAGTCGTAAATAGGTACGACGACGAGCGAAGCGAGGAGGAGTGTTAGGTCACTTGTGACCACAACGCGCGAGCTGAGCGAGCGAAGCGAGCGGGCCGCGGTAGCGGCCGGCAATGCGCCAGAATAGAATCGCTCGTTTTAATCTACCTACTTTCTTTTTGTATTTTATTTATATATGCTATATATAAGTGTTGGAATTTTGAACTTCAGTATAGTGACTATCGACATTTTTAATCAGTGGGCATTTCAATCTTAGACAGTTCAAGCTTAGATATAAAAATAAAAAATATGTACTCGTTAACATTATGGTATTCTATATGTATGAATTGTAATCTTTATACGAGAGTGAGTGATATGCCAATAAATGTTATGATTGGTAATCGTTATTGTAAAAAAAATTATGCGTAAACATTTTATGCGGGTATATCATTATTATAAAAAAGTTATGGGAAAATAAAGTATGCCTAATGATTTATTCTGTTTGAACGTTACGCGAAACGAAGAGTATGCCAAAAAACGCTATGCAGTTTTAAGTTATGCCTCTAAAATTTATGCAACCCAATACGGACCCATAAAAAAATATAAGTGAGTGCTTACATTATAAGTTAGCGCTTACATTGTAAGAGTAGCTTACAATGTAAGCACTCACTTAGAATGGATTTGGGCTCAAGTAACCTCACGGGCGAGGCAATGGCGCAGGCGCCTTTACGGGTTTGGAAGGTCAGACGGGAGCTCTACCAACGATGACTTAAAAATAAAAGATGCACCATAGCTGCTCCTAGCAGTCAATTAAAAGTGGACCCTAGGCTCCAAATCCTGGTAGGGTTTGAAAGCAACTGAGAAAATACTTAAGATGAAGAAGATAAAAGTGGAGTGTGAAAGTATAGGTGCAAGTATTGTAAAAGTTTTATTGCCTCGGTGGCGCAGTGGTAGTGTATGCGATTGCCGCGACTGAGGTCCCGGGTTTGATTCCCGGGTCAGAAATAATATTTGTGTAAACCACAAATTTTTTTTTTTCGGAGTTTGGCGGATTTCTATTTCTATTTCTATGTATAATATGTAAAAACTATCATCACGCTATATCCCTGACGGGGTAGTTAGAGAGGACAGATTTGTATAATATGTATGTATTTAGAAATATAATAGTATGTTTATTAGTAGGATCCCATAACATAAGCTTGAATTTGCTTATAATTATATCAGCTATTATATGCTCTTTACATGTTACGTAAAGTTGCTGACGAAAATCCACTTCTTGCGGCATATCACGGATACATTACTTCTTCTTTAAAATTCGGCCTCATATTCTGGGGCAATGCGACGAATATCAACGATGTATTTATAGCACAAAAAAGGTGCATAAGAATGATGTGTAAACTGAAAATTACAGATACATGTGTACCACATTTTAAAAGAATAGGACTCTTGACCTTGCCATGCCTCTATATTTACGAAGTCAATATTTTTGTAAAGTCTGTTCAATGCTGCGGAGAGTCAACGTCGCTCCGACAAACTTCACCATTAAATACGAAAACAACATTTATGCTCAAAAGCGTATATGCAATGGCGCCGAAACTTTTCAATAAACTGCCAAGGCATATTAGGACTTGCACTGACATAGCTCAATATAGGCGTAGTTTACTCAACTTTATGATTAACAAAGCTTATTATTCTGTTAGTGATTATTTATTAGATACATAGTTATGTTAGTTTCTTGTCTACAGTTGTTTTGACGTTTTATATTTTCTTTGTACTATAGTTTTGATTTTGTATGGTTTTGACATTTTATATTTATTTAACATTTCTACTGACATTAAGATTAATATGAGATTTAGTACATAATTTTAATTTATTGTAATTTTAAGTTGACTTTTAAAGAATATTATTTTTGTATTTGGATCTATATGGAGCTATATTATTATTGTCAGATAGATAAAAGAAGGTTATTTACCCACAATAGTTCGTATGCCTACTGGCGGAGCATGGAAGAACAAAAAACATATGTACCCAACACCTGTATAACCTATGTTTCACGAAATTAAATAATTGAATTGAATAGAACTTACTTCGGATGATGAACGCTATGAAGCGCTCGTGGCCCCGCGGTCTCAGTGTTCGGTAAACGATCACTGAGGTACGCAACTTTCACTATGGCTGGTCCTCGGATGGGTGACCACTTTGTGGCATTTAAATTTGCGAGCGTTTCCGTGCTTCGGAAGGCACGTTAAGCCGTTGGTCCCGGTTGCCAGTAAAATGGCAGTCGTTAAGCCTGGTTGAAGGCCTTATAGGCGGCTTAAAAAAATTCAACAGCATGTAGCCACAGCCTGCGTCTGTCTATTTCAACACGGCAATGGGCTCACCACCTATTACGTGGGACAGGAATCCACACGGTGAAAAGTGGGCATATAATATGCCTCTGCCACCCCTTCGGGGATAAGGCGTGATGGATATTTATTTTATTTTATTTATAGAACTTACTTTGGGATATACGCCGCTGTGTTAAAAAAGATGTCGCACATTATTTATTTATTTATTGACTGTGGAGGCGAGCGAAGCGAGCCGACGAAAGTCTCCGTTTTAAGTCTACTGGTACGGGAAAATGCTATCTATGTCCGACCGTTCGTCCGTTCGTCAGTTCATTCAGTCTACGGGTCGCATTTTTTATCGGATTTGCATGCAACTTGGCATGGACAATCCTTGAAATAGCCAAAAACTTTTAGCGAGGGGTTTTTCGATCGGGGTGGAAATGGAGTCAGGGGAGAGGAAATGGTCCCGTAGTGGTTGGCAAGAGCGCTCAAAACGGTATGATGGTATGATTAGCCTTTTTCCTTAATTTTACTCAGAAGTCTACGGTTTACAGAACTACTAGTTTATAATAGTGTTTGAATACTAGGGTATCGGCCTCTAAAACTGGGAATCTACAGCAATAGGCTCTGTTCCCATAAGGACGACGAGTATGTTATCGGAGCTGGCCCAAAAGGACAGACCAGTGTGACGTGAGAGTTGCATGCATGAGCAGTAAGAACAGGATATCACATGAACCAAGGCCCAAAAAAGCGGGATAACAGTGAGATCCTTACGAGGAGTTAACCGAGGCGCCCGGTGCGTGACGTACAGATAGGAACCGTGTAGTTTTCAGTCAGGTGTTACTCCAGTATGACACCCATGAAGATTTTAAACAAACACGGAAAAAAAATCATAGACTAGCTCAAGTAGTTATACTAATTTCTATAATACGCAGTTGTTTATTATATCTATTATAAACTGGTTTTATATAACTTACTTACAAAGATGTTACTAATCAACTTTAGCCTTTTATGTGTTTTGCCTTCTGTTAAGGTAACAATTACAGCTTATTTTGTATAGCTATTAATGGGGACTTGTAATTAGTTATCTGAATGAAATCACTACATATTATAAAACAAAGTCGTGTCCCTATGTATGCATAGATCTTCAAAACTACGCAACGAATTTCGATGCAGTTTTTTTTAAATAGATAGAGTGATTCTTATAGAAGGTTTTTATGTATATTTTGTTTAGTTTTTGTATACATTAACTTAATTATAACGATATATGTTGGCGGTGTCGGAAAAAATGAGCCGTCTGGCAGCTTTTAACGAAAACGCTGCCTAAACCCTTTAAGATATAACAAAATAATGTATTGTGGAATTATGTATCTAATATACATAGGTCTTCAAAAAAGTCCGCGACGGTATATGTCTATCTCATAAGGATACCGTACTATATCCATTTTAATACTTAAAAAAAAAACAGCAATCATAAAGCGGTAATTTAAAGGCTATTTACACAAATACATTATTAATCCTTATCATTTTTAATATGTTAGTTGGTTTCAGCATTTTATGAAGATTATTTTGTCTCTTAACACTTTGCAAATTAAATGAATATCTTAGGCGATATGGCAATATCAAAAAAATGCACAAAGAAATTAATTTCGTGTAACAAAAATTCGACCGGGCCGTGCGGGCGCGGATGTAGTACTTGAGCGCGGAGAAGTAATCAAGTAATTTGGAAAATGTTCATAATTATCGTGTAATTAATAAACGACGGGATTAAATGGGTACCACGGGGTTCGAAGTATGTCACGGGCGAAGCCGGGCGGGTCAGCTAGTAATGTATAAATAAGGCTCTAAGTCATACCCCAAATATATAAATTACTAACTTCTTGCTCATGGTTTCGATGTCTTAGAATTTTATTATCCGAGCCCATATATTGTCTCTCCACTTTGTACCTTATTCAGCATCTCTAGTCAGAAGTCAACAAGAAATGCCAGGTCTTCATAATCATGATTTGAGTAAATAACAACAGCAGCAAATACCTCATTAATTCTAAAAGTAGTCGAAATATAAGATCTACCAACCGTACGAAACATAGTGGGGACATCGAAGTAGTCTTGTGGAGAATCCACGGCCACGGCAAATGGCGCAGCACAAATGTTTCTGAGAGCCCGTAGTGCTGCAAGAGACAGCGTTGCCGCTGCCGTTGTTGATAAAAGTGTTCGCGCACTATCTCCTGTGCACTCATTCAGAAGATTCCACACTCCTCTCCAAGCACTCACACACGACACTCCTGCGATATACGTACAGAACCGCGAGAGCACGTAATAAGTTAACCTTCCTCTCTCAGGACTTAGATTTTTACCTAAGTGACTTTGAAACACGGTAAACAGCAGAGAACAACACAGTCCAAATGTGGCACACGCTGCGGCACTGCTTATTGGACTGTTAGAAAGAACGTAAATGTCCATGAGAGTCCATGTTGTTTTCCAGTACGTGACGACTGCGGGAGCTACTACAATGCTCGCGAAAAGCGCATCTGCAGACTCCAGCAGAGCGGAATGCGCGCGCGACCCGCTCGCGTAAGTATCGGCTAATCCCGCAGTGCTTCCACGCATGTCTGCTATTCGAATGACTTCTCCCGGCACGTTCTCGACATAGATTACGGCATGTAATTGCATTATAACCCGTCCCGCACTATGACGTACTCAGCTCGTTGCTCCTGACATACCGTGTGTTCAATATGGAGTCTTCTCATTTGTGTTTTTAGATCAAAGACGATAAGTAGCACTATTAACTAGTCATATAGTAGTATTTTCATTAATAATAACTAAATGTAGTGAGATAATGGACCATCAGATAAGTTTATAACGGTAGATAAGTTTATTAGGAAGTTTATCACTTAAAAGTTTTGCCTTGTGCGATAAGGCCGCCAATTGTATTACCGATAAGTTTTTAATTGTAATCCAATACAGATATATTTCTGGTGTACAATAAAGAGATAAATCAATCAAAAGTTATCACAATCTATCTTTTTTGCGAAGTATGCAAAGATCACGAAGCTTGGGGATCTTTTCTATCTGATTAACTCTACAGTAAAGATTATACTAGGTGCCATTAAGTAAGTCTAAATGGAGTGGGGCGTTTTGCTGTCACCATTTTCGAACACCAAGTATACACTCGCGCATATCAAAATTTAAAATTCAATTTGTACATTTTCGAGTTGTCGATGTCAATTTTCCTTTAGGTGTTTCTCCTCCATGGTATGTCCAATTTTCAATTTTATTTTTTCTATACCATCAGAAGTCGTATTTGGGTCAAATTTGATCAAAAAGTGTTGAGTGGTTTGAGAGGAGTTCGAGTACTAAGCGAAAATCCGAATCAGGGATGAATGGATTATAATATTTACATCTTTGAAGATGTTATCATCTTCTTCTTAATCTTATTTATATTCAGTTGCTTTCAACCCTACGTGGATTTGCAGCCCAGGGATCTGTTTTATTTGAATTCAATGAGCAGCTATCGTTCGACATTTGATTTTCGGTATTGTCGCCAGCGACTGCTATCTGATGGCTCAACCTCGTAATAACGTCTGCGTCTATTGCGTCGTCCGTAAGTCAGTAGGTGAGGGCGCTTGGGCCCTGTAGATCACAGAGGGGCCCTACACACCCAGAAATTTTATAATGCACTAGATGATCCCCACAGCTTCGCCCGTGGAATATTTCGACTTCCCGTCGCACCTATTTACTTCCGTCGCTTATAAATTCTACAATAATGCATAAAAATTTGCCCGATTTGTCGACTTTTATGACTACTGCTCTGCTCCCCAGTGTAGTAGCGTAATTATATATAGCCTATAGCCTTCCTCGATAAATGGGCTATCTAACACAAAATGAATTTTTCAAATCCGACCAGTAGTTTCTGAGATTAGCGCGTTCAACCGAACAAACAAACAAACAAACTCTTCAGCTTTATAATATTATATAAAATATAATATAGTATAGTATAGATACGGTGAAATGTGGGCGTATAGTATACATCTGCCAATCAATATATATATCAATACTAGTTGACGCCCGCGGCTTCGCCCGCAAAGATAAGTTTTCCTGTTCCCGTTTCCCACAGGAACTTATTTACTACGTCCGTCTCCTGGCTCTAAGCTACCTCCCCACAAATTTTCAGCCAAATCGATACAGCCGTTGTTGAGTTATAAATAGTATAACTAACACGACTTTCTTTATATGTATATATAGACTAGCTGTACCGCCCGGCTTCGCCCGTGACATACTTCGAACCCCGTGGCACCATTTAATCTCGTCTTAATTCGCCCGTGTAGAGAAGTTTTCCCGTTCCTATTTCCTTCCCACAGGAACTTGTTTCCGGTATAAAATGTAGCCTATGTCCGTCTCCTGGCTCTAAGTTACCTCCTCACCAATTTTCAGCCAAATCGGTACAGCCGTTGTTGAGTTATAAATAGTGTAACTAACACGACTTTCTTTTGTATATATAGATATATATAGGTACTAAATAAGTAAGAAAATTATTTTCAAGCATAAGAATTAGGTATTTAAAGCAGATTTTGTGATTAATTACATAACAAATGCAAAGTCCATTTGAATTTTGCTCACTATCTTGTCATCATCATCATCCGAGCGTATGTCCCAGTTGCGTCTCGCGACGCCCGGGGTCCGCTTTCCTTCATTTTCTCTTCCACTTCGCACGGTCGTCGGCATCCCCTATAGTGAGACCATTGGCACGCATGTCATCCCTTACGACGTCAAGCCAGTACTTCTTGGGTCTTCCCCTCTTACCGGGACCCGGCGGGGCTGACATGGCCAGACATTTGTTACCTACGTAGCCCGGCGGTTGCCGCAAGCCGTGACCATACCAACGAAGGCGACACTCTTGCAACTTGTCTGCAATGTCACGGACGTGAAAGCTGCCGCGGATGCGAGAGTTCCATGCGGTCCAACCGCGCGACTCCACACATCCACCTTCATTTCCGTGACACGCAGCTCCTGCTTGTGTCGCTCCAATATCGGCCACGTCTCACTGCCATGTAAAAGGACAGGTCTAATAATGGTTTTGTAGACCTGTCCCTTCAACCGGATCGGCATTTTAGGGTCACAAATGACACCGGTCATCTCCCGCCATTTGGCCCACGCGGCAGCAATGCGTGACTTGACATCGCAATCGATGTCACTGGACGTGTGAAAAACAGATCCCAGGTATTTAATCTGGTCCGTGCGCTCGACCAAATCACCGCCTATGCGGACGGATGTGGGATCTGTCGAGTTTAGTGCCAAGTACTCGGTCTTCGCCACATTTAGTTTCAGACCGCCGTTCTCAAGCGTCTCCTTCCACGCCTTTACACGTCGCACCAATCTGCCCCTGTCCGCGTCTGCCAGCGCAATATCGTCAGCATACATGGAGGCTGCTCATGCGAGTTCCTGATGCTGTCCGACAATTCGTCTAATATTACACTGAACAGAAGCGGACTAAGGACCGAACCCTGGTGTACCCCGACGGTGATGGGGAAGGGTTTCATGTCGCCAACAGCATTCCGAACCATTGAATCGGAGTCACAGAACATATCCCGGATAGTGTCAATATAGACCTCTGGAACCCCTTTGGACCGCAGTGCCCACCAGATCATCGCACGAGGAACACAGTCGAAGGCCTTCTGCATGTCTAGAAACAAACAGTGCAGAGGCGTGTTCTTCGACCTGTATTTCTCTGCGACAACCCTCAGGGCAAAAACAGGGTCCGTGGTCCCATGACCAGGGCGAAACCCATATTGACACCCAGAGAGAATACACTCCTGCCGGATCCGAGAGTCTATAATCCTCTTAAAGATAACTCACTATCTTCTCACTATATAATCTAATCTCTTAATCAATAATAGATAATCTCACTATCTTGTCATTTATAATCATTTAGGTAAAATCACTTATTTTGAAATTATATTTCCCGTTGGTAGGTATAATATGTATTTTTGGGGGATATAATCTATAGCGCTCTTTAGAGATAGCGCATTGAAATTTATTAAGAAGCGCTAGTAGCTCCGCTAACTCTGTGCTCTGTAAACGATCAGAAGAAACGGAACGAGAACTTTGTTGCAATTCTTTTTCATGAGCTTCGGAAGACACGTGAAGCGGTTGGTCTCGGTTGTCTATAATATAGTAGTCGTTAAACCAAGTTGAAAGCCTTTATCGGTTTCTAGCGGGCAGAAATGAGATTTGAATTTGGAACATGAATTGTTTATATGGAACAAACATTTAATAAATTACTGGCAGAAGGGAGCCTTGGAGATGCTAAGTGAAAAAAAAAAAACGTTTGGCGCGAAATACGTCTCTGTTCTTGAAATCGGATTTGACGGTATTTTTAAAAAAAAAAAGTTCTATGACAATTTGTGAGTGATAGTGAGGGCATTAACAACCGAATCAATAAAAATAGAAGGTACTTTATATCGTTATACAAAACTTATTACCCACGAAATCCCGGGAGAAATATTTAAAGACCATTCTATTGTTAGCATTTAAACTAATAGATAATTATTTTCATACAGCTTAATGAGGGTAGTCTAATTTTTCATATACATTTTGATTCTAGAGTAAATTAGTTTATTGTGAGTAAATTATTATTGTAATAACAGTATATTATAGTGTAAGTCAATACTATGGACAAATAGAAAATGAGCGAAGACATTTTACGGAAAGTGTATTTGAAAAATTGTGTGTATCAAATATAAATATTAACTTGTAATTATTAGCTACATTTTGACAATTATTTATTTCTCTCCAATTAAACTTATACATCTTTAGAGTATCTCTAATTTATTTTCTCATGGAATGTGATAAAAAGTAGAGATTATGACTCGAGAGCAAAATTATTTTAACTCAGGTGATATACCTACTTGTAATCCCTCGATGCGCTCATTCAATTCAAAATAGCCCTCGCCGTCAAAATAATATTTTACTCCCTTGTCTCTGTCCCTCTTAAAAATGTACTATTACTATTGTTAGGTTTCGTAAAAATTGACTAATTTATTAACTTAATACCTTTTCCAATTCTATGGAAAAGATAGTCGGCTATTAGTAATGTTTAAAATAACGTTCTGGCAACACTACAATAAAATGTCGGCCCCACGACAGCGGCCATGACAGGCGTGATCCGTGGGATATCGTGCACTTTGTTCGGGGATAGCATCAAGTCTGGAAGTGTGTGGAACAGTGTACAAGTGAAGGAATTATACCAGCCTTGTAATATTCATGTGGGTTATTCTATTTTACCTATTACCTATCTAGCCAGGATAATTTACTATATTATTATCTACTATTTTTGACGAACTTTTGTTTCACCATGTCCGTCTGTCCATTTGTCCGAATTCAAGATGCCCGTGATGGATAATACATATTAGACACAAAAAAATGTCAACAAATTCACTTCTTTGTCGGTGTCTTCGGAAAGATCTTTTAGTTATAGTTAGTGATTCGTTTGTAAAAACGTGTTACGGGTAATGTGTTGCTTCAGTTAGTAGGAATACGTCATAGCATTTATGATTTCTTCATGAAAAAAAGCAATATAAAGCAAGTTATTGTTAGAGTAAAGTGTCAGCCTCATTTTACTTCTTACTAATAATAAAAATGCGAAGTTTTGTAATAATGTGTGGATGTATGTTTGTTACAATTTTACGCAATAAGTACTGAATGAATTTTGATAACACTTTACAATAATACTTTTTATCCCCGGAACAAATTCCAATGGGAAATGGAAAAGGGAAAAGTGCACAACGCGGAAGAAGCCTCTGGCTTCAACAAGTTACCAATAAACTGTAATCTCGTGTGTTTGTATGCAGGTACGCAAAAAAAAACAGTAAAAAATATAACAAAATTAAAAGAAAACTGTCACAGATAGCTTGTGTGCTTAATTAGTTATACTCGACCTACTGAGAATGAAGAAAAATCTACTTTTAGAATGTTATTATTTTAGGCAAACTAACAACTGCACAAATCTCGTCCGTTGGCCTTTTTTTTAAAGAAGCCCTTCCATTTGTCCCAGCTTAGCTGGAGTCCCAGGTTAGCTATCGGAAAATAGCCCCAGGACTCGCAGCAAACTTTATCCGCCAACACGGTCTCCCTACACGATTTTGTTTTAAGTAGGTAGCTAATTAGCGTTTTAACGAACACAACATTAATTTAATGACTGCCTCTGCCGCGGTGGGAATGGATACGACTGCTACGCAAGAGGTCGTGGGTACGATTCCCACCCAGGATAAAACTTTGTGTGTAGAGCACGATGATTTATTCTGTGTCTGGGTGCTATTTATCTATAATATGTATGTTTGTCAGTTATCTGGTTACCATAGTACCTACAAACTCTGCTTAGTTTGGACCTTCTATGTCAAAAAATACTTATAGTTTAAGGAACAACCCTTAAAAAGAATCTAGCTCGCCAAAATGACGCCGTCCGCTTGATGGAAAGCCATAACGACATCTAGCGAATTGAGGGGCACTCTCTTAGTCTACATCCCTACTGACAGCGTCCCTCGAGTTGGCGGCCCAATGATGTGCCTCTTCACGCTCCGCTTGAAGAACCCGGGATTGTAAGAGGAAGAAAACACGTGCGCTGGCAGAGCGTTCCAGGTAACTATAGTTCGACAAAGAAACGATCTTTTAAATCGTTCCGTTCTGGCGAAAATTCTTTACACTGTATGGGAGCGGCACTTCTGCCCAGCACGCGTTGTTCGGGAACGAAAAGGAGAGGGTGGGATTAGGTTGAAGAGCTCTTCAGAACACTCGCCATGGTACATGCGGTAAAATGCAGCCAAGGACGCTATGGTTCTACGCTGCGCCAGCGGCTCAAGGCTTCTTGTTACCTCAGGACAATCTATAATACGAATAGCACGTCTCTGCATAGCGTCGAGCGCGTCCAGCAAGTACCTCGCGGAATCATCCCAAAGGTGAGAACAGTATTCGACGCAGGGACGAATCTGTGTTTTGTACAACATACATCTCTGCTGCGGCGTGAAAAAACGTCTCACCTTATTCAGGATTCCGAACTTCCGCGAGGCTAGCCCAATACAGCTCTCTATATAAGATTTGTTACTGAGCTCACGACGAACGTCTATGCCGAGGATGTCTAGATTGTCCTTCATTGGTATTGTAGTGTTCTGAAGAGATGGTAGAGGTAGAAAAGGGGATTTTTTAGCTGTGAACGCACACGCCTGTGTTTTTCGGGCATTGAAATCGACCAGGTTTTCAGAACCCCATCCGGAAATGCGATTCAGAACCCGGTCGACATCAGCCACAAGTTGCCGTCTTTTTTCCTCAATGTCGTCCCTTCCCACTGCTGGACGGGCAGAATAACTCCCGTGCAACGTGCTATCATCTGCATAGCAATTAATGTTCCCGAGGGACAGCATGTCATTGATATGCAGAAGAAACAGAGTTGGCGACAATACAGACCCCTGTGGCACCCCGGCATTAACCCGCAAAAAGCAAGAAGCCTGGCCTTCACAGAGGACCCGCATACGACGCCCTTGTAAGAAGCTGGCCATCCAGCAACACAATTGAGGCGGTAGACGATATGCCGGTAGCTTGGAAAAAAGCGACGCATGCCAAACTCTATCGAAGGCTTTGGCAATATCCAGACTTATAGCCAAGGATTCACCGTGCCTTTCCATAGCCTCACCCCAAACATGTGTTACGTACGCTAGAAGATCACCCGTTGAGCGTTTGGACCTAAAGCCATATTGCCGATCATTGATCAACGAGTGATCCTCTAGGTATCGCATTAGCTGCTTGTTGACAATGAGCTTGAACACTTTACAGTTAACTGAGGTGATGGCTATGGGGCGATAGTTGGCTGAATCTGAACGATCCCCTTTTTTGGGAATCGGTTGAACGTTCGCTTCCTTCCAAGCCTCCGGCACGTCCCCCGAAGAATACGAAAGACGGTACAGACGCGTTAGCGATGGAGACAACTCGGCTGCACATTTTTGAAGTACCACCGCCGGAATACCGCCAGGGCCACTCGCTTTCCGCGTGTCGAGTGACCGTAGCACTGCCCGTCTGCACATTGCCTGATCACAATATCAGGCATTGTGTAGCCACAATTAGTAATGGTGGGTGGCTGCAGGCCACAGTCGTCGACCCGGGAATTAGCCGCAAAGAGATTTGCAAGCAAGTCGGCTTTCTCTTGAGCTTTGTGAGCCAGTGACCCATTAGGGTAACGCAGCGGGGGTAACGAGGTTTGGCAGAAGTTGGCCTGCACGGCTTTGACCAATTGCCAGTATCCACGGCTGCCCGTTGGATGTGACATAAGCTCCCGGCCCAGCCGCGCGACGCGCTGGGCATCCGCTCTCCTGAAGGCCCTCTTGCTGGCCCTAGTGGACCTGTTGTACGCTGCCTCGAGGCGGCCTACTTTCGGATCGCGCACCGCCCGAGCCCTGACCCAGGCGCAATACGCCGTCTGCTTTTGTTGAACAGCCTCGGCGCACTCAAGCCCGAACCAGGTCCTAGTTTTGCGAATGCTGGCGACATCAGTATATGGGATGTAATATTTCATCCCTAAACTGATCTCGCCAGCAATCGCGGAGGCACTATCCGACACAGCTTTGCTTGCAAAGCAGCGCTGACTCCATGGGATGGACGCAAAGTACTCGCGAAGACCATCCCAATCTGCCGACGAGTAATGCCATAATCGCCACGTTACCTCAACTGCACGTGCAGGAGATGACGCCAGCATGCGAGTCTGCACAACACTGTGTTCGGAGGTGCCCAATGGAGCTCCCACCGACACACTGTGCCTGTCTGGGCGACTCGTCAGCAGTAGGTCCAGCAAAGCGGGCGCGTGGTCTGACCTGTCTGGTATCCGCGAGATCCCGCGTACCATCATGGTCTGCATGGGAGAGAGCGAATGCATGGGCGGCACGTCCCGCAAGATCGGTCTTGAGGGACCCCAGCCAATCAGTGTGGTGACCGTTGAAGTCCCTCAGAAACAGCAACTCAGCGTTCGGGAACTTAAGTTCGGTTAAGCACTTAATCGAGTAATCATACGCCATAAATGCTTTCCATCATTTTGGAAATGAGCTTATTGTGTTACACTGCTAGACTGATATTAACTAAATATATCTAAAAACCACCGCAAGGTATGGGCCTTTCAAATAAAAAAAACCGCATCGAAACCGGAGATTCCGTTTGATAGCTACGATGCCACAGACAGATATTCACATACGCCGATAACAAAGTCAAACTTATACTTAACACCTTTTGTCGTTGTTTAAAAATTAACTAACCGTGCGAAACATGACAGGATTATCGAAGTAGTCATGTGGGGTATCCATGACGACAGTGAATGGCACTCCGCACACATTCCGGAATGTTCTCAGTAACACAAGGCACAATGCGGCTGCTATTGTGACCAATGACACCATCGGCGCACCAACACCCGTACATTCATGCAGAAGGTTCCACACACCTCGCGAAGAAGCTACACCAGACAGTCCTGCGACTTGAGTTAAAAACCGCGACACAATGTAAAAAGTCATTTGACCTCGCTCCGGTCTCACATAATCACACAATTGACTTTGAAAAATTGCAAATAAAAAGCTAAAGAACAGTCCAATTACAGCGCAGATCGCGGCACTGATGGTGGGGTTGTTAGGAAACACGTATATGTCCATCAGAGTCCACGCGGACTTCCAGTACGCGATGACTGAAGGTCCGACCACTATACTTGCGAATGTCCTGTCAGCTATTTCCAAGTACGCAGCATTTGTACTTGACATACTTAAGGTCAAAGCATCGGTTAGACTTGCAGTACTTCCACGCATGTTTACAAAAATATTAAATAATATTTTAAAATCACATCAGTCTGCCACAATCACTACTTGCGATATGCAACTAGCAAAGTAATTGATATCCAGTCTATGTAATTAGTTTTATCTTATGCATAACATGTTATCGCATCCTTTAATTAGTTTCGAATTTCACTTATAATATAATGATAAGGTTGAATTAAATGATGAATGAAATGAAATGAATCATTGATGATATTGCTGTCTACAAACGATTGATTTGTTTTTACACAAATAATTTGGTATTTGCATGACTAAAATCACCCGGTATATATGACACGAACTGATCCAAATGTTAAAGTCTGAACAAGTCTCAACTTCAAAGATAAGACAAAATCAAAGTGCAAGGTTCTTGAGGAGCGCAGTTCGTTCCATCTCAATCGTGCTGCGATTGACTGTGACGAATTAAGGGTGTACTTAGTTGATTTCTTTTATGTTTAGGATGTATTGTCTTCGATCCAGCTATCATTATTATGAACGGAACGTGGATCTGTTCGTGGAAATCGAGGCGGTGCGGTGGTCTCTGTCTCAAAAGTGCCACGACCCGAATCTTTAACAAAAGTCTTGTTTCTTATCTAATTTACTAGAACCTTAACTTAATTTCAATATCACTTGTCTATGATAACTGTACGTTACGTTTACTTTTCAAATGCAGTTTATACTAGTGATTCTGTGAACCGTAGACTTCGGAGTAAACTGAGGAAAAAGGCTAAACATCTTTTTGGTTAATGTGTTAATTGTTATTAGTAGAGAGCATGCATGCCGCGCTATGAGCAGTCTGTTGTTATTAACAACGCAGGCGAAAATATCCTGCTAAATACATTGAAGGATTCTGTTGTGCGGGAGTTGAAAAGCCTACAGGTGGATTTTGAGGTGCAGCTAGTCAGCAAAATTAACAAATAAGATAAAACGGTGCTATCAAAATGTTCGTGGCCTAAGGACAAAGACTAATACTTTATTTAATAACATTGCGCAAAGTAAATATGATATTATAGCATTAACAGAAACCTTTCTTATGAGCTCTGTCTCAGACAGTGAACTTGTCCCCCCGGGCTTTCATGTAGTACGACACGAAAGGGCAGGTGATTGTGGATGGGGAGGTACTCTGCTTGCGGTTTGTAACTACTTTAGTGTAAAAATATTAACTGATATTGATAATATGACTGATGACAAAGAATTATTATTCGCTATTTTGACATATAAAAATCTAAAATTTTTATGCTGTGTTGTATATTTGCCTCCTAGGTATAAGGATGACCAATATTTGAATGTATTGAAAATGCGATCTGTACTTATCCTGACTTAGATATTTTAATCTTAGGTGACTTTAATTTAAAATCTTGCAGTGCCAATGTAAAAACTAACTTTGCTTTATTCTACGACTTTTACTCGTTACTTCAATATAACATTGTATTCAATAATAGTGGTGGTATGCTAGATCTCGTGCTGGGCAACTTTGAACCTGATCGAATCGCGGTCTCACTCTGTGAAGAACCTCTGGTAAAGATTGATGACTACCATCTTATGCTCGATGTAATTATAACTTTTCCGTACATTGGGATATCAACAGTGGCGAAAGCTTCGCAACAACGAATACCCCGCATGGATAACATTCCAATTTGGAACTGGCCCAAGGCTGATCTCCAAGGTCTGTATAACTTGTCTACAATAAGCGATATTAACAATGCTGTTCAGCTATTCTACGATAAGTTATATAAATGCATACGTCTGTTTGTACCTATAAAAAAACAAACAACGTATAGTGGCCGATACGTACGAGTATATCCAAAATGGTACAACGTTGAAATAATAGAAAATATTAAATTTAAACATTTCCATCACAAGAGATATAAGAAAGAAGGTAAAGAATTTAATAAAGCAATGTTTGTCTATTACAGAGACAGTGGAAAAAAATTACTAATTATGAATATAAAAGATATTTGACATAAATACAAAAAAAAAATTATTGATGACCCGGTACAGTTTTGGAAATATGTGAAAGAGAGGAAAAAGGACAGAGGGTGTATCGATACATATATATATGAACAGACCGAAGTAAAGGATCAGGCAGCAGTTGATGCTTTTGCTACATATTTCTCATCCGTATTTCTTCCGGATTAACCAGTGTTGGACCCGAATATAGCTGCAAAGACTGCGCATAATCATCAAGATGCTGCCTCAGTATCAATCATAGCAGTTGATAAGATCGATCTGAGAAAGGCAGTGAAGCGCCTGAAGCCGCGATCATCTGGAGGACCTGATGGGATACCAGTATTTCTTACTAAAGACTGTATCAATACAATCTTTCATTAAATCAGTCAGTGTATCCTGATAGCTGGAAATTATCCAGAGTCACTCCTGTACCTAAAGGAGAGAGAAGTACAAATGTTTCCTGTTTCAGGCCTATTGCAGTCCTATACGTTTTTGCTAAGATCTTTGAGGCAATTTTAAGTGATCGCATTAATGGTCAAATCGGACACAAACTACATAACAGTCAGCATGGGTTTCGCAGAGCTCGCTCCACCACCACCAACTTGGTCGCGCATGTAGACTATGTATGCTCACAAATGGATGACCGCAGCCAGGTCGATTTGGCTTATTTTGACTTCAAAAAGGCCTTTGATCTAGTGGATAATGATATTCTGTTGGAAAAGTTGGCTTGTATCGGTTTCACGCCAGGGCTTCTCAATTTTTTTTCCTGCTACCTGAATAATCAGCGTCAGTATGTGCAGTTAAGTGGATATAACTCCAGAGACTACTACACAAGGCCGGGAACGAGTCAGGGTAGTACATTAGGACCTATGCTCTTTGTTATATTTGTTAACGATTTACCTGAAATTATTAAAAATTCCGATTGTCTCCTATTTGCGGATGACCTAAAGCTAAGTTGAGCAGCGAAGATGCGATGGCATTACAGAGAGATATTGATGCGGTATCCATATGGAGTCAAGACAATCAGCTTCCGTTTAATAACCTAAAATGTAAAATAATAACATTTTCACGAAAATTGCAACCCATTATCATTCCATATAACTTAAAGGACGCTCCTTTGGATAGAATTTATGAGGTTAAGGATTTAGGGCTAATTATAGACTCTAAACTAGATTTACAATATTATATTAACGCATATTAACAAAATTACCAAGTTAGCGCACAAAAATTTAGGATTTGTTATGAGAACTAAATAAAATAAACAAATAAATACCCATCACGCCTTATCCCCGAAGGGCTGGCAGAGGCATATTATATGCCAACTTTTCTCCGTGTGGATTTCTGTCTCACGTAATAGATGGTGAGCCCATTGCCGTGTTGAAAATGGACAGACACAGGTTGTGGCTACCTGCTGTTGAAATTTTTCAAGCCGCCCATAAGGCCATCAACCAGGCTTAACGACTGCCATTTTACTGGCAACCGGGACCAACGGCTTAACGTGCCTTCCGAAGCACGGAAACGCTCGCAAATGTAAATGCCTGACCTAGGGGTTCCAAAGGTATTATACAACGCCTATGTACGCAGCAAACTCGAGTATGGTACTGTTGTGTGGGATCCTTATCAAGAAAAATATGCGATAATGATAGAAAAAGTACAACGGAAATTTGCCAGATGGATATACAAGAAACAGTATGGATATTATCCATACCTTTATCCTTCATTATTCGTCTCAGGTATGGTGGATATGGAAACGTTGAGATTTAGAAGGGCAATGTCTCAAGTTGCTCAATATCTGTCGATAATTCGTAATAGAATCGATAGCCCTCAAATCCTAGAGTGGGTCCGTATTTTAGTTCCTGGAAACATATCATCGAATTCAGGGGGTCAGGTGGCACCACGCCGCCGCCCGAGACTGCTGGAGCGGCCCGCCGCGCCTACCGCGCGCTCCGCACTATTGGGGACATACTTGCTCAGCATCACGAACTGGACATATTTGCCGATTCTCTGGGACATTTGTACAGTGAATTTCGTATAATTTTAAATGACGTATCATAAGCATATTTAATTTAATAATATAACCATGACATATACTTTGACATATTATTTGTAAATCATTCACAGAAATTGACATTTTATTATTTGCATCGTACATTTATCATTGTAATTTATTCTTATTGTATCTTTTGTGATTTTGAGGTTTATAGTAACTTTCATACTGTGACCATGATGACTACAACATAATCTATAATTTGTTGGTATTAATCTTGTAAGCGTTTTGGATAGCATATATCTGTTAGCTTGTAAGATTTATGAATAAATAAATAAATGACTTTCCTGTTTCGCACCCATGAGGTACCATTAACATTTTTTATTCTAGTGGTCTTAAAAAAAATGCTTGTCTCAGCAGTACACTTCAAGCCTATATCACCCCATACCGTTTTGAGCGCTCTTGCCAACCACTACGTGACCATTTCCCCTCCCCTGCCTCCATTTCCCCCCCGGTTGAAAAACCCCTTCGATAAAAGGATTTAACTATATCAAGGATTGTCCATGCCAAGTTGCATGCAAATCCGATGAAAAATGCGACCTGTAGAATGAATGGGCGGACGAACGGACGAACGATCGGACATCGATAGCATTTGTCCCGTACCAGTGGACTAAAAACGGAGAATTTCGTCGGCTTGCTTCGCCCGCCTCCTCATTGGATAAGACTGCCGTGATACAAGGCTTTATGTTTTAACAATTGCTATGCAATTCTATTACAGTTGTATATATCTGTCTGTATTTAAATTTTTACGTCGTTGTTTAGACAACATGCAAAATTGCGGATCATCACAATAGCACACCGCGTACCAGGTCAAAGTCGATATCGCGTAAATCGCCTTCTAGCCTATTCATGTCCAATTTGGATATTGTGTGCGTGTTATTTCAGATAACTTTATTTTTATTTAATTGATTACCAATTTAGATATAAATAGTGTTATGTAATACTGAATAATAAAGTAATGATTAAAATAATATTTCGGGACTTATTCGCGACGAATATTATTAGGTACAAAGCCTACCTTATACTTCCCGACGTTGCGACCGGATTACTCTTCCCGTGACCACGGCTGGTGAAATAATATACGTCGCAAATAAGACCCGAAATATCATAAATATAATTAAAATAAGTAGGTATACTATTAGAATTCAAATGATGAACAACAATAAGTTTATAGAGATAATTTTATTATATCTAAGGAGGTACGGAACCAAAACGTAAATGTGTTTGGTGAGCCAAAGGTTTGTTGAGACATTTGCTACATTTATAACATATATACCGACATAATAAACAAAATTTATATGAGTGTACCAGAGTACACAGGTAAGAAGTAAAACTTTACGACATTATTTACAGCTATAAAATTTCTCTCATACGTCAATAAAGAAGTTTCACTTCAAAACAACGTGGCGAGAAACGTGACGATGACGTGTCGACACAGAATTTTTGAGCTACACACGACCGGATTTGATCTGCCGGACCTCGACCGATTTGATCCGCCGAGTCTGCCGACCAAATCTGTTGTCGCAACAGACGACCGGATCAGACCGCACCGGACGACCAGACAGGGTGTTCAGATTAGGGGCTTTTTCCCTATTCTAGGGTAAAATTATTGTTTTTAAGGAACTTTTGTGGAAATTAAGTGAAAAGCTGCAAATTTGAAATTACACACACACACACACACACACACACACACACACACACACACACACATTTCAATTTTACTTATCTATGTAGATAACTGGTATGCATAGTATTCCTCTACATAGAGTAAATAAACACTAAGTTATGTTTTAACGTAGCTCTTTTTTCTTTCTGGCAAAAAATGTATGAATTAGTAATTTTTTGGGTAAAGGTAAAATCGGTCCGCCGGACTGCTTTATAGACGGTAAGATTTGGTCGGGCGGCAAATCAAATCCGCGGTCTGGTCGGATCAAATCCGGTCGTGTGTTAACCGTAAAGCGCTAATACACATCTGGTGTCGCAACAGACGACCGGATCAGACCGCACCGGACGGCCGACGACCAGACAGGGTGTTCAGATTGGGGGTTTTTTTCCCTATTCTGGGGTAAAATTAAAATTTTGGGGAACTTTTGAGTTAATGAAAAGTATATAATAAGGAATATACTTTCATACGCATTAAGTGAAAAGCTGTTAATTTGAAATTACAAACATACATTTCAATTTTATTTATCTGTGTAGATAACTGGATTGCATAGTATTCCTTTCCATAGAGCAAATAAACACTAGCTATGAAACGCTGGTGGTCCCCCGGACTCAGTGTTCTGTAAATAATCACAGCGTTAAGCAACTTTCACTATGACTGGTCACGGATGGGTGACCACTTTGTGGCATTTATTTTTACGAGCATTTCCGTGCTTTGGAAGGCACGTTAAGCTGTTGATCCCGGTTGCCAGTAACATGGCAGTCGTTAAGTCAAGTTGAAGGCCTTATGGGTTGATAAATTTCAATAGCAGGTAGCCACAACCTGCGTCGACATATTTCAAATACGGCAATGGGCTCAACACCTATTACGTGGGACAGGAATACACATGATGAAAAGTGGGCATATAATTTGTCTCTGTCACCCCTTCGGGATAAGGCGTGATAGATAAATAAAAATAATAAATAAATAAACCCTACGTTATGTATTAACGTAGTTCTTTTTCTTTTTTGGGGAATAATGTATGAAAAATTATATTTTTGGGCAAAGTAAAACTAAGACTGCAACATTGGGTAAAAAATGTAAAAATTTTTTTTTTCTCCAAAAAGACTTTTGGAGAAAAAAAAATTTAATCTGGGAAAATTTAGGACGAAAATTTAGGACGAAGTAGCTAGAACGGCAACATTGATCATATCCGATGCGGATCGAGGCGGACTCAATTAATAATAATTATGTCCGCCGGACTGCTCTACAGACGGTAAGATTTGGTCGGGCGGCAAATACGGTCGTGTGTTAGCCCTATTACTTTAAAAACGGGACTTTAGGTAAAAACACGTGTTGTCGATGTTTGCCAGAGGGTTTTCTGCGCTTTTGTGGATCTGGAGAAAGCATTTGATAACGTTGTGAGGGAAACTCTGTGGGATTTGCTGCCCGGATATGGTGTGGACGGCTCGCTGCTGCGGGCAATACAGTCGCTTTATAAGGACTGTAAGGCTTGCGTGCGAGTAGGGGGGGATGTGTCACCTCTTTTTGATGTCTGAACAGGCGTCAAACAGGGTTGTGTCATGTCCGCCTGGCTGTTCATAGTGTATCTGGACAGTTGCCTGCAGAAGTTGAAAAATTGTGATATGGGAGTGAATTTGGGTGACTTTTCAGTAAACTGTCTGCTGTACGCTGATGATGCGGTGCTCATGGCCTCATCAGAAGCCGACCTTCAGGCATTAGTCACTAATATGAAAGAGGAGTGTGAAAGTAAGGGTCTTCGCTTGAATGCAAGTAAGACTAAGGTTCTAGTATTTGAAAGAGATGACGTAAGAACTAAATGCGGGATTAGGGTAAACCAGGAACGTCTAGAGCAAGTGAATGAAATTGTGTATTTAGGGAGTATGTTTAGCGCGGATGGAAGATGTGATTCGGATGTAGAACGGCGAGTAGCTGCCGGAAACAGAGTTAACGGTGCTTTGTAAAGCAATTAGTAAAGCGACAAAGCATCGTAAAAGAAGCACGACTGGCGATTCATAACGCAGTGCTAGTGCCAGCTTTGTGCCAACAACGGTAGCGAAACCTGGGTATGTCAGCAGATGCATGAAAGTAAATTGAATGCTGTGGAGATGCGATCACTTCGAAAATTGTGCGGCGTTACCTTGGCCGACCGAATACGTAACGAAGTGATACGCAATATGGCAGGTTTGAATGAAAGTGTCAGCGTTAAGCTGGAAAAGGGCGTGCTCCGTTGGTATGGACACGTCCAACGAATGAGTGAGGAACGATTGACGAAGAATATATATTGTGCGAAAGCAGAAGGTAGAAGAGGTCAGGGTAGGCCGAGACTTACATATGAAGACCACGTGAGCAGATTGCTCAAAAACGGAAAGGTCAAAAGTACTCGGATACCCAGACGTGCGTGTATGAAGCGATTGATGAATCTCGAAGAAGCGAAAGAAGTATGCATGGATCGCGAAGCCTGGCGATCTGTCCTCTCTGACTACCCCGTCAGGGATACAGCGTGAAGATAGTTAGTTAGTTAGTTAGCATCTAAAAATATGCGTACCGCGCTAAAAGAAGTTTGCACTTCAAAAAAATTCTGTGAATTCGGTTTGCTATAAAACTAGAATTTGTTGGTGGTTGTTGAAAACCGAATAACTTACCGAAACTTTGAATCTAGTGGCGAAAATATAGGTAGGTTCCTTGCCGTCGGTTACGAGGAAGTAAGGAGTTGCGAGGAGATTGCGTGCACTCCGCAGACATGCTATCGTCACGTAGAAGGTGATTGTGACGACTCCGAGGAGCATCGGTCTGAGGATAGCAACAAAGAATTGATTTAGTTCAAGATAGATCAGTATCTTAGAAACAATTTTAAAAAGCAATTAGTATGCTATTTCTAATTTTTTCAATTTCTACGTGGAAAAAACATTCAGTGACGAGCTGGACTTGAACTAGCGTCATTTGGTTCAACGCTTACGTCGCCTTGAGACATAAAGAGGTGGATTAATTCGTCAGCTTCGTGCAGGTCACGGTTTTGTAGTTGGTAAAACGCGTACTGCGTTAAACCAGAAGACGCTCTGGTTCGAGTCCAGCTTATGAATGAAAAATTCTTCCACTTTAAAATTAAAAAATTGAGTATCTTAGTTTCAGTTTTTGAATGCAAACACATCTTGCTATTAAACTTAAACAATTATTTTATATTTACATTTCCAATGTATGTATTATAAAACCCTCGTAGCCTTACTAACTCAATGTTCTATAAACGTTCACTATGATAAGCAACTTTTGCTATGGTCGGTTCTCTAATCGTTTTGTGGTATTTCTATCCACAAACGTTTCCGTGCTTTGTAAAGGCTCATTTAGATGTTGAGTTTCTCTTCTCGAAGATACAATAATCGAAAGAATATCTTATACTCGTATATATATATATATCTTCGTCTAAACATTTACAGCTCTCGCTCTTTTACTTTGGCGATAATTGCCTCCCAATAGAATATTGATAGTGTCCATCTAAACAGAATTATAAAGCAAAAATCCTATTTCGAGTTTTTGTGCCGGTTGCTACGATGAGTGTATTTTAATTATATCTATTCTTCTAAAACGAAAATTAATAAAAGGTGCCTGTAAAAGATTGATCTTAGCGATAAGGTCGCCTTTGTACATTTATAATTTAATTCAGATTTGCATCCATAATTGTTAGTAATTACACAGCTTATAACTATCGATATTAGTATATTGGAGGTTTTTAGTTATGTACTTATTTATTGAATGGTAATATAATACTAAAAATAATATAAATCACTAAATTTAAATTGAATATATACATTAAAATATTTAAAGTATAAATTTAAAATAAAATTTATGTCAAATCAGATAAAATAAATTAAAACATTAAAATATACAAAAAAAAAAAAAAAATTATGTCAAATCAGATAAAATAAATTAAAACATTAAAATATACAAAAAAAAAAAAAAATTTTTTAGCAAGTACAAGAATCTAATTATAAATAAAGAAAATAACAATAATTTTCGGATCTCTCACATTAATTCATGTACCTGAGTCCCGCCCCCCGTATACCAGACCCATACATGTGAATACGCGTCCAATGCAACGCGAACGGACAATCAGGTCGATTTACCACTGTCCTCAGAATACTGTTGTTGCTCCCTTTCAAGCGGCGCATAAGCGATGCGGTCCTTTTTCTCAAAATAGTCGCAAATCCGTCAACACACGCCTCCGTGAACATGCCAGAAGCACTACAAAACCGAGGGAGCCCGAACAGCACCCTAAAGGCATTATTATATTGTACGCGAAGAACGTTGTAAGCCCTCTGCGTATACCTGATCCAGAGGCTACCCGTATACATTGACTGACAGAATGCTTTAAAAAGGAATGTTTTTACGCCTTGTGAGCACCGGGCAAATCTGCGGGCCAGCATATTACTCCGGACTGACAACGCCCTTCGCTCTCGCTCAATATCTCTGTCGTCCTTCAAATCCTCAGAAACTATGTGACCTAGATATTTGACACTGGACACTCTTATTAGTGGTACTTTATTTAAAAACACAGGTGGAACCGTTTCAGGCTTTCTTGAACCAACCTTGAATACTACAAGTTCACTTTTTTTAATATTGTAAACAAGCCCATGAGCCTTCGCGTACCTCTCACATACCCCAACCAGCCGCCGTAGTGCACCAATAGAGGGACTCAAGAGCACCATATCGTCTGCATAACATAAACTGTTTAACATTTTACCGTCAATAGAACATCCGATCCCGGTGCTACCGAGCTCCTCAATCAGCTGATTGACATACAAATTGAACAGGATAGGTGAAGTCAGGCCACCCTGTCTTACTCCACACTTCAATTCATACCACTCTGACAATACACCCTGCCATTTGACCTGGTTAACTTGGCTCTGGTACCAATATTTAAATAGTTTTATCAATTCTTCCGGTACGCCCTGCTTTTGTAACTTAGACCACAAAATATTATAATTAACCAGATCAAACGCCCTAGACAGGTCCAAAAAGGCGGCATAAACCGGCGTGTTCCTGTCTGTATAGTACCTGACCGTGTGCTTGAGCGCAAGTATAGCTGTTTCCGTTGACAGACCCTCTTTGAAGCCGAATTGTGCGTCATGTAACGTCAGCTGTCCAGCCACACGTCGCCCAATCACACCGTCAAGCACCTTAGCTGTAATAGTCGCCAGGGATATCGGCCTGTAATTTGATGGATCCGAAATGTCACCTGTTTTATTTTTAACTATGGGTACAACTATTGGTCCAGTCTGTGGTTCCCCATTTGTTACCCAGTTCAAATAAGCCTGCCTGGCGTTCCTGTGAGCGTCCTTGACATACCTATTCCACCCAAATACTGTACGCCGCCTTACTCCACCTACTTTAGACCTGGAGCTACCCTCAGCTGCATTTCTAAGTGACGTCACAATATTGCTGTACAGGTTGTCAATAACAACCCTGTGATCTGAGTTGGTGCAAAATTTATCGCAACATTCACACAGTTCTGCAGGAAAGTCAACCTCTCTTAACGCCTCCATACATAGACTACTGAAGTATTCAATTTGACTAGCGTCCCTTTTGCCCCATAACACTTTATCTTTCGGCTTTTCAATCGGTCTACTTACATTATCCATTCGCCTAACCATTCCCAAGTTGATATGTAAGCATAGTGGAAAGTGGTCTGACCAGAGAGTATCATGAAATATTTCAACCTTCTCTATTGATGGCCATGCTGCTTCAGTCACAAGGCAATGGTCAAGCCAACGCTTACTACCACATGTATCACTTATGAATGTGTACTCACCAGAGCTCATACCAAGTTTGATATAATCAGCACATCGCCATTTTTGTTCGACACAAAAGTTTAGCATCTCCCTACTAAATAATTCCAAAGGGTGTGCATTATAATCTCCAAAAATATATACATACTCTAAATTTGAGCTTTCAACAATAGCCGCTATTTCACTTAAACAATTACAAAATTCTACTAAATTGTCCGCAGAGTTAGTGGGCATATACACACTCATAATCAACACAATGTGGCCAGAAGAAGTGGTCGCCCTTATAGCCGCAATTCGATCATTATTACACTGCACAATCGACACCGATGTAAATAATAACTTACGCCACAACAGCGCCACCCCTCCATATGGCCTGCCCCGCAACACACCTAATGATGTGTCTACGGCAGATTTTCCAAAATAACCAAAATTATTATCTATATTCCCTAGCATTGTTATTTCATGTGACAATAGCCAGGTTTCTTGCAAAGCAACAACATCCACTGATTTACATAAGTTTTGTAGACATATTGTTGATCTCTTCACTGACTTACAATTAAAACTAGCCATACTACAATAACCTGCTGTATTATTATCTGAAATTATATGAATCATATTTTAGTATTCCTGTACTCACTACTACTCGACTGTAACACCAATTTGCTGTCTTTCATTGCTATAGTTAACAAACCTACGAAAAGATACTCCAGTAGGCCATAATGCCTCATTCATAAAAACGTTTAGCTTGTCTCGAGGAATTAGAAATTTATAAACCGCGTACCCTTTGTTTATTTTCATATTTATTTTATTCATCACAACATCAACACCAGTTTCATTTTTAATATATGACACTATGTCTTCCACTTTCGTGTTCATGTCGATATTATAAATATAAAACGGTACACTATAGCTTGCTGCCTTGAAAGAGTTATGTGGAATATTATCTCCTTTGCCTTTTAATCCTACAAAACGATTCCTCAATCGCCTACGCTGAACGGTCTGCCATTGCTCACTAGGCAGTGAGTGCTACAACAACAAGTGAGTGCCCAGAGTACACATGAAGAAAGTGACTCTCCGCTTCAATAAAGACAATAAGAAAAGTGCCAATGGACACATTCTTAACACTTAAGTATTTAGCAAATTAAGTTAAAACTAAGTTACTTATTAGCTTTACAGCTAGATTGTAATATATAATTATGATGTAATAAATAAATATTTCATCAAAAAAAAAAAAAAAAAAAAATCGCCTACGCTGAACGGTCTGCCATTGCTCACTAGGCGGATCTTTTTTCCATTCACCTCCATTTCGCAAAACATCTGATATACGAGGTTTCGATAACAAACGCTCGGGTGTCGATGACGTAGCAGGTCCGGCCGCACGGGGCGTCACCTCAGCAGTCGAAACCGCAGTAGGCCTCATTTTTAATACGGGTGACTGCGCTGTTACCGCAGACACTACTCCGTTTGTTTCAATACAGATTGAAATAACAGCCTATGGTACTCTTATGAGAACAAGCAGGATAGGCCGATTAGAGTTATGGTTAAAAATCTACACTCGTCATGCTTGCCAAACAGAATAATCGAGGAGCTCTCAGCTAACGGCTATAAAATTCAAGGAGCCGTAAACAAGTTAAGCTGGAGAACTAAAGAGCCACTTAACATGTTTATACTTTCATTTGAAAAAGATGAAAATATAAATAAAATATACAGTATCAAAGCCATACTAGGTTGTAAAGTAGATGTACAGCCTATAAAAACATCAAAATTGATCCCCCAATGTAAAAGGTGTCAAGCTTACGGTCACACACAAAAATATTGCTCCAAAGAGCCGAGATGTGTCAAATGCACTGGTAAACATCTCACCAAAGACTGCACAAAAGCGGCAGAAATAAAACCAAAATGCATCCACTGTGGTGAACCACACCCAGCTAACTATAGGGGCTGTATAGTAGCAAAAGAACTACAACAAGTCCGAAATAATCATAGAAAAAATGGCAATAAACAAAATCTACAAGCTGCTGGTTATAACAAGAGCAACACATCACGCCTTACTTACCAAACAGTAACCAATAATGTTTCCTATGCACAAGTAACAAAGGCATCTAGATCTAACTCACAGACACAAATATCTGCCCAGCCCAGCCAACCAACGACAGAAGAAAGTAAAAATAAAATCTTAAACCTTTTAACAACATTTGATAATAGGCTTAAGAACTTGGAAAGTAGTGCCAAACAACTACCTATTATAAAACAAAAATGATAAACACAATAAAAATTATGGCGTGGAATGCAAACGGACTCCTTAAACATCAGAACGAGTTGCAGGCTGTCCTAAAAACAGAACAAATTGATATATGCCTTATATCAGAGTCCCACTTTACCAGAGAATCCTACATTCAAATTAAAGGTTATAAAATATACCACGCGCTTCACCCCAATAACACTGCAAGAGGGGGAAGCACTATTATTATAAAAGAGCATATCTACCACCACTTCGAACAGAAATGTGAAGAACATTTTGCACAAACTGTAGCCGTTAGCATTAGAACCAAAAGCCATCATAATATTACTGTGGCAGCTATATATTGCCCACCACGATATGATCTGAAAACAGAGCAATATAGATACATATTGAATGCGTTAGGTAATAAATTTGTATTAGGAGGTGACTTCAATGCAAAGAATACACATTGGGGGTCAAGACTCACAAACACTAAAGGAAAAGAATTACTTTGTGCCATTAGAGAAAACAAAAGCAATGTGATTTCAACAGGAAAACCCACATACTGGCCAACTGATATTCATAAGCTTCCAGATCTTATTGACTTCTTCATTTATAAAAATCTATCTACAGCATTTATTGATATACAAGAAGGGTATGATATGAACTCAGATCATTCACCCATAATACTAACTGTAAGGGATACAGTTGTAAAAAAAGAAAGTACTCCAACACTTGTTAACAAAAATACAGACTGGGAACAATTTAAATGTGACTTAGACCACATTATAGACCTCAAAGTACCACTAAAAAGCATACATCAGCTAGATCAAGAAGTTGAAAAATTCGTCACCGATATTCAACGATATGCTTGGAAAAATACACCTAATACTAAAAAAAGAGTAACGAGTCACATATATCCTTTAGAAATAAGAAACCTAATTAAAACAAAAAGAGTTCAAAGACAGAAGTGGCAACAAACTAGATATCCCCCCGATAAAAAAAAAAAAATAATCTCACAAAACGCTTAAGTAAAGCCATTCAAAATTATCATGAGGAATCTACAAACAATTATCTCAGTAAATTAAATAGTAATAGTACGACAAATTACTCGCTATGGAAAGTTACTAAAAACTTAAATAAACCAATCATGTATGTTCCACCGATTAAAACTAAAACAATTGGGCAATGGGCCATAAGCAATGA
This sequence comes from Thumatha senex, assembly GCA_948477245.1. Classification (NCBI taxonomy): domain Eukaryota; kingdom Metazoa; phylum Arthropoda; class Insecta; order Lepidoptera; family Erebidae; genus Thumatha; species Thumatha senex. The sequence continues at coordinate 26,309,450 of OX419731.1, read as the reverse complement.
ACAGAAGGCAATGAGGTTTGCAGAGTATTTAGAGGAAATATTTCAAATAAACGGTGAAGAAACCACTACAGATATAATGTTAAGCAACAACAGTCAGGATGACGTTGAAATTAAGCTTGTGACACCAAAGGAAGTTATGAATATGATCAAAACGTTGGCTAAAAGGAAATCACCTGGCTACGACCTCATCACTAGTGAAATACTTCAAAACCTCCCAAGGAGAGCTATAATAAAATTGACGACCCTTATCAATGGCACAATACGACTTAAACATGTGCCTAGCGTATGGAAAGTTGCTGAAGTCATCATGATACCTAAACCTGGGAAAACACCTCACGAAGTAACGTCGTATAGACCAATATCACTTTTACCAGTACTATCAAAATTATTAGAAAAACTTCTTTTGAGGCGATTAAAACCTATCATAGAAGATAGAAAATTAATTCCCGACTACCAATTTGGATTTAGGGAAAATCATTCCACAGTTGACCAAGTACATAGAATAATAAATACTATAGAAAAAACACTAGAGGAAAAGAAAGTTTGTTCTGCAATCTTCCTAGATGTAGCACAGGCTTTTGATAAAGTATGGCACACAGGACTTATATATAAACTAAGAAAAATGCTTCCAAGACAATTTGCAGAAATTTTAGAATCATATTTAACAGAAAGAACCTACAGAGTTAGACATGAGACAGCATATTCAAATCTCAAACAAATAAAAGCTGGAGTACCGCAGGGAAGTGTCCTTGGCCCAATTTTATATCTGCTATACACCTGCGACATCCCAGAATCGCAAAACAATTTAATTGCTACATTTGCTGATGACACAGCCATCATGGCAACTGGAGCAACTCGTAAAGAAGCTGTAGAAAAAGTACAAATTGCGGTCAATTCTATTATCAGTTGGATGAAGAAGTGGCGCATAAAATTAAACGAATCCAAATCGATTCATATAGATTTCACTAATCAAAAATCTAGCTATGAACCGATATACATAAATAACCACGTAATACCCTTTGAAAATACGGCAAAATACCTGGGCATGACCCTAGATGTAAAGTTACGCTGGAAGGCCCATGTTAAAAAAAAACGCCAAGAACTAGACCTACGCCATAAAAAAATGTACTGGCTGCTTGGCAGACATTCCACTTTATCAGTGCATAACAAAGTACTTTTGTACAAGCAAGTTCTCATGCCTGTATGGACATATGGTATACAGCTTTGGGGTTGTACCAAACAAACGAATGTACAAATAATTCAACGATTTCAAAATAAAATACTAAGGAGTATAGTAAACGCTCCTTGGTATATCAGAAACGAGGATATCCACCGAGATTTAGGGGTGGACCTTGTTGCTAAAGTTGTAAAAAGATACGCCGAAGCACATCAACAAAGGCTTCATCAACATGTGAATGTCGAAGCTATCCAGCTGCTCGACACCACGGACCTAGTACGAAGGTTAAAAAGGAATAAACCATTTGAATTAGTTTAGTTAGTATTAATAATAGTGCAGTGAGTGCTACAACAACAAGTGAGTGCCCAGAGTACACATGAAGAAAGTGACTCTCCGCTTCAATAAAGACAATAAGAAAAGTGCCAATGGACACATTCTTAACACTTAAGTATTTAGCAAATTAAGTTAAAACTAAGTTACTTATTAGCTTTACAGCTAGATTGTAATATATAATTATGATGTAATAAATAAATATTTCATCAAAAAAAAAAAAAAAAAATCGCCTACGCTGAACGGTCTGCCATTGCTCACTAGGCGGATCTTTTTTCCATTCACCTCCATTTCGCAAAACATCTGATATACGAGGTTTCGATAACAAACGCTCGGGTGTCGATGACGTAGCAGGTCCGGCCTTTTTTTTAGGCTTTTAAAAAAAATTTTTCAACTCAGTCATTGACTTATTTTCAAATTGTGTCATCATTAGGCCATCCGTTCGGCTCTCATAGTCGTAACTGTCCGTCAAACATACGCCCCTTTGACTATTCATATTTATATTCCTATATATAGGTTTATTCATTTGCAAATCCTTAAGGTCGTCAGCCGTAATATACTTATCCTTTATTACAGACACGTCGTGTTGAAGTTTTATTATATCCCGCAGAATTTTAGTGGCGTCCAAATGGTCGAATGTTACTGGGGGTAATTTATGAAGGTACCTAGCGACAAAAGTTGGGACTAGGTCAGGATCAGTCACTTTAATAAAAGCTATTATATCCTCAATGTCTTTTCTACCTTTTCCCTCCTTCCTCCTTTTGACCTGACGACGAGATGTATCGACGGACTCGAACAATAGTTATTTTGCTACAGTGATCTCCTCCTCTGTAAAAGCCGTTGTGCACAGCCTGTTAATGCTATTCTCATCCATAATGTCTGCTTTATTTTGTATGAATGCAAGACACTCGTTGATTACAATATTACACGTATTGCACTTTACTGTCGACATTGTCGGTACCCGATATCACTGAGCGCGCGATCGTCGCAATTACCGTGCGCACATTCGCTCACAGACACAGCGTAGTGCAACTGCAATCTCTTTATGTGAGTGTTTTATATTTGTGTGCAATAAAGTTTATTCTAGAAACGAAAAGAAGGTGTTGGGTCACAAAATGGATAGCTACAACAAACAATTTTTGAGCATCCAACACGTTGTGCCTTGAATTACAATTGGAAGAATAGAAAAGAATTTACAAATTTAGGTTTCTTTCGAAAAGCGTAATTTTCATATTTATGTTATTATAGAAATTTAACCATATATACAAAAGAAGATGGAAATATAGCCATTCTCCAATAATCACTAAACTCGAATGTGCCAATTTAGCACGCAAACAGTTCAAACCGATTTGTTCGATACTCTTACGAACTTGAAAAAATATCATACGAGATCGTGTCTATAGAAGCCGAGATTCTCGTAAGAAAGAATCTTCTTACTGTAACTTCGCTGTGTAAACAGACGCAGTAGTCCCTTGCGAGTCTCGTAAGACATTATCGTAGACGAGAATTTAGTTATTAAACTGTGTGTAAACATTTTGATACGATAATGTTATGGCGATTATTGCATGTGATAGTAGCGGACGATTTCTCACACCGAAACGTGCGATAAACTCCCCTATCTAAATGGGCCTTAAGGCACGTTAGGCAATTGATCTAGGTTGCTAGTAACATAGCAGTCGTAACGCCAAGTTGAAGTAAGGGCTTGAAAATGTTTAATAGCAAGTCGGCACAAACTACGCCTGTCCATTTTCAACAGGGCAACACGGCTCACCATTTGTTACGTGGGACCAAAATGCTTAAGGTGAAATGTGGACGTATAGTATACTTATGCCACACGCTTCTCGGGACCGCTAATGAAAAGTAGAAGCTAAAAAAGGGAGGAAACTCACCTGTGAATATCGTTTTCATTCGGGACCACTGTAGCTACAAACGTGTCTAACAATCCCCATCCTCCGCGCCAGTGCATCACATTGCACAGTATGAAGATATACGTGTACACTCTAGACAGCATCCGTTCAGTGATCCACCACATCGGCCCGCCTCCAGGTTTGCTATAAGCCCCGGCTGAACGTTCCAGGAGTCTCGCTCTGATGGATAATAAATGGATATTTATTCACACTAAATACAAATAAATAAGGCCCGTATTACAGAACGTTTCTCAATACTCAAGAAACTCTCAAGTGTTTCTTAAGTATTGAGAAACGTTCTGTAATACAGCCCTAAGTTTTTTTGAGACATTCGCACACGTGCCGTTTGTCCCCTAATTAGGGAAAAAATATGAGCTAGTGCTATGGGATCTTGACAACTAGACTTATACTTATATATAAATCAAAATAAACATTTGAAGATCACAGTTATATTTGTTCCGACCCAGAATTGGAACCCTAGATCGCGTAAGCCACATACACTACCACTTACGCCACCGAGCCTGAGATGGGTGCCCGTTCATGGCATTTCCATTTAGCCATGTTTCCTTGTTTTGGAAGGCAAGGTAAGCCCTTGAAATACTTGAAATAGGTTGCTTGTAACATAATAGTCTTTAAGTCAAGTTTTCCTTACGAGATTAAAGTCAAGCGGCTCCACCAGGCGCGTTTGCCAACTACATAGACCTACTCGAAACTGACGAATAAATCCACCTTTTTACGTCTTAAGGCGACGTAGGGCGCCATCGACCGTCGCTTAGCAAAATTGCACGGTACGAATGTATAAAATTGCACTAAAATTATTCGATTTGTGATGACACCTGCCTTAACATTAGAAACAATTTTGAAAAGCAATTAGTATGCTAACTTTTTCTATATTTCAATTTTATTAATGTTCAAATTTAATGTTTAATTTTTAAGATATTTAATAATATAATTTTCACTTATGTTGATTTTACTTACCTAATTAGTGCAAAACTGATGTGTATAACAATGCCAATTAAGTATATCTGAGCGTATGGGAACAAGTCGGGCTGGAGCTCCATAATGCCCCACGTGCCTCTCCACACGCTGACAGCATGAGGCGCTACGATAAACGCCGAGAAGACAGCGTCAACTGGTCAAAACAAAAATAATAATAATATATGAAATACTAGTTATTAGATACGAATCAGAATTGGTCCATCCATTCGGGAGCAATAACGTCACAGACAATTACTTATAACACCCCTCGCTTTCCTCGCAAAAATACAAATTTTAATATTAGGTATTTATAATTGTATTACCATCGAAGTAAATTGTACCTTCGATGTTCTATTGAGCACCGATTTATATTTTGTTCTGACGCAATTAAAATAGTGGACTCAGCTCCTACTCACGTGATCTTCATATGTACTTAAGTCTCGGTGTACCCTGACTTCTTCTACCTTCAAATTTCGAACAATAAATATTCTTCGTCTATCGTTCCTCACGATTTGTTCATTACATACGTACTAGATTTCCCGTTTCTCACAAGAACTTGTTCGCGGGATAAAATGTAACCTATGTATTATTCTGATGATATTATTGTAAAACCCATTCAGTAGTTTATGCGTGAAAGACTAACAAATATACTTCGGAACTTTCACGTTTATAATATTAAATAGTAAATGTATTTTGTACTTTAAAACTATAATAACCTATACCGTAGGTGGCTTCATCGTAGCTGCATTTGGGCTTTTCGATACCGGACTCTAAGGATACGGTTCTGTCTAATTTCTGCTCTGGTCTTGCTCTTCCCAGTATTTCCACTTTCTTCGTCGACTCCGGGAGCAGACTCTCTGTTAAGTTTGGCGGCATCTGCAATTTAAACATAAACTGTTAGCGGATACAAAAGTATGTATACTGGTATTTATATTTATATATAAATAGGACGGTCTATGGTTTCATACGCGGAAATACGGGAATAAAATGTAGCGTAACTTACAACAGTTATCGACAAGTGAAGGTCCCGTTAAAATTGGTTCAGTCGTTTCAGAAATTACCTAAAACAAATAGATAGACAGAAAAAAAATAAAACATTGTTTTTTTATGTAAATACCGTAAATTTACTTTTAGTTGCACTAAGTGAAAAGCTGTTAATTTGGAACTACAAACAGACAGGTATCCGTATTTGCGAACTCCAACATGTATTTGCGAACCCTTCGGCACTTGTCTCCACAGCATCTTAAAGATCTTGTGGGTCCAAGCGCTGGGGACGCTGGTGAAGTGCTTCTTGGGGAGTTGGCGGCTCTCATGAATCTTATGCTCTCCGGTGGTGTAGTCGATGACATCATCGATATCTTGTATGGGCCAATCTGTGTGCTCTTTACAAGAAAGATGGTGGCATTCGCCCCATTGCCGTAGGGTGTACTTATGGTCGTATGGCAGCAAAAATGTGTTGTAATTTTTATAAAGAGCATTTAGCTGAGAAATTTCAGCCCCTCCAAATAGGTTTTGGTTCGAAAGGGGGCTGTGAGGCTGCCATACACGCACTTTCTACATACCTTGACAGTGGGAAAAGCGAGGTAATACTCAATGTTGATGTGAAGAATGCTTTCAACTTTGTTGTCCCAAGCTAAATTAGAAATTTCAAAAAATTACAACTTTCTTTGGCAATGTTACAGATACCCAACAAAACTGCTATATTAGGACAACGTTTTAGAATCAGCTGTTGGGTGTCAACAAGGTGATCGCCTCGGACCGGTAATTTTCAGTTTAGCTATTCATCCTATTATTCGCGAGTTAAATTCAAAATTTAATGTATGGAAGTTGAGACAGTTTTACAAGATTTAGTATTTTTAAAAAATAAATTTAGTTCCATTGGTTTAGAGCTTAACACAAATAAATGCGAAATTTTCATTAATGATAATTTGGACAAGAATTTAATATTTTCCAAATTTAATTTATTAACTTCTGGTATCAAAATTATCGGGTAAAACTCACTTCGCCTCCTAGGGTCCCCAATTTTCGAAGATGCCTACAATAATTTTATAGAACAGAAAATTCAAGATTTTTGTGATATTTCCGATCGTCTACTCAAAATTAACATTCATTCGGCTTTCACCATTCTCCGGTTTTGCTTGTTTGTACCAAAATTTACTAATGTTCTCAGGTCAACTCAATTTTGGAAACACTGTGGCCTTTTAGCTAAAATAGATAATATTATTATAAACACTCTCAGTAAGATTTTAAACGTGGCCTTGAATGACCGTTCGTCACTGCAAGCGACTTTGCCAATACGTTTGGGTGGCCTCGGCATTCGCAAAATTTCCGATATTAGTTTACCAGCGTTCCTGTCCTTAGTCCACAGTACGGAGGCGTTAACTAGGAAAATTCTCGCACCTACACTAGTTAATTCCTAAATACAGTGTAAGATTGATGCAGTAAATGCTTGGAAAAATGCCTGTCCGAACTCCGACTTGCCAAGGAACCTTTTCTCACAGCGTCAGTGGGACGGGCCGCTTTTCAGTTTAGTAAGAAACAATTTATTAAGCTCCAGTACGACAGCTGCTGAGCGAGCCCGTTTACTGGCAGTGGGCACGTGGGAATCGGGTCTGTGGCTACAAGCTCTTCCTTCGTCTAACATAGGGACCATGTTAGACGATACTACGTTTCGCATTGCTTCTTGCCTTCGTTTGGGTGCGCCATGTGTTTCTCCGCACCAGTGGCATTGTGGAGTAGTCGTCGATCGCCTTGGACATCATGGCTTGTCTTGCTGCAGAAGTCTTCGCCCAGCACGATTACCACGGCACGCGAGCCTTAACGACTTAATCTGACGTGCTCTTGTCGCCGGCGGTGTGCCAGCTAAACTTGAACCGAATGGTTTGGCGCGCGACGACGGCAAGAGACCGGACGGTATGTCTTTAATGCCGTGGAGGATGGGTAGGTGTTTGGTGTGGGACGCTACGTGTGTCGACACTCTTGCTCCTACTCATCTTCCAGGTACTGCTGGTTGTGCCGGTGCCGCCGCTGCTTCTGCGGAGACCCTTAAACGGCAGAAATATTTGCAACTCCTAAGTGATTACTTGGATACTACAGTTTGGAAAATCCGTATGATTAGGAGTACGTGAGTCCTTATTAAGATACTGATTGTGCATGATTGGTAGTCATAAATAGTCACTACTCTTAAGAATTGTAATGCTGTATCATGCTGTTGTTGTCTTTTTAATAATAATGAAGAATATTTGTATTCGTGGAATACAACAAATAATAAAACAATAAAAATGTAACAAAGTATGTACATGTTATTGTGCAATTATATTTAGAATATTTTTGTCTCTCACGCCATACTATTTAAATAAAAAATATAATTTACGCGTATTAATTACGCGTGAAATAAATCGTTACGCAGCGGTCTAACAGTCACACCATAGGTCTTGAATTGTAATATTGTGAATGATATACTTTTTTTTTGTTTTTCATTGTGTTGCTCAGCGTGGTAAAGTAAGGTCAATTCACAGACGTATAAGATGTCTGTGGGTCAATTACACCCCGAAACTACAAAAAAAAATTTTGTTAATTTTGAAGAGACCTTCTTGTCTCCCATGGTTTAGTTTTTATAGGTAGAAGTGGTTGCCTAGCATTGGGTTTGTTGATAAAGACGTGTGTCAATCATCTTAATTTTAATAATATTACTAGCTGACCCGCGCAACTTCGTTAGCGCCACATAAGAGAAACAGACAAAGAAAGAGACATTAGTTAAAGAGGGTGACGCACAGGCTATTCTTATGCAACAACTTCTGAAGTATTAGGTTTTTAACAACAAAAAACTGAATGAAATCGGAATACTTGTTGATGAGTTACTTACAACTAAATAATGTACACGCGGGCGAAACTGCTTGAACTGAGTATCCTGTGCGAGACATTTCCTGAATTAATATATAGGGTAGGTACCTACTTTATATCCCGGAAAAACTTAAACAAATATATAATATAAAAATTACTTTAAAAAAATATTTTTCCCGCGAGAAAATCTTTAGTGTACTAACGACTTCACGTGAACGGAGCCGCGGGCATCAACTTTTGGAACCTATATGCCGATTTTCATCAAAATGTGATTAAATAACAAACCTCCAAATAATATAGAAATCTTTACAAACTTTCACATTTATAATATTAGTAAGAATACATTCCATTCACACATTCACACGTCCAGTGACATCGATTGCGATGTCAAGTCACGCAATGCTGCCGCGTGGGCCAAATTGCGGGAGATGACCGGTGTCATTTGTGACCCTAAAATGCCGATCCGGTTGAAGGGACAGGTCTACAAAACCATTATTAGACCTGTCCTTTTACATGGCAGTGAGACGTGGCCGATATTGGAGCGACACAAGCAGGAGCTGCGTGTCACGGAAATGAAGATGCTGCGGTGGATGTGTGGGGTCACGCGGATGGACCGTGTGAGAAACTCTCGCATCCACGGCAGCCTTCACGAACGTGACATTGCAGACAAGTTGCAAGAGTGTCGCCTTCGTTGGTATGGTCACGTCTTGCGGCAACCGCCGGGCTACGTAGGTAACAAATGTCTGGCCATGTCAGCCCCGCCGGGTCTCGGTAAGAGGGGAAGACCCAAGAAGTGCTGGCTTGACGTCGTAAGGGATGACATGCGTGCCAATGGTCTCACTACAGGGGATACCGAAGACCGTGCGAAGTGGAGGAGAAAATGTAGGAAAGCGGACCCCGGGCGTCGCGAGACGCAACTGGGACAGACGCTCGGATGATGATGAGTAAGAATACATTCCCGTGGGAATACCGAATTCTTTCTTGTTGCTCATATAACGTAGGTACGTAAAGAATACGTTCACCAAATTTTAGGTTGTGTATTGTTTTATCCACGTATTTCACGTTCCCGTGGGAATACCGGGTATTCCTTTCTTAGTACTGATTCAAGGTAGACACCTAATAAATACTTTTACCAAATTTCAGGTATGTGCCTATGTTTGATAGTTTAGACTGTGTGTGGCTTCATCCGCGTAGTTCCCGTTTCCATGGAAATATCGGGAATCCCGTTTCCATGGAAATATCGGGAATCCCGTTTTTATTGCTAATCCAAAAACTTAAAGTATACATTCACCAAATTTCAGGTTTCCATATTTAATGTTTAGGCTGTGCGTGGTTAACTAACATAGTTTCGGTCCCGTGGGAACACCGATCTCGCTGGTAATAAAGGTCTTATGAGATTCTTCTAAAACAGGTGTAGGTACGTAAGTTCATGTTACTAACTTTGAAAATAACAATCTTTATTAAAACCGTATATCCCTTATTTACTTCCTTAGGGGTATAATTTCGCCATATCCCTTTTTAGGCAGCATTTACTTGTTAAAAGGAATCCACATCCGAAGTTTGGACTTCATAGCTACGTTAGCTGCATAGATTTCGTGATCAATGAGTCAGCTAGTACAACTCCTATTTTACCCCCTTATAGTTAAAATTTTGCAAAACCGCTATTAACATGCCCATTTATTTAAAAAACAGAAACAGGTGTACGTAAGTTCATGTTACTAACTTTGAAAATGACGAACTTCCATACAACCGTTTATCGCTTATTTACTTCCCTAGGGGTAGAATTTCGCAAAATCCCTTCTTAACGGAACCCTACGTATTAAAAAGAATTTCAATGCGAAGTTTGAGCTTCATAGCTTTGGTAGTTTCAGAGATTTCGTGATCATGATCAATCGTGATCAAATTCGTGAAAAAAAAAGTGAGTCAGTCAGTGATTTTGCCTTTTATATTATATAGATAAATGCGAAAGTTTGTGTGGATGTTTGTTACTCTTTCACGTAAAAACTACTGAATAGATTTTAATAAAACTTTACAATAATATAGCTTATACATCAGAATACATAGGCTACTTTTTATCCCGGGATCAACTTTCTGTGGGAAACGGAAACGGAAAAACTTCTCTACGCGGTCGATGCCGCGGGCGTCAACTAGTTGTATATATTTTAATGGTAATTTTAACACTTTCATTTGCTATGTAACTCTGAAATTAATATACAATATATTTTACTGCTTCGGTTTACTTTTCTTATAATATCACTTTACAAGTTCTTAAGTAATTTATCTCAATTACTTAGAACTTTACATAATTAAGTAAATATTTATATATATTATTATGCGTAAAGTCTCGAGAAATGTTTAAAGTACATTTGAAATTGGAAGAGGCCTGCGCCTGTGTTCAATTTTGAATTGCAACAGGCTGTTTTCATTGATAGATGGATTCTCTAAATTATTCGCCACTTTACACTATAGTACTTGAACTTGAACTCCGTGGTAGACGTGACAATCGATTTCCACAACAATCTATTCAAATAATACCGAATCACGATTGAAGGCCATCGATAAATTGTCTAAGCCTATCTTAAGAAAAACATCGATAAAATCGATTTACTCTAATTTAAAAGATAAGAGACAAAAACCGTCGCTTTTCTAAGTCACGCTTAATGGCTACAAATAATATGAATAAAATTACCTACTCCTGTAGGCATATGTTTTTTTCCTCCCGGATCGACAATTATTTGAACAACTAGTATTGAAGTTTTGATTGTAAAGAAAGGACGAAGCACCGAGTCCCGGTTTCGGTTCCTACACATTATTGTTATCACCAGGGATTCAAATTTACGACTTCATTTCTTTTTTTATCAATGACTCCTTTGTCCCCTAAAGGGTGGCACTAGGGTTGCCGGGATTCGTCGGGACTGTCCCGACATTACATTGAAATCCCGACAAAACTACCCGATATAAAGCTTTCGGCGGTCAAAGTTCAAATAGCGAGCGATAGTGAAAGTGAACGACAATATACTACGAAAAAAAAAGACCGGTGCTGCACTTTTTGCATCCACCATTGGTTAGCTCGCGAAATCGCGATCCGCGAACCGGACTGTCGGTCCTTCTTGAGGTAGGCTCACCTTCCTCTTGGTAGTTTTTACTTGTCTCGACAAAATTCACAAAATCCCGATAATTTGTACTTCGTCCAGATATTGTAGTTTTCTAATTTGGCAACCCTAGGTGGCACAGGCATAATTTCAGGCATGCATTTCAACGAGTGCAATTTTGTCCAAACGTAACAGGTGGTAAGCCCATTTGCCGCGTTGAAATGGACTATCACAGGTTGTGGACCTACTGTTCTGTAAAATTTTCTGTAACAGTACTCTGTAAATTTTCAAACCGTCCATAAGGCCTTCAGCTTGGCTTAACGACTGACATATTACTGGCAACTGGGACCAATGGCTTGACGTGCATTCCGAAGTACGGAAACACTAGTAAATGGAAATGCCACAGAACGGTCACCCATCTGAGGACCACCCATAGCGAAAGTTGCTTAAAATTGTGATTGTTTAAAGAATACTCAATATACGGGGCTACGAGTGCTTTAAATTTAATGCTATATACAATCTCAAGCATATCACAGTCAGATCTCGTCCATCATCAGTCAAATTATTGGTCATCAGTTAATAATTAGTAAATTGTTTTAAACAATGGAAATTGTTGTACAGGAATTTCCATTGTTCTAAAATAAATATTAATTATGTCAGTAGCGCCATAACGTGATTTAAGGTCTTATTACGATTTGTGGTCAAGGCTTTTTTGGTTTGGACCCGTTCAATGAACGATTGACGAAAAAATTTTATTGTGCGTATTCAGAAGGAATCAGGGTATACCGAAACTTACAAAAACCGCGTGAGGTGATTAATTGTATAAATTAGTTTTTTTTTAATTGTAATAAAGCTGGTTTTATCATTTTACTGAAATAAATACCTATGTAGATTCGTCATTTGCAGCGTAAAGACAGTTTGATGCTAAAAAAAATGTATAACCCGACTATATTATTTGTTTCTTTTTATGCATTAGGTATTAACTTAGAATACTTTACGCCCTCTTTTCATTTGTTGTATTTTTGAAGTGAAATTTTATTATCGACGTTAAAAGAAATTTTATAGCTGTACAAAAATTGTCTTGTTTTACGGCTACGCACCATGTTAATTTGAAGTGAAACTTTTTTATCATAAGTGAAACTTCTTCATCGACGTATGAGAGAAATTTTATAGCTGTAAAAGATGTCGTACAGAAGTCAAACTTCATACCTGTTTTGTACTAGGTAATTGGTTCTAAGCCTATTGCCACAGCCGAAAGATCATAGGTTTTCTCTCTTTATACTGTGCTATTGCTATGTATAAATGAACAGGCGCAGGTTGTAGCTACCTTTTGTTGTTTTACCAATAACTAGCTGACCCTCACAGCTTCGCCCGTGACATACTTCAAACTTCGTGGCACCTTAGTGGCACGTTTTTAATCCCTTCCTTCGTTTCTTAAATAGCTATACAATAATGGATGAAAAATAAATGGCCCGATATGTTAACATATATGGTAGTTTTTCTGGGTAGTAAGTAGTATTAACGAAATAATATTATAAATAGCCTTTCTCGATAAATAGGCTATTCAATCCAAAATAAAAATTGAATTCGAATCAATAGTTCCAGATTTTGGCGCGTTCTCTCTCACAAATACAAGGGCAAACAATACAAACTCTTCATCTTTATATACTAGAATAAAGTAGAGATAAATTTAACATAAGTCTTAAATTGGAAGATAATAATGGAATTTTACAAAACTGGAATAACTATTTGGGCTTTACAGCATTCCTGAATATCATTAAATGATAGACTCACGAACAACCTCGTAACTATCTACCTAAAGTTTTCATTGAAATTGACATTCATTGAAACTCAATGATGCGGGTAATGATTACAGAAGCTACATTTAAAAAATAATTACCGCCTGTACATGTAATAATGTTGTTTTTTCTATAATTAGAGCGCTTAGATAACAAACGGAGATCTGTAATTTACATAATCTTGAATGAAAACACTTTTACTGTTATTTTTTATTTATTTAACACTTTATGTACACAAATTATAATATAAAATTGAAAATAGCAGGAAAATAGTACAACGGTACTGCTTATTTCTTAAAGAAATCTCTTCCAGCAGACCGGCGAGAGGAGAGAATCAAGAAATCATTGAAAGGGTAGAAATGTGTAAGAAATTTTTAAGGAATGAGATTACATACACACACAATAAAAATATATAATATAATATACACATACATATAATAAATACATTTATAAATATATAAACACATATATATATAAACATATAAATACATATTTAAAAAAAGAATTATTAAATATCGAAAACTTTATCGAAAGATCAGGATAACGAGGAAAGATAGTGTTCACGCACTCTATTTTTGAAAGAAGAGATAGTACGACTTTCTCTGATGACTGGCGGCAAGGAATTCCATAATCTGACTGCATGAACATTGAAGGAATAAGAATAGAAGTCAGTTTTGTGGACAGGGAACCGTACTATTAACACAGGGTTTACCGTACTATTAACATTTAAACCTGACCGGTTTTACCTCACTGCATTTTCAAAGGTTAACACATATTTTATACCTCTCATCCTTTTCTCATACAATTAGACTAATTACTACAGAGAAATGACAGGCCACGTATGTGACTTTCGCCTACAGCTGGATATAAATTTGGCACGCGATATTATTAAATTAAGAATCCGCCATGGTACGTTTCTTTAATACTAATAATTTTATAAACGCGAAAGTTTATAAGTTTGTTACTCTTTCACGCAAAATCTACTTACTGAATGGATTTTGATGAAACTTTACCATAATATAGCTTACACATCAGAATATCACATAGGCTGCTTTTAATCCCGAGAGCAAGTTCCTGAGTTCAAATATTAACCTTATTTTTAATTTTGAAAATGGAAAACATAGAGTTTTCAAAGAAACCGGGTTATTCACCATCTCGACACGACAGGCTGGACACACGTGTGATTAGTTGGTGAAACTCCAAAAAATATTATTTACTAATTCGTCATCTGGACACGCCATGATTTTTACGCGTGTCCACATAGTAAAACTTAAAATAAATACTTTAATGTTTTCGTCAACTGGACACACGTTTATATTTTACCTAAAATAATGACAAGTACAGTCACATAGATTAATTTTGAGTCGTAGTCTCTGTATTTATCACTTATAGAAAAATTTTAATAAATTAAAAATATATTTTATAATAATATGCTATGATTTAATGTTTATTAATATTAGTGACATACCTTTAAAATACAACAATATATTTTGATGAGTTACATTGTATGTCTGAAATGATTTTTCTATGACTGTGTGTGTACTCTATGTGATGATTTTTACTTATTAGATATTTTTAGATTACAATTATGTATATCTTTACTCGTTATTTCTGTGGAACTTGAAGTGATAGTTTAAATTACACAATTACTAGGTGTAGACTCCGGCTTTGCCCGTGACATTCTTCGAACACCTATTGCACCCGACACCTCTAACCCATGCCATTTATTGTTATCAAATACTTTCATACCAACATTGATTCCCTGTTTTCCTGTAACCAGATATAGGTATAAATACTTTCATGTTTCTAACTATGAAAATTACGAAGTTTGATATGACTGTTTATCACTTATACTAACTTTTAAACTATCGCGTTGCATACTATCAGTATATTTGTTAATAACGGGGCTAAACGCGGTTATTTCACGTACCTTTTGTTGCCTGACGTTTCGACCAGGTTGCACCGGCCGTGGTCACAGGCTGACTGGCTCAGCGGCGCACGCCCTCCGTCGTCGAGTACGCGTGGTAGAAGTTTCTCCATCCACCCGCACATCTTCGTTATTCTTGATGTTATTTTTTCTCCACGTACCGTCACACACTACACTCACGGTGTCCCTATTCGGTAAGCTAACCGACGCTCGCCTATTCTGGTGTTTACCCGACTGTGCACAAAAGCGAGATTTTATTATTATTAATCACTGGATTCCACGCTCCTGATAATTTAAACCCCTCTTCCCGATTGAATGTTTCATGTTTTTTAATCTCAATCGCTTCACGTACAACTCTTGAATAATAGTGTCGTTCAGTAGAGAGGACTTGCGTGTGATGAAATTCAATCCAATGATTAGTGCCTGCTTCAAGTAAATGTGCGGGTGGATGGAGAAACTTCTACCACGCGTATTCGACGACGGAGGGCGTGCACCGCTGAGCCAGTCAGCCGGTGACCACGGCCGGTGCAACCTGGTCGAAACGTCAGGCAACAAAAGGTATGTGAAATAACCGCGTTTAGCCCCGTTATTAACAAATATACTGTTTATCAATTATTAATACCTTTTTTAGTAAGTGCCTTCTTTTAAGACTTAAATTTGAACTTCAACAAAATCTCTCCAAGCGTCTTCCAGTTCCGCTGCACATTTATTAGAAGAATCTGTTCTTTGTTGCAGGGATGCATTTGTATTCACAGATATTTGCGCTAAGGACATTGTAAAGACATTTAAATGTATCGAAATTAAGAAAACCGCAGACTTTTGGGGATTATCGGTTAAAACTGCATCATGTATAATTGAGGTCATTGCGCCCCATCTAGCAACTTTGTTTAATGACTGTGTTTCTAGTGGAACATTTCCTGATTTAATGAAACACAGCAAAGTCGTTTCCTTGTTAAAGGCTGGCAGCGCTACAGACCCGTCTAATTTCCGACTAGTGTCGGTGCTGCCAACTTTGAGCAAAGTATTTGAAAAATAATCTTGAATCAAATGCTATCCCATTTTAATAGTCATAAAATATTTCATGCGAATCAATTTGGGTTTACGAAAGGGCGCTCAACTTCCGATGCTGGTGTTGAGTTATTAAAATGTATTCATTAAGCCTGGGAAGACAAGCCTGGGAAGACAAGCACGATGCATTAGGTATATTTTGCGATCTATCAAAGGCTTTTGATTGCGTTCAACATGAAACGCTGTGCAAAAAATAACACCACTATGGAATAAGAGGCAAAGCTCTCGACCTTCTGTCTTCATATTTGAACAATAGAATACAGAGGGTCGATATTAATGGTACACGTTCTGTAGGATCCATGGTTACTATTGGTATGCCGCAAGGCTTGATACTTGGGCCATTCTTGTTCCTCATTTATATTAATGATTTACCATTTTATGTAGGGGACAGAAATAGGATTGTTTTGATTGCAGATGACACCTCATTAATTTTTAAAATTAAAAGACAATTAGAAAACTATGACGATGTAAACAATATAATTGCAAGAGTAGTTCATTGGTTCAGCTCAAATAATCTTTGCCTTAATGAAAATAAAACTAAATGTATAAAATTTACTGTTCCAAATGTAAAACAAGTTGCGGCCAATGTTCAACTGAATGAATAAGTGTTAGAGTTTGTAGAATCAACTGTGTTCCTCGGTATAACTATTGATGCCAATTTGCAGTGGGGCCCACACATAGAAAAGACAGCCTCTAGGGTTACGTTCGGCTGCATACGCTGTAAAAAAGATCAGGACTCTAACAGATGTGGATACGGCTAGAATGTTTTACTTCAGCTATTTTCATAGTATTATGTCTTACGGTATTCTCCTTTGGGGGAGTGCTGCAGATTTAAATATTATTTTTGTTCTACAAAAGCGGGCTGTACGCGCTATTTATAATTTGGGCCCCAGAGTTTCTCTCCGAGAAAAATTCAAAGAAGTAAATATTCTAACCGTAACATCACAATACATTTTTGCCAATTTTATGTATGTCCAGAAAAATCTATCACAATTTTCTAAACTCTGTGATAAACATAATATTAACACTAGAAATAAAAATAATCTTTCAGTCCACCACAGTCGACTACATAAGATTGGCGATTCTTTCCAGGGTAACTGTATACGCTTTTACAACAAGCTTCCCTGTGACCTGAGAAATTTACCATTAAATAAATTTAAAAAGTTAATTAAATACAAGCTTTGTGAAAAAGGTTATTACTCCGTTAAAGACTATTTGCAGGACAGGGACGCCTGGAAATGATCTGCTGGCAAAGTGAAATAATATTTAATTGTAAATAGGCCATAAAAAAAAAGCCTTCCTAAGTTTCTTGCCGGTTTTTCTCAGGTGGGCCGGGTTCCGAACCGGTGGTCGCTTTAAATATTTTAAATAGTGTATGACATTTTGTAAGCGCCGTTAAAATGGTCTATGCAAAATAAAGATATTTTTATTTATTTTAAAGGCATAGTTTTATAAAAAAATCAGGTTTGGAGGTGTAAGAGTTTCATCTGGGCGTAGAAATATGAGTGATTCACCTCATACTTTTATCAATATATTAGGTTTACCTCCCGGCTTTGCCCGTGGCTTACTTTAAACTCCTTAGGGGCCGTTCAAGTATTACGTAAGCACCAAGGGGGGGTGGGGGGGTCTCTGTTTTGCTTATTTTGGATGACATGGGGGGTGGGGGGGGTCTAGATGATGATTACGTCATCGTTAGTTATTTAAGTTTTTTCGGGGATTCCCGCAAATAATACATATGCGTAGGCACTCGCTTTGAGAACTGATTAGGGGAATTACCGCGCATTAGGGAAATTACCGTGCGCTATTCACTTGTCTAATAATTCACTCTCGTGCCGGCCGGCTGCAAGTGCGCATCTATCAGTATTGTTTTGTTTGGATTCTAAACGTATTGTAAGCATTGAAAGTTATCATTTGTGTTTATGTTGATGCAATTAGCCAAAGTTTAACGTTTTAATTATTTAAATTTAAATATCTTATTAGAATGTCATATCATATAGACAAATCCAAGTTATACCAAAAACTGTTCGAAAGTTTTAAAAAATCTCATACTGGGACGAAAGTGCAAAATGTACAAAAGTTAGTTAACGAAGTTTGGCGAAATTATAAATTACAAGCAAAGTCAGATAAGGAACTAGATATTATTGTATCTAAGAGAATTGAAGAAGAATTGCAAGCGGCGACTAAAAATAAATCCAATCTGCTTCATTTTTTTTCCAAGGTGAGTAAATATAAGTACAAAGTTTCTCTTTACGTTCTGTAACAATTAAAACGATTTATGAGTAAAAAATATGATGGCCTATCTCAAAGTAAAAAGGTAAATGATTGATATTTTATTTCTTAAGATCGACTCCGGCAATTGGTCACAAAATATACGGTGTTTTCAATATCTGTATGTGAAGGGTTTCTGTGGGGAAAAGCTTTCAATAATATTTAAACGCTGGTTTTATTAAATACGGTGAATTTATGTAGCTTAATAAGAGAATGTCCAGCAGAACTCTTAGAAATTTTTCATTTTTAGGCAACGTCTTCTACCAGTAAACCTGCAGAAAAAACACAAATTATACAGCCATTTTCTAACATTGAAAAACAGAAAGAAGATAAAATTAAAACTGCAATGAATCACAAGAGCAATGCGAAAATAATAATAATGCAGATAAACAAAGAGCAAAACCTTCTCAAGAAGCTTTGAAAAATAAGATTACTCTACTCGAAAAAAATCTGAACGCTTTGTATTCTGCTAGAGATACTATGCCAAATTGCGCTGAAGTTGATAAACAGATCATTAAGTTGCGCGAGGAACTAAAAACAGCAAAAAATACTTTAAACAGGAAGATTCAAAACGCAGTTGCCCAGAAGAAACACAGGGATGGTATGAAAAGAAAGTTAGAAGATATTTGTCAGGAAAATCGTGAAATAAAAAGAAGACTATCTCTGAGGGATTCAGTAGGACATCCTAAACTTGAAAGCGATCAACCATTACTATTGAAAACAATTGCGGATATAGCTTTATTTGGGAGTGCATGTGATGACAGGAGACGAACGGAATCTATTCGCAGCGTAAAAACTCTTGACGAACTCACACAAGAACTGCGTAAACTAGGATTTGACATTAGTCGCAGTGCGACATATCTTCGTTTGATTCCCAGAAAATCGAATTCTACAGAGGGACGAAGACATGTATCGACAGTCCCTGTTAGGCTCATTCGTGCTCAAACTGATCACCACAAGAGCCACTTAGATAGCAAGTTCGCTGAAACATCAATCCATTATTTAGAGAACATAGCATCCATACTTGGACCAGACCAAGTATTTTTCTTATCTCAAGATGACAAAGCTCGAGTCCCTATTGGCGTCACTGCGGCAAATAAGCAAGCACCTCTTTTAATGCATATGGAATATAGAATCAAATTACCTGACCACGATTGGGTAATCGCTGAGCGTCATAAATTAATACCATCTGTTTATGCTGGTATCAAAGTTACTTCCAATATGCTAGGACAACCGCAAGCCGTCGGATATTCTGGGCCAACATTCATCGCTATTCGAAGTGGAAAGCATAGTTCATCTACTGCTAATACTCATGCTCAGGATTTCGAGACGCTTCTCGAACTTGAAGAGTTTCGACCATTAGCAAAAACTGACCATGGACTAGTAAAACCAGTAGTAATTATGACGGTTGATGGAGGGCCAGATGAAAATCCGCGTTATCAAAAAGTCATAGGGTTTGCTATACAACATTTTAAACGACATGATCTCGATGCATTGTTTATAGCTACCAATGCTCCTGGAAGGAGTGCGTATAACAGAGTAGAGCGAAGAATGGCTCCTCTGAGTCGGGAACTGGCTGGTTTAATACTGCCTCATGACCATTTTGGGTCTCATTTGGATGAACGTGGCATTACAATTGATGAACAATTAGAAAGATATAATTTCGAATTTGCAGGAAATGTATTAGCTGAAGTATGGAGTTCAATGGAAATTGATGGCTATAATGTTACTGCAAAATATGTTGAGGCTGATGAACAAGATGTTCCTGAATTTCCAGACATTAAATGGTACTCAGAACATGTGCGTGAAAGCCAATACTTGCTTCAAATTGTAAAATGTAAAAATACAGAATGCTGTCGTCCAAGAAGTGGCCTATTCAGATTACTAGACAACAGGTTTCTTCCACCACCTGCAAAAGTAAAACAAACAGTTGATGACTTGGTTTTGGATGAAGGAGGACAATTTCTTGATCTTCCAGTCAATTTAGCTCTACGCTTGAGTACTACCCTCAAAGATTTTTTGCAAATGCCCTACGATTATTTTTGTCCGACGGTAAAATTGAGGCTTTCAAGCCGAACATGCAAAACGTGTGGTCTTTATCATGCTTCCGTCAAATCATTAAATCGTCACATCGAGAAGATCCATAAAAAAGTAAACACGCCCACAGAGGGAAAAGTTAGACCTGTAAGAGTCGCTGCTCGTCGTGCTAATGAACTGATGTGCATTATTCAAAATTTAGAGCACCAAGATGTTGAATGGCTCGATGAGAGTGACGTAGACATTCCGAAATCGGATGAAAGTGAGCAGACTCACAACACTGAGCAGCAATCCAATGTCATCGATAACTTAGAATCATGGATTCAGGTTTCATGGACTGAAGACTGTTAATGTGTTCCGAAAATATTCTTTATGTTAGTTATGTTCTTTATTTCTGATTATATTTTTTTGTCATTTACTCTATGTGTATCAGTTAAACCTAATATTTTCATGAATTTTCCTATTTTAAAAATAACAATATAAAAAAACATTTATTACTAAAAATGTTTACGTAAGCATAGGGGGAGGGGGTAAGTGCTTACTTTTGATGACAAGGGGGGCGGGGGGGTAAAAAATGGTAAGAAATCTGCTCACGTAATACTTGAACGGCCCCCTATACATCCCTTTGACCTATGTCCCTTATTAGTTTTTTTTAATATTTCGTATATTACATCCTGAAACATATGTTTGTTTGTTTTTAATCATAAGCAGGTATACAAAATATATGCTAGTTTTGAAAATGAAGGATTTTCCATATAAACTTACAACCTTTTATCATCCCCATCAAAACCTCGATACATCTGTACATTTATTTGTAACCTGGAATAAACACCTGTTGCATCCTACAGACTTCTAATTCAAGCCCCTAATAAGGTTTTACATACAAACTTTGCTCCCCTAATTTACAACTTTAAAAATATAATTTAATTATAATATTTATTTCTCTTTGTTTATTCGAACCAGGTATGCAAATTTTGATGTTAGTTTCTTCGAAAATGAGATCTCAATGAGAAATCATTGAACTAAGAACCCCTATTTTAGCTTCTTATAGGTAAAATATCGAAACCCACGAAGCACGAATACATTTATTCGTAAACAGAAACACGGGCACATGGTCTGATATTTCTAACTTTGATAATCTCGAACTTCTATACAGCTGCTTATCCCTTATTTTACCCCCTTTAGTGAGTGCCTACATTATAAATATAGCTTACCCTATAAATTTTAACAAGGGCTTCGGCAGCGCTTTGCTTGTAAAAGAATGAGTCGCGCAGTAATTTTATTAATAAAGACAACCTTTTTTTACCTTTTTGTCTATTTATTTGAAATCAAGAAGAGATATGCGTAATTTTATGTTTCCAACTTGAAATTACGCAAAATGTTGACGTTTGAAATATTTTTCATGTACTCACCTCATTTATGAAATCAATGAATGAAACCATTCTTAACATGCCTGTATCTTTTTTTCCAAGAAATCTTAAGTATGTCCAGTTGACGAAAACATTAAAGTATTTAATTTAAGTTCATCTGGACGATGACGAAATAATAAATAATATTTTTTTTTAGTTTCAACAACTGATCACACGTGTGTCCAGCCTCTCGTGTCGAGATGGTGAACAACCCGATTAAAACATAAATGTCTTATGCTTAAAAACAGTGCACTTATATGGTAGTCCACATATATAGGGAACATTGATGCTGTCGTGTAAACGTTTATTTTTAATTTTTGTACAAGTCATGTTGAGTAAAATAGACAAAACAATAATACTGAAAAGTTTGTTTGAACGCGGTAACCTCATTAACTGCTGGTTGGATTTGAAAACATATTATGGTGTTGGATAGCATTTATCGAGGAAGACTACAGGCTATATATCATCACGCTATTACCCTGGAGAACGGAGCAGTAATCATAAATGTCAACAAATCGGGATTTTTTTCTACATTTTTGTTAGAATTATAAGCGACGGGATTAAATGGGTGCGAGGGCTTTGAAGTAAGTCATGGACGGGGTCGCTAGTGGCTATTTAATAACTTATATTTACAAAATGCTGTTTTGTGACCTCGGCTGATAGTTTAACACGTAGTGCCAAGTGTTCAGAAAAAGATTATCGTAATTGTTCTCGAAAATTATATTTTTATTGTCAAATGTAATTAAAGACATGTTATTTTATAGACAAATAAATAATTCCGTATAGTCGTTATATACCAACCCAAAGCAAACAGCATCTGAGATGTCACAGCTACGTTATCTTTATAGACGACTTAAAATGCGTGTAGCAGTAGTTCGGTAGCAACAATCTACTCAGTCTTTTGGACTAATGAACTATAACTTAACTTTAATATCTTTACGCTGTATCCCTGACGTGGTAGTCAAAACGGACAGAGTGCCAGGCTTCGCGATCCATGCAAACTTCTTTCGCTTCCTGCAGATTCATTAATCGCTTCATTCAAGCTCGCCTGGGTATCCGAGTACTTTTGACCCGTCCGTTTTTGGGCAATCTGCTCACGTGGCCCGATAAACTATGTGATGAGATTATCCAACAAAAATCCACAGGAACCAAAATATTTCATGTCCTTCTCTCTGCTATTACTTCGTTTAACAACTTTCACTATGTTTGATCCTTAGATGGGTGACCGCTTTGTGGCAATTCCATTTACGAGCGTATCCTTGCTTCGAAAGGCACATTAAGCCGTTGGTCCCGGTTGCCAGTATATCGTAGTCGTTAAGCTAAGTTAAAGGCCTTAAAGGAGGCATGAAAAATTTCAACAGCAGAACATCAGAATTTTCTTATTTTGTCACACAGTGCTATCTAGCCCAACCTAAGCTAATATAAGCTTGTGTTATGGGATCTAGACAACTGATAAACATAGTTATATATTTCTAAATATATACATATTATACATAAGAAACACCCAAACTCCGAAACAAACATTAGTGGATCAAACAAATAATTGTTCCGACCCGGGAATGGAACCCGGGACCACAGTCGCGACAGTCGCATACACTACCACTGCGCCACCAAGGTAGTTAAATATAATCAATTAAATATAAGTTTGTGTTATGGGATCTAGACGTCTGATAAACATACTTATATATTTCTAAATACATACATATTATACATAAAAAAAACTCTCTACGTATAAAATAGGTTCTCGTTTGTCAGCCAGCAGGTACATAGGAAATACCCAAACTCCAAAACAAACATTTGTGGATCACACAAATATTTGTTCCAACCAGGGACTTCAGCGCAGCGGACCAAGGCAGTCAATATACCGTCCTCAATCCATAATCTGTTTACGCAAAAGTCAATCGTTTGGTGGGATAAGGAGATATAACAGTGACAGGCACAATCTGCCTAGTCCAAAGGGTAGAAATCGTAGTAATAAATTACAAATTACATAATTTAAGATTCAAAAGTTTTGTATCTGCGTTGTTTACCGGTCAGTCAGATTCTATCTTCAATGCCTAGTGAATTTAAGTAGACGATCGATTTGATACCCAAAATGAACGTTTACGTAAATTTGTATGGATTTGCGATAAGTTTTCGCGTTTACAGCTAGACAGCGGTGATTCACGTTATGTAAGTACAGTGCGTACGTAAATAATTATACAGTTGAGAATAATATGTATTTTATTTGTGTATTTTATAGTGACTGACAATTCTAACTATATAAATGTTCTTAACTAAGTCCTTGTAAATTTCGGTCTGTCTATATGCGTGCCTGAATGCGATAATCTTTCAACCGCAGAATACCAAAACCCGCTGAACAAATTTTCCGCAATGAATTGAATAATTTAAAAGTAAAGAATAGAATAGAAATATACTTTATTGTACACCAATTATCAATATTTAAAGGTATATGGAATACAGGTTTTGAAATGTACAATGGGCGGGCCTTATCGCTAAGTGCAATTTCTTACAGGCAACCTTAGAATGGAGATAAATGTCAGAGAATAAGTTTTAATGGGTAGTTATAATATTAGTGTAAAGTTTATACGTGTTAAGAAAAAACATAATAAAAGTTATCCATACTACTATCTGATACATTGAAATTACAAATTATTTCAATAATATTTTATTACAAGTTTAAGAAATAAAGTTTATTATAAAATAACCTTATTGCTAGTGGTTCCGGGAAAAATTGTAAACAATAATAATAAATAAATTAAAACTTACCCCATCATTCAAATCTATCTTCATTTTCTAAATAAATATAACAAGGATTTCTGTATAAAAATATTAGACAAACTAAGTGTCTTCAGAAAATAAAACACTACGGGCGGAATTGAAAAGCTACGCGTTAACCCGCAGAGTGCACACTGAGATTGTTATCTGTGCGTTCGTAGATAACGTTTAAAGGATCTGAGAGGCAATCCAGTGTCAAGGTTACTAGTCAAATTACTTACATTTAGGAATCCAATTATGTTTACTTTCACATTTCCCGCTTGTCCGAGAAACTACGCCGAAACTGTCAAATCCATTAAAAATTCAACCTTTCATACTGCGAAGATTAATTTAGCTAGGTACGAGTTTCAATTGATTTAAAAGTTCTCGACGGATTATCCAAGGTGAATCATTCGCAGTATGACAGGAGCATTAGTTTCAAAATAAGGACTTTTTTCTTTACACAACGCAGTTTAGGCCAAAGTAAACTAACCCATAACCTGGGTTAAAGGATCTACACAACTGGTAAACATACTTGTATATTTCTAAGTAAAACATATTATACATCGAAAACACCCATACTTCGAAACAAACATTTGCGGATCACACAAATATTTCGACACAAAAATCGAATACGGAACCTCAGCAGTCGCATACTTACGCCACCGAGGTAGACAGTAGACATTGTGTCAAAATACTAGTTTGCCTGTCAATAGTACATTATATCATAGGGAGTAAAATAATAATTTTGACAGCGAGGACAATTTTTTTAATCTAGAATGTAGAGAAAAGAATTTTATAGTTTAATCCTGAGAAATAACAAAAAACGGATATGTCAAAAGTAGTGGGATACCTATACGAGCATGTATCAAGTGATTGATGATCCTGCAGGAAGCGAAAGAAGTATGCATGGATTGCGAAGCTTGGCGATCTGCCCTCTCTGACTACCCCGTCAGGGTTATAATGTTAAGATAGTTAGTTAGTTTTAGTTAGAAATTACAAAGGATTCTGATACTACGATAATACGAGTCAAACTGTACTTTCAATTTCAATAGTATTTGTACATTTATGATTTACTATAGCTGCTAAAATAAATAAATAATATGTAAATAAGGTTGCACAATTTCATCTACTTACATTCTCTGATCTTTTGAATAGATTGTATTTCAATGCCCCCACAAAGGTACCAAGAACTATAAAGCCTCTCTATGTACGTAGATCTTCTACCAACTACAGACAGAATTCATTCATACCGCGAGCAAGCAATAGTTTTAACATAGTCTCAAGAGAGCTAGATTTAGATATTTTTAATACCAGCGTCCCAATGGCAAGGCGCATAATAAGTGATAATTTCTTTAATTAGATATAAATTCTAATGTTTAATAAGTTACTCTGTAAGTTTATACATATATTAATGTAAGATACTTTTTTTTTTTAATTTTGTGTAATCTCATCAATCTTAAAGCTTTACAAGCATAGCGCTTAGGTGTTCAATGTATATAACGTGTGGTAAACGTGTGAACCTATAATTGGCTTACTGATGCAAATCTGTTTATGTAATAAATTAGATTAAGCTGTTGGTTCTCCATAAATAAATCAATAAAATAACAAAAAACGTAAAAGTCAAAAGTACTCGGATATCTAGACGTGAATGTATCGATTGATGAATCTACAGGAAGCGAAAGAAGTATCATGAATTGCAAAGCTCGGCGATCTGCTCTCTCTGACTACCCCGTCAGGGTTATAATGTTAAGATAGTTAGTTAGTTTTAGTTAGAAATTACAAAGGATTCTGATACTACGATAATACGAGTCAAACTGTACTTTCAATTTCAATAGTATTTGTACATTTATGATTTACTATAGCTGCTAAAATAAATAAATAATATGTAAATAAGGTTGCCTGGCAGAAATTGCTTTAAGCGATAAGGCCGCCCATTGTACTGCTATTTTGTATCATTTATTTTAAATTGTTATAGTATCTCGGCGTACAATAAAGTATATAATAAATAAATAAGGTAAAGGCACCCAATTCCGAGGGGTTCTAAAAATGGCACCTTATTCCGATGTATTTAGAATATTGAGTTATGCAATTCACAGGTTGTTTTTGTCTGTAAGATAAATTAGGCAATAAATAATTTATCTATCCATGTATAATATAATGTATATATGAGCAAGAGGGAGCTTAGGTTTGTATGCATTTTAAAATAATCGCTGAGTTTGACGCCAGTAGCCGATTTGAACGCGCTATAATTTTATCATACATACATATTGTCACGCCTTTTTCCCCGAAGGGGTAGGCAGAGGCATACTATACGCCTTCATTTCGCCGTATGCATTTTCGTCCTACGTGGTGGTG